>JAQPPZ010001063.1:12703977-14055966 GCA_028583015.1 Wollemia nobilis
GTTGCTATTAATATGGGTCGAGGAGAACATGGACCCCCAGTTGGCTCGAGTCAGACAATCATGAATTCGAGTGAACCTATCCTGAGATGGTTCAATCTGGATCAGGTGGATTCTTGGCGTTAGGTCAGAGCTTGCACGCTTCATCACGGATTGCGATAATTTTTTGACCTGAATGGTTGTCATTTCACCAGAAGGGTCTTGCAGGATTAGTGACCCCAAAGAAGCCATACTATCCACAAAATTATTCGATGATCGAGGGAGTGCCTCGATGTCATACCATTCAAGTTGTGCCAAGAATTTGTCCACAAGGGCTTTATAGGCCTGCAGAACTGGAAATTTACATTGGAATATCCCCTTTACTTGATTGAAAATTAACAACGAATCACCAAAGATGTTTAAATGTTTAATCTTCATGGTGACTGCTATCTGAAGACCTATGAGCAAGGCTTCGTATTCTATATTGTTATTGGTGCACGGGAAGTCTAATTTAAATGACATAGTCATTGGAGCCCCTTGTCGAGTGAAGAATACAATTCCTGTACCACCACCTTGCTCACATTTAGAACCATCAAAGAATAGGGTTATGTTAGTCGGTGACTCAGGCTCATCATAATATGACGATTCTAAAACATATAAGACCCCATCATCTGGTAGTTCTATGGTTAGAGGCTGATCATCTTCAAGAGGAGCCTCTACCAGTTGATCGATGATGACTTGACCTTTTATGGATTTCTTTCCAATGAATTCTATGTCAAACTCCATCAACAACATGATCCATTTTGCCGTGTGGCTACTATGATAAGTAGGACTCATCATGTATCGCAATGGATTCTCCTTAGACACAACATACATCTTGTTGCTCAACATGTAATGTCGTAGCTTCTTGGTAGCAAACACCATTGCCAAGCAAAGCTTCTCAACGTATGCATAGTTAAGTTCATAACTGACTAGGGTGCGGCTAAGATAATAAGTAGCCTATTCTTTGTGCAATTCATTGTGCTGGGACAACATGGTGTCTAGTGCCACCTCAGTAGCTGAGATGTATAAGTAGAATGACACTCCTGGTCTAGGTGGTGCCAATACTAGCGACAAAGCCAAGTACTATTTAATATCATCAAAGGTTGACTGGCACTCATCATCCTAGTGGAATGCGACCCCCTTGTGCAATAATTTATTCATGGGTCAACACTTGTCAGATAACTATGCTATGAAGTGTTTGATCGACGCAACCTTTCCCTGTAGACTTTTGAGCTGCTTGATGGTAGTTGGGGGAAGCATTGCAAGGATTGCCTTGACTTTGTGTGGATCCACCTCGATTCCTTGCTTGGAGACTATGAAACCCAAAATATTTCTAGATGTGACGCCAAATACGCACTTCTTGGGGTTTAGTCGGACCTTATGCTCAATGAGGCGATCGAGGATCTTGCATAAGTCATCGAGATGATTTGGACGCA
Organism: Wollemia nobilis; assembly: GCA_028583015.1. NCBI lineage: Eukaryota > Viridiplantae > Streptophyta > Pinopsida > Araucariales > Araucariaceae > Wollemia > Wollemia nobilis. Next base: position 12,705,432 of record JAQPPZ010001063.1, read on the forward strand.
AAAGAGATTTGGCCAAAAAATCATCCATGTAATCATCCAAATTTTTGTGCATGTAATCGTGGAAGATGTATGTCATGGCACGTTGGTAGGTGGTGCCAACATTTTTAAGGCCAAAAGGCATGACCTTATAATAAAATGTCCCCAAAGGCATTGTGAACGCCATTTTTAGTTGGTGCTCGAGATTGATACGAATCTGATTGTATCCTAAGAAACCATCCATGAGGGAAAGCATTTCATGGCCTGTTGTAGAGTCTACCAATGCATCAATTCTAGGAAAGGGAAAATCATCCTTAGGACTCACTTTGTTTAGATCTAAAAAATTGGTGCATATGTGAATCCTCCCGTCGGGCTTCTTGACGGGCACCATGTTAGACAACTATGGTGGATAATCCATGCATATGACAAACTGTGCATCCAACAACTTTTGCAATTTGTATTTGACCATTAAGGCCACTGTTGGGTGCATCTTGCATAGTTTTTGCTTTACTGGCTTGATTGTTGGATCAAGCGTTAAATTATGCATGACTAGCTGCAGGTCTAGTCTCAGCATGTCTTTGTATGACCATGCAAAAACCTCCTTCTTCTCCTTGAGAAGGGCAATATAATCAGCTTGCTCTTCGGGGGAGAGACTTACCTCCAGCTTGAGAATCTATGGATTCATTGGATCTGAGCCGATGTCTATGTCAGTCGTCGCCTCGATCGACATGTGGGATCCATCCTCCAACTGGTGTGGAGTTGGGATCAGGTGGATATTTTTTACTGAATTAAGATCATCGTTGGGAATGTCAGGTTCCTCTTCAGCATGGAAGACATCCTTAGTCTATCTTGGAGTGAAATGAAACATCCCACTCCAAGGCCAGTACTCTGATGGGGATGGTGGTGTGTCAGCGCGATCCCAATAAATAGCCTCTATGTCTAGATGCAATGATTGTGTTGGGTCGGCTGGATCATGAATGGGGGCGGTTAAGTCAATGGAGATCATGTTGATAAAACAATTGTGGTCTCCATTACCGCAGGTGTGATAAATCTAACATTTTGGATGTTCTTGATGCTTTGGATCTGGCTTAGTGGGCACTGGCATGAATGGATCAGCCCTATGTGTGTATAAGAGGACATGATCTTCCCTAGGCACTGATGGTGCTATAGGGTCTCCAAACGAAAGATGTTATCTGTATTCTTGGAGTGGCGGGTGCAGTAATTGCTATAATTGCACCGGGTTAAGGTTCCACCTATGCCTTGGCCCTATGTGTAATTGTTCAAAAATGTCATCTATGTCCAAGGGATATTGTTGCTATTGCATCTAATTTTCTTGAGCGGGCATATCCTCCATTGGAACATCCAAAGGGAACATGGTCAAGAAGCTTTCTTGAGAGTCATCCATGGGAAGCATTTGGGAATGATTGCTATTCGACTCAAGAGGATCCCAAGGTATTTCCTCGTACTCCAACTCATCATCCGAAGACCCTTCTTGGTCTTTTCCATACCCTTCATGGAGGTAAGTCATTGAATTGTCTCCCGTTGTGACCAAAGGGAAAGGGTTATTGAGGTCAACAAGGTTGTTTGTTTGTAAAGGGAAATAATCCCACAATGTATAAGTTGTGTTTGGATTGGCATATGGATCTGATGCCAACCCATCCTTGTTGCCTATCCCTAGGCCGTGCATGTTTTTGACCAAGATGTCTAGGAGTAAGGGGTGATTAAACCCTACTCCTAAATTTTCATAAGGCATTTGGTATCTTGGATGGCACAAAACACGCACTCCTTGCTCATACCTACCCAACCCATATCCATGCCAATTGCATTGGCTAAGATATCTCAATGCGAAGTTTGGGTTAGACAGATAATTGACATCCTTAAAAAAGGGCTCTTCATCTTCCTCTTCTTATAGGGAAGGTTCAACGCCATTATCCAAGCCCCCATAAATGAAGTTTGTCTAATTGGGTGGGTAGCCTAGAGGCACCACAGAGCGGATGGGAAGTCTAGGTCTCCCCATGTCCTGCATGGACTCAAGTGTAGGCATTGCTATAATGTTTTGCACTAGATACTCCCCCAATCCTGTGTTGGCCATCTCAACTGTGATTGTTGGCGTTTGAGGGGGAGCGAATGGAAGTTCTCCCTGAGTACACTCCATGTGGGGTGAACTAGGCATCTTGACTTCCATTCTACTAGGCTTCTCTTTTGTCGAGATGTTGGAGACTAAGGGTGGTTCCTCTTCCAGGGGCTTCTTTATCTTGTCCTTTGGTGTGGCCACCGTAGGTGGCGTCGTTGTGGGAGGACTAGATGAAGAAGATGGACCCACCTGGGAATTTTATTGCCTTGGTAATGGAGATTCTTGCGTAATCAAACCCCTTTTAGATGGATTTAACTAAAAATCCAAATGCGTTGATAGAAGGGTCGACTGCGGAATTAGTTGCACTGAATTGCAGTATTTGAAAGGCTCTAAATATGCGGGGACTACATGTACCTGTCCTTCAAATGTATACTTCAAGCATTGATGAGTAATTGAAGGGACACACTTCATGTCTCGGATCCAAGGTTGCCCCAAAAAGATATTATAAGCCATCTCACCTTATAAAATGTGGCACAATGTATGAATGGTCTTTTGTACCACTTGGATGGGTAGGACAATTGTGTCAACTGTCGAGCATATCACATCATTGAATGCTCGAAGAGTATAGGTGGAAGGTACAATGTGAGAGGCTGGAAACTTCAAATGTTTTAATGCTGTAGTTGTAATAATGTCACTGGATGAACCAGTGTCCACAAATACCCGCTTATACAAAATCTTGTTGACCCGTGCAATAACGTGCAGGGGTGGATCCACCACATCGCCAGCCATCGATTTCAATTCATCTTCTCTAAAGGTGATGACTGGTTCTATACATTGTTTCACATGGCCCACGAAGTTGTTGAAATAATTTGCTTCATAGGGATGCAGCTCAATGGCCGTTAATATCTCCATGAAAGCCTCCTGATGGGGCACTTATTATTGAATAAGCTCGTATATGGAGAGCCTAGCCGACGTGGTCCTTAGACTTTGGGTAAGTCTAGTTTGAATCATGGCCACTGGTCTAGGCGGGGGTAGCTACGTAGGGTTTTGTTGAGGTTGTGACATCGTTGGAACTTCTCTTGTGGCTATCGCGGGGGCAGCTCCTGGATATCTCTTGTTCCTAGTCACTATGCTTATCATCCCTACATATCCTTCCATGGGGCAATTCTGTTGCACCTCGTTGACGTGAAGGGGTTTGGGTTGTGCATCATGTGCAGGCAGAGGGTCTCTAAAAACTCCCATTTGTTGGTTGTTGGGCGCTATGGGGTTATCCACTACCAATGTATTGTTGTCAATGAGGTCTTGCACCAAACCTTTGAACTTCCAACAGGCGTTAAGTTCATGTCCCTTTCGTATTTGGAACCTATAGTACAAGTCCTCCCTGTACCCCTTAGGCATTGGCACATTAGGATCTATCATTTGAATCTCTGATAGATTAATCAAGTTTGCCACTGATAAACGATCAAACAAGGAGTCCCTGGACTCGTGTTGTTGGCAATTTTGGGTACTTTGGGTACATTGCCTTTGCTCAAGTGTATAAGTTGTCATTGATGTCAAGAAGCTCTTGAAGGAATTTGATTTGATGTCAAATAATTTGTTTTGATGAAGGTTACGACATGACAATTTCAAAGGTCTTTTGTAAACCCCAAGTTGGCAGGTTTAAAGATTACAGGTGGATGCATTAGTTTAATGCATTTGGGTCCAGGAGGAAGTATTTATTTAAATAATTAAAAACCTTGTTAAGGTTCCCTTTAATTATTTTTAAATAAATATTAAATTATTGTTTGCAATGGGTTCTCCTAACCCATGGCGCTATGTTTTAAGATTGTGGGCGCTAGCCAAGACCTCCGTCGACGTGTTAAACTCCTCGCCGACGTCAAGAGCTTATGGTAAAAATGCATATAAATCTCCCTCGATGAAAATCAAGAATTATCCCATCCGTATTTTGAAAAGAGTTGCTCGCTGTGATTTCGTGATCCGCTGTTCGGATTTCTTCTCCGATTGTGTCTTCGCCATTTTCGTAAACCTGTTGTTCGACTGTGTCTTCGCCGTTTTCGTGAATCCGCTGTTCATTTTTTTGTACTCGCCGTTTGTCGTAAATCCGTCGTAAGGTTTTCGTCTTCGTGTTCGCGTCAGAAGAAAGGGAGGCACTGTTGTTTTATTTAATCCCTGGCACAGAAGGAACAAGGCTAACAAGCATGAGGTTTAAACCTCACCGGGCGCCTTTGGCGCACCGGTAGCGGCTAGGTTGTTGGCGCGCTACCCGAACGGGAGGTTCCGCGTTCGAATAACGCGAAAGGGTTTTTCATCGTGAAGTGGACGCAGCGGGTGGTGTTAGAATTCGTGCGCAATTTCTCCATAGCACGATTTTTGATGTTGGCCAAGGTATTTTCGAAATTAATTTTTGCTAAGTGTATTTTGCGGATGGAGGAAGTTTATTAGAGGGAAAAACAGCTTAGGAGTTATAAGGAGTTTAAAGCTTGTTTTATTTTGATAAAATATTCTTTTGAAGGTGTTGTTTGAAATATCTTATTGCATTCTTATGAGAGATAAATTTTATTTTTGATAAGACTATAAGGGAGAAATAAGGTGTATAAGGGATAAATTTTTCTTGTAATGTTGAGAGTGCTTTTGGTTGATTATGGAAATGAAAGCATGATGTTTTAAGGTTAAAATTGCTTCTTGTGTGAAGTTGTGAAACCTTAAGTGGGCAGCTTTGAGATTGACATTTGCTTTCATTAAATTGGTAATAATCAAGCTATTCTTTACTTGGTTAAAGTGTTGGGCTTACTCCTTTGTTGATGATTTGAAAAGTTGTTTTGTGCTATTGTGATTTGAGTTGGTGGATGCTTTTTGTTCAAACAATATTGGAGAGAAAAGGAGTTCTACTTGTTTCCTTTTCTCATGTTGATTGTGAAATGCTTCAAGGTTGTGTTTTGAGTTGAATGGTGTTGATTGAACCTTGTTTGATGAGCATTGTTGTTGAAGCCCTAATTGATGGTGAAAAGAACATGAGTATCATTGTTATGTGATTCTTTGCATAGTTGGCAATTGTTGGGGTTTCATGTTCTTGAAAGAAAGCATTCTATCCTATCCATTTCAGATATTGAGTTGAGTTTTCAGATTTGAGATTGAGTTTGAGCTGAGTTGATTTGAGTTGAGTTTTGAGATTGGGAGTTGAGTATAGAACATATTGAGTCTCTAACAATTCTCTTTATGCTTCTATGAGTTTGACAAATCACATTGGGTCTCTAACAATTCACCTTGTGATTTCCTACTAAGAAAGTTTTTTTTTCTTGGTGAGCTTGCTGAGTTTTTGGACAGGTTTCGATGGGGACTTGTGAGCAGTCTTGGACAGGTTCCTATGGGGACTTATCAGTAGTTTTGGACAGGTTTTGATGGGGACTTGTGAGCAGATTTGGATAGGTCCTAGCAGAGGACTTGTGAGCTGAGTTTGATAGTTCTATCAGAGAACTTGAGGACAGAGGTGCACTGGTTCTTTGAGAAGAACCTGAGGATAGATTTGGCAAGTCTTTGAGAAGGCTTGTGTGCAGAGGATTGATTTGTTCAAGCTTAAGCATTGGATAGATCTGACAGACAGAGGAAGACTTGTACTAGACCGACTGACTATGTTTGGTACAGGTTGCTGAGCTACTGTGGACGTGATCATAGAAGGCAGAGGTCTCTTAGGCTAAGCATTGAGGATAGGAGGTCTTCGGTGGAAAGGAGTTCCACGTGCTGGCAAGAGGTAGAGGCAGTTGATCTTCCGAGGGATCATTTCTAGAGCAGAGGGGAAGGTATCTCCTTTGAGCAGAGGCTCATAAATTTTGATTGGGGGAAGGTATCTCCTTTGGGCCGAGGCTCATAAACATTGTAATTGGGAAGGATTCCCAAAGAACTTTGAGATAACTTTTAGAGAAAAGTTTTGTGGACGTAGCCCAGCCATTTTGGGTGAACCACGTTAAAATTGGTGTCACTTTGTGGATGATATTGTGCATTGCTTTGATATTGCTTTGGGTATATTGCTTTACTATTTTGAAGTATAAAGGAAAAAGTAAAAAGAGGTCTTATACTGTTCACCCCCCCTCTCAATATAAGCTTGTGTTCTTCAATTGGTATCAGAGTAGGTGCCTTCGAAAAGTTTAATAGCTTGAAGGAAAAGCTAGTAAAGAACACAATGGATCATTCAAGTGGCAATGCAAGACCTATTCTTGATGGGTCAGATTTTGGTCTTTGGAGTGCAAGGATGAAGGTTCATCTAATGGCACTTGGGAATGAGGTTTGGGAAGTGATTGAAGATGAGTACACTATTCCTGAACATGGTCCTAATACTAAAGAAGAAAGGCTCCTACATCACAACAATTCAAAAGCAATGAATGCAATCCTGAAAGGCTTACGGAAAGCAGATCTCACCAAAGTGATTCACTGCAAGACAACTAGTGAAATGTGGAAACAGATTGAAGGTGGTTCATACAGGTGATACAAATGTCAGAAAGGCCAAGTTGAGACACTTCAAAGGTATGTTTGAACAACTCAAGATGAATAATGATGAAAATATTAGTGACTACATGCTTCGTATGGATGAGGTTGTTAACTCCATGAAAGACTTAGGTCTTGAGCTTGCTGAAAATGATGTTTGTGATAAGATTTTAAGATCTCTTCCTAATAGATTTAGTGAAAATATTTCTGCTATTGAGGAAGCTAAAGATTTGGATAAGTTGAAAAAGGATGAGCTCCATAGTATACTTGCAAGCATTTGAGTTGAGAACTCAAGTGAAGGTTGATGTCAAGAAAGAGGCAGCTTTCAAGGCTACCAAGAAATCCAAGGGTAAACAACTTCAAGATAGTGATGAGTCTTCTAGTGATGAAGAGGCATATTACAGCAAGAAAGGCAAGTTCTCTAGAAAGCACAAAAGTATGAAAAATATAAGATGTTTCAATTGTGGAAAGTTTGGTCATTATGCTACTGATCTGTACTGTTCCCAAGAATGAAAGTGATGAAGATAAACAGGATTCTAAGAGCAAGGATTCTGAAAAGCACAAGCATCACAGGAAGAACAAAGATGAGCACAACAATCAAGGAAAGAGGTATTCTCACAAGCACAAGAAGAGTTTCTACCTAGACAAAGCAAGTAAGTGTTCTAGTAGTGATAGTGAAAGTTCTTCAAGTGATGATGAAAATGAGATGTTGTTCATATCAAAAAAGAGGAAGAACCGAAACATAGATTCATTATCATGAAATGTCTTAGATGTGGAAACTTTGGTCACCTTGAGGATGATTGCACAAATAATGATTTGGTTTCTAGTATGTATGAGGATGCTTCAGAAAACTATAAGGAAGATGCATGTATGGTTTTTGAAAAGGGTAGCACCTCTAGTGATAAGAAATCTGAAAAAGGCTTTGATGATTCAAAAAGCAAACAAATAGAGGAAGATATAGAGGAAGGTGAAGTAGATCTTGAAGGTGAACTTATTAGTGCTCTTAGTGCTTTGAAAAAGGAAAGAAAGAAGAATGCTAGACTCAAGGATAAGTTAGATGAATGTTGTATGGAGAGAGATGATCTTATAGAAAGTCTTGACTTCTCTATAGCTAAGACACAAGAACTCAAGGATGAGTTAGAGTCTAAGGTTCTTGAGTATAGTGAGTTAGAACAGAAAATGGCTTCTTTGAAAGAGGAAACTAAAGAGTACAAGGATAAGCTTTACAGGTTTCAAGATAGCTCCAAAAAGGTTAAGTCACTCATCAAAGGTCAAAGAAAGACAACAGATAAAACAGGCCTTGGTTTTGTTAAGCCACACAAGGAACAAGTTGGAGAGTCTAGTAAGAGACTCCAAAAGGAAGAGAGTTCTGATGAGGAAAGTATTTCAAAAAAGGAGTCCTTGAATGATAGATGCACAGAAATAGAAAACAGAATTCAGAATGAGAAGAAGAAGTATTTAGGACCCAAGAGGTCAAATAAAGGAAAGTTTCAAGGCAGATGTTTTGCTTGTCATAGGTTTGGTCACATGGCTTCACATTGCATGGCTCAAGTGAAGAAGGTAAATGACAATTTTAGAAGTGCTAGTTACTTTCAAGGGTATTGCTACTCTTGTAAATAGTTTGGGCACAAGGCAGTCTATTGCAAGGTAAATAACAGGAACAAGTTTGATCAAAATAGGTTTGGTCAGAATAGGTTTGGTCAGAACAGGTTTGGTCAGAACAGGTTTGGTCAGAATAGGTTTGGTCAGAATAGGTTTGGTCAGAACAAGTTTGGCCAAAATAGGTTTGGTCGAACAGTTTGGTCGAACGGTGGATTCAAAGATCAAGTTTACCTCGGAGAAACAACATCGTCAAGTGTTTCAAGTGCAACAATGAAGGTCACATAATCAGACAGCGTAGAGCTGAAATTCTAGAATACAGGAACAGGAACAAGTGGCATGATCAAGTCCAAGGATCAAGGCATGGACAAGAATAGGGATGAGAACAAGAACAAGAACTAGTGACAAGAACAGGAATATGGACAAAGAGTTCAAGAGAAGGCCCGACAAGGAAGTTATAGACGCTGATGATGATCAGTGCCTAATGGGAGTTTTACTCCCACCCCAGAATTAATCACCTCATCAAGAGGTGGGGGAGGGACTAAGCTAAGAGGCTCATTCTTAGTCCCGAGCCCCAAAGGTGACCCTTTGCCATTGATGACAAAGGGGGAGAGATATGAGTAAGGGGGAGAGCTTCAAAGTGAAGAGGAGAGCTTCAAGTCAGGGGGAGCAAAACTTCAAAGGAAGATTCTAAGTTGTGGGACTAGTTGGTCAGTTGTTAGCACAGTTGGTTTCAGTTTTGGCTCTTGAGAAGTGTTTTCAGTAAAGGTTTGCCATCAATGACAAAGGGGGAGATTGTTGGCAATTTTGGGTACTTTGGGTACATTGCCTTTGCTCAAGTGTATAAGTTGTCATTGATGTCAAGAAGCTCTTGAAGGAATTTGATTTGATGTCAAATAATTTGTTTTGATGAAGGTTACGACATGACAGCTTCAAAGGTCTTTTGTAAACCCCAAGTTGGCAGGTTTAAAGATTACGGGTGGATGCATTAGTTTAATGCATTTGGGTCCAGGAGGAAGTATTTATTTAAATAATTAAAAACCTTGTTAAGGTTCCCTTTAATTATTTTTAAATAAATATTAAATTATTGTTTGCAATGGGTTCTCCTAACCCATGGCGCTATGTTTTAAGATTGTGGGCGCTAGCCAAGACCTCCGTCGACGTGTTAAACTCCTCGCCGACGTCAAGAGCTTATGGTAAAAATGCATATAAATCTCCCTCGATGAAAATCAAGAATTATCCCATCCGTATTTTGAAAAGAGTTGCTCGCTATGATTTCGTGATCCGCTGTTCGGATTTCTTCTCCGATTGTGTCTTCGCCATTTTCGTAAACCTGTTGTTCGACTGTGTCTTCGCCATTTTCGTGAATCCGTTGTTCATTTTTTTGTACTCGCCGTTTGTCGTAAATCCGTCGTAAGGTTTTCGTCTTCGTGTTCACGTCAGAAGAAAGGGAGGCACTGTTGTTTTATTTAATCCCTGGCATAGAAGGAACAAGGCTAACAACGTGAGGTTTAAACCTCACCAGGCGCCTTTGGCGCACCGATAGCGGCTAGGCTATTGGCGCGCTACCCGAACGGGAGGTTCCGCGTTCGAATAACGCGAAAGGGTTTTTCATCGTGAAGTGGACGCAGCGGGTGGTGTTAGAATTCGTGCGCAATTTCTCCATAGCACGATTTTTGATGTTGGCCAAGGTATTTTCGAAATTAATTTTTGCTAAGTGTATTTTGTGGATGGAGGAAGTTTATTAGAGGGAAAAACAGCTTAGGAGTTATAAGGAGTTTAAAGCTTGTTTTATTTTGATAAAATATTCTTTTGAAGGTGTTGTTTGAAATATCTTATTGCATTCTTATGAGAGATAAATTTTATTTTTGATAAGACTATAAGGGAGAAATAAGGTGTATAAGGGATAAATTTTTCTTGTAATGTTGAGAGTGCTTTTGGTTGATTATGGAAATGAAAGCATGATGTTTTAAGGTTAAAATTGCTTCTTGTGTGAAGTTGTGAAACCTTAAGTGGGCAGCTTTGAGATTGACATTTGCTTTCATTAAATTGGTAATAATCAAGCTATTCTTTACTTGGTTAAAGTGTTGGGCTTACTCCTTTGTTGATGATTTGAAAAGTTGTTTTGTGCTATTGTGATTTGAGTTGGTGGATGCTTTTTGTTCAAACAATATTGGAGAGAAAAGGAGTTCTACTTGTTTCCTTTTCTCATGTTGATTGTGAAATGCTTCAAGGTTGTGTTTTGAGTTGAATGGTGTTGATTGAACCTTGTTTGATGAGCATTGTTGTTGAAGCCCTAATTGATGGTGAAAAGAACATGAGTATCATTGTTATGTGATTCTTTGCATAGTTGGCAATTGTTGGGGTTTCATGTTCTTGAAAGAAAGCATTCTATCCTATCCATTTCAGATATTGAGTTGAGTTTTCAGATTTGAGATTGAGTTTGAGCTGAGTTGATTTGAGTTGAGTTTTGAGATTGGGAGTTGAGTATAGAACATATTGAGTCTCTAACAATTCTCTTTATGCTTCTATGAGTTTGAAAAATCACATTGGGTCTCTAACAATTCACCTTGTGATTTCCTACTAAGAAAGTTTTTTTTTCTTGGTGAGCTTGCTGAGTTTTTGGACAGGTTCCGGTGGGGACTTGTGAGCAGTCTTGGACAGGTTCCGGTGGGGACTTGTGAGCATTTTGGACAGGTTCCGATGGGGACTTGTGAGCAGATTTGGACAGGTCCTAGCAGAGGACTTGTGAGCTGAGTTTGATAGTTCTATCAGAGAACTTGAGGACAGAGGTGCACTGGTTCTTTGAGAAGAACCCGAGGATAGATTTGGCAAGTCTTTGAGAAGGCTTGTGTGCAGAGGATTGATTTGTTCAAGCTAAAGCATTGGACAGATCCGACGGACAGAGGAAGACTTGTACTAGACCGACCGACCGTGTTTGGTACAGAGTTGCTGAGCCACTGTGGACGTGATCATAGAAGGCAGAGGTCTCTTAGGCTAAGCATTGAGGACAGGAGGTCTTCGATGGAAAGGAGTTCCACGTGGCCGGCAAGAGGTAGAGGCAGTTGATCTTCCGAGGGATCATTTCCAGAGCAGAGGGGAAGGTATCTCCTTTGAGCAGAGGCTCATAAATTCTGATTGGGGGAAGGTATCTCCTTTGGGCCGAGGCTCATAAACATTGTAATTGGGAAGGATTCCCAAAGAACTTTGAGATAACTTTTAGAGAAAAGTTTTGTGGACGTAGCCCAACCATTTTGGGTGAACCACGTTAAAATTGGTGTCACTTTGTGGATGATATTGTGCATTGCTTTGATATTGCTTTGGGTATATTGCTTTACTATTTTGAAGTATAAAGGAAAAAGTAAAAAGAGGTCTTATACTGTTCACCCCCCCTCTCAGTATAAGCTTGTGTTCTTCATGTGTATGGTGTAAATTGTCGCTTAGGGCGACACTGCTGATTTTGTTCCTGCTTTTGGTTTTCTCTATCATAGTTTTTAGGAGGCACTACCTGATAGTTAGCCTTTGGAGGCTGTGTTTCTTGGGCAGGCTTAGGGGCGTTGATAGCAACTTGATTGACCACGATGGGTTTTTGTTGTGTAGTCCCTATTTTAGTGCTCTTGTTCCATTCTTTTTTCTTAGGCTTGGCAATTTCACCATCCTGTATCTTGATCTCTTCGATGATTCTGGCTTGTGCCAGAGCTTCTTCTAAAGTGGCATATTGTTGCAGCTGCAATAGCACAAAGATCGATCGCAAATAGCTCTTTGCGAACATTTGAGTTAGGTCGGACATAGGAGGGAGGTAGGGTAGCTTTGAAAGCAATGACCTCCACTGGTTCCCATATGCCAACATAGATTCCTCCTCATACTACTTGAGGCTAGCTAGATCACTTAGTGACACCTTTTTCTTTGTGTTGAAGGTGAAACGTTCTAGGAACGCATCCACTAGCTGATCCAAGTTACAGATGCTATGCTTTGGTAATTGGGTGAACCAGTCCGAGGTAGGGCCTGCGAATGTGGTTATAAATGTTCTTAATAACAAAGCATCATTATCCTGAATGCCAAAGCATTGGCTCAAGAATTGAGTCACATGCTCTTGGGCATCTTCCTCCCCTCTAAAGAGTGCCAACTGAGGTAATTTAAAGTGTTTGGGGTATGGAGGTACCGACACTAACGGATGCACAGGATGACTACGGAGTTGGCGTAAAGTAGGCATTTGGGGCCCAAAAGTCTTGAGCTCCATAGTCTCTAAGCGCTCTAACAATGCTTTGTATGCATCGGAGGACTTGATCTCCTCCTCCTTGGTTTGCTGTCGCTATGGGTTGCAGGGAACCTAAGGCCTTTGGAGGGGTAGTTGGGTAGCACCCCTTCTGCATTGATAGGGCATTTCAACCCACTCTTCTTCTTGGTCATATTCCTCATAGGCTTCTTGAGGAGTATCTGGCCTAGGCCTATAAACATTGATGGGTGCCCACGGAGGGTGCCCATCATAGTGTCTAGGAGTGGATTCCCGCTCAGGTCTAGGAGGTCTTGGAGGCAGTGCTTGATGAGGTTGTGAAGACCTATCTCGCACCAAGGGGTTGTGCCTCTCATACACTTCTAATTTATGTGCGCGAGGGGTTGGGATCTTCTCAGGCACATTATTATGAAGCAACTCGGCTGTTTGAAGCTGAATGCGCTCTTTGTTAAGGTGACACAAATGTTCTAATTATTGTTGGTCTTTCCTGAGCCACGTAATTTGTGCTTGGTGGGCGACTAGTTTGGCAAATTCCAAGTCCATTTGTTTCATCGTATCTTGTTTAGGAAGCCTAGATGCCTCTCCTACATGTCTATCTCAGTCATGGTGATCTGAGACCCCTCTGGGTTGCTTCCCTCTGTCGAGGTTAGCGGCATTCACTTGAGGCTCTGGCCTCAATGGGTGATCCTGATACATAGTGGGTGTGGAGGTGCATCATTCCCGTGCTGTGTACTGCTCTTGAGGAACGTAGTGGTCTTCCTCATTCTCTCTATTGTATGCATAAAAGGTGCAGGCAGAATTGTCTTGCCATGTCTGGAAATCCTAATACTCTGGATATTGCCTAGTGTTTCTAACAGTACTACGGGGTAAATGAGGGATGACGAAGTCATGTGGCCCCTCAAGACTATATCAGAGGTGACTTGTCCCCCTTGGTGCACTCTCTACAACATTTTCCCGTGATCAGGCTCGGCTACGGGTGTACACCATGGTGATGTTTACCTAAAAATGTGTAGATTTTTTTATGATTTTTCTTTTTATTTTTTTTTATGCTACACTAAACATAAAATATCACACACACAAACAATGATTATCTCGTTTAAATATTAAAAGTGTGCCCTAAATCTGGTTTAGTGTGTTTTGTTTTTTTTTTTTTAAAGCTTTTTGTGAAAACCGTTTAAATGCAATTATGAAGGCTCTTATGACTCCCAAAATGGTTGCCCCTTCAATATACCATTGTAGAACCGATATACCAACCTCTCTATATACCCGCCCTTACATGAGGGAGACTATAGGTACGTGAGAGCAGATGATACGTGGAACATAGGCGGTACGGAAGGGGAATCACTCTGTTTATGACACCTATCATAGAAGACTTATCCTCATGTGCTGGGAATCACTCCAAGCTACACTTGGTTAGATTTAATTAGGTTTTATGTCTAGCAACAGTCACGATCGGGGTTATGGATGCAATATCTCAAGCCAAGGTGATGATGAAATCCACCGTTGGTCTTGCTCAAGGGTTGGGGTTTTACGACCAACTCCTTGGTTTAAATTACCACGTGGTGTGTGGGGTTATTTTTAAGTTGCAAAAATGAAACAAGCAAGAATTTAAACTCTCCTATGCATGAAAATAACCATAAATCAGAGAACAGAAAGCAAAAAAAATTGACAGAAGGTTTCTAGGACCCCTACCTTTTCTCTATCCAAATCTGATGTCTTTGAATTCTTGTTCTAAAATTTCATAGAGAGCTATTCATCCCGGGGTGAGATGAATAATAGAACTATATTCATTCTAGGTTTAGATGAATTTCTATTCATCTCAGGATGGCACGAATCCCAATTATGTATCCGTTGTAGGCTGGAACGAGCAACAGTCCAGGGCTTGAAAACTTGGTACCTGTAAGCAAAAAAAACCAACTTTAATCAGAAAGTTAATATTAAAAATAAATGGAAACTGTCCCATCGTGATCACCACTGAAAGCGCAAGGACACAGAAACAAAAATGAAAATGCCAAATATGATGCTTATAAAATCAAACTTAATGCTTAAAGCCTATGTATTGCAAAATGCATAACAGGAAAGAGCATAGACGAATTGACACAAGATAAAAGCAATATATAATATGGCCCTCTTTATTGATATGCTTTTAATATTCATGTTACAATACATCTCCTTCATTTTTAGGGGATAGGAGCGTCAAATATGTTTCTTTATTACATCCATAGATAGCAAATCCTTCTTCCGCTTGCCCACATGTAAGATGGGCGGACAAAAACATCACCACCACCTGTGTGTATGATTTTTGATTCCTTCATGCTCCTATGATGTCAAAGACCTGCATTCAAGGAAACAAAAAATATTAGTAGCACCTGCAGATAGAATAAAGCATGTATTTCCCAAGGCCTACTGTCAGTATATGCATGAAAATATTAAATCAATAATCAAATGACCTCGGATTGACTTGAAAATTTAATAGTAGCATAAATATGTTACCAGAAAGCCACTACAAAAAGAATAGTCTATAAATTCCTCACATATTTGAATTCGCTCCAGGGTGGGATGAATAGACCTGCAATAACTTGTCAGAAAGCACCCTCTTCAATGTCCTACTTAGGAAGCTCTAAATTATCTACAAATTTGGGGTTAGATAATTGGGGATGTTTTGGAAAGACCCAGATGGTCATATTTCTCCATTTTTGCATCTAAAACCCATATTTTGATGATGGCATCTGCAGATTAGTAAAGGCAAGAAATGATAAAAACTTGGTCAAAATTGTTCATAATGAAATGAAATTTAAAATACAACCTATTTAATAGTCCTATAATAATATGCAAAAGGAATATCATATAAATCTATCATAGATTTCTATTCATCCCGGGGTGGGACGTTTAGAGCTGTGATAGTTTGGGGAGCACCTGGGGGTAGGACGCCCACCAATTGGGACTCTGTTTTAGCACCAATCCACTTGGGATGGGTCCAAAACCTGTTATGGGGTGTTTTCAACAAATTTGGTGGGATATTGTGGCCAAAAATTAGGTTTTGGGTCTTGATTCGTGCTTCCAATAGTCACCCAATAACCTCCCTTTCGAATGAGAAATTAAGGATGTGAAAGGCACAAATCGCAAGTAGGTATATAAATTAGCAGCACTTCGTTGCTCAAAATTCTCCTTCTCTGTATCCTTTTTGGGTGGGAAAACTCACCAATTTATAGACCTAGGGTCTCTTTGTTTGAATTGCGCATGCGAGGGCGCCACTGGAGTTGCATGTCCTAATTTGAGAGAAAAGCTAATTCCTTGATTTAGAATCTCCTTGCATGAGGTTTCCAAAATCAAATACATGCATGACTAAAGTCTCTCTCCTTGATTTGAAGTCCTTCCTCGCAATTGCATGGTATGAGCTTCAGTTAACTGGAAAACTTTCTGAGGTTTGAATTTTTTCCAGTCAAAGCTGCTATTCGCCTCACCCTGGGGTGAATGCTTATATTCGTCCCTGGGTGGGATGAATGCCAGTTGGTATTCATCCCTAGGTGGGACGAGCAGAGAGCAAGGTGCCAAAAAGGTGCCAAATTAATCTCTGACCTCCAAACTGCTTTTGGGAGTGGTTAGGACCACTATTTAACCTCTGGGGGCTGCCCTAGGGGCTGTGTGTGTCAATGCAATCAGCACTTGTTGCCACATAATCATATTGGTGTTGTTTTGGTGTCTACAATTAGATGAGGGAGAATAGGGAATCGAGGAGAAAGATATTTAGAGGGACTATGGAAGAATAGAGGAAAAAATATAAACAAAAATACTTGCCGACCATTTGAGTGTGAAAACACGAGATTCCAGAAACAAAAAGGATAAACTAAAATTGCAATGTAAATGAAACTAAAATAACGCTTAAACCCTATGTTATTGAAAATGCGTAAAAAGGAAGAACATGAACACAAGATATTAAAGCAATATAAAAATTGGCCCTTTTATTGATATGCTTTGCAAATTCGTGTTACAATGCGTCTCCTTCCTTTTTAGGGGATAGGAGCGTTAAGTGTTGCTCTTTTACAACTTGTTTCAGAATTCCTTCTTCCACGTGCCCACATATAAGATGGGCGAACCAAAACATCATCACCGCTTGCGTTGGTAAAGGTAGATTCCTCGCTGCTTCTCTAATGCTGCAAATCTGCATTCAAAGAAACAAACAAAGAATCAGTAGCACCTGTGTATGAAAAATAAAATATGAATCTAATGATGGTTAAAATGAATCTAAATGAAATGAAAACTTGACAAAAGCATAAACATGAAACTAGCTAAATACTATAAAATAAATAAAGCAGGGGTGCCCGAAGTCAAACCACCCGTGGGTGAAACTTTGCTTCGACACCAATCCGCTTAGGATGGGTCCGAAACCTGATGTGATGTGTTGTCGAAAAATTGGTAGAATATTGTGGTCAAAAAATTGGTGTTGGTTCTTGATTCGTGCTTTCAAAAGTCACCCAATAACCTCTCTTTCGATTAAGAGATTATGGATGTTGAAAACACAAATCGCAAGTAAATGAATTAGCAGCACTTCGTCACTCAAAATGCTCCTTCTCGGTATATCTTTTGGGTGAAGAAACTCACCATTTTATAGACCCAAGGGGTCTCTTTGAATTAACATGCAAAAGTGTTTCTTTGCATGAATGCTTTTTGTGTGAAGAGAAGACTTCTTCTTGATCAAGGGCTTCTTAATTGCTTCTGTGCATGTCTTTGTATGTTTTAGAAAAGCTCACTTGCACTCCTATGCAATGAAGGGATAGCTAAGTGGCAAATCTGAGTTGTCCTAAAAAGCTTACTCTCATTCCCATGCAGTGAAGGGAAAGCCAATTAGCAGATATGAGTTGTCAAAAGAACTCACTCGCACTCCTATGCCATGCAAGAAAAACTAAGTGGCAGTTTTGAGTTGTCATGCGCTGAGGTCTGACTTTTTGCTGGTCAAACCTGGCGTTCGTCCCACCCCAGAGCGAGTGCTAATAATCGTCTCTGGGTGAGACGAGTATAAATTCGCACTCGTCCCTGGGTAGGACGAGTACAAATTCACACTCGTCCCTGGGTGGGACAAATAAGCTATAAAGTGTCTAAAAGGTGCCAAATTGATCCCTGACTTGCAAAAATACTGTGTGAGTGGTTAGAACCACTGTTTAACCTCTGGGGTCTGCCCTGGGGGTTGTGTGTGTTAGTGCCATCAGTGCTTGTAGTCACATAATCGGATTGGTGCTGTTTTGGTGTCTATAGAGTGAATGTTCACACTTAGGCTAGAATAGCTAGTTTTTTCTAGGAATTTTGATAGAAATCCCATTCACACTTGTAATAGGGTTTGCAGATAAAAAAACTATGGTTTTCTAAAAAATCCATCCACAAAATTGGAAATATGTTTGCACTAGTATGAAGCCCTTTAAAAATCAATGAATATAAAAAATGTTTTGATCCAAAATGAATTTTGAAAGAGGGAGAAATGACCTCCAAAACTTGATTGTCCAAAATATTATAGGACCATGGGTTTGTAGTTAAAAATCCATGACCAAGCCTAAAAAAATGGACCTGCAATAGAGATACCCAAAAAAAAGGGATGAGGTGAGAGCATATGATGTCCAAAGCCTAAGAGGCAAGATCCACACTTTCATAATTATTGAAACTTGTTGATGTTGATCTTGAGTAATTGGGGGCATATTTGATCAATGTAGAAGGTTCCTTCAAAGTATTGAAACCTATAACAAATCTACAATAATGGATATGCAAGATTGAATAAAAGCAATCATAAGATCCTAAACCTATGGGTGATATCAAACAACCTAAGCTCTAAATACCATGTTAGATTTGAAAGGATCTAACATGTATTTACCAAAATCTAGTTGTTTGAAAAACAATATCACCACAATATATAAGCTATCAACTAGAATCAAATTACACAATAAAATTACTATATATTAATGGAAAGCATAAGCAAATGCTATAATAATATAACAAGAAACTGACATAATTATAATTCTCAATATCTTACTATCAAAGAGAGGGTAGCTCTTGTTGATATAGTCAAGGGTTTACAATGAGGATCGTAGGATCAAACATGAAAAATGAAGGAACGAATATCCACCCTAGAAGAAAAAATCTAACAATATAAGATAGCCAACTAGCAAAAAAGCTCTGATAGCCAACTAGCAAGCAAAAAAATAGATGAGCTAATATCCCACTAATAAATAATATGTGAAAAAGAAATATAAGCTCCTAAGTTATATCCTAAGTGAACTAAAGTAATAAGGTGCATGAGTAATCATGAACATCAAAAATGTTAATTGTTCTTGATATGCCCTAATTTTCTATTTAGTTTGATTTATTTCAATTATAATGCATGCTTTTTCATGTTTTACCCATACATTTATACCCTCACTACGTGTTGTCTTTCCATTTATCCATTCAACCCTCATCTCTTCGTGTTGCACAGGTCTAAGAACCTCATCCAAGTAAAAATATGACCTCTATAGCAATCCTCTATTTTTAAGAATTTATATTTTATATCCTATATTGAACATTATAACTCAGATTGGTCTATTTGTCATGTATTTCCTTACTTTTCCCAATCTACATGCTTGATGAATTTGTTTACTCTAATGAAATTTATCATAAACAAAATTCCTTGTTAAGTTGGTTGTGTTTTTGTATTCAACATGTTCATTTATTCCCTTAATGATGATGTTTATTGACCTATTTTGTCTTTCATTTTCTTCTAATAGTTGCATTTTTGCTTTTTTCTCTATTAAATCTCTTTTTTCCTTTGGTTTTATTCTTGGATCTAGTACCACTTGTACCCATCATCTAGTCTCCTTTAATTTATTGTATAGTTCTTGTTCTATTGTCATCATGTTTGCAATTGTTACCTGAAATTATTTTATTTGTAATAGATTATCTTTATTTTTATTTTTTTTGTTGATTTGCAACTCAGTTCCAATATGGGATCCATTTATAGAATTATTATTTCCATGCAAGAACATGTAGAGGAGGATTTTATTTCAACCAGTGACATCTCTAGTATATTGATTTAAAAAACTTGTTTTGAAATTAACTTTTGTTGTTCCATGATCAATATTTATTGTTCTCTCATGATTGTGATCAATTCCAACACTCATGTTGTAAGGACCGTATATGTTCTTCTAAAACTATTAGTCTATAGATATGGGCTAGTCATGGTATTAACTAATTTATATAAGTTAATATTACCTATTTTTTCTTTGTCTCCTTTATGTTATGGGTTTTCTATTACTTTTTCAACCTTTCCTAATAAACATGCACTAGAATATTTAGGATCTTAGTTTTTCAAACCCTAGTCTTAGTCCGACAATTTTTTTTTATTTAGATTTCAATTTTTTCGACCACAAAATAAAGATAAAAAGTGTTGATCCATATTCAAGGACTATGGTCTCCAAACCTAAGGTTCCACACTCGAATGGGGATTCTTGCCTAAGTATTATTGTTGTTTAAGTTCTTTGGTGGGGATCAAGGATTCACCAAGAGTGTTTTATGGATTCACTTTAAATACTATGTTTTGATGTGTTTAGTTGAGAACATATCTAGAGTTTGATAACTAGAAATTTAATGAAATATAGATTTTAAAATGAAAATATGAAATGTGATTCCAATAATACAAATAATACAATCAAATAGAATATATGTCCTATATGCACTTTGATTTCTTACAAAACTGCACTAAGCTAAAATAGAAAAAAAAAGTTCTTCACTTTCAAGCAAGGATGTAAGAGGAATGCATGAAGACAAGGTCTAGCCTATATGCAAGTAATATGTGCTTAAGACTCAATGTGTAATGAATTTTTAAAGGTGTTTCTTTGTGTTTTTTTTTTTTTTTTTGTGGAAAACATCCCAAAAGGGATGCCACTTTCGGGTAAGACCCAAGGAGGCAGGGGTATCCATTCCGCAAAAAATGCCCAGGACTCGGACCTGGCCTACCACATTTGACATACTCAAGGAGCAAACAAACACACAAAACCAAATTAAAAAAATTAAATAACAACAAAAATAATAAAATAAAATAAAAACATGCTCCTTGAGTGTGTCAAAATTAAAAGCACAACCAAACACGTACAATAAGATAAAAGAAACCACAACACAAACCACATAGAAAAACACAAGAACCACATAAAAAAACACAAACAAGAAAAAAACAACAGAACACTACATAGACATAACCCAAAAATACATGAAAAATAAACACAACCAAAACCTAAAAAATAAAACAAATAAAAATAAAAATAAAAACAACCAACAACAGAAAATAAACAAAAACAAAAAACATAGAAAACACTCACACATAAAAAAATGAAATAACACAAACAAAGAGAAACCCAAGAACAAGAACGAAAAAAACACAAGAACAATAACAAAAAACATAAAAAAAAAAACAAAACAATAAAAACACAAGAACAACAAAAAACAACACAAAGAACACAAAAACAAAACAAAACAAAAGAACTCATCCACCTTAAAAAACTAAACAAAAAAACAAAGAAGACAAAAGAAAAAAATGAACAAAACAATGACCTATCTAGACAGAAGACTATTAATGCAAGAATCAACAGAGGAAACAAAATAAAGAATAGAATGAGCTAGGGAACTAAAAAAACTGAATGAACCAAAGAGAAAAAAAAAAAAAAACAAGAAGAAACTAGGTACCTTCAGAACTGGAGCCATCCAAAGAAATGATAGAAATAAGAGCTTCTCTAATTTGAGAAGCCCACCATATAGGAGGGTGGCCATAACAAGTAAGATCACCTTTGTCCAAAGCCCAATTAGCTAAAGCATCAGCACTCTTGTTTTGATCTCTGACCACATGATTATAATCAACTTTCAAAAATCCCATCTGGATTAACTGAATCTTCTCAATAATTCTTTTTATTCTCCAATCCACCTTATGATTCTTAGAAGGAGTCTTCAAGAGATTAATCATAAGTTGAGATTCAGACTCAACTAACACCTTTTCCCATCCAACCTTAGTAGCCTCCTGAAGGCCTCTAAGGATACCATACCCCTCAGCAAGGTTATTGGAAAGAATACCCAAATTCTCAACAAAAGTAAAAACTAGGGAGCCATCTGAAAGTCTACCAATTCCTCCCACACTGGATTTTCTAGGGTTCCCTCTAGAAGCTCCATCAGTATTGACTTTTCCAAAATCCTTAGGAGGAGTTTGCCAATTTCTATTCCTATCCATCTTACTAATACTCACATTCCCTTTAAGTTGGTTGCATTTAGAAGGTTTAATCTTCAATCTTTGCATCACTTGATCCCATCTTTGGTGGGAGTTTTGGGGGTGATTAAGGAGTTGATGGACTGATTGAACTAAGTTGGCTAAAACTAATTTATAGTGGAAAACACCCTTTTCAAGGTGCCACTTTCAACAAGTTGGGCATAGGAGGAATGGAGTCTTGTCAGCCTCTACCAACACATAGGACATTCCTAACTATACCATATATCTGCAGGATGGAGACAAGGGGAATGGAACATGGGTCGGCCTCTACCAGCACCCAGGGAATTTTGAAAGGTGTTTCTTTGTGCTTGAAAGAAAGTAAATTTTAAAAATAAATTTCAATACGAAGTTCCTTAGATTTTTTACTATTTTAATGAACGGCTACAACTGAATAGAGAAAAAACAATAATGAAAAAATTAATATTGAAGTAAAACATAAAATAGAATTACATGGGATTTAAACATGATGTTCCTCCATAATTTTAATTTCTTAAACATGTTGTTATTTCATGTTCCATTTTTTTGGTGTGTCCTTGTGCTCTTCTATCGTAGCTCCCTTGGACCCTACTAATATTATTTCCATGGAATCTAGTGTTATTGCTTCTTCCATGGACTTTGTTTTTGCTACTTCCTTCTCAGATTCTATTTAGGTTCTTCTATTTATTTCTCTACAACCACTTGTTATTTTTTCGTGAATCCTTTTTCCTTGAGTTGAGAAATACCCTACAATGTTATCTTCTATTTTCTATACCATAGGTTCATAAAATTATTTTGCATATTAATGTTAATAGTACCCAAAGAATCTAAGGATTACCTAGAACAATATCCACACCATCCATATCAATAGGATGAAAAATTGAATGTAAAACAAATTTATCCATTATGATATTCAAATATTCAAAAATTTGAACATTCTCACCCTCAAGTTGTATGTCCTTTATTTTTTTTTCTTGAACCTACAACCTCTTAGCCAAAGCAATATTAATAAAATTATATATGCTACTAGGGTTAATGGAAATAATAATATTTTCCTTTTGAGTTCTTCCACGAACCTATAAAATATATATTTTAGAAGAATTTGGACCCTTTTGATCCTTCTTTTGGTTTTTTAAATCCAAAGACATGGCTTCATTCTTATCACTATATTCCTTCACGTTTTCCTCTTTCTCCTTCTTGAGTAATTTTATTTGTTTTCATAGATTTCATTTTGTTTCTTGAAAACTTCTCATTATCCTTTCATTTCATTTTACTCATTTTGAATCCCTCATATTTTTTTTTCAAGGTCTTTGATGATATCCATCATACTTTCTATATTTTTATACCTTCCCTCTAGATCTCTCTTACAAATATCTTTCTTTCTGATTGAATAGCTTCTCATTTGCTCAAGAATGTTGGTTCCATTTTTTTCCAAGTGCAAAAGGTATTGTTCCTAACAAGGCTTTCTATACATTATAAAGCCTCCCCCCAAAAACACCATGATAACCAAAAAATATAAATCTATTTTCATCATATTGATATTTTGCTATTTTCAACCACACTTTCACATGAATATCATTTTCTCCATAAAACCTTTGAAGTATCATGAGTTCAGATCCATAAAAATGATAATGCAAACTAGGGTTTTACAATAATGTATATCTCCCAAGTGATTTGAAGTTAAAATTCCACATAGAAAATTAGATTTGTATTTTTTATTCAAAACAAAATAAACTACAACTAATTTTCTTACCCCGATAGACAAATTTCGTCTTCCAAAAAATATGCGATTTAAAAATTTATCATTGTCCTTATTCTAGATCACTGACTTCACAAGGTCATATCTCCCTCAACACTTATTGGATTCCTTCATATGACCACTCATTTTAAAGCTCTTCCAATTTTACATAAAATCATCCAAGAATAATCTAAATCGGATAAATGTTTGTAGAGATATGAATCCTAAATGAAGAGATGTTTTCCCAAAAAAAAATCTTCCCTAATTTTACAATCCCCAAAATCGTTGCTCTGATACCACTAGTTATGAATATTTATTTTCATAACTAAAAATCATTCACAAATATGCAAAAATATCAAATCATTAATCCACAAATAATTATCCATAATATCAATCTACAATAATACATTTATTTCGTGTGTCCTTGTGCTCTTCTATCATAGTTCCCTTGGACTCCGATAATATTATTTCCATATAATCTAGTGCTACTACTTCTTCCATGGAATCTATTGCTGCTACTTCCTTCTCAAATTCTATTTTATGTTCTTATATTTTTTTCTCTGCAACCACTTCTTATTTTTTCTTGGATCCTTTTCCCTTGTGTTAAGAAATATCCTATAATTTTATCTTCTTTTTCCTATACCATAACTTCATAAAATTATTTTGCACATTAATGTTAACAGTACCTAAATAATCCAACCAAGCATAACCTAGAACAATATCCACACATCCATCTCAATAGCATGAAAAATTGAATGTAAAACACATTTATCCATGATGATCTTCAAATCTTTAAAAATTTGAACATTCTCACTCTAAATATGTATGTCCTTTATTTTTGTTTCTTGAACCTACAACCTCTTAGCCAAAGCAATATAAATATAATTATATATGCTACTAAGGTTAATGGAAATAATAATATTTTCCTTTTGAATGCTTCCATGAACCTACAAAATAGATTTTTTAGAAGAATTTGGATCCTTTTGATTCTTCTTTTGCTTTTGTAAATCCAAATATGTGGCTTAATTTTTCTCACTATCTTCACATTTTTCCCTTTCTCCTTCTTGAGTAATTTTATTTCTTTTTCATAGTTTTCGTTTTGTTTCTTTAGAACTTCTCATTATCCTTTTATTTCATTTTACTAATTTTGAATTCCTTGTAGTTTCTTTTCAAGGTCTTTTATGACATCCATCATGCTATCTATATTTTTATCCCTTCCCTCCAGATATCTATTACAAATATCATTCTTTGTAATTGAATAGGTTCCCATTTGCTCAAGAATGTTGGTTCCATTTTTTTCCAAGTGCAAAAGGGATTGTTCCTAATAAGGCTTTCTATCCATTGCAAAGCCTCCCCCCAAAAAACCATGATAACCAAACAACATGAAGCTATTTTATTTTTGGTACTATTAATAAGAAAAAGGGTTTTAAAGGGATCCCACAACTTGTACAATCAAAACACCATCCTGGAAAAAATACTAGAACAAAACCCCAGTAGAGAACGTGGGGTAAACCAGAATAAACTACACATAACTAAAACCCAAGAACACATACAAATAGGAGAACTGAGATGGTTCTACCCCAGCCTACCTACCTCTTGAGCAATAGAAGTATCCAAACAAGAAATATCCTTGGATTAGTCCAACGTCGACTTTAGCAAGCTCCAAATTTTCCTTTGATTGATATCAATGAGCTTCAAATTATGAAAATAGAGCATTTTTAACATGAAGCTATTTTCATCATATTGATATTTTGTTATTTTCAACCACTCTCCCACATCATTATCATTTTCTCCATAAAACATTTTAAGTGTCGTGAGTTCACATCCATAAAAATGATAATGCAAACTAGGGTTTTACAAAAATGTATATCTCCCAATAGATTTGAAGTTAAAATTCCATATAAAAAATTAGATTTATATTTTTTATTCAAAAAAAAATAAACTACATCTGATTTGCTTACCCCGATAGACAAATTTTTCTTCCAAAAAATTTGTGATTTAAAAATTTGTCATTGTCCTTCTTCTAGATAACTATATTGACAAATCATATCTACCTCAATACTTTTTGGATTCCTTCATATGATAACTCATTTTAAAGATCTTAAAATTCTACATAAAATGATCCAAGAATCATCTAAATCGGATAAACTTTTATAAATATATTATTAGGATTCTACTCCTAACCACCATGCTAATCACATTATTAGTTAATTATTTAATCACTCTCTCTTTCACAAAGGTTGTGACCTTTGATCACACCTTCACACTCGTAGAAATAGGCATTTCATTTGGTATAGCTGAGGCATTGAAGAATATAATTATTAATTAATTGTTGGGTTCCCCATACAATACAACAACAATTCCTTAATAAAAGTGATTCCTTTCATTATTCTAGAATTATAATCAATCTTTCTCTATTGGGTTCACTACATCTAGATCAGAGCTAGTTCAATCCAATTTTTTTTTTCCCCACACAACCACCATCTCCACTTTATGTGCCACCTTGTCATAAGAGAGTACGGGTCTGCCTCACAGCACCGTATTCCTCTGTGATAACACAGATAGATAGCAGAATAAAAAATAGAGCTCCACCATAATATAAATTGCCAACATCGATTGTGAGTTCTGACGCAGCGATAGTGCAATAAGCGGACATAAACTCCAGAATTTTTTTTTACAGCGAACGAACAGGCTATCATAGTCTCTTCGGTGTCTACCTCACCAAAAGGATGAAATAGTAACCCAATCTGGCAGAAAAGAAAAGCGAGAAGTTATAAAAAATTTGGAAGTATGGTTGTTGAAGACTAGCAGAGTGATTCGACCAAGCATAGATTAAAAAAAAATACATCAAATCTGAAGAAATCAAGAAAAAATTGGTTGCTTGCAGAGTTTCCCGACAAAGACACAGGTTAACGGTGGAATCGTATAAAATTAGAGTATAAACTTAAGGTTTAAAATAAATTTTACCCACCGATGGCTACGGTTCACGTCACTGGAAAACTTCGACATCGAAGAAAGGACGAAGGTCACAAGAAGTGGCAAAGGATATTACGAAAGAGGTCTCGAAAGAGGTTTCAAAAGAAATGAAATAAGTGATGCAAGAAATGTCCTATGGAAGAATATATCACGACCCCAACCTACTTTTGCTACTTAATCTTGCCCACCTACGTCAAATCACATCAATGAGGGTATATAAAATTTAGTTCCAAGATATCGCTAATCGTATCACAGGGTTGGATGAATCAGTCCTCATAGGTGGGTTCATCAATGGATTGAAAGAAGAAATTAGAGTGAAGATCATGATGTACACTCCTCACACCCTACATGAAGCCATTGGATTAGCATTTTTAGCCGACGATACATTCAATGTTCAACGTCAACATGGGGAGCAACCTATTGATAAATCGACATTCACACACACTATTCCAAAACACAAACCCTTGCCAGTTAAGTACCTTAGCCTACAAGAAATGGAGGAGTGACGAGCGAAGGACCTCTGCTATACTTGTGATGAGCAATTTGGGCCCCTTCATTGTTGTGCTACACAAACATTGTATTTATTGAATATAGTTGATCCCTGTCACTCCATAGAGGAAGAAGGTGAGGAAGATGTGCACGACATGACCAAAGCACCTGATCATAACAATGAAGGAAATGAGGTCAATGTGCAAGAAGTGCTCGATGCACCATGAAAAGATGAGGTAGACATCCATGCAGTAAACAATGAATGCAAGACATACACTCTCAAAGAACTACATACAAGTTCATCGCCAATAGTGATTTCTCATGGTATAGGCAGCCTGATTTAGAAAGGAGGCAAAAGAGTGAGAGCACCTTTATTTTTCCTTCATTCTACACAGGGAGAATCGGCTAAAGCGGAAGCCTACCATCATCACAATTCTCCTAAGGAAGATTCTACTATTCTTTCTAGCAACCCCCCACTAATGCTTTGACCTTCAATATATCCTTGCCTTCGAAAAAGTGACATTAAAATAGTACAAGAACTTGCACAAATTCAATTGGGAAAACAAGCAACGAAGCTCCTTACTTTGAGCTTTGAGGACAAAGCTCTTTTTAAGGAAGGTGGCATGTTAGGATTCTACTCCTAACCACCATACTAATCACATTATTAGTTAATTATTTAATCACTCTCTCTTTCACAAAGGTTGTGACCTTTGATCACACCTTCACACTCGTAGAAATAGGCATTTCATTTGGTATAGTTGAGGCATCGAAGAATATAATTATTAATTAATTTTTGGGTTCCCCATACAATACAACAACGATTCCTTAATAAAAGTGATTCCTTTTATTATTCTAGCATTATAATCAATCTTTCTCTATTGGGTTCACTACATATATGGCTCCTACATGAAGAGATATTTTTCCAAAAAAATATTCCCTATTTTTGCAATCCATAAAAAACAATCCTTGCTTTGCCATAATCATTTTTTTGATATGACTTATTATAAATGTTTATTTTCATAAATAGAAATCATTTACCAATACGTAAAAATATCAAATCATTCATCTACAAATAATTATCCATAATAACAATGTACAATGATACAAAGGCAGATAATACCCTTAAGGTAGGGCAAAACAAATAATACTCCTTATGGAAGTAATAATTCCACAAGATATTTGAATATGGGAGTGCCACTTAGATATGGAAAATTCCCATAAGTTGCTTCATGGGAAAATATGATTACATATGATTTATCTCCATGATGATTACAATGATAAATATCCCTTGTTTATATACCCATCTTCTAATTATACTTTAGGAAGATAACTACTAATATAATATAATATTATAATAAATTCAACCTTGGGTTACGTGTAGCCCAACCCAACATTCATACAATATCATATCATATCTCTCTATATATATATTCCTAGGAACCCTAACAAATGTTACTTAGAAGTAAAAATCATTGGTTTATATTTAATGATGAAACAAAAGAAGAATTTATGATCATGAACTTGCTATGATATAGGAAGCCCTTAGTCTCTTCCTTATGTTAGTTGAATTAGATGTACTTTTCACATAAGATCAAAGGCTAATCCTATTTGGATATTGATAAAATTAAAGGATCTCTATGGAAACATAAGTACTAGTGAAGCTAATAGGATAGTGATGACATTAACATTCATTAACAAGTTCAATTAATTTACTATACTACAATTTAATCTTCTTTTCAAGTTATGTTGACCTGAGGTTAACATCAAATTGAGAATTTGGTATTAGTATAAATATCCCACAATAATTGATCCACTGCATAAGTTATGATATGTGATAATCTTGGGGTGACAATAGGAACCCACCCCTTATTCCTTCTATCTATTTATGTCATTTATTTATTTCTCTATTTTTTATATATACTTTTCTATTTATCTTGCTTTTATGCATATAATTATAGTGAATGTATGTTTTAGAATGTTCCTATATTGTATTATGAATTCCAAATCCCAAACATTTGTGTATGGATCATTTTTGTGTTAGAGCTTCCTTTGATCCATTAGAGGTAAATATGAAGCACTTCTCATGCGATCCTTGAATCATGCTATTATCCTATATAAACTCATTTTCCTAGCATAGGACCTTCTTGTTCAATGCATATTTATATGATTTTCCACATGTGCTCTTGTTCAATGAAGTAAGGAATAACACTAGGCATTAACTTCAAGTACCCTTAAGAATTTTTCCTTTGTAAATAAACTCAACCAATAATAGAGTCAATGACTCAACTTGAGACCAAAACCTAGACATCAAGAATTTGATTGAAGATGTTATGGAGGAATATATAAACACTTCATTTAGGTATTTTTAGGATCTCATACTTCAATTAGGATCCCCACCTACAACTACTAAGCCTACAACATTTTAGAATAAATGACCTCTAAAGTTGTATATCAACATTGAATTTCTAGTCTTCTCATTTTATATCAATACCAACAAGTTGGATAATTGACTTCCATTGCTAGATGCATACTACACCAATCATTTTTCAATTCTAACAAGATCAATGTTTTAGCTTTTTAGATGTTAAAACTAGTTGTTTGGTGGTGGGAAGCCATTAGTAGTAGGCTACAAGAGTCGATTTATCTTGTCTCTTTCGTGGTACACTTTGTGCAGGTGGTTCATGAGTAGTTCTACCCATTGTACCACTATAAAGCTGATTATATGTGCTTTCAATAGTTGTAGCTATGTAGAGAACAATTTTTCTAATAATATATTGATAAGTTCTCTGATTTTCTCAATTGCTTTTACATCAAAGAAGATGAAACACAACTAATACTTAAATACATCAATGACTTGAATTATCATATTTAGTCCAATATGGAGTTCCTATTGATTCTTTTCCATATGTATACTACCTTACATTAAAATTAGGGAAAAATCAAAATGCAAGTCATGGTCACCATCCCAAAATGGATCTCAACACCAAAATTGAATCCAAATTATCATTTTATTTAAGTTTCTATTCCTAAGGGTCTCCTACACCATCTAAGCCCAATTAAATGTCCTTCGAGTTCTTGAATAAATATAAACTGATGGAAAATAAAACATCATGAAATCACAATAATACCCATGTTCACAACAATTCATAGTTTTAGGCTCAACAACAGATACTTTTGGTCTATTTATATGCGACTACATATTCATATACATTTGGTAAATAATAGTAAGTATATGCCATATGATTGAGTATAAAAATTCAATGTGTATGGAATACCTCAATATTTAATCCCTCTAAATAACATAAGTGTCTATTCCATACTCATTGCTAGGTGAAGTGCAAAGTGCTCCCCTCCCCATCATCATTAATATTGGGATGCCAAAGAACATTATTATGCAAGAAACAGTCAAGCAACTTGTACTATAGATTATGTGCATTCTCAACCTTACTTTCTATCTTTGATGTAACCAAGGAATGGTATTAGTGTTTGACACCAAAGCATCCTTGAGTACGATATCAAACTAATGTGCAACATAGTCATGTATGATATGGTATTATAGCATAACTATAATTTTTTGATAGGAAGACCTTACCTTCTTATTTATTATGTGGTCTACCAAGTCTTTCCATAGTAAAGGTTAGTGCATATCAAATAGATGACATATAAGATTCCTAAGTTCCTACCTAAGAAAAATAAAACTATGGTTTCAATAAAGCAATGTAAGAATTTGATATTTTGAAGTTTATTCTTCTAATGGTTTGACCCCCCTAGAAGCAATACACTAAAATTCTTACTATTTTCATGCTAACAATAAAACACTTTACAAGATCCAAATAGATGGAGACCCTACTTGGCTCATATGCTAATGTTTTTTAGGACTCCAAAAGAAGTCCCACCATACAACTTAATGAAGCATCAAAATTACCTAATAATTGTATTACCTCTTTGCAATAGCCCCTCAACGTAGGATAATGATGAGCTCTGATACGTTATACAAGAACTAGTCAATCAAAGAATGGTTTGTTCTAACTCTTCACCATGCAACGACCTTATTATGATAGTAGTAAAGAAATATGACATTTGATGCCTATGTATTGACAATTGAATTTTTAATAATATCTTTTATGTATTGATGACCTATTGAACCAATTTTGAGGTATTTGATACTTCATTAAGATCAAACTAAACTCTAGCTACCATCAGGTTCCTATCAATTATATAGATATTTGAAAGACCACCTTAAATACCCATGAAGGACTATATGATTGGATAATTATACCTTTTGGCTTGAACAATGCCTTGATAACATCCATGCAATTTATGATTAACATTTTATGTCCATTCATAGTTTCCTTCATTATTGTCTACCTAGATTATATCCTTTTGCTTAATAAGATATGAAGAACATCTACAACTTGTAAAATCAATCAAATAATTATTTGGCCTAACTCTTCACCATGCAACAACCTTGTTATGCTATCAGTATAGAAATATAGAATTTGATGCCTATGTATTGACTATCGAATGCTCAACAATATCTTTTGTGCGTTGATGACATATTGGATCAACTTTGAGGTATTTGATACTTCATTAATATCAATCTCAACTCTAGCTATCATCAGGTTCCTATCAATTCTAGAGATATTTGAAATTCCACCTTAAAGACCCAAGAAGGATTAAATGATTGGATAATTATACCTTTTGGCTTGACCAATGCCTTTATGACATCGATGCACTTTATGATGATATTTAATGTTCATTCATAGGTTCCTTCATTATTGTATACCTAGATTATATCCTTTTGCTTCATAAGACATGAATAACATCTCTAACTTGTGCACTAGGTATTTATCACCTTATGAAAATATAAAATTGAATATAAAAAGGACAAGTGTATGTTTGACATCATGCATTTCTCTTATATAGATTACTTAATTGACTAGAAAGTATTCATTCAACTCCAAAAATCGTACCATCATTTATAAATGGTCAACACCCATGAACATGATAGAGCTCAGGACCTTTCTTGGCATTTCCAAATTTTACCTTAATTTGTCTTAGTATTCTCTCATATCACATGACCATTCAATAGATCATTCATGGGAAAGTAAAATTTCAATAAACTTTATAGAAATAATAAGTGTTCAAAGACATGAAATACCATCACTATTCTATATGCATGCTAGTTATGGTAAACATCACATAGACATTCATATTCATGACCAATACTTCTAATTATGCATGATATGACATCCTAATCCATAATATACATTTGATGATTTATCATTTTTGTACACCCTTTAACATAACTTGTTGATACTCCACATACAATAGAGTTGTATGTCATAGTTCAAACTATAAGACTATGGTGTCACTATATCACGGGTAACAAAATGATAGTTTTTTAAAATAATAAGCCTTTTTAATTCTTCCATTTACCAAGTAGGATAAATAATGTTAGACATATAAAATGAATGACATATTTGGAGTAATTATACCTTGTGATGAAACATACAAAGGAAAAAGAATGATGCAATATACTATCTAAGCCACCCACCGATAGAGAAATTATTGTCCATCATCAACAATAGATGACATGGTTACAATAACTATAATGTGCTATATCCTTTAGACTTTAACTTTAATAATATCCATCACCAACTGGCAGAAGGTAAGTTAATACTTGACCATCATCTA
Source organism: Wollemia nobilis (assembly GCA_028583015.1). Classification (NCBI taxonomy): domain Eukaryota; kingdom Viridiplantae; phylum Streptophyta; class Pinopsida; order Araucariales; family Araucariaceae; genus Wollemia; species Wollemia nobilis. The sequence goes on from JAQPPZ010001063.1 coordinate 12,737,941, forward strand.
TAGGATAAATTATTGCAACATATTGAAATTTTTTGTGTGATATGATGCACTATGCCAGCTAATAATATAGGAAGCCCATTACCCAAAGGTAGTTGGATACTTTGACATCAACATGATACTTGTGGCACTACAACAACACTTTTATAAGCTACATATGTGGTAGAAAGCAAAGCTCTACATCAAATCGTGTCCACCATACAACATTTCCAAACCCAAAAATAGGAGGATTGAAATCTATACACCTTTATAGATGCTCTAAGACTTATGAGTACATTATCATGAGTTTTCTTTCATATTTACTAATCACTAGGTGCAAATATGACTATATCTCCATTGTCATGAGAAATATCAACAAGATGGCTATCATGGATTCATACAACAAAAGCATTGATGCTTAGGAGACTACTTATATATTCTTCCAATAGGTTTGGGTTCACTTAGGCCTACCAAAATCCATTATTCTAGATCGATAAAACTAGTTCTTTAATGAAACTACAAGCTTACTATAGTGGTAAGGGCTTTGGCTTCTCTTTTAGAGGTCTAAGATTCAAACCCCACTCAATATGAGGGGACTGAGACCCCTCATAAAAACCTATGTAAACTCTTTGAAAAAACTAGTTCTTTAACAACTTGTAACACCATCTCTAGATGCTCTAGATACCAAGCTCCAACTATTTACAACCTTTCATCCATAGATTGGTACACAAACCAAGACATTCAATAGAATTTTGGTACATATATTACAAATATATAACCACAACAAACCACAAACAAGGGATGATATTCTATCATATATTCAATACTCCTACAATAGGTTTTTTCATTACTCCATAGAGCACTATTCATTTCAAACATGTATGGATTTTTAACCTACCAACCCAATGGATGGTACCTTCTATATATTAACTAATGCCATAATGTCAACCGAAACCAAGAAAACCAACTTAACATAAAATTTCTTGGATCAAATACAAAACATCTAAATAAAAGTCTAGTAAATCCACATAAAACATCACACATTCTAAATTAGCATTATGATTTATTTCCAAATCATGACCCTTACACTATCCAATTCTAAATAGGAGAGAACATTCTCATTCTTAACCTACTACCAATGACCTACTAACATACCTGGAATGCATCTAGTATTCCATGTTAAACTCGTCAAGCTATACGAACTCCTTTACATGACCTACTAACATACTTGGGATGCATCTAGTATATGCATCTAGTATTCCATGTTAAACTCGTCAAGCTATACCAACTCCTTTACTCGGGCCTATGTTAATACAACATAACTACTATAAACCCAACACAATTGATTCCTATCATCACTAATAAATTAATTGAAATTACCAACACGATCACTTACTATAAAACACATAACCTAATTAAGGTTGTAAAACATGATCCATTTTAAGCACAAGCAAAGTGGACATACGTGACCAGCTCAAGCACTTGCTATTGCATTAAACCCCTATGGAGGCTAATATCAACACCGATTAAAAACAATAAATTGTGTTTGTTCCTCCCATAAAAATGAAATAGTAAAAAGACCTAGTCAAATCCATAAAGGGTCTTGAGATTGTTAATTCATTGGTTAGGAAAGTTTGACTTATTTTGTTTAAATCTTAAGGCCATGATCTCATATTCACATTTAGCATTGCTTGGAAAACATGCCCTCCTTTTGGCGTTTATGTCCTTTTAAGCCAACAAACATTAATAAGTTGATGGCGAGGAAGAGTCCATGTATCTATTTATACGAGCCCAAATGGAAAAGCAAACAACCCACTTCATTCGAAAGACGAAGAAATAGACGTATGCTCTCTGGCGTCCCACGAAAGGAACGGGTTTCTTTAAAAGGGAAATGAGACCTCCATGTTGACTATGTAAAGAAAACAAAATCAAGGGTTTCTATAATGCTTACCTCATTAAGCCCAAAACCCATAACAAATAAATTTAACTAGCGTAAAACACACGATCACGCATCTTTGCTTGTGACTTTGCTTTTGTATTTAATGGAAGTGTTCGCAACTTCTTAAAGTTTTAAGGTATGGATTTTTTTTTATGAATTTAAAGTATTTAATATATTAAATTTCTTGATAAAATAAAATATCTAACAGCTAAATTTTTTTACACTAAGTAAATAAAAAATGAAGCAACAGGTTAAGCAATTATGTTTGTTTACATAGGTGTGTCAATATGCAAGGAATTTGAACTTATTTATTTATCTACGGAAAGCAAGGACCTGCAATATCATATTGTAAACGTCGTGGGCGAGACGTGACGGAAATTACAAAAATTACCTAAAAGAATGGGTACAGTGGTTGGGTTGTTAACGGTTAAAAGATTGTGGTTTTTTTTTTTTAATTTTTGAATAGTTAAGTTAAAAAGTTTGTTGGTGGTAATCACATACTTACCAATTAATCAAATCCTTAAGAATAATAAAGGTTTTCTTAGAAATAAGCTTTTATAAAGCAAAGGTTGAATGCAATAAATCTCATTCAATCTCTTCATCAATGGACAAAGACAAGGCATACGAAACAAGCAACTTAGGTCTTTGGTCTGAGTCATGGAAATGATTTTTTTTTGGTCAGAAAGAGAAGACGTTGACAGGCAACGACTTAGCCACCTTGTCACGTAAAGGAAAAGGATATCAAGCAAAATTGATCAGCTATCTCCCCTCCAATAACACTATCACAAGTAAGTTATTCTCTGCTATCAGATTTGCAATGAAGAAGAAGAGTTAATCTCTACTATCAGATTTGCAATGAAGAAGAAGAGTTACAGGGCAGAGCAAAAAGAGTGCAGCATGTGTGGGGATGTCGGTTTTAGTGGAGAGTTGTTTCAGTGCCAGAAATGCATGTTTCGTCTGCAGCATAGGTAAGTTCCCATATCATTTGATCTTCATTGAGTTTCAAGTAATTCATAGGGATACTAAAAGTTTCTTTCAAGGGGTATTTTGTTCATTAGATTGAATTAGATTTTTAAGCTAGAAATCAAAGGTTCAAACTTCATCAATATTTAATATGCGTTCCTCAAATTCTTGTCCCTTATGCTATTTTGTGATTAGGTATTGCAGCAGCTTTAATCTCAATAATTTTATGAGTGGAAGGCTGCTATGCGAATGGTGTCTCCGTGAAGAAATTATGGCCTCCAAAGAAAGTGGTGGAATTGGCAACATGGGTTGTTCTGATTGGACAAAACCCTCCAAGGGCTTAAAGCAGTGCAGAACACGTTCAGTGGCTTCATTTTCAGATCATAATTTTTGTAAGTTTTCGACTGTTACTCCTGTTGAAAAAAAATCTGCAGATGCCAAAAAAAAAAAGTATTGCATAATGATATGTACATGGCCCATAGAAATAAAGGGAAGGTAGAACGCAGACCCTACAGATCGGCCAACTTGGCTCCAGGCTACAATGCCTCGGACTCTATGAAAGTCAGAGTCAGAAATCCAAACAAGAGTAGTGGTAAAAGCATAACTCGCCGCTATAGATTTCTTGCAAGTTTGAGTATGGCTTTTCAATAATAGAGTTCTCTATTTTCATTGTTAATGGGATGCTGCAGTCTCCACATTGCCTAACCTTTAATTTTTTCGTTGTGTGGACCTGGATCTGCTACGAGGAGTATCCAAATTATTGAGCACGGTGCGTTTCCCACTATTTAATAAGCTCTTGAAGATGAGTGAGCTCCATGGCCACCTTATTGGCCTGAACTGTAATCTGAAAATACATAGAAGAAATAATATTAGACTTCTCAAAAGTAGATATGTGCAAAGAGGAAGTACACTTACCAAAGATACAGTCATTTCTAGCTCTCCATAAACTGAACATGGTCGCCATATGAAACAAGTGCCACACTTCAAAACAAATAGTTGGCAATGACAATGGATCTCCCAAAATAATATGCTTCCACTCAAACATGGCAAAGGAAAAGGGTCTAAAAAAGGAAAAAAAAACTACTCCCAAAGAGACTGAGCACGAGCACAAACCTAAAAAATATGGACAAAGTCTTCATATTGAAGACATAAAGGGCAAGAAGGGTTTGGGATGCCTAAATTTTGTAGACGCTCCCCAACAGGAAGCCCTTGGTGCAAAATATTCCAAGAAAAACAAGAAATTTTGGGCTCCAAGAAAGGAGCCCAAGTTGTCTGGAACCTGCGCAACCAAACAGGTTGAGGGGAGGAGACCTTCCATCGTTGATTGAGCTTATCAATAATGGGGAGGCAAGGAAAGAGACATTCATACCCCAATCAGGACTTATAATTCCGTAATGGAGTGTTTGGATACCACTTCCAGTCCTTCCACCAAGGTCGCTGAGAAAGCACAGAATTCTTGTGTAACATGGAGTCAGGGAGAGCAACCTTGATAGCCTCAAAGCTATCCTTGTTAGAGTGATTAAGCCAAAATTTATCCTTAAAATCATCCCAAGGGATCCAATCCCTGGTAGGACGAGAAAATAAATCAGTGATGCATCACACATTTGCGAAAGAATATCAACGCATGAACCCAAGAAACCTACGCAAGCGGGATATCCTGGTAGGTGATAACTGGTGACCACCAAACATTCATTTGGTTGATGGAGAGGCCATGCCAAAAGCTCTTTCCATTCCATCTAAAACAAGATTTAACACTCTCCCAAGCTTTCCAAATGCTTCTAATGACGAAGGATCCTAACAATTTGATAGACACAAGGGCAACAAGAAGGGAAGGGAACCCCATACCTTTCCAACTCTTGTGCCCAAAAGAGGAACTTTCACTAATACAATATAGGATGAGAATATTCCAGGCCTCATTGCTTACGAGGGCTCTAATGACCCACTTAACACAAAGGGCTCAACCTTGATGTTGGGTATTAATAATGCCAAGTCCACCATGGCTTATGGGAAAACAACAACACTCCTAGGCAACACGGTGGAATACTGGAGCATTATTAGAGGAGGACCATAAGAAGTCTTGCAGAAGCATATCTAGCTTCTTATAACAATTCCCTAACTCTCATAAATATTTGTAAATCATAAAAAAATTTGAAGCTAGAATTTTTGAATGAATAGTCATAAGTAAACCTATTAAATAAGTCTAGAAGCTTTAGAGGGCTAGTAATGGCAGAACTGGTCCTATTATTATAATAGAAAATATTATTATTTTCATGTGCAGTAAAAGGTTAAATAGGTAGTTATGGGGGAGGGAATGGGTGGTGTTTATAAATATTTTAAATTAACTTTATTTATTTATTGATATACAAAATGCATCAAATGATTTTTCATATATATGAGTCCAAAATAGTTTGTAGATCAAGAATTCTAATATAAATTTATGGTATATAGTTGTATTTCTTCTTGAATTTAAAATTTGGACTTATTATTTAGAGTTGTAAAGTTTAACAAAATCTAAGAAAAAAGTTGTTCAACAAAGTTAAAAGGTTTAACTTCCTTTTATCATATTTTGAAATGTGTTTCTTCTATGTTGATTTTGATGAAATGTTTTCTGTTTCTTCTATTCTTAGATCTTCAAATAGTTTTATTAGTAAGTTTACTTTTAGAGTGTCCTCATATGCAATTTTGATGTCCTTGCAGGCTTCACATTATATGACAACATATTTTCAGTCGTCATTACTCCTTCACATTCTATGACAAAATATTTTTTAGTCTCTACTACTCCTTCACATTCTATGACAAAATAGTTTTTAGTCTCCACTACTCCTGTGCAAAAGATGTTTGTTTTGACTATGCTTTCCAAGGAATTGATCAACTTCCAATTTTGTATCTCATTTGGCATAAACAATATCTTAGTTGGGCTATATGCATTTTTTCCTTCCATTTGATCTTTACATTTATGTAATTCTTTTAAATGTGTTCTCCTCGCATACTATATTCTTTCTTTTCTAGAGTTTGAGATCTCATGAAATTTAGTGCTCCATTTGTTCATCCATTTATTATTTTGTTTCATCCATGTGTATTTTTCCATATTTAAAGTTTCTTTTTGTAATCTGCTATCTTCCATTCTTTGTATTTTCTTTAGGTATTCTAATAGCCTTATCATAGCTTCTTCTTCTAGTGGAAAATACTTTCTTTGAACAAATAAAATCTCATATGGAATTGATGTTTTCATTCTAAAATCTTTTGTAATTAGTCACTTTTTAATTCTTTATATTCATCTTATTTAAAGTTTGATGTATTACTAACCCACACCTCACACCCATATATCACCATTCAAATAACTAATAACCCAAAAAAGACCCTAATATTTTTTCAATCCTACATCTTTGCTTTCTTACCTCTATTTAGTAATAAGTAGAGTACCCTCCATCCCTCCATCTTGATTGTATTCATTTAATATTGCATATTCCTCAGTTGAGTGCGCTTTCAAAATCTAAGTCAAGGTATTAGTATTTAGTTACTATCTCTAAAGTATTTTCTTCAAATAAAATATATTGATATTTTTGTTCTCTCCAAGTAGAGAAGACCATAACTTTAGGCTTGTTAGTGTTTACCAACATCTGAACTTCTTCATAAAAATGCTCTAAAGATTTTAGATATTTTTTTAAATTTAAATGTCTTGTCAATAAAGTTGAGGTCATCCACATAGAGATGAAGTTTCACTATATAATTAGACAATTGTATTCTCTCTCCTCCCATACTTTCTACCTATTCCTCCAATTTGTCAATTTAAAGGTCAAATAAAGTAGGTGACAATGGATAACCTTGTTTCATTTTGATATCACTCTCAAGACACGATGGTAGTCCTTTTAGTGTTATAATATTCATCATCACCTATTCATAAAGTCTATGTATAACTACTTTATAGTTGATTGTTATGCCATTTTTTAATTCCTTTTCATAGTTTACCTCTAGGTAGTGTGTCAAAATCCTTTTTAAAGTCCAAAAAACAACAAACAACTTCTCCTTTTTTCATTCTATATCTTCTCTATTAGGTTCCTTAAAGTAATGCACTGATCTATTGTTGAATTATTTGGTCTAAGCCTTGATTGTCCTATTGCCCTCTTTCCTTGATTTTCTATCCACTAACCAAATTTGTTAGTGATCTATTGTTGAGTTCTTTGGTCTAAGCCTTGATTGCCCTATTGTCCTCTTTCCTTGATTTTCTATCCACTAAAAAATTTTATTTTCTACTGTGTTGCCAAATAATTTTGTAAAAAGAGGATTGATCATGATGGGGCATTAATTTGAAGGATGGTTGGTATCTCCAATTTTAATATAATGGTATTACTAGATTGGTTATCCATTCGAGTAGAAAGCCTCTCTTCCATTTTATTAAAATAATGTGAAGTACAATGAGTGGCACAACTAGGGGCCACACTCCTCAAGGGCATAGCAATATGAAACCTCCCTTAATGTGATTCAAAATAAGGTCATTGCGATGAAACACCAACAACATGTTGTTCATATGAAATCTTCTTTTAATGATGTTATTAAAAATATTTAGATGTGTCATGCTAGGATGTTATTAAAAATATTTTAGATGTATGGTGCTAAGATGTCAACCCTACGATTGATATTTTTAGCTTGCAAAACATCTATATCTTGAGCTTTAGTTATTGTTATTTCCTTAATGCCCTCCTTCATGTGTTAAAAAGGAAAAAAATCCTTAATTGTTTCAATAATGGGAAGGCATATTTTTCTTGATTTCTCTCATACAATTATTCATTTATAATATTTTTAATACTTTTACTTTATTGTAGCTCTTTTAAAAATATAATATTCATTTATAATCTCTTTTTCTATAGCTCTTTTGAAAATATAATATGGAAAGCTATATGAGAATACATCTATTAGGATGTATTTGACAAAACATAAAGAAATAATGGCTAAATAAAAATCAAGAAGATGAAATATGGAAACATGATTTTACCATGTGTATATTTTTAACCATAATATTTTCCATAGTTATGTACATGCTAAGACTAGTCTTTCCACTTTGTAATTCAAACCTTAGGTGTTGCATTCAATTTCATATCACATGACTGAGAAAAATTATCCCATTTTATATGGATCATATTAACTAAGCTATTAGCCCAATAGATCATGAATTGCTTATAGTTTTCTTATTTGTTGAGATATGGATGACTTATGAGTAGACAAATAATATTAATGTTTAGATATCTTAAATAATTTAGAGAATTTTCCCCAAGACCTTGAATCTCTTGTTATCGATGATCATGGTTAGCTACTGGTTGTGGGTGAGGCTTGGTATGGGATTTCACTCCATGGAATATTTACTAGATGTTTTGTTTTATTCTTGATTGGCTGGGCCATTTTAATTGGTGATCTTCACAAGTTCCCTAACCCTTTTTTAGCTATCTATCACCAGTTGGGTATCTTTGTGTGGATGTTGATCAGAATTTTCTTGGCCTCAATCCTGATTGTGTCCTCATTGTATGCTCTTATGGTGATGTCATGATGTTTTATGCTCTTATGGTGATGTGGTGATGTGTTTTGCTCTTTAGTATTCTCCTCATGTGTTGGGTGGTTAGGATCTCGTCCTATGATTTTGATGGGTCTTTGACTATTTTAAATCCCTTTGCACACCAATTTCACAACAACCCTATGATTCTTTCTATGTGTGACAAAGTGATTGGTATCTGAGTTGTTTGAGTCCCTATTACTCTGAGTCCTTATTACTCTGAATTTTGTGATGATTCTGATGCCCATTCTGTTGAGCCTCCAAAGGAGAATTGTGATAACAATGTTAGTACCTAGGTGGAAGTGTTGATAGCTGGCCCTTCTAGGGGCCTTGTTCCTTCTGGTTTACCTACTATTTTATCTATTTTGGAGGAAAAACACTCTACTCTTTTGGGTACATTGTAGGTTGTGGTCTCCTTTGTCAATGAGATTCAAGATGTGGTTAAAAAGCAGATGGATATGGTAACCCCGAACTAGCTCTACTATGATGTTATTTTGGCAGTTGATATTAGGTTATATTTTATGTTGGTTGTATGGGGCCCTCTCTATTTTTTTTTTCTAAGAGAGGCATGGTTCCTTTAGTTGTTTTTACCTAACTTTATAGTATGTTGTTTGTATGGGACCCTCTCTATTCTGCCTTATTGAGGGTGGCCTATTATTCCTGATCCTTGGCTAGTTTTAATTAAGCATTGTATTTTAGTTCATTCTCATGCCTTATCTCAGCGTATTGTAATAGGTTTTGGGACATCAAAACCCCTTCGTTTACCAAATCAATTTTTTATTTTTTAACAATCAGCCCTGAAAGTTGAAAAAAAAAAAAATTCACCTTTAGTTTGAAATGCATGTCTTGAAATTATCCATCATACTTAGCATAAATATATATACACAAGGACAAAGCTTATAAACAAAAAAATTGTATTTAGTATGTTAACATATTTTCTGGTAACAACAAAGAGTTAAATGAAGAAAATAAAATAAAGCTTAATAGATTATAAAAATAAGATTTAGATTCTTTTCCCATAGTGAAAAGTAGACCCATATGTATTAAACATAAGTATTAAAAATATTTAGATGTCATATGAAAGCTAAATAAACTTAAAGTTGTTGTGTTAAGTAAACTTTGGATGATGGATAGTATTTTGCATGAAATTTCACATCCGAGGGTGATCTTGCAGGCAAAATATTGGCGGATTGATCTAAAGTTTTAAATAATTGTATGTTTTTTTGTGAAGTTATTGTAATTATGTTTTGTGATATTTTCAAATAAAATTATTTTAATTAAAAGATAAACGGACTAAAAGCTTTAATAAGGATCAAGATTTTTAATATAAGTTCAAGTATGTTGCACAATCTTACTTCTTTTTGAATTTAAACTTTGGGCCTTCTATTTGGAGTTTTAAGGTTTAACAATATTGAAGAAATAAAACAATTTAACAAAATAAAAAAAATCTATATCTTTTTATCATCTTTTAGTGTATGTTTCTTTTGTTGTTGATTTTGATGAGAAGTTCTTGTATTTTTTTATTCTCAACTCTTTAAAAAAAATTATTAGTGAATTCGAGTGGTAAGTGTCCTTATGACAACCTTATTATCCTACCAGAATGCATGGATAATAATTCGTTGCATCTGCTAGGTACTATAGAGAAGGTGACTAGGTACTAGGTTCACCTACATTAGTGAGGAGTGTGGGGTTCAACCGATAGTGCACTCCAAAATAAATAAAAAATAAGACCCATAAAATCATATAAAAGTACCTCAAAACTCAAAATGAACACCACCATTGTGTCTGGATCAAAAAAATATTTCCAACAAGTATATGCATGACTATACTTGGATTTGATTGGAGTCTCGATTAAAAGAGGGAAACTCTATCCCTTTACATTATGAATTAAGAGTATTCCTTGCATCAAAGAATATTTTTCTTGGAATATTCCTACATTGCTTTTTGGTAGAAAAATAAAGAAAACTAAAATTTAGACAGTTCCACAATATTTCAATTTTCCCTCACAAGGGAATATTACATGGGCCTACTTGGGCTATCCACAAATGTCACATCCATATTAAATATGGGAAGAAATACAATAAAAGAAGGCCATGTGTGGTCCTTGTTCATGGGAACTACATTCTTATCTCTATACATTTGAAAAAATGAAGTGGTCCCCCCTAAAGGACAAATTATGCCTCTCCCTTTTTTCATTAAAAATAAAAATAAAAATTCTCTCCTCACTATTATGTAGAATTTTGAAAATTCAAATAAAAACATCTTTCCACCATATAATCGATCAAGTTCTACACAAAAGTGGAAAACAATTGCTAGAGTATGGCATGCATGGCATACACACATAAGGTGGAATGGATTGGGCCATGTGAAGATTTTTATGGTATGTTGTATTCAAAAGACCCTCACAAGAGAAGGACAACATTGTAGCTTCTTGTATCAAGGGTGAAGGATACCACAAGGTCAAATGGCTTGCACACCTTCTACACGTTGTGCACATTGCATTGTAATATGTTGTGTCTGTGCACTATTGGGGGTACCAAGTGGTGCACCTTTGTGCACACTGCTTGTGTGCCTTGTGTGCTTGTGCAGACTATGGAGGGATGAAACATGGAAGACATTTCTATCACATCCATAGGTGGAACTACATAAGACATATCCATAATAATATGCTCATGTTGAGCCTTACCAACCATATATTCAAAAAAATACTCATAAACATCATTGTTATTGCTAGAAACCTCATCAAAATTTTCTAATATGCATGGTACAAGTGATAGTTGACCATCACTCATGTTTATGGATGCATCATCCTCATGAAAATAAGCAAATTTTGGCCATGAAAAAATAGCGAAAAACCATATTTTTCTAGGTCTCCATATCTCTCTACTAAAGGGCTCGCTATATCTCTTTGTGAATGAGCTCTTGATTGGGTTGTCTTTTTTAGATTTTAGATCAGATTACAAACAAATCAATTTTTTCCTCTTCTACGATGGTGAAATAAAATAAAAACTACCTACAAGTATTGAAAACTATGGTGGTCAACCGCTGACACTAGTCGCAACCCATCATTCTATAATATTACCATTTACAAAGCCTAGCCTATGGTGATGGCATCATTGGGAATGATGGGATGTTTGGTGGCCTAAAAGCAATATCCCAAAAAAAATTTGAGCTAGAAGATAGCCACGGTTGGTAAAACCAACCAGTCTAGCCCCATGAAAATTTTTGAAAGTATTGTTCCATGGGGATGTTAGATCCTTATGCACAGTTGGTTTTGCTATCATCGAAGAGATTGTTTGTTTATATCAGGATGACATGATAAATTATCATTTAAGGTAATATCTTTGTAGACACCAAAACAGCACCAATCCGATTATGTGACTGCAAACACTGATCGCTTTGACACACACAGCCCCCAGGGCAGCCCTCAGAGGTTAAACAGTGGTCCAAACCACTTTTGTAGTAATTTTGTAAGGTCAGAAGGCAATTTGGCACATTCAGGCACTTTGCTCAGTATCCGTCCCACCCAGGGATGAATTCAAATTGGGATCCGTCTCTCCTAGGGACAAATTCTGAATTCGTCCTGGGTCAGGATGAATTCTAGGTTCAACGGGCAAAAAGAAGAATGGCGCCAAGTAGCAGTCGAAGATAGTCAATTATTGCCTCCTGCCTTGCATGCGCATTTAGGTGGGCAGAGTGGGTGTTAGAGGACTGTCACAAGGGCAGTCATGGAATCCCAAGTCAGGGAGGAGTCTCCTCCCTCTTGAGAAGGCATGGCCGCCACATGGTACCCCTGCATGCCCCTCCAAAGATACCCCCTAGGTCTATAAAATGGTGGACTTTCCAACCCAATAAAAAACAAGTTGGAGGCATTTTCAAGCAACAAAATGCTGCCAAATTGAATACCACATTTCACCCTTTTGATTCACCTCTTCCACATCCTTGATATCTTTCGCAAGAGAGGTTATTGGGTGGCTATTGGAAGTGTGAATCCGGATCCAAAACCTGAAATTTGACCACATTGATCTACCAATTCGTCGACAACCCATTACAAGAGATTTTTGGCCCATCCCAAGTGGATTGGTGCCGAAATCAGGTTCCAACGGTGGGTGGCCCACTCGGGTGCCCCGCACTTTCTAAGTGTCATTTTAATTCATTATTTTGTTAGTTGTTTATCTTCCATTCCATTTTATGCTGTCTATATAGTTTATAACTTCGATTTCATAATGTTTTGATCAGATTTCACCATGTTTTGTAGCTTTTGTTGTCCCCACTAACTTGTAGGTAGCAACGTCAAATTCTCATTGATGGAGGTCAAATTGGGAAAATCTGACCATCTAAGTCATCCCAAAATGCCCCCAATTAGCTAACCCCTATGTTTGTAGGTATTTTGGATATCCCAAGATGTGACATTTGAGTAGCATCACCGTGGCGCTTTGTCATAGGTGAATTCGTCCTACCCGAAGATGAATTACTGTAGAATTCGTCCTGACTAGGGACGAATTACAATTGAATGCGAATCAGCGGAGTTTTGTCTGATTTTTTTGATGACAGTGGCCCTCTGGTAATGTTCTCTAGTCTCTGTCAAAATTGCAGGTTACTTAGAGTCATTTTATTCACTGGTTTAGTTAATCTTATGCATGCATCCTCCATTGGTTTTTAAGGTTAAACGCATTATCTTTTCCCACAGGTGCTACTAATGACTTGTTGTTTCTTTGAATGCAGGAGGAGCAGTGAGGATCAAGGATTCATCAACACCAGCGGTGGCAACACTCTGGCCCGCCCATTTCAAATGTGGGCATGTGGAAGGAGGAGTACTAAGTCATGATTGTAACAATAATTCATTTAACGCTCCTAGCCCCTAAAAATGGAGGAGGCATATTTTCAATCGATATTAAGAGAGTTAAATAAAAAGGGTTGTTCTTTGTACACTTTCTTTTATCTCATTTCAATTCGTCTCTTTCATTTCATGCATTTCACATTTTAGGACTTAAGCATTTATTTGATTTTGAATGCATCCCAATAGTTTTCCTTTCAAATCTTCCAGAATCTCGTGCTTTCAATCTTGTAGATTGTTTTGTGGTCACAAATAAAATATATGCCAAGCCATCACTATCTCCACTTGCATAAATCATCACACTATTTGGATGCAGTTCTTGCTGAGAGGCAACCATGATATGGTGCATAGTTGATAGGGAAATGTACCATATGGTGTAAAAATAAGAGGGTCCATCAAAGATAAAAAATTAAACAAGAAAAAAATATAGCATTCATAGTCTGAGGTTCGCTTGTAAACACGTCTACATCATGTTCATTCTCACCCATATAGTAAGTCATGTATTCTTCTACTCTTCTAGGCATGCACCATTGTGCTACCCAAGTCTCTTTCGTCCACGTAATCCAGGATGTCATTTTTCTCAAAGCAAGGGCTACAACTATTTTTTACGAGAACACCATAGCCTCCACATGGCGTAGCAAGGCCAATGTGGTAGGCGAACATGATTGCAAAAAATAGGTCCATCTAAATAGTGTGTGGTATCTATCACCTAAACCCTTTGAACATAACACATTATCAATAGGATAGGTATACCATAAAATTACTGTGACTTTAAACCTTTGTGTGTCCTCTACAATAGTGGTAAAATTAGATGTGCAATTTGCATACTACTTGGATACCACAGGTGCAATATGGAAAAATGCTTACCACTCTAAATTTCATAGTCTGGTAGGTGGACCCGCGATACCCTACATAGAGCCCTAGTATGAGGACCTCCATGAGAGCAATGGTTGGGTCTAATAATGTGGAACATATAAATATAGCACTGTAAAACCACCATTGCAAACCAAAAAATTGAATCTAGGTGATCGTGAAATCTGCGAATGTCAAGGTCCATTGTGGGCTCCAAAAAAAATCTCCATCCCTATGGCACAGGATCCATGAAAAACCTCCATTAATAAGCATGTAATTTTGGAGTATAACAAGGATGGATGACCTCCTAGGAATTCCCAATACTACACCCCTTTTTAAAATATATATATATTAAAAAACATGGTAAAATTTATGGTCCCAAGCATTGAAGATTCAGGGGCAGCCATGAATTACTTTCCATTGGATTTATAGTTTATGATACATAAAAGTGGAAAGCATACTCCCCGAGCCTTTGGATAAGGAAGGAATGGAGTGGAGTGGGACCACCAATGGAGAAGGAAGGAGGGGAGAATTTCCAAAGAGGCAATTCCCCCCTCAAGCCTATGAGGTAGGAAAACTTGCTCGGATACCATATGTAGGTACAAAACCTCACTTATTGCTTTCATATTATTGTTGTATATAAATTACAAAGGATGATGACACACGTCACCATATAAAAAACAAATGACAAGTGTCAAGGACACATATTAAGGAGTACACATTAACTTTAGCAATGTCTAGAATATGGTGCAAATGGATAAGGCCTTCCATTTTGTCCAACCATACTTGAGGGTCAACACCTTCAAAGGTGAGAATTTTTGTTGGAAATTTTGAGCTCATTTAGTTTTCATTGATTTCAAGGTGAAAAGTTGTCATTGATGCCAAAGTGAACACATGACGCTATCATTAACACCATGGAGTACATCATCATTAACACCAGGAAGCAATACAAAGAGATGAAGAAAAATTATCCAAATATATATTTTTAAAGGTTTTTGTTAAAACCATGATGGCACATTAAAAGGTTTTTTATTAAAACCATAATGATAGTTCTTGTTGGAAATTTTGAGTCCTCAAGTCAAAGTTGTCATTGATGTCAAGAAATGAATTCAAGAAATTTGTCAAGAAACAGGTTATCAAAGTTGTCATTGATATTCAGGAAGAAGCTTCTAATAAAGTCAAATGTCAAGAGGAACAATGCAAAGGTTAAATTCAAAGGGCTCCATAATATTTTTTAATATTATGTGGAATCATAAGACGGTTTATTGCAAAGCTAAAGGAAGGTTTAATATTTATTTGATAAATTATTTAAATTCAAAATGAATTAAAATTTTATAAATAAATATTATTTATACCAAGGTGCAAAGTGAAATATGGTTTAAATAAACCAAAGGGTTTTAAAAAAATTAATTTATAAAATTTAAATTCAAAGGAATTTAAATATTTTATAAATTAATAAATCTCCAAAGGAAATTCGAGTGTCGACGTCCAAAGATCGTTGAAGGCAATTTGAGCACCGACGTCATGCATGGAGAAAGGAAATTTGGTATATAAGCTAACGCCTTAGAGGAATTTTAATTTATACTTTTGCTCGATGATCAAAAGTGCGCAATCATGTTTGAATTCATTAGGAAGAAAGTGCAATGACCAATATGTTTAAGCACCAGAGAATAACGTCAAGGGGATTTGCACTGAAAGCCTAAGCGCCAATGAGGTAAGTGGCCTAGTGGTAAAGAGGATAGCATTGGGGTGTTGAGCGCAAGGAGTTATGTGTTCGAAATATAGTAGCAAAATTTTTGTGGTAGTTGCATTGGATTTGGAGAGCGCCAAGGTAAGGCGCACGTTTTGTGCAAGGTGAGCGAGGAAGCTTTTTGGAGCACATGGTGCTCGTTAGTCCCCAAGAAAGTGCCTAGATTGCATGGCATTGGGAGTCACGGCTAGGGTGCTGGTCGAGGCTGCATGGTGTGTTTGAATCCCCTAGGTAAGGTAATTAATTTTGAGTTTCATTTTTTTGGGTTGCCTAAAGTTTGGAGTTAAAAGGGTGCATGAAAGGTTTATTAGTTGGAAATGGTTTTTGATAAGTTGGAGGAATAAGGTGTTAAGTTTTATTTCAATAAAGTGTTTTGGCATATTGATTTACTGAAATATTAAAAGGATAGAGGGAGCTTCTTGTATTAGGTAATTTTGAAAATAAGAGTGCATTGAATATTATTGGGAGATTATAAGGCATAAGTGATAATTTACTTTTTGTAAATGTTGATGAATGTTTTTTTAAAGACGGAGTGATAAGGTGTATGTGTGTTTTGATGTTTACATTATATTTTGAAGAAGTTAATCACCTTATAATTTATTTGATCTTGGCAAGAAGTGTTTAATATTTTTGGTAGATTTAGAAGATTCCTTCATCATCAAGAAAAATATATGAGCACATTTTCCAAAGTTTAATTTGATTTCTTGGTTTTTTGAAAAATAAGTTTGGAGTGAAAAGGACTTGATTAGGGTTTCCTTTTGAGAGTGTTTGAGTTAATGCATCAATGTTTTCTGGAATAAAGAGTTGTGATTAAAAACTTGTTTTGTAAGCATTGTTGTTGAAGATTGTTAGTCTTACAATGGCACTAAGAGGGGGGGTGAATCAGTGCAGCTATTTTAAAAACTTAATGCTTTAACTCTTAAAGCCAAAACAAAAGAAAGCTAAAACCAGAAACAACAAGTACCACAAGAGAGCATAACATAACACAAGATGTAACGAGGTTCACCAGTTTTGGCTACTCCTCAAACTAGACTCGCTTGGACTCCCATCCAAATCCAGCCATTGCAAAGCACCAACTTTACAATCAATTTACCAGCATCCACTGGAAGGAGCAACAACCCCTAATTTACCAACAGCAACTGGAAGGAGCACCAACCCCTGATTCCAAGCACCAACTTGGATTTCTATTTTCAATTTTGATTGACATAAAAATGCCTTCAGTGTTACAAGATCCTCACTGATCTAGCTTAAATCAAATCAATCTCATGGAAGCATACACTCTTTTACAGTTCTACCTTCTGCACACTTACAGCCCTTTCATATGGCATGCTCTTGCAGCTCACATACAGCCAGCCTCTTTCTGCAGCATCTTCTATCTTACGGCAGCAACAATCTTCTCTGTACGGTTATTCTTTTATAACCTTTCAATCCTGCATGCAATCGAATCACATACTCTGACTGTTCGAATCCATGCAATACGGCTGTTCGGTTCCATGCATTTCGACTGTTCGAAACCCTGCAATACGTCTTTTGGAAACCATGCAATACGACAATTTTGTTTCATGCACTTTGACTGTTCAATTTCTTCGAATACGGATTTTCGAATGCTTTTTCGAAAACCTTTCGATACTTTAAATTTGATTCTTCAAATACCATTCAATTCATCATATTCTTCAAATTCCTTTCGAATGCTTTTAATTTATTTATTTGTTGCAATGCATGTCCAACACCTTCACACATTACTATCGACATCAGTTACATTTTACGTAACTGGCTGCATGATTTTCCTGTCTCCTTTTTCGACACGTGTCACCTTGCATGTTCCTGCGGGTTTTACATGCCAGACTGTTACCTGTCGCGATATCGTGACACTTTTGACTTATGCTGACGTCACCCTGAAGGTTGTCACGAAATCATGACCATTTTGGCCTTGAAAGCTTTTCCCTCGCTCATGTCACGATATCGCGACACTTAGAACTTTTGTTGACGTCATCCTTAAGCATGTCGTGAAATCATGACCGTTTTGGCTCTTGGAAGCTTTCCCTGCATCTTGTCGCGATATCGCGACACTTTGAGCTTTTGCTGACGTCATCCTCAATGCTGTCGCGAAATCATGACGCTTCCGGCTTCCAGCAGCTTTCCTTTCATCCTGTCGCGAAATCGTGACACTTTTCAACTTTGCTGACGTCATCATCCTGCTTGTCGCGAAATCGTGACACTTTCGCTTCCTACACTTTCATTTCATCAGTCTGAAATCCTGACACTTTTCAACTTTCACTCATCACTTGTCACGAAATCGTGACACTTTTCTCTTCCGTACACTCTTCTTTGCCAACTCCAAAAATGGAACATGTCACGAAATCGTGACACTTTGTTCTTCCGTACAACTTTCCTTGCCAACTCCAACGAAAATGGAACATGTCACGAAATCGCGACACTTTCCTCTTACGTACATCATCCTTCCTGTCACGAAATCGCGACGCTTTCGGCTCTTGCTGACGTCATCAATCTTCTTGTCGCGAAATCGCGACGCTTCTGGCTTCCGTACGCTCTTTGCTCCATGCGATAGCGAAATCGCTACAACTTTGTGCCTTGTGCTTTTACCTTGTCTCTTTTCATGAAATTTTGACTTGTAATATCAATGCTGCATCTTTCAGATCTACACTTTTGACTAGTAGCGAAATCGCTACACCTTAGTTTCTCCTTGTTCCAACATGTAGCGCCATCGCTACACCTTAGTTTCTCTTTGTTTCAACATGTAGCGAAATCGCTACACCTTAGTTTCTCCTTGTTTCAACATGTAGCGAAATCGCTACACCTTAGTTCCATGTATTTTCATCATGCAGCGATATCGCTACACCTTTGTTTCCTTTCATTTCAACATGTAGCGATATCGCTACACCTTTGTTTCCTTCTCTGCCAACATGTCGCGAAATCATGACAGTTTTGCTCGCATCTTCTCTCTCCTCGACCATGTCGCGAAATCGCGACAATTTGGCGTGCATTTTCTCTCTCCTACTTTTTGTCGCGATATCGCGACACATTTTCTCTCTCCTCAATGAAAACTTGACATGTCACGAAATCGTGACATTTTCGCTGCGCCTTCTCTCTCCTCGACCATGTCGCGAAAAACATGTCGCGATATCCGCTTTTCTTCCTTGTCTCTTTTTGCCAGTTTCTGAATCTGGGTCACTTCTATTTTCCTTGAAACTTTCTGCACTTGATCTGACTGACCTCTGAACTGCATCAACTGCATCAATCTGACTGTGTTGACAACAATGACAATACTTTTGCAATTCTTTTGCTGCACCTTGCTCAACAAACAACTCCTATCCATCACCTTGCTCACCAATCAACTTCTAACCATTGCATCAACTGATCAACCTGACTGTGTTGACAACAATGACAATACTTAGGTTGCACCTTGCTCATCAATCTCCCCCTTTGGAATTGTTGGCAACACACGTAATTGTCTGCAATTACCAGTAATTCTTCTCCCCCTTTGACAATAATACCAAAGGGCGGCTGCAAAACTCCCCCTTAGTCCATGCACAACATTCACAGGCAAAAAATTAATCCAGTTAGCAAAAAGCATAAACATGAGCAATATGATGAACAGATCCATAAATTCTCCCTCTGAGAATTTGATCCTGATGTCTAGTCAAATCTTAGCCAATACTTGAGAAAAAATGACCTCTTCAGATCACGCTGTCTTCTGAGCCTCAACCCTCTGTACTCTGTCATAGACTCACTAAGAACCTGCTTAAGAAGCACACATAGAACTTGTCCAGATCAGCACACAAGTTCTCACTAGAACCACGCTTAGCATGAACCCACAAAGAGAATTGTTAGAGACCCAATGTGATTTATCAACTTCATAGAAACATACAGAGAATTGTTAGAGACTCAATATGTTCTATACTTAATTCCCAATCTCAAACTCAACTATTAAACTCAAGACAGCCAACCAAGGGTTCCACCAACTTAATACAAGTAGCTAGACTCACAAAAATAAGCCCTAGAGCACAAAGCTTCCACTATCTCAAACCAGAAATTAGGATTTACACCAAGCCAAGGGATACCTAGAAGAGTACCTTTTCACTCCAACCTTATTTCAGAAAACATACACCAATCATACTCATAAGAAGAATGAGTCCATACCTCATTTGAGTAGAAGATAATTGAACCTTCAAGCTGACACTACACACAACTCTCAAACTTTCAACCAATTTAGGGAAGGAATAAAAATAAATTAGCAATAAAGTGAACTTCCTTTATTACACCTTTTAGCTCCACTTCTTTAAACACAATCATCAAAACATGCCAATAAGATAATGTCAAAGCAAAATATGACAACTTAACCTTATACCTCCATCAATTATATTTGCCAAGTCAATTCAAAATACTCCAAGCAAATAATAATAAAAGATATACCTTGGCCAAACTTAGTTCTCCAACCTTTGGAGAAAGTGAATAACACCACCACAAAAGCTAAAGCGCTTTTATTGCTGCTATCCACGAGCATCACGACCAAGACGAAATTGCCCACAACATGGGTCAAACTTGGCACCTCTGCCCAACGCTTCTTCACTTCAACAAGCAGATTTCACATCTTTCAATAAAATTGATAGGAGACTCACTTGTACCAACTCTACAAATTTACTGCCAACTTAGTGCAAGCAATAAATACTGCACTGCGGCACAACCAGATTCCTTTTTAAACTTAAAACCTAATCTGAGTTTTCTACAGATACTGCAGATCACTTTACTTTTAACAGTGCAAATCTTGGAGAAGACATTTTGACAAACACTTTATGGCCAACCATAGAGCCCCTTACTCAACCTCAACTTCTTAACCTCGGATTGATATTTTATCAACAGTTAACCCGAACTGTCTGTGAATTGAATAATCTTACCAATGCGACAAGAAGGATCTTGTAAGCTTTACCTCAAAGTGTAAAACAAATACACGCTGCTCGAAACACGTATATGCAGCTAGAGCAAACACGCAAAAAAAAATTCTGAACTGTTATGATCCGAAGTAATGAACAGTTGGTGGAAGAATTATCAACAGTACAGCAGTGACATATCTCAACACTACCAAATGTGACAACTCTTCAAATTAAACAGCACACTTCACGGCACCTTCAAAAACGACAACAAGAACTGACAACACACTTTAGCTGCAAACAACAATAACTCGACTTCTTACCTTTCATCCTCAGAAAACTGGCCCAAAAACATAGGAGCATTAAAATAAAATTTTAAGATTGCTCCCCCTGAGGATGTGCCACCTGGAGCTGCTTAAAGCAGAAGAGGAGTAATCTCCTTCTGTCCAAGGAGACACGAATTCCTTTCTTCTGGTCTTTCTCCGTACTTTCCTGAACTTGGGCTTGAGTTTTTCAACTACATCCCTATTTTGCCCTCGTTCGTGAACTTGAACATTTTTCTTGCGGGGTTGTCTCTTGTGCGTTCTTGAAGGATGATTATTTTCCTTTCTGCTGTGCACATGATTTATTCTCTGTCTGTATTGTATTCTTTGCGTTTGATGAAATCTAGGGTTTTGCCTTAGATTAGATACAGAAGTGCTTGCACAGAACCTTGCTATGTGCCCTTGACCATTACATTTAAAACATTGCACATGTTTTATTCCCTGTCTGTATTGCATTCTGTGTGTCTGATGAAATCTATGGTCTGGCCTTAGATTAGATACAGAAATGCTTGGACAAAACCTTGCTATGTGCCCATGGCCATTACATTTAAAACATTGCACAGGGTGTTCACTCAGGAAAGCAGATGTGTTTTTGTCAGTATAACTCTTTGATCTATTATTCTGTCCACAATAAAATGCCTTGTGACCATAGTAGTTGCATTTAGAACAATAGCCATTAAAAGCATTATTATTAAAAGAGTGAGAGTGAGAGAATTTCTGTTGCTGTGGTTGCTTTGCTGTAGATTTTCTTTGATGATTTCTTCCTTTTGAGGATTCAGCTTCAGACTTTTCTTTTTTCAAACCTTCAACCGAGGACTTCTTCTTCTCTGCATGTTTAGAGGATGAAGGTTGTTCAACTTCATATCCAAGACCAAACTTAGACGTGGAGCTTCTTTGTTGATTTATCATTGTATCTAGCAACTCTGTGCTTTTCTCAAATTTGAGATTTATATTGGCCTCTTTTAGTTGTTTCTTCAAAGAAACAATCTCTTCTTCTTGTTGGCAACAAGCAGTCTTTTTCTCATTGAACTGAGACTTGAGAATTTCTTCAACCCTCTTGGACACATCTACTTGCAACTTTAGATTACTAACAGTTTTGTTAGATTCTTCTTCACGTTTGCTATATACATCGACTTTATCATTCAATTGTGTCTTCAAGGCTTCTTCTGCTTTCTTGGCCTCTTGAATTTGTAAACAGAGATTTTCAATCTCATCCCCGTATTCTTCCAACTTTTTGGACAGTCTTTTGTTGCTTTTCTTTTGTATACTTAACTCTTCAAGAGCGGCGATCAACTCACCTTCTAGATCTACTTCAATCTCCAGGTTTTCATTGCAAACTTCAGAGTTCACTTCTTCTTCCTTCTTTAGTGCAATTTTCTCTTCTGAAGGAATTGAAACTGACTGAGATACCTTAATGGAAGATAATCTATTCTTCTTACCCATTGTAAACTAATCCAAGATCAACCCTGACTGATTTAGCCTGAACTGGGAACTTGGCTCTGATACCAATTGTTAGTCTTACAATGGCACTGAGAGGGGGGTGAATCAGTGCAGCTATTTTAAAAACTTAATGCTTTAACTCTTAAAGCCAAAACAAAAGAAAGCTAAAACCAGAAACAGCAAGTACCACAAGAGAGCATAACATAACACAAGATGTAACGAGGTTCACCAGTTTTGGCTACTCCTCAAACTAGACTGCTTGGACTCCCATCCAAATCCAGCCATTGCAAAGCACCAACTTTACAATCAATTTACCAGCATCCACTGGAAGGAGCAACAACCCCTAATTTACCAGCAGCAACTGGAAGGAGCACCAACCCCTGATTCCAAGCACCAACTTGGATTTCTATTTTCAATTTTGATTGACATAAAAATGCCTTCAATGTTACAAGATCCTCACTGATCTAGCTTAAATCAAATCAATCTCATGGAAGCATACACTCTTTTACAGTTCTACCTTCTGCACACTTACAGCCCTTTCATATGGCATGCTCTTGCAGCTCACATACAGCCAGCCTCTTTCTGCAGCATCTTCTATCTCGCAGCAGCAACTATCTTCTCTGTACGGTTATTCTTTTATAACCTTTCAATCCTGCATGCAATCGAATCACATACTCTGACTGTTCGAATCCATGCAATACGGCTGTTCGGTTCCATGCATTTCGACTGTTCGAAACCCTGCAATACGTCTTTTGGAAACCATGCAATACGGCAATTTTGTTTCATGCACTTTGACTGTTCAATTTCTTCGAATACGGCTTTTCGAATGCTTTTTCGAAAACCTTTCGATACTTTAAATTTGATTCTTCGAATCTTTTTAATCTTTTTTCAAACTCAAATACGTCTTTTAAACCATGCATCCAAATTTGCTTTCATGCACTTTACTATTAATTCTTCAAATACGACTTTTCGAATGCTTTTTAATTATACTTCAAATTTGATTCTTCGAATACATGCAAACCTGTTCGAATGCATGTCCGACACTTGTCAACTGCTATCGCAGATCCGACATCGCTTACATTTTACGTAACTGGTTGCATGATTTTCCTGTCTGCTTTTTTCGACACGTGTCACCTTGCATGTTCCCGTGGGTTTTACATCGCTGTATCACACTGTCGCGATATCGTGACACTTTTGACTTATGCTGACGTCACCCTGAAGGTTGTCGTGAAATCACGACCATTTTGGCCTTGAAAGCTTTTCCATCGCTCATGTCGCGATATCGTGACACTTAGAACTTTTGCCACGTCATCCTTAAGCATGTCGTGAAATCGTATGACCGTTTTGGCTCTTGGAAGCTTTCCCTGCATCTTGTCGCGATATCGCGACACTTTGAGCTTTTGCTGACGTCATCCTCAATGTTGTCGCGAAATCGTGACGCTTTCGACTTCCAACAGCTTTCCTTTCATCCTGTCGTGAAATCGTGACACTTTTCAACTTTGTTGACGTCATCATCCTGCTTGTCACGAAATCGTGACACTTCGGCTTCCATCAGCTTTCCTTTCATCCGTCAGAAATCGCGACACTTTTCAACTTTGCGACATCATCACATTGTCGCGAAATCGCGACGCTTTCGGCTTCCGTACACTCTCCTTTGCCAGCAACAACGAAAATGGAACATGTCACGAAATCGTGACACTTTGCTCTTCCGTACAACTCTCCTTGCCAACTCCAACAAAAATGGAACATGTCACGAAATCGCGACGCTTCCGGCTCTTGCTGACGTCATCATCCTCCTTGTCACGAAATCGTGACGCTTTCGGCTCTTGCTGACGTCATCATCCTTCTTGTCGCGAAATCGCGACGCTTCTGGCTTCCGTACGCTCTTTCTCCATGCAGTAGCGAAATCGCTACAACTTTTTGCCTTGTGCTTTTACCTTGTCTCTTTTCATGAAATTTTGACTTGTAATATCAATGCTGCATCTTTCAGATCTACACTTTTGACTAGTAGCGAAATCGCTACACCTTAGTTTCCCTTTGTTCCAACATGTAGCGCCATCGCTACACCTTAGTTTCTCTTTGTTTCAACATGTAGCGAAATCGCTACACCTTAGTTTCTCCTTGTTTCAACATGTAGCGAAATCGCTACACCTTAGTTCCATGTATTTTCATCATGCAACGATATCGCTACACCTTTGTTTCCTTTCATTTCAACATGTAGCGATATCGCTACACCTTTGTTTCCTTCTTTGCCAGCATGTCGCGAAATCATGACAGTTTTGCTCGCATCTTCTCTCTCCTCGACCATGTCGCGAAATCGTGACAATTTGGCATGCATTTTCTCTCTCCTACTTTTTGTCGCGATATCGCGACACATTTTCTCTCTCCTCACGAAAACTTGACATGTCACGAAATCGTGACATTTTCGGCTGCGCCTTCTCTCTCCTCGACCATGTCGCGAAATCGCGACAGAAAACATGTCGCGATATCGCGACGCTTTTCTTCCTTGTCTCTTTTTGCCGCTTTCGAATCCGGGTCACTTCGTTTTCCTTGAAACTTTTTGCACTTGATTTGATTGACCTCCGAACTGCATCAACTGCATCAATCTGATTGTGTTGACAACAATGACAATACTTTTGCAATTCTTTTGCTGCACCTTGCTCAACAAACAACTCCTATCCATCACCTTGCTCACCAATCAACTTCTAACCATTGCATCAACTGATCAACCTGACTGTGTTGACAACAATGACAATACTTAGGTTGCACCTTGCTCATCAAAGTGGGTTGTTATGAAAATAACTTGAACTAGTATTTGAAAAGAACATGAGTATCATTGTTATGTGAGATTTATTATTGAGCATTGTCGAAAACATTTTGAGTTGATGTTTACATGCTTGGACTAGGGTTTGTGAGAAAGGGGTGTTTCATTGAGTGATTGATTGAGTAGAGTTGGTTGATCCTGGTCAAGTGGATATGTGAAGTGCTTGTTCAAATTCCATAAAATAAACTATTATATATTCTGATTTGAGTTGAGATTGAGAATTTATTTGAAACATATTAGGTCTCTAAAAATTTTCTCTATGTTCATATGAGATTGGACAAGTTCTGTGTGGACTTGTTGAGCAGATTTGGACAAGTTTTGAGCGGACTTGTTAAGCAAATTTGGACAAGTTCTAAGTGGACTTGTTGAACAGATTTAAGCAAGTTCTGAGTGGACTTGTTGAGCAATTTTGAGCAAGTTCTGAGTGATATTTTTGATAATATTTTAGCAAGTTTTGTGTGAACTTATGGAACATATTTTGGTGTAGATTCGAGGATAAGTTCTTTCTAGATTAGATATAGAGATTGAGCAAATTTTTGCTAGACCGAAGTACTATGTTTAGTGTAGATTTGAGACAGAGCTTTGGAGGTGACAAAGCAAAGAGGACATTAGTCTCTAATGGATATAGATCCATCATTCAGGGTAGTGAGTACAGGTCTTCTGAGTAGGGACAAGATTCTTTAATGGAGAGAGATCCACAAGCCAATACAGTGGAGGCAGTAGTCTTCTATAGGATCACTAGCCAAAGTAGAGAAGAAGAAATTCTCCTGTGGATAGAGATCCATGAACTTGATTTATGGGATTGGAGTCTGCTTTGGACAGAGTTCCATAAACATTGTAGGGAAAGGATTCCCAAGAGAATTTATTTGAAAAAAATTTATAAGAAATATTTTCTCCGTGGAGTAGCCCACATTGGGTGAACCACGTAAAATAATGTCTCTCATGTGTGTGATGCTTTGTGTGATGTTTACTGCTTTAATATTGTTGATGCTATTATTTGGATTAAAAAGCAAATTTTTTTATCTTATACTGTTCACCCCCCTATTAGTATAAGCATATGTTCTTCAATTGGTATCATAGTGGGTCTCTCTGTAAATATACTTACATATTGGAGGAGGATCCATCAGTAGCACACATGAATTTTGAAAATAAATAAAAGACTATGTTTGAAATAAAAAGAATAATTTATTTTTGCTCTCAAAAAAATTGAAATACTCAGAGAGAAGAATTCAAGCTTGAAGGAAAAAGTTCAAGAAGATGAAGAAGTAAGGATGGAACTTATACAAAATCTCACAGAACTCAAGATTAGGGTGGAAGAAGGAAAGAATATTGAACAAGACATGACAGATCTATTGAGATATAAGAAAAAAAATGTGAAATATTGGAAGCAGAAATTGTCCACCTAAGAAATGAAGTTGAAAGGACCAAGGTACTACAAGATGTAGAATATGAGAAACAAAAAGAGGAATCAAGTCTTCAAAAAGTAGAAAACTTAAACAAGGATAAGTAAGCAAAGGATATCAGAAAGGAAGAAAGTAAAGGAGAACCCTGGATAAGAATTAATCACAAGAGGAGGATGACTTCTCTGCAAATTCCAAGACATAATTTCTTCCATGGTCATTTATTTTCTTGTAACAAATATGGTCATTTAGTTGTACATTGTATTCATCATGCAAGATACAATAGAAATTTCAATTCCTTTGCACCTCTCATGGATGATGATGTTGCATGTTACAAATACAATAATTTTGGGCACAAGGATAGATGGTGTAAAATTATACTTCCTGAGTCTAGAAAAACAATTTCAACAAATAGTAAAAATGAAAAATAAAAATGTTAAGGGTAGATAAATGTTAGTGCAAACAACCCTTCATGCTCAAGATAAAGAAAAATAGTGGTATCTTGATAGTGGTTTCTCTAGTCACATGATAGGAGACAAAGACAAATTCATTGTACTAAAAGAAAAAAATAGAGGATCAGTAAGTTTCGGTGATAACAGATCATCAAGGATTAGTGGAAGAGGAAATCTAAGTTTAGATAATGGAAAAACAAAAATAGAGAATGTATTGTATGTTAAAGGATTAAAATGTAATATGCTAAGTATAAGTCAAATTTGTGATCAAGGATACATGGTTACTTTCCATCCAAATAGATGTGAGATAAGAAAATCAGAAACTAGAAAAATCATTGCTAATGCGAGAAGAACTCCAAACAACTTATATATGCTCAATGATATCAAAGGGAAAAAGTGCTTTCTATCACAAGAAGATGAGTTTATGTTATGGCATAGAATATTGAGTCACTTGAATTTTGACAACATAGTCAACATAATAATAAACAAGCGGTCAGAGATTTATCCAAAATAAGAAGACCTCAAAACACAATTTATGCACCCTATAAACATGGAAAGCAAACTAGGACAACATTCAATTCAAAAGGATATATGTCATCTGAGCCATTGATCCTAATACATACTAATCTATGTGGTCCTACCAGGACAAAGAATTCACGGTGAGAGCTACTTTATACTATTTATATATGATTATTCCATAATGGTTTGGGTAGCCTATCTAAAGGAGAAGTCAGAGGCCTTTGAAAAATTTAAAGAATTTAAGGAATTTGTTGAAAATGAAACTGTAAAAATGATTAAGTATCGAAGATCTGATAGAGGAGGATAATTTACTTCAAATTAATTTGTAGAGTTTTACGAACAACATGGTATCAAAAGAGAGTACTTAGCAGCAAGAACTCAACAAAATGGGGTAGTTGAAAGGAAAAACAAGACTATTGAAAACATGGCTAGAGCTATGTTAAATGAATCTAATTTATCATATGGTTTTTGGAAAGAAGTTGTAAATACAGTAGTATACATAATCACTAGGGATAAAATGAGGGTAAATCATCACAATAATCCATATGAGCTTTGGAAAGGAAGATATGTCATTGTAAAAAACTTTAGAGTTTTTGGAAGCAAATGTTATATAAGACGGGAAGATCAAAAATTACTTAAGTTTGATCCAAGATGTGATGATGGAATTTTTATTGGTCATTCTACAAGGATTAAAGCCTACAGATATTTAAAAAAATAACACACACTATGGTGAAAAGTATAAATGTAACAGTTGATGAGAAGATAGATTCAAGAGAACCAGTTCAACAAATTGTGTATCAAGAAGATGAGTATTGTCAAGAAGAATTTTTTGAGGAATCAAACAAAGAAGAAGAAGAAACACAAAGACTTATTCCTAAAACTCCATCCAGGTATGTACAGAAGCATCATCCAAAAGAGCAAATCATCGAGAATCCATATGAAAGACAGACAAGGAGAAGAATAATAAAACCATCCCAACAAGCAAATTGTTCTTTGTTATCTAAGATTGAGCCTAAAGACTTCACTCAGGCAAGTGAGGATAAATTTTGGATTAAGACAATGGATGAGGAATTAGATCATATAGAGAAAAGCAAAACTTGGGAACTTGTTCCACGACCAAAGGATAAAAATGTGATCGACACAAAATGGGTATTCAGAAACAAGTTAAATGAAGATGGACAGGTGATCAGGAATAAAGCAAGGTTAGTATACAAAGGTTATGCACAGGTAGAAGGAATTGACTTTGATGAGCAATTTTCTCCAATTGCACGACTTGAAGCTATTAGGATGCTTTTGGCCTTATCAAGTTTCAAAAATTTTAAGGTATATCAGAAGGATGTCAAGTTAGCATTTCTAGATGGGGTTCTAGAAGAAGAGGTTTATATTAAACAACCAGAGGGATTCATACTAGCAGATAAATCAGATCATGTATGCAAATTGAAAAAGGTATTGTATGGTTTAAAGCAGGGTCCAAGAGCATGGTAATCAAGATTGGATAATTATATTCAGGAATAGGGCTTTAGAAAAGGAATAACATACATTCATTTATATATCAAAAATGAAGGGAGTAATCTATTAATAGTGTTTTTTTATGTTTATGACATAATATTTGGGGGCAACAATGATAATATGTGTAAAAAATTTGCTAAGAACATGAAAAATAAATTTGAGATGTCTATGCTTGGAGAAATATCCTTCTTTCTTGGACTTCAGATTTCACAATAAAAAAGGGGAGTGTTTCTCTCACAAGCCAACTATATAAAAGAAATTTTAAAGAAATTTAGGTTAGAGTATTGTAAACCGGTAAGTACTCCCATGGTTACAGGATGCAAGTTGAGTAAGTATGATGAATCTCCGGAGGCAAATCAGAGATTACACAGATCTATGATTGGTAGCTTATTGTATGTTATAGCTACAAGACCAGACATAGTACAGTCAGTGGGATTAGTGGTAAGGTTTTAGGCGACACCTAAGGAAACACATGTGGCAGCAGTAAAAAGAATTTTTAGGTATCTAAAAGGGACTATGGACTTTGGGCTTTGGTATCCCAAAAGTGACAGTTTCACACTAACAACATATACAGATGCAGATTAGGCCGACAACATTGATGATAGAAAAAGGACAAGTGGAGGAGCATTCTTTCTTCGAGAATTTTTAGTCTCTTGGTTAAGTAAGAAGCAAATTTCAGTATCTTTATCTACAGAAGAAGTAGAATACATTGCAGCAGTATCAAATTGTACACAGGTGCTTTTTATGAATATAACTATAGAAAATTTCAATATAAAGCATGATCATCCCATTTCTATACTATGTGATAATACTAGTGCCATAAGTATCTCAAAAAATCTAGTAATGCACTCCAGGACAAAGCACATTCCGATTAAGTACCATTTTATGAGAGAACAGGTGATAGATAAACATGTCAGATTGGAATATGTCACTACAAAGGAACATATAGCAAATATTCTCACTAAGCCACTTTCAAAGAAAACTTTTGAGTATCTTTGAGAAAAATTGGGAGTGAGACTCCCACCCCAGAATTAACAACCTCAAGAGGAGATGGGGGAGGGGCTAAGATAAGAGGCTTATTCTTAGACCTGAGCCCCAAAGGTGACCCTTTGCCATTGATTTCAAAGGGGGAGGGATTTAAGTAAGGAGGAGAAATTTGGTATTTGAATGGAGAATTGAGCCAGGGGGAGCAATGTCCCAGAGGGAGCATAATAGAAGAAAAAGACAAGTTTTCGGTAAAAATAATTTGGGTTGCCATCAATGACAAAGGGGGACATTGTTGGACATTTTGATTCCTCAAGTCAAAGTTGTCATTGATGTCAAGAAATGAAGTCAAGAAATTTATCAAGAAATAGGTTATCAAAGTTGTCATTGATATTTAGGAAGAAGCTTCTAATAAATTCAAAGGTCAAGAGGAACAATGCAAAGGTTAATGGCAAAGGGCTCCATAATATTTTTTAATATTATGTGGAAGCATAAGACATTTTATTGCAAAGCTAAAGGAAGGTTTAATATTTTTTTAATAAATTATTTAAATTCAAAATGAATTTAGATTTTATAAATAAATATTATTCATACCAAGGTGCAAAGTGAAATATGGTTTAAATAAACCAAAGGGTTTTTAAAAAGAATTATTTATAAAATTTAAATTCAAAGGAATTTAAATATTTTATAAATTAATAAAACTCTAAAGGAAATTCGAGCATCGGAGTCCAAAGATCATTGAAGGTAATTCGAGCACAGATGTCATGCATGGAGGAAGGAAATTTGGTATATAAGATAATGCCTTAGAGGTATTTTAATTTATCCTTTTGCTTGGTGATCAAAAGCGTGCAATCGTGTTTGAATTTATGAGGAAGAAAGTGTAGTGACCAATCTATTTAAGCACCAGAGAATAAAGTCAAGTGGATTTGCGGTGAAAGTCTAAGTGCCAATGAGGAAAGTGGCCTAGTGGCAAAGAGGATAGCGTTGGGGTGTTGACTGCAATGAGGTATGTGTTCGAAACACAACATGAATGTTTTTGTGGTAGTTGCATTGGTGTTGGAGAGTGCCAAGGTAAGGTGCACGTTTTGCACAAGGTGAGCGGGGAAGATTTTTGGAGCATGTGGTGCTCGTTAGTCCCCAAGCAAGCACCTAGCTTGTGTAGCATTGGAAGCCATGGTTAGGGCACCGTTCGAGGTTGCGTGGTGTGTTCAAATCCCCTACAAGGTAAGGTAATTAATTTTGAGTTTTATTTTTGTATGTTGCCTAAATTTTGGAGTTAAAAGGGTGCATGAAAGGTTTATTAGCTAAAAATGATTTTTTATAAGTTAGAGGAATAAGGTGTTAAGCTTATTTTAATAAGGTGTTTTGGCATATTCATTTATTGAAATATTAAAAGGATAGAGGGAGATTCTTTTCTAGGGTAATTTTAAAAATAAGAGTGCAATGAATATTATTGGGAGATTATAAGGTGTAAGTGATAATTTACTTTTTGTAAATGTTGATGAATATTTTCTTAAAGATGGAGTGATAAGGTGTATGTATGTTTTTATGTTTACATTGTATTTTGAAGAAGTTAATCACCTTATAATTTCTTTGAGCTTGGCAAGAAGTGTTTGAGATTTTTGGCAGATTTAGAAGATTCCTTCATCATCAAGAAAAGGTATGAGCATATTTTCCAAAGTTTAATTTGATTGCTTGGTTTTTTGGAAAATAAGTTTGGAGTGAACAAGACTTGATTAGGGTTTCCTTTTGAGAGTGTTTGAGTTAATTCATCAAGGTTTTCTGGAATAAAGAGTTGTGATTAAAAACTTGTTTTGTAAGCATTGTTGTTGTAGTGGGTTGTTATACAAAGAACTTGAACTAGGGTTTGAAAAGAACATGAGTATCATTTTTATGTGAGATTTTGTTGTTGACCATTGTTGGAAACATTTTGAGTTGATGTTTACATGCTTGGACTAGGGTTTGTGAGAAAGGGGTGTTTGACAAGCACATCGTGTTCGAGCAAGGTTCAAGGTAGAAGGTACAACACTCATGGTCTAGCTTGGCGCTAGACGTAAGAGAATTTCAAAGGATTTGAAACCTTTATGAAATACTTATGCTACCTTAGTGCTTAAGCTAAGCACGTGGAGCACTTAGCTCACACAGCTAGAAAGCTGCAGCTATGGTGCCAATGGAGGGAGAAAGTGCAGGTTCGAAACTCTGAATTCACGACAGGGGTTTCACCAAAGGTTTTTATAATTTGATTTTAATTTTTGCATATTGCTAAGGTTTAGGAGGCATAAGGGAATGTTTGTGGAATTTTATCATTGTGCTAAGGTTTTAAGGGTTTTTATGATATTTGATTAATTGTGCTAAAGGTTAGGGAGTCATAAGGTGATATTGGTTCATTTACCTAAGTGGTAAATAGGTGCTTTATTAAGGTAAATATCATTTTACCTTAGGAGATATAAATTAAGTTGGAATATCAATTTTGTGAAATTGATAAATTGAAGGTGTGTTTTGAAAAGGAAATTTCTATGAAGATATTATTGTCAAATATTTCTATTAATATAGAGTGATAAGGTGTAATTGAGTTTTACATTATATTGTGAGAAATATTTATCTTCTAACCTCTTTGAGCTTGGTATAGATGTGTTTGTGGTTGTGGCATATTTATAACATCCCTTCATCATCAAGAAAAAGGTATGAGCACATTCTTCCATAGTTGAATTGATTAATTTGTTTTTTGTAAAATAAGTTTGGAGTGAAAAGGACTTGGTTAGGGTTTCCTATTGAGTGTGTTGAGTGATTGCTTCAAGGTTTTTTGGAATAAAGAAGTGTGGTTAAAACCTTGTTTGATAAGCATTGTTGTTGAAGCCTTTGATGAGTGAAGAACTTGAACTAGGGTTTGAAAATAACATGAGTATCATTGTTATGTGAGAGTTGTTTTATGAGCATTGTTGTTGAAGTGATTTGTTGAGCAAAGAACTTGAACTAGGGTTTGAAAAGA
This sequence comes from Wollemia nobilis, assembly GCA_028583015.1. NCBI lineage: Eukaryota > Viridiplantae > Streptophyta > Pinopsida > Araucariales > Araucariaceae > Wollemia > Wollemia nobilis. The sequence goes on from JAQPPZ010001063.1 coordinate 12,771,132, forward strand.
ACATGAGTATCATTGTTATGTGAGATTTGTTGTTGAGCATTGTTGGAAATATTTTGAGTGAGTGATCATATGCTTGGACTAGGGTTTTTGAGAAAGGATTATTTCATTCAGTGATTGGTTGAGTAAATTTGGTTGAGCTTAGTCAAGTGGATGTGTGAAGTGATTGTTCAAGTTCCATAAAACAAACTATTCTATATTCCCAATTAATTTGAGAAAGTGATGAGAATTGAGTTGAATTTGAAGCATATTAAGTCTCTAATAATTATCCTTATGTTTTTAAGAGAGTTATTGAAATAAATTGAGCATTGTAATTAATATAGAGCATATTTAGTCTCTAAAAATTCTCTTTATGGTTCAATGAGATTGTACAAGTTCTGTGTGGACTTATTGAGTTGATTTGAGGTATGTCTTTGAGAAGACTTGTGGACATATTTGGTGTGAGCTTTTATGGAAGCTTACAATACAAATATTAAGCAGATTGGACAAGTTCTGTGTGGACTTGTTGAGTATACTTGAGCAAGTTCTATGTGGACTTGTTGAGTAGATTAGATAAGTTCTATGTGGACTTTTTGAGAAGATTGGACAAGTTTTGTGTGGACTTATTGAGCAGATTGGACAAATTCGGTGTGGACTTGTTGAGTAGATTGGACAAGTTCTGTGTAGAATTTTTGAGTAGATTGAACAAGTTCCATGTGGAATTGTTGAGTAGATTGGACAAGTTCTATGTGGACTTGTTGAGAAAATTTGAGTAAGTTCTGTGTGGACTTGTTGAGCATATTTTGGCAAGTTCTATGTGAAATTGTTGAACATATTTGAGGATAGAGTTTGGTGCATATTTGAGGATAAATTTATGATATACTAGAGATAGAGAATGAGTAGATTTGTGTTATACTGAAGTATAGTGTGTAGTGTATATTTAAGACAAAAATTTGGAGGTGACAGAGTAGAGAGTACAGTAGTCTCCAATGGATAGATATCCATTAGCCAGGGTAGTGAGGATAGGTCTTATAAGTGGGGACAATATTCTTCAGTGGAGAGAGATTCACAATCCAATGCAGTGGAGGCAATATTCTTCAAGAGGATCACCAACCAAAGTAGAGGAGAAGGAGTTCTCCTATGGATAGAGATCCATGAACTTGATTTAGGGGATTGGTGTCTCCTTTGGACAGAGGTCCATAAATATTTAATAGGGAAAGGATTCCCAAGAGATTGATTGAGAAAATTTTAGTGAAATATTTTCTCCATGGAGTAGCTCACATTATGTGAACCACGTAAATTGTGGTGTCTCTATTGTGTGTGGTGATTTGTGCATTGATTTGATTATTGCTATTGATATTGCTATCTTTACATTGCATAATATTGATTGGGAAAGAAAAAGTAAAAATTGGTCTTATACTGTTCACCCCTCCTCTTAGTATAAGCTTGTGTTCTTCAATTGGTATCATATCAGGTTCCTTCAGAAGAGTTTAATAGCTTGAAAGAAAATCTAACAAGAACACAATGGATTCTAATAATGTATCCTCAGATTATTCAGCACCAGTATTTTATGGAAGTGACTATATGTATTGGAGTATGAGAATCAAGATCTACCTTATGGTACTCAATAATTAAATTTGGGAAGCAGTTGAGTTTAGATATGATCCCTTGATTGATCCTCCTACAAATAAGGAAGGTAAGCTCCTATAACCTTACAATTCAAAAGCAATTAATACACTTTTGAGAGGTTTGCATAGAACAAAGTCTATGAAAGATATGCATTGTCAAGCTGCTAAAGACGTGGGATAAATTACAAAATATATATGAAGGAGATAAATGTGTCAAGAAAGCAAAGATGTGAAATCTCAAAGGATAATTTGAAGAGTTAAGAATGAAGGATGAGAAATATATTAGTACGTATCTACTTTGAATTTATGAGGTTTTTAATGTTATGCAAGGACTTGGAATAAATATTTATGAATTGGATGTTTGTGATAAAGTTTTGAGAACTCTTCCAAATATATTCAGTGAAATTTTTTCTACTATAGAAGTGTCAATGGACAGTGATACTTTGACAAGAGATATGTTGCTTGGTATTCTTACATCACATGAGATAAAAACAAAATGTCATATTCCCTAGAAGGAAGCATCATTCAAAGCAATCAAGAAGACTAAGGGTTAGAAGTCAGAATCAAGCAATGAGTCATCCAATTATGAAGAAGTAAATTATGGCAAAAGGAATAAGGATTCAAGAAGATCTAGAGATACAATATCTGTTAAATATTTCAATTATGGAAAGTATGGTCATTATGCAACTGACTATCAAGAGGCTAAGAATAAAAATGATGAAGAGAAATAGGATCACAAGAACAAGGAACCAGAAAGACATAGGCACCAAAAGAAAAACAAGTATGGACAAAATAGACAAGGAAAGAAGTTCTTCCAAAGGCAAAAGAGGAGCTACTATGCGGATAATGCAATTAAGTACTCAAGTGACAGTGATTCTAGTTTTTCATATAATGATAGAGATGAAGTCCTATTTATGATTGAATAAAAATAACAAGTTAAAAAAAGGACTCCAATAATTCTCAAGTGTTTTAGATGTGGTAACTTTGGACACCTTGAAGATGATTTTACAAGGGATGGCTATAGTTTTAGTGATTATGAATATGAGGATGCATTTGAAGGACCAAATTAAAACCTTCTAATGACATTAGAAGAAAAATTAGGTAATCCTATATAATACAAGTCAACATAAAATAAATATGTGGACAAAGGAAAACAAATAGAGGAATATTCAAATAAATATGGATATGATCTCAAGGGAGAACTTATTTAAGCTCTTGAAATAGTAAATAAGGTAACAAAGCAAAATTCCAAACTTGAAGCTTAGTTTCAAGAATGTGATGAAGAGAGAAGATTGCTTATAAAGGATTTATAAAAATCAAAGGCTGAGGCAAAAACGTTCAAGGATAAGTTAGAAGTAAATATTTTAGAATGTGAAAAGTTAACACAAGAAGTGGCACTACTAAGAGAAGATTTAGAAGACTCCAAATTCAAGCTAAAAGGGTTCAAAAATAGCTCAAATAATTTGGATAATTTCATTAAGATACAAAGGCCTACATCAAGCAAAACAGGTCTTGGATTTGAACAGGTTCAAAAGAAATGGGAAGGAGAGTCAACCTTAAGTGTTGGAGGAGAAGATACTTCAGATGAGGATACTTCATAAGAAGATAGTGTAAAAGAGAGTGAGACATATAAATATTAGTTGTACAATAGAGAGTTCAACAAGAATAGGAACAATGCACACACAAGAGATATATGGAACAACAATCAAAATAGGTCAAAAGAGACTAAGAGACCAATGAGCTCAATACAAGGAAACTTCAACGGAAGATGTTTTTCATGTCACAAGTTTGGGCACATGGCTTCACAGTGCAGGACACAAGAAAGATAGGAATATGGGAACAAACAACTTTTCCATGGGTATTGCTACTCATGTAATCAGTTTGGTAATAAGGCAATGAATTGCAAGGTTCATGACAAAAGAATGTATGGATTCACTAGGAGAAATACTAAGACATTTGTACCTCCAAGGAATAACTAAATTAAGTGTTACAAGTGCAATAATGATGATCACACAACAAAGTGGTGTAGATCAGACATTCCAGAATCAAGCATGAACAGGAATAGGAACATGAACATGAATATGAACAGGAACAAAAACAAGAACATGGATAGGAATAGGAACAGGGATAGGAATGTATATATGGACATGAACATGGACATGAAAATAAATAGTCAGAGGAATCATAAGGATCGAATACGAAGAAAAGAGGATAAAGGTAAAGAACTGTGCTTTGTAGGAGTAGAAATACTCCCACCCCAAAATTAACCACCTTAAGAGGAGGTGGGGGAGGGGATAAGCTAAGAGGCTCATTCTTATCCCCGAGACCCAAAGGTGACCCTTTGCCATTGATGTAAAAGGGGGAGATATTTTAGTAAGGAGGAGATATTTGGTATTTGATAAAAGAGGAGAGAGCATTGATCCAGGGGGAGCAAAACAAAGGAAAGGTCAAGTTTTCGGTAAAAATAAGTTAGGTTTCCATAAATGACAAAGGGGAAGATTTTTGGACATTTTGAGCTCATTTAGTTGTCATTGATGTCAAGGTGAAAAGTTGTCATTGATGCCGAAGTGAACACATGACGCTATTATTAACACCATGGAATACATCATTATTAACACCAGGAAGCAAAGAGATGGAGAAAATTTGTCCAAATATGTTTTTATAAGGGTTTTTGTTAAAACCATGATGGCACATTAAAAGGGTTTTTATTAAAACCATAATGATAGTTCTCTAATATTTTGATGGCATAATTAATGTTTTTATTAAAACCAAGGTGGCAAAATTATTTTTCATCAAACCAGTGAAGTGCAACTGACAATTTGATATTAACTCAATAAGGGTTTTAATATTTTATTAAAGTCTAAAGCTTATAAATTAAATTTATAATATTTAAATTCTTTTGAATTTAAATTAATTATAAATTATAATTTATACAAGTCGACATCATCAAGTCGAATCATCCGCCAACGTTGTATGCAAATAAAATGAAGGGTATTTAAACCTAAGACAAACCTTAGGAAAAGGTATCCATCAAATTGGATGAACGGAAAAAAATCTGAAGCCTCTGAAAATGTAAAAGTGAGATATTGCAGAGCAAGGCAGTGCATCGTATTTGAAGAAGCACATCGTGTTTGAGCAAGGATCAAGGTAGAAGGTACATCACTTGTGGTCTAGCTTGGTGCTAGACGTAAGAGAAGGTCAAAGGCTTTGAACCCTTTGTGAAATGCTTAAGATACCTTAGTGCTTAAGTTAAGCACGTGGAGTGCTTAGCTCACACGGCTAGCAAGTCATAGCTAAGGCACCAACCAAGGTAGAATGCCTAGGTTTGAAACTCCAAATTCGCGACAAGGAGTTTCACCAAAGGTTTTATAATTTGATTTTAATTTTTGCATATTGCTAAGTTTTAGCGGGCATAAGGGAATGTTTGTGGAATTTTATCATTGTGCTAAGATTTTAAGAATGTTTACAATATTTGATAAATTGTGCTAAAGGTTAGAGATTCATAAGGTGATATTGGTTTATTTACCTAAGTGGTAAATAGGTGCTTTATTAATGTAAATATTATTTTACCTTAGGATATAGAAATTGAGTTGGAATATCAATTTTGTGAAATTGAGAAATTGAAGGTGTGTTTTGAAAAGGAAATTTCTGTGAAGATATTATTGTCAAATATTGCTATTAATATGGAGTGATAAGGTGTAATTGAGTTTTACATTATATTGTGAGAAAGATTTATCTTCTAACCTCTTTGAGCTTGGTATAGAAGTGTTTGTGGTTGTGGCAGATTTATGAGATCCCTTCATCATCAAGAAAAAGGTATGAGCACATTCTTCCATAGTTGAATTGATTGATTGGTTTTCTAAAAAATAAGTTTGGAGTGAAAAGGACTTGGTTAGGGTTTCCTATTGAGTGTGTTGAATGATTACTTCAAGGTTTTCTAGAATAAATAAGTGTGGTTAAAACCTTGTTTGATGAGCATTGTTGTTGAAGCCTTTGATGAGCGAAGAACTTGAACTACGGTTTGAAAATAACATGAGTATCATTGTTATGTGAGAGTTGTTTTATGAGCATTGTTGTTGAAGTGAGTTGTTAAGAAAATAAATTGAACTAGGGTTTGAAAATAACATGAGTATCATTGTTATGTGAGATTTGTTGTTGAGCATTGTTGGAAACATTTTGAGTGAGTGATCATATCCTTGGACGGTTTTGTGAGCAAGGATTATTTCATTGAATGATTGGTTGAGTAAAGTTGGTTGACCCTAGTCAAGTGGATGTGTGAAGTGATTTTTCAAGTTCCATAAAACAAACTATTCTATATTCTGAATTGAGTTGAGAAAGTGATGAGAATTAAGTTGAATTTGAAGCATATTGAGTCTATAACAATTCTCCTTATGTTTCTAAGAGAGTGATTGAAATAAATTGAGCATTGTGATTGGTATAGAGCATATTGAGTCTCTAAAATTCTATTTATAGTTCTATGAGATTGGGCAAGTTCTTTGTGGACTTGTTAAGCTGCTTTGAGGCAAGTATTTGAGAGGACTTATGGACAGATTTAGTGTGAGTTTTTGTGGAAGCTTACAATACAAATATTGAGTAGATTTGACAAGTTTTGTGTGGACTTGTTGAGCAGATTTGAGCAAGTTCTATGGACTTATTGAGGATATTGGACAAGTTATATGTGGAATTGTTGAGCATATTAGACAAGTTCTATGTGGACTTGTTGAGCATATTATACAAGTTATGTGTGGAATTGTTGAGTAGATTGGACAAGTTCTATGTGGACTTGTTGAGCATATTGGACAAGTTTTGTGTAGACTTGTTGAGCATATTGGACAATTTTTGTGTGGACTTGTTGAGCATATTTGAGGAAGTTCTGTGTGGACTTGTTGAGCATATTTAAGCAAATTATGTGTGGACTTGTTGAGAAGATTTAAGCAAGTTCTGTGTGGACTTGTTGAGCAGATTTGAGGATAGAGTTTGGTGCAGATTTTACGATAGATTTGTGTCAGACAAAATATAGATATTGATAATATTTGTGCTATACCGAAGGACTATGTTTAGTGCACATTTGATACAAAACTTTGGATGTGATAGAGCAGAGAATACAATAGTATTTGGTTGATAGAGATCCATTAGCTAGGGCAGTGAGGACAGGTCTTCTAAGTAGGTATAAGAGAATTCAATGGAGAGAGATACACAAGCCAGTGAAGTGGAGGCAATAGTATTTTAGAGGATCACCAGGCAGAGAAGAGGAGAAGGAGTTATCCTGTGTATAGAGATCCATGAACTTGATTTAGGGGATTGGTGTCTCCTTTGGATAAAGGTCCATAAACATTATAATAGAGAAAGGACTCCCAAGAGATTGATTGAGAAAATTTTAGTAAAATATTTTCTCTATGGAGTAGCCCACATTGGGTGAACCACATAAATTGTGGTGTCTCTATTGTATGTGGTGATTTATGCATTGATTTTATTACTGCTATTGGTATTGCTATCTTTACATTGCATAATATTGTTTGGGAAAGAAAAAGTAAAAAGTGGTCTTATATTGTTCACCCCCCTCTCAGTATAAGCTTGTGTTATTAAATTTTTATGTGAGGAACCTTAACATCATGAGGCCATTCCAAGAAATTCTAAGCACCACCTATCAAGGAATATAGATCATAAGAAAAGCCTAGGTTATAAGAGCCACTATCGCAAGCATTATAACTAGGTAGTTGTAATTGAATAATATTACTTGGTGCTTGATGAATATGTCATGACCCTTCTTGGAAGGACTCATCATCAATTTTGATTTTGTATTGATGGATGCATTTTCAATGCTTAATCTTGTTTTATGTTATCAAGGATAAGTGGTTACTTGCATGTTATGTTCTTTATATATTGTGCTAGAATATGGTATTGTTTATTATGTGTGTGGTTGTAGGACCAAATACTCTCACATTGGATTGAACTAGGGACAACCACAAAATCTGAGAGAGATAACTAAAAAGAGAAATTATGGTAAGAAAAATAGTCTATGACATTTCTAGGGTAAAATTTTATCCCTATATAGTTACATTTTCATATTTGTGTGTTGAATGTAATTTACCATCGACTGGAAAAACACTAGAACAATAGATTGATGCTTAATATATGGGTGATGGTGTAACAATCATCAAGAAACCCTCTAATTAACAACAAGTGATGGTATAATGTTTTACAATGATTTATTTTTATAAGCAATTAATGATTTAATATGTGTATTTATTTTGAAATAGATCTATCAAAAGATCCATCTAGGAATATTTTAATATATAGAGAGGTTTTATTAATACATGAAATGCTTCATATCAAGCTAATAATTAATATTAGTTTTTGGTATTAATTAAATTAATTATGAGGAGGTAATTAATTTAATTATCATATTTTTTCTAATGTTTATGTTAACATTAGAAAATTAATAATGTTGTATTATTAATATATTTATTTATGTTTTTTTTATTTTTTAGAAGAAATAATATGGAGGTGGATTAGCCATGGAGGTAAAGTTCTCCTTCCCCACCCACTTTCCTTAATAAAATATTATTCTAGCACATGCCTTTTAAAGAGGAAGTGGAGGATTAGGTAAGATTTTAAACTACACATGTTTTTACTAGCTAACCTAGGACATTCTTATTTTAAATGCATGAGTTAATAAAATAATGTTTTAAAAAATAAGTGGAGGATTTTTTAATAAGCGGATGTCCTTGGTTACAAAAAAAGAAACGAAAGAAGATTACCAAGGAATGATAATAAACCAAATATAATGTGCAAGCATAGTCGGAGGTAGATAAGAGCTTGGTGCACTTCCATAAATATGGTGTATGTACAAGTTGGTGATCTTTTTTCAATTGATAATGCCCAAACTAATTATAGAATAGAACCCTAATATGCTGGAAAATAATTTTCTCATTCCAATTGAATTAGGTAAAAGAATACTAGGTTTTTATATTTGAGAAGGTTGAGTCCAAGCATCGTTATTTTTTCCTTTCATTACTTGTGATTATTTAAAATCATAAATACCTTCTTGTTGATTTGAAATACTTATGTAAAAAAAAAAAATTATTTGAAATGTCTATGTAAACTGCATAGAGGAGAATATTGAATATAAGTTCATATCTTCTTGCTGATTTTAAATGCCTATGTAAATTGCATAGAGGAGGATATTGAATAAAAGTTCATTTATTTAAATATCTTTTGGCTGATTTGAAATGCTTGTGTAAACATCATAGAGGAGAATATTGAATATAAGTTCATTTATTTAAATATCTTCTTGTTGATTTGAAATACCTTTGTAAATAGCATAGAGGAGAATATTGAATATAAGTTCATTTCTTTAGATATCTCTTGTTTAAATGGAATACCTATGCAAACTAAAATAAAGAGGAAATGGCGTTTCTTTAAAATATATTTGTTTAGTGCTTTGAAAGAATGTTTTATTTATGAATTATAGATTAAATTTAAATCGATTTTTAGTTTTAGAGAAACTGTGTTCATTAAGATATAAAATAGAGAAAAGAAAAATATTTTATTTAAATCTAAAAAGGTGTTAATGTTGTATTTATTTGATAAATAGGTATTTTATATATAAATTCTTAATATATGGTTGCTTGTATTATAGTATGGATGCATAGTCCACTCACAAGACAAAAATTTTGGGTTTTCTCGTGTGGTTAGCTAGATTGATAAAAGAAGAAAATGCATATTACTTTTCCTAAGGATGTGTGATATGGAAAAGAAGTATGGAGATAACTTATGGTGTTCTCTTTGCTTATGATGCATGAGTGTTATTGAATTATATTTTAGGAATGCATATTCATATGATGAGCTATCTTGATCCCTTATTCAAATCACTCTACCATGAAGATCAAAGAAGTTACCAATTAATGGAGTGGATAGGTTGTATTCCTTTTATGTTATATAAAAAGGTTCTTTTCAAATTATGTAATATCTTATAGAGATATTGTAGTATGAATAAGTTACCAATAACTGGAATAGACAAATTGTCTTCTTTTTAAGTTGTATAAAAAGGTTCTTTTCAAATCATGTAATATATTACAGAGAGATTGTAGTATGAATCTCTCTTAGAAGAAGATGATTAAATGTATGAAATTTGTACTAATTAATTGTGAAATTGGTCATTGGCAATGAAGGTTTTAGGTAGAGTTATTATTTAAAATAAGGCATTGCTAAAAAAAAAATCCATTATGTATAATGGATATTTTATTTGATGTTGTAAATATTTTCTAATTATGATTGTTCATGAGTTCAATTATGCTTTTATATAAAGTGTAATATTTTTGACATGTTTTATGCTTTTGATAATTAGAGATGTTCTTTTTATTTCTATTGTTTTAAGTAAGCATGTCAATCATAATAAATCTTTCATCTTAAGAGAGAGATCAAGGTTTCTTAATTAATGTTTCTATAGAGTGGAAAAAATGGCACACCTAGCAAAGGGAAATAAAATGCACCTATTTATTTAAGCACTACAAAAAGATATTTACGTAAGCATGATGACAAATAAGTGAAAGAAATATGGGGTTCTCTTTGTATTAATCTATTTGCCAAATGCACGGTTAAAAAATTTCCCCTTGAGGGCTCTTAATTGATATGATCCATTACAATTTTAAAGGATCTAATTCTTTTAGAAACTCAAAGTGCACTTTTAGTGTCTTCCTCGCACTCACAAATTGAAGAGTGGGTTTTTGATACCACTACGATGATATATCCTTCGTCGGACTTGTAGCACCTTCCTTGCATGCTGAGATACCTGGATCTACACACAAATAAATCATATTGGTTAATAGCATGTGCAGATTAATATGAAATTAGAAATATGCATGCAACATTGGATATAAAAGGTGAGATAGGCGATGCAAAATTATTTTAAATTGTACCAAGACTTATCATAATGTATATTGTCTACTTTGGGAATGATCTATGTAGAAATTCAAATAAAATCATATGTAAAATCCATGGCCATCCTTAGGTGTTGCAAATGGGACTGTTAGAATGAATGATCTAATTGAATGTCCAAAACTACTCCAAAATGTACCAAATTCTAGTATGATGTATATAAACTACTCTAAAAATGATCTATAATGAAATTGAACCAAAATTGTGTGCAAATTCATGGCCATACCTGGGTGTTCCAATTGGTACTGTTAACCATCCAATGTGGGGATGACTATCAAACCTGGTGGTTTGTGCCACCAATCCCTCTGGGATATGATTCAAACTACTCCTAGGGGTATTATCATCAAATTTGGTGATCTAATTCACAAAAATAGGTGGGTTTTGGAATGGATTTATGTATTTGGGATAAATTACAAACCTCCTTCAATGGATGGAGATTTCAAGGGCAAATACATGGGTAAAAAGGAAGAGTGAATCTCGACAATAGTTTGATGCAAAATATTACAAAGACCTCTCTTTGAAATTGCATGGAGTGACTCCAATTTATATCCTAAGAGGGCCATAGGGTCAAATGAGTAATTTGGGGCATGCAAGGTAGGTTCCACCACTTGTCAAAACCCTTACCATACGTTGGATGGAAAAGACCTCCAATTTGGGCCTCCAATTTACAAGTTGTGATGGCTTCAATAGGCCCTCAATTTGGCATAAATTATTGGGTACGATAAATGGTAGAATTTTATTGAAATTTTTACCACACTTAAGTTTTTGAGGGGCCTAGACCATGGTCATGCCATTGAGGGATGGATTCTAGTGGTCGTCCTTAGGTGAGACAACCATGAATTGTGGTCGTCCTGGGGTGGAGTGACCATGGCTACATGGCCCAAAACTTCCCAAAAGTTGGGAAAACCTTTCTAAAAGTGGTTAGGACCACTATTTAACCCGTAAGGCCTTCCCAAGTGGGGCATATGGTGTTTATAATATTGGTGTCATCATAGTCTAATCATATTGACATGATTTTAGTGTCTATAGATACCCCTTTTTGAGATACGTTGTGTGAAACAGAGCATGGAGCAAAAATAGATGACTAAACTATCAAATGATTAAGGTTATTCAATAACCTAACCAACATTAGATACCTCCATAATAGAAGGAGAATATATTCTTGTAATCCTTGCTTTTGACATAATTGAAGGATTTGATTTTGGTATACCTTTCAGTCGTACTACAATGGTAGTATTTGGGGCTTAGGGTATACTTTGTCTTGGTTCCTTATTTGGCTTATAATCCTGTTATGGGATACGTATCCCAAGACTTTAAGGATACCAAGACTTTACTTTGTTTAATTGGTATTGATTTATATGCCCTAGCATAGGCTTGAAATTTGTCTTTGACAATGATTCTTTTGAATTTATGCAAGTTGCACTTTTGAGTGTTTGAGTGTTTATTTTGATTATGAATTCATTAATTATGACTACCACCTCAAGTGATGAGTTGATGAGGGAATGACCAGTGATGAAAATTATGAGTTGCTTGACCAATATGACTTGATTAGGGCTCCTTCAACTTTACCGATTGTAAAATTTATCAATTTTGTTAGGATTTTGATGGTTTTGTTGATATTTCATGAAAGAAATAAAATGAATACCTCATTCCCGTAGAGTATTCCGACCGCAATGGCCTTCTTGGGGATTGAAGTAGAGAATTTTCCATTCATAAATGAATAATTTTGGTTCAGTGTTGATTCTTTGTGAATTTTATCAGTTTTGACATGTTTTTGGTGGTTTTGAGGCCTTTTCAATTTTACCTTTTATTCTATTTTTTTTGGGTGTTTTTGATGTGATTTCATAGAGGAAAGGAAATGAATACCTCATTCCCGTAGAGTAGTTAGGCCGTAATGGACTTCTTTAGAATTGAAGTGAGAATATTTCATCGATGAATAATTTGTTTCAAATGACCTTATGGTAATTTAATCAGCCTTCCTGATTGCATGGAGTGCAAGTTGCTACAATCGCTAAGTGTATAGGGTAAATAACTAGATATGAGGCTCACTTGAGATTTTATTTTATTTTATTTTTTGTTGATTTTATTATTTTTGAATATTTTGGATTGGTAGATATGCTTAATTATCCTTTATGAAGCTCCTTGTGGTGAGAAAATAATCTTCTAATGCATTTGTGGATGCAATATCATTGATGCATGTATTGTAATATGATGTTGGTTGATGATATGTACCTTAATTTATGCATAATGAAATGGATGATTTGTTAATTTGTACTGATGAATTATGAATACTATTTGACATACTAGATGCTAACACCATAGACTATAAAAAATTTATTGATCCATTTTTAGCGTTGTCATAAGACTATGTAATAGATTATGAAATTGTAAACTAACAAACATGTGATAAAATGGTACGGAATGAAATGCATAGTAAAATGTTGTAGAATATCCTTGAGGTTTTCATGAGACTCAAACACTCTAGTGACCTAGTCAAAAGTTGTATATTAGCCATACAAGACTTTTTGTTAAGGTATAGATCTGCTATGCTGACCAAGATATTCAATATCCCTGTGTGTGCATGTGATTTAATTTTTATGATAATGCATAAAGTTACCCTAGTTCCAAATAGGATTTATGCAACCCATCTGTACTAAATATCATCCTACAAGTATCATTATCCTGAGTTTTGTATATAGTTTTATTAGACCACTAGGCAATACAGGCTACCAAAAGCTAGCTCATCCGCATGCAAACATTGATCTGTATAAAATTAGGTCACTAATGTGATAAAAATATCATCATGCATAAGGATACCACCATTTCTAAGTAGGCTTTATGCCACCCAACCTATAATGAGGATCACCTTATGGTTGGAAAATGCTAATAATTCTAAGGATTCATGTTCATTACTCCTTTATTTTCTTTTATTATAAATATTAATGTGCTAAACTTACTAAGATATGTTAGCTTTACATGCTTCTTTTGTTTCTGGTAACAAGAGTAGGAACGATGGACATGAGGCCAATAAAAAATAATGTACACATAGTTTTGGTATCATACAGATCCCCTAGGGACTTTAAATCTCCAAGAGCAAGTCTAGCCTACATACAAAAAAATAATAACAATTTGAAGTCATGTTTATAACATCATTAATCAAACAATTAGTTTTATAAACGTAGATTGTGCTAGATCTCATAGGACCTCCAACAATAAATTAACATTCCTAATAAAACAATATTTTGATGTAATCCAAGGCTCATCAAACATACTACTCTATCCATTAATTTATAAAGCTATCCAAGTCATGTTTCCATTCTGAAATTAAAGGAATTAATATTTCAACACCTTTCCAATATAGAAATGTCCATTGATGGATCAATGCATATAAATTTATTAGTAGAAGATCATTGCAAAAAAGAAATGCTTAGTGGTGAAGGAATGGGAGTATAACATCTAAAATATTCCTAGTCAACCATGCCCATGCATCATCCTCAATGGAAATAAATAAAACGTAAAGGTAAAAGTCATTTTCTAGGTTACAACATAGCCAACACACCAAGCTGACACATGATATCCTCTTGTAGAAACTTGTGACCTCAAGGCTTGAACCTATAGCATCACCTTTATAAGACTTAACCTCCACATCATAATCAGCATGAGCCAACTTATTATTCAAACATGTCTTGCCACCCCACCTACATTCCATAGATTCAAACTTGGGTTGTTGAATTCATCATCCAATATCCTCACCTCTAGACCATGGAACCTACCCTATTTTTTATAGAGGCAAATGTAAAAGTGAAATCCTATTTTGTATTCCAAGGCCTTATTTATAGCAAAGAGAGGACCAAGTGTAATTACTAACAAGGAGAAATACAGTCAATGGGTATAGAAGCAAGCATCTTCCCTATGTTCTTATCAATGTCTACACACTAAATAAGGAAAACCAGGAAATAACATTAATTAAATAACATATGTAGCAAATGTTTGCTTCATTAAGATATTAGGAGTAAATTATAGCTAGTGGACAAACCACATCTAGCACAAGGAAATGTTACAAATAGATTATATTATGCATTGAGTTTTGCATTTTATTCTTTAAATGCTTCTAAAAATGTTGTCATATTTAACTACATGCATGTTTGAGTTTACAGGGTATAATCTATTTGATTCCAAATTCACCCTGATATAGGAAATCATCCAAAATTGTATATTCATACATAACACCCAAAATGTGTCAATATGGTCCTCGGTTTATTGAATAAGTCTAAAAATAGTTGCAATGAATAATATATGATATGGCACATCCATAATGGGTGATGCAACATTTATAAATGTGTTTATCAAATTTGATATTATCCTAAGAGAAAACATGTAATTCAGTAAATTTTCCCTTCGTTTGGACACCTGTAATAAGTATAATTTGTAATCAATTCCCTGTGGATGATATTTTTATTCCACATGCTATAGCCTATTTGAAGAACAAAAATTTAATATCTAAGTGCATACAATCCTTACATAGCTAAAGATAACTCAAAAAAATGAACATAAAACCAAAAGTCAATTCCATGAATGCAACCATGTTTTTTTTTTAAGAGAAAAACCCCTTTCGTATCTGCCTTGGTCTGAGAGACCATGAATAGGGTGTTCTAAACCATCAAAATCACGCAAGGGTCGCACCTGACCCTGCCCGCACCAACATTATCAATTGGATTTTTGGATACCCAATTCAGCTTTTTGGTAGGGTGGAGATTTGAACCTGGGACCTCCCTTGGAGGATTGCCCTCTCCTCTCCAACTCACCTACAACACCTAGGTGCAACCATATTTAACATATTTGAAAAAATTCATGAATATATGCAATTATATGCTGAGTTAGGAGTGGCACCCACAGTAAAATCCATCTATTTTGTAAAATATTAAGTTTTGATATACCTCAGCTCAAAAAAACTTCAACTTATCTAACCACATGCACAAGGCAATAGTCCTACCAATCAGCATTGAGATAAAATAACAGGATGAAGCACTAGTAGTGGTCATGAAAACAACTAAAACAAGACCTATGACTACTCCAAAAAGAGCTCCAGCTATAAAGGACATGAATATGATCCCAAGGATCATAAAATTCTACATGAAAATGTATGTTGCATAGTACCCTAGAATAACTTGAGTTGTATAATCTTTAGTATAGCTTGCAAGGTGATTTCTATAAAGTCAAAATTATGAAAAATTATTGGCCTACTTTACCTCAGAAAAGTGTCATTGAATTGGAAAAAAGTTTACTCTACAAATAAGTAAACAAGTAACATGTTTAAGGACATATCAATTTCTTGTAATCAAGACCTAGATGAGGGATAGGTCCCATTTTTTTCTTTACTTTTAGTTTATAAGACATCAGATCACATGGTCCATCTTATGACCTTAGTTATAAAATAAATAGTTACCTCCTCTAGTCCTAAGGGCTAATGCTTAGATGATGATAGGATCCCAGTGCTCTATAGATTTTACAGAAACTAAAATAATAAACTAGTTTCAATAATATTAGGAATGTCATGGTGACAGGCTACAAGATGACAATAATAAGAGGATATGTTACAAAGTTACAATAAATAATTTTTTTGAAATTTTGGGATGTTCAAAATATAATAAAAATATAATCGAATGGTATGAGCTCAACGAGTTCAAAAAATCCACTTTAAATGAGGAGACTCATATTAGAATCTTTTCAAGCTATAAATACATAATTGAAAGCCGTTATCATAGCACTATATGGTCACAATATAATACGGATGAGACCCGTTTATATATATGTGAAAAATGACCATCTGGATTCCAACAAAAATACATTCTCTAGTGGACTCTAAAATGTCATCCATTTCATAATCTTTGTCTCTAACTATCATTAAAAACAATGATAAAATAAATAGTATCTATGGACCTATTCCCACAACATTTGAAGGTTATTTTCCAGTAAATTTTATAGATAAGTATTAGAACATTAATAAACCACAAGTTATGACTTATAAAATTAGGATATATTCCCTACCACATGCTAATATTAGTCTAGAAGGATGTTGGAAACACATTTACACCACTGTGAGTCAAAGGTATATACTTTAGTGGAATACATAATAGTTGTGTTAGCCTGAATAGGGAATTTATGAATAAATAATTAATTTTCCTCTACTTGAATGACATTCATCAATATGATACAATAAGCATTGCATTAGTATAGTTTGCTTTCTTCTACTTTTAGTGATTCTCATTATCATTTTCCTTTGGCACTCAGCCAAGCTGGTAGATAATTGGATCAAATTGATAGCTTCAAGAACTATTCACCTTAATCAAACATACATGATATTAGGATGAGTTATTTTAGACAATATATTACTGTTGATAAATCATCAAAATACAAAGGAGATAGAGCAAAAAGTAGTTTCTATGAAGATTTATTTTTTGGTAAAAATTATGATCAGATAGAGTAATATTGCATACAGACATGTTGAAATGGCTGGGAATTGGGTTCATGATTCACCAGAGCAGTGGTTACACTACTTTTAATGTGTCTTCCAATGCATGTATAAGTGAAAAACTTGATTTACATATGTTTATAAAGCAAATTTAGCACTTGGTAGCTACAGATGCTTTGAGTTATTTCTTGGAGGCATCCTAGACTAAAATAAAATTGAAAGTCCCTTACTCTAGCATATTTATTTTGTGAATAATGTAACACTCGATCCTGAGCTTTCATGGGAGTAAGCATAGATAGTTTTATAATATTTGTAATATTTATTATAACATATAGAGATATTGTTAGTGAATAAAAATTAAAAACTATCCTCATTGTACAATATGATTGCCTAGAGTAGCTCATGCAAAGTTGAAAGCTAATATGGTCATATGATTACCTAGAATTTGGAAATCTCCTTTGGTATTGTAGTGGCACCCACAATACCAACAATGATATTGAGATCTTTCTTTATTTGGAAAAAATGTCATTATAGGCCAATGAAAAGAAGATGCAATCTAGTATTGACCTCGAATCTCTCAATATAAGTAAATCAAGCCTTAATATCTAAAAAACTACAAAATTACAACAAACACATCACAATGTAGAAAAATGTGGACAATTTAGAAAAATATGCAAAGAGGGCCAAAGACAATGAGAGCCAACAACGTTTTCTCCAATACTAATTCTGAAATCCTAAATACGACCAAAACAATGTAATAAACTAACAAAACTAGCCAAAAAATATCATAAATCCAAAATAAGAGCTTAAAATTTACTTAAAAGTTCCACACAAATGAGGTTTCCAATCCAATTACAAAACTAATGGAAATGAGGACTGTCAAATACCTCAAAATGCAAAAAAAATAGATCTAAGAACCCAAATTTTGAGATTTATGCACATTTTAACACAAATCACAATTGAAACTTGTGACCACTCTCTTTGTGTGCATGTTTTACCATTTTATTTTGTATCACTCACGTGCATATTTTACAATTCGCATAAAATCCATGCAAACAGATGAGAAATGCAGCGATCCCCCTATTTTTTTCCCTTCCTCACATGAGAAACTTAATTTTTTTTAAAATGTGACCTTAAGAGGACAATTTTAAACTACCCTCTTCGGTTGCCTAAACCACCCTCTTAGCCCTAAGAGGGTGGTTTAACCCTAAGATGATGGTTTAAAACCACCGTCTTAGGGTCACCCTAAGATGATGGTTATAAATCACCCTTTTAGAGATAAGAGGGTGGTTTTAAACCATCTTCTTAGAGCTAAAATTTTCCTCTTAGGAAACCTTAAGAGATCGGTTATCCTAAGAAGGGTAGTTTTAAACCACCCTCTTAGGATCTATTAGCATGATTTTTACCACCATAAAAAATTACCTTATTTTAGTTGTTGTTAGAGCCCTTTTTTGGTGTAGTGTATGGTTCATCATAATCATGTTACCATAATATAAAACAAACTACATAGTGATAATAAGATTTGAACTTAGGTCTTTCTATTTATTATAATAACTTGATTACTATGCACATATTGCTTGAAAAATTTTAATCTAGGTCTTCTCCTTGAGAGAGAACATCAAAAAAATAATCCCATGCAAGGTGGATTGATTAGAAGTTAGCAAGTTTTTATCTATGATTTAAATCCATAGGAGGTTGATGGTCCGCCTCACACCTAATTGTGACTAGTCATTGCATTCAACAAATATTTATGGGTTTTATAATGGCAATGGAAATTATTGCACACATGATTGTATAAAAAAATATTATATTAATATATTAATTAGCAAATTAGTTTCATCTAACATTTTAGTAAATTGATTAAAATTGTAAGTCAATATGTAGTAATTTAGGTTATTTTTATTATAAATAAATAAATATTATAAAATAAAAAGAAAAAGGATAAATTATCACTATTTAAAAGTAAATAAAATCTTTAAGAAGAAATTAAAATAGATAGGTATTAATGTAGAACAAAATTCCAATCATAAAATAAATTGTTATATATATTTTTTAATAATAAAAGAAGTGAGAAACAAAATGAAAAGAGACTACTATCATAGACAAGACAAAAGTCATTATTAAATAAAATTCATATTAAAAGGAATGTTCTTTAATCTTTATAATATTTTCTTTTAAAATAGTTATATGAAATTCAAATACTCCCAAGAAACCAAATTAAAAGTTATGTATTTTAGTCCTTTAAAGCATCTTATTTTAATTGGTTATTAATATAACATTATGTTGTGTTATCAATATTTAAATAAATTACGTAACAAATTTACAACTCTTAAATAATAGTTGACTAGATTTAAATAGAGAACCTCATACTGAATTCGAGGATTTTAACATTTTGAATGTGTTAAGATTTACATGTGATATTGAACCCATCATTTCTTTCAAACTCCTTATAAACCCTTTAAAATTATTATTTTTTAATTAAAATAATAATACAAAATATTATTATTTATTTTGAAACATATTTATACAAATATTAAAATAGTTCGAGAGTATTTAAATAAAATTAAGACTAGGATCCTACCAAACTACACAAAAGTCCTTAAAAAGGACCTTAAGTATATATATCACTAGTATTATACAAAGCATTATCTTTCTTTTGAAACATATTTATACCTGGAATAAGTTAAAATAAAAATTACCAAAGTGTTTGTATTCGTACACAGCGTTGTTGTTCACACTATGATTATGCTCCTCGAAAGTATGAATAAAATGTTTGAAAATATCTTTAAAGCAAAACACGGACCTATAAAATGTTTGAAAATATCTTTAAAGCAAAACACCGACCTGGCAATCTGTAAAAATATTTTGAAAACTGCGAATCTCCTAAGAATTCCAGTAAAAATCCTCTCATTATCCTAAAAATTTAAGAATCCTCTAAAATTAATTTTAATAAAATGGATAAAATAATATACTATTGCATAAGCATTATAATCCATATATAATCTTAATGAATGGACTAATTTAATATTATATATTTAAAAAAAAAAAAAAATCAAATAAATCTTTGATGACCTTAATAATAATAATTCCATCATAGAACATGCATGGATATTATAATATATCAAAGAGATAAATATAAAATACCATGTAATATAGGAGACAATCATGGTCTCCTCGTCTCCTTGCACGTGATTGTGAATAATCTTAGAGTCATGCAATAATGATTTGCAATATGTGTCATTTTAAATTGATTAGTATATATCTTATTTATTAATTAATATATAATAAACTTATTCATTATATGTATACACTTACATACCATGTGCAGGGTAGAATGCAAGTTGAATTGATTCTACATCAAATAAAAGGTGAAGATGGAAGGGAGTGTTTTAGATTATGTCAAGGTTAAAGGTGAAAAAACTAAAGGAGAAACAAATGTTTTTAGGCTAACATCACCATATGATAATAAAGAAAAGAAAGGTGAAATAAATTATATATATAACCCAAAGTGATGGGTTAATAATCCTTTGGCTAGACATAAAGTATCGTTGACAAAATATTAGTGGTTTGATTATAAATAGATGTTTAATTGTTAACTATTTTATTAAATAGGTAATTATGACTAAAATTTAAAATATATTTTAATGTTTTAAAAAAATTATCAATATCACAAGTTATTATAGCTTAAGTTTTTTAAGTTGCAATGTTTTTAATTATTTTTGTTATTTGTTTTATCTTATACATGTTTTTTTTATAGTTAATAGTATTTTTCTTATAAATTTTGATTATTTTTTTTATTGAAAACATTTTGTATATCAGCAGGGGTTAGATTTTTTTTTGAATGAAAAAGCCAAAATTGTATTATACAAAACAGTGTGGGTGGGATTAACACACCCCAAGAAAAACTATTACAATTAGGAAGAAAAGTCGCACTAACTGCAACAAACATATCACCTAACATATCTCTGTACATAATATCAGAAATCAGCTATTAGAAAACATAAGAACAGCAATCATGTAGAGCACCAATCATGTGGGTGGGAGAGCTTTGAATTTGAGGTATTTCTCTTTCAATTTAAAAGTTTTAACTACCCATTTACTTTCCAACTTTTACTTAAAGAACATAAACAAAATATCAATATCACAACCCAATATTAATCAAAAACCAACCCTCAACTAATAACAACATTTATGAAGGAAACATTTATCCTCGAAAAGACGAACTCCGCAAGCAACCCAAGAGTTGTTTATTCAACAAAGATCTTGAAGGTGCCCAAAATAGACTTCAAATGAGAACAAATGAGAAAGAGATCATCCATAAAGAGAAAATTCATTTACAAAATAACAATATTTTAACCACTAGATTATTAATTAATATTTTATTAATAATTAATAATTAAATTATTAATAATAATTATAAAACAATGTATGTAGAAAAACGGGTGGCACGAAACGCTAAAAATGACGAAAACTATTGAAAAACGAGCGTTGAATGCACTGTGTCCATTCGACCTCGATGAGAACGGAGAAAGACAAAGCATACCAAATAAGATAACTGACTTTTCGGTCTGAGTTATGGAAATTGATTCTCTTTTTTGTTTTGTCTGAAAGATGAGACATGGGCAGCCAACTACTTGGTTAGTCGACCTTGACCCGTAAGGGATAAGGACACGAAACCAAATTAAATAGCACCTTCCTGTCCAATAACATTATCGGAATCCTCTATGCATCTCTATGAACCAGTCTCAAAAATCGTGATAACTTCCTTTCCTAAAAGGAATGCTTTGCTTGGTTCACAGATAACTGAGGTGAAGTCAGTAGCGTTTATTTCATGTCATCACACGGATGAAATTGAGTAGCCGCTAAACTTTCAGAATTGCAATGAAGAAGAAGAGTAAGAAAGAGTGCTGCATGTGTGGGGATGTCGGTTTTAGTGGAGAGTTGTTTCCGTGCCAGAAATGCATGTTTCGTCTGCAGCATAGGTAAGTTCCCATATCATTTGATCGTCATTGAGTTTCAAGTAAATCATAGGGATACTAAAAGTTTCTTTCACTTAAAGGTTATCCTGTTCACCAAACTGAATTAGATTTATAAGAGCGAGCGAGTGGGGTGTTAGTTTTGTGGAGATCAAAGGTTTAAGTTTCCTTCCTATTTGATAATGTGTCAATTATGCTATTTTTGTAATTAGGTATTGCAGCAGTTTGTATCCCAATAATTTTATCAGTGGAAGGCTCCTATGCGAGTGGTGTCTTCGTGAAGAAATTATAGCTTCCAAAGCCAGTCGCAGAATCGGCCGCATGAGTTGTTCTCCTGCGGCAACACCTTTCAAGCACTCGAAGACGTGCCGAACGGGTCCAAGCGTTTCGGTGATGGTAAATGATAATAATTATTGTAAGGGTTCAACTCCTGCTCCCGATAATAGAAATCTTGCAGCTGGTTGGAAGGGAGTGTATAAGGATATCTACATGTCTCATAGAAATAAGGAGGTAGAACTCAAACCATCTAGATCAACAAAATTGGTCACAGGCTACAATACTTCAAACTGTATGAAATTCCATGGTAAGAATGCAAAGAACATGTGCGGCAAAAGCATTACACGTCGCTACCGGTTTCTCACAGAAGTTTGAGTGCGTCTTTTGAAGGATAAATTGAAGGGGATATGGTGGATTCCGCGCCACCCAATCTTTCAACAATGTCTGAGGGGAATTTGAGCTGTGATATATATATATATAAAAGTTGCTTCGCACTTCAAATATAATTTATGATTTTGTTCTTGTGTAATAAAATATTATTGTAACATGATGGAAGATTTGCACTCAAAGTTCAAGGGTTTAAGTTTTGGCTTTTTTTCGGGAGATTTAAGGTTCAAACACTGGCGTGGGCAAGTGTGTGAGGGGGTGGGTGTGTGGTGGCTTTGTGTTAAATTATCTATTGATAAGTATAGCTCTCAACTTTAGGAGGGCTCATGGTTGAGAGGAGACTGCTTAACTCGTCGGTCAGGAGACTGCTCAACCCGTCGGTCATAGTTGAGAGGAGATTCCTAGAACCTTTTAGAGTTGGTGTTTCTATTGGTAGAGTGCACCGTAGAGCAGTCGTTAGTGATGGCTTAGGGCACTACCTTATTGGCACAGCTATACGATAAGTTGTATGAGATCCACTCCCATGGAAAGAAGGGTTTGGGGTGCATCTTCTTGCTACAGGTTTGAGGATGGCAGTATATTGCGGTGGATCAACCATGAGGACTACCCTAGACTACACAATGGCAGCTTGTAGATAGAGATATAGGCTATAGGATACTAAGCATGCCCAGGAGACAAGTCAGAGCCGTCGCTTTGCAAGCGAGGTTGAGCACTATGTAGAGTCCTTTGCACGACTAAGGGTAGAGGAGGTTACTTGGAGATCTTATAGAGATTGTACAGTATGGGCTTAGGGTAAGGCACAACTACGTCAGGTGAGGTGGGGAAGATGGCTGATTGGGTGACATGGGACTGAGTTGGAGTACTTTCCTTATACTTGAGTCCTATGGTAGTTTGGGGTACGCTAGGGATTGTCGAGTGAGTTGATGATCTACCAACATCACAAGGATGAGAGGATTCTTAGCTGGCTTGCATTGGAGGTATTGGGAGAGGATTCAAATCCCCCAATAGACATATCTGAGATGGATGATGCTAGAACCACATAGGAGTATGACTCTTGGTGGGTGACACAGTAGTGGCAAGGAGAGGGGCCACTATGCGACGATGCAGCTAAGGCACCAGAGGAGGCACCCAAGGATACTCCAAAGGAGGAGGGTCAGGATGAGTCTCTAGATGATGAGGAGGTAAAGGGAGGCCAGCGACATGTGTATTATCACATAGCATATGAGTGGATAGAGATCCTTATCTTAGGGGATCTATAAGGTGACTTCGGTGAGGGTGACTTCAATGATAAGAGGATTTAGGCACAGCTAGTAGCATGAGATGCTATGATCACTAAGTTGTAGGGTGATCTTATTAGAGGTCGATGGTAGAGGGATCTCCTTCAAGAATAGGTACAAAGTGTAGATGCTAATATGGATAGGAAAGCAGCACTAATAGTTACCCTTCAGGCACAAGTTGGAGCATGAAGCCCTAGCCATGAGTGATATAGTAGTTGTGAGATGGTCAGGCTATGAGAGGAGGTGGTATAGCTCCAGTACTTAGTGGGAGTCTTCCAGGATCATTGTTGACATGAGTGTATTTATACTAAGGAGTTATATGATGAGATAGTGCACCTTAGGGGGCACTTACCAGCTTGTCCATCTACTAGTGGGTCACACTAGAGTCAGAAGAGTGGTACAAGATAGTATTCTACATAGATGGAGGCACCTAGCTCTGTATGAAGGTCAGACAAGGTAGAAGGTAGCATATCTAGGAGTTCTCGATAGACTCTGACTAAGGGTAGGGGTGAGAGTCATAGTACCGATCTTGTGTGACCATGGTTTTTGAGACTCTGGTGGTTCTTTTTGGATTTTTGGGATTATGAGGTCTGAGGACCCCTTTTATTGTAGCCTACAGGTAGTTTATGGATGATGATGTAGCCTTTGAATATATATATATATATATATATATATATATATATATATATATATATATATATGAGTTTTACTTTATCATCATGTATTTCTTACTACTTTTATTAGATGCATGCAATTCTTATATTTGCTTGTATGATGTGATTTGATGATATGGATATTTGTAAATGCAAAATGAAATGGATGATTTGATTTAATTTGTATGATGTATTATGATGACTATTTTGACACATTATATGCTAGCACCATAGATTGTACAAAATTTATCTCATTATTTTAATGTTATCATGACACTATGTAATGGCTTGTGAAAATGTAAACTAACAAACATGTGATGGCATGATATGAATTGTAATGAATAGTATAATGTTTTATGATGTGTTTGGGATTTTTAGGAGACTCAAACACTCTAGTTACCTAATCAAACATTGCATAGTAATCATATAAGATTTTGTTTTATAGAGTATAAATATGCTAAGATAACCAATATATTCAATATCCTTGTGTGTGCATGTGAGTTCATTACTTTGATAACGCATAAAGTTACCCTAGTGCCAAATAGGATTTATGTAGCCCATCTGTACTGGAGATCACCTTATGAGTATCATTATCCTGAGTTTTGTACTTAGTTGGATTTAACCACTAGGCAATATAGGCTACCGAAAGCTAGCTCATCCACATGCAAATATTGATCTATACAAAAGCAACTCACTTATGTGACAGATATATCCTCATGCGTAAGGATACCACCATTGCTAGGTGGTTTTGATGACAACGTACCTATAATGAGGATCACCTTATGTTTCTCTAATGCTGAGAATTTTAGGGATTCAAGTTCAATACTCCCTTCTTTTCTTTATATTTTAAATTTTTCAAGGGAGTTGCTCATTTTTGTTATGGTGAGCAATGGATTTTGGTAGTGGTGAGAACCACTATTTATTTTACATTTTTCTACTGGTGAATATCACTTTTGTTTTTATATATTTCTAAGTGATAATAATCATTGATTATTTTTCATTTTGGTTACTTGCCCAAATTTGGTGTGAGGCAAGGGAGTTTTATTGTTTAGGGTAAGGAGGAACTTGTCCTTTTGTTAATTCTTAGCATCTTTGAATCATTCACACAAGGGGATGAGCCAGATAAACTTTTAAATTAAAGTAACCTAGACCACTTTGTAGTTTAATCTTTCCTTGTGCTAAACTTGGATTTATTAATGTGAAAATATGTTGGGAATTTTGTGTATACAAGGTATAATCTAAGTAATATTCTACCTTCTAAAAATCATTATAGCTTTCTACAAAATTTGAAAAGAAAACTAGAGACAGCTGAGTGACCAAAAAAACTACAAACACTCTATGAACAATGGCTAAATTAAGAGAAACAGACACACAATGTGGAGTGTAGATGTAAATGATAAATGTAATGTGAATAGGTGGAAAAATTACCTTTTAACAACATTAATTTTGACAAATGCCTAATGTGCATACCTGGTGCTAGACATGTGTGATCAACTTCTAAAAATGCACAATGCAATGGTGTATGCCTAATGCAAGTGATGTTGTAATGCAAATGATATGAAATGCAATGCAATGCAATATTTTTGTGTTTTTTAGATTTTAATTATGTTTTTGTATTTTTGATTGATATATATATATATATATATATATATATATATATATACAATTTGACCAATGGGCTTAACGGATGCCATTGGGGATTTTTGGGTGACCAAAGGTATTATAGACACCTTTGGGGCATTTTGGGATGACCTAGATGGTCATAGACCATCTAGGAGCATTTTAGGGTGACCAAAGGGCTTATAGATGCCTTTGGGGTATTTTGGGATGACCTAGACAGTCGTAGACCACCTAGGAACATTTTAGGGTGACCAAAGGGTTTATAGACACCTTTGGGGAATTTTGGGGTGACCTAGATGGTCGTAGATTACCTAGGAGCATTTTAGGTTGACCTAGATGATCATAGACTACATAAGGGTATTTTAGGTTGACCTAGATGATCATAGACTACATAAGGGTATTTTAGGTTGACCTAGATGATCATAGACCTTCTAGGAGTATTTTAGGATGACAAAAAGTCTTATAGATACCTTTGGGACATTTTAGGATGTTCTAGATGGTTGTAGATTTCCTAGGAGTGTTTTAGGGTGACCAAAGAGCTTATAGATATCTTTGGAGTATTTTTGGGTGACCTAAATGATTGTAGACCACCTAGGAGTATATTAGGATGACCAAAGCACTTATAGATGCCTTTGGGATATTTTGGGTTGACCAAAGAGCTTATAGATGCCTTTGGAGCATTATGGGGTGACTTAGATGATCATAGACCACCTAGGAGCATTTTAGGGTGACCAAAAGGCTTATAGACACCTTTGGAGAATTTTGGGGTGACCTAGATGGTCGTAGACCACCTAGGGATGTTTTACGTTTACCTAGATTGTTGGACACTACCTAGGGGTATTTTAGGTTGACCTACACAGTCGTAGATGACCTAGGGGTAGTTTTGGTTGACATAGATGATCGTAGACTAGGTTGACCTAGATGGTCGTAGACCACCTAGGGGCATTTTAGGTTGACCTAGATGGTCGTAGATCACCTAGGGGTATTTTAGGTTGACCTAGATGGTCATAGACCACCTAGAGGTATTTTAGGTTGACCTAGATGGTTGTAGACTACCTAGGAACATTTTAGGTTGACCTAGTGGTTGTAGACTGCCTAGAGGTGTTTTAGGTTTACCTAGATGGTCGTAGACTGCCTAGGGGTATTTTAGGTTGACCTAGACGGTCGTAGACCACCTAGGGATGTTTTAGGTTGACCTAGATGGTCATAGACCACCTAGGGATATTTTAGGGTGGGCATGGTGCTCTAAGCATGAAAAGACCACAAGTGACTAATATTCAATGGTTCAGGCTCTTCACTTCCTTCAATGGATGCTAAGCGATAAGTTTTAGGTCCAATATTACTAGTAATGATGTACGAACCTAACCAATTTACCACAAATTTATCCTATAGATGTCGTGGCAAATTTGAATTTTAATGGTTCTCTTTTAGAACTAAATCACCAACCTGAAAGTCTCTAGGGTGGACTTTCATGTTGTAAGCTCTCTTAAGGCACTCTTGATAAACATGTAGATGCTCAAGAGCATTGATGCATCATTCATTAAGAAAATTTAGTTGACCTAGATGAGCTTACCGCATGGTATCATCATCGATAAATTCTTGCATGGAGATGCGCAGCGATAGGATTTATAACTCTAAAGGAATGACAGCCTAAGCACCATACACTAGTGAAAATAGAGTTACCCTAGTGGTCATCTAAATACTAGTGTGATAGGTTCAAGGGCAAGTGGTAATTGATTATGACAATCTTTATAATTTTCCTTAACAATTTTCTTTAAGATTGCAACTACTATTTTATTAGATGTTTTTTTTTACCCATTAGCTTGTAGATAATAGGGCATATAAAATTTGTGCTTTATATTATATATTGTTTTTAAATCATGCAAATATTTATTCTTAAAGGGTGTCCCATTATCTAAAATTATCTTGGATGGAATACAAAAATAACATACGATATTATGCAACATGAACTTTGCAATGCAAGGTACAGTCATCATGGTAAGGGAAATTGCTTCCACCCATTTTGTGAAGTACTCATTAGCCATTATAATAAACGTGTGATGGCCTGACAAGAAACCCCCATTTTGCAAATGGCCAAACCGATTGAATTGGTTGTAAGGCTTGTGAAGGTATGTGTGTCAAATTTACATGATGTTGATACTTTACGCACTTCTTGACATAAGTGCAGCAATCTTACTCTAAAGTTGGTCAATAATACCCCATGTAAATAATGTGCTTTGCGATGGCCATGCTACTAAAATGACTACCACATGTATCATCGTGTGCTTGGGTAATGGCCCAAGTTGACTCTTGAGAGTCTAAGCAATGATGAATAATACCCTCATAGCTTCGACGATACATTATATCTTATTAAGACATACTTTGCAGTATTTTTCTTAAATGCTCATTTTATGGCATGCAACAATCCAAAAGGAATACTTCGCAATTTTAAATAATATTTGATTTTTATAGCCTAATCTTATTTTATATTATCCTCAATTGTATGAACTACACAATCCTTTTGACATTCCTCTCTTGCAAATGTTGATTGAGAGTGAACTTGTAGATATAGCGTTGTGCTAGTATCAAAATAATTTTGAGGGAACAAAGTCCCCCAAGTGACATTATTCAAATAATTGTGTATTTGAGAGAACCTTTCATGTGAAGGCTCAATCTGAATCATTTGGACTCTAGGTCAATCTACGATGAAGCTACCAGTGATCATTTTCTAATTTTTAAACTCTAAATTTATTTATTTTTATCACGATGGCCACAAATACTAATATGTATGCACTTCCCTTTGACGGATCTGCACAGCCACATTCAACTGATGCACGTCCAGAGGTTGATGCCACAATTTCAATAGTCAATATCCACAAGCACCTTCGAGGTGAACTTGGTCTAGATGCTAATGATGTTTCTGATCCATAGGCTCAACCTTTGGTAATCCATTTTTAGGAAGATAACAAATTAGAAGCTCTTCTCATGTTTGCTACTGCAAAGGAGGTACAAGCTACTGTTAATCGAAGGCTAAGAGATTCTGATGAGAGGCTCATAGATATAGATGACTCTCTCCACGTCAATGACCACTTGAACCATTAGTTGAGTGAAACTAACAACCACATTAAAAACATGGAGGCTCAACTCAACTCGATCTTGCACTCGATTGGGCAATTACACAGCGTCTTCATCAAAATTCTAGAGACAACAATGCGGCCTGATCCCACTCAAAATGCCTACAGCCAGCATGCAAGCATCCATCTATAAAATGAAGGCACCGAACATACAAACCCCGATGTCATTCAGTCACACCATGTTTTAGGAAAAGCAGCTAGTTCAAGAGACCCTCTCCATGGTGATCATGCCAATGATGAATCTCGCCCCATGAATGATGTTGAGATGGAAAATCCTCCTCCTGAGGAAAAATATCCCAAGGTGATTGCCTCCTTGGTGACCACGGCTATCAAATAATTCAAACGACGTCATGCTCTTGTAGATCGAGCATTGGATTTCTTGGCAAAATTGTGATGCCATCGCAACGCTAACACTTTGCCAAAAAACTTGTAGGTGAAGCCGTTGAAGATCACAATCAATGAGAGCCAAGGGAATACCACCCTCACAACCTCCCTGGAGTAGATCCAAAGTGAGGCAAACAAGTCATTCCTCTCTGCCTATAACACCTCCATGGAGCAAGCGACTACTGCTCATTCAGCCATCATGGAAGAAGTGCATACAACTTTTCACTCAACCCTCCAAGCTGCCATAGAATCCATCAATGAGCAGCAGTATGTTGGAAACTTTGTTGTTCGAACAAATGATTGGAATTCTGAAGCCAAGAGATACTTTGAAGAGCAAGTAAATTCCTTTCTTTTGCAAAAAATTCTCAACAAAAACTTGAATGATCAAGTAGCAGCCCGCAAACACTCCACTAAGGAGGCCATGACAGATGCGGGTCAGATGCCAAAGGAGCAAAGCATCTCCCAATTGATCAACTAGAAGTTTTCTTTCTTGCAAAAAGAAATGAAAGAGATCTGGGCTTTGTTGAATACCTCCAAAAATAAGACAGGAGCTCTAGATCCACCCAGCAATGAAGCTCACCATCAAAAGAGGAAAAATCGACCAAAAAACAGGATTCCTTTTGGGGCTTCGCCCCAGAATGTCACTTATAATGTCTCTGGGCCATTACCATCCATGCAAAGGTCCAAACGACCCACTCCACATGTTGCCCATTCTTTTGGATAGCGTGGGAACTCCAATCAACAAAGGGGTCATGGTCAACCAAGAGGACAAGCAAGCAGGCCGATTTGAGGACGAGCAAGAGGACAAACAGACAGGCTGGCAAATCAAGGAAATAGTGGTCCTTTTCAAGGATGTACAGACACTCCTCAACCGCCCATACAAAGATGCCCAAGGATCCCTCACGCTCCATGACATGGGACAAACATTCAACAACAAGGGATGAACTCTCAACGTCATCCCAATACCATTCCAAGAGGCTACGGTTTCACCTGAGTTATTGGGGGGTCTGTATAAATCAAAAACTCTTCTCTCTTTTATTTTTTGCAAGAAAAACTCCATCTGAGATTGATAAAAGGATAACTAATTTTGCTATCCATAATTTATCCTCACGAAATTTGAGTTTTGAAGAGAGAAAGGTGCTTGGTTTGGGGATCAAATACATCCCTCGTCCTCCTCCCATGACAACAGATGCTATGAAGTTGGAGTTTCGTGCTTTTGCAAGGCACTTATGACTTCAGGATTATTTTGGCCCTGAGAATCTAGACTCCAACATTGAAGATGATCTCAAAAGGTTGCTCCCCTTCTATGGTGTGTTCTCTCATCATTTTTGAACTGCTAATCCTTTCTAGATGCCAATAGAATACAATGCAGAGCTGGAGTCTTTCATCAGGGAGACTGAAACCACTTTCTTGGAATGAATGGCAGTCTGTAACTTTGAAATTCGACGTCCTTTGCCACTTCGCCTGATGAAAGCATTAAAAACACTATGTAAAGATAAGAGCATCACCATAAAACTAGCTGACAAAAACCTCGGGTTGGTGGTCAAGAATCGGACTTGGTATAAAACTAAAGGACTGCGCCAGCTCTCAGATCTCGATGTTTACCTTCTAGTGTCAGAGATCCCATGGAGACTTATGTAGGGCAAGCTTCGACAGCTGATAGATCATGCTAAGATCTTTAAGGGAATTAAAGATTTCCTTACCAAGTTTCCTGCCTCCAAATAAAGAGCTTGCGCCTTCTACATGTTACCAAAAATTCACAAGCCAAAAATAGTGGGGAGACCGATTTGTGCTTATAATTTCTACATGTTGGAGCCTCTCTCCAAATTACTCCATGAGCTCCTCCTTCCAATGCTCCTGAAACAGAAGAATCACTTGCAAGATTCGACTTCTCTGCTCAAGGATCTCCAATGCCTCTCTTTGCCATGTGACTGCATCCTCTTCTCTTTTGAGGTTGAATCCCTTTATCCGAGAATTTGAATTGCATATGGGCTTCATGCTCTCAGAATCCACTTACATGGTCGTATACCACCTAGGGATGTTTTAGGTTGACCTAGATGGTCATATACCACCTAGGGATATTTTAGGGTGGGCATGGTGCTCTAAGCATGAAAAGACCACAAGTGACTAATATTCAATGGTTCGAGCTCTTCACTTCCTTCAATGGATGCTAAGCGATAAGTTTTAGGTCAAATATTACTAGTAATGATGTACGAACCTAACCAATTTACCACAAATTTATCTCGTAGATGTCATGGAAAATTTGAATTTTAATGGTTCTCTTTTAGAACTAAATCACCAACCTGAGTCTCTAGGGTGGACTTTCATGTTGTAAGCTCTCTTAAGGCACTCTTGATAAACACATAGATGCTCAAGAGCATTGATACATCGTTCATCAAGAAAAGTTAGTTGACCTAGATGAGCTTACCGCATGGTATCATCATCGATAAATTCTTGCATGGAGATGCGCAGCGACAGGATTTCTAACTCTAAAGGAATGACAGCCTAAGCATCATACACTAGTGAAAACAGAGTTACCCTAGTGGTCATCTGAATACTAGTGCGATAGGTTCAAGGGCAAGTGGTAATTGATTATGACAATCTTTATAATTTTCCTTAACAATTTTCTTTAAGATTGCAACTACTATTTTATTAGATGTTTTTGTTTACCCATTAGCTTGTAGATAATAGGGCATAGAAAATTTGTGCTTTATATTATATTTTGTTTTTAAATCATGCAAATATTTATTCTTAAAGGGTGTCCCATTATCTAAAATTATCTTGGATGGAATACAAAAATAACATACGATATTATGCAACATGAACTTTGCAATGCAAGGTACAGTCATCATGGTAAGGGAAATTGCTTCCACCCATTTTGTAAAGTACTCATTAGCCATTATAATAAACGTGTGATGGCCTGACGAGAAACCCCCATTTTGCAAATAGCCAAACTTATTGAATTGGTTGTAAGGCTTGTGAAGGTATGTGTGTCAAATATACATGATGTTGATACTTTACGCACTTCTTGACATAAGTGCAGCAATCTTACTCTAAAGTTGGCCAATAATTCCCCATGTAAAGAATGTGCTTTGTGATGGCCATGCTACTAAAATGACTACCACATGTATCATCGTGTGCTTGGGTAATGGCCCAAGGTGACTCTTGAGAGTCTAATAAATGATGAATAATACCCTCATAGCTTCGACGATACATTATATCTTATTAAGACATACTTTGCAGTATTTTTCTTAAATGCTCATTTTATGGCATGCAACAATCCAAAAGGAATACTTCCCAATTTTAAATAATATTTGATTTTTATAGCCTAATATTATTTTATATTATCCTCAATTGTATGAACTACACAATACTTTTGACATTCCTCTCTTGCAAATGTTGATTGAGGGTGAACTTGTAGATATAGTGTTGTGCTAGTATCAAAATAATTTTGATGGAACAAAGTCCCCCAAGTGACATTACTCAAATAATTGTGTATTTGAGATAACCTTTCATGTGAAGGCTCAATATGAATCATTTGGACTCTAGGTCAATCTGCGATGAAGTTGCCAGTGATCATTTTCTAATTTTTAAACTCTAAATTTGTTTATTGTTATCACGATGGCCACAAATACTAATATGCAGGCACTTCCCTTTGACGGATCTACACAACCACATTCAGCTGATGCACGTCCAGAGGTTGATGCCACAATTTCAACAGTCAATATCCACAAGCACCTTCGAGGTGAACTTGGTCTAGATGCTCGTGATGTTTTTGATCCATAGGCTCAAGCTTTGGTTATCCATGGTCAGGAAGATAACAAATCAGAAGCTCTTCTCACATTTGCTGCTGCAAAGGAGGTACAAGCTACCGTTGATCGGAGGCTCAGAGATTCTGATGAGAGGCTCAGAGATCTGGATGACTCTCTCCACGTTGTCAACGACCACTTGAACCATCAGTTGAGTGAAACTAACGACCACGTTAAAAACATGGAGGCTCAACTCAACTCGATCTTGCACTCGATTGGGCAATTACACAGCGTCTTCATCGAAAGTCCAGAGACAACAACGTGGCCTGATCCCACTCAAAATGCCGACGGCCAGCATGCAAGCATCCATCCACAAAATGAAGGCACCCAACATACAAACCCTGATGTCATTCAGTCACACCGCATTTTAGGAGAAGCGACCAGTTCAAGAGACCCTCTGCATGGCGATCATGCCAATGATGAATCTCGCCCCATGAATGACGTTGAGATGGAAAATCCTCCTCCCGAGGAAAAATATCCCAAGGTGATTGCCTCCCTGGTGACCACGGCTTTCAAAGAATTCAAACGACATCATGCTCTTGTAGATCGAGCATTGGATTTCTTGGCAAAATTGTGACGCCACCGCAATGCTAACACTTTGCCAAAAAACTTGCAGGTGAAGCCGTCGAAGATCACAATCAATGAGAGCCAAGGGAATACCACCCTCACGGCCTCCCTGGAGCAGATCCAAAGCGAGGCAAACAAGTAGTTCCTCTCTGCCTATATCACCTCCATGGAGCAAGCGACTGCTGCTCATTCAGCCATCGTGGAAGAAGTGCAGACGACTTTTCACTCAGCCCTCCAAGCTGCCATAGACTCCATTAATGAGCAGCAGTATGTTGGAAACTTTGTTGTTCCAACAAATGATTGGAAGTCTGAAGCCAAGAGAGACTTTGAAGAGCGAGTAAATTCCTTTCTTTTGCAAAAAATTCTCAACAAAAACTTGAAGGATCAAGCAGCAGCAACCCGCCAACACTCCACTGAGGAGGCCATGACGGACGCGGATCAGATGCCAAAGGAGCAAAGCGTCTCCCAATTGATCAACCAGAAGTTTTATTTCTTGCAAAAAGAAATGAAAGAGATCCGGGCTCGGCTGAATACCTCCAAAAATAAGAGAGGAGCTCCAGATCCACCCAACAATGAAGCTCGCCATCAAAAGAGGAAAAATTGGCCAAAAAATGGGATTCCTTTCGGGGCTTCGCCCCAAAATGTCACTCAGAATGTCTCTGGGCCATTACCATCCGGGAAAAGGTCCAAACGACCCACTCCACATGTTTCCCAATCTGTTGGACAGCGTGGGAACTCCAATCAACAAAGGGGTCGTGGTCAACCAAGAGGACAAGCGAGCAGGCCGGTTGGAGGACGAGCAAGAGGACAAACAGACAGGCTGGCAAATCAAGGAAATCGTGGTCCTTTTCAAGGACGTACAGACGCTCCTCAACCACCCATGCAAAGACGCCCAGGGATCCCTCACACTCCATGACATGGGACGAACACTCAACAACAAGGGATGAACTCTCAACGTCATCCCAATACCATTCCAAGAGGCCGCGGTTTCGCCTGAGTTATTGGGGGGTCTGTATAAATCAAAAACTCTTCTCTCTTTTATTTTTTGCAAGAAAAACTCCATCTGAGATTGATAAAAGGATAACTAATTTTGCTATCCATAATTTATCCTCATGAAATTTGAGTTTTGAAGAGAGAAAGGTGCTTGGTTTGGGGATCAAATACATCCCTCGTCCTCCTCCCATGACAACAGATGCTATGAAGTTGGAGTTTCATGCTTTTGCAAGGCGCTTACGACTTCGGGCTTATTTTGGCCCCGAGAATCCAGACTCCAACATTGAAGATGATCTCGAAAGGTTGCTCCCCTTCTATGGTGTGTTCTCTCATCATTTTTGAACTGCTAATCCTTTCTAGATGCCAACAGAATACAATGCAGAGCTGGAGTCTTTCATCAGGGAGACTGAAACCACTTTCTTGGAATGAATGGCAGTCTGTAACTTTGAAGTTCGACGTCCTTTGCCACTTCGCCTGATGAAAGCATTAAAAACACTGCGTAAAGATAAGAGCATCATCATCAAACTAGCTGACAAAAACCTCGGGTTGGTGGTCATGAACCGGACTTGGTATAAAACTGAAGGACTGCGCCAGCTCTCAGATCTCGATGTTTACCTTCTAGTGTCAGAGATCCCATGGAGACTTATGTGGGGCAAGCTTCGACAGCTGATAGATCGTGCTAAGATCTTTAAGGGAATTAAAGATTTCCTTACCAAGTTTCCTGCCTCCAAATCAAGAGCTTGCGCCTTCTACATGTTACCAAAAATTCACAAGCCAAAAATCATGGGGAGACCGATTTGTGCTTATAATGGCTACATGTTGGAGCCTCTCTCCAAATTACTCCATGAGCTCCTCCTTCCAGTGCTCCTGAAACAGAAGAATCACTTGCAAGATTCGACTTCTCTGCTCAAGGATCTCCAATGCCTCTCTTTGCCACGTGACTGCATCCTCTTCTCTTTTGACGTTGAATCCCTTTATCCGAGCATTCCAATTGCGGATGGGCTTCATGCTCTCAGAATCCACTTAACGAATTTTTTCACAGAATTCGATTTGGATCACAGTTTGATTGATGTCATTCACGACATGGCAGCACTGGTGCTCAATGAGCACTATTTGGAGTTTGACGGATAGTTCTTTAGACAGATAAGAGGGACTGCTATGGGCAGCAATTTTGTAGTGGTATATGCTTGCCTCTTCCTCTGTTACTTAGAGAGCCGAGTTGCTGAAACTCATGACTCTTCCAGCCTCCTCTACTACAGGCGTTATGTGGACGATGCTTTCGGGATTTGGACTGGAAATGAAGAGTCCCTCCATGAGTTCTTTACAGCATACAGAAGCTTTTACCCGAAAATAAAAATCTCACCATGCATCTCTACAACTTCTGCTACTTTGCTCGACATCACCTTCTTCAAAGGTCCCGACTTTGGAGAAACAGGTATTCTTGCAACTAAATGTTTTCAGAAGCCTTTGAATGTATATCAATACATACCGTTCAGTTCTTGGCACCCGCTTCACCAGAAAAGCTCCTTTGTGGTCAATGAACTTAAACGGTATCTGCTCCGAGAATCTGATCCGTCTGGGTATGCTCAACTCAGAGATTTGCTCTATCAGAGATTACGCTCAAGGGGATATCCAAGGAAGTTTCTTGTTCAGTGTTTTCAGAAGATCTCTCTCACAGACAGAACAGTGCTACTCGACAACTTGCATTCAGCAAAAAGGAGTAAGCGGGCCCCCCTTGTCTTCAAATTGGACTTCAGTCAGTCTGCAAAGTCCTTGAACTTGGGGGTTTTCCTAAACCCTAAACTCCACCGACTTTGTCAACAAGTCCCCGCACTGAAACACATTCCTTTTCCCCGAGTTTGTTGGAGGAACCCGAAAAAACTCGAAAGTCTGTTGATGAGAAGTCGATTTTCTGGAATGAACTAAAAATTTAAATTTTTTTTAAATTTTAAATTTTTAAACTATTATTTAATTTAATTAAAACTTTTATAAAGTTTTTTTAAAAACTTTTACAAAGTTTAATTTAATTAAATTTTAGTTTATTTAACTATTAGTTTATATTTCTTTAAACTTTTAAACTCTTATAAAGTTTTTAAACTTTTTTAGTTTTAAACTTTTATAAAGTTTAAATTAATTATAAACTTTTAGTTATTTAACTTTCAGTTTATTTATTAAACTTATAGTTTAATTATTTAAACTTTAAGTTATTGTACAACTTATAGTTTAATTTTTTAAACTTTAAGTTATTGTACAGTTTATTTCCTAAAAAACTCACTCTTCTACTTTAGAAACTTCGAGCTCATTTCGGTTTTCTACTCCATTCTTGATTGGGAATTAAGAGCCTGACACCTTGGAGTTTGCTCTAAGTATGATTATTGTAAACCCTAATTAGGGTAAGAGCGAGAGTTTATTGTAAACCCTAATTAGGGTAAGAGTGAGAGCTTTATTGTCCTTTATGTATTCGAAATGAGATTCCATTCTCATCTCACAAACCAACTGATGAGAGGTTGTGATGCCTCGAAACCGGTTTTGGTGATTAATGAGAAAGTTCAATTTGCACTATCTGTAGTGTTAAATTTGTGTTTCTTTTTTCGAATACTCATGAATTTTTAGTTATTGTATTATTGTTTTTATAATATTTTTTTGCATTTAGTATTTGAAGCTGCCAGTGATCATTTTCTAATTTTTAAACTCTAATTTTTAATTTCTAATTTCTAATTTTTAAACTCTAATTTTTAAACTCTAATTTCTAATTTCTAATTTTTAAACTCTAATTTCTAATTTCTAATTTTTAAACTCTAATTTTTAAACTCTAATTTCTAATTTTTAAACTCTAATTTTTAAATTCTAATTTTTAAACTCTAATTTCTAATTTCTAATTTTTAAACTCTAATTTCTAATTTTTAAACTGGTGATTAATGAGAAAGTTCAATTTGCACTATCTGTAGTGTTAAATTTGTGTTGCTTTTTTCGAATAGTCATGAATTTTTAGTTATTGTATTATTGTTTTTATAATATTTTTTTGCATTTAGTATTCGAAGCTACCAGTGATCATTTTCTAATTTTTAAACTCTAATTTTTGCATTTAGTATTGAAGCTGCCAGTGATCATTTTCTAATTTTTAAACTCTAATTTCTAATTTTTAAACTCTAATTTCTAATTTTTAAACTCTAATTTTTAAACTCTAATTTCTAATTTTTAAACCCTAAACCCTAAAACCTAAACATTTAACTTGAATGGTTGTGATATATGTAGACACCAAAATAGATTGCGATAGCATTTTAACTTGAATGGTTGTGATATCTGTAGACACCAAAATAGCACCAATCCGATTATGTGACGACAAGCACCGATTGAATTGATGTACACAGCCCCCAAGGCAGCCCCTAGAGGTTAAACAGTGGTCCTAACCACTCCCACAATAGTTTTGGAAGGTCAGAGGTCAATTTGGCACCTTTCAGACACTCTGCTCCCTACTCGTTCCACCCTGGGACGATTACAAATTGGTATTCGTCCCACCTTGGGATGATTAGCAATATTCGCTCCAGGGTGGGGCGAATAGCAGGTTTGATGGGCAAAGGGTCAAACCTTGATAAA
Organism: Wollemia nobilis; assembly: GCA_028583015.1. Taxonomy (NCBI): domain Eukaryota; kingdom Viridiplantae; phylum Streptophyta; class Pinopsida; order Araucariales; family Araucariaceae; genus Wollemia; species Wollemia nobilis. The sequence continues at coordinate 12,809,821 of JAQPPZ010001063.1, forward strand.
TGGCAGCTCAAATCTGCCACTTAACTCCACATTCAATGCATGGGAGTGTGAGTGAGCATTTTTGAGCTCAAAGAGGCAATCATAGAGGTAGTCATGGAGCCCTTAATCAGGGGGGAATATTCTATCCCTTGACAAGGCATGATGGCCAAGTGGCACCTCTACATGCTCATTCATAAGAGACCCTCAAGTCTATAAAATGGTGAGTCTTCTCACCCAAAAAAAAGGATAGAGCAAGAGAATTTGGAGCAACGGAGTGCTGTCGAATTACATCCTCACCCATCATTTGTGCTTCTTACATCCTTGATCTCTCTTTTGGAATGGAGGTTATTGGGTGATTATTGGAAGTGCAATCTGGACCTAAAACCTGAACATTTTGCCACAATATCCCACCAAATTTATCGACACAATCCCATAAGAGGTTTTGGACCCATCCCAAGTGGATTGGTGCCGAAACCAAGCCCCAAACGGTGGGCGTCCTACCCTCGGGCGCCCCCCACACTACTGCAGTCCTAATCGCCCCACCCTAGAGTGATTAGAAATATATGGCAGATTTCCCTACTATTTATTTTGCATTTTATTTTAGGTTATTTACATATGCTGCCATGCAAGTTTCACATTGATTTTGATGAGTTTTGGCATGTGATTTTATTATTTCTCGCTTTCACTAACATACAGGGAGCATCATCGAATACAGGGCGATCGAGGCCAAATTTGCAAAATCTGACCTTCTGGGTCATTCCAAAATGCCCTGTTTTGCCTAACCCCAACTTTAAAAGTATTCTGGAGGCCCTTGGATGGGACATTTAGGAGGTCACCTTCTGACATTTTATGACAGTCCTAATCGTCCCACCTCGGAGCAATTAGAAATTTGTGGCATATGTCTCGATTGTTCCTTTTGTAGTGTGTTCCTAGTAATTTTCTCTTGCTTCTATCAAATTTTTATATTATTATGATATGTTTTAGTTATCGTTTTGATTATTTTATGCATGCATTAACCGTAGGCCTTGGGGATCGCATGTTTCCCTCCATCTGCAGGTGCTACTAACCATTTTCTGTTTCTCTGAACGTAGTATCTCAACATCAGAGGGGCAGCAAGGAACTATAGATGCATTCATGCAAGCAGTGACAACATTTGGTCCACCCATTTTCAACGTGGGCACGCGGAAGATCCCAATGGGAATGTATCATTTGTGGTGTAACTGAAAGCACGAGATTCCGGAAAACAAAAAGGGAAAACTCCAAACACGATGCAAGAACGAAACTAAACTTGATGCTACAAATTAGAAATGCGTAAAATGGAGAAAGCATAGACAAATTGGAACCAAAATGGAACGAAACAACCCTCTTCTTTTATTGATGTATTTCAAATTCGGTTACAATTAGCTTCCTCCCTTTTTAGGGGAAAGGAGCATCAAACTTGTCTCTTGGTCACATCAATGGAAAGTCATCTCTCTTCCGCGTGCCCACATGCAAAATGGGCGGGCCAAAGTGTTGTCGCCGCTTGTGTGAATGAATCCTTGATCCTTGCTGCTCCTCCTGCATTCAAAGAAACAACAAAATTGTTAGTAGCACCTGCTGCAAATATGAAACATTTGTTCTCTAAAAACGATGAAGGATGTATGCATAAAACTGAATAAAATGATGAATGAACTGATTCTAAACAACTTGCAAATTTGACAGGAACCAGGGAACATTACCAGAGGGCCACTGCCATCAAAACAGTCAGAAAAAATGCCGTCGATTCGAATTCGACTGTAATTCATCCCTGGGTAGGACGAATTCGACTGTAATTCGTCCCCGGGTAGGACGAATTCGCCTACGACAAAGCGCCGAAGTGATGCTGCCCAAATGTCGCATCTCGGGATCTCCAAAAGACCTACAAACATAGGGGTTAGCTAATTGGGGGCATTTTGGGATGACCCAGATGGTCGGATTTCCCCAATTTGACCTCCATCAATGGGAATTTGACGTCGCTACCTGCAAGTTAGTGGGGACAACAAAAGCGACAAAACATGATAAGATTTGATCAAAACATTATAAAATTGGAATTACAAACTATCTAAACAACATAAAATGGAATGCAAGATAAACAAGTGACAAAAGGAACAATCGCCATGAATTCCTAATCGTTCTAAAAAGAAGATTAGGCTCGCATCAATGCGGGGCGCCCGGGTGGGCCGCCCACCGTTGGAACCTGATTTCGGCACCAATCCACTTGGGATGGGCCCAAAATCTCTTGTAATGGGTTGTCGGCGAATTGGTAGATCAATGTGGTCAAATGTCGGGTTTTGGATCCGGATTCACACTTCCAATAACCACCCAATGACCTCTCTTGCGAAAGAGATCAAGGATGTGGAAGAGGTGAATCAAAAGGGTAAAATGTGGTATTCAATTTGGCAGCACTTCGTTGCTTGAAAATGCCTCCAACTTGTCCTCTTTTTGGGTGAGAAAGTTCACCATTTTATAGACCCAGGGGGTCTCTTTGGAGGGGCATGCATAAGCGCCATGTGGCAGTCATGCCTTCCCATGAGGGAGGAAAGTCCTCCATGACTTGGGCTTCCATGACTGCCCTTGTGACAGTCCTCTAACGTCCAATCTGCCCACCTACACGTGCATGCAAGGCAGGAGGCATTAATTGACTATCCTCGGCTGCCACTTGGCACAATTTTTCTTTTTGCCCGTTGAACCTGGAATTCGTCCTGACCCAGAGCGAATTCAGAATTCATCCCTGGGTGAGACGGATCCCAATTTGAATTCGTCCCAGGGTGGGACGGATACTGAGCAAAGTGCCTGAATGTGCCAAATTGCCTTTTGACCTTCCAAAATTGCTACAAAAGTGGTTAGGACCACTGTTTAACCTCTGAGGGCTGCCCTGGGGGCTGTGTGTGTCAAAGCGATCAGTGTTTGCAATCACATAATCGGATTGGTGTTGTTTTGGTGTCTACAGATGCCCCTTTTTGGGATGCGTTGTGCATGGCGCAGCGTCGAGCAAAAATAGATAACCAAAGCACTAATGATTAGGGTTTCTTGGTAACCTAACCAACTTTTGATGCCCCAAGTATGGAAAGGGCATGCATTCTTGAATCCTTGCTTCTGACGAGCGAAGGCACTCAATTCAAGTGTTAACCTTTTTCGGTGAGGTGTTACTTGACCTTGGACATTGATCAGTCATGAATAGGCAAAGGGCGCAACCTTTTGTCTATGAGAACCTTGAGTTCATGATTCACGAAATGCCAAGTGATTTGATCAGATTGTGATTATTGCTTGTTTACTACCCCAAGCAGGAGCGTAATTGTCTTTGTCAATGATTCTTTGAATGCATGTCGTTTTCCTTAATTGGGTGTGTGTTTGCTGATTGGTGACTAAGTGTGACTACCCCCTCAAGCGACGAATCGATGAGGGAATGACCTTCGTGAGAAAAGCGACGAGTCACTTGACCCAAGATGACTTGTGCAAGGGTGCCCTTAGATGGTTTAGCATTAAGCATGTGCAATTTTTCTGACATTTAGACCTATTTTTGGTGGGTGGTAACCCTTTTTGCGACGCTTTTTGGAGCTGAAATTGGCAAAAATCCATCCTCCCGTGGAGCGGTCCGGCTATGGTAGCCTTCTTAGGGAGTAGGATAGTGACAATTTGTGACCCCAACGTCTGTTTTGTATGCCCGGGATGTCAAGTGCAACAGCACTCTCATCGGGCAAGTTTATTAGCTGTTTTAGTGCATTTTTGTTCAATTTTTGATGTTTTTTGAAATTTTTGCCTGAATTCGTCCCAGGGTGGGACGAATACCAACTTAGAATTCGTCCCAGGGTGGGACGAGCGCTAACCAGAGTGCTCGTCCCAGGGGAGGATGAATTTAAGCTCAAAAGGCCTATTTAAAGGCCAAAACTAGGGTTTGGGCTCATTTGCATCTGAATTTTCTTGCGATTTGGAGCTCTGGGGAGGAGGAGGTTAATTCTACGAAGCGAAGCACTGCCAGATTTTCCCTACCATCATGAGTGCACAAACCGGATCGAGCGGCGGAGCCGAAGCGAGACCGGTAAGTGCTCCCTAGAGTTATTACTTTTGTTTAAAATTGCAATTGTTTTGTTTAATTTTCTTTGTGATGATGTTTTTCAAAATTTTAAAACTTAAACCCTGAAACTGAGCTGAAGACAACTAAGACTTAGTTGTACAACTAAACGTAGCGCAAAACCTAGGTAAAGAATTTTTATTTTGCTTATAACTAAACCCTAGGATAAACGGAACGTAAAACCCTAAGACTTAATTTTTGTATTTTTGAATTTTTGTTCTGTTTTTAAATTAATCAGTTAGGATTAGAAACCCTAGGACTAAAAAATTAATTTTTGAATTTTGTTTTGTTTTATTTTTGGAATTTATCAGTTAGGATTAGAAACCCTAGAACTAAAAATTAATTTTGAATTTTGAATTTTTATTTTGTTTTTAAATTAATCAGTTAGGATTAGAAACCCTAGAACTGAAAAATTAATTTTTGTTTGAATTTTTATTTTTTTTTTTTTGTATAATTTTTAGAAATGTTGTATATTCATGTTATTGTTGTACATTTCTTTTCCATGATTTTAATGTTTTTGAATTGTTTTCTTTTGCAGGTTGTTAGGAGCCGGTACCGTGTACCCACTACTTTTACTGAAGCAGGGGGGCACTGACTGTAGCTGACTGGGAGTGGCTTGATGCCCTTGGGCTCAAGCAGGTGGCTCGACTGGAGCCTGTGGTCACGGATCAGGCCTATTTGATGGCCCTGATCAATCTTTGGGATCCATAGACCAACACCTTCCATCTCCCAACAAGGGAGATGACTATGACCTTGGAGGATATCTATCGACTTCTATGGATTTCGATAGATGGACTGCCGATCAAGACATCGCCGCGTGATCAGTGGACAGCTGTACTGATGAGATGCTTCGGGCATGGGGAGGAGCTGGGTGTGGAGGATCCACTGGAGAGGGCAGAGGGCGACTGCCAGATTGGCGGGATTTTGGTCCGCTGGTGGCTGGAGAGGGGGGTGTTGGGAGTGAGGCATGCATTCCTTATGGGCCTCATGTCCAACATGCTGTTACCTGACTCGTCAGGCGCAAGGTTCCCATGGAACCTGCTGGATTTGGTTTGGCAGTTGGTAGAGTGCCCGACAGAGGCACCGCTTATCATGAGATGGGGACAGACGTTGTTGGCACAGCTCTATGGGGAGCTGTATGAGGTCCGCTGCCGACAGCGAAAGGGGATTAGTTGTAGCTACTTGTTGCAGTGCTGGGCTTGGCAACACATAGCAGTGGAGAGGCCAACCGGGTTACCATGGATGACTCGGGCGGAGATGGAGGATAGGGAGATAGGTTATGCAGTTCTGTGGTGGCGGTCCGGGGAGCAGGGGCAGAGTCGATGGTGGGCAGGTGTCGTAGGGCACTATGCCGATACCTTCTCTCGGCTTACTCTAGGGGAGGTGGTTTGGCACCCTTATCGAGACTGTCCAGCCTGGTCGAAGGCTGGAGAGTGGCTCCGACGGGTACGTAGAGAGCGGTGGCTGATTGGGCGGCACGGGACCGAGCATGAGTTCTTCTCGTACAGCCGGGTGACACGATAGTTTGGGGTGTGCCAGGGGTTGCCTGGTGAGCCCATGGTCTATCGACATCGAGGGGATGAGAGGACTCTGGACCGATCGGTCATCGCGCCACTGGGCGAGGATTCAGACGTGGTGATCGACGTCCCGGACGTGGATGACATCGGGACTACCGTAGAGTATGACCAGTGGTGGGTACTACGGTGATGGCGGGGAGAGGGGCCACTGGGAGGCACGGAGGTGGCAACGGCGGGTGAGGAGGGTGCTGAGGCACCAGGGGATGATTGGGGAGCTCCTTTGGAGGATGCAGACATGGTGGAGGTGGAGGGTGAGGATGTGGATTTGGGGGCTCCGGATCAGCCGGAGATGCAGGACATTGCAGAGCAGTGGGAGCCAGAGCAGGCTGCTATTCCAGAGAGTCCCATGCCTCAGGCGGATGCGGAGGAGATGGAGTCTAGGGTACGTGCTGAGAATGCATGGTTGGTGGAGCTACTATGGAGGTGAGATGAGGAGCTAGGGGATGCGCTATGAGAGAGGGATCTCCTATGGGCTCAGCTAGCAGAGCGAGAGAGTGCATGGGTGGCGTCTCACCGATAGGAGGGGGATACTGATGCTGCATGGGAGAGGGATCTCCTATGGATGCAACTGGTAGAGAGGGATAGGGTTTTGGCACAGCGTGATGATGCAGTAGCTTACTACCATCGATGGGAGGCAGAGTGGGATCCGACATCGGATGGATTTGGAGGGGGAGATCATCCGCCTCGATGGGTGGCTACCTGAGCCGTCGAGAGGTGGATCTTCATGCCGGATGAGGGGCAGTGATACTGAGCAGTCAGCATCATCTCATCGTAGGCGATTGGATGAGGGAGGGGGCGAGTAGGCATGATGTGGGGGCTAGCAGTAGCCGCCCTGAGGGGTCCCATAGGACCCACACCATGGGGGTAGTTCCCGTCGCACCGATCCTGCATGATCATGGTGGCCGATGCCTTAGGCTTGGGGGTTTTTGGATTTTGGATTGTGCGGGGTCAGAGGACCAGTTTTGTAGCCTACGGGCATTTTTTTTGATGATATATATATATATATATATATCGACTTTATTTTGTTTATGCACATGTGATGATTTGATCTTATGCATGATGGTTGATGAATATGGATGTATGCATGTTAATTTATTTTGATGGATGCATATGTTATGATGAATGCAAATGTTTTTGATTTATATGTGATATGCAAAAATGTAATGGATGAATTGAATTTGTGTTGTTTGGTTAGGGCACCATAGACTATTTAGGACTTTGTTATTTTGTTTTTAGGCGATTGTTGTGGTAAATGACTTTGTATGTATACATGTGGTTTTTTTTTGTATTTTTTGATGGTATTGTAAGGATGAAAAGTAGCGCAATTGGTTTAGAAATGTAGCTAAGGTTTTCTGAGACTCAGACGGTTTTAACTCACTAGCCATGATTGTACTTTATCTTACAAGACTTTTGAACAAGGTATGAATCGGACTTGTCTTTGACCAAGCTATTTCACATCCCTGTGTGTGCAATTGAGTTCATTTATGTGGTATTTGTCAGGATACCGCCAGTGCCAGATAGGCTCTCAACCAAACCTGTACTTGGGATCACCTAATTAGCTCCACTAACTCCTTTATTGTATTTAGTCAGATTAATCTGCGGTGCTATCTAGGATACCATAAGCTAGCTCATCCACATGCAAACATTGATCTGTACACAAGTTAATGTGACAGATATATCGTCATGCGGGAAGTTTACCGTCAATGACCGATAGGCTATCAACCAAACCGGTACTGAGGCTTGCCTCATGACCTATCGAAATGCTAAGAGTTCCAGGGATTCAAGTTCGACTCCCTTCTTTTCTTCAATTGTATTGGGATACTTGCTCGTTTGTAGTGATAAAAATCACTATTTATTTTTATATATTTTTCTTTTGAGCAAGGGATTTGGATATCGAGTGATAAGAATCACTATTGTATGTGCTTTTTGATGTATGCACTTTGGGATATCAAATTTTTGGAGTTTTGAATTTTGCAAATTTTTGATGTTTTGCAACTATTGAGAACTTTGGGATTCTTGGGGAATTGGGTAGGGAGGATGCTTGTCCTTTTGCCAACTCTCAGCATTCTTTGGGTCATTTGCACAGGGGGATGAGCAAGATAACCATTTCGCTTATGGTGACCTGGATTACTGTGCAGGTTTCATCTTTCGTTCACACAACTTGGGAATTTTTATGTGTTTTAATTTGTGTTGGGATGCTACGTAACAAGGTGTGATCCAAGTAGAACTCTACCTTCGTAAAATCTGTCTGACTTGGTACAGTACGTGGCTAGAAAGCAAAATTATGATTGAAAGATGAAAACTCTTGATACATTAGAAGACCACTGACTCTAGTGTGGTAAAAAGCAGTGAATGGCATGTTTTTGTTGTTTTTTGGACTGCTTATAAAATGGAAAAATGTGGAACAAGATGGACTAGCAGAGTAATTACAGTCTATGGTGCCTTTGACCTGTACGACCACAAATATGCAATGTATGGATGCGATGCTTAATGCAGCTATATATTTTTGTATTTTTGATGGATTGATTTTTGTGAATATGAAGATGAGATGTGAGAAGAGCTTTTTATTGATGAATTTGAGCATGCCTGGAAATGAGATGCAAATTTTTGTTGTTTTTGATGATTTTTTGGATTTTCTTATTTTTGACCAAGCGATTGTGGGAATCCTTGGAGCATTTTGGGATTGACCAAGCGATTATATGAATCCTTGGAGCATTTTGGGATTGACCAAGCGATTATAGGAATCCTTGGAGCATTTTGGGATTGACCAAGCGATTATAGGAATCCTTGGAGCATTTTGGGATTGACCAAGCGATTATAGGAATCCTTGGAGCATTTTGGGATTGACCAAGCGATTATAGGAATCCTTGGAGCATTTTGGGATTGACCAAGCGATTATAGGAATCCTTGGAGCATTTTGGGATTGACCAAGCGATTATAGGAATCCTTGGAGCATTTTGGGATTGACAAATTATATGAATCCTCATTTTGGGATTGACCAAGCGATTATAGGAATCCTTGGAGCATTTTGGGATTGACCAAGCGATTATAGGAATCCTTGGAGCATTTTTGGGATATGGCTCTCTTAGATATGGAATGGTCACAAATGATTGATATTCAAGGGTTCTGTTTCCTTGATTCCATCAAGAGAGGCTAGCCGGTATGTCCCGGGTCCTATTTTGCTATCAATGACATATGGACCTAACCAATTTGCCATGAACTTGTCCCTTAGGTGGGACGACAAACTAGAGTTCTGTTGGTTTTCCTTCAAAACCAAATCACCAACCCGAAAGTCCCTCGGGTGAACTTTCATGTTGTAAGCTTTCTTAAGTCGCTCTTGATAGATACGTAAATGCTCGAGAGCATTAACGCATCGTTCGTCAAGCAACGTAAGCTGGTCTAACCGGGCCTGTCATGCAACGTCATCATCGATGAACTCTTGCATTGATATGCGCAAGGAAGGAATTTCCAACTCGAGAGGCATGACTACCTCGGAGCCATACACGAGCAAAAATGGAGTGGCCCTAGTGGGCGTCCGAATGCTAGTGCGATAAGCCCATAGGGCAAGTGGGATTTGGATGTGCCAATCCTTATGACTGTCTATGACCATATTTTTAAGGATGGCAACTAGCATTTTGTTTGACGCCTCTGCTTGCCCATTCGCCTACGGATAATAGGGTGTCAAAAAATTGTGCTGAATTTTGTACTTTGTGGTCAAAGCACGCACGTCTTTGTTCTTGAATGGTGTCCCATTATCCGAGACTATTTTGGATGGAATACCAAAATGACATATGATGTTATGCAAAATGAACTCCACAATGCGGGGTCCTATCGTAGAGGTAAGCGGAACTGCTTCCACCCACTTGGTAAAATACTCTGTGGCCATTATGATAAACGTGTGATGGCCTGACGATGCAGGGGAGATCTTTCCAATTAGATCGAAGCCCCACTACAAAAATGGCCAAGTGGACTGGACTGTCTGCAAGGCCTGGGAAGGTACATGCATCAAATTGGCATGGTGTTGACACTTCACGCACTTCCTGACATATGCGCAACAATCTCGCTCTAAAGATGGCCAATAATAGCCCATGCGAAGAATGCGCTTTGCGATGGCCATACCACTGAAGTGGCCACCACATGTACCATCGTGCGCTTGGGCGACTGCCCAAGTGGACTCTTGTTGGTCCAAGCAATGAAGGAGGATTCCTTCATAGCTACGACGGTACAAAATGTCTCCTATCAAGACATACTTAGCCGCTTTCTGCTTGAATGCTCATTTTGTGGCATGCGTCAATCCAAGCGGGAGATTACCTAACTTGAGGTAGTCTCTAATGGGTAAATACCAGTCCTGTTGATCGGAAACCTTGACGGTATGAACAACCAATCCCTCTTGAAGTTCATCCCTAGCAAACGTTGAGTGGGATAGAACTTGTAAGAATAGCATTGTGTTGCTATTAATGGGAGTAGGGGAGAACAAGGACCCCCAGTTGGCATGTTTCAGATGATCGTGGATTCGAGAGAACTTATCCGAGGATGGTTCAATCTGGATCATGTGGATTCCTGGCGTCAAGTCAGAGCTTGCATGCTCCATCATGGATTGCGATAGGGTTTTGACTTGAATGGTTGTCATATCACCAGAAAGGTCTTGCGGGATTAGTGACCCCAAGGAGGCCATTGTGTCCGCAAAATGATTCGATGACCGAGGGAGTGCCTCGATGTCATACCACTCAAGTTTTGCCAGGAATTTGTCCACAAGGGCTTTATAAGCCTGCAGAACTGGGCATTTGCATTGGAATACCCCTTTGAATTGATTGAAAATTAACAGCGAATCACCAAAGATGTTCAGTCATTTGATGTTCATGGTGATTGTTGTCTGAAGACCTATGAGCAAGGCTTCATACTCTGCATTATTGTTGGTGCATGGGAAATTTAATTTAAATGATAGGGGCATTGGAGTGCCCTGCGGTGTGAAGAATACTATTCCCGTGCCACCACCTTGCTCACATTTAGAACCATCAAAAAATAGGGTTATGTCAGCCTGTGACTCAAGCTCATCAGAATCTGGCGATTCTGAGACATGGAAGACCCCATCATCGGGTAGTTCTATGACTAGAGGCTGATCATCTTCGAGAGGAGCCTCTGCTAGTTGATCGGCTATGACCTATCCTTTGATAGATTTCTGTCCGATAAACTCTATGTCAAATTTCGTCAACAACATGATCCATTTCGTCGTGCGACTACTATGATAAGTACGACTCATCATGTATCGCAATGGATTCTCCTTAGACACAACATACGTAGTGTTGCTCAGCATGTAGTGGCATAGCTTTTTGGTAGCAAACACCACTGCCAAGCAGAGTTTCTCGACGTATGCATAGTTAAGTTCATAACTGACCAGGGTGCGGCTAAGATAGTAAGTAGCCTATTCTTTGTGAAGTTCATTCTTCTAGGCCAGCATGGCACCCAGTGCCACCTCGATAGGCTGAGATGTATAAGTAGAATGACACTCTAGGTGGTGCCAATACTGGTGATGAAGCCAAGTATTGTTTGATGTCATCAAAGGCTGATCGGCACTCGTCATCCCAGTGAAATGCAACCCCCTTGTGCAATAATTTGTTCATGGGTCGGCACTTGTCAGATAGTTGCGCTATGAAGCGCTTAATTGATGTGACCTTTCCCTGTAGACTTTTGAGTTGCTTAATGGTAGTTGGGGGAACCATTTCAAGGATTGCCTTGACTTTCTTTGGGTCCACCTCGATGCCTCGCTTTGAGACTATGAAACCCAAGAGTTTTCCAGATGTGATGCCAAATACGCACTTCTTGGGATTCAGTCTGACTTTATGCTCCATGAGGCGATCGAGGATCTTGCTTAAGTCATCGAGATGATCCGGGCGCAAAAGAGACTTGGCCAACAAATCATCCATGTAATCTTCCAAAGTTTTATGCATGTAATCATGGAAGATGTACGTCATGGCACGTTGGTAGGTGGCGCCAGCATTTTTAAGGCCAAAAGGCATGACCTTATAACAAAATGTCCCCCAAGGCATTGTGAACGCCATTTTTAGTTGATCCTCGAGATTGATACGAATCTGATTGTATCCCGAGAAACCATCCATGAGGGATAGCATTTCATGACCTACTGTAGCGTCTACCAACGCGTCGATGCTTGGCAAGGGGAAATCATCCTTAGGACTCGCTTTGTTTAGATCTCAAAAATCAGTGCATATGCGAATCCTCCCATCGGGATTTTTGATGGGCACCATGTTGGACAGCCATGGCGGATAATCCATGCAGATGACAAACTGTGCATCCAACAGCTTTTGCAATTCATCTTTGACCATCAAGGCCATTGTTGGGTGCATCTTACATAGTTTTTGCTTAACTGGCTTGATTGTCGGATCAAGCGTTAGATTATGCGTGACTAGCTACGGATCTAGCCCCGACATGTCTCTGTATGACCATGCAAAAACCTCCTTCTTCTCTTTGAGAAGGGCAATGTAGTCGGCTTGCTCTTCAAGGGATAAGCTTACCCCCAACTTGATAATCTATGGATTCATTGGATCTAAGCCGATGTCTACGTCAGTCGTCTCCTCGACTGACATGTGGGATCCGTCCTCCAACTGATGTGGAGTTGGGATCAAATGGATATCATTAGCTGAGTTTAAATCTACGTTGGGAACCTCGGGTTCCTCTTTAGCTTGAAAGATATCTTGAGTTGTCCCTGGGGTAAAATGAGGCATTTTATCGAAAGGCCAGTACTCTGATGGGGAGAGAGGTGAATTGACGTGATCCCAGTCGATGGCATCTATGTCTAGATGCAATGACCATGCTGGATCGGCCGGATTGTGGATGGGTGCGGTCAAGTCAATGGAGATCATGTGGATGAAATGAATTTGGTCTCCATTACCGTGGGTGTGATGACTCAAACATTCTGGATGTTCTCTATGTTTTGGATCTGGTTCTGTAGGTACTGGCATGAATGGATCGGCCCTATGTGCTAATAAGAGGACAGGGTCTGCCCTCGGCACTAATATCACCCTAGGGTCTCGGAGTGGAAGGTGCTCTTCGTGTTCTTGGAGCAGTGGATCCAACACTTGATCCCACCTTGTTGGGTCTACGTACCACTCATGCCCTGGCACTATGCCCATCTGTGCAAATATGTCATTAATCTCCAAGGGATATCATTGTTGCATTTGTTGCCTTTGTTGCATTTGTCGCATGTGGTTGAGATAGGCCATCTTAGTTTCATCTTTCGAATCATTGTCGGAGATCCAAAAATGTTCATTTTCTTCAACAATTGCTTGCGACATATTAGGCTCATCTTGTTCTAGCAAATTAATCTGGTCCCATTGTGGTTGTTCCACACTCGATGGGGGGACCTGATTCTCTTGACACAACATTGGCTCGATTGGAGCCTCTAAAGGGAACAGATTCAAAAATATCTCTTGACAGTTATTCATGGGAATCTCTCGTGAGTGATCACTATCGGATTCGAAGGGATCATATGACACTGGTTCATATTCTGATTCATCCTCCGAAGATCCTTCTAGACATTGTTTATGCTCTCCTTGAAAGTGAGTTCCCGAACTTTCACCTCTCTCTAGCAAAGGAGAAGGGTTATTGATGTTACCAAGGGTGGTTGTTGACCATGGGAGGTAATCTCCCAATGTATATGTTGTGTTTGGGTTGGCATAAGGATCTGATGCCAATCCACCCTTGTTGCCTATTCCTAGGCCTTGCATGTTTTCCACCAAGATGTCTAAGGGCAGGGGGTGGTTGAACCCTACTCCCGACTTGTCATAAGGCATTTGGTATCTTGGTTGGCAAAGGACATGCACTCCTTGCTCATACCTGCCTAGCCCGTATCCATGCCAATTGCATTGGCCAAGATATCTCAGAGCAAAGTTCGGGTTAGACAGATAGTTGACATCTTCTACAAAAGGCTCTTCATCCTCGTCCTTTTGCATGCATGGTTCAGCACCATGGTCAAGGCCCCCATACACAAAATTGGTCTGGTTCGATGGGTAGCCTAAAGGAACAACTATCCCGATGGGGAGGCGAGGTCTCCCCATGTCTTGCACTGACTCTAGCATGGGCGTTGCTACAACATTCTGCACTAGATACTCCCCTAGGCCCGTACTGGCCATTTCAACAGTAATTGTTGGTGATTGAGAGGGAGGGAACGGAAGCCCTTCTAGAGTCCATTCCATGTTGGGTGGACTAGGAGCCTCAACTTCCATTGTGCTAGGTATCTCTTCGATTGAGATGGTTGATATTGTTGGTAGCGCCTCTTCTAGGGGTTGAGCCTCTTCCAGGATTTGTTTCCCTTTGTCCTTCTATTTAGCCATGATAGGTGGCATTGGTAGTGAAGGAGCGGACGATGAAGATGCACCTGGCTGGGGTTTTGATGGATTAGTCACCAGTGGTGCTCGCGGCATCGAACCCTGTCTAGATGGATTTAACTAAAAATCCAAGTGCATCGATGGGAGGGTCGATTGCGGCATCAACTGCATCGCATTGCAATATTTGAAGGGTTCTAAGTCCGTCGGGACTACATGTACTTCTCCTTCAAATGCATACTTCAAACACTGGTGAGCTATCGAAGGGACACACTTCATGTCCCTGATCCATGGCCGCCCTAGCAATATGTTGTATGCCATCTCGCCTTCCAAAATATGGCACAATGTAGGTATCATCTTTTGTCCTACCTGAACGGGTAGAACAATTGTGCCAACTATCGAGCATATCGCATCATTGAATGCTCGCAGTGTGTAAGTGGAAGCGGTGATGTGAGAGGTTGGCAACTTCAGATGTTTCAATGCTGCTGTAGTAATGATGTTACTAGACGAGCCAGTGTCTACCAACACCCTCTTATACGGGATCCCGTTGACCCGCACGATAACGTGTAGGGGTGGATCTGCCATGTCATCAGATACTGATTTAACTTCATCTTCTCGAAAGGTAATGACTGGCTCCGTGCATCATTTTACATGTCCCACGAAGTTATTGAAGGAATTCGCTTCATGGGGCTGCAACTCGATGGCTTTCAAAATCTCCATGAGAGCCTCCCGATGGGGCGCTGATTGCTGTATAAGCTCATATATGGAGAGCCTAGCCGACGTGGTCCGCAAACTCTGCATGAGTTTGGTCCGTATCGTGACCTCGGGTCTAGGTGGAGGTAACTGCACAGGGTGTTGTTGAGGTTGCGACATTGTTGGAACTTCTCTTGTGGCTGCCTCGGGGGCAACTCCTGGGTATTTCTTGTTCCTGGTCACTATGCTTATCATTCCCACATACCCTTGCATGGGGAAATTCTATCGCACCTCATTGACCTGAAGGGGTTTTGCTTGTGCCTCATGGGTAGGCAAGGGATCCTTGAAGACCCCCATCTGCTGGTTATTTGGTGCTATGGGGTTGTCCATTGCCAATGTTTTATTATCAATCAAGTCTTGTATCAATCCTTTGAATTTCTAGCATGCGTTCAGGTCATGTCCCCTTCGCCTGTGGAACCTACAATACAAATCCTCTCTGTATCCCTTAGGCTTGGGAGCGTTAGGATCTATGGTTTGGATCTCTGGAAGGGTGATTAAATTTGCCATTGACAAGCGATCAAATAGGGAGTCCCTAGACTCCGTATAAGGGGTGTATTGTCGCTTAGGGCGACGCTACTGATTTTGCTCCTATTTTTTATTTTCTCTTTCATAATTATTAGGAGGCACTGCTGATAATTAGCCTTTTGAGGTTGTATTTCTTGTGTAGGCTTAGGGACATTTATCGCAACTTGATTAACCGCAACGGGTTTTGGTTGCGTAGTCCCTGTCTTTGTGTTTTTGTTCCACTCTTTCTTTTTAGGTTTGGCAATTTTGCCATCCTATATTTTGATCTCTTCGATAACTCTGGCTTGCGCCAGAGCTTCTTCTAAGGTGGCATATTGCTGCAGCTGCAATAGCCCAGAGATCGATCTCAGACAACTTCGTGAAAACATTTGTGTGAGGTCGGACATAGGGGGAAGGTAGGGTAGCTTAGAAAGCAGAGCCCTCCATCGATTCCCGTAGGCCGCCATTGTCTCCTCCTCATATTGCCTGAGGCTGGCCAGGTCACTCAGTGATGCCTTCTTCTTGGTGTTGAAGGTGAAGCATTCAAGGAACGCATCCACTAATTGATCCAAGTTATTTATGTTGTGCTTCGGCAACTGGGTGAACCAATCCGAGGTAGGACCTGCGAATGTGGTTATGAATGTCCTTAGCAACAACGCATCATTATCCTGAATGCCAAAGCATTGGCTCAGGAATCTTGTCACATGCTCTTGAGCATCCTCTTCACCCTTAAAGACTGCCAACTGAGGCAACTTGAAATGTTCGGGGTAAGGAGGTGCGGGCACTGACGGATGCACAGGATGACTATGGAGTTGGCGTAACGTGGGCTTTTGGGGCCCAGAAGCTTTGGTTTCCATAGACTCCAAATGCTCTAACAATGCTTTGTATGCATCGAAAGATTTAATCTCTTCCTCTTTTGTTTGCTCCCATTGTGAGTTGTGGGAGACTGGAGGCCTATGGAGGGGTGGCCGGATAGCAGCCCCTCCACCTTGATAGGGCATTTTAGCCCACTCTACTTCTTGTTCATACTCCTCGTAAACTTCTTGAGGAGTCTCTAGGTGAGACCTATGACCCTGAGTGGGTCCCCGTGGAGGGTACCCATCATTGTTTCGGGGAGTGGCCTCCCTCTCAGGTCTATGGGGTCTCGGAGGCAAAACTTGATGAGGTCACGGAGACCTATCCTGCACCAAGGGATTATGCCTCTCATATGGTTCCACTTTTTGGGTGCGAGGGGTTGGAACCCTCTCAGGTAGGTTATAAAGTAGCTCGTCTGCTTGGCGTTGAATGTGCTCTTTGTTAAGGCGGTATAAGCGCTCTAACTACTGTTGATCTTGCTCAAGCCGCGTGATCTGGGCTTGGTGGGCGGCATGTCTGGCGACTGCCAGGTCAATTTGGTCTGCCATCTTGGGCCTAGGAGGCCTGAATGTTTCTCCTATGTATTTTCCTCGGTCATGATGATCCGAGATTTCAATGGGTCGCTTCCCTCTGTCGAGGTTGGTGGCATTTACCCGAGGCTATGGCCTCAATGTGTGACCATGGTATCTAGCAGGTGCGGAAGCGCAAGGCTCCCGCACTGTATATTGCTCTCGAGGAATGTGATGGTCTTCCTCATACTCCCTTTCATGGGTGTGAAAGGGGCGGGCGGAGTTAGCTCGCCCTGTTTGGAGAGCCCTATGCTCTAGGTTTTGTCTATCGGTTCTAACAATGATGGGAGGCAAAGGAGAGATGCCATAGTCATGTTGCCTCTCCTCATGGACACTATGCCTCTCTAGCGCTTCGTCACGTGGTGGCCACTCATATCTAGCCTCTAAGGGAGGTCTTCTATCTACGTTAAGTGCCACATGTAAAGCTTCTTCCCGAAAGGGGCTGTGCTGAATGGGCGTGTCCCCTAGGGGGTGTCCCTATAATTCCACCTTGACATGGAATGATGTGGACTCTCTTGTAGTCCAGACCACCAAGGCGGTATGGCCAAGTCCTTAGGGCTAAAGCGGAGGCGACTTGTGCCCGCTCCTTGTACACTTTCCATAGCTTCTGCCCTTGATTGGGCTTGGCTACGGGTGTACACCATGGTGGTGCTCTTCTACAAGCTAAGCAGATTTTTATCTTTTTGTTTATGATTTTTTTGATTTTTTTTTGTTACACTAAGCAGAAATGAACACACACATACACAAACGGTGATTATCTCTTTTAAAGATTAATGGTGTGTCCTAGACTGGTTTTAGTGCGTTTTGATGATTTTGTTTTGTTTTTGAAAGTTTTGAAGAACGTTTAAATGCAGAATGTTGGCTCATATGACTCCCATAAATGGTCGCCCCTTCAATATACCATTGCCAGGCCGATATACCAACCTCTCTATATACCCGCCCTTACGAGAGGGAAACTATAGGTACGTGAGAGCAGATGGTACATGGTACATAGGCGGTACGGAAGGGGGATTGTCCTATTTATGACACCTACCATAGAAGACTTATCCTCATGCATTGGGAATCACCCCAACGACACTCGGTCAGCTTTCATCAAGATTTACGTCGAGCAACAGTGACAATCGGGGTAAATGGATGCAAAAATCAAGCCAAGGTGGTGATGAACCCACCGTTGGTCTTGATCAAGGGCTGGGGTCTTACGACCAGCTCCTTGGTTTAAAAATGCCATGTGATGTGTGTGTGGTTCTTTTTATTAAAAATTAAAACAGGTAGAAGCAACTACTTTCCTTAAGAAGGCAAAATTGACAGAAAATAGAAACAGAAAAGCAGAAAATGACAGGAACAGTTTAGGACCCTTACCTTTTCTCTGCCTAGACTTGTTGTTTCTGATCCTCGGCCCTGAAAATGCATAGACCAAAATTCATCCCTGGGTGAGATGAATTACAGAACAGAATTCGTCCCTGTCTGAGATGAATTAGAATTCGTCTCAGGGTCAGACGAATTACAGTAATGTATTCGCCACAGGCAAAGATGAATAATAGTCAGAGTTCAAAAAAATGGTACCTGTGAGCACAAAAACACAAATTTTTGATCAGTTTCTTGATCTCAAAAACCAGGGGACAGAGTCCCACCGTGATCGCCACTGAAAGCACGAGATTTCAGAAAACAAAAAGGGAAAACTCCAAACACGATGCAAGAACGAAACTAAACTTGATGCTACAAATTAGAAATGCGTAAAATGGAGAAAGCATAGACAAATTGGAACCAAAATGGAATGAAACAACCCTCTTCTTTTATTGATGTATTTCAAATTCGGTTACAATTAGCTTCCTCCCTTTTTAGGGGAAAGGAGCATCAAACTTGTCTCTTGGTCACATCAATGGAAAGTCATCTCTCTTCCGCGTGCCCACATGCAAAATGGGCGGGCCAAAGTGTTGCCACCGCTTGTGTGAATGAATCCTTGATCCTTGCTGCTCCTCCTGCATTCAAAGAAACAACAAAATTGTTAGTAGCACCTGTTGCAAATATGAAACATTTGTTCTCTAAAAAACAATGAAGGATGTATGCATAAAATTGAATAAAATGATGAATGAACTGATTCTAAACAACTTGCAAATTTGACAGGAACCAGGGAACATTACCAGAGGGCCACTGCCATCAAAATAGTCAGAAAAATGCCGCCGATTTGAATTCGACTGTAATTCATCCCTGGGCAGGACGAATTCGACTGTAATTCGTCCCCGGGTAGGACGAATTCGCCTACGACAAAGCGCCGAAGTGATGCTGCCCAAATGTCGCATCTCGGGATCTCCAAAAGACCTACAAACATAGGGGTTAGCTAATTGGGGGCATTTTGGGATGACCCAGATGGTCGGATTTCCCCAATTTGACCTCCATCAATGGGAATTTGACGTCGCTACCTGCAAGTTAGTGAGGACAACAAAAGCGACAAAACATGATAAGATTTGATCAAAACATTATGAAATTGGAATTACAAACTATCTAAACAGCATAAAATGGAATGCAAGATAAACAAGTGACAAAAGGAACAATCTGCCATGAATTCCTAATCATTCTAAAAAGAATATTAGGTTCGCATCAATGCGGGGCGCCCGGGTGGGCCGCCCACCGTTGGAACCTGATTTCGGCACCAATCCACTTGGGATGGGCCCAAAATCTCTTGTAATGGGTTGTCGGTGAATTGGTAGATCAATGTGGTCAAATGTCGGGTTTTGGGTCCGGATTCACACTTCCAATAACCACCCAATGACCTCTCTTGCGAAAGAGATCAAGGATGTGGAAGAGGTGAATCAAAAGGGTAAAATGTGGTATTCAATTTGGCAACACTTCGTTGCTTGAAAATGCCTCCAACTTGTCCTTTTTGGGTGAGAAAGTTCACCATTTTATAGACCCAGGGGGTCTCTTTGGAGGGGCATGCATAAGCGCCATGTGGCAGTCATGCCTTCCCATGAGGGAGGAAAGTCCTCCATGACTTGGGCTTCCATGACTGCCCTTGTGACAGTCCTCTAACGTCCAATCTGCCCACCTACACGCGCATGCAAGGCAGGAGGCATTAATTGATTGTCCTCGGCTGCCACTTGGCACAATTTTTCTTTTTGCCCGTTGAACCTAGAATTCGTCCTGACCCAGAGCGAATTCAGAATTCGTCCCTGGGTGAGACGGATCCCAATTTGAATTCGTCCCGGGGTGGGACTGAATACTGAGCAAAGTGCCTGAATGTGCCAAATTGCCTTTTGACCTTCCAAAATTGCTACAAAAGTGGTTAGGACCACTGTTTAACCTCTGAGGGCTGCCCTGGGGGCTGTGTGTGTCAAAGCGATCAGTGTTTGCAGTCACATAATCGGATTGGTGTTGTTTTGGTGTCTACGAGTAACAAATTAAGCTCCTATCCCTTGAAAAGGGAAGGAGACATATTGTAACATGACTTTCAAGAAAATCAATAAAGAGGGTTGTATTCCATATTACTTTTATCTCATGTTGATTCGTTATGTTCTTTCCTTTCATGGAATTTTCAATACATAGGATTTTAGCGTTAAGTTTGGTTTTACACACATTGTACTTTTACATTTCCCTTTTGTTTGCTTCCATATCCTCGTGCTTTCAGTGGTGATCACGGTGGGACCCTTGTCCTCTATTTTTAAGATCATAAATCTAATCAAAACTTGATTTTTTTTGCTTGCAGGTACCAAGTTTTCAAATCCTGAACTATTGTTCATTCCAACCTATGGTGAATACAGAGTTGGAATTCATCTTACTCAGGGATGAATGGGCAGTTGCCCCACCTTGTGATGAGTACAATCCTGTTATTCATCCCACCCAAGGACGAATAGCTATCTGTGCAGTTTTAGGACAAAAACTCAGAACCAACATATTTGGGCAAAGAAGAGGTAAGGGTCTTGAACTCTTTCTATCATTTTTTGTTTTCTGTTTCTTGTTTTTCTGGTTCCTTGCTTGCTTAGGAAAAGTTGTGCTGCATGTTTATATTATTTCATGCAAAATAAAAAGAACCCCACACACCACATGGCAACATAAACACCAAGGATCTAGTCATAAAACCCCAGCCCTTGATCAAGACCAACGATGGATTTCGTCACCACCTTTGCTTGAATTTTGCATTCATAACCCCGATCGCTACTGTTGCTAGACGTAAATCCTGAAAAAAGCTGACCGAGTGTAGTTAGGGTGATTCCCAGTGCATGAGGATAAGTCTTCTATGGTAGGTGTCAAAAATAAGGTGATTCCTATTTCATACCGCCTACGTTCCATGTACCATATGCTCTCACGTACCAACAGTTTCCTCATGTAAGGGCGGGTATATATAGAGGTTGGTATATCGACCTGGAAATGGTATATCGAAGGGGCAACCATTTTTGGGAGACATAAGAGCCATCATATTGCATTTAAATGTTCTTTACAAAACTTTCAAAACAAAACACACTAAACCATGTTTAGAGCACACCTTTAATCTTTAAAATGAGATAACCATTGTTTTGCATGTGTGATGTTTTTTTGTTTAGTGTAGCATAAAAATAATAAAAGAGAAACACCACCATGGTGTACACCCGTAGCCAAGCCCAATCAAGGGCAAAAGCTACAAAGAGTGTACAAGGGGGCACAAGTCACCTCCACTATAGCCCCAAGGACTTGGTCATTCCACCTTGGTGGCCTGGTCCCCAAGAGAGCCCACATCGTGCCATTTCAGAATGGGACTATAGGGGCACCCCTTCGCGGGAACTCCCATCCAACATAGACCCTTTCATGAGGAGTCCTTACATGTGGCACTCAATATAAATGGGAAGGCTCCTTTGGAAGCTCGGTATGAGTGGCCATCGTGTGATGAAGCACTAGAATAATAGAGGTTCCATGAGGAGAGGCCACATGATTATGTCATCCCTACCCCCCATCACTGTTATGAACAATAGACAAAATCTAGAGCACAAGGTACTTCAAACAGGGCGAGCCAACTCTGCTTGCCCCTTTCATGTATATGAAAGGGAGCATGAGGAAGATCATTACATTCCTCAAGAGCAATACATAGCATGGGAGAAATGCACCTCCGCACCTACTATCTATCGGGATCACCCACTGAGGCCAGAGCCTCAGGTGAATGTCGCCAACCTTGATAGAGGGAAGCGACCTATAGAGATCTCGGATCATCACGATCAAGATAAATGCATAGGGGAGGCATCTAGGCCTCCTAGACTCAATATGGTAGAACAAATTGACTTGGAATTTTCCAAACATGTCATCCATCGAGCGTAAATCACGTAGCTTGAGCAAGATCAACAACAGTTAGAGCACCTGTATCACCTTAGCAAAGAGCGCATTCGGAGTCAAACAGATGAGCTGCTCCAGAACACTATGCCTGATAGGGTTCCAACCCCTTGCATGTAGAGGGTAGAGTTTTATGAGAGGCATAACCCTTTGGTGTGATATAGGTCTCCATGACCTTACCAAGTGTTGCCTCCAAGACCTCCTAGACCTGAGCGAGAGGCCACTCCCAGAAAAAATGATGGGTACCCTCCACAGGAACCCACCCATGTTTATAGGTCTCACCTAGGAACTCCTCAAGAAGCCTATGAGGAGTATGAGCAAGAAGAAGAGTGGTCTGAAATGCCCTACCAAGGTAGAGGGGGTGCTATCTAGCCACCCCTCCATAGGCCTCAAGTTCCCCGCAACCCGTAGTGGGAGCAAACCAAGGAGGAAGAGATCAAATCTTTCGATGCATATAAAGCACTGCTAGAGCACTTAGATTTTGTGGAGACCAAGACTTTTGGGCCCCAAAAGCCCACTTTATGCCAGCTCCACAGTCACCCTATGCATCTATCAGTGCCGACACCCCCATACCCTGAACACTTTAAATTGCCCCAGTTGGCAATATTTAGAGGGGAGGAGGATGCCCAAGAGCACGTGACTAGATTCCTGATCCAATGCTTTGGAATTCAGGACAACGATGCTTTGCTGCTAAGAAAATTTATAACCACGTTCACAGGCCCTACCTCGGATTGGTTCACCCAGTTGCCAAAGCATAGTATCATGCCAGAGATTTGACCTGTAGACCCCAACATGCCAAAACCCAAAGGTTATAGGGAAGACTTGTATTGTAGTTTTCACCGATAGAAGGGACATGATCTTTATGCATGTTGGAAATTTAAAAGCTTAGTGCAAGACCTAATAGACAACAAGACATTAGCGGTGGCTAATCCTGTGGCACCAAGAAACCAATAGATGGAGATCTTCAAATACCCCCTGCCTACCCATGATGCGCAAGCAAAAACCCTACAATTCAATGAGGTGATGCAAAACTGCCCCATGCAGGGGTATGTAGGGATGATAAGCATCGTGACTAGAAACAAGAGGTACCCAAGCATAGCTGCCCCCACTGTAGCTACAGGAGAGGTTCCATCAATGTCACAACCTCAACAGCACCCTACACAACCTCCTTTGCCTAGACTAGTATCCACGATTTGGACCAAACTTACCTAAATTTTGAGGACCATGTCGGCTAGGCTCTTCATTTGTGAGCTCATACAACAATCATCACCCCATCGGGAGGCTCTAATGGAGATACTAAAAGCCATAAAGCTATGGCCCCATGAAGCAAACTCTTTCAACAACTTCATGGGACATGTCAAACGATGCATCGAGCTAGTCATCACCTTTAGAGAGGACAAGCTAAAATCAGTGACTGGTGACATGGCGGATCCACCCCTACACGTCATTGCGTGGGTCAACAAGATTCTGTATAAGAGGGTGTTGGTGGACATTGGCTAATCCAGTAATATAATTACAATAGCGGCATTGAAACACCTAAAGTTGCTAGCATCTCACATTATGGCCTCCACCTATACTCTTCGAGCATTCAATGACGTGATATGCTCGATGGTTGGCACAATTGTCCTGCCCATCCAGGTGGGACAAAAGACTATTCCTACATTGTGCCACATCTTGGAAGGTGAGATGGCCTATAAATATCTTGTTGGGTCAGCCTTGGATCAGGGACATGAAGTGTGTCCCTTCAATAGCCCACCAATGCCTAAAGTACACATTTGAAGGGCAAGTGCTTGTAGTCCTGATGGACTTAGAACCCTTCAAGTATTGCAATGCGGTGTAGCTGATACCACAATCGACCCTTCCATCAACACATTTGGATTTTTAGTTGAATCCATCTAAATAGGGTCTGATTCTGCATACATCCCCGTTGTTAATTCCATAAAATACCCAGCCAGGTCCATCTTCATCATCTGGTCCATCACCAATGATGGCACCTACGGTGGCCACACCGAAGGACAATGGGAAGAAACCCCTGGAAGAGGCACCGCCATAAGTCTCAACCATCTCTATCGAGGAGATGCCTAGCCGAATGGAAGTCGAGACACCTAGTTCACCCGACATGGAGTGGACTTAAGAAGAACTCCCATTTCCTCCCCCTCAACCACCAATGATCACCGTTGAGATGGCCAATACGGGCCTGGGGGACTACCTGGTGCAAAACATTGTAGCAACACCCACACTTGAGTCCATGCAGGACATGGATAGACCTCACCTCCCCATCGACACTATTGTTCCTCTAGGCTACCCACCAAATCAAACAAAATTTGTATATGGGGGCCTCGATAATGGCATAGAACCTTACATGCAAGAAGAAGAAGATGAATATCCCTTTGCTGAGGACGTCAACTATTTTTCCAACCTAGAATTTGCCTTGAGATATCTTTGCCAATGCAATTGGCATGGATATGGGTTGGGCAGATATGAGCAAGGAAGCGCGTTCTTTGCCAACCAAGATATCATATGCCATACGACAAGTCAGGAGTAGGGTTCAACCACCCCCTGCCCCTTGACATCTTGGTAGATAACATGCAATTCCTAGGGATAGGAAACAAGGATGGGTTGGAACAAGATCCATATGCCAATCCTAACACAACATATACATTGGGGGATTATCTCCCATTGTTGACAACCAACCTTGTTGATCTTAGCGACCCCTTGTCTTCGATCGAGAAAGGAGAAAGTTCAAGAACTCACTTACAAGAGGGATATAGACAAGGTCAGGAAGGATCTTCGAAAGACGATTCAGAGTATGAGGTAGCACCATGGGACCCTTTCGAATCGGATAGCAATCACTCACAAGTGACCCCCATGGATTACTACCAAGAAAGCCTCTTGGCAATGTTCCCTTTGGATGCTCCAATCGAGTAAGGGCTGCCTCAAGAAAATTAGGTCCTCCCGTAGAGAGCGGAACAACCCCGATGGGACCAAATCAATTTGCTCGAGCAGTATGAGCCTCACATACCGCAAATAGCTATCAGAGCCAACGAAGGCCTATGGATCTCTGATAGCGATTATGAATATGAAACTGAGATGGCATATCTCAATCATATGCGGTAGCAACAATACCCCATGGACATTGATGACATGTTTGAATAGCTAAACATGGGGCCAAGGCATAGGTGGCACCTAAACCAAGCACAGTTGGACCAACTGCTTCACCCGCCACTTCAGGTATACAGATAGAACCTTCCGCCCAGAGACCCTATAGAGTTATCAGTGCCAAGGGCAGACCCTATCCTTATATCCACACATAGGGCTGATCCATTTGTGTCAATACACCCAGATCCAGATCTGAAGCACAAAGATCACCAAGGAAGTCCGAGTCACCACACTCGTGGTAATGGAGACCAAAATCATTTCATCAACATGATCTCCATTGACTTAACCTCCCCCATCCACAATC
This sequence comes from Wollemia nobilis, assembly GCA_028583015.1. Classification (NCBI taxonomy): domain Eukaryota; kingdom Viridiplantae; phylum Streptophyta; class Pinopsida; order Araucariales; family Araucariaceae; genus Wollemia; species Wollemia nobilis. Next base: position 12,835,245 of record JAQPPZ010001063.1, read on the forward strand.
CAACCAACCCAGCATGGCCATTGTATCTAGACTTAGATGCTATAGACTGGGATCGCGCTAACTCCCCACCATCCCCATCAGAGTACTAGCCTTGTGGTGAGATGCTTCATTTCACCCCAGGACCAACTCAGGATATCTTCCACGCTAAAGAGGAACCCGATGTTCCAAACATAGATCTAAATTTAGCAAATGATTTCCACCTGATCCCAACCCCACACTAGTTGGAGGATGGATCCCATAGTCAGTCGAGGATACGACTGACGTAGACATAGGATCTGACCTAATGAATCCATAGATCATCAAGCTGGGGGTAAGTATATCCCCCGAAGAGCAAGCCGACTACACTGCCCTTCTCAAAGAGAAGAATGAGGTTTTTGCATGGTCCTACAAAGACATGTCGGGGCTAGACCTGCAGCTAGTCATGCATAATCTAACGCTTGATTAGACAGTCAATCCAGTCAAGCAAAAACTACGTAATATGCACCCAACAGTAGCCTTAATGGTAAAATATGAGCTACAAAAGTTGTTGGATGCACAGTTTGTCATCTGCATAGATTACCCACCATGGTTGTCCAACATGGTGCCCATCAAAAAGCCTAATGGGAGGATTCGCATATGCACTGATTTTTGAGATCTAAACAAAGTGAGTCCTAAGGATGATTTCCCCTTGCCTAGCATCAACACATTGGTAGACGCTATAGCAGGCCATTAAATGCTTTCCCTCATGGATGGTTTCTCGGGATACAATTAGATTCGTATCAATCTCGAGGACCAACTAAAAATGGTGTTCACAATGCCTTGGGGGATATTTTGTTATAAGGTCATGCCATTTAGCCTTAAAAATGCTGGTGCCACCTACCAACATTCCATGACATACATCTTCCACGATCACATGCATAAAACTTTGGAAGACTATATGGATGATTTGTTGGCCAAATATCTTTTATGCCCAGATCATCTCGATGACTTAAGCAAGATCCTCGATCGCCTCATCGAATGCAAAGTCAGACTAAACCCCAAGAAGTGCGTATTTGGTGTCACATCTGGAAAACTCTTAGGTTTCATTGTATCAAAATGAGGCATCGAGGTGGATCCACATAAATTCAAGGTAATCCTTTAAATGCTCCCCCCAACTACCATCAAGCAGCTCAAAAGCATGTAGGGAAAGGTCGCATCAATCAAGAACTTCATAGCGCAGCTATCTGACAAGTGTCGGCCCATGAATAAATTGTTGCACAATGGGGTAGCATTTCACTGGGATGACGAGTGCCAGTCAGCCTTCGATGGCATCAAACAATACTTGGCTTTGCCACCAGTATTGGCACCACCTAGACTAGGAGTGTTGTTCTATTTATATATCTAGCTACTGAGGTGGCACTGGGCGCCATGCTAGCCCAGAAAAATGAACTACACAAAGAACATGCTACTTACTATCTTAGCCGCACCTTGGTCAGTTATGAACTTAACTATGCATACATTGAGAAGCTATGCTTGGCAGTGGTGTTTGCTACCAAAAAGCTATGCCATTACATGCTGAGCAACATGATATATGTTGTGTCTAAGGAGAATCCATTGCGGTACATGATGAGTCATACTTATCACAGTAGCCGCACGATGAAATGGATCATGTTGTTGACGGAGTTTGACATCAAATTCATTGGACAAAAATCTATCAAAGGTCAAGTCATCGCTGATCAACTAGCAGAGGCTCCTCTCGAAGATGATCAGCCTTTGACCATAGAGCTACCCAATGATGGGCTCTTCCATGTCTCAGAATTGCCATATTATGATGAGCCTGAATCATAGGCCGGCATAACCCTATTTTTTTATGGTTATAAATGTGAACAAGGGGGTGGCACGGGAATCATATTCTTCACACCGCAAGGGGCTCCAATGCCTCTATCATTTAAACTAGATTTCCCATGCACCAATAACAATGTAGAGTATGAAGCCTTGCTCATAGGTCTTCATACAACCATCACCATGAACATCAAACGCTTGAACATCTTTGGTGATTCATTGTTAATTGTCAACCAAGTGAAAGGGGCATTCCAATGTAAATGCCCAGTTCTACAAGCCTACAAAGCCCTTGTGGACAAATTCTTAGCAAAGCTTGAATGGTACAACATCAAGGCACTCCCTCGATCATCGAATCATTTTGCGAACACTATGGCCTCCTTGGGGTCCCTAATCCTGCAAGACCCTTCTGGTGATATGACAACCATTCAAGTCAAAACACTATCGCAATCCATGATGGAGCATGCAAGCTCTGATATAAATCTAGGAATCCACCTAATCCAGATTGAACGATCTCAAGATAAGTTCTCTTGAATCCATGATAGTCTAAATCATGCCAACAGGGGGTCCTTGTTCTCCCCAACCCCTCTTACTAGCAACACAACGCTATTCTTACAGGTTCGTTCTCGCTCAGATTTTGCTAGGGATGAACTTCAAGAGAAATTGGTAGTTCATACCATCAAGATTTCTAATTAGCAGGATTGGTACACAACCATAAGAGACTACCTCAAGCTAGGTAACCTCCCACTTGGATTTATGCACACCGCAAAAAGATCATTTAAACAGAAAGCGGAAAAACATGTCTTGCTAGGAGACATTTTGTACCATCAGAGTTACGAAGGGATCCTCCTCCGTATAGGAGTCCACTTGGGCGATCACCCAAGCGCACGATGGTACATGCGGTGGCCACTTCAACGGTATGGCCATTGCAAAGTGCATTCTCCGCATGGGCTATTATTGGCCATCTTTAGAGTGAGATTGTTGTGCATATGTAAGGAAGTGCATGAAGTGTCAAAACCATACCAATTTGACACACGTACCTTGTCAAGCCTTGTAGCCAATCCAATCGGATTGGCCATTTTTGTAGTGGGGCTTAGATCTAATCGGAAAGATCTCCCCTACGTCGTCAGGCCATCACACGTTTATCATAATGGCCATAGAGTACTTCACCAAATGGGTGGAAGCAATTTCGCTTACCTCTATGAATGGAACCCGCATTGCGGAGTTTATTTTACATAACATCATATGTCATTTTGGTATTCCATCCAAGATCATCTCGGATAATGGGATGTCATTTAAAAAAAAATATGTGCGTGCTTTTACCACAAAGTACAAAATTTAGCACAGTTTTTTGACACCTTATTATCCGTAGGCAAATGGGCAAGTAGAGGCATCAAACAAAACACTAGTTGCCATCCTCAAAAATACAGTCGTAGATAGTCATAAGGATTGGCACATTCAAATCCCACTTGCTCTTTGGGCTTATCACACTAGCATTCAGACGCCCACTGGGGTAACTCTCTTTTCGCTGGTGTATGGCTCTGAGGTAGCCATGCCTTTAGAATTGGAAATACCTTCTTTATGCATATCAATGCAAGATTTCATCGATGATGACACTACATGGCAGGCCTGATTAGACCAGCTTACGTTGCTCAACGAATGACATGTCAATGCTCTCAAGCATCTACATATCTACCAAGAGTGACTTAAGAAAGCATACAACATGAAAGTTCACCTGAGGGAATTTCAGGTTGGTGACTTGGTCTTAAAAGAGAATCGACAAAACTCTAACTTGCCACCCCATTTAAGGGACAAGTTCACGGTAAATTGGTTAGGTCCCTATGTAATTGATAGTAAAATAGGACCTAGAACATACTGGCTCGCCTCTCTTGAAGGAATCAAGGAACTGGAACCCTTGAACATCAGTCATTTGAGGCCATTCCACATTTAGAGAGCCATAGCCCACCCCAAAAAGCTCCAAGGATTCCCACAATCACTTGGTCAACCCTAAAACGCCCCAAAGGTATCTATAAACCCTTTGGTCAAACCAAAAAGCTCTAAGGATTCCACCAATCGCTTGGTCACACCAAAATGCCCCAAAGGTATCTATAAACCCTTTGGTCACCCCAAAAGCTCCAAGGATTCCCATCATTGCTTGGTCAACCTAAAATGCCCCAAAGGTATCCATAATCCCTTTGGTCAAACCAAAGCTCCAAGGATTCCCACAATCACTTGGTCAACCCCCAAATGCCCCAAAGGTATCTATAAACCCTTTGGTCACCCCAAAAAGCTCCAAGGATTCCCATAATTGCTTGGTCAACCCTAAAACACCCCAAAGGTATCTATAAACCCTTTGGTCAAACCAAAAAGCTCCAAGGATTCCCCCAATCGCTTGGTCACCCCAAAATGCCCCAAAGTATCTATAAACCCTTTGGTCACCCCAAAAGCTCCAAGGATTCCCATCATCACTTGGTCAACCTAAAATGTCCCAAAGGTATCCATAATCTCTTTGGTCAAACCAAAGCTCCAAGGATTCCCACAATCGCTTGGTCAACCCCCAAATGCCCCAAAGGTATCTATAAACCCTTTGGTCACCCCAAAAATCTCCAAGGATTCCCCCAATCGCTTGGTCAACCTAAAACACCCCAAAGGTATCCATAAACTCTTTGGTCAAACCAAAATCTCCAAGGATTCCTACAATCGCTTGGTCAACCCCAAAAGCTCCAAGGTTTCCCATAATCGCTTGGTCAAAAACAAATATTCAAATACAAACAAAAACAAAAGATTAAAAAAATAAATAAATAAATAATTTGCATTTCACTTCCATGCATACTCTTAAAAATCAAAACACAAAAATATAATAAACTACATTAGGCATCACATCCATACATGGCATATTTGCTAGTCATACATGTCATAAGCACCATAGATTGTAATCGCTAGGCAATTCCATCATCTTTTGCATTCAGTGCATTTTGTAAACACATCCATCCAGAATAATGCCATCCACATTTTTATCATAGTCAGTTGTCTACTAATGTCTTTAGGTTTTTTCGTCATTCAGTTGTCTTTCGATTTCTAGTCAAATGTTGTACAAAGTTAGACCAATTTTTACAAGGTAGAGTTTTACTTGGATCACGCCTCGTTACGTAGCATCCCCACACAAGTTAAAACACATAAAAATTCCCAAGTTGTATGAATGCAAGAGAAACCTACAAAGCAGTCTAGGGTACCATATGTGAAAGGTTAGCCTGCTCATCCCCCTATGCGAATGGTTCAAGAATGCTAAGAATTGACAAAAGGAAAAGCTCTTCCCCATCCAATTCCCCATAATAAATAGTGGTTAAAATCCACTATCAAAAAAACCCAAACACCTTTGATCCCCAAAGTCATAAGGATTCGTACTACATGCCCCTAACAAGGATGGGTAGTCATCCCCAAGGCCTACAAGATCAATGCCATTATATAATCATATCCCCAATCACCTTTGATCCCCAAAGTCATAAGGATTCGTACTACATGCCCCTGACAAGGATGGGTAGTCATCCCCAAGGCCTAAAAGATCAATGCCATTACATAGTAACATCCCCAATCACATTTGGTCCCCAAAGTCATAAGGATTCATACTAAACGTCCCTAAATAGGATGGGTAGTCATCCCCAAAGCCAAAAGGGATCAATTCTATTCATGAGCCAAAAACCCACGAGCTCAACTTTGAAACCTAAAAATGCAAAATCAAATAACAGTGGTTATCACCACTATTCAAACTCCTTGCTCAAAATGAAACACAAAAGAGAAAAATAAACAGTGATTTTCATCACTATGTATGTGTATCACTCCAAATTTTTTGCACCCTTACCTTCAGGCTATAGGATCCGTGCCCAGAAGGGGGATGTGAAAAGGATGGGATAATACCTCGGACTGAGAGGCCCTTTGAAGATCCCGCCTCTCGGGGGAGGTGTATAAGGGTGAATTTTCGATGGATGGTGGGTTCACTAGGAAACTTTTGAATGGCAGTTTCCACGCCTAGGTTGATAGTGTGTTTGATGTGTTCATTTTTATGCTTGATCATTCAAGTCCTAGGTTTGTCCGATATGAATCTAAACTATTCTATATGCCAATGCAGATTTCAATGAATACAAAAAATCGAAATAGATGCAAATTACAGAGAATATGCTAACCAAAAGAATTCATACCTGATTTCGGATGTCGATGGAGATTCCGAGTCTTGTAGCGAGTTCGAGATCATTTAAATTAGTTTGCACATTATCGTCTGATATTTCTTGGGATCATCTCAAATCATAGAAGGTCATCTGAAATAGGATAGAATCACCTAAAATCTGACGAATTCGTCAGACGAATCCGTCAGAAACTTGCAATCATAGAAACAGACACAAAATACCAAATATGCAAATGCAGAAGCAAGGGATAATGATAGAAATAACAACAAACATGCCTAAATAATAGTGTCTAATAACAAATGAGGAAATGCAATAAATTTAATGATTGATTTTACCTTTATCATGCAATTATGCTAAATGAGGTGAACTCCAAGATACATAAAACATAGTAACTTAAAACAGTGCAGAAATATGTTATGGAAAATGCAACAAAGCTTAAGAAAATGCGAACTCTAAACTCGGACTGCCCCCAATCTGGACTATAGTCAGGATCACCTCCAATCATATGAAATCGTCCGCAATCATCCGAGATCGTCTACGACGATCCAAGCTAGCCTCGACTGAAAAACAGTAGAATTCCTGCAATAAAAACAATGTGCAAGCAATAATGCGAGGGAATAAGGAGCTAACTCTGCAATGAAATCCTGTCAACAAAGGGGTTGGGGGTTCAGGGAGAATTAACAAGAATTAGGCAGGGAGGTAGGGGGATAAAATAGAAAAATCCTAGTTTATATAGGATTAAAAAGAGGTTTGGGAGGTTGGGGATCATCCCAATCTAGGAGATCTCCAACTGCGTAGACACGCTTCTGCCCGAGTTGGAGAGGCTGTTGAAACAGAAGCTAATTATGAAAATTTGGTTTTGGGATGAAATCGTCTGGATGTTCTATTCCAGATGAATTCGTCAGATCGGGGACGATTTCATCTAATATGCAATGATATCGTCCAACGGTCAAAAAAAATCCTAAAAATGGCGTGAAAAACGGGGAAAGCGGGTAAAAGGCGGTTTAACGGGCAGTTTGGGGTTGAAAATTCAAATTTTAATATTTTATCTTTTTACTAAGGTTTTAACCATGCCAATTTTAGGGTGCTACATTTTGCCCCCTCTTTAGTGAATTTTCTGAAGAAAATGCGTTAAAGACGAGTTTTTCCCGTTTTACGAGAAAGCAAAAATGTACTCAATTTTTTTAGATGACGATTCTTGGTCGAATCGTACGAATACTGACTATGGTGCCCCCTCCGTGTTTTTACCCAAATCGAACGTTTGAGGTAAAAATGCGAAAAAGCAAAATTTAAAATGCTAAGTTTTTTAAATAAAATTAAGAAAATAGGGTAAAACCCTAATTCATTTTTACTATTCCAAAGTTCTGCAGAGAGAAGAAAAAAAATGGTGGAGACAGCGCACAGAGCGACAGAGGTCCGACACGGGCTATGGGTAAGGATCTAATCCTAGTAGATTAGGTTTAATGGAACTTTATGTAAGTTGTTTTTATTTAAATTTGATTCTTTGGGGCATCGCGGCCATTTTTAGGCTGTCGACATCGTCGAGACAAAATCGTCTCGATTTCGTTGAAATCGTCCCTAGATCGTCGATTTCGTCTGACGGCGAAATCGACGAAGTAGGGGCGATTTCGTCCAACAAGGGGTGATTCCTAAGTTGTGAAATAGGAAGATGATTTCGTCCTCACAAAAGATGATTTTGCCCAATTGAGGACGATATCATCCAATGGTGGACAATATCATTTTGAACTTAATTTTAAGTTGTTTAATTTGATGTTAATGATTGGTTTATTAATGATTTTGTTGTTTTATTGTTTATTTTGTAGAAGGGATTACTAAAGATCCAAGAATGGAAATACAATGGGCTAAGAGATGACATAGCCACGCTTGACCAGGCAGAGTGTGACCGACTTGGATTGGTCGGTCTATAGCATGTGGCAGAGATGCCACAAGTGCCGATCGACATGGGGCTACTGACAGCCCTAGCAGAGAGGTGGTATCCGGGGTCGTCCTACTTCTGGTTATCGATAGGGGAGATGGCTCCCACTATAGAGGACGTATGGAGAATCATGAGGATCCCCATACAGGGACGGTTGATGACACCTACAGCCAATCAGGGCCAGGTGATGATGAGGCTCACTGGAGACCCTAGCTTCACCCTGGAGAAGGGTGGAGTGAACATCGAGTCTCTATGGTAGATGCCTGGGGCATCTAGGCTGACTCGGGTTTTGGCAGGAGTTGTCGGTGGCTTACTGTTGTGCCACCAGAGTGGATGCAGACTATCGTGGGTGCTCTCAGACATAGTCTACGATATGAGAGACCACGGGTATAGATTCTCATGGGGGAGCTTTGTACTCTACCACTTGTATAAGATCCTGCACAAGGTCGTATACAAGGGAGGTTGATATCTGGTTTTGACATCGCTACTGTAGGTTTGGTGCTAGGAGCACATTGCGGTGCGGAGGTCGGTAAGGCTCCCATTGATAGGTGTTGATCGGGAGAGACCCCGGGTTTTCTATTGGTGGCTACAGAGAGGGTCACAGTGACAAATAGATCTATCGATGTCACGGAGGTTGCTAGACGACCTCATCCTAGACCAGATCACCTGGACGCCATGGAGAGAGCACCTTGGGTGGGCAGAGGATGGGCAGGAGCTGGCTCACATCAAGCGAGTCTGCTGGCTGAGGATGGAACAAGGAGAGGTAGAGCTCCACCACTACGATCGGGTACTACGGTAGTTCGGTCTATAGCAGGGGATCCCGTCTCTCAGGGATTACGAGTACTCCCAAACTATTTAGGATAATACTACACTAAGTGGGGCTCCAGATATGCAGCGATTCTAGAGTCAGGACATAGACAATGGCCCCATCCATCTAGTGGATGGTGATGACACTGGGTTTGCTGATGGCTATGATGCTTGGTATGTAGGCATCCGCCCTCCTCGAATGACGAGGGATCAGGTTCAAGTACACACGATAGTGTTCCAGATGGGGAGGCAGTGATAGGCTGCTATTGAGGCAACAAGGGGTCACGGGGGAAGAGAGCAGTGGTGGATCCCATAGGAGAGACGCCAGAGGATGGCATGGGCTCCACAGAGTCCATGGGAGATAGAGAAAAGAGAGGAGAGGCTCCCTTCATAGTAGATGGAGAGACCACCATCGCCTGATAAGGGCAAGGGTGTGGATGTATGGGAGAGCAACGAGACAACGGCTCTCCGGGATGAGGTTGCTCGCCTTCGGGCTTAGGTGCAGACACTACAGGATGAGGCTACATGGCTCAGAGCTCAGGGCAGAGGGGTGAGCAGGGATGATCTATCATAGTATATTTTTTAGATCACATTCTACAAGGGGTTATACTATCACATGGTTCCAGAGAACCAGAGGGTACCACTGCCAGCCCCTATTACAGAGTTGGTCATGATGGGATCGGTGAGGACATCCTCACGATCAACGACGAGGACCCGAGATACAGCTCGGACCTCTATGGGACCACCTCCTCCATGTCAGGGTGGGGGAGGATATGAGGCTAAGAGCTCGAGGTCTTCTCGAGGCTAGGTGTCTATGGACTATAGATTTTGTAGAGATTGTTTGAGAGGATTGAGTATGCCAGGGTATAGATTGTGGCATACCAATCTAGTTGTATATAATTTTTGGATATATATATATATATGATCTTTTTTTTGATGATATGACTTGTTCATATGTTTTTATGATGCTTTAATGTTTGAATTGTTTGCTTATTGGATTGAGGATTCATATAATTATGTCGTTTTGAAATATTATAATTTTGATGTCATGTTGTAAGATTTTAAATGAAATAATTTGATGTAAACAATTGGTTTTTTGTGGTGTGATTTGATGAAAAAAATAAAAAAGAGACTTCTAACAATAATTTCAAAAGACATTGTCGCTGTTATAGACCATTTCATGGAGTCGCCGCTCACTTGGTCGTCAAGCTAATCCCAGTATAGAAATATTGTTAAAAGTAAAAGAGTGCTTAAGAGATTGTCTTAAGACTTTGTGTTGTAATGATGGAGATAATGATGGTTTGATGATTTGTTTTTAGATTTTCATAAAAATAGTATGCATGAAAATATGATGTTGCTAGGCATAAATTCCTAAGTGTGATAAAATTACAAACAATTCCTTTAGAATTTATACCATGGGTGCAATATTGAATTTTGAACATAATGTCATGAAATAGAATAGGTGTTTGTTTGTTTGTAAAGCATATTTGTGTAACATAATGTTGCAAGTCACATGTTTTGATGAATTTTGTTTTAAAATAAATGGAAAAGAAAATTAGAACGATGGTTTGTTCTAGGCATAGAATTATAGGTATAAACTTGTACCATCATCGTGAAATCCAAAGAAGAAAATAGATTGTTGGATGCATTTTTTACTTTTGATAAATAGAAAAATAATAATATGAAAATTTTGTTTGAAATTATTTTTGAGATTTTATGAGAAGATGTATGTAATTGCTTTTATAAAAAACAAAAATTCTGAAATAAAAGGATAAAATTATTCCGAAAAGAGTTACAGAGATATTTTAAATTATCTCAAAGAGAAATGTAGATTTATAAGGAATCCTCATGTGCAAATTTGAGTTCATTACAAATCTTTATTTATCATAATGATACAAAATCTCTCAAATACAAATGTGTGTGCGATTGTATTGTTCATTCACCAATTTTGAGCAAGACAATTTGATACAAGTAATTTGAATTAACCAAATGAATGTTCGTTGACCATGATTTATATGCATGTAACCGTACCAGATTACTATGTAAGTTAGGTTATAAAGAGCTAGCTAATCCATAAGCTAACAGAGGTCTATACAAAATAATGTCGCTAATGTGACAGACATATCACCATGCTAGGGATTACCCAAGGCCAAGCGGGTTGGGCACAAACCACCTGTTATGGGGCTTACCTCATAGTTTTCGAATAATTGAGAATTCCAAGGATTCAAGCTCATTCACCCTTATTTTTTTTTCTTTTTTTTTTTCAAGGGGTAGGGAAAGGATTTTATTGCATTTTGCTTTGGCTTTTCACTTTTTTTTTTTTTTTTTGTACTTTTGTATTTTTGCTTGATATTTGAGATAATGCTGAAATATTGCTGTGATGATTCAAAATAACCTTTTTCTTTTTCTTTGTTTCTTGAACTTTTCTTTTCTTCCTATGCTATGGATACTTGCTCGGATTAGTTGTAGAGCAAGGGATTTTTATTCCGGGTAGGGGTGAGCTTGTCCTTTTGTCAATTCTCAAAGATTCTAGACCATGTGCATGATAGGATAGCAGGGGAAACTTTTCGCTCAGGAAACCATTTCTACTATGTAGCATCATATCGAATGTGCAATGAAATCATTTTAATGTGAAAAGATATACTTGGTTCAAGTAAATGACAAGATCAGTTCTCTATGCTCAAAATTTTATTTAATGTCAATGTGGACTTTGATATAAGAGAGATTAATAATCATACAAAATAAAATCAAGATATTTATTCATGTGAGTGTGAAAGTGCAGGATTCCAAATAAATACTAATTTATCCAAAATAACTGAAAATATAACTGCAATACTTCACAAATTGAGAGGTACAAAGATAAAAGACGGTTTTGAATATTTTTATGATTTTTTTTTTTTTTTTTAAACATTTTTTTTATTTTTTAAAAAAAAAAAAAACAAAAAAAAAAAAACTCAACATCTCTTTTTCCCCCCCCCTTTTTTTTCCTTTGGATGTGTTGAGTGGTATTTTCACCCGATTGTGAAAATACACTCTCCGATAGGATTTGGGTTCCAAATCCCCTCTTGCAAAGAAATTAGACAAGTAATTTCTCCAAGGTCTCCGCTATGTTAGCATTTGTGTAGGTATATTAATATATCTCAAATAAAGATATTCAATTTAAATGCTTGGAACACCTTAGCGGTTGCAAGTAACTGTAAACAACGGGCAATGTTGGTTTATTTTATTGTGAAACTTTAATGATTGTTTGTTTAATCAGAATGAACTCAATGTGAATTGATATTAACGATGAAATATTCCATTTTCAGCTTCAGCGGATTTTCAAGTGTTTATTTTAATGACTATAAATTAAAATAAAAGTGCAGAAAAGATAAAAATAAAATGTAAAGAAAAATGAAACTAAAATACATTCAGGGGCTGCAATCCTATTTTGACAAAACCGAAGATATGAGGTTTTCTGCATACAACCTAACCTATTGAACCTGTAGAACATGCACAATCCAGATAAGTTAAGTGCTGATTCCTAGGGTTTCAAATGCAATTTTCAGATTTAGACATTCGCATGAAGCAACCAAGAGAACATGCATTAAACTTCACCTATAAGCCTAAAATCTGAAAGGGGAAAATAAAACATTTAATCTTGCATGCAGAAAATAACTCCTTCTTTCTTGTCCATAAGATGCAACTCTCTGAATTTTTTGTATTAAGAATTTATCAATTTACAATGACAAAAATCTCTAGTTTTCTCAAAACCAGAAAAAGGGGAAGAAAAACACTCCAAAGCAGGCCCAGAATGGCTTATCACCCTCAGCTCTACAACTCTGCTGTAGCGGTTTTTGACCCCTGTACCTATCTTCAGCTTCTACTTTTAAACTCTCTGGTGTGGCTCTCTGCTTCGCCCTGTGACGCTTCGTTTCATCTCCCAGGTCCCGACGTTTCATCTTCCCCGCCTCTTCGTTATTTTTGACTTTATGCTCGGTGTCAAAACATTTGATCTTCTCTGTGAACTGTAATGCTTCCCATAGCTCTTACATCTCCATGCCACGTGTTCTATGCCTCCCCTGTATATTCTGTAATGGCCCGCCATGAATCGTGACAAAAATAGCATGTCGCGATATCGTGATGTTTTTATCTATGGCTTTGCTCCTCTACATGCATCGTGAAAATGAGACATGTCACGATATCGCGACATTTTTCTGTCAATAGCCTTGTCCACCTTCATGCACCGTAAAAATGAGACATGTCATGATATCATGACATTTTTTTGTCAACAGCCTTGTCTGCCTTCATGCACCGTGAAAATGCGACATGTCACAATATCGTGACACTTTTTCTCTTTCGAGCTATGCAGATGCAACCTGTCATGAAATCATGACAGTTTTCCACTTTTGGGTTGTGCATATGTGACCTTTCACAAAATCATGATATTTTTCTCTTTCGCTCTATCCCGCTGCACTTGTCCATGAAAACGTGACATGTCACGAAATCGTGACACCCTTTCATTCTGCATCATCTTCTTGCTTTTTGTCACAAAATCGTGACACTTTTCTTCTACATCCACTTTGGTTGCTTCAGGTCGTGAAACTCCGACATGTCGTGATATCGCGACATTTTTCTTGTTTGCCCTTCATCTTGTCTTCAGATCATGAAAACGCGACATGTCACGATATCGCGACAACTTTTGCATTGAATTTTTCTCGCTGCCTTTGACCGAGATTTTATGACATGTCGCGATATCACGACAATTTTTCCTTATGGGACGCAATACTGAGACATGTCATGATATCACGACAATTTCTATACTTTGCCCTGTTTGACTTCTTTGATCGTGATTTCATGACATGTCGCGATATCGTGACATTTTTCCACTTCATCTTTCTCTCTCCTCTATGAGCCGCGATAACACGACATGTCGCGATATCGTGACATTTTTCCACTTCATATTTCTCTCTCCTCTATGACCCATGATTTCATGACATGTCATGATATCGTGACAATTTCTCATCATGCTGCATTTTGTTGCTCTTAGCCACGAAAACATGACATGTCGCGATATCGCGACACTTTTTATTTTTGCCGTGATGGAGCAACATGTCACGATATCGTGACAACTTTTCATTTCTAGCCATGACGGAGCAACATGTCGCGATATCGCGACAACTTTTCATTTCTAGCTGCGACGGAGCAACATGTCGCGATATCGTGACAACTTTTCATTTTCGGCCGCGACGGAGCAACATGTCGCGATATCGCGACAACTTTTCATTTTTATGTCGCACTGGAGCAACATGTCGTGATATCGTGACAACTTTTCATTTTTGGCCATGACGGAGCAACATGTCGCGATATCGTGACAACTTTTCATTTTTGCTTTTCTTTGCTCTTTTAACATCTGGGCCACTGCAATCTTCTTGGAAAGTGTGCAAAAAAGGGGGTCCCCAATTTTGGGGTGTGTTGTGGAGCAGCCACAACAAATGGCGACTCTACTGGGAAATGCTCCTGAGCATTTCGGTGAGAACCTAACCTGAAATATACAAGCTTAGATACAGGCGTCAGCACATAAAAGATAAAACAAATGTCGATAGATCAGAAATACATGAAACATTAGAATCATTAAGTATCAGCTCGGTGTGTGCAATGTGTTCCATTTTCTATCGTTTGAAATTGATCAACATTCCATTGTCAGTTTTACATGAATGCATATGTGAGATTGTGAATGATTTGCACAGCCTGATAAATATGCTTAGAGATATAGCAATCTGCTTTATAAAGGCTTAAACTTTCTAGTATCATACACAAACATTTAAAATTATCAAACCCTCTTAGGATCAACTATATATATAATGAATTGCTTTATTAGATCCCAAAGTTGGTTATGAGTCACTACTATCTTGAACCCATGTGCAAGTGAAAGTGAAATCAGAGCTTTGGGGAATCGGATTCCCAACCTAAACGAGATGGGAATTTAACCCTATCCTTACTACTCTGATATGGAATTCATTACCTCACTTTGAGCAAAATGATTTAACCAGTTATGGATGAAATTGTCATGCTAGTCTATCCGTTTGAGCAGTCAGTGGTCTTGTTTTAGACAAGACATGCTGCCACGCATGGGCATACTTAACCCCATAATCCATGATTTGGCTTCATTCATTCTTTTTCTTTTATTTCTTGGACCTTTGGGATGACTACCCATCCTTGCTAGGGACATGTAGTACGATCCTTCCAATCCAATATTAAGATAAAATGGGAAATATTAGTTAATTTTATTTCTTGGACCTTTGGGATGACTACCCATCCTTGCTAGGGACATGTAGTACGATCCTTCCAATCCAATATTGAGATGAAATGGGAAAAATTAGTTTTACTTTTATTGCTTGGACCTTTGGGATGACTACCCATCCTTTGCAGAGGACATGTAGTACGATCCTTCCAATCCAAGATTTATGATGAAATGAGAAATAGGAGCTTTGGGGAATCAGATTCTCAACCTAGGCGAGATGAGAATTATGCCCTATCCTTACTACTCCATGTAGGTCAAATCAGAGCTTTGGGGAGTTGGATCCTCAACCTAAGTTCGATGAGGATTTAACCCTATCCTTACTACTCTGATTTTAGGCTTTAAGCTTTTATGGAAGTGGTAAAAACCACTGTTTTAAGGATCATGTTGCATAATAGGATAGACATGAAATACTTCTTTTGCCTGACCTTTTCTTCCAAGCATGGTTTTGATCATTTTGCTCAAGATCCTCTTTAATGTGCATAGAATGTGCTTGGTTCAAGATAGTTCGGGCATCAGTTCCCAACCTTAGGATTTTTTTTTTTATTTTTTTTATGTTATAGAATAACCCTAAGAGGATTTGACACTTTTCAATGATTGTATTGGAAATGGATATGCAACTAAGATGGAATATATATGCAAAATGGAATGTAATATGAATGCATTGCTTTTTTGAATTGTGGATGGAGTATACCACCTATGTTGCCATAATTTGTAAAACTGACAACTTCATGCATCACAAGTTTCAAACGATATTATTTAATGTGTTTGCGTTACTTGTGGAGCTTTCTACAACACAATTCCAATGTTTCATATTCTCCTGATCTTAGGCATAAGTTGACATCTCAATTTTTTTTTTTTTTTAACAAACCAAACATGTCCATAGGACCAACACATAACTTTAAATCAAAACTTATTCAATCCAAAACCAAAATGCAATCCAAAAATGAAAATTTGAAAACACAAACCAAAACCAAAAATCAAAACCTATATACAAATGTACAATATAATACAAGATGATGCAAAGCTTGGACTATCACTTTCCTGGATCCCAAACATGATTAGAACACTTCAACAAAAATATAACGTGATACGCATGCCAAATGTTGTGGGAATCCAACAAAAACAAGACTAGACCAAACAATGCAACCCACTTCAACTTTCCTCTCTCACCCCACCAATTAAATTTAGTTCCATTAGTACTCTCATAGGTGAGCGTCAAGTTACTAAAATGATTAGACAATAAATGATATTCAATTTTATCTTGTCTATTCTTTAAAGTATAAATCTTATAATTCCATTCATGATTTAGAACTAGGCTTTCCTTTTTAAATGTGAGATGCTGCAAATAAGAGCCTATTTCTAAAAATTTCAAAGCCAAATCATTTTCCAAATTTGTAGGCCAATCAAATTTGTGCAACAATTTACAAGCATCTAGGATATTTACTAAATTAGGATCATTAAAAGTTTTTACCCTAGATTCAATTAGTAATTGTTGATGAATTTGATTTAACAGTTCAAGTGCATCAACTTCTTTTTCATTCATTAAAACAATGTTATCAAAGGTGTGATTGGAAATCATACCTTGTTTTTCATTCACCTTTAATGACATTTCACCATAAACATCATTCAAATTCAAAATATGGTCATGCAAATTTTCACCTAAATTTTGGATGCTTGAACACAAAAGGTTAGATTCTACCCTTTGAACATTTTTATTTACCAAAATTTGATGGGGATTTGTAATTCCCTCTTTTACCTCATGGTCTTCATACTCTTCATTGATTACTTGTTCATCAAACATACCAAAATTAGGCACCCAATTGAAAACATGCCCATCCTTTTCAACCTTCAAATATTCTTGGTCAAAGTGTATGTCCAATGACTCATCTTGATGATCCTTCATTTGAGTTGTTTCCAATTGATCCATCTCTTCGTCATTTAGTTCCCATTCTTTGTTCACTATCCATGGTATCTCTTCATGTGAGATAGAAGTTTCAACGTCTTGCATATCAAGTGAAATATGAGTTTCATCTATAGGGGTGTGAGAAAAAAATGCATTATCATATCTCCCCCAACCATTGTAAAAATTGTCATCCAAATCCATGATGTTTGTGGCATGATCTTTTGATTCATTCATCAAATATTTTTCTTCTTTGTCCTTGGTAATGGAATCATTATAATCTTTCAAAATTTGATGAGACTTGAAACCCTCTTCCAAAACATCCTCAAATTGTATAGGAGTTGTAATATCTTCCTTTGAGTAGGCGATTATGTTGTCCTGTATATCAATTGGCACACAAGTTTCATTAGCAGTTTTGGAGTGAGTGTAGTCTTCCCACTTCTTCCAAGCATCATAATAATCATCTTCCAAAATCAAGTGGTGACGTTCAACTACTTCTTCAACATCCTCCAATTCATCAATGTGTTTCTCATCAAATTCACCTTCACCTTCCTTAGATGGTTCAATTATTTCCAAAAGTGGGTCATTTCTTGAATTCAAATTTGTAAGGCTATCATCGTCCAAATTAGTAACCCATGATTCAGTTTTATCACAATTTGGAGGGTGAAGAATTTCTTGATCATTAATTTTACGCATCTCATCAATAGTATCTTCCAAGAACAAGTGGTGAAACTCTATCATATCTTCAAATTCATTTATTGGTTTTCTTCCAATTTCACTTTCAACCACTTCATTCAATTCTATGGTAGGTTCCGTCCTATCACCTATCTCAAACCTTGTTGAATTTAGGACCCCTTTATCCGCATAATCATGCATCTCTATGAATGAGATCGCTTCTGCATAATCTTCACTAGCGGATGTTGGTTTAGCACTTTGCACCTCCTCTTGGACTACATCTAAGGTGGTTGTAACATTTGGATATTCAAATTCATCCCCTTGATCATTTACCTTAGGTATCATTGGAGTGGAGGGTGCTATATTTGATGGTTGGTGTAGGTTGGCATCAATATCTTTAGAAGGACAATCTCTCATGTGAACATGTTGTGCCTTTTCTTCTTCAAGACCTTGTCGTTCTACCTCTTCTAGGATCTCATAGATTTTCTCTAGAGACAAGCCACCCATTTTTTCCTCAATGAGTGAAGCAAGTGTGGGGTGTATGGCTCCCAGGTATACTTCCATGGCTTCCTCTTCTAATGTGTTAAAATTTTCCCACATTTGGGAGTGCAACTCATGAAATCTTCCATTGAATTGACTCAAGGATTCATTAGGCTCCTTACATATGGAGGTAAACTGATTTTTCAACATTTCTAAGTCAATTTGATTATAAAAATGATAAAGATAGGCTGCTTCTAGTTGTATCCAAGAAGTCCTAACCTCCATGGGTAGTTGGCTGTACCAAAAGAATGGTTTATCATCCAAAATGTATGCAAATAACTTACAAGCCACCTCCTCATAGAAAACCTGGAATTGACATAATGTATCCTTGTAGACATGCAGTTTTTGCAAGTATCCTAGTGGCACCTCTTGATTAAAACATCGTAGAAACTCCAATAACATTTTAGGAATTTGATAGGGTATCACATGTATAGACAAACCCTTATAATGATCCTCCATCATAGATACCATTCTTTCTCTTAGAGACACTATTTCAGCTCTTAGGGATACAATTTGCTCCTCAAATGTTGCCATTAGTGAACTCAGAATGTAACTTTAGAACCAAATCTGTTAGTCAAAAATGACAGAAGGAATCACGACACATCAGCGTGGAATGACTAGCAAATATCCAACCTGCAATGTATAAAAATCAAGTTAGCATCAACTAAGAGATGTATTCATTAAAATCAAATGAAAAGTAATTGCATGGAAACAACACTTCGTTAGTCAAGACCAAAATTTTCAAAATTAAATCAAATCACATTATTTCTGTATGAACAATCAAAATGCATTACAAAGCTCTTAAGCAATTATAAACATGTAGCATTTAAAATCATAATGAAATAAACCATTTCATGCCCTCCTTCTAGCGCCAATCTGTTGAGTGGTATTTTCACCCGATTGTGAAAACACACTCTCCGATAGGATTTGGGTTCCAAATCCCCTCTTGCAAAGAAATTAAACAAGTAACTTCTCCAAGGTCTCCGCTATGTTAGCATTTGTGTAGGTATATTAATATATCTCAAATAAAGATATTCAATTTAAATGCTTGGAACACCTTAGCGGTTGCAAGTAACTGTAAACAACGGGCAATGTTGGTTTATTTTACTATGAAACTTTAATGATTGTTCATTTAATCAGAATGAACTCAATGTGAATTGATATTAACGATGAAATATTCCATTTTTAGCTTCGACGGATTTTCAAGTGTTTATTTTAATGACTGTAAATTAAAATAAAAGTTAAACTTTCTGGAAATAAAAGTGCAGAAAAGATAAAAATAAAATGTAAAGAAAAATGAAACTAAAATACATTCAGGGGATGCAATCCTATTTTGACAAAACCGAAGATATGAGGTTTTCTGCATACAACCTAACCTATTGAACCTGCAAACATGCACAATCCAGATAAGCTAAGTGCTGATTCCTAGGGTTTCAAATGCAATTTTCAGATTTAGACATTCGCTTGAAGCAACCAAGATAACTTGCATTAAACTTCACCTATAAGCCTAAAAATCTGAAAGGGGAAAGATAAACATTCAATCTTGCATGCAGAAAATAACTCCTTCTTTCTTGCCCATAAGATGCAACTCTCTGAATTTTTTGTATTAAGAATTTATCAATTTACAATGACAAAAATCTCTAGTTTTCTCAAAACCAGAAAAAGGGGAAGAAAAACACTCCAAAGCAGGCCTAGAATGGCTTATCACCCTCAGCTCTGCAACTCTGCTCGCAGCGGTTTCCGACCCCTATACCTGTCTTCGGCTTCTACTTTTAAACCCTCTGGTGCGGCTCTCTATTTCGCTCTGTGACGCTTCGTTTCATTTCCTAGGTCCCGTCGTTTCATCTTCCCCGCCTCTTCGCCATTTTTGACTTTCTGCTCGACGTCAAAACGTTTGATCTTCTCTATGAACTGTAACACTTCCCATAGCTTTGACATATTCATGCCATGTGGTCTGCACCTCCCCTGTATATTCTGTAATGGCCTGCCATGAATCGCGACAAAAAATAGCATGTCGCGATATCGCGATGTTTTTATCTATGGCTTTGCTCCTCTACATGCATCGCAAAAATGAGACATGTCGCGATATCGTGATATTTTTATGTCAACAGCCTTGTTCGCCTTCATGCACTATGAAAATGAGACATGTCACGATATCACGACATTTTTTTGTCAATAGCCTTGTCCGCCTTCATGCACCATGAAAATGAGACATGTCGCGATATCGCGACATTTTTTTGTCAACAACCTTGTCTGCCTTCATGCACTGTGAAAATGAGACATGTCACGATATCACGACATTTTTTTGTCAACAGCCTTGTCCGCCTTCATGCACCACAAAAATGCAACATGTCGTGATATCGTGACATTTTTCTCTTTCGGGCTGTGCAGATGCAACATGTCACGAAATTATGACATTTTTTGCTTTCGGGTTGTGCAGATGTGACCTGTCGTGAAATCGTGATGTTTTTCTCTTTCACTCTATCCCACTGCACTTGTCCACAAAAATGCAACATGTTGTGAAAACACGACACCCTTTCATTCTGCATCATCTTCTTGCTTTTTCTCGTGAAATCGTGACACTTTTCTTCTACATCCACTTTGGTTGCTTCAGGTCGCGAAACTCCGACATGTCACGATATCGCGACGTTTTTCTTGTTTGCCCTTCATCTTGTCTTCAGATCACGAAAATGTGACATGTCGCGATATCGCGACAACTTTTGCATTGACTTTTTCTTGCTGCCTTTGACCGCGATTTTATGACATGTCGCGATATCGCGACAATTTTTCCTTGTGGGCCGCGAGACCGAGACATGTCGCGATATCACGACAATTTCTATACTTTGCCCTGTTTGACTGCTTTGACCGTGATTTCATGACATGTCGCGATATCGCGACATTTTTCCACTTCATATTTCTCTCTCCTCTATGAGCCACGAAAACACGACATGTCGCGATATCACGACATGTCACGATATCGTGACAATTTCTCATCATGCTGCATTCTATGCTCTTAGCCGCAAAAATGCGACATGTCACGATATCGTGACAATTTTCATTTTTGGCCGCGACGGAGCAACATGTCACGATATCACGACAACTTTTCATTTCTGGCCACGACGGAGCAACATGTCACGATATCGTGACAACTTTTCATTTCTGGTCATGACAGAGCAACATGTCACAATACCGCGGCAAATTTTCATTTCTGGTCGCGACGGAGCAACATGTCGCGATATCGCGACAAATTTTTCTTTTTCTGTCGCGCTGGAGCAACATGTCGCGATATCGCGACACTTTTCCATTTTTGGCCGCGATGGAGCAACATGTCGTGATATCACGTCAACTTTTCATTTTTGGCTTTTCTTTGCTCTTTTAACATCTAGGCCACTGCAACCTTCTTGGAAAGTGTGCAAAAAAGGTGGGTCCCCAATTTTGGGGTGTGTTGTGGATCAGCCACAACAGGATGTTTTTGGTGTTTTTATATTTTAAGTTTATGAATTGAAAGAAATACAAGATAGTGGTTTTTTTTTTGAAATGTTTTAAACAAATATATGCAATGATGAAATGACCAATTTTTACGCATAGCAACATTTAAGATGCATAATGTTCATAGGTTCTTTAAGTTCTTTACCATCTAAGGTAGATAATTTGTATGCTCCTGATCCAAATTTAGCATTGATGACATATGGTCCAAGCCAGTTGGGCTCAAATTTACCTTTAAGGTTTGTAGTTGCATTAGTATTTTTTTGATTTTCTTTTAATACAAGGTCACCGATATCAAAGGATCAAGGATGAAATTTCTTAAGATATGCTCTCTTAAGCTTGTTTTGGTAGGCGCAAAGATGCTCCAAAGCATTGATGCACTTTTCATCTAGAAGTTCTAGCTGACTAAATCTACCAGCACGATATTCATCCCCTAATTCAGTATCTTGTAGTAGAGCTAAAGAAGGAACTTCTAATTCAAAGGGAAAAACGGCTTCAGCACCATAAACCAAGACAAAAGGTGAAGTTCCAGTGGGGGTTCGAACACTAGTTCGATAGGCCCACAAAGCAGGATATAACTGAATGTGCCAGTCTCGACCGGTTTTATTGACCAATTTTTTGAGAATTTTGATTAAGGTTTTATTAGATGCTTATGCTTGACCATTACCCTGAGGATAATAGGGAGTGGACCAGCGATGTTGAATTTTATATTTTTGACATAATTTCTTGACATATTTATTTTTGAAACAAGTTCCATTATCGAAAATGAGATTGGCAGGAATTCCAAACCTACAAATAATTTGATTAAAAACAAACTTGGAAACTTGTGTTCCAGTGCAAGAAGCTAATGGCATAGCTTCAACCCACTTCGTGAAATACTCGGTGGCGAGTTATGATGAATTTGTGTCCATCAGATGACACAAGGTTGATTTTTCCAATGATGTCTAGGCCCCATTTTGAAAAGGGCCAAGGAGATGAAATAGCTCTGTAGCTCTTGTGCAGGCGCATGGACAAGGTCAGCATGTTTCTAGCACTTGTCGCAATGTCGCACATAATTATGTGCATCAGTTTCCATGGTAGGCCAAAAATATCCTATCCGAAGGAGTTTCTTAGCAATGGCGCTACCACTAAAATGTCCCCCACAAGATCCATTGTGGGCTTCATTCAAAGCTGCTCTGGATTCTTCTAGATTCAAACATCTCAATAATATGCCTTCAAAAGATCTTCTGTACAAGGTATTACCAATAATCACAAAGTGACTTGCTTGTCTACGTAATAACCTACGCTAGTTGCTAGTACAACCATCAGGGAAGGTTCCTTTCTACAAAAAATTAAATATATCAGTATACCATGGTTCAGGAGTTGTTTCGTTGATGAGAAACACATCCAAAGGTTCTAAACATGATTTGCTTGAAGCAGGTTCCTGGAGTCGACGAATAATGATGGTAGCATATTCATCATCTAACTCCAAGGGTAAAAGAGATGCAACTATAGCCATAGCGTCAGCCGCATGATTGCTAGTTTGAGGAATAGCTTCCAAAGTAACTTGATCAAACAAGGATAATAATTGCAAAAAATATGCTTTATATGGGCATAATTTATCATATCTGGTTTGATAAACATCATTGATTTGGTTTATGACAAGTTGGGAGTCATCGAAAACCAATAAACTTTTAATTTTCAATGCCAAGGTAGCTCGTAATCCAAGGATAAGAGCTTCATATTCAGCAGTGTTATTGGTGCAAGAAAATGTTAATTTGAAGGACAAAGGAATAAGATGTTTTTGCAAAGATATTAAAATAATACCCGCACTTGCCCCACTCATGCATCGGGCTCCGTCAAAGTATAGGGACCATTGCTCTAAATGGTCTGCCTCTAGTTTAAGGCATTCATCAGGAAACTCAATGATGAGGGGATGGGTAGATTTTAAAGGTGCAATAGCTAATTGATCTGCTATGATTTGACCTTTAACATAATTTTTTTCCTATGAAGGTGAGTTCAAATTCGCTTAGCGCAAGAACCCACTTGGCTGTGCGACCAGATAAATACGATCGACTCATGAGATATCGCAAAGGGTCGAATTTGGCAATAACATACGTTTTCTGACTGAGCATATAATGTCATAGTTTTTGTGTAGAAAATACGACTGCAAGACATAACTTCTCTAATATGGTATAGCGAGTTTCATAATTGATTAAGGTTCTTCTAATTTAATAATTAGCACGTTCTTTCTTCTCATCGTCAAGTTGAGCTAACATAGCCCCTAAGGCAAAATCAAAAGCAAAAATGTACAAGATAAAAGGACGATTAGATCTAGGTGGGGAAAGCACTAGAGGTTTGAGGAGATATTGCTTAAGGAGTTCAAATGCTTCTTGGAATTCGTCGTCCCAATGAAAAGAGACATATTTCTTAAGAAGCTTAAGAAAGGGTCCAGTTTTGTCTGCCAACTTGTCGATGAAGCGGCGAATAGCTTGAAGCTTACCTTGTAAACTTCATAATTTTGATATATTTGTGGGTGCGAGCATATCTATGATAGCTGCAATCTTGAGAGGGTCAATTTCAATGCCACGTAAAGAAACTATAACCCCTAATAATTTACTAGACTTAACTCCGAATATGCATTTAGCAGGATTTAGTCGGATAAGATATTCCCTTAACCAATCAAATACTTTCCTTAAGTCATTTAAATGATCATCTTCTTTGATGGAACGAGCTATGATATCATCTACATAATCATGTAGTATATCATGCATCATGTCATGAAAAATATAAGTCATAGCTTGTTGATAGGTTGCACCTACATTCTTTAAGCCAAATGGCATCACTTTCCAACAAAAATTTCCCCAAGGGGTAATAAAGGTTGTTTTGGCCTGATCTTCAGGAGCTATCCTGATCTGATTATAACCAAAAAATCCATCCATTAAGGATATCATTCCACTTCTAGCAGTAAATTCAATGATCTGATCCATGTTGGGAAGAGGAAAATCATCTTTAGGGCATGCAACATTAATGTCTCTAAAATCGGTGCAAACCCTAACTTTAGTGGCTTCTTTCTTAGTTACTGGAATCACATTTGAGATCCATTCAGCATAGTCAATGGCTTGTATAAAAATGACTTTCAATAGTTTTTCTAGTTCTCCTTTGACAAGTAAGGCCACTTTGGGATGCATTTTTCTGAGTTTCTGTTTAACAGGTTTAGCATATGGATGGACTACTAGATGATGCATAACTATAGAAGGGTCCAAACCTGGCATGTCTTCATATGTCCAAGAAAAGACATCTTCATAGTCTTTAAGAAATGAAATGTATTTATCTTGTTTTTCTTGACTCAATTCTGATCCAATATTAATGATGTGAGGGTTATGTTCGATTCCAATGTTAATTTTTATAACGTTTTCAACTTCCATATGTAAATCTCTCTCAAAATTAGGTGGGGCGGGTGAAACACCAAATTATTGTAATTCTTCCAAGGTTAGCTTGGATAATTCATCTTGAGGAGTCGAGGCCTCAAGCTGGGCTATACTAGGTATAGAGCCATCAAAATAAAATTCATTATATAACAATTCCTTAATGGAAATATCATGAAAGATATCTCCCTCCAACTCGTTGTCGTATTTGGCAATCATTTCAAGATAGGCTATGGATAGCATATTGCAGGTAGAAGAATTATTCTTTGGACACAAAGAATCTTGTTTATCTAGATAATCTTGATAACATACGAGATGGTCATCATCCTCAAATGGAAAGGGCTGACATTTACTAGAAAATAGGCCCACGCCACAGTGGGCAGGCCACGGTTCTACCTCAAAAGGTTCTTTCATACCATTTTGGAAAGGTCCCAAACTTTTCCCTTTATATCCCAATTTAAGCATTATGGGCTTAGCTTTAATATATTCATTAGCAAAATAGCATCGAGCATACCCATCACAATGTGTCTGAATGTTTCTGGGTATTCTTCCCCAATCATATCCTTTATAAATAAAAGCACAACTCCCGACTTGGTAGATACTTCCCATAGGCTGTGGGAGGCCCAAGGTATGAGGAGAATGTGGGAGTTTATTTAAAAGGAGGGAAGTCTGCATGGTAGTGTTGATCTCTTCTGATATAAGAATTTTAGATAAATCGGGTAAGAGCTCATCAGTAAGAGCATAAGAGGTAGAAGGAACATTTCCTACATCTTCGGATGTGGAAAGAATGCCTGTAGTGGATGATGATGTTATAGGGATATCGATGGATGAGTCTATCGATATGGAAGTTATAGGGGTAAAACAAGAAGCATTGGTTGTAATTTTGGGATTTTTTTGAGGTGCTAATGTGGTTTGTTCAGAATATGGTTGAGCTAAATGTATAGGTGTAGTTGAAATAGTAGATGATGTTATGGGTGTGTGTTTCACACGTTTGGGTAGATGATGAGAATTAGGATGTGTGGATGATAGAGTAGGGCAAAATTGAACTCCCATCGGTTCTGCCAAAGCACACATATCAAAGGGTCTAGGATCACCATGAATGGTAACCAACTGGTTTTTAAATTTGAATTTAACACACTGATGTAAAGTGGAGGGAACCGCTCGCATCGCATTGATCCAAGGGCGACCCAAAAGTATATTGTACGATGCAGGGCAATGTACAATAAACACGGTCATATCTAGAGTTCTAAGACCAACTTGCAAGGGTATATTAATGACCCCACATGTTTCTTGTGTCTTGTCATTGAAGGCTTTGATAATCATATCCGTTCTTTTCATCTCGTCACTTCTAAACCCAAATCGTTGGTAGAAGTCAAAAGTGTAGATGTTTAAAGATGAACCATTATCAATCAAGACTCGTTTAATGGCTACATCTCCAATTAGGGAAGTAATATATAAGGGATTATCCTTATGTAAACTATGTTGTGGGATATCTTTATCTTGAAAGTCAATACAATCGACTTCTTGAGTAATGATAGTATTGGTCATGGCTTCAGGCTGAATATTTTGTGGTACCATCATTTGGCTTAATGTGAGCATTAATTCATCCCTATGGGTAGGAGATCTTAAAAGATCCAAAAGGGAAATTCTAGCTGTAGTGTTGGATAATTGTTCATTAATATTATACGGAGGCTTAGGTTGAACATTAGACATATGATTCCCTTTATTGGGATTTTTCAAAATAAATGGAGTTGATCCATCATTCTGAGTTTGATCCTATTGAGAATTTTGAGCCTGTTGTCTGGTAACGACTCCAATGGTACCTACAATGTTATGTTGAGGACAATGAATTGGTCTTGGTCTAGCATTTATGGCTTGTTCATTAGGAAGGAACTGATGAGAGGAGGGTCGAGTAGTAACTCTTCTAGGAAATGGTTCTTCCGAAACCATAGAATCTGTGATAGGTTGAATAGGATCTGATTTGTTTTTAGAACTATTCAATTGATTTGAGGTGATGTCTATTTCACTTTTAGTATCCGATTCCACATCACTAAAATCAAGTGTTTGTGTATTATATAGGTGTCTGGACGTAACTATGGATAAATTTGTGTCAAATATTTGAGGATCAGGAACAGGTAATTGTCCACTAATAGTCCCTACATATCGAGTAGGAGGGGGAACATTATGATGTTCGATTTGATTAGCCACCTCTTTACCATGCATTGGTAAAGGATGTTGAAATATTTCCAATGATTGATTGGCATTCTGATTCTGACTTTGAGGGGTGCTCTTTTGAGCGTTATTAGAAGCATTTTGTTTAGGTTGGAAGGCTTGCACCTCCATCTCATTATTATCAATCAAATATTGTATTTTATGTTTTAATATTTTGCAAGAGTTGGTAGCATGTCCAGGTCCTCTATGAAAATCACAATGTAAATTTGCTCTGTATCTCGGTATAGTTGGATCAGGTTCTCGGATAGCTGGTAATTGGATCAAGCCTCGTGCTAGTAATTGCGGGAGAATGGTTGATAAAGGTTTATTTAACCTAGTAAATTCTCGAGGTGGTTTATCAGGAGGTTTCAATATGAACTTCTCCATTGTTTTCGTAGTATTAATATTAGCAATGTTTCTACTATCAGTGACTTTGTCACCCATAACTTTTTTATTTTTATACTGATTTATGGATGTTTTCTCATCATCTTTGTTTTTGAGCTGACCTCTTCTAATGAGATAATATTCCACCCTTCGAGCTAAGTCTATAGCTTGATCGAAGGTGTTCAAGGTAGCAGTTGATAATTCATAGGATAGTTGTTCTTGTAAATTACTGATAAAAATATCCAACATCTCCCGATAAGGTAACACAAAGTGTAGTTTTCCTATCAACTGTCTCCATCGAGCTAAGAAGTCAACAAAACACTCATCTTTGTCTTGTTTTAGGTTGTACAAATATTTAATGGTTACATTCCTTTCGATATAGGCACTAAATTGATGCACAAAAGACTCAGCGGTCTCTTCAAAATTTCTCAAATAATGAGTGGGCAGTTGATAATACCACTCCAATGCCATCCCCCCTAAGCTTTTCGGGAACATTTTTAGTAATAGCAAATCATCATGTGATATATCATGACATGCTATCCTAAACATATGAAGATGCTCTATGGGATCTTTAGTTCCTTTATATATAGGTAGGACAGGCATGGGAAAGCGTTTAGGATATGGTTGTGCTACAACTATAGGATCTAGAGGTTGACTACACATCTCTCGATAATTGTACGAGGGATGGTAGGGATCTATTTGGTCCATACGGGAGGTTAATTGTTTCACCATGGCTTCCATATTGCCATTTTGTCCACCATATTGGTTTGGTGGTACATGAGTATGGGATTTGTGAGCGTAAGAAGGCGAAACATAAGGATTCAATGCTATGTTACTATTATGCAAATGATTGGTAGGAAGAGTATTATGAAGAAGATTTGTGGTAGCATTATGTTGTATCCTAGATTTTTGGAAATTAACATTTGGTTTTGTTTTAGGCTTTAGTTGATTTGAGGTATATTGATCAATAGTTTGGCAAAATAAAGTAGTGAATGAAGGTTTATTTTGTGTAGGAATAACCCTTAGTTTGGTAACAGACACTCTAGGTGGTTGGGTAACCTGTTGTTGTTGCATGTTCTGGATTATAGCAGCCATGTCCAAATTGGATGGTCCAGCTTGATCACTTTCTTGATCAACAAAGGACAAAGGATTAGTGCGTGTGTGATATATATCTTCAATGGTTGCTTTAGTATCACTAATTTGATCTTTATCCATATGGACTGCTCTATTAAGAGTGCCAATATTATTATTGAGAAATTTCCAAAAATGGTCCATGTTCTCAAAAGTAACAGCTCCATCTGGAGTTATTTTAGGAGATGAGGATCCTTCCTCTCTATAATTTTCTTTTTGGTCATTTGCATCCACAAATTCTTCATCTTGTTGGTTTAAGGTTACTTCTTCTTGAATTGGTTCTTCAAGAAGGGAATCTGGTTTATTGGTTTTTCCTAACCAATATTCTTCTACTTCAATTTGTTTTCCATTCATGAGTCTAGTCATTGTGTCTAAATTTAGGTTTTAGCAAATATATATTAATATATTTGCAACAGATCTTGGGAGGTATATATTTTAATTATATACCTACTATAATACTTAAAAGAAAATGTTTTGATTTTTTTTTTATTATTTTTTTATGATAATTTTATTTTGTTTTTGTTTTTGTTTTTATTTTTATTTTTATAAATACAATAAACAACACACTAAATACAAGAAATAGCAATAATAAAATAATAACTTAGTTTTCTATAAATAGTTTATAGATGTCATTGATAGGATCAAGTTCATCAAGAGTCATAAAATGCTCCTCTTCAAATTGGAAATGGTTTTTCAGGAACTTAATGAAGTGTGCTATAGTGATATTATCTACTTCTGACTCTGATTTGTAAAAATAGATTTCATGGCAATACTCTCGATATAACACAGCTCTGGGAACTCTATACCATATTTTTCTATCCGTAAGAATGACCTCTTGGTCCTCTATACAAGACAGAAATTTATGTACTACTACTGCATTATCGAGGTATTCCTCAAAGGTATACAACTCAGAAGACACAAGGGCTCTTTTATCTGCTAACCACCTATGGCAAGCTCTCTAAAGTTTATGGTACAAAATCACTTGATCGGGATCCAGGATTCTATCTAGGAAAAACCTCTTGATTTGCCTAAGTTCAATTGCTCTAGATGAAATGAGATCTAATCTCCTATTAAGTTCGTCCCACAAAGGTTGAACCCTATTTTTTTGAGGTACTCTAAGCACAGAAGTAATCTCTATAGCTGCTAATTGATTTTCAACATTAATGGTGACAGCTCGTCTTTTATTATAATCTACCATCTAAATATGACATGCAATCTTTGATTCTAAATGCATTTATGTTTTGTTTTTTGTTTTTGAATTGAATTGTTTTCAAAAGGTTTTTAGTTTTCACATCGGGTTCACCAAAATGTATCACTCCAAATTTTTTGCACCCTTACCTTCAGGCTATAGGATCCGTGCCCGAAAGGGGGATGTGAAAAGTATGGGACAATACCTCGAACGGAGAGGCCCTTTGAAGGTCCTGCCTCTCGGGGGAGGTGTATAAGGGTCAATTTTTGATGGATGGTGGGTTCACCAGGAAACTTTTGAATGGCAGTTTCCACGCCTAGGTTGATAGTGTGTTTGATGTGTTCATTTTTATGCTTGATCATTCAAGTCCTAAGTTTGGTCGTTATGAATCTAAACTATTCTATATGCCAATGAAAATTTCAATGAATACAAAAAATAGAAATAGATGCAAATTACAGAGAATATGCTAACCAAAAAAATTCATACCTAATTCCAGATGTCTGATGGAGATTCTGAGTCTTGTAGCAGTTCAAATCATCTCAGTTTGCACATTATCATCTGATATTTCTCGGGATCGTCTCAAATCACAGAAGGTCATCTGAAATAAAACAGAATCACCTAAAATCTGATGAATTTGTCATACAAATCCATCAGAAACCTACAATCATAGAAACAGACACAAAATACCAAATATGCAAATGCAGAAGCAAGGGATAGTGATAGAAATAACAGCAAACATGCCTAAATAATAGTGTCTAATAAAAAATGAGGAAATGCAGTAAATTTAATGATTGATTTTACCTTTATCATGCAATTATGCTAAATGAGGTGAACTCCAAGATGCATAAAACATAGTAACTTAAAACAGTGCAAAAATATGTTATGGAAAATGCAGCAAAGCTTAAGAAAATGCGAACTCTAAACTCATACTGCCCCTAATCTAGACTACAGTCAGGATCACCTCCAATCATACAAAATCATCCGCAATCGTCTGAGATCTTCTGCGATGATCCAAGCTAGCCTTGACTAAAAAATAGTAGAATTCCTACAATAAAAACAATGTACAAGCAATAATGTGAGGGAATAAGGAGCTAACTCTGCAATGAAATCTTGTCAACAAAGGAGTTGGGGGTTTAGGGAGAATCAACAAGAATTAGGCAGGGATGCAAGGGGATAAACTAGAAAAATCCTAGTTTATATAGGATTAAAAATAGGTTTTGGAGGTTGGGGATCATCCCAATCTGGGAGATCTCCAACAGGGAAATCTCCAATTGCGTAAACACGCTTCTGCCCGAGTTGGAGAGGCTGTTGAAACAGAAGCTAATTATGAAAATTCGGTTTTGGGACGAAATTGTCTGGACGTTCTATTCCAGATGAATTTGTTAGATTGGGGATGATTTCATCTAATCTACGATGATATCGTCCAACGGTCAAAAAAAATCCTAAAAATGGCGTGGAAAATGGGGAAAGTGGGTAAAAGGCGGTTTAACGGGCATTTTGGGGTTGAAAATTCAAATTTTAATATTTTATCTTTTTACTAAGGTTTTAACCGTGCCAATTTTAGGGTGCTACAGTATGCAAGCAAGTATCTCCACAAGTTAAGAAATTGAAAGACGCATAAGCTTGAATCCCTAGAATTCTTAGCATTCAAAAAACCATCTAGGTGATCCTTGTTACGGGTTTGGTGGACAGCCTACCTGGCAATGGTGGTATCCTAAACGCATGACGATGTGTCTATCACATTAGCTTTGCGTGTGAGCAGACCAATGTTTGCATATGGATGAGCTAGCTTATGGTACCTTAGATTGTCCTATGGATTAATATTACTAAATACAACAAAGGAGTTAGTGGAGCTAATTAGGTGGTCCTCAGTATAGGTCTGGTTGATAGCCTATCTGGAACTAGCGGTATCTTGACAAATACCACATAAACGAACTCAATTGCACACACAGGGATGTGAAATAACTTGGTCAAACTCAAGTCTGATTAATACCTTGTTCAAAATTCCTGTAAGATAAATGTACAGTCTTGGCTAGTTAGTTAAAGCGTCTGAGTCTCAGAAAAACCTTAACTACATTCTAAAACAAATGTTGTACATGTCCATTCTTGCATCACCATCGGAAAATACAAAACAATTTTTTTTTTTACACATGCAAAGTCATTCCACAAAGCAATCACATAGTACAAAAAGCTAGTAAATCCTATACAGTCTATGGTGCCACCGACAAGTTATCAACAAATAATTCCATCCATTCCATATGCATACATCATATAATTAGAAACATCGCATTCATAATAACACATGCATACATCAACTAACTAAAATGTGCATAAAATTAAACCATAACAAGTGTATAAAAACAAATAAAGTCATGTATATATATCATCAAAAAGGCCCTCAGGCTACAATAAAACGGTCCTATGACCTCACAAACAAAATCAAAAATTCAAAAACCCCCAAGCCTAGGGCATCGTCCACCATGATCACGTAGGATCGATGCAACTGGAACTACCCCTAGTGGTGTGGGTCCTATGGGACATCTCAAGACGGTTGTTTCCTACCCCCGCATCATGCCCACTAGCGCTACCCTCACCCACCCACCTACGACGAGAGGAAGCAGACTGCTCAGTATCATTGTCTCTCGTTCGGTGCAAAGATCCACCTCCAGTCAGCTCAGGTAACCGCCCATTGAGGCGGATAATATCTACCTCCAACTCCATTTGATGCTGGACCAAATCCATCTTCCATCGATGGTACGCAGCCAATGCATCATCATGATATGCCAATTGAGTTTGTAGGAGATCCCTCTCCCACGAAGCATCTATGTCCCCATCCCACTGGCGATACACAGCCAATGCATTCTCCCACTTCACCAACTGAGTCCCTAGGTGATCCCTCTCCTACAAAACCTTCTCGTGCTCCTCATATCATCTCTACAGCAGCTCCTCCAATCGTGCTATCTCCGCACGATACCTAGCCTCCATGTCCCCCAGGACTGCCTAAGGCATTGACATACCCGAGACGATGGGTTGCTCTGGCACCCACTGCTCCAGAATGTCCTATATATTTGGCTACTTTGAAACCCCTAGGTCATCCCTAGCCAAGTCGTCAATCTCTACCATATCTACATCATCGAGCGGAGCTCCCCAACCACTTTCTGCTACTGCATCTGTGCCTCCTAGAGGCCCCTCACCCCGCCATCATTGCATCATCCACCACTAGTTGTACTCTACAGTTGCACCAACATTTTCCACATCAAAGACATCAATCACTACATCCGACTCCTCACCTAGTGACTCAATGATCAACTAGGCCATAGTCCTCTCGTTGCCTTGATGTTGATAGATCAAAGGTTCACCAGGAAATCCTTGGTGCACCCCAAATTGTCGGGTCACCCAGACGTAGGGGAAATACTCTTGCTCGGTCCCATGCTACCTGATCATCCATCTCTCCCTACACACCCATCGGAGCCACTCCCTAGCCTTAGGCCAGGCTAGACAGTCCCAGTATGGACACCAAAATACCTCCCTTGGAGTAAGACATGAGAAGGCATCGACATAATGCCCTACGACACCTACCCACCATTGACTCTGCCCCTACTCCTCTGACCTCTACCACAGTGTCGCATACCCGATCTCCCTATCCACCATCTCTACCCGAGTAGTCCATGGCAAACCCTATGGCTGCTCCACAGCTATGTGTTGCCATCCCCAGCACTACAACAGGTAGTTGCATCCAATCCCCTTCCACCTCTGGTAGCGGACCTCATACAACTCATCATAGAGCTGTGCTAGTAGTTTCTGACCCCACCTCATAATTAGTGTCTCTGAGGTCGGACACTCAACCAGTCTGAAAACTCCCTCCAATAGGTTCCACAGGAACCTCATGCCTGAGGAGTCAGACAAAAACATGTTGGAGATGAGGGTCATCAGTAATGCATGCCTCACCCCCAACATGCCCTTCTCTAGCCACCACCGCACCAAAATACCACCAATAAGGCAATCCCTCTTTGCCCTCTCCATCGGACTATCCACCCCCATATCCACCCCATGTCCGAAGCACCGTGTTAGCATTGTCATCCGCTGATCACGTGGAGTAGTCCTAATAGGAATCTCGTCTATCAAAATCTATAGAATCTGATAGACATCCTCGAGATTCACCGTCATCTCCCCTATTGGGAGATGAAAGGTATTGGTGCAAGGATCCCACAAGTTGATCAAGGCAGTCATATATGCCTGATCCCCCACCACAGTCTCTAACCGAGTCACCTGCTTGAGCCCAAGGGCATCAATCCACTCCCAGTACACCATAGTCAGTGCCTCCCGTGCATCTAAAAACATCATTGACACACGGTACCGGATCTTCACCACCTGCAAAACAAATCAAAAACATTAAAAACATGAAAGAAAAAAACTGTACAACAAAAACATTTAATAACTGTACAGCAAAAACATTAACAAAATGTACAGTACACACATTCACAAAATCAAATAAACAATGCAATGCAAACAAAAAACAAAAAAACAAATTCAAAATAAAAATTTGTCAGTTACCTAGGGTTTTTAACTTTAGTTCAAACTGATAAATAAAAAACAAAAACAAAAAACAAATTCAAAATAAAAATTTGTCAGTTACCTAGGGTTTTTAACTTTAGTTCAAACTGATAAATAAAAAACAAAAACAAAAACAAATTCAAAATAAAAATTTGTCAGTTACCTAGGGTTTTTAACATTAGTTCAAACTGATAAATAAAAATTTGTTAGTTACCTACGGTTTTTAACCTTAGTTTGAACTGACAAAACAAAAACAATAACAAACAATAACAACAGAATAAATGCAGTTTTTAAACTAGGGTTTTATTTTAGTTTAAATCGAAACACAAAATACAAAAACAAAATAAAATGGTTTCAACTAGGGTTTCGATCTTAGTTTTAACAAAGCAACACAAAACACAAATTCAAACAAACAAAAAAAAATTAAACTAGGGTTTTTATTTTAGTTTAAATCAAAAAATGAAATACAAAGAAAAAAAAATTGTGGTTTTAAACTGTAAAATAAAACAAACAAAATAATGAGAAGGAGCACTCACCGGTCTCGCTTCGGCTCTACAACTTGATGATCCGGTCCATGAACTCATTGTGTCCACAAAAATTTGACAACGCTCCACTATGCAAACTCGACCTCCTCCTCCTCACAGCTCCAAATCGCTAGAAAAACAAAGTGCAAATGAGCCCAAAACCTAGTTTTGGACCTTATATAGGCTTTTAGGCCTGTAATCATTCCACCCTAGGATGAGTGCTCTAGTTAGCACTCATACCACCCTGGGATGATTACAAAACTGGTATTTGTCCCACACTGGGATGATTACAAAGCAAGAAAATCAAAAATAGCAAAAACTGCACCGAAAATGCACCAAAAATAGCAATAACATTGCCGAACAAAGGTGCCTTTGCACCTGACATTATTGGCATTAAAAACTGATGTTGGGGTCACAAATCCTCACTATCCTACTCCCTAATAAGGCTACCATAGCCAGACCACTCCACGGGAGGACGGATTTTTGAGAATTTCATCCCCAAACGGCATCACAAAAGGGTCCAAACCCACCCAAAAATAGCAATAAACTTGCCGAACAAAGGCACCTTTGTGCCTGACATTATTGGCATACAAAACTGACATTGGGGTCACAAATTTTCACTATCCTATTCCCTAATAAGGCTACCATATCTGGAACACTCCACGGGAGGACGGATTTTTGACAATTTCAGCTCCAAAATACGTCACAAAAGGGTTAAAACCAACCAAAAATAGGTCAAATTGTTCAGGAACTGCATAAGAATTCAACGGAAAACAATTGAAGGCACCCTTGCCATAAGCCATCTTGGGTCAAGCGACTCATCACTTTTCTCATGTTGGTCATTCCCTCATCGATTCGTTGCTTGAGGGGGTAGTCACACTTAGTCACCAATCAACAAATACACACCCAATCAAGGAAATGGCATGCATTCAAAGAATCATTGACAAAGACAATCACGCTCCTGCTTGGGGTAGAAAATAAGCAATAATCACAAGCTGATCAAACACTTGGCATTCATGAATCATGAACTCAAGGTTCCCACAGACAAAAGGTTGCTCCCTTTGCCTATTCATGACTGAACAATGTCCAATATCAAGTAACACCTTAACGAAAAAGGTTAACACTTGAATTAAACTCCTTAGCTCGTCAGAAGCAAGGATTCAAGAATGTGTGTCCTTTCCATACTTGGGGCATCAAAAGTTGGTTAGGTTACTGAGAAACCCTAATCATTAGTGCTTTGGTTATCTATTTTTGCTCATCACTGCGCCATGCATAGTGCATCCCAAAAAGGGGCATCTGTAGACACCAAAACAACACCAATCCGATTATGTGACGACAAGCACTAATTAAATTGATGTACACAGTCCCCAGGTCAGCCCCCATAGGTTAAACAGTGGTCCTAACCACTCCCATAATAGTTTTGGAAGGTCAGAGGTCAATTTGGCACCTTTCAGACACTCTTTTCCCTACTCATTCCACCCTGGGATGATTACAAACTGGTATTCATCCCACCCTGGGACGATTAGCAGTATTCACTTCAGGGTGGGGCGAATAGCAGGTTTGACAAGAAAAATGTCAAACCTTGACAAATGGTAGCTCAGATCCACCACTTAACTCCACATTCAATGCATGGAGTGCGAGTGAGCATTTTTGAGCTCAAAGATGCAGTCATAGAGGCAGTCATGGAGCCCTTAATCAGGGAGGAATCTTCTCTCCCCTGATAAGGCATGATGGCCAAGTGGCACCTATGCATGCTCATTCATAAGAGACCCTCAGGTCTATAAAATGGTGAGTCTTCTCACCCCAAAAAAAGGGATAGAGCAGGAGCATTTGGAGCAACAGAGTGTTGTCGAATTACATCCTTACCATCGTTTGTGCTTATTACATCCTTGATCTCTCTTTTGGAAGGGAGGTTATTGGGTGATTATTGGAAGTGCAATCCGGACCTAAAACCCAAACATTTGGCCACAATATCACACCAAATTTGCCAACACAACCCCATAAGAGGTTTTGGACCCATTCCAAGTGGATTGATGCCAAAATCGAGCCCCAAACGACGGGCGTCCTGCCCTCGGGCACCCCCTGCACTACTGCAGTCCTAATCGCCCCACCCTAGAGTGATTAGAAATATATGGCAGATTTCTTTATTATTTCTTTTGCATTTGATTTTAGGTTATTTACATATGCTGCCATGCAAGTTTCATGTGATTCTGATGAGTTTTGGCTATGATTTTATTATTTCTCGCTTTCACTAACATACAGGGAGCATCATCGGATACAGGGTGATCAAGGTAGAATTTGCAAAATCCGACCTTCTGGGTCATTCTAAAATTCCCCGTTTTGTCTAACCCCAAATTTACAGGTGTTTTGGAGGCCCCTATATGGGACATTTAGGAGGTCACCTTCTGACATTTTATGACAGTTCTAATCTTCCCACCCCGGAGCGATTAGAAATCTGTAGTAGATTTCTTGACTGTTCCTTTTGTAGTGTGTTCTTGGTAATGTTATCTTGCTTCTGTCAAATTTTTAGCTTATTCTGATATGTTTTAGTTATCATTTTGATTATTTTATGCATGCATTAACCGTAGGCCTTGGGGATCGCGTGTTTCCCTCCATCCGTAGGTGCTACTAACCGTTTGTTGTTTCTTTGAATGTAGGATATCGACACCAGAGGGGAAATAAGGAACTATAGACAAATTCATGTAAGTGGTGGCAACATTTGCTCCACCCATTTTCAATGTGGGCACGCGGAAGATCCCTAAGGGGAATGTATCATTTATGGTGTAACAAAGCTATGTCCGATGCTCCTAGCCCCTAGAAAGGGAGGAGACGTATTGTAACCTGATCTCGAGCAAATTAATAAAATAAAGGGCTGCACTTTTACATTTTCTTTAAATCTCATTTCAGTTCATTTTTTTCCCTCTTTTCATGCATTCTTTTTCGTAGGACTTAGCGTTACATTTCCCTTTTGTTTGCTTTTGTATCCTCGTGCTTTCAATATCATCAGATTGGTTCTATGAGATTAAAGACCCTAAAGAGGCCATTGTATCCACAAAATGTTTATATGAATGAGGGAGTACCTCAATATCATACCATTCTAATTGTACCAAAAAATGTATCCACTAGGGCTTTATAGGCTTGCAAGACTAGGCACCTACATTAGAATATTCATTTGACCTGATTAACTATGAGCAAGGAATCACCAAAAATGTTAAGTTTTTTTTATTTTCATGGCGATTTCCATTTGAAGTCCTATGATAAGGGATTCATACTCAGCATTGTTATTGGTTTATGGGAAATCAAATTTAAACAAAAGGGGTATTAGATCCCTTTGTGGTGTGAAAACATGATTTTCGTGCGACCCCCTTGCTCACACTTAGAACCATCAAAAAATAGAGTTATGTCAGCCTATGACTTAGGCTCTTCAGGATCAGGTGATTCTAAAATGTAAAAAACTTCATCATCATCCATAGTGAGAGGTTGGTCATCCTAGA
Source organism: Wollemia nobilis (assembly GCA_028583015.1). Classification (NCBI taxonomy): domain Eukaryota; kingdom Viridiplantae; phylum Streptophyta; class Pinopsida; order Araucariales; family Araucariaceae; genus Wollemia; species Wollemia nobilis. The sequence goes on from JAQPPZ010001063.1 coordinate 12,873,744, forward strand.
GAGGAGCCTCTACTATTTCATCGGTTGTGACCTGATCCTTAATTGATTTTTTTCCAATGAACTCTAGGTCAAATTATGTCAACAACATGATCCATTTCACCGTGCGACTACTATGGTAAGTTTGACTCATCATGTAATGCAATGGATTCTCTTTTGATACTACATACATGGTATGATTGAGCATGTAATGGCATAGATTTTTAGTGGCAAATACCACTTCTAAGCATAGCTTCTCAATGTATGCGTATTTTATTTCATAGCTGACTAGAGTGTAGCTAATATAATATGTAGCATGTTATTTATGTAAATTATTCTTTTGGAAAAACATGGTACCCAATGCAATCTCAGTAGCTAGGATGTAAATATAGAAAGATACTCCTGGTCATGGAGGATCTAATATTGGTGGTGAAGCCAGATATTGTTTGATTTCATCAAAGGCATCTTGACATTCTTCATCCCAATGAAATGAGACCCCCTTGTGTAGCAACTTTTTCATGGATCGATACTTATCCGATAATTGCACTATGAAGTTCTTTATGGATGTGAACTTTCCTTGAAAGCTATGTAGTTGCTTGATAGTTGTGGGGGGAGGTATTTCTAGAATTACCTTGAATTTATTTGGGTCTATTTCTATGCCTCACTTCGAGACTATGAATCCCAAGAGTTTACCAAATGTGACACTGAATACACACTTCTTGGGATTTAACCGAACATTATGCTCAATGAGGTGATTTAAAACCTTTCACAATACATTGATATGCTCATGGTGTAATAGAGATTTGGCTAGTAATTCATCCATGTAATATTCCAAAATTTTATGCATGTAGTCATGGAAGATATATTTCATGCTCATTGGTAAGTGGCACTAGTGTTCTTAAGGCCAAAAGGCATAACCTTATAACAAAATGTCCCCCAAGGAGTTGTGAACATCGTTTTTATCTAGTTTTATGGATTAATATGAATTTGATTGTATCCAGAGAAACCATTTTATAAGGGATAAAATTTTTTGTCCTGTTGTGGCGTCTACCAATGCATCAATGTTTGGCAAAGAAAACTCATCCTTAGGACTCGCCTTGTTGAGATCTTTAAAATCAATGCAAATGTGAATCCTCCCATCAGGCTTCTTAATGGGTACCATGTTGGATAATCCACTGATATAATAAATTCGACGTCCAACAGTTTTTGCAATTCATCTTTGACCATCAAGGTGATTGTTGGATGCATCTTACATAGCTTTTTTTTAACTGGTTTGACACTTGGATCCAATGTAATATTATGCGTGACCAAATTAGGATCTAGTCTTGGCATATCTTTATAATACCAAGCAAAAAATTCTATATTTTATGTTAAAAACTTTGTATAATCAGCTTGTTCATCAGGGGATAGACCTTCCCCTAATTTTATGTTATGGGGATTATTGGGATCTGTGTTGATATACCTATCAACTGTTGGCTCAATTTACATGTGTGATCCATATTCCAACTGATGTGGAATAGGGATTAATTGAATATCATCATTTGGGTTTACGTCCTCAATTGGTATTTCATACTCAACATCATTTTGAGTAGTCCTTGGAGAAAATGAAATGGTTGTAACATTTTCTCGCAAGGCCAAAAATCTGATGGAGATGGGGGATAATATCATCAATCAATGTCAATTATCTCAACGTCGAGTTGTAATGTCTTTGACGGGTTATTTGGATATCTCAATGATGCACTTAGATCTATGGAAATCATGTTGATGGATACATGCTCTCCCTCCCATGGGTGAGTTGATATAGATATCTGATGTTGTCTCTTAACTCATGGGGGTGGTTATGGTGGATGTGGAATGACCAATGGTGGTCGATGAAAAATTTGATGATCTTGCTCTTCAAGTGGTAAAACTTACTTCCAAATGGGATATTGTATTGGAAACATGCGAATATAGAACTCTTACTCATCATACAAAGGAACAACTCACTCATATTACTCATATAAACTTGGATAATTTATGGGTGTTATGTCATAGTACTCCTCATCATCTGTGGTCCATTCATGAGGAGGACCTTGATCCTCTTCCTCACTATCAGATTGCAAGGTATGTGAAATATATCCTACTTCATGATATTGAGCTACATCACTAGATAACCCTTGATCTACCATGTTTATGGAAAAATAATCTCCCAATGAATGGGCATGATTTGGATTGGTATAGATATCACATGCTAGCTCATCCCTGTAATTCAAACCTAGATGTTCTAGGATCTCTATGAGTATATCTAAAGGTACTAGCTTGTTGTGTCCCAATCTATATTTATCATATGGTAACTGATATTGTGGCTAACATGGAATATCAGTACATATAGCCCTATCCCATATTCGTGTCAATGATAGCGATGGAGATATCACATGGCATAGTTAGGATTTGACATATAATTTATATCGTCATAGAAAGGTTCATCATCTTCTTCTTGCTGAGGAACTGCCAACATTCCATACTCTATACCCCCATATATAAAATTCATTTGATTGGGTGGTATAACTAGAGGTACAATGCTACCTATGGGGAGACAAGGTCATCCCATATCTTGCACTGTCTCTATTGATGGAACTGTTGTGACATTTCTCACTAAGTATTCTCCTATCCCTCTACTAGACATGTGGATGGTAACTTGGGATGGTGAAGGTGTAGGGGACAGAAATGAGGCTTGAGATGACTTAATTTGAACCTCTTGATATGATTCCTCATCTTGTAGACAAGGAATCTCTTCCATAGATATGGTGGAAATGATAGAAGGGATTTCATCGATTGGCCTCTTCAACATGTTCCTCTGTAGAGGATTGGATGATGACGAAGGTATTTCTAATGTTTCCAATGATGATGATGGTATGGATGAATATGGTATTGGTGTAATGTAAGGTGATAGATAAGGAAGTGGACCTTTAATGGATGTGTTTAGTTTGAAGTCCACATGAGTCAATGGTAACATCAACTTAGGAAATTGCTACACCATGTTACAATACTTAAAGGGCTCAAGGTCTATAGAGACTATGTGTACCTACCCTTCATAAGTATATTTGAGATATTGGTGAGCAATGGATGGGATACACTTCATTTCTTGAATCCAAGGTCTACCTAGCAATATATTATAGGTCATTGCACCCTCTAAAACATGACACAGTGTTGATATAGTTTTGCATCCCACCTGAATGGGTAGGACTATAGTACCAACTATGGAGCAAATTGTATTATTGAATACTTGTAGGGTGTATGTGTATGCAACAACAAGATATATTGAGATTTCTAGGTATTTAAGAGCACTAGTGGTTATTATGTTGCTTTATGAACCAACGTCTATTAAAACTATCTTATACGGTATATCATTCACACATGCAATGATGTGCAAAGGAGGGTCCACCACATCACTTACTATGGTTTTGAGTTTATGCTCATGGAACATGATAACTGGATCCTTATATTGTTGCATATGCCCCACAAAATTTATGGGGTTAGACTCTTGGGGTTGTAGCTCTATCGACTTAATAATATCCATTAGAACTTCTCTATGAGGAGGATATTGTTGAATGAGCTTGTAAATGGACAATATAGCTGATGTTATTCTTAATCTCTATGCAAGCTCAATTTTTATTGTCACTACTGGCCTAGGTGGAAGGCTCTATACTAGAGGTGGTGGTGGTTGTGATATTTATGGAACATCTCTTGAAGCTACAGGTGGTGCAACTTGACTTATATAGCATATATTCCTAGTCACAATACTTACCATCCTAATGTACCCTTGTAAAGGGGGTGCCATCTTGACCTCATTCATTTGTTTAGTAGGAGTTGCATGTACCTCATGAGTAGGTAATGGGACTTTAAAGACACCCATATATTGATAATTTGAGGTGAGAGGATAATCTAATTGGAGTTCATTCCTATCAATCATATATTGCACTACATGTTTGAAACCATAGAACATAGGTAAATCATGGCCACCTTGCCAATGATATTCACAAAATTGATCTTCTCAACATCCCATAGGCTTTGGTTTACCTGTATTCAAATCTATAGAATTTATTTTTGGTAAATTATTCAATTTAGCCACCCACAAAAAATTGAATAGGAAGTCTATTGACTCAGCAAAGGGTGTAAATTGTTGCCTAGGACAACGTGGTTGATTCTAGCCTTGATTCATTTGAGTATTATTATTATAACTCGTAGGAGGAGGTTGGGCCTAATAATTTACATTTTGAGGAGGCATCATTTGTGTAGGCCCTGGAGAATTAATGACCACTTGACTGATTTTTGCTGACTTTGATGGCAATGGATTACTCTTTGGATTATTTTTTTACTCCTTATGAGGTTTGGCTATCTCCCCCTCTTGGATTTTGATTTCTTCTATGGTTCTAGCCTATGTTAGAGCATATTCCAAAGTGGGATATTGCTATATTTATAACAATAAAGATATTGGTTTCAAAAAACTCTTTAAAAACATCTGATTCAATTCGAATATTGGCAATAGATAGGGTAGCTTAGCTAAGAGCGCTCGCCACCTGTTTCCATAGTTAGTGATAGACTCATCATCATATTGTTTCAACCCCGTAAGGTCAGTTAGGATCATATTTCTCTTGGTATTGAAGGTGAAACATTCCAAGAATGCATCTGCAAACTATTCAAATATATAGATGCTAGGCTTTGGAAGTTGATTAAACCACTCAATGATTGGGCCAAAGAGGATAATTAGAAAAGTCCTCAAGAGTAATGCATAATTCTCCTATATGCTAAAGCACTAATTCATGAATATCATGACGTGCTCTTGCACATTTTATTCTCCCTTAAATTTTTCCAATTTGGGCATTTTGAAATGTTCAGGGTATGGAGGATAAGGTATAGACGGATGTAGTGGTTGATTGTGCAATTGGTGCAATGTGGGCTTTTGAAGCCTAGTGCCAACTTTATTTCTCTCTATAATTTCAAAGCATTCAAGCAATACTTATTTTGGACCCATGAATGGGGATGCTGAATATTAAGCATATGTTAAAGTGGTTGATTTTAATCATTCATACCTCCAAAAGGTGCTTCAAAGTAATCCTATCTTTGTTCCAAATCATCATAAGCCCCATAAGGTGTTTCAGGAATGGGCCTACAAGGAGGAATGAAAGCCTATTGCAGGTGATATATATTATACCTTGTCGGCAAGTTCTAATCAGGCCTAGGAGGTCTAGGAGACAACATTTAATTAGGTCTAGGAAACCTATTCTAATGAAAATTAGGTTACCTCTAGCGAGCCTCTTCTCTATCCATGCTTGGAGTAGGAACCCCATTACGTAATGTTTCTTGAATCTGTTGTTCAATTCTTTGTATTTCTAACTACTATCGATGCTCTAAGAGATCCAAGCTTTGTTTATCTGACCAAAGTTGATTAAACTTAGCTTGACTATCAACACACTTCTTAACTAATTAATTAATTTGATTAGCTATATTAGGCCTATGTGCCCTAGCACTATTGCCTTGATACCTATCCTATTCAGTAGGATTTGTGAGATCTACTATGAGTTTCCCTTGATTGAGAGAAGTTGCATTTACTTGAGGTTCCCTCCTAAACATATATTTTTGATATTATGTTGGCATAGAGGTACATAATGCTTGCATGTAATGATGCGAGTGAGGATAATCAAGATCCTCCTCAGGTCTTCCCTCATAAATGAAGAAAGGTAGGGTGGAATTGGCTTACCCATTACAACAAGTATCATAATCATCTATGTTTTGGTACCTTTGGAAAGGGTGATTTGAAAGAATAAGATGATCATTTAACCCTACCCTAGGTGAGAAGTCTTGATCTTGCACACAAGTGTGTGGAGTAGACTGAACACGCATGTGAATGAATGGTATTGCTCTATTTGGAGGTGCCTCACTGCATGGTTTCTCTTCTTGAAATAAGGTATTTGTAGTATCCATATTAGGGAAATGGTTTCCTATATTGGGAAAATGACCTGTGGGGGTACCCTATACAAGAGTCCCTTGTAGGCTAGATTCCCTTTCTAACCTTCTAGGATTGGGGAGAGTAGTTGACCACCAAGGAGGTATAACCATGTCCTTGGGGTCAAAACTAAGATGTTCTATGTCCTCTTACCTACTCCTCGTAACATCCACCATTAAGTGGGCTTGGCTATGGGTAAATACCATAGCTACTTACTCTAAACCTCTATATGATTATCTCTTTTATAATTTTTAGAAATTCAAGTACACAATCAATAGAAACACACAAGAATACAAATGATTATCTCTTTTAAAATTTATGTGTTCCTAAACTGTTTGATGTGTTTTTGATTTGTTGCCTTTGTAAAAAAAAAATCACTTGTTTTGAATGTTTATGTAATTCTCAAATTTTTAAATGGTTTTTACCTATACACTCACAACTCAACAATTAGAAATGAAATTCTGGTCACGTGAACCAACCAAAGTATGGAGATGAAATCCATACCCGATCAGGGAGCATAGGTCCTACCAGTCCTCACCCATATTGATTGTGGGTAGTGATACACCCTCCAAAGAGGAGTGCATGCAATTTTCCATGGCTAAGATAGTTCTTGGAGTCGGTCTTGGCCAAAAATAAGGGTATGTGTGATTTGATCCAATGGATGGATATGAAACCCATCATCGTTAAATTCTATCAGTGGTTGGGGATGAATTCCAACTCACTAATGTTAAAAAGAAGCATGGTGTGTGTGATTAATTTTCAAATGATTAAAATAAAACTATATATAATTCAATTATTGTTCACTAAATGCATGAAAATGCATTTTACTTTCAAAATCATATGCATATATATAAGGAAATTAAAAAATTTGTGAAACTAAATGAAACCCTAACCCTTAGGCGGGTCACACACAGGAAAACCAAACAAATGCATGTCTAATGCTATTCTTTTTCTAGTTTTTCTTCAATTTATTAATGTGGATTTTAGGAAAGGAAAATCTAACTTTCAACCACACATAAAAGACATGAAAATTTGAAATCTAATCCTTTTTAAACAACCTAGCTGTAAATTGAAGGTTTAGGGACTTACCTTGTCTGTTTTGAAAGTTGTTGTTTCTAGGAATTTCTACATAAAATCCCTATTTTTGTGGCCTTCCCTATGTGGTATGGCTATAAATTTGGGGTCTATACCTAGTTGTGACATTTACAATGACCATCCCTAGCAGTTCCAATTAGGAATTTAGGGGTCGTTTCTCCTCAAAACGACCAAAACCTGCAACATACAAAACACAAAAGGAGGTCAAAAATGGTAAAACTAAAAGGGGACAAGGGAAAATGGTCCCACCGTGATCACCACTGAATAAGAAAAAAACAATGACTCACCTTGTAGATTAAAACTGAAATGTAATCTAGTATTCTAAGAAAGCATGTAAAAGAATGATGTAAAAGAGGTAAACCAAGAAAGCTATTGAAATGATGAATGATTTAAATTAAAAATGTGGGGGTTATCATCGTATTCATAAATTCATCAATTCAAAAGGTTAAAATACACCCCCCTTTGAGGGCTTCTCATTTTGATACATTTCATATTACAAATTACAAGGGATCAAATCCCTCCATGAGCATAAAGGTGTGCTTCCAATGTTCTTCTCACAACCCACACTTGAGAGCTAATATTGGGCTTCATTTATACTACTCCTTAGCTCCTCCTTCATGCCTATAATACCTGCATCTACACACAAGAGATTGTGATGTTAATAGCATTGTGTTTAGTGATGAAAACCATAGAAAATATGCATCTATGAATATAAAATTTATTTGTGACTATTATAAACAACTCCAAATGACTTGAAATTCTAGTATGATGTTTAATAGGTGATTTTGGAAGGATCTAAGTAGAAATCATAGTGAAATTATTAGCAAAACTTGTGGTCATTCCTGGTAGTAACAAGTAAGACTATAATCATAAAAACATTAATCCACCCATAAAATCTACTCAAAACTTTACCAATTTTGGATATGCTAATATAATTCTATATAAATTATCTACATAGAAATTATATCAAAATTGTGGGCCATTTCATGGCTGTTTGTAGGATTTCCAATAAGACCTGCTAACCGTCCCTAGGGGGGACATCCACAAACTGGGGTATTTTTTACCACCAATTCCACTTGGATCTGGTCAATAAACCTCCTAGGGGTCTCGTCATCAAATGTCAAAAACTAAATCTCAAAATTTATTTATTTTGGAATCGATTTAGCATATTTTGGGATGCCCCTAAAATCACCTTAAAATGAAGATGTTTTCAAGGAAAATACTTGGGTAAATACGAGGACAAATGTGAGTAGCACTTCATGAGAAATGCTTGTTACTGTCTCTCCTTGAAATTGGGTAGGAGAACCTCAATTTATAACCAAAATAGATCAAATGTGCAAAGGGGCAAGTTATAGCATGTAAGGCAAGTGTTGCCACTTGTCAATGCCCTTGCCATGCATAGGGTGGAAGAGCTTGCCCATTTGGGACCTTCAATTTGTAGGTCTTGATGTTTATGATAGTCTCCCAATCAATTTTGTGTGATTGGGTAAGATAAATTATAGGAATTTATTACCATTTATCCCACCCTTTGACTTTTGAGGGGTTTGGTTCATGGCCATGCCACCTAGGGATGGTTGCTGGTGGTCGTCCCTAGATGGGACAACCATGGCTAAATGGTCCAAAACCTCCCAAAAGTGGGTTAAACCCTCCCAAAACTGGTTAGAAGCCCTAATTAACCCCTAAAGGTTACCCAATGGGGCCATATGATGTCGATAAGAGTGGCACATAGTAGTCATCTGATTTACACAATTTTAGTATCTATAGTGTTAGGATCATATCCTAACATTAATTAATAATAATAATAATATATTTTATCCTATGGTGATAATAATAAAATAATATATTAATAAATAATATAATAATTAATTATATTAATTATTATATTATTATATGATTAGGTTTAGGAAGCATTGCAACCTTTCACCTATAACCCTATATTGGGTATAAAATATTGTAAGAACTTATAATTCAAATAGGCATAAAATATTAAATATACAATTTATTGAAGGGACTTCCCAAACAATATAAAAAGTGGTTATTTTAGTATTAGGTTTATTATTTATTTATTTATCAATTTATGTGCTAGGAACCCTAGGTTCTTACCATTTGGTATCAGATGCTTATGGATCCAACCATATGGGTCAAGAAAATTAAAAATGACAGAAAAAATTATAAGAATAAATAAGAAACAAATGGAACGTTTTGATCGTATAGAGTATTTAATAAAAATGCAAGAGGAGGAGACCCTAGCCATGGAATCCCAGGTAGAGGAGGAGCCCATAGCCATGGAATCCTATGTGGAGAAATATCCCATAGCCATGGAATCCCAGGTGGAGAAAGAGCCCATAGCCAGGGAATCCTAGAGGGTACCCATTGCACTCCCCATGAAAGAAAAAAATTCAAACCCTAAAAATATCTCCAATGTTGTTTGCAATAGCTCCAATGTTGTTTGTTATGTTATTTTTAATGCAGAGGAAGAAACGAAAGTTTCTAAAAATTACAATGCATATCAAAGTGGAAGCTACAAACAAAATAGAGGCTCAAGATGCTCAGTATCATAAAGCTATTAACATTGCACTAACATCCACCTTGAATCTCATTGAACAAGAAAATATTAATAAAACCACAATTTGTGTATATTCATATCTCAAATTTCTCTTGCAGTATGGTAAACATCCATTTGAAAATAAAAAATCCACTCCGGTCCAGGAAAAAACTGCACATAATAACATAGCTTTGGCGAAAATGATTTTACAGGATACTCTACCCGTAATAAAAAATTTAAAATTATTGTGCAAGTGCGCCCTCCACCTTGGCCTCCTCTCGGGATTAAAAAATGGCAGGCCTACATTTCTTCCCAACTAGTTCCTCTTCATATCTAACATGTTTGTGTTTCTACAATGGGCTGCAATAGCAATGGTCTATTTGCAACCGGCATTCGAAATGTTGGATGACGATCTGTCGATGTTAAAAGGGGACAATTTTCTATGCACAACGGTTGCCCAGATTGATTCTAATGCCTCTCTAATGTGCTATGGGGAAAAAGAAACGAATCCAAAAAGGTAGCAAAGATACCAAGGAGATATTCCATAGAAGAAAACATCTATTTGTCTAATAATCATGGTTCTAAAATATATTGCAAGCAGACTGTTTCATGTTGGAAATATTAAACCAAACATCACATCCAAAAGCGCTTCGGCATGATGCTTTGCCGAAATGCATTCAGAAAATGGTTCGGCGCGAAGGACATTTCGGCAGCCCCCGAAACACATTTCGGCCCGAAGCAAATTTGACTCGGCCGTTGAAAGCACTTCGCCGCGAAATAATGTCATTCTGCCCTCCGAAGCAGAAATTTGCCGAAGCGAAATGCAAGCACGGGAATTGATGCATTAATTATCCATGCATGCGAGTAGCTGGGGTTGTCCGACAGTTGGTCGAAAAGCCATTTCAGCATTTAAAGTTTGTCAGTGGGTTGGTGAGTTTATCCCGCCTTTTGTCCTCATTCCCCGCCTATAAATACCGGGGCCATTTTGTTATTTGTAGTGTAGAGGAGCGTAAGCTGAAGAGGAGAAGAGAGAGGAGAAGGTTGAAGAAGCAGTTGGAGCAGCAGCCTCCAGGAGACGGTTTTTATGTTTATCCTACAAAGTTCTACTTGCAGAAGATTGTAATCGCTTCAGAAGGAAGCCCTTTGTAATCCGGTGTTAAAGATATATAAATAAATATTTATTCTACGCATTTGTCTGTCTCTGTGCATTATTTTTATCCGCAGACATCCAGAGCTAGGGTTTGCCCGAAGCAAGCAAATACCAGTTCGATCCAGAAAGGGATCAGGTTCATTTGTTTGTGCTGAAGCACATTGCGGACTCTGTTTTCACCGAAATTGCCTTGGGCTGCAAAATCACAGTCTTCCCATCCGAAAAATCCTTTCGGGACGAAGTTCCCCGAAGTAGATTTACTTCGAAAGGTTTTGCCCCGAAACACATACTTCGGGAATATCTTCCCCGAAGCATTTCTAGTTCGGCAATATTTCTCCCGAAATAAATACTTCGGGAACATTTCCCCCGAACCTCTTCTCACTCGCCGAAGTTCCTCCCTCGCTGGAAATTTGTCCGAGACTCTTCCCGAAGTGCATATTTGCCGAAGCAATTTTTCGGGGACCCTCTCGCTCGCCGAAGTAAATTTCCAAAGCAATTTTTTGCGACCCGAAGTAGCTTTTCGAAAGTGATTTAAATCGTGATTTGACTTTATTTCCTTCAAATTGGTATCAGCTCAAAGTTGTCGTGACACGGATATAGAAGCATGGCTTCTGAGAGAAACTCGCTATAGTTGCAGATCCCGTGATTTAACGACAAGAACTATGATTACTGGAGTATCCAGATGAAGATCCTCTTTGGGTCACAGGATTTGTGGGACTTGGTCAAGAATGGATACCCGAAGTCGGTAGATGCAGTAGCATAGGCCGCCCTCTCCCAAGCCGACAAATATCTTCTGAAGGAGAATTAGAAGAAAGATCAGAAAGCCCTATTTTATATCATGCAAGCGGTTGAGGAGACTATCTTCTCGTGGATTGCATCAGCCACCAAGGCCAAGCAGACCTAGGAAATTTTGGCAAGTTCGTACCAGGGCACCAACAAAGTGAAGTTGGTAAAATTGCAGATGCTCAGGAGGCAGTTCGAGAACCTGCAGATGAGTGAGTTAGAGACCATGAGCGACTTTTTCACCCGAACGATAGATGTCATCAACTAGATGCGATTGAATGGTGAAATTGTGCAGAATCAAAGGATCGTGGAGAAAATCCTACGAAGTCTACCAGCGAAGTTTGACTCTGTGGTTATTGCAATTGAGGAGTCAAGGGATTTGACAATCCTCTCGGTGGACGAACTCATGGGTTCCCTGTAGACACATGAGCAGAGGCTGAGCCGCTCAACTCAGTCCTCTTTGGAGCAAGCTTTCAAAGCAAAAGTCTCAGTCCGAGATAGCGACAGATAATACTCCCACCATTGCGCTTCTAGTTCTCAAGGAGGAAGAGGCAGAAGCAGACGTGGGAGAAGTAACAAGCAAGGAGGGAGGTCAAACCCTCATGACAGCGAGCCCAATTACAACTTTCATCAGCATGGAGGAAGAGGCACTGGCAGAAATCAGCAAGGAAGCTCTCAGCAGAAGGACATGTCAAAGGTCCAATGCTACTACTATAATAAGTTCGGCCATTATGCCTCACAGTGCAGAAAGAAGATGGTGAACGAGAATCAGCAGCAAGCCCATTATACGGAAGAAACCAGAAATGCGATAGGAGGAAATATGCTGCTGACTTGCAGTGTTGAGGAGGAAAGCAAGAAGAACATTTGGTATCTTGACAATGGGTGCAGCAACCACATGATTGGGAACAGGGAGATGTTATCACAACTGGATGAAACAGTCCAGTCTGAATTCAAGATGGGGAACAACAGCAAGGTTCCCGTGATGGGGAAAGAAAAAATCTCCATCCACACCCGACACGGTGAAAGAAAAATAATTCAGAATGTATATTATGTGCCTGGGTTGAAGCACAATCTGCTGATGTTAAGATCCTGCTATAAAATAAACTCAAATAACACACTCTCACACAATTGCTTGGAAATAACTCACATAAACATCACATTAATATAACAAAAATTTGCATAAAGAACAATCTCACAATAGAACTGAATCGCGGGCCTCTTCGAGGGGGCAACCTCCTTCAATACTTCATTAATTTTGCAAAAGATGGTTACATTGGTGCCTTTTCGGGTATTTAAGGAGTTTCCTTCCAAGATTGGCTTACATGCAAAATGCCACCTGGATTACATGCATAATGCCACCCGAATTACATGCATAGTGCCACTTTGAATTACATGCACAATGCCACTCGAATTACATGCACAATGCCACATATCTACCATGTGTTACATAAAAAGGGTGCCATTTGTCATAGGCACTACCTAAGCTAAAACTTAGAACATTACAAAATATTAATCATGGGTACTACCCACGTTCACTAGGAATTATTACATCAAGGAAGTTATTACATTAAGGGTTAGGATGAGATCCTAACATGCCCTTCTCCTTGAAGAAGCTTTGTCCTCAAAGCTAAAAATGAGGAAACTATTCTTGGAGTTGATGGAGGGACTCCCATGTAGCATCCTCAGGTTGAAGTCCACGCCACTGAACCAGGACCTCTGTGATGGTACGGTTGCGAGTTCGACGATACAGCAGCTGCTTTGGTGCAAGTAAGATGGAGCCTTCTTCATCCAATTCGGGAAGTGTTGATGGAACCTGTACCTTGGAGCTGCCCGAAATGTAGGAGGGAGGCATGAGTGGAGGGTGCCCGTACTCAGCCTCTGGTGGCGATATGATAGGAAGTGTTGTACCACCATTCGGCCAAAGAAAGCCATTTTTCCCAATGAGTAGGATGATCGGAGGCAAGTAGCGAAGGTAGGTTTCCAAGTAGTTATTAACAACCTCTGTTTGACCATCCGTTTGTGGATGGTAGGCTAAACTCATTGTGAGCTGAGTCCCCTGCAACTTAAACAACTCTTGCCAAAAATTGCTAGTAAGGCTGGGATCACGATCAGATACAATGGAGGTTGGCATGCCATGAAGGCTAAATATGGAGTCAAGGAAAATTTGGGCAATAGTGAATGTTGTGTAAGGATGGGCTAGGGCACAAAAGTGAGCATACTTTGAAAGGCGGTCCACTACCACAAAAATAACAGACTTGTCTCCAGATTTAGGTAGCCCTTCTATGAAATCCATAGAGATGTCAGTCCACACCTGATCCGATATCGACAAGGGTGGAAGAGTGCCCGAAGAGTGCACTGTTTCTCTTTTCATCCTTTGACCTGTGTCGCAGTCTGCCACAAAAGAGTGAATGTCCTGTTTCCTACCTTTCCAAAATAAGGTGCGCTTGAGTCGCTCATAAGGTGGTCTGATATTGGGAGGTGTACTATCCAAAAATAATGGAATGGCATGGTCGTGAGAGCAATGCAGTGGTCGTGTGATGGGTTCTGAAAATATGGCCTCATGTTTGTGGAGAATCTGTTGCATGTCTTGTGGGATTTCACCCATTGGAGATGTGGATGGCTGGATGGAGAATAGTTGTGCAATGACCCCACGTGATGATTTCTTTAGCAATTTCTCCATGCCGTTTGAACTGATAATTTGAGGTGTTCCTGTCGGGGAGCCCTTGATGATGTGTGTTTGTCCATTCTGGAAGAACTGCATCCAAAGTTTAGCAAAGTTCCAACTAATAGTGCCAAACGTACTCAACCATTGGCATCCCAAAACAATATCACATCACCCAAATGGAGGGCAAACATGTCCTACTTGAGTTCATAATCCCCTATCTTGATTTTAACATTGTGACACTTTCCTTTACAAGATAAGGTTCCCCCATTGGCTACCATGACCTCAAAGGAATTACAATTATGGATATAGCAATTTGCCCGTTGAGCAACTCTAGGGTCAATGAAGTTGTGCGTGCTTCCCGAATCCAAAAGGATGGAAAGACGTTGGCCCTTGAAACATCCTGTAACCTTCATGGTTTGAGGAGTAGTAATGCCTGCAAGGGCATGGATTGTAATTGATGTCTCAGGTTCCTGTTTCCCTTCTTCTTGTGGGGGAGGTGTTTCTGGAGGGTCCTCATCCTCATCACTCTCGTCAACGGTATCAGGTTCTCCAACATCTATCAAGAACAATTTTTTGTGTGCACACTTATGCCCCTTGAAAAACTTTTCATCACAATTGTAGCATAATCCTTTGGCATGACGTGCATCCATCTCTTCGATGGTGAGGTGCTTGGGTGCAGCAGGTTTATTATCATCTGGGTGTTGGGCTCTCGGGGGAAATGAAGGTCTATCTTGAGAAAACTTTGATGGGCGTATTTGGGCAGAGAGTTTAGATTCGGCCAGATGGGCCAAACTGATAGCTTCCATCATAGTTCGTGGTTTCAAAATTTTGACTTCTGCTTGGAGTTCCATCTTCAACCCACTGATATAACAACTCTGGAAGAACCCTTCACTCAATCCTCTTGTTCGATTGGCCAATTTTTCAAATTGAGCTTGGTACTCTCGAACTGACCTTGTTTGTTGTAGTTTGGATAAGGCTCCTGTGAAGTCCTCAAACTCACTAGGACCAAATCGAGTGAGTATTTGGGATTCAAAATCCTCCCAAGAGAGATTTGGGTAGGTAAGACGCAACCATTGAAACCAGTGTAGAGCCTCAGATTCCAAGTTAAAGGAAGCCATCTGGACTCGATGAAATACTCGTACATTATGAAGTCGAAAGAATTGGTCAACCCGACATAGCCACCCATCAACATCCTTCCCACTGAATTTGGGAAAGTCCAACTTGGGCATTCTAAAGGGTGTATCATGGTCACGATTCCTTGTAGAACTCTCAGCTTGGTATTCTGATTTGGGTGGTTCTCTTCTCAGTTTGCTATCCACTTCAGTCAATGCTTCTTCTAAGCGATTGCTAGTGGCCTCATGCTCTAGGTGAAGACCTTGGACTTCTTCCCTTATGGAGTGAAAAGCCGAGTTCAAGTTCTCAATGGCTTTTGTTAGGGAATCCAAGTGTTCTAGTTCTTTCTGGTGTCCACGAGTACCCTGGGCCATTTTTTGACCTTTTGTGACCAGTTACTAAAAATAGAATTGAATTTTTTTGACTTACTATTTTTAGTAAATGCCCAAAAAAGTGCTTGGGTGCTATATATCAAAATGATCAGTAGGAGGAGGTGGTCACAATGAGCTATATCTCTTAACACTACTTTTTGGCACCCCAGACTTTTTTTTTTTTTTTCTCCTGTTTTGCTGAGTCTAACGGTGTTTCAGATTCTGATTCTGAGCTACGGAGCAAAAGTTGGGTATTGGAGCACTATCTAAAACCGCCGTGTTTCACACTCAAGATTCTCTGTATTTTGCAGGTGACTGATATGACAGTTCTGTTCTGACTCTGAAGACTGTGAATTCTGCCCTGACTGTGCTGACCTCTCTGACCTGACTGACCTGACTGTGACTGCCACTGTGAATTTGACTGTTACTCTCCAGACTTTCAACTTAAGTGTCACCCTCATGGCTTATCCCGAATGCATGTCCCTTTTGTTATTTTTTTTGGTAGAGGACTCCTTTCTCATATGCTCACTTTTGAAATGCAGGTTTACGAATGGGGTGTTTGGATTCTTATTTTGATTTTTATTTTTGTATTTTTTACAGGTTGCAGTTTTAACAGAACCAGGGAATGCTAAGTATAGGAGTATGTACCACCCATAGGCCCTCTAATATACCGACAGTGACGAACAATAGTGCTCGGACCAATATTTCGGGCCACTCTCAAGAAGGATTCCACACATACCCTTGAGCACACTACCCGCCTCTCTGACAATACGGGAGGGTAATCGTCCAGGATGCTGTGTCCCGTAGACTATGAGTAATACAAGGCCGAAGAGCTTCCTAATGGCTAAAAGTTTGTTTAATCCTAAATGTTCTCCCGATATACCCGAAGATACGTGGGAGCTCAAGTCCGTGCGCGAGTTCTGTCTGAGGCCTAGGTATTGGAGCCTGATCGCCCCTCACTTCACTAGACGCTTTATGGGCTATCTAGCTTAGCCAATAACGACAGATCCTTCGCGATATTTTAAAACCCCTGGTACAGGGTTTCTACCTACTCAACTAATAATATTTTTTTTTTGTTTTTGGTCTGGAAAAAAAACACTATATTTTTTTTTGGATTTTTTTAATAAGGAAAAACAGAATGGAAAAAAAACACGGAATTTATACCTAACAGGCGGATTGGATGGCAAGAATCGTTGCAGTTGCAACAGAACTTGGCCCTGGAAAGCGCTCTGATACCACTTGTTAAGATCCTGCTATAAAATAAACTCAAATAACACACTCACACACAATTGCTTGGAAATAACTCACATAAACATCACATTAATATAACAGAAATTTGCATAAAGAACAATCTCACAATAGAACTGAATCGCGGGCCTCTTCGAGGGGGCAACCTCCTTCAATACTTCATTAATTTTGCAAAAGATGGTTACATTGGTGCCTTTTCGGGTATTTAAGGAGTTTCCTTCCAAGGTTGGCTTACATGCAAAATGCCACCTAGATTACATGCATAATGCCACCCGAATTACATGCATAGTGCCACTTTGAATTACATGCACAATGCCACTCGAATTACATGCACAATGCCACCTATCTACCATGTGTTACATAAAAAGGGTGCCATTTGTCATAGGCACTACCTAAGCTAAAACTTAGAACATTACAAAATATTAATCATGGGTACTACCCACGTTCACTAGGAATTATTACATCAAGGAAATTATTACATTAAGAGTTAGGATGAGATCCTAACAGCTGAGTGTTGGACAGCTTATGCAAAATGGACACATTATTTAGTTTAAATATGGTGTCTGTTCCATCAGGGACAAAGTGCATGGACAAATCGCAACTGTGTCCATGATGAAAAACAAAATGTTTCCGCTGTAGATTCAAAATGAATCTTTGATGTCTCTGAGTGCAGTTGTGAAGGATGCTACCTAGTTGTGGCATCTCAGATTCGGTCACCTGAGTTTCAGTGGCCTGAAATTGCTGCATAGGAAGTAGATGGTGAAGGGTTTACCCCTTATTGAGCAACCGAACCAAGTTTGTGAAGGTTGCCTTGTCGGCAAGTAGCACAGGGACGCATTCCCTGTAGGACAGTCTTGGAGAGCATCACGGCCATTGGAGCTGGTGCACTCAGACATTTGTGGTTCCATGCAGACCACCACATATGCCGGTAACAAGTTCTTCCTGACCTTCATTGATGACTTCAGTCGGAAGACATGGATTTATCCAATCAAGTTGAAGTCAGAGGCATTTGCAAGGTTTAAGGAGTTCAAGGCTCTGGTTGAGAAATAAAGTGGATATTATGTGAAGACTCTCAGAACTGATGGAGGTGGAGAGTACATCTCCAACGAATTCCACAACTTTTGCAAGCAGCATGGAATTCGGAGGTAGTTCACTACCAGATACACACCGTAGCAGAATGGTGTAGTTGAGAGGAAGAACAGAACAATCATGGAGATGGCACGGAGCATGCTGAAGGCAAAAAGTTTGCCACATGAGTTCTGGGCAGAAGCTATAAGTTGTGCAGTTTATCTGCTGAACCGATGTCCCACCAGGAGTGAGAGACAAAATCCCAGAGGAATCCTGGAGCAATCTGAAGCCAAGTGTGGCTCATTTGCGAGTTTTCGGGTTCATAGCATATGCACATGTTCCATATGAGAAAAGGCAGAAGCTGGATGACAAAGCTGAAAGATGCATTTTCACAAGATACAGCGAACCAGTAAAGGCATACAGGCTGTACAATCCTGTGACAAAGAAACTTGTCATCAGGCGAGATGTGAAGTTCCTAGAGGATGAAGCCTGGAACTAGAAATCAGAGACTGGTCAGCCTGAACTAGCAGTTGTTGAACCTGTAAACTTGGAGGAAGACAGTGTGCAGCCCCCTATACCTTCAAGCAGCAATAGTGGTGCCAGCAGCAACACAGCCACATCATCCCGATCACCTTCACTTGCAAGCAGAATTCAAAATATGAGAACACCTGCGAAGACTCGCAGCTTGCAAGACATTTATGAGGTAACGCGTAATCAGATGGATGAAGAATATTCTAACTTTGCACTATTTACGAAGTGTGATTCAATGGAGTTTAAAGAGGCAAGTCAAAATCGCACATGGGTGAATGTGATGGATGAGGAGATAGCAACCATTGAGAAGAATGAGACATGGCAGTTGACAGATCTTCCAATAGGAAAGAAGACCATTGGGGTCAAGTGGGTGTATAAAACGAAGTTCAACACCCAAGGAGAAGTTGACAGGCATAAATCCAGACTAGTGGTGAAAGGGTACAAGCAGAAGTCAGGAGTTGACTATCATGAGGTGTACGCACCTGTAGCCCGACTTGAAACGATCAGAATGATTCTGGGACTAGCAGCTTAGAAATGCTGGAGTGTGTACCAGATGGATGTCAAGTCTGCCTTCCTAAATGGAGTGTTGGAAGAAGAGGTCTACATAGACCAGCCACCAGGTTACAAAATCGAAGGGCAAGAAGACAAGGTCCTGAAGCTGAAGAAGGCCCTGTATGGGTTGAAGCAAGCACCTCGGGCATGGTACAGCCGGATTGACGACTATTTTCAGGAGAATGGGTTTCAGAAATGCCCATATGAGCACTCCCTGTACCTAAAAATAAATGAAGCAGGGGAGTTGATAATCGTCTACCTGTATGTAGACGATCTGATTTATACTGGCACTAGCAGCAGCCTATTCGCGCAGTTCAAGACAACCATGAAATTCGAGTTTGAAATGACTGACATGGGGCTGATGAAATATTTTCTCGGCATTGAAGTTGTCCAATCAGTAGATAGCATCTTCATTTCTTAGGGCAAGTATGCAAAGGATGTCCTGAAGCGTTTTAAGATGGAGGACAGCAAGCCTTCCATCACTCCAGCAGCCACTGGCGTCAAGCTGAGAAAAACTGACAACAGCAGAAGTGTTGACCCAACTCTCTATAAAAGGTTAGTTGGAAGCTTGATGTACTTGACAACAACCAGGCCAGATTTGATGTACGCCGTGAGTTTAATCAGTCGGTTCATGGAGTCGCCCAAAGACACTCACTGGAAAGTAGGCAAGAGAATCCTGCGATATGTCAATGGCACAAGGAACCATGGACTCCACTATGCCAGAAAGGACCAGCTGGAGTTAATTGGCTACACCGACAACAATTGGGTTGGTAGCGTAGATGACAGGAAGAGCACTTCGGGGAATGCCTTCCACTTTGGATCCGGAGTTGTCTCTTGGTCCTCGAAGAAGCAGCCAATTGTGGCTCTATCTACGACGAGAGGCGAGTATGTTGTCGCCACCTCGACGACTGCCGAGCGATCTAGGCGAGAAGAGTTACGAGTGAACTACAGCATCCGCCGAAAGCGACAACAACAATATTTTGTGACAATAACTCTGCCATCGCGCTCTCAAAGGACCCAGTCTTCCATGGCCGGACGAAGCACATAGACATCCGGTACCATTTCATCAGAGAGTTGGTAAAATTTGACGAAGTACAGTTGCAGTTCTGTAGGTTGAAGGAGCAGCTGGCTGACATCTTCACAAAGCCCTTGAAAGAGGAGGACTTCGCCAGACTGCGAGATATGCTGGGCGTCAGAGAATGTGTGAAGTTTGGTTTAAAGGAGGGTGTTGGAAATATTAAACCAAACATCACGTCCAAAAGCGCTTCGGCGCGATGCTTTGCCGAAACGCATTCAGAAAATGCTTCGACGCGAAGGACATTTTGGCAGCCCCCGAAACACATTTCGGCCCGAAGCAAATTTGACTCGGCCGTTGAAAGCACTTCGCCGCGAAATAATGTCATTCTGCCCTCCGAAGCGGAAATCTGCCGAAGCGGAATGCAAGCACGGGAATCGACGCATTAATTATCCATGCATGCGAGTAGCTGGGGTTGTCCGGCAGTTGGTCGAAAAGCCATTTCGGCATTTAAAGTTTGTCAGCGGGTTGGTGAGTTTATCCCGCCTTTTGTCCTCATTCCCCGCCTATAAATACCGGGGCCATTTTGTTATTTGTGGGGTAGAGGAGCATAAGCAGAAGAGGAGAAGAGAGAGGAGA
Source organism: Wollemia nobilis (assembly GCA_028583015.1). Lineage (NCBI taxonomy): Eukaryota > Viridiplantae > Streptophyta > Pinopsida > Araucariales > Araucariaceae > Wollemia > Wollemia nobilis. The sequence continues at coordinate 12,894,481 of JAQPPZ010001063.1, forward strand.
AGGTTGAAGAAGCAGTTGGAGCAGCAGCCTCCAGGAGACGGTTTTTATGTTTATCCTGCAAAGTTCTACTTGCAGAAGATTGTAATCGCTTCAGTAGGAAGCCCTTTGTAATCCGGCGTTAAAGATATATAAATAAATATTTATTCTGCTTCTGTCTCTGTGCATTATCTTTATCCGCAGACATCCAGAGCTAGGGTTTGCCCGAAGCAAGCAAATACCAGTTCGATCCAGAAAGGGATCAAGTTCATTTGTTTGTGCCGAAGCACATTGCGGCACTCTGTTTTCACCGAAGTTGCCGCGGGCTGCAAAATCGCAGTCTTCCCGTCCGAAAAATCCTTTCGGGACGAAGTTCCCCGAAGTAGATTTACTTCGGAAGGTTTTGCCCCGAAACACATACTTCGGGAATATCTTCCCCGAAGCATTTCTAGTTCGGCAATATTTCTCCCGAAATAAATACTTCGGGAACATTTCCCCCGAACCTCTTCTCACTCGCCGAAGTTCCTCCCTCGCTGGAAATTTGTCCGAGACTCTTCCCGAAGTGCATATTTGCCGAAGCAATTTTTCGGGGACCCTCTCGCTCGCCGAAGTAAAATTGCCGAAGCAATTTTTCGCGACCCGAAGTAGTTTTTCGAAAGTGATTTAAATCGCGATTTGACTTTATTTCCTTCATTTCACACATGTATTTTTACGAGTTAATAAATCACGTAGCATGCCTCTCCCATCAATGTCATAAATATTTACATTCTTTAGAGTCATTTCTTATAGTCATCAATTTATTGGATTGAAGAAATGTAAACGTTTCACAAGAAATATACGCACATGAAACCAAATTGAAGTTTTTATAGGGAAATCGAATGTTGCCTATATTTTCTGGGTTAAAATTTGAGGAGAACATGCATTTCATAGATCATTTTTGTGGTTGAGGAGTTTTACCGAATTTTTTGCTTTACTTCAATAGCAACCGTGAGGCTTTATATTGGAAAATCTCATATACACAATGAGGAATTATTGGTTAAAACAATGGATTAAGTAGATATCAACCTGTTTTGCATAATTTACTATACATTTTACCATTGTAGCTTTCATCTTGAGACTTATTGTACATCTGCTTAACAAAATGCACAAATGATTTCCAATTATCAGACATGAATAGCGCCTCTTTCATCCAAAAATATGTGAAGGCTCTCAAGGTTTGTGGATGATGGTAAGCATTAGTCACAATTTGATAGAAAGCCTCCTAAAGAACCACATCAAATACCCAATAATGAGACACTATTAACAACAAAAAACATATAATAAACAATATGAAAATAGGCTGCATTATCAAATCGTTGGATAGCATTTTCATCTATCAGAGGTATATTTTCTCTCTTTGCAACTTCTCTTAGCTATGAAATAGTAAAAACATTTAGGATTAGATATAAAAATAAACGAGGGGCATAAGTACAGGAGACAAAAATGGACAAGGTATAGCAGTTGGAATTAAAATCAAATAATAATATATATAGACCACTTGTGATTCAGTTAAGATTGCCTTGCTGGATAAGGTAATTGGAGATTGAATCTATTGCCCTCCTGTTATAGCAATAACAAGAGAAAATTGTAGAAATGTGAAAAAGTTGATTGGTCATAAGAAAATATCCAATGAGAGAAAAAATTTCAGGCAAGTGATCAAAAGAGAGAGAGGACATGTAGTCCAAACAAAGGGAATCAAAGATATTCAGCAGATATCATTAAGAAAGCAATCAATGCTCAATATGAAGCTCAGTAATAACTGTTTGATAAAACCTGATATGAATATGAAGAAAAACTAAATTTTACATAAACCTAGACCCAAAAATGTAATTAGTTTGTTTCCTACCCTACTAACAATCAAGACTCTCTGAAACCTAAACAATTCTGAGAATTTAGGAAATTTTAGAACCCACTTCCACATTCAAAACCAAGTTTCACAAAAATGACAAATAATGCTACCTTTCACCATAGACTGGAAAATATCTTACATACACATCAGTAAATCAATTTTACTACTTTATATTACATTTTATGAGCAACCTACTGATTTAAATTATGAAATTTGGAACACTTGCCTGCTTGAGGAGACTCTTCGAACTGCAGCAACAGATTTCTAGCTATTCCTCATCAAGCATATCCAAACAACTGGTAACATAGGTTTACATATACTGAATCTTCTACGCAAAAATGTTAAACTGATTTGCATGATTATGGAAGAATATAACATGCATCATGTGAAAAAATTGCAAATATTTGATAATTTACATTTACCAGTGGATTTCTTAAACAAATACATATGTTACAGTTTCTAAGGAAAGGAAGAAACTCAAGGATCCCACTTCCTGCTTTATTCATCATTCTTCTCATCAAGATCACATAAACATAGACCTTGTCTAGGTACAAAACAATGTTGCATAAATAGTCATGACTCAAAATAAAGCTGCATATACTAGGAAGAACTGGCCATTATCTGATAAGAAAGGTCCCTCTTCTTCCTTGAAAAATTGTTCTCCCGGAGGAAAGCTATTATAGCTACCAGCATATTGTGGCCCAGTATATCCCCAGTCGGGCTTTTCGGACTGAAATACAGCTTGCTTCAAGTCTTCCATCCTGCCCAAACAATCTTTGAAGGGGCTTATAATTGTTGTAGGAAATAATCATTTGCAAATTATTGAAGCACTAAAAAGTGCATAAATTTGAGTGTAAATATCATCCATGTAATCTAGTAAACTAATGGCCTTACATGTACTTATCATAACACTGGAATTCTCCAATACTTGTGTCTCAAACATCATAATCAATGATAAAGGATTCGATAAAATCTCGAGTGGACAAAAATAAAGGTACTAGGACAAAAATAAAGGTACTATCAAACTATATACTTGCTTTTATTAAGGTTCAAAAGGAGCTAAAGGTGAATTGTATAAAGTTTACTACTGCATTGGAGTCAAATTAACCTAATCCCTTAGTAAACCATAGAGCAAGTACTATTCCAAGGTGGAATATTTGAAGAGCATATACATATTTAAAATAATCAAATAGGAGATACAAGGTTTTATACATTAAGCTTACAAGGCCAGACGTTTGGAGAGTTACACACTACAATTCCAAGCTTTGAGGAAAAAAAAAAATTTAAGGAGGGTGGAATGTTAGGATCATATCCTAACATTAATTAATAATAATAATAATATATTTTATCCTATGGTGATAATAATAAAATAATATATTAATAAATAATATAATAATTAATTATATTAATTATTATATTATTATATGATTAGGTTTAGGAAGCATTGCAACCTTTCACCTATAACCCTAGAGTGGGTATAAAATATTGTAAGAACTTATCATTCAAATAGGCATAAAATATTAAATATACAATTTATTGAAGGGACTTCCCAAACAATATAAAAAGAGATTCTTTTAGTATTAGGTTTATTATTTATTTATTTATCAATTTATGTGCTAGGAACCCTAGGTTCCTACCATACAGGTTGTTATGGTAGCAATGACCACAAGGAAAAAGCACAAAATCAATTGACTCAAAATTCTTAGTAGGAGATGAGCTTTTCATCCAACCCAACTTCAAAACCCACCTTAGTCTCGAGGAATACCTAGAAAAGGAGCATGAGGATAGAAAACCCCCCTTTAGTGTTAAAGCCTCAACCTAAAGTATCCTTTGACATTCAATCGGAATTAGCTAGTACCCTAGCCAAGATCTCTCTCTTAGAAATTTTTCAAACTTATACTATTCATGAGGAAGCCTTGTTGAAGCTCCTAAAAAAAATATATCTTCCTCAAGACATCTCCCCTAGTGTTATGGTTGATGTTGTAAGTTTTCTCGGGATACATCATATCACTTTCTCGAATGATGATATTTATTTCTTAGATTCATGAGGGAATTCTCCCCTTTACATAATCATATTAATTGGGGAAATGTTTATCCAGTAGATTCTAATTGATAATGGTTCTTCCCTTAATTTACACACTTATCAATTCTTCCAAAATATTAGATTAAAAGAGGAAGATTTAATGAAATCTGGTAACATCATAAAAAAATTCAACAAGTATTATGAGGCTTAGGATGTTATATCCCTCCCCCTTAGGGGTGGACCTAAGATATTAGATACCTTATTCTATGTGGTGTTTTGCCCTGCATATTTTAATCTTCTTCTCGAATGTCCTTGAATCCATGCGATGAATGTGGTCCCTTCTACTTTTCACCACTCTTTAAAGTTTGAATTTCAAAATCAATTTATCACCATTTTGAGCAATCCTCATCCATTTCAATATTGTTCGCTTGTTAAAAAAGCTCAATCTGATCTTCATTTATGTCCACCAGTTCCCTCATCTCACATAACTAAGCAATTTAAAAATTTAAAAGTTAGTGAGGAACCATTAATCAATGTCTCATCATAGGATCAAGTCAATCCTTCTCTTCAAGAGCCTCTTCTGAGGATATCTCATCAAGGTTTGGAGTGGAGTGTTGAGGATGAGGGATCTCCATCTCCCTCCCAGGTGTAGAGCATAAAATCGGTGCACCTAACAATGGTAAATGAAATACATCTATTGATCTATTGATCTAAGAACTATAAAAGTGATATTTTAAGTAAGCATGAAAGACAAATAAGTAAAGAATGAAATCAATGGAAGCAAGTTAGGTAATATGCTCTCTGTGAATGGTTTTTTTTGGAGCTTTGCTAGATTTTGATGAGGAAAAACTACTCTGCTAGGGTTTGATGAAGAAAAACTGCTCTACGAGGGATGACAGCAGCTTCCAAAGGAGGTCTAAAAATTTGGAGGAATGTCATGATGGCATCGGGTCCGGCATAGAGAGTGCATGCTCATGATATTTTTCATATGAAAATGACTAGAAGGAACAAGATTTTCCAGTGCATGTTGGGAACCACTTGTTAAAGAACAATGGATGTTTGGAATGATGTGAAGCCAAGCCAGTTCTAGTGGTTCAACCAGACTTGGTGGCAGAATATGTGGAGTATCTAACCAAACATGCCCTTATTGGTAAATTTTTGGGCATCCAAATTTCTCTCCCCTTTGTGGAGGCTTGGGTCAGGAAGACTTGGAATCCTGAAGGTGATGTGGAGGTGATGCTAAGTGCAAACAACTATTTTATGGTGGTTTTCTCTTGTATTGCAGACCATAACAAAGCATTTGAAGGGGGTCCTTATTTCTATAACCAAGTGGGACTCTTTCTTAAACCCTGGCATGTGGGTTTCAACCCATTAGATGAGTGGTCGTCGTGAGTTCCAGTATGGGTGCGGCTTCCATTGCTCCCGTTGGAGTTCTGGAGAACTAATATCTTGCATAAGATTGCCCTTCTTCTTGGGAAGTTAGTTGGACCATCAAAATAGACAATGGATAAAAAGGTAATCTATGTTGCTCGTATTTGTGTTGAATTTGACTTAAATAATCCTATTCCATATTCTATTGAAATACAATTTGGATCAACTACATGGGTTCAAAAACTTGACTATAAAGCTCTTCCATTTTGTTTTTGGATTTACTGTGAATATGGCCACCTGCAAAGAAAATGCCCTAAGTTTGTCCCACTTGTGGCTTCAAATCTTGGGCCCTCTCAATCTGGACAAAGTTTGGATAAATGAAAAGCCCCGATAAAGGAAGGGGAATGGGATAAGGAAGGTTTTATTTCGATAAAATATTGAAACAAAGGACGAAGGGCAAATAAAGACCTTAAGGATAGCCATCCAGATGCTCTACTCAATCGTTTTGAAATATTAGATGATCTTGATCAGTGCATGGAGATACCTGAAATGTTTCTACCTGATGCAAATATAAGAAGGTTGAATCAAATGTCTCTTCTTAAGGGGAAACTTAAGGAATTAGATCTAGGGGGTTTAAATGAAGAACAAAGGGCTTTGGATCTGAGTATATGGGACATGGATGGATATAGCCCTATAAGGTAAACTATTTTGTAAAGTGGTACAGATTTAGTTATGCCCTCTCCTACTCAGGCACTGATGCAGTAATCCTTGGACTGCAAAACTCCTATGGTGTTGGGATTGCAGCAAAAAATAACTAAAAAAAAAAATCGGATAAGAATATGAAGGTGGATCGAAATAAGGACCAGGATAAAATTAAGTTAATGGGGGAGAATTTTGTGGAGTCAAGCTTGGTGAAAACATTGGACTCCCATTTTTATAACCCCCAAAAATTATTATCCTCTCATAGAATGTAAGGGGGTTGAACAACATCCCCAAAAAAAAAGTTATTTGTTATTTGGTTCATGTGCATTCTCCAAATGTGGTGTTTATTCAGGAGACTAAATTGACTATTGATAGTATGTTCAATATTGCTCCCAAGTTATGGAGAAGGGGGCAATGCCAGTGTATTGGTGCATGTGGATATGCTGGTGGTATCGCTTGTTTATGGGATTCGATTAAGATATCCCCTCTTACTTGGATTTCCAATAGATGGTCTATTTCGATGGTCGGGCATGATAATGAATCTGGTGAAACCATCCTACTTACAAATGTGTATGCTCCTATTGATTACAATAGTAAAGTGAATTTGTGGGATCACATTTTATTTATGAGAATTTTGGTTCCCATGTACCCATGGATTTTCGCTAGAGACTTCAACTCTATCACTTGTCTGGAGGAGAAACGTGGTGGGGTGGACCGTCTCGAGCCTTTTTCTTCTATCTTCATTGCTCATATCTAGGCCCTAAACTTGGTTGACATAAATCCAGATAATGGGAACTTTACTTGACACAATAGAAGGTGTGGGGAAGCTTCCATCTCAGAGATACTAGATAGGTTTTTGATATCTAGTTATTGGATGGGTAATAACATAAGTGCTAGTTTTGTGATTCTAGAGGGTAGGGGATCTGATCATTGGCCTATCAAACTCTCTACTTTGGAGTTAGGGCTAAAAAAGAATCCCTCATTTAAGTTTCAACTTATGTGGCTTCGTGATCCTAAGCTTCATGATTTCATGCGAGGTTGGTGGACCACTGGCAAACCTCCTCATGGCATTGCTATGTATTCCTTTATGAAGCGACTACAATTTATAAAACATAAATTGAAGAGATGGAATAGACTAAATTTTAGAAACATTTCCTTGGCTAAGCTGGCATCTCTTAGGAGTATGGAAGAAGCTTCAAGGAAGATTAGAGATCAGGGATTCACGAAGGAGCTTCTTGTTGAGGAATTTGAGGCTACGAAAGACCTTGTTGAATAGGAGCTGAGGGAAGAAATTTTTTGGAAACAAAAATCTTGAGTAGATTGGCTTCAGGAAGGGGATAGGAACACAACATTCTTTTATAACTCAGTTAAGGCTCACCGTAATGGTAACCTGATTACCTCTCTTGTGAATTCTCAGGGTGCCATGCTCTCTTCTTTCAAGGATATTTCAGAAGAGACTAAGAGGTATTTTTCCTCTCTCTTCAAGGAGGACTCCCTATCAGATGATGATAATGAAAAGCTTATTCTAAACTGTATTCCAGCGATTATTTATAGAGAGATGAATGAGCACTTGATGGGTCCAATTTCTCTTGAGGAGTTGTAAAATGTTGTATTCAAGATGAAAAAAGGAAAAGCCCCAGGTCCAGATGGATTCTCGATTGAGTTTTATCAGGGCTTTTGGTATTTAATCAAATTTGATCTTTTGGAGGTGGTCCATGAGTCCCAAAAGAACAAATAGATGCTAAGGGCCCTAAATTCTACCTTTGTGGTGCTTATACCCAAAAAAGAGGGAGCAAATTCCTTAGATATGTTCAGGCCTATTGTTCTCTGCAATGTTGTGTATAAGATCATCACAAAAATTATTGCTGAGAGGTTGAAGATATGGTTGAGCAAAATCATCTCTGAGGAGCAAGGAGGGTTTGTTGTTGGCTGGGGTTGTTATTGCTACAGAAGCTATTCACTTGATGGAAACTTCTAAGGAGAAAACTATTTTCATTAATTTGGACATGGCCAAATCCTATGATCAGGTCAGATGGACATTTCTTCAAAAAGTTCTTGCTGCTTTTGGATTTGAGGAGGAATGGATTAGATGGGTGATGATTTGTGTTTCTTGTTCCTCATTATTTGTTCTTTTTAATAATGAGCCATCAGATTTGTTTAAGGCCTCAAGGGGATTAAGGCAAGGAGATCATTTATCTCTTTATTTTTTTATCATTATGGCAGAAGGGTTAGGAATATTACTCAAGTCTCAAGTCATGCAAGGTCTCATTCAGGGGTGGACGTGGGATAGTAGTTTGCCACCTCTTTCCCACATTCAATTTGTTGATGATACTGCTTTGTTGGGAGTTTCCACTATCAAGAAAGCTAGCAATATTAGAAAGTATCTTGACATATATCTTGGTGCTTATGGATAGTTGATTAATGAGGACAAGTCTTCTATTTTCTTCTTCAATACCCCTCCTCTTATTCAAGCCAGGATTGCTTGCATTCTAAGATTCCAGGTTGGGACTCCCCCCTTCATTTATCTTGGTATTCCAATTTCAATTTCATCTCATCCTCTACCTAGATCTTCTTGGTAGTCTATGCTTGATAATTTTAGAAGGAAGGTGAATCACTAGACTTTCAGATGGCTATCCACTGTAGGTAGAGTGTTTCTTTTAAAATATGTTGTTCAAAATTTACCCATTTATAGATGTTTTATACAAATAGCTCTCTCTCACTTCATCAAGGACATGGATGCTTTGTCAAGATAGTTTTATGGTCTAGAAAATTTGATCAATCTAAATAGAGTTTGGTTAGGTGGGATTCTATATGTAGGTTGTTGCAAGAGGGAGGCCTTGGGTTGCGACAGACATCTCTTTTTGGGCAAGCTTTGGCTGCAAAACTTTATTGGAGATGGTGTACCTCTCAAGATCAGATTTGGGCTAAAATATTATCTTGTAAATACTTGAGAGGTATTTCTGATGCTGAGATCCATAGAGTCAGCTTGGTTGGAAAAGGTTCAGTTATCTTGGACATTCTGAAAAGAGGAGCTAATTTAATAAAGCAGGGTTTTTTATTTATTTGCAATAAGGGATCAAATGCTATTTTTTGGGAGGATTCTTGGGATGGCCACCCTCCTATATTGAATCAATATCTTAGGTTATGTTCCCTAGGCATTGTTTTCTTGGAAGCAGGCTAGTCTTGTGTGGACTTTAAAAAAATCTAGTCTTTTGGAAATATGGAGATGTACAGGTGGAAAGATCCGCAAGAATGGTCCCAAGGGGGATTGGCCAAGTACAGAGAGGTGCTTGCTCTTATTCTTACCAGGATACCTTGTTCTTAATTGAGGAGTAAAGATATTTTGGCTTGGAATCCTAATCCTAAGGGAACCTACTTGATAGCCTATGGTTATCAGGTTATTGATAAGCAAAAGTATGGGAGTCAGGTTCTTGGTGGAAAAAGGTTTAGAATAAATTTGCCTGGCAAAAATGTAACTTCTTTCTCTAGTTGGTAGCTCGTAATAAATGCCTCACTTGGGATAATTTGAGGAAGAGGGGATTTCAAGGTCCCTCTTTTTGTGTCCTTTGCGGTAAGAATGAGGATGACTCTTCTCATTTATTTTTCCAATGCTCCTTTGCCAGAGACATTTGGCACCGTTGGTGGAGCGCCTAGAACCATCCATGTTTTCATGTGTTGTCCCTGGTGGAGTTTTGGAGTAGTCTGGGTAGACCTCCGACCAAGGACCCCTTCCTTCGGGTGGCTTGGAATTTGGGCCCTTATTGCATCATCTAGCAAATTTGGCTCAAGCAGAATTGATGCATATTTTAGGGTAATTATTTGGTTTTTCAACAGATCTGGCAAAGTATCCTGTATATGGTTTAGGAAACCATCCATAGCAAATGTGATGTGGACCCTCTTTTGGATTATAGGGAGGAGAAGGTACAACAAGCCCTTGGTCTCTTTTGGGATGGTGTGAACTCTTCTAGCCCTAGTAGGGTTCCTCAGCTCAGCAAGAAGGTTAGGAGAGATGGTAGGTGGAGGTCACCCCCAAGAGGAGTTTTAAAAATTAATACTGATGGATCACTCAGGGGTAATCCTAGAAACATGCTGGCATTGGTGGTGTTGGGAGAGATTCTATCGGTGGTGTTAGTTTTTTCTTTTCCATTTATAAAGTGTTCACTCCAACAATTTTATGGAAGCTCTTGCAATTCTTGAGGCCTTGTAGAGGGGGTTTTCTCTTGGCTGGCATAGGATTATTTGTGAGTCTGACTCTCAAATTATGGTTAATATTTTAAACAGTAAAAGGGTGGAGGAAGTTAATTGGCAGTTGGCCTTTGTAGCCATTCAGATTCTCAGAATGAGTGGAGTTCAAATTTATATCCTTTGTGCACATTCCTATTAGTCTTACAATGGCACTGAGAGGGGGGGGTGAATCAGTGCAGCTAATTAAAAACTTAAATCTTCATCTCTTAATTTAGAACTAATGAATGCTTAAAACCAGATGCAGCAAGTGTAACAAGATAGCAACACAAAACACAAGATTTAACGAGGTTCACCAAGTTTTGGCTACTCCTCAAAAATAGACTCGCTTGGACTTCCATCCAAATCCAGCCTTTGCAAAGCAACAACTTTACAATCAATTTACCAGCACCAACTGGAAGGAGCACCAACCCCTAATTTATCTGCACCAACAGAAAGGAGCACCAACCCCTGATTCCAAGCACCAACTTGGATTTCTATTTTGAATCTTAGATTGACATAAATATGCCTTCACTTTTACAAGACCCTCACTGGTCTATTGCTCACCCAACCTCTCTTTCAATCTAGGAAACACATATTCCTTCTGCACACTTACAGCCACATTCTCTCTCAGCTGCGCTCTCTCTTTCAGTTGCTCTTTCTCAGACGCGTTGTCTCAGTCGTGCTCTCTATTCTCTTTTTTGTAGCACTTTCCCTCTATTCTGCAACACGCTGCTCTCTCTTCTCGCACGGAGCTCAACCTTACTACTTCATGCAAATCTCCTTTTATAACTGTGTTCTGTTTCTATTCTTAACTTCCATATTCGCGCATGCAGCCTATTAATAGTAATGACTCCTTTATTCTCACATGCAATCTTATTAATAGAACGGTTCTTTGTTTGGGCTTCGAGATGTTTCTCTGTCCAACTCGTGGTCTTCGTCTGATGACTTTCAGTAACCACTGCTGCATGATATTTCTTTGTAATGGCTCTTGTAACTGCAGTAATGACTTCTATTTATTGTCACTATAACTGCCCCTATGCATCGCCATAATTACTTCAGTTCACTATTCTTATTTAACTACATGATTTCTCTCTATAACTCCACCCATAACGGTTCTTATTTTTTTTGCATGATTTCTCTTTGTAACTCCACCTGTAACGGTTCTTATTTTTGTTGCATGATTTTACTTTGTAATGGCCCTTGTATCTGTTGCATGACTTCAGTTAACTCTTCTTAACTTAGCTGCATGATTTTCCTGTGCAACTTCCCTTGTAATTGCAGTTCTTCTTCAGTTAACTTTACTTCGACTGGGTTCTCCTTTTAGCTCTAAGTCACGTAGAAACAACATGTCGTGATATCGTGACATTTCTGCCCCTTTGACTTTTCCTTGGCGTTTGACTGTGAAAACATGACATGTCATGATATCATGACATTTTCCGCCTCCTTGTCCTCTTCTCGGCATGCACCCATGAAAACATGACATGTCACAAAATCGTGACACTTTTTGCTTCCTTGCATTCTTCTCTGCTTGCACTAGCAAAAACATGACATGTCGTGAAATCGTGACACTTTCGCTGCCTTGAGCTCTTCTCTATCTCTTGCCTAGCGAAAACATGACATGTCACGAAATCGTGACACTTTCGCTTCCGTGCACTCTTCTCTGCTTGCACTAGCGAAAACATGACATGTCATGAAATCATGACACCTTTCGCTTTCGTACACTCTTCTCTGCATGCACTAGCGAAAACATGGAACATGTCACGAAATCGTGACATCTTTCCCTTTCGTACACTCTTCTCTGCAAGCACTAGCGAAAACATGACATGTCATGAAATCGTGACATACTTTCGCTTCTGTACACTCTTCTCTGCAATCACCAGAGAAAACATGACATGTCACAAAATCGTGACATCTTTCGCTTCCTTACTCTCTCTCCTTTTTGGGTCACGAAAACCAGACATGTCACAAAATCGTGACACCTTTTTCTCTCTCCTCTTTCTCTTCGCTTTGGACCGCGAAAAAGAAACATGTCGCGAAATCGTGACACCTTTTTCTTTCGGACTCTCTCTCCTACATTATGTCGCGAAATCATGACACTTTTTCTCCTTGGCGCTTTTCTTCTCATCGGGTCACGAAAACCCGACATGTCGTGATATCGTGACACTTTTTCTCCTTAGCTCTTTCTCTCGAACCTGTCATGAAATCGTGACACTTTTTCATCCGTACCATCCTTCTTGCAAATTGTCACGAAATCGTGACACTTTTCCTTGCAAGCTCTTTCTTTCAAACATGTCACGAAATCGTGACACATTTTCGTCTGTACTACCTCTCTTGCAGATTGTCGCGAAATCATGACACTTTTCTTTGCGAGCTCCTTCTCTCGAACATGTCATGAAATCGTGACAGTTTTCTTTGCTTGCGCCTTCTCTCCAAACATGTCGCGAAATCATGATAGTTTTCTTTGCCTGCGCCTTCTCTCCAAACATGTCACGAAATCATGACAGTTTTCTTTGCTTGCGCCTTCTCTCCAAACATGTCATGAAATCATGACAGTTTTCTTTGCCTGCGCCTTTTCTCCAAACATGTCACGAAATCGTGACAGTTTTCTTTGCTTATGCCTTCTCTCTCGAACATGTCACGAAATCGTGATAGTTTTCTTGCATGTGCCTTCTCTTCGAACATGTCATGAAATCATGACAGTTTTCTTTGCGCTTTCTCTCTCTTCCAACATGTCACGAAATCATGATAGTTTTCCTTGTGCTTTCTCTCTCCTCAACCATGTCGCGATATCGTGATAGAAAACATGTCGCGATATCACGACAGTTTTCTTACTTGTCTTTTTCTTTGATCCTTTGAATCTGGATCACTTCTGTCTTCTTGGAAATTCATTGTACATGCTCTGACTGCTCTGAACTCTTGTTCACTTCATCAACCGAACTATCTAATGACCTCTGCACTCCTGTCCATTGCATCAACCGATCCTCTATCTGTGTTGACAACAATGACAATACTTTGGCTGCACCTTGCTCAACAATGAACTCCTGTTCATTGCACTTTGGCTGCACCTTGCTCATCAATGAACTCCTGTCCATTGCATCAACTGATCAACCTGACTGTGTTGACAACAATGACAATACTTTGGTTGCATCTTGCTCATCAATCTCCCCCTTTGGAATTGTTGGCAACACACGTAATTGTGTGCAATTACCTGTAATTCTTCTCCCCCTTTGACAATAATACCAAAGGGTGGTTGCAAACTCCCCCTGAGTCCATGCACCTCATCCTTAGGCACAAATTATTACAGTTAGCAATACCAATTGTTAGTAAAAATTACAAACATGAGCAAAAAGATAATCAAATATATAAATGCTCCCCCTGAGAATGTGGTCCTGATAGCTAGTCAGTTCTTGGGAAGCATGACCACTCCCAATTTATTGCGAAGGTATCCGCTACTGACTGGTGGACCTCTCTTCAATTGTTATATTATAGAAGACTTTGTCTCTCTGCTGCACTGACAGGTGGACCTCTCTCCACTTGAAGAAACCTCACTCAGATCTATCTTCAACTGTGTTGGCTACTGGATCTCTATCCATTGAGACTCTATTCTCTGTACTCTATCAATAGGCTCACAAAGAACCTGCTTAACAAGCTCACATAGAACTTGTCCAAATCAGCTCACAAGTCCTCACTAGAACCTATCCAATTCAGCTCACAAGTCTTCACTAGAACTTGTCCAAATCAGCTCACAAGTTCATCAAGAAAAACTTGCTTAGCATGAACCCACAAAGAGAATTGTTAGAGACCCAATGTGATTCATCAACCTCATAGAAGCATAAAGAGAATTGTTAGAGACTCAATATGTTCTATACTTAACTCCCAATCTCAATCTCAACTCAATCTCAATCTCAAAAGAATAAGATAGATGTAGTATGCTTTTCTCAAGAACATGAAACACAACCCAACAATTGCCAACCATGCAATAACTCATATAACAATGATACTCATGTTCTTTCTACAACCAATATCTTTTCTCAACCAATTAGGGCTTTAACAACAATGCTTATAGACAAGGTTTAACCAACATCATTCAACTCAAGATTAACCTTGAAGCATTCAACCAATCACTACATGAAAAGGAAACTAGTAGACATCCTTTTCCTTCCAAAGGTATTTGAACAAAACAACCACCAACATAAATCACCAATGCAAAGAATAACTTGCTCAAATCAATCTCAATGGAGTAAGCCCAAATCATGTATCTGGAAATCTGTCCTAGCACTGTCCTCAAATATTTCCCAAAGGCCTTCTTCAAAGGCTTAATCAATCAACTCAACCAATCATCACCAGGCTGGAAACCATCTGGCTGCTCATTATAAACCTCTCCTTCAATCTTCCCATTCAAAACGCTGATTTCACATCTGTCAACAATATTGACAAGTGACTCACACTTGTACCAACTTTTGTCCAACACTGTACCAACACTACAATTTTACTGCCAACTCTGTGCAAGCATCAAACACAGTACCACAAAACCAACCAAATCATCTGAACTATTATAATCCTTAACTTTTGACAGTGGCAGTAAGAACCATCAACAGTACAACAATGACATATAGCAATATTACCAATAAAGACAACTCTCAATTTAATCACCACCCTTCACGGCACTACCACAAACAACAGTATGAACATAAAACACACTTTGACAGTTGTACAACAACTCCTCAACTACTTTCCTTTCATCCTCAGATAATTACACAAATACATAGGAGCATTAAAATAAACTTTAACATTGCTCCCCCTGAGGATGTGCTACCTAGAGTTGCTTAGTGCAATAGAGGAGTAATCTCCTTCAATCCAAGGAGACACGATTTCCTCTCTTCTTTCTTTCTCCAAGATTTCTTGAACTTGGGCTTGAGTTTTTCAATTGCATCCCTATTTTGAACCTTTTCGTGAACTTGAACATTTCTCTTGGGTGGTTGTCTCTTGTACATCCTTGATGGATGATTATTTTCCTTTCTTTTATGCACATGATTTCTTCCTTTTCTGTGTTGCACTCTTTGAGTCTGATGAAATCTAGGGTTTTGCCTTAGATTAGATACATAAGTGCTTGGACAGAACCTTGCTATGTGCCCTTGACCATTACATTTAAAACATTGCACATGTTTTATTCCCTGTCTGTATTGCATTCTGTGTGTATGATGAAATCTATGGTCTTGCCTTAGATTGGATACATAAGTGCTTGGACAAAACCTTGCAATGTGCCCATGGCCATTACATTTAAAACATTGCACAGGGTGTTCACTCAGAAAAGCAGATGTGTTTTTAACAACATAACTTTTTGATCTATTGTTCAGTCCACAATAAATTGCCTTGTGACCATAGCTGTTGCATTTAGAACAATAGCCATTAAAAGCATTATTATTAAAAGAGTGAGAGTGAGAGAACCTCTTTTGTTGTGGTTGCTTTGTTGTAGATCTTCTTTGATGCTTTCTTCCTTTTGAAGATTCAGCTTCAACCTTGAACTTCTTCTTCTCTGCATATTTGGAAGATGAGGGTTGTTCAGCTTCAGACTTTTCTCGCTTTGATCCTTCAACTGTGAACTTTCCTTTTTCTGCATATTTGGAAGACGAGGGTTGTTCAGCTTCAAATCCAAGACCAAGCTTAGCCATGGAGCTTCTTTGTTGCTTTATCATTTTATCTAGCAACTTTGTGCTCTTCTCATATTTGAGATTTATATTGGCCTCTTCTAGTTGTTTCTTCAATGAAACAATCTCTTCTTCTTGTTGGCAACAAACAGTCTCTTTCTCATTGATCTGAGACCTGAGAATATCTTCTTTCCTTTTGTACTATTCTACTTGCAGCTTTAGATCAATAATAACTTTGTTAGATTCCTGTTCACTTTTGCTGCATACATCGACTTCAACATCCAGGTGTGTCTTCAAAGCTTCTTCTATTTTCTTGGCCTTTTGAACTTGTAAGAAGAGATCTTCAATCTCATCCCCATATTCTTCCAACTTCTTGGACAGTCTTTTGTTCTTTTTCTATTCTATACTCAACTCTTCAAGTGCGGCTATCAACTCACCTTCTAGATCTACTTCAATCTCCAGGTTTTCATTGCATACTTCAGAATCCACTTCTTCTACCTTCTCTAGTTCAATTTTCTCTTCCACAAGAACTAAAACTGGCTGAGATGCCTTTTTGGAGGAGGATCTATTCTTCTTACCCATTGTGTACTAATCCAAGATCAACCCTGACTGATTTAGCCTAAACTAGGAACTTGGCTCTGATACCAATTGTTAGTCTTACAATGGCACTGAGAGGGGGGGTGAATCAGTGCAGCTAATTAAAAACTTAAATCTTCATCTCTTAATTTAGAACTAATGAATGCTTAAAACCAGATGCAGCAAGTGTAACAAGATAGCAACACAAAACACAAGATTTAACGAGGTTCACCAGTTTTGGCTACTCCTCAAAAATAGACTGCTTGGACTTCCATCCAAATCCAGCCTTTGCAAAGCAACAACTTTACAATCAATTTACCAGCACCAACTGGAAGGAGCACCAACCCCTAATTTATCTACACCAATAGAAAGGAGCACCAACCCCTGATTCCAAGCACCAACTTGGATTTCTATTTTGAATCTTAGATTGACATAAATATGCCTTCACTTTTACAAGACCCTCACTAGTCTATTGCTCACCCAACCTCTCTTTCAATCCAGGAAACACATATTCCTTCTTTGCACTTACTGACTGTTGTGGCTGATCCACAACACACCCCAAAATTGGGGACCCACCTTTTTTGCATGCTTTCAAAGAAAATCTCGGTGACCCAGATGCTAAAAATCAAGAAAAAGGGGCAAAATTGCACAAGGATAAAAAGTGTCGCGATATCGCGACATGTCGCGCCATCGCTGCCGAAAAATGAAAATTGTCGCGATTTCGTGACGTGTTGCGCTGTCGCGGCCGAAAATGAAAAAGTGTCGCGAAATCGCGACATGTTGCTCCGTCGCGGCCAAAAGCAGAAAAGCGTAGCGAAATCGTGACATGTTGCTCCGTCGTGAGCAGAATGGAAAGGCGTAGCGAAATCGTGACATGTCACAAAATCGTGGGTCAAACCAGTCAAACAGGGCAAAGCAAAAAAAACGTCGCGATATCGCGATAGGAAGCAGCAAACGGGGCACGAAGCAGAAAAGCGTAGCGAAATCATGACGTGTCGCAAAATCATGGTCAACGTAGTCAACGATAGCAGGTGGGCGGAACCGTCGCGAAATCGTGACGTGTTTGATTTTCGCGGCTTGCAAACGGGTGGAAGGCATGAAATGTAAAATGGTCACGAAATCGTGACAAAATCGAGCCAAAGGCGATAAGGCCCAGCAGTGTAGCGAAATCGTGACGAGAACCGACACAAAGCGCATAAGTCGAAAGGTGTCGCGAAATCGTGATGCGTCGCGTTTTCGCAGTGCGAGTGGACTAAAAGGCCTAAGTGGTAAAAGGCGTAGCGATTTCGCGCAACTTTTGGAGGAAACGTTCCAGACGGACAAAAACGTCGCGAAATCGTGACAAAAAGCAGCGAAAGGGCACGAAGCAAAAAAACGTCGCGAAATCACGATAGAAAGCAGCGAAAGGGCACGAAGCGAAAAAACGTCGCGATATCGCGACAGGTTGCGGCCGAAGGCGTACGGAGATGAAAAGCGTCGCGATTTCGTGACATGTCACGTTTTTGCTGGGTATGATGGCAGACAGGGCTGTTGGCCGAATAACGTCGTGATTTCGCTACCTGTCTCATTTTTGTTGTGCAGGCAGAGGAATAGTGTTGCATGCAGAAAAACGTCGCGATATCATGACAGGTTATTTTTTGTCATGATTTACAAGGGGGCAGTTACGAAACATGCAGAAAGCGTGAAACACGTGGCATACAGTTGTCAGAGTTGCAGAAGCGTTACATGTAACAAAAAATTTCGAACGTTTCGGCATCGAGCATGAATTCAAAGTAACGAAAAGGCGGGAATACGAAACGATGCATTCTAGGAGGTGAAACGAAGCGACGCAGGGAGAAACCGAGAGCCGCACCAGACAGTATAAAATCAGAAGCGCAGATTGATACAGGGGTTGGAAATTGTTGCTAGCAGAGTTGCAGAGACAAGGGCAACAAGCCATTCTGGACCTGCACTTGGAGCAATTTCCTTCACTTGTTCTGGATTTGTTAAACCTGGAACATTCTGTCATTGTAACTGATATATCTATTTTAATACAGAAATACAGAGAGTTGGCATCTCATTGATAAGAAAGAAGGAGTCATTTTTGCATGCAAGATTTAATGTTTTATCTTTCCCTTTTAGATTTCTAGGCTTCTAGGTGAAGTTTAATGCAAGTGTTCTTGGTTGCTTCATGCGAATGTCTAAATCTGAAATTACAGTAAAAACCCTCGAAACCCGCACCTAGCTTATCTGGATTGTGCGAATTTGCAGGTTCAATAGGTTAGGTTGCATGCAGAAAACCTCATTATCTTCGATTTTGTCAAAACAAGATGATAGCACTCTGGCCGTAGTTTAGTTTCATTTTTTTTATTTGCATTTCTTTATTTTCAATCCTTTATTTTTATTCCTGCATTTTTTCACCATCATTTAAATAAATAATTGAAAATCCATCAAAGCCTAAGATCAAATAGATTTATTTCTTAGATTTATTCACTTTGAGTCCATTGCAAAATTCAAATTAAAATAAACCACTATGCCCCTTGTTAACATCCACTTGCAACCCTAAGGTATTCCCAGCATTTAAATTGAACAACATCTTTGGTAAATAAAAAGCCAGCATAACAGGAACCTTGGAGAAATTATTCTGTTATAATTTCTTTGCAAGCAGAGGATTTTGGGACTCAGATCCTACCAGAGAGTGTGCTTTCACAATTGGGTGAAAACACCACTCAACAGATTGGCGCTAGAAGGAGGGCCGAATTGGTTTACTTTATTTTGATTTTCATACATAAGTAATATTTTTTTGATTCGATTTTGAAATTATCTCTTAAATCTCACAAACGGCTAAACTGCAGCGTTTGTTTTTTTGTTGCAGGTTTTCTTGGTGATAATCGAGAGTTTCGTCAAGGAGGGATGAAACGGTTTTATTTATTGTGATTTAAGGGCTACAGGAATTGCTATGCACTGTTCTTAACGCTTTGATTGTTCATACAGGAATAATATGATTTGGTTTGATTTAAAAAAAATAATAAAATAAATAAATAAAAATAATAAAAATAAATAAATAAATAAATAAAAGAAAAAAAGGGAATTTTTGGGTATTAAAGTTATATTATTGAAGATTCACTAATGGCTATGTTTACACCGTGGATGACAGGTAGCCCATTGAACATACCGGGAGTTCAACATTATTTGCCCGTTGGTTTTGAGAGATGTCTTCCTCAATTTTTGTCTAATGGGACAAATACTGTAGAAGAACATATTCAAGCATTCAAATTTGTTGTGAATCACTTAACAAGTTGGTATGATGATGTTGCTTGTAAAATGTTCCTTTACACCTTGGACAAAGTGGCATATGATTGGTTTACAAGTCTGCCTTTAGGGTCTATCACTTCTTGGGCTCAGCTAGAGGCAACATTTCTCAATCAATTCAACAAAAAGCGAGTTGACCCAATCCTCATGTACAATCAGTTGGTCTATATTAGAAAAGGACCAAGTGAAAATGTGAAGTCATTTTCTGAAAGGTTCTTTGGATTATATACGCAATTAGTGACATTTTATGTTCTTCAAGAAGAAGTGGCTCTCCAAATATACATCAATGCTCTTGACTCACCCATGTCCACATATTTGCGAGGGATGCCTCAAATCACATCTTTGTCACAAGCCTATACTCAAGCAATGGCAATTGAGCAACAATTGAGTTGTCAAAATTATGGTGTGGGTTTTGGATCATGTAATCTTCAATCATTTAATACCTCCTTTACCCACCCAATGATTTATCCACCTCAACCAAGTTCAAGTGTGAATCAATTTCAGAATCAACAATCATTCCCAAGCTTCAATCAATTTCAAAATCCTCAACCTACTATGCAAGATCAACCATCTTTCTTAAGTATGAATCAACTTCAAAATACTCATCTTGATTCAAAAGATGTTGCTAAAATCAATTTCAATGATTTTCATAAGAATATGATTTTAGGCAAGGGAGGAGTACTAGATCCAACTAGTATGGAAACATGTGACAGATTGGAAACCCTTGACTCACCAAAAGATGAATTTTATGAGGATGAATCTGATTCGGATGACACATTGGATGACATTGTTGAAAGTAATGGCCTAGGAAATTCACACCTTCCAAATCATGTTAAACGTGAATCATGGGTTACACATGTGGATTATGATAGCCTTATCAATTTGAATGCAAGCAATAACCCAATTTTGGAAGTAATTGAACCATCTAAGGAAGGAGAAGATAAATTTGATGAGAAACATGTTGATGAATTAAAAGATGATGAAGAAATAGTTGAGCATCACAATCTGATTTTGAAAGATGATTGTTATGATTCTTGGGAAGAGTATGCTCACTCCAAACCTTCTAATGAAATTTGTGTGCCTATTGATATGCAGGATAATACAATTGCCCTTTCATATGAGGATATTACAAGTCCTGTACAATCTGAGAATGTTTTGGAAGAAGGGTTGGAATCTCATCAAAGGTTGGAGAAGGATAATGATTCTACTACCATGGATGAAGAAGGAGAATCAATTGTTTTTGTTCCCCTTGGGGGGCAAGAAATCAAAAATATTGATCCACCTATTGTTTCTACAATGTCTATGCCATCTCAAAATGATGAAATTACAAAACCTAAGTGGTGTGGGTTGGATGCTATTGATGATCTTAATGAAAATATGGATTTTGGGGCAACTCAAGCCATTGATCGTGGAAAGGTGTCACGTGACACATATCTTGAAAAATTAGGCTCTTGTTTTGAAAAATATGGACGCATGTTTGATTGGGTGCCTAACTTTGGTGTTTTTGAACAGGTATTGGACGATGAAGAAGACAACGAGAAAAAAGAAAAGGCTACTAATACTCATCAAGTTATGATAAATTTTAATCATGATGGGTTGAGTATGGATGACAAGGGGAAATCTTTACCTTTGGTAGTAGCTACAAAAATTTCAAGTGATAGGTTACATGATGTCCCTTTGGATGCTAACATCATTAATGAGGAAATGCCAAATTTTGTTGATGCTTGTCAAGTTTTGAATGATTTTGATTGCTTTAAAATCCTGGAAAATGATTTGAATTCAAGATTTTTAGAAATAGGCTCTTGTTTGCAACATCTCACATTTGAAAAGGAAAGCCTACTTCTAAATCATGAATGGAATGATGAAACTTGCACTTTAAAGAATAGACAAGATAAAATTGAATATCAACCATTGTCTAATCAATTTGATTTGAATCTCACCTATGATGTTGGTAATAGAACTAAATCAAAGTGGAATGGTGAGCATGGCAAGTTGAAATTTGTTGCATTGCTTGGTTTGATCTTATTGTTGTTGGATTCCTACAAAATTTGGCATGTGTATTGTGTCATATGTTTTTTGATGTGTTCTAATCATGTTTGGGATCCAGGAAAGTAATAGTCCAAGCTTGGCATCATCTTGTACAATAGTGTATATAATTTTTGGTTTTTTGGTGTGGGCTTTCAAGTTTTTGTTTTTGGGTTTTGGTTTTGGTTTGTGTTTTTCAAGTTTCATTTTTTGGATTCTTAGTTTAATCATGATTTAAGTTGTGTGTTTGATTTCAATTGACATGCTTTGTTTGTTTTTATAAAAAAAAAAAAAAGAGAAAAAATAATAATAATAATAAAATAAAATTGAGATGTCAACTTATGCTTAAGATTAGGAGAGTATGAAATATTGGAATTGTCTTGTAAAAGCTCCACAAGTAACACAAACATTTTAAGTTATATCGTTTGAAACTTGTGATGCATGAAGTAGTCAGTTTTGTATGGCAAATATTTCATCTGCAATTCAAGAGATAATGCATTCATGTTACATCTCACTTTACATATACATTCCATCTTAGTTGCATATGCATCTTAGGTACAAATCATTAAAGTGTGTCAAATCCTCTTAGGGTTGTGTTATAACATAAATGTAAAAAAATCCTAAGGTTGGAAACTGAGTCTTGAGATATCTAGAACCAAGCACATCTTATACATTAAAAAGGATCTTGAGCAAAATGATCAAAACCTAACTTGGAAGAAAAGGTTGGGCGAAAGAAGTATTTCAGGTCTATCCTATTATGCAACATGATCCTTAAAACAGTGGTTTTGACCACTTCCATAAAGCTTAAAGCCTAAAATCAGAGTAGTAAGGATAGGGCTAAATCCTCATCAAACTTAGGTTGAGGATCCAATTCCCCAAAGCTTTGATTTGACCTACATGGAGTAGTAAGGATAGGGCATAAATTCTCATCTCGCTTAGGTTGAGAATCTGATTCCCCAAAGCTCTTATGTCTCATTTCATGATAAATCTTGGATTGGAAGGATCGTACTATTTGTCCTCTGCAAAGGATGGGTAGTCATCCCCAAGGTCTAAGCAATAAATTAATATTTTCCATTTTTTATCCAAAGCTTGGATTGGAAGGATCGTACTACATGTCCCTAGCAAGGATGGGTAGTCATCCCCAAGGTCCAAGAAGTAAAAAATTAATTTGTCCCATCTCATATTTATATTGGATTGGAAGGATCGTACTACTTGTCCTCTGCAAAGGATGGGTAGTCATCCCCAAGGTCCAAAGAAATGAAGATAAGTCTTGGATTATGGGGTTAGGTATGCCCATGCATGGCAACATGTCTTGTCTAAAAAACAAGACCACAGATTGTCCAAAGGGTTAGACTAGCATGACCATTTCTTCCATAATTGGTTAAATTATTTTGCTCAAAGTGAGGTAATGAATTCTAAATCAGAATAGTAAGGATAGGGTTAAACTCCCATCTCGGTTAGGTTGGGAGTCAGATTCCCCAAAGTTCTGATTTCACATTCACTTGCACATGGGTTCAAGATAGTAGGGACTCATAACCAACTTTGGGATATAATAAAGCAATTCATTAGTGGATCCTAAGAGGGTTTGGCAATCTTGAATGTTTGTGCATGATACTAGAAAGTTTAGGCCTTTACAAGAACAAAATCTCTAAGCATAGTTTTCAGGTTACACAAATCATTCACAATCTCACATATGCATCCATGTAAAACTGACAACGGAATGTTGATCAATTTCAAACGATAGGGAATGAAATTCATTGCACACACCGAGCTAATACTTGATGATTCTGATGATTCATGTACTTTTGATCTTTGGGCATTTGTTTATATTGCTTATGTGCTAACACATGTTTTCAAGTTTGTATACTTCCAGGTTGGGTTCTCACAAAATGCTCAGGAGCATTTGACAGCAGAGTCGCCATTTGTTGTGGCTGATCCACAACACACCCCAAAATTGGGGACCCACCTTTTTGCATGCTTTCAAAGAAAATCTCGGTGACCCAGATGCTAAAAATCAAGAAAAAGGGGCAAAATTGCACAAGGATAAAAAGTGTCGCGATATCGCGACATGTCGCGCCATCGTCGCAAAAAATGAAAAGTGTCGCGAAATCGCGACATGTTCCATCACTGCCAGAAAATGAAAAAGTGTCACGAAATCGTGACATGTTGCTCCATCGCGGCCAAAAGCAGAAAAGCGTAGCGAAATCGTGACATGTTGCTCCGTCGCGGGCAGAATGGAAAGGCGTAGCGAAATCGTGACATGTCACAAAATCATGCGGGTCAAACAGCAGAAAGGAAAAAAAACGTCGCGATATCGCGACAGAAGCGACAAACGGGGCACGAAGCAGAAAAGCGTAGCGAAATCGTGACGTGTCGCAAAATCATGGTCAACGCAATCGGCGATAGGTGGGCGAAACCGTCATGAAATCGTGACGTGTTTGATTTTCGTGGCTTGCAAACGGGCGGAAGGCATGAAATATAAAATGGTCATGAAATCGTGACAAAATCGAGCCAAAGGCGATAAGGCCCAGCAGTGTAGCGAAATCGTGACGAGAACCGACACAAAGCGCATAAGTCGAAAGGTGTCACGAAATCGTGACGCGTCGCGTTTTCGCGATGCGAGTGGACTAAAAGGCCTAAGTGGTAAAAGGCGTAGCGATTTCATGCAACTTTTGGAGGAAACGTTCCAGACGGACAAAAACGTCGTGAAATCGTGATAGAAAGCAGCGAAAGGGCACGAAGCAAAAAAACGTCGTGAAATCGCGACAGAAAGCAGCGAAAGGGCACGAAGCAAAAAAATGTCGCGATATCGCGACAGGTTGCGGTCGAAGGCGTACGGAGATGAAAAGCGTCACGATTTGCGACATGTCGCGATTTCGTGACATGTCGCGTTTTCACTGGGTATGATGGCAGACAAGGCTGTTGGCCGAATAACGTCGCGATTTCGCTACTTGTCTCATTTTCGCTGTGCGGGCAGAGGAATAGTGTTGCATGCAGAAAAACGTCGCGATATCGCGACAGGTTATTTTTTGTCATGATTTACAAGGGGGCAGTTACGAAACATGCAGAAAGCGTGAAACACGTGGCATACAGTTGTCAGAGTTGCAGAAGCGTTACATGTAACAGAAAATATCGAACGTTTCGGCATCGAGCATGAATTCAAAGTAACGAAAAGGCGGGAATACGAAACGATGCATTCTAGGAGGTGAAACGAAGCGACGCAGGGTGAAACCGAGAGCCACGCCAGACAGTATAAAATCAGAAGCACAGATTGATACGGGGGTTGGAAATTGCTGCTAGCAGAGTTGCAGAGACAAGGGCAATAGGCCATTCTGGACCTGCACTTGGAGCAATTTCCTTCACTTGTTCTGGATTTGTTAAACCTGGAACATTCTGTCATTGTAACTGATATATCCATTTAATACAGAAAATATAGAGAGTTGGCATCTCATTGATAAGAAAGAAGGAGTCATTTTTGCATGCAAGATTTAATGTTTTATCTTTCCCTTTCAGATTTCTAGGCTTCTAGGTGAAGTTTAATGCAAGTGTTCTTGGTTGCTTCATGCGAATGTCTAAATCTGAAATTACAATAGAAAACCCCAGAAACCCGCACCTAGCTTATCTGGATTGTGCGAATTTGCAGGTTCAATAGGTTAGGTTGCATGCAGAAAACCTCATTATCTTCGGTTTTGTCAAATCGAGATGATAGCACTCTGGCCGTAGTTTAGTTTCATTTTTTTATTTGCATTTCTTTATTTTCAATCCTTTATTTTTATTCCTGCATTTTTTCACCGTCATTTAAATAAATAACTGAAAATCCATCAAAGCCCAAGATCAAAATAGATTTATTTCTTAGATTTATTCACTTTGAGTCCATTGCAAATTCAAATTAAAATAAACCACAGTGCCCCTTGTTAACATCCACTTGCAACCCTAAGGTATTCCCAGCATTTAAATTGAACAACATCTTTGGTAAACAAAAAGCCAGCATAACAGGAACCTTGGAGAAATTATTCTGTTATAAGTTCTTTGCAAGCAGAGGATTTTGGGACTCAAATCCTACCGGAGAGTGTGCTTTCACAATTGGGTGAAAACACCACTCAACACAGCCACATTCTCTCTCAGTTGCACTCTCTCTTTCAGTTGCTCTTTCTCAAATGCACTATCTCAGTCGTGCTCTCTATTCTCTTTTTTGCAGCACTTTCCATTTATTCTACAACATGCTGCTCTCTCTTCTCGCACGGAGCTCGACCTTACTACTTCATGCAAATATCCTTTTATAACTATGTTCTGTTTCTATTCTTAACTTCCATATTCGTGCATACAGCCTATTAATAGTAACGGCTCCTTTATTCTCACAGGAAATCTTATTAATAGAACGGTTCTTTGTTTGGGCTTCAAGACGTTTCTCTGTCCAACTCGTGGTCTTTGTCTGATGACTTTTAGTAACCACTGCTACATGATATTTCTTTGTAACGACTCCTGTAACTGCAGTAATGACTTCTATTTACTATCACTGTAACTGTCATAATTACTTCAGTTCACTATTCTTATTTAACTGCATGATTTCTCTTTGTAACTCCACCTATAATGGTTCTTATTTTTGTTGCATGATTTTTCTCTGTAACTCCACTTGTAACGGTTCTTATTTTTGTTGCATGATTTTACTTTGTAATGGCCCCTATATCTACTGCATGACTTCAGTTAACTCTTCTTAACTTAGCTGCATGATTTTCCTGTGCAAATTCCCTTGTAATTGTTGTTCTTCTTTAGTTAACTTTACTTCGACTGGGTTCTCCTTTTAGCTCTAAGTCACACAGAAACAACATGTCGCGATATCGTGACATTTCTGCCCCTTTGACTTTTCCTTGGTGTTTGATCGTGAAAACATGACATGTCACGATATCGCGACATTTTTTGCCTCCTTGTCCTCTTCTCAGCATGCACCCACGAAAACATGACATGTCGAGAAATCGTGACACTTTTCACTTCCTTGCATTCTTCTCCGCTTGCACTGGCGAAAACATGACATGTCGCAAAATCGTGACACTTTCGCTGCCTTGAGCTCTTCTCTGTTTCTTGCCCATGAAAACGGAACATGTCGCGAAATCGCTACACTTTCGCTTCCTTGCACTCTTCTCTACTTGCACTAGCGAAAACATGACATGTGAAATCGTGACACCTTTTGCTTCCATACACTCTTCTCTGCAAGCACTAGCGAAAACATGACATGTCACGAAATCGTGACATCTTTCGCTTTCGTACACTCTTCTCTGCAAGCACTAGCAAAAACATGACATGTCACAAAATCGTGACATCTTTCACTTCCGTACACTCTTCTCTGCAAGCACCAGCGAAAACATGACATGTCATAAAATCGTGACATCTTTCGCTTCCTTACTCTATCTCTCCTTTTCGGGTCGTGAAAACCAGACATGTCACGAAATTGTGACACCTTTTTCTCTCTCCTATTTCTCTTTGCTTTGGACCACGAAAAAGAAACATGTCATGAAATTGTGACACCTTTTTCTTTCGGACTCTCTCTCCTGCATTATGTCGCAAAATCGTGACACTTTTTCTCCTTTGCGCTTTTCTTCTCATCGGGTCGCAAAAACCTGACATGTCGCGATATCACGATACTTTTTCTCTGCGAGCTCTTTCTCTTGAACCTATCGTGAAATTGTGACACTTTTTCGTCTGTGCCATCCTTCTTGCAAATTGTCATGAAATTGCGACACTTTTCCTTGCAAGCTCTTTCTTTCAAACATGTCACAAAATCGTGACACATTTTCGTCCGTACTGCCTCTCTTGCAGATTGTCGCAAAATCGTGACACTTTTCTTTGTGAGCTTCTTCTCCCTAAACATGTCGTGAAATTGTGACAGTTTTCTTTGCTTGCGCCTTCTCTCTAAACATGTCACGAAATCACGACAGTTTTCATTGCCTGTGCCTTCTCTCCAAACATGTTGTGAAATCACGACAGTTTTCTTTGCCTGTGCCTTGTCTCCAAACATGTCATGAAATTATGACAGTTTTCTTTGCCTGCACCTTTTCTCCAAACATGTCATGAAATCGTGATAGTTTTCTTTGCTTGCGCCTTCTCTCCAAACATGTCACAAAATCATGACAGTTTTCTTGCATGTGCCTTCTCATCGAACATGTCACGAAATCGTGATAGTTTTCTTTGCGCTTTCTCTCTCTTCCAAAATGTCACAAAATCATGATAGTTTTCCTTGCACTTTCTCTCTCCTCAACCATGTCACAATATCACGACAGAAAACATGTCACGATATCGTGACAGTTTTCTTACTTGTGTTTTTCTTTGATCCTTTGAATCTGGATCACTTTTGTCTTCTTGGAAATTCACTGTACATGCTCTGACTACTTTGAACTATTGTTTACTTCATCACTCGAACTATCTAATGACATCTGCACTCCTATCCATTGCATCAACCGATCCTCTGTCTGTGTTGACAACAATGACAATACTTTGGTTGCACCTTGCTCAACAATGAACTCATGTTCATTGCACTTTGGCTGCACCTTGCTCATCAATGAACTCCTGTCCATTGCATCAACTAATCAACCTGACTATGTTGACAAAAATGACAATACTTTGGTTGCATCTTGCTCATCAATTCCAAGGGAATGGAATGTGGTTGTTGATTACCTGGCCAAAATGGCTTCTGAGCTACTATATCCTTGGAATATTGATAATTGGGAGAGTCTCCCATCTGGGGACTCTCAATGCCTGTGGGAGTTGATCCATAAGGATGTACATACTTAATGTGGTTTATTCTTGTTGTCTTTTCTGGGTGTCATTCTAGTCTAGTCGTTTTAGCCTGTTTGGCTATTTATTTGAGTCTTGGTTGGAAGCTCAATTGTACTCTGTAATATAGACTTTTTATCAATAAATTTTTACCCCTTTATTTAAAAAAAAAGATAAATAAGTAAAATAAATGGGGGTCCTCTTTGTATTATTTGATTTGTTAAATTCATGGTTACACAATGTCTCCTTGAGGGCTCTAAATTGATACACTCATTATAAATATGCCAAAGGATTAAATCCTTTAGAAACTCAGGTATGCTCCAGTTTCTTCCTCACACTCACAAATTATTCAAGAGAAGGATTTCAATGCCGCTGCAATGTTCTATCGATGATATAACTTGTTTTTCCTTCCTTGCACACTGTGATACCTACATCTACACACAAAGAAGTCAGATTTGTTAATAGCATGTGCAGATTGAAATGTAATTGAAGAGATATATGTGATAATGAGCTTGAAAGAGGAAATATATAATAGATGATGTAAAATTTTTCCAATTACTACAAAAACTTAGGATCATGCATATAATTCACTTTGGAAATGATCTAAGAAAGTATAGAAAGTAAATTGCACATAGAATTATGGCCATCCCTGTGTGTGCCATTTAGGACTACAAAACAAGAAATACATAATAACAGGTGTAAAACAACTCAAAATTGTACCAAAACTTGATAGAGGGTATAAAATCTACTCTAGAATTGATCTATGAAAAAATATAAGAGAAATTATGTTCAATTTCATTTTCATCCTTGGGTATGCCATTTAAGACTGCTAATTGTCCTAAGTGGGGATGACCACAAAATTTGGTGGTTTTTACCACCAATTCCTCTATGATTTGGTTCAAACTACTCCTAGGGGTGTTGTCATCAAATTTTAGGACCTGATTCACAAAAATGGGTTAGTTTTGTAAACGGATTGTGTGTTTTAGAATCACTTGAAAACCTCCTTCTTTTGATGTAGATTTCAAGGGAAAACACGTGATGAAACGGGGATAAATCTTGGTATCACTTCATTTCAAAATATTGCAAAGACTCCTCTCTAAATTGGATAGAATGACTCCACTTTATAGCTCAAGTGAGCATATGGTCAAATGGGTATGCTTGGCCATGTGAGGTAGGTACTGCCATTTGTCCAAAAACCCACCATGCATTGGAGGGGGAACAATCTCCAATTTGGGTCTCAAATTTATAATTTGGAATGGGATTTATGTGCCCTTATACTGACATGCTTCAATGGGTAGGTTAAATGGCAAAATATGGGTGCCATTTGTCTCACCTTTGGCTTTTAAGGGTCCAAGGCCATGGTCATACCACCTAGATATGGTTGCTAGTGGCCATTCCTGTGTGGGAAAACCATGAACTGTGGCCATCCTAGGATGGGACTACCATGCCAACATGGCCTAAAAGTTCCCAAAGTGGGGTAGAAACTCAAAAATGTGGCTAGGACCACTATTTAACCTCTGAGGGTTGCCCAAGGGGGCCATAAGGTGTTGATTAGAATGTATCTTGGCAATCTAATTGGATTGATGCAATTTTAGTGTCTACAGATGCCCTTTTTTGGGATGCATTGTGTGCAACACAGTGTGGAGCAAAAAATATATGACTACAATATCAAATTATTATTCAGTAACCTAACAAAATTTAAATGCCCAATCATGGAAAGAGCATGCATCCTTGAATTCTTGCTTCTAACAAGTTAAGAAACCTGATTCAAGTACAACCTTTCATGTCAAGATTAATTGATATTAGACATTTTTTAGTCATGAAGAGGTGAGACCTATGATCCTTCACACTTCCATGTGCCAAGCATTTATTTAATTATTTTTTTTACTTATTTTCTGCCCCAAGTATGCGATTTGCATGATTGAGTGTTTTATTATTGATTTTGATTATGAATTTCTTTAATTATGACTACCCCCTCAAGTGATGAGTCGATGAGGGAATGACCAATGATAAAAATTATGAGTAACTTGACCCATATGACTTGTTTGGGGCTCCTCAACTTTACCCATTGTAAAATTTCTCAATTTTATGAGGATTTTAATGGTTTTGTTGATATTTTATGGAAGAAAGGAATTGCATACCTAGTTCCCATGGAGCGATCTGATGTAATAACCCTCCCTATATAGTTCTCTAGGGGTTTTCCAATTCTTAACCTTTTTGCATGAATTTTTGATATAAAAAATCACAAACACAGAGCAATACAAAATTCTAAAAAATATTGCTTTATTCTTATATCAAAACTAGGGCACAAATTACAATGCAAATACCTCAAATGCTGATGAAACCTTAGCTGCTTCATACTCTATAAATTATGATGAAGTATTAGCCCTTATGATGTGAATATTGTGTGGTGTTCCAACTCTAAATATTCCCTGTATAATCTTTGAATGACCCTGTGTGGTAACCCAACTCCAGAAGTCTTTAAAACTAAAGTCCAAATGCAATCCCTGTGTGGAAATGCCCAGATTAAGCTGAGGGTAATCTTGCAACCCTAAATACAATGTCCCTGTAAGAGGTTGTCATCTCTCACAAATCTCTAGAATATCTATAAATGGCTCTGCCAGAGAGTCCTCCAAAAAACTAGAGAGAAAAATAATAATCTTCGCATATCTCCAAATAAACTCAAAACCTCCTTTTATCTCCTCCATAGGTCGACCTAGGGTTAGGTCACTTTTAGGGTGAGCAAATATAATTTTATAAATTTTTAATTCCACCTTATTTCTCCTTAATTTATTCACCCCCTTATGCCTAGGCTTTATGACTTTTTAAGTCGTCACTTAAAATGGCCCCTTTTAAGTATAAAATGATTTTATAATAAAATAAAGTCACTGACTTTACAAAATTAAATTAAATAATCACTTTATTAATTTTATCTTCGACCATTAAAATTTCCAACCTTTGCCCATCCGAATTGAAATATGTGAATGGTTTTGGACACCCATTTCACTGAAGAATATCACTGCACTGTCTGTTGTCCACTAAAAATCTAAAAATGGACATGGCTAAAAATAGTAACTCTGATCAAAAAAATCTCTGAATGAGCCCAAATGACCATTAATCAATAGCTCTCTAGGTACTGACAAATATTCTAATATCTCCAATGGCTCCCCTACATATGAATTAGCCTATTGGAGCTCGTGTATAGGCTAATCTGCTCTGCACCTGACTGCATAGAAAAGGGGACATTACAGTTCACCCTTCCCAAAGATTGCTTGTCCTCAAGCAATACGTATACATAATCCAGTCAGATGCTACATCATGGCTAAGATAACATTAAATCCCCTAGATCCCATAGCAACCTCAAAAGGAACCGCCACACTAACCTTGTGCCACTCTGATCATCACTACCCCTCTTACATAGTTAAGTGGAAGAAGTCTCAACTGTAATAGCATGATGAAATCTCTCTCCAGTCTGGAACAGACATGTCTGTCTGAGCTGAGATGTAATATCATGTACCATGACATACCAAAGGAATTAATGTCATAGATTACTGCAAACACAATGTTGTAAGTGCCTCCATAGTCATCACCTAACTAGCCCAACTTGGCATTCATACTCTTGGAATCTCTCAGATAATCCCATGTAGCCCAATCTATTGTAGTCAATGTAATGTCCTCTAGAAATATGATGTCCCTCATCATACTCAACCAAGTAGGGTGTAAATGTATCTGTATAATTCCTAAAATATCAACCACACTCCACTCTGGCAACTCAATAAGAATCTTAGCCTCACCATCAAAATTGGTATGCCCATTATGACTGCACCCTCTTCCAAGTAACATCTCATGCATAGGTGACTCAACCAGGCCTATATTTGCACTTTCACTGATTAAACCGACTCCTTGAGAGGGCACTATGATCAAATAAGAAGTAATATACTCCATGTAATGCCAACCAAATTATGGACCCATCTCCATCATGTAAATGTTATCGCTATCTAGAAAATGAACAGTGGCATATCTCTCATACCCATGATCAACTATTGCCCACAACATGCTCCTACCATCACCCTTGATGCCCATCAAGGCAAACATACAATCCTGGGTAAGATAACTCAACTCCTGGTCATCCGGATTAGGCTGGAGGATGCTCATGGAATCACCCTCATACTCATGTCGTAGTAGACACCCTGTCTCAAACAATGTATCCTAATGATCTATTACATTAAATGAATCAACACTATACATCTCAAAAAGCAGATTGCCCAAAAATGTCACATGATCCGTCTCATATAATAGATTTTCAGTCCATCAAAAATAGTTATCTCCCTTGTGCTTATCAAGGTTATTTTTTTGATCCCAAATTGTGTAATCTATTTTCATGGGACAATGTGATAAGTCATAGTCCTCTTGAATGAAATCTAGTTCATCAACAATCTACCCAATATTCCTGGCTCTCTCTCGATTCAGATGTTCAGTAGATTCTAAAAAAAAAATGAGTTTCAACTCTATCTCATGCAATGAAAAGTGTGCCTCTAACAAAGAGATTCTAGTCCACTCAAGCTCTTCAGTTAGTTGATTGACTTCTTCTTCTTTGCTCCTATATGCACTAAGGGTCTCTTCGATGAGCTTGGCATAGTGATCTCTATCTGCAAGAGTGTTCATGAATTCTAACTTCATAGTTTCTAAGGCTGCCCTCAAATTTTGTAAATCAGCACTGGAGATTACTCCTTCTACACCCTTTTGTCTCTTCTCAACTTATGCCCTCCAATATAGTTCTTCGGTGAACTTATGGGTGGCATCAAAATTATATAAGGATGTAACAATTCTGCCCTTATCAGACCTAGAACTAAAATATTATTTATGTACAAAGTTTTCAAAATTATGCATCTGGTCTCCCTCTTTAGATTTCTTGGTGTTTGGCTCCTTGTATGAAGATGTAGTAGGCATATCATCAAGGGGGTGACCATAATAAGGTGGTGATCCACTTGGATCCTCATTAAGGTTATCATGAATACAATCTAAAATGGGATTATAACCAGCAATAAACTCAACATCCATGGAGTCCTCATGGATTTCTTGAAGAGATAAAATATCCTTATAATCTGATTTTAAATTAATAGCAATCTCAATTGTGTTATGGTCTAAAAATTCATGTGTGTGCTCCTCAAAAGAGGTTGCTATAAATTCTATAACATAACCATCATGTGTATCATCCACCATGGACTCCATATGAAACTCACTCTACAAATCTCCAAAGAAGATGTAGTTATCCAGTGCATGCATCCTACCATGTTTCAATTGTGAACCCAAATACATAACACTTCCCTCTGAATGGGTCTCAACCTCATGTTTTGGCTCATCAATAGTGTGTACCTATATATTAACTAAACTAACATGTGATCCTACCTCACATACCTCATGGGAAGAGGACTCTTCATTCTCACAATATGTTGATTTGTTTTTCTTTCTCCACAACCTGGTCGCCAACTCTGTCATCCCATCAAGATAAACAAGATCACTTAAAATAGAATTCATCTTGTCCAATAGGTGTATCATTTCCTACTGATTTCTAACCCAATATCCATGCGGTTCCATGATTCTATTCTCTCTGGATATGTGAAGTCTTGTCTTTGCTCACTATCTGCTGATGTATAAATATTGAATTGTCCCCCTAAGAATTACTGCTTAGTTTGAAGCAAGACTTCACACATTATTTAATTCTGCCACCCACATATGGTATGGCATAGATTGTTTAACAGTGTAGGACTATATAATTTTATAATCGAATTTATTATTTATTCCTTTAGAAGGTACAGTAGATGCAACCAAAGGGTCTTCACTAATACCTCTATACATAGGCTTCAAAATGAAGTTTCCCTATGAAGGAAGATTGGTTATTTTGACTTAACCAATCTCTATTATTTCAATTGTAGGTAATCTAAATATTCAGTGATATAATGGTATGTACCAGGTGTTAGGTTATTCAGTCATAGCTGAGGAAGTTTCAACACTATAGTTAAAAAAGTGTCATGTCTCTCAAAGGAGTCATCATTAATTATGATAGAATATTTTGCCCCTTGCAGATACAAAATAATGTGATCGCCGATATTTTTCATTACCAAACTATTAATTTTTCAATGGATTTTAAAAAAATAGTCAATATTTTTCAAACTCCCAATTCATCAGTGCAAACAAAAAATCTTATTATTTTGTATTTGCTCAGCTTAGACCAATCTTCAACCATAGCTTTTATTCAACTTATATTCATTTCCCATGACCCCTGACAAATAAATATAAATTCACAAGTAGCGACTATATTCCTGTGGGCACAAAGATTCATATAGAATCGCCTTTGTTAAAAGAATGCCAACATTTTATTTTGCCACCAGATTTTTGCGGAGTCGATGCCTCCAGTATTACACCGTTGCTCCACACAGTATGTTGGTACATTAAATTTCTAAAATTTATCCTCATACAGGATTCATAAATTTCTCCAATTTACCATCGTTATGCTTCAAGCAAACCCTAACAGGAAGGCAGGAAAAACCCACTCTAATACCACTATAATAACCGTCCCTATCTAGTTCTCTAGGGGTTTGCCAATTCTTAACCTTTTTGCATGAATTTTTTATATACAAAATCACAAACACAGAGCATGTTAGTCTCACAATGACACTGAGAGGGGGGGTGAATCAGTGTGGCTCTTTAAAACTTAAAAACTTCAACTCTTAAAGCCAAAACAATGAAAGCTTAAAATCACATAAAGCAAATATAACAAGAGAGCATCACACAACACAAGATGTAACGAGGTTCACCATTTTTGGCTACTCCTCAAAAATGACTGCTTGGGCTTCCATCCAAATCCAGCCTTTGCAAAGCAACAACTTTACAATCAATTTACCAGCACCAACTAGAAGGAGCACCAACCCCTGATTTACCAGCACCAACTGGAAGGAGCACCAACCCCTGATTTATCTGCACCAACAAAAAGGAGCACCAACCCCTGATTTACCAGCACCAACTGGAAGGAGCACCAACCCCTGATTTATCTGCACCAATAGAAAGGAGAACCAACCCCTGATTTACCAGAACCAACTGGAAGGAGCACCAACCCCTAATGCCAAGCACCAACTTGGACTTCTATTCTGAATCTAGAAGATTGACATAAATATGCCTTCACTTTTACAAGACCCTGACTGGTCTATTACTTTCTCAACATTGCCCACTCTTCACATACCGCACACCTCTCTAGCTTGCCTCTCGCGTGCCTCTCACTTTAATCCCGAGCGCTCTCACTCTTTTTAGTAGCACTTTCACACAATTTCAGTGACATATAAATTCTCCACGCAGACCTCCTTTTATAACAAAGTTTTGACTCTTGCATGCAACCCGTAACTGCCCTTGTAACTGTCGTATTGACTTTAGTTCACTGTTCTTATTTTATCTGCATGATATTCTTCTGTAACTACACCTGTAACTGTCGTATCGACTTTTTCTGTAACTCCTTCTTTCATTTCTCATGCGCCACTTGTTAGTTGTAACGCCTTTTGACTGTAACTACTTTTGTATATATATAGAGTAGGCTTTTTGTCAAACACGATGCATGTTATGAATTTACACATATACCCCTACCATAATTGTTCGTCTTCTTGGTCATGACTGTTTGTATTCTTTTCTGTGCATGCATGTATATTCGATTCTATATATACAATTGTTTGTTTTCTCCTTCTTCGACTATTCTTAAATTAGCTGCATAATTTTCTTTCGTAACGGCCCCTGTAACTACTGCATAACTTCAGTTAATGGTCACATATCTTATTTCGACTGGGTTCTATTCTTAGATTTCGCCAAAGTGACCTATCACGAAATCACGACACTTTTGCCTCTTTGTCCTCTTCTCGGCTTGTACCCACGAAAACACAACATGTCGCGATATCGTGACACTTTTGCCTCCTTGTAGCTTTACTTGGTTCATACCCGTGAAAACACAACATGTCACGATATCATGACACTTTCACCTCCTTGCTGCTTTTGTTTGCTTGTACCTACGAAAACACAACATGTCGTGATATCGTGACACTTTCACCTCCGTACTCTTTCTTTTTACTTTTGTCGCGATATCGCGACACTTTTGCCTTCTTACATTCTCTCTCCTCCTAGAGTCACGAAAATGCAACATGTCGCGATATCCCAACACTTTTGCCTTTGTACTCTTTCTCTTGCCTTTGGGTCACAAAAATACATGTAGTGATATCGCTACACTTTTTCTCCTTGCGCTTTTTCTTTGCTTCGGCCCACGATAATACAACATGTAGCGATATCGCTACACTTTTGTTCCTTGCGCTTTTTCTTTGCTTCAGCCCGCGATAATACAACATGTAGCGATATCGCTACACTTTTTCTCCTTGCACTTTCTCTTTGCTTTGGCCTCCGAAAATACATGTCGCAATATCGCGACACTTTTTCTCCTTGCATTTTCTCTTCTCTTCTGGCCGCGAAAATGCAACATGTCGCGAAATCATGACACATTTTTCTCTCTCATCTTTCTCTTCGCTTTGGACCATGAAAATGAAACATGTCACGAAATCGTGACACCTTTTTCTCTCTCCTCTTTCTCTTCGCTTTGGACCGCGAAAATGAAACATGTCGTGAAATCGCGACACCTTTTTCTCTCTCCTATTTCTCTTCGCTTTGGACCACGAAAATGAAACATGTCGCGAAATCGCGACACCTTTTTCTCTCTCCTATTTCTCTTCGCTTTGGACCACGAAAATGAAACATGTCGCGAAATCGTGACATCTTTTTCTCTCTCCTCTTTCTCTTCGCTTTGGACCGTGAAAATGAAACATGTCGCGAAATCGCGACATCTTTTCCTCTCTCCTCTTTCTCTTCGCTTTGGACTGCAAAAATGAAACATGTCATGAAATCATGACATCTTTTTCTCTCTCCTCTTTCTCTTCGCTTTGGACTGCAAAAATGAAACATGTCGTGAAATCGCGACATCTTTTTCTCTCTCCTCTTTCTCTTGCAATATGTCATGAAATTGTGACACTTTTTCGTCCGTACAGCATTCCTTGCAATATGTCGTGAAATTGCGACACTTTTTGTACTTGCCTTTTTCTCTTCGAACATGTCACGAAATCGCGACAGTTTTTCTTGCTTGCACCTTCTCCCCAAACATGTCACGAAATCATGACAGTTTTGCTTGCTTGCGCTTTCTCTCCAAACATGTCACGAAATCGTGATAGTTTTGCTTGCTTGCGCTTTCTCTCCGAACATGTCACGAAATCGTGACAGTTTTTCTTTCTTCTCAACATGTCGCGAAATCACGACAGTTTTTCTTTCTCTCAACTTGTCGCGATATCACGACAGTTTTCTTTCTTCTCAACATTTCGCGATATCGCGACAGTTTTCTTCCTTGTGATTTTCTTTTTATTTTTAGCATATGGGCCACTTCGATATTTTAGATAATCACTGTACATACTCTGAAGAACCTCTTAACTCCTATCCACTTCATCAACTGGAACCTCTTAAATCCTGTCCACTTCATCAATTGATCTGTCGATCTTTTGGATAATCACTGTACATACTCTAAAGAACCTCTTAACTCTTGTCCACTTCATCAACTGGAATCTCTTAACTCCTATCCACTTCATCAACTGATCTGTTGATCTTTTGGATAATCACTGTACATACTCTGAAGAACCTCTTAACTCCTGTCCACTTCATCAACTGGAACCTCTTAACTCCTGTCCACTTCATCAATTGATTTGTCTGACTGTGTTGACAACAATGACAATACTATTCCTGCACCTTGCTCAACAATCTCCCCATTTGGAATTTTTGGCAACACACATGCAATTTCCTATAATTCTTCTCCCCCTTTGACAATAATACCAAAGGGCTGCTGCAGACTCCCCCTAAGTCCATGCACATCATTCTTAGGCACACATTATGACAGTTAGCAAAAATTACAAATATGAGAAAAAAGATAATCAAATATATAAATGCTCCCCCTGAGAATGTGGTCCCTCACTCAGATCTATCTTCAACTGTGTTGGTTTCTGGATCTCTATCCATTGAGACTCTGTCCTCTGTACCCTGTCAATAGGTTCACATAGAATCTATCCAATCTTATAGAATCATAAAGAGAATTGTTAGAGACTCAATATGTTCTATACTTAATGCTCAATCATTATATCAACTAAATCTCATAAAAGCATAAAGAGAATTTTTAGAGACTCAATATGTTCTATACTCAAATCCCAATCTCAACTCAAATCAATAATAGTTTATTTTTATGGAACTTGAACAACCACATGCATCCAATTACCTGACTAGGCTTAATAAACTCTACTCAACCAATCACCTCAAAGAACATCCCTTTATCATAGACCCTCGTCGAAGCATGTATCAACCAACTCTGTGCAAGCATTAAACATTGTACCACCACACCAACTATAGTGCACCTTACTCAAACTCATACGACTGGACCTCGGATAGGTAAGATTCACAAAGCAAAGTTGCTCATCTTGATGAGCTAAATCAGACTTCAATATTTTTCAACACAACATCATAAAAGATCTGACAATATTCACGTCAATGTGAAGTTCAAATACACATTGCTTTTATTGAAACACATATATGCGGCTCGGGCAACATTCTTTCACTAACCACACTATCTGAACTGTTATAATCCTTAACTTTGGACAGTGGGCGGTAAGAATCATCAATAGTACAACATTGACATATAGCAATATTACCAATAAAGACAACTCTCAATTTAGTCACCACCCTTCACGGCACTACCAAAAACAATCGCATGAACAGAAAACACACTTTGACGACTATACAACAACTCCTCGACTACTTTCCTTTCATCCTCGGATATAAAAATAAAGAATTAAAAAAAAAATAAAAGCTCCCCTTGAGGATGTGCTACCTGGAGCTGCTTAGTGCAATAGAGGAGTAATCTCCTTCCGTCCAAGGAGACACGATTTCCTCTCTTCTTTATTTCTCCAGTATTTCTTGAACTTAGGCCGAAGGTTTTCACC
Organism: Wollemia nobilis; assembly: GCA_028583015.1. Classification (NCBI taxonomy): domain Eukaryota; kingdom Viridiplantae; phylum Streptophyta; class Pinopsida; order Araucariales; family Araucariaceae; genus Wollemia; species Wollemia nobilis. The sequence goes on from JAQPPZ010001063.1 coordinate 12,934,030, forward strand.
TGCATCCCCATTTTGAACCTTTTTGTGAACTTGAACATTTCTCTTGGGTGGTTGTCTCTTGTACATCCTTGATGGATGATTCTTTTCCTTTCTTTGATGCACATGATTTCTTCCTTGTCTGTGTTGCATTCTTTGCATCTAATGAAATCTACTATCTTGCCTTAGATTTGGACAAGACCTTGCTATGTGCCCATGACCATTACATTTAAAACATTGCACATGGTGTTCAACCGGAATAACAGATGTATTTCTTCCAGCATAACTCTTTGATCTATTATTCCGTCCATAATAAATTGCCTTGTGACCATAATGGTTGCATCTAAAATAATTGCCATTAAAAGCATTATTATGAATAAAGTGAGAGTGATAGAACCTCTTTTGTTGTGGTTGCTTTGTCTGTAGATCTCCTTTGAGATTTTCTTCCTTTTGAGGATTCAGCTTCAGGCTTTTCTTGCTTTGATCCTTCAGCAGTGGATTTCTTCTTCTCTGCAGATTTAGAAGATGAAGGTTTTTCAGCTTCATATCCAAGACCAATATTGCACATGGGGCTTCTTTGTTGCCTTATCATTTTATCTAGCAGCTCTGTGCTCTTCTCAAATTTGAGATTTGTATTGGCCTCTTCTAGTTGTTTCCTCAATAACACAATCTCCTCTTCTTGTTTACAACAAACAATCTCTTTCTCATTGATCTGTGACTTCAAGGCTTCTTCTATTTTCTTGGCTTTGTGAATTTGTAAGAAGAGATCTTCAATATTACCCTCATATTCTTCCAACTTCTTGGACAATATTTTGTTCTTTTTCCTTTCTAAACCCAACTCTTCAAGTGCAGATATCAACTCACCTTCTAGATCTACTTCAGCCTCAGAGTTTTCACCACATACATCAGAGTTCACTTCTTCTTCCTTTTCTGATTCTTCTTCTTCAAATGCCATGAAAAGAGCTTCACTTGTTTCCTCTTCAAAATCCTCACTGCAGCTGTCTTCTGATGAACTGACATTCTTGGAGATGAAACTTTTCTTCTTGAAGTTGCCTTTTTTGAAATTTGTTTTCTTCTTCCAGTCACTTCTTTCTTGGTGCGATCCTTCATTACTTTCGTCCTTCTCATTAAGTGGATAGTTAGTCGCAAAATGCCCAATGCCTCCACAGCTGAAACATTTAAGAGGTAGCTTTCCTCTGTATTTTTCTTTTACCCTTATTAGTTTTCGAAAAAAGTTTGCTTTCATTTTATCTGATGTCTCTTCTTCCTTGGATTCTTGTTTTGCTTTTATATTTTTATGTGCTTTAAAAGCAGCTTCTCTGTTTGTGGGTTTAGTTTTTCCTATTCTCATCTCATATGTAGTCAAAGAACCATGCATCTCATCCATACTAAAAGTATTTAGATCTTTAGCTTCTTCTATTGCTAAAACTTTAGAATCAAATATTTGGGGAAGAGATCTTAGTACCTTTTTCATGACGATAGCATCTTCCATTTCCTCGTCGAGTCCTCTAATCGCATTAATGATTCCATTAACTCTCAGCATGTATGCCTCTATGTTCTCATCATCATTCATCTTTAATGCTTCGAACTAAGCTCGATGCATTTGTAACTTGGCCTCCTTGATCTTGTCGTCTCCTTCATGAATGCTCCTTAGTTTTTCCCACATGTCTTTTGCCGTTTTACAACTCATAATCTTTATCAGTTCACTGTCCACTAAACCGCACATGATAGCATTCTTTGCTTTAGAGTTATTCTCAAACAACTTCTTATCGGAAGCATCGGTTGGAGGAGTGGTGGGTATTGTGTATCCACTATTTACTGAATCCCAAATGTCATATCCCAAAGCACAAAGATATGTCTGCATCCTGAGTTTCCAAAATGAGTAATTAGTTTCGTCCAACAATGGTGCTTTGTTTGATGAGAAGCCTTCACCACTTGCCATTGCGTACTAATCCAGAATCACCCTAGTCGGTTAAGCTTTATTCAGGAACTTGGCTCTGATACCAATTGTTAGTCTCACAATGACACTGAGAGGGGGGTGAATCAGTGTGGCTCTTTAAAACTTAAAAACTTCAACTCTTAAAGCCAAAACAATGAAATCTTAAAACCACATAAAGCAAATATAACAAGAGAGCATCACACAAAACAAGATGTAACGAGGTTCACTAGTTTTGGCTACTCCTCAAAAATGACTACTTGGACTTCCATCCAAATCTAGCCTTTACAAAGCAACAACTTTACAATAAATTTACCAGCACCAACTAGAAGGAGCACCAACCCCTGATTTACTGGAACCAACTGGAAGGAGAACCAACCCCTGATTTATCTGCACCAACATAAAGGAGCACTAACCCTTGATTTACCAGCACCAACTGGAAGGAGCACCAACCCTTGATTTATTTGCACCAACAGAAAGGAGCACCAACCCATGATTTACCAGCACCAACTGGAAGGAGCACCAACCCCTGATGCCAAGCACCAACTTGGACTTCTGTTATGAATCTAGAAGATTGATATAAATATGCCTTCACTTTTACAAGACCCTGACTGGTCTATTGCTTTCTCAACATTTTCCACTCTTCACATATTGCACACCTCTCTAGCTCACCTCTCGTGTGCCTCTCACATTAATCCCGAGCGCTCTCACTCTTTTTCAGTAGCACTTTCACTCAATTTCAGTGGCATATTAATTCTCCATGCAGACCTCCTTTTATAACAAAGTTCTGAATCTTGCATGCAACCCGTAACTGCCCCTGTAACTGTCGTACTGACTTTAGTTCACTATTCTTATTTTAGCTGTATGATATTATTCGATAACTGCACCTATAACTGTCGTATCGACTTCTTCTATAACTCCTCCTTTCATTTCTCATGTGCCACTTGTTAGTTGTAATGCCTTTCGACTGTAACTACTTTTGTATATATATAGAGTAGGCTTTTCATCAAACACGATGCATGTTACGAATTTACACATATACCCCTACCATGATTGTTCATATTCTTGGCCATGACTGTTCGTATTCTTTTTTGTGCATGCATGTATATTCGATTCTATATATACAACTATTCATTTTCTCCTTCTTTGACTGTTCTTAAATTAGCTACATAATTTTCTTTTGTAATGGCCCCTGTAACTGCTGCATAACTTCAGTTAACGGTCACATATCTTATTTTGGTTGGGTTCTATTCTTAGCTTGCGCCAAAGTGACCTATCGCAAAATCATGACACTTTTGCCTCTTTGTCCTCTTCTTGGCTTGTACCCGCGAAAACACATGTCATGATATCGTGACACTTTCACCTCCTTGCAGCTTTACTTGGTTCATACCCGTGAAAACACATGTCGCGATATCATGACACTTTCACCTCCTTGCTGCTTTTGTTTTCTTGTACCTGTAAAAACACATGTCACGATATCACGACACTTTCGCCTCTGTACTCTTCTTTTTTACTTTTTTCGTGATATCGTGACACTTCTGCCTTCTTACATTCTCTCTCCTCCTAGAGTCACAAAAATGTGACATGTCGCGATATCGCGACACTTTTGCCTCCGTACTCTTTCTCTTACCTTTGGGTCCGAAAATACAACATGTAGCGATATCGCTACACTTTTGCTCCTTGCGCTTTTTCTCTGCTTCGGCTCGTGATAATACAACATGTAGCGATATCGCTACACATTTTTTCCTTGCGCTTTTTCTTTGCTTCGACAAGTGATAATACAACATGTAGCGATATCGCTACACTTTTTCTCCTTGCACTTTCTCTTTGCTTTGGCCTCTAAAAATACATGTCGCAATATCGTGACACTTTTTCTCCTTGCATTTTCTCTTCTCTTCTGGTCGCAAAAATGCAACATGTCACGAAATTGCGACACCTTTTTCTCTCTCCTCTTTCTCTTCGCTTTGGATCATGAAAATGAAACATGTCACAAAATCACGACACCTTTTTCTCTCTCCTATTTCTCTTCACTTTGGACCGTGAAAATGAAACATGTCGCAAAATCGTGACACATTTTTCTCTCTCCTCTTTCTCTTCGCTTTGGACCATGAAAATGAAACATGTCACGAAATCATGACACCTTTTTCTATCTTCTATTTCTCTTCGCTTTGGACCGCGAAAATGAAACATGTCGCGAAATCGCCACATCTTTTTCTCTCTCCTCTTTCTCTTCGCTTTGGACCGCGAAAATGAAACATGTCACGAAATCGTGACATCTTTTTCTCTCTCCTATTTCTCTTCGCTTTGGACCGCGAAAATGAAACATGTCGCAAAATCACGACATATTTTTCTCTCTCCTCTTTCTCTTCACTTTGGACCGCAAAAATGAAACATGTCACGAAATCGCGACATCTTTTTCTCTCTCCTCTTTCTCTTACAATATGTCGTGAAATCATGACACTTTTTTGTCCGTACAACCTTCCTTGCAATATGTCACGAAATCGCGACACTTTTTCTACTTGCCTTTTTCTCTTCGAACATGTCGCGAAATCGTGACAGTTTTTCTTTCTTGCACCTTCTCCCCGAACATGTCGCGAAATCACGATAGTTTTGCTTGCTTGCACTTTCTCTCCGAACATGTCACGAAATCACGACAGTTTTTCTTGCTTGCGCTTTCTCTCCGAACATGTCGCAAAATCGTGACAGTTTTTCTTTCTTCTCAACATGTCACGAAATCGTGACAGTTTTTCTTTCTCTCAACATGTCGCAATATCGTGACAGTTTTCTTTCTTCTCAACATGTCACGATATCGTGACAGTTTTCTTCCTTATGATTTTCTTTTGATTTTTAGCATATGGGCCACTTCGATCTTTTGGATAATCACTATACATACTCTGAAGAACCTCTTAACTCCTGTCCACTTCATCAACTGGAACCTCTTAACTCCTGTCCATTTCATCAACTGATCTATCGATATTTTGGATAATCATTGTACATTCTCTGAAGAACCTCTTAACTCCTGTCCACTTCATCAACTGGAACCTCTTAACTTTTGTCCACTTCATCAACTGATTTGTTGATCTTTTGGATAATCACTATACATACTCTGAAGAACCTCTTAACTCCTGTCCACTTCATCAACTAGAACCTCTTAACTCCTGTCCACTTCATCAACTGATCTGTCTGACTGTGTTGACAACAATGACAATATTGTTCTTGCACCTTGCTCAATAAAGCAATCCATAATTCTTGAAAATATTGCTTTATTCTTATATCAAAACTAGGGCACAAATTACAATGAAAATATCTCAAATGCTGATGAAACCCTAGCTGCTTTGTACTCTATAAATGATGATGAAGGCTCAACCCTTTTGATGTGAATATTGTGTGGTGTCCCAGCTTCAAATATTACCTATATAATATTTGAATGACCCTATGTGGTAACCCAACTCCAGAAGTCTTTAAAACTGAAGTCCAACTGCAATCCCCGTGTGGAAATGCCCAGTTTGACTTGAGGGTAATATTGCAACCCCAAAGCCAATGTCCCTGTAAGAGGTTGCCATCTCTCACAAGCTCCAGAATCTCTGTAAATGGCTCTACTAAAGAGTCCTCCAAAAAACTAGAGAGAAAAATAATAATCTTTTCATATCTCCAAATGAACTCAAAACCTCATTTTATCTCCTCCATAGGTCGACCTAGGGTTAGGTCACTTTTAGGGTGAGCAAATAATTTTATAAATTTTTAATTCCACCTTATTTCTCCTTAATTTATTCACCCCCTTATGCCTAGGCTTAAATACTTTTTAAGTCGTCACATAAAATGGCCCCTTTTAAGTATAAAATGATTTTATAATAAAATAAAGTTACTGACTTTACAAAATTGAATTAAATAATCACTTTATTAATTTTATCTTCAACCATTAAAATTTCCAACCTCTCCCCATCCAAATTGAAATATGCAAATGGTTTTGGACACCCATGTCACTGAAGAATATCACTACACTATCTTTTGTCCACTGAAACCCTAAAAATAGACATGGCTAAAAATAGTAACTCTGATCAAACAAATTTCTAAATGATCCCAAATGATCATCAATCAATAGCTCTCTGGGTACTGACAAAGATTTTGATATCTCCAATGGCTCCTCTCCATCTGACTTAGCCTATGAGAGCTCTTGTATAGGCTAATCTGCTCTGCACCTGACTGCGTAGAAAAGGGGACATTACATCTGACCACAGTGGTCTTCTTAGGTATTGAAGTAGAGACTTTTCAATTCATCCATGAACAATTTGGTTTAATCTTAATCCATTATGAATTTTATTATATTTGACCTATTTTTGATGGTTTTTAAGCCAATTTTGTTGCTTTTTTTGTTTTTTTTAAGATGTTTTTTTGTGTGGTTGTCATAGGGTTGGGATGAGGGTCATGGTGTCGGTCCTACGTGACCATGGATTTTGAGACTCTGTAGTTATTTTTTGTTTTTAGATTTTCGTAGCATGAGGTTTGAGGACCCACTTTATTGTAGCCTACAAGAAGTTTTTGGATCATGATGTAGCTTTTTTTACCCCATACATATACATATATGCATGAGTTGTTTTATTATCATCATGAATTTCCTTATTACTTTATTGGATTAATGCAATGCTTATGTTTATTTTACTGATGCTTTTGTGGATGCATGTATTGTAATATGATGTTTTTGATGATATGGATATGTGTGTATGCATAATGAAATGGATGATTTATTAATATGTATGATGAGATATGAAAACTATTTGATACACTATGTTAGCACCATAGATTGTATATAATTTATTGATTCATTTGTAATGTTGTCTGGAGACTATGTGATGGATTTGTGAAAATGTAAACTGATAAAAATGTGATAAAATGGTATGGAATGGAATGAATAGTAAGATGTTATAGAATTTTCTTGAGGTTTTCATGAGACTCAAACACTCTAATAAAATAGTCAAAAGTTATATACTAACCATGCAAGACTTTTGACAAGGTACAAATTTTCTAAGATGACCAAGATATTCAATATCCCTATGTGTGCATGTGAGTTCATTGTTATGATAACACATAAAGTTACCCTAATGCCAAACAAGATTTATGCAACCCATTTGTATTGAATATCACCCTATGAGTATCATGATCTTGAGTTTTGTACGTAGTTGGATTAGACCACTAGGTAATACAAGCTACCAAAAGCTAGCTCATCTGCATGCAAACATTGGTCTATACAAAATTAGGATTGTAATGTGATAGATGTATCATCATGCATAAGGATACCACCATTTCCAGGCAGTCTTGATGCCACCTAACCTATAATGAGGATCACATCATTGTTTGTCAAATTGCAAGAATTCCAAGGATTCAAGTTCAGTACTCCCTTCTTTTATTTTATTTTTGAATTGCTCTAGGTATTTGCTCATTTTGTTTAGTGAGCAAGATATTTTGGAAGTGGTTATAACCATTGTTTATTTTAATTTTTGCTTTTGTTAGTGGTAAAAACCATTGTTTATTTTGTCGATTTTGGTAGTGGTGAAAACCACTATTTATTTTTATTTCGATGAGGAGGAGCTTGTCCTTTTGTCAATTCTTAGAATTTTTGAACCATGCACATAGGGGGATGAGCAAGTAAACTTTTCACTTATTGTAGGTTGCATCTTGCCTTGTGCAAAACTTAAATTTAATGTGAAAATCTATCAGGATTTTGATGTATACAAGGTATAATTAGAGCAAGACTCTACCTTCTAAAAATAAAGAATAGCTTTCTACAAATTTTTAAAAATAAAACTAGAGATGGTTGAGTGATGAAAAACCCTAAACACACCCTATAACAAATGACTAGGTGAAGGAAAAAAAACACAAATATGAAAGGTTGGAAATGTGGATGGAAATGATAATTGTAATGTAGACGGGTGTGAATGATGAATTTTGATAAATTTGACTCTGAAGGATGTCTAGTAGACAGACCTAGTGCTAGACATGTATGAGCAACACTAGAATACAAAATGCAATGATGGGTATGCCTAATGCAAGTAATTGTATAATGCAACAGTATGAAATGTGATGTAATATTTTTACATTTTTTATATTTCAATGATGTTTTTGAATTTTTATTAATATATATGTATCTATATTTTACCAATGGGCTTATTGGATGCCATTGGGGCATTTTTGGAGACCAAAGAGTTTATGGATACCTTTGAGGATTTTTGGGTGACCAAAGGGTTTATGGATACCTTTGGGGCTTTTAGGTGACCAAAGAGTTTATGGAAACCTTTGGGGCTTTTTGGGTGACCAAAGAGTTTATGGATACCTTTGGGACTTTTTGGGTGACCAAAGGGTTTATGGATACCTTTGGGGATTTTTGGGAGACCAAAGGGTTTATGGAAACCTTTGGGGATTTTTGGGTTACACAAGGGTTTATGGATACCTTTGGGACTTTTTGGGTGACCAAAGGGTTTATGGAAACCTTTGGGGATTCTTGGGTGACCAAAGGGTCTATAGGTACCTTTGGGGCTTTTTAAATGAACAAAGGGTTTATGGGTACCTTTGGGGCTTTTTGGGTGACCAAAGGGTTTTTAGATACCTTTGGGGCTTTTTGGGTGACCAAAGGGTTTATTGGTACCTTTGGAGCTTTTTGGGTGACCAAAGGGTTTATAGGTACCTTTGGGACTTTTTGGGTGACCAAAGGGTTTATATGTACCTTTGGGGATTTCTGGGTGACCAAAGAGTTTATGGATACCTTTAGGGCTTTTTGGGTGACCAAAGGGTATATAGGTACCTTTGTATGGACCCCTTGTCTATGGCTAATACTTTGGTGGATATGGGGGAGAATTACCCTGATCAAAATCGATTGCATCAATGTTGAAGTGAAATGGCTTTAACAGGTTACTCAGATCATGCAAGGGTGCAAAAATATCTATGGAAATAATTTTTGTGGATGGATGATCTTTACTGGGTGGATAATGGGGTCTATTGAAAATATATCATCGCAATATTTGTGGAGGTGATTATGGTGGAGGCAGAATGACCAAAGCTAGTTGATGCAGAAGGGGGTGAGCCTACTCCTTCAAGGGTAGAAGTTATCACCAGATGAGATGCAGTAATGGGTACACACATAAATAGAATTTTTCTTCATCATACAAAGGTATGATATGTGCATATTCCCCATCTAAACTAGAAGAGTTGATAGGTGTTATTTTGTAATCTGATTCGTCATCAATTTTCTATTCATAGGGAGGGCCTTGATCTTCTTCCTCACTGTCATGTGGAAGAGTATGTGAAATTTCACCTGCTTCATAGGTTTGGGTGAAATCATAAGATATCCCTTGATCCATAATATTTGTAGTGATATAATCCCCCAATAAATGGACATAATTAGGATTGGCATAAGGATCATGTGCAATCTCATCCCTCTAGTCCAGACGTAGGTGCTTTAAACTATAATTGAGGACATCAAGAGGCACAAGCTTGTTGTTTCTTAAACCAAACTTATCATACAACATTTAATATTACGACTAGCAAGGAATACGAGCACCTTATTTGTAAAACCCCAAACCATAGCAATGCCAATTGTAGAGACGGAGATATCTCATAGCAAATTCAGGATTGAACATGTGATTGATGTCCTTAGAAAAGAGCTCTTCATCTTATTCTTATTACTGATATTGTTCTATGCCATATTTATTACCCCCATAAATGAAGTTTTTTGATTAGGAGGTAAACCTAGAGGTACGATGACACCTATGGGAAGACGAGGTTGACTCATGTTTTGCATTGTCTTAATGGCAAGAGTTGTGATATTTCTTACTAGGTATTCTCCTAGGCTAGTGGTAGCTAGATGAACAATTACTTGTGGTAGTGGATATGGATAAGATGAAAGAGAGGCTTGATTTGAATCAATATTTACCTCACGAGGTGGTACCTCATCTACTCGATGAGGAATCTCTTTTGTGGAGATGGTAGATATGGTTGGAGGGATCTTGTCAACAGGCCTCTTCCCCATGTTCCTCTATAAAGGATTCAATGATGATGAAGGCATATCTATAGGTGTTGATTATGAGGATGAATTAATGGAAGAAGATGGTGATGAATTAATGGAAGGTGACAGTGAAGGAGTCAGACCTTGGATGGATGTATTTGGTTGGAAGTCTATATGGTTTGATGGCAATGTCTACTTGAGGATTTGCTACACCAAGTTGCAATATTTAAAGGGCTCAAGGTTTACAAAGACAACATGCACTTGTACTTCATAAGTATACTTCAAAATTTGGTGAGCTATGGATGGCACGTGCTTCATGTCCCTAATCCAGGGTCTGCATAGCAAGATATTGTAGTCCATTTCACCATTCAAGATGTAACATAATGTTGGTATGGTATTTTGTCCCACTTGAATAGGTAAGACTATAGTACCAACCATTGAGCACAAAGTATAATTAAATGCTCAGAGGGTATACGTGAATGCAACAATGTGGGATGTTGTAAGCCCTAGATGTTTAAGAGCAATAATGGTGATGATATTGCTAGAGGAACTAGTACCAATTAGAACTCTCTTGTAAGTTGTTCCATTTATACATGCAACAATGTGCAGGGGAGGATCCACCATGTCATTTGGTACTGGATTGATTTCATGCTCATGAAAGGTGATTACTCATTCTACGCATTGTCAAACATACCCCATGAAATTTCTAAAGGAGTTAGACTCCTGGAGTTGTAGTTTAATTGACTTGAGGATCTCCATGATAACTTCTTGATGAGGTGGAGAATGTTGGATAATATCATATATAGAGAGCCAAGCTGATGTTTTTTGCAAGATCTAAGTAATCATACTATTTATTGTGACCACCAGAAGAGGTGGAAGGTTTTGCACTAGAGGTGGTGGAGGCTATGATGTTGAAGGAATATAATTTGAAGTCATAGGTGGTGTGATTTGTCTTAGGTAATGCTTATTTTTTATTATGATGCTGACCATTCTGATGAACCCTTATTTAGAGGGTTCCAGATGGACCTCATTCACCTATTATGTTGGCTTTGCTTACTCCTCATGAGTGGGCAAGGGGTATTTAAAAACATCTATTTTTTGATTATTTGTTGCTATAGTATTATCGACCTAAAGATCATTCCTATCGATCATGTCCTATGCAAGGTGTTTGAACTTGAAGCACATTTACATGTCATATCGATTCTATCTATGGTACTTGCGGTATAGGTCTTCATTATATCCTGGGGGCTTTGGTGTGTTTATATCTATAGGATAACTTTCAGGTAGATTAATTACCTTGGACACATAGAGATGGTCAAACAGAGAATCCATGGACTCATAAATGGGTGTACATTGTCACTTAGGGTGATGTTGTTGGTTTTTCCCTTGATTTTTTTTATTTTTTTGTTGTAGTTTTCAGGTGCGGCCTGATAGTTGGGTTTTTAAGGTGGTTTTGGTTGCACAAGCCCTAGAATACTGATAGAAACTTTGTTGACTACTACCAACTTTGGTTGCACCAGATTGTTCTTGATGTTCTTAGTCCATTTCTTCTTGTGAGATTTTGCAATTTACCCCTCTTGAGTTTTAATGTCTTCAATTGTTCTATCTTGTGCTAGAGCATCTTCAAGAGTGGGGTACTATTGGAGTTGTAGCAACAAGGAAATTAGCTTTAGGTAAATCTTATAAAATAAGTGAGTCAACTCAGACATGGGGAGTAGGTATGTTAACTTAGCAAGAAGCGTTCACCACCTATAGAAATAGTCTATGATTGACTCGTCATTATACTACTTCAACCTTGTGAGGTCAGTCAACGTCACCCTTTACTTAGTTTTAAAGGTGAAGCATTCCAAAAATGTATCTGTGACTTTTTCAAAGTTGTAGATGTTGTACTTTAGGATTTAATTGTACCACTCTACGACTTGACCAGAGAGGGTAAGTAGAAATATCCTCAAAATTAAGGTATCATTTTCCTGGATGTCGAAGCATTGGTTCAAAAATCTGGTGACATGCTCCTATGCATATTCCTCTCCTTTAAATTTATCTAGCTTGGGAATTTTGAAATACTATGGATAAGGAAGGAAAGGTACTAATGACTGAATTAGTTGAATGTGGAGCTGGTACAAAGTGGGCTTCTGAAGCCCAAACCTAGAGGTCTTTTTCTCTATCGAATCCATGTGTTCTAGTAATTCTTTGTACGCATCAGAGGATTTTATATCCTCTTATTTGGTTTGAAATTTCAAGGGGGGGAGTAACACAAAGCCTATTACATGGTGGTTGAATGTCATCCACCCTTCCTCTATAATGTGCTTCAGGATACTCCTCTTCTGGTTCATTCTTAGTGTAGGTCCCGTAATATGTCTCTTGAACTGGCCTACAAGGAGGAGTAAGCACCCATGGAAAGTGATATATGTTTGTCCTAGGAGGTAAGTCTCGATTAGCCCTAAGAGGTATTGGGTGGTAATTTTATCCTATTCCAAAACCACACTCACAGTGAGGATTTTGATTAGAAAACCCTCTCTTGCAAAGAAATCGAAATCTCTCCAAGGTTCCTTTTATTTAACGTAGACTTGTGTGCTTTTGATGATGGATCAAAATAAATTCTATGAATACCTTAGTAACCTACAAAAAACTATTAATAAGGGGTCTGTATTGATTTTACTTTGATTTTGCCATGTTGTTATTGTTCATTAATTAAAAGGGATTGAGTTCCCTTATGTGCATAAATAAAATGATGAATGAATACCTAAAGTTGATCCTAACTCATTTTATTTTTGAATTGTTAAAGTGTTTTATCCCCAAATCCCTGATAGCATATACCTTTTATCTTCAATTAAAATGTTCTATTAGCAGGTGTTGTGGTGAACCACTTCATTTTATCTTTGATTTAATGTGAAATTTGGAGTTAGTACTTGTTGTTAGCAGATTCATTTTACTTAAGATTAACATGTGTTGTTAGCAAGTGTTGTGGCAAGCCACTTCATTTTTTATCTTTGCATTAATGTGAAATAGAAGTTAGTACTTGCTATTAGCAGATTCTTTTTATCTTCATATTAAAATATTGTTGTTAGAAAGTGTTGTGGAAAACCACTTCATTTTATCTTTGCCTTAATGTGATATTGGAGTTAGTAAATCCCTCCCTTGAATGCAAATGGATTTTATCTTGGATGGTTAAACTCTATCCAGGCAAGAAAATAAAGTGAATGAATCTAAATGTGAAATGTGAATCTTGAATGATGCTTCAATTCATTTTATCTGCTTTGAATGGATTTTATCTTGCCTTGCTTTGCTTTGAACATGAGAGAAAATAATGTAAATGACTAACTTTGAAAGTATAATAGCCTTTGTATGCCATATAAATTACCCCCTTTTAATGAAATGGTAATTTTCATAAAGTGAGTCAATTTATTGCTTGAAAAATGAAATGCAAAGCCTGAAAATTCTATTTTCTTTTAAACTGTGAAATCATGCAAAACTGAAATAAAAATTCCTGCTAAAAGTGTGAAATTCTAATAATTTTAGAATTTTGAACTTAAGTTAAAACAAAAACATACATGCTTTAAATGGAACATTAAAGCTTATTCATTCAACCTATATAATTTTTTTTTGGAATTTTATATTTTTTTTTCATTTTTTATTTTATTTTGAAAATAAATAAAAAATGAAAAAGATAGGGTTAGAAAATAAAATTAAGATAACTTGAAATTTTAGAATATGGACCAAAATATGGAGAATACCAAAGAAAAATTTTGGAAACAAAATCCAACATATGTTGTAGAAAAAGGTTAGATTCCGAACACAAAACTCAACCAGGTTATACCTGCACCCACACAATCTAAAATCTGGTTATGGCAAGAGTCTAAGGAGTTAAAAAAAACCAAAAGCTATATACAATAATATACAATATGAAGCAAAAATTTGGACTATCACTTCCCTGGATCCCAAACACAATTAGCACATTTTAAAAGACAAATATCATGACATGCATGCCAAGCTTTACAAAAATTCAACCCAAGTAATATTAAGCCCCACAATGCAACAACACTCATATTACCACTCTCACACAACCACTTTGATTCAAGTTTATTAACAATTCCATGTTTAGCATTTGATTCCTTAAACTTGCAAATGAATACATGATTTTCCACTATTTCTAGCTTATTCAATGAGATGTGAATTTCAGGATTAGATTCATTTTTACAAGCATGTAGGATGTCTTTCAAACCAGAGGCTATTTCTAAAAATTTTAAAGCAACATCATCATCCATGTCTTTAGGCCAATCATACTCATGTAACAATTTACAAGCATATATGACATCTATTAAATGAGGATCATTATAGGTTTGTATCCTAGATTCAATTGTTATTTGTTGATGCACCTGATTTAACAATTCAAGCATGTCTACTTCTCCTTCATTTAAAAAATCAATCTCATTAATTGTGGGAGCAGAAATCAACTCTAGTTCTTCATTCACTTCTAGTGGTATTTCATCATAAATAGCATTTGAATCCAATAAATGACTATAAAAAATTTCACCTGAAGCTTGGATGTTTGGACACAAAAGGTTAGATTCTACCTTTTGTACATTTTCATTTACCAACACTTGGTGAGCCATTGTGATCTTTTCTTCTTCTTCATGGGCTTCATCATCATCATGTATCCCTTTACCTTCATCAATGACCTATTTTTCAAAAACACCAAAATTAGGAACCTAATCAAAAATATGTCTATCATTTTTGAACCATAACTCTTGTTGGTTAAGGGATGTGCCAAAAAACCTATATCTATGACCACTGGCTTGAGTCTTCTCAAATAAAGTAATATTTTCATTTGGATCATCAATACTATCAAACCCAAACCATGAGTCCTCTTGATCAACTACTTGAATTATTTTGAGTAAAGCAATATTTTTATCATTTGGAAGCATAGAAATCAATTCTAATTCCTTTTTACCTACCAATGGTATTTATTTATTTGAATCTCCAAAATAATCATATGAATTTAAATCCGCATTTTCAAAAGACAAAAATGAAAGTGAAGCCTTTACCTCTTCCTCATCCAAAACAAAGGAATCATAAGAAGCATTTACCATTTCTTCATTTTCTATTTCAGTAAGGTGTTCAATAGACTCATATTCAAAATGATTGAATCCTAAAACTTTCTCTATTTTAGCAAGTTGCATGCCATACTTTGATTGTACCGGAATTGCAAAATTTTTGTGAGATATAACATTTTCAATGTCCTGCATATCAAGTGAAATAGGAATTTTATTAGTATGAATATGAGGAACCAATTATTATTCATATTTTTTCCAATCCTCATTTGTAAAAAATGACTCTAAACCTTCTATTTCTAGCTTGTCATGACTTGGCTCATGTTGAATTTCTTGATCATTGTCATAATTGTCTTCTAAAAACAAGTGATGAAATTCTATCATGTCTTAAAATTCATCCATGGATTCCCTTTTAAACTCACTTTCAACCACTTTTGATAGCTCAAATGCTTCTATGATGGGATCAATGGTTGAATTCAACTTTCTATAATTATCCCAATCCTCCTTTGTAAACAATAACTCTAAGCCACTCATCTCTTCCTCTTGGATGATATCTAAGGTGGTGGTAACGTTTGGATATTCACTTGTATCCCCTTGATTTTTTATATTAGACATCGTTTGATTCAAGGGTATTAGATTGGTTGGTTGGTATTGGTTGGAATCCATAACTCTTGGTTTTCCAAAATGGCTAAGAAATGTTTTCTTTAGTTGAGCCCAATAAGTGATAGAACTTAAAGGTAAGTGTATATACCACTCAAATGCAACCTCATCCAAAGTGTATGAAAACAACCTACAAGGAACATCTCTATGCATAATTTGTAAGTAACTTAAAATATCCTTGTATCTCTAAATATGCTCCTCATCCGAGGCCACATCATGCTTAAACATGGATAAACAATCTTCTACACCTTCAGGTTTTGGATAAGGAGACATGTTTAAATTGCTATAATAATCACCTATCCAAGATGCAATTCCTACGGGCTCTGTAGGTGACTTCCTATGTAAGTCTTATTCCTCTTCCCTACATCCCTTCCCTAGCCCTATTCCAACTCCTTGTTCTTGTACTATCTTCCTTGGTACTTATTTTTCCTTCATTCTTGGTAGGATGGTGTTGCAAATGATCTCTTTGGGGTGGGAGATCATTGATCCAATGTTTAGCCCCTTTCCTTGCCTTGTTGTGGGGTTTTTCTTTGGTGCCTGGGTCCTGGGATTGATTTGGGATCTTTCCTAGGAGTTTCCCTAGGTTTTTTGGGTTGTTCAAGAATTCTTCCTTGGATTTCCTAGTTTTTCCCAAGTTTTTTAGGTGTCTTCTTGACGTTTTCTCTTGGAGGATCTTCAGTTGCGAAATGTTGAGGCTGTAGGAAAGCGATTTCATTAGTAGTTTTGCACAACATCCTTTTGTATGGGGGAGGACCATGTGATTTCTTATGTGACTCTACTCTTTGGTATTGATGTTGTGAGTCTAGTAGAATTTTAGTTTCTTTCATGGTCTACTTGGTGGGTCTCTAGTTTCCTTGTTGTTGTTTCTTTGCAGGACTTCCTCATATGTTTCCCTAAATCTATTCACTGGCGATGTTGAAGGCTATCTGGGACTTTTGGTTGCATCCTTTCTATCTAAAATTTATCTACAACTGGGATTCCTTGTGACTCCTTCCTCTTGGGTTCCTTGGGAACTTTCCCATCATTTTCCTACGGTGTGTTGTTCTGCTTTTGTTGCTTCCTCTATTGGGCTAGTGTTCTTGAAGTCTTACTTCTTCATTGCATGAGGATTTCATGACCTGTGAAGTTCCTCAATATGCTAACCAACTTTCCAAGCCTGTGATTCAATGCTTGAGGATTTTGTAGCCTAAGAAAATCCTCTAATGGTTGTTCCATCTTTCAGGCTCGCAAGGGACTCAATTTTTTTGCAACTTGAGTGATCCTATGGCATCCTTGGTTACTTCTCATTCTTTTATTGGTGGGATTTACTGTAATCTTAGTTTATCTACTCCGCCATTTTATGTAGGGTGGTTATATGTTGTTGACTAGTTTTCCCCTACATGGGAAGTTGTTTGTATCTTGGTTTCTGGTTTCCCAGGGGTGGTTTGGCACCTGGTTCCTTTTCCCACCCTTGGGATGTTTCAAATTTTAAATTTAGGCACCTATTTTTTTCCCACCTATGGGCAGTTTCAAATTTGATTTTAGGCGGGTTCTTCTACCGCCTTCTCCTTTCCCGCCTGGTGGTTTTTCAAAATTTTGTTCGTGCGATTTTCCTAAAAGTGTTCCTCACTTCCATCCTCAATTCTTTTCTGAATGTTTTCCTCAAGGTTTTCCTAAAGCCTTTCCTGATGTACATCCTTACTATAACTCTTACATTTTGATGTAATCAAGTTTTGGTATCCTTGATAAAAATCCACTTTTAATTCAACTTAACTTACCAAAAAAAAGATGCAATTCCTGCTAGAGTAAAAATTGCCATTAGCGAACCTTGAAGAATATAACTTTAGTACCAATTTTGTTAGTCAAATAAATATCTTGCAAAGAAGTACAAAATGACTAAATTTTTTTAAAATATATGCATTATTTAAACCATGATGTTAAAGACCACTCTCCAATTTGTAAAAGGTTAGTATCCATGCAATCATCAATTTAAAAAAATCAAATTAATGAATACGAACAACAAAACCTCATTAGTCAAGATAAATATCTTCAAATAATCCTTTCGAATAACAAGAATAATATAGCATCTAAATAGCAAAAATAACCAAATCAGACCCTCCTTCTAGCGCCAAAATATTGAGTGGTAATTTTACCCTGTTGCAAAACCACACTCACAGTTAGGATTTTGATTAGAAAACCCTCTCTTGCAAAGAAATTGAAATCTCTCCAAGGTTCCTTTTATTTAATGTAGACTTGTGTGCTTGTGAAGATGTATCAAAATAAATTCTAGGAATACCTTAGTGACCTACAAACAACTGTTAACAAGGGGCCTGTGTTGATTTTACTTTGATTTTGCCATGTTGTTATTGTTCATTAATTAAAAGGGATTGAAGTCCCTTATGTGCATAAATAAAATTATGAATTAATGCCTAAATTTGATCCTAACTCATTTTATTTTTGAATTGTTAAAGTTATTTATCCCCTAATCCCTGTTAGCAGATACCTTTTATCTTCAATTAAAATGTTCTATTAGCAGGTGTTGTGGTGAACCACTTCATTTTATCTTTGATTTAATGTGAAATTTGGAGTTAGTACTTGTTGTTAGCAAATTCATTTTACTTAAGATTATAATGTGTTGTTAGCAAGTGTTGTGGCAAGCCACTTCATTTTTTATATTTGCATTAATGTGAAATAGAAGTTAGTACTTGCTATTAGCATATTCTTTTTATCTTCAGATTAAAATATTGTTGTTAGCAAGTGTTGTGGAAAACCACTTCATTTTATCTTTGCCTTAATGTGATATTGGAGTTGGTAAATCCCTCTCTTGAATGCAAATGGATTTTATCTTGGATGGTTAAGCTCTATCTGGGCAAGAAAATAAAGAGACTAAATCTAAATGTGAAATGTGAATCCCGAATGATGCTTCAATTCATTTTATCTGCTTTGAATGGATTTTATCTTGCCTTGCTTTGCTTTGAACATGAGAGAAAATAATGTAAATGACTAACTTTGAAAGTATAATAGCATTTTGTATGTCATATAAATTACCCCATTTTAATGAAATGGTAATTTTCATAAAGGGAGTTAATTTATTTCTTGAAAAATGAAATGCAAAGCCTGAAAATTCTATTTTCTTTTAAACTGTGAAATCATGCAAAACTGAAATAAAAATTCCTACTAAAAGTGTGAACTTTAAATAATTTTAGGATTTTTAATTTAAGTTAAAAAAAAATTGTACATGCTTTAAATGGAACATTAAAGCTTATTATTTCAACCTATGTAATGTTTTTTGGGAATTTTATATTTTTTTTTTCATTTTTTTTTTAATTTTAAAAACTAAAAAAAAAAACAAAAAAGATAGGGTTAGAAAATAAAAATAAGATAACATGAAATTCTGGAATATAGACCAGAATATGGATAAGACCAAAGAAAACTACTGCAAACAAAATCCAACATATTTTGTAGAAAAATGTTAGATTTCGAACACAAAACACAATCGGGTTAGACCTGCATCCACACAATCTAAAATATGGTTATGGCAAGAGTCTAAAGAGTTATAAAAAAACATGTAATAAAAATATTGAAATGGTGCAACCATATCCATGCATAAAAAACATTAAACACAATTAGTGCATGTGAGAACGATATTCAATAAACACAAATTTGTATTCAAAAGCTCATTTTTTGCATACAATGGTGAAAAAAAATAGCTCCACGGTAGTTTGAATAAGCTTCCAATATCCTTCCATGCATCCTATTCCAAAAAAACCAATCCCTATTTCCTCTACTTCCATGGCCTTTTAAAGCTTTCCAACCCTCCAAAAAAGCTCTTCATTTCATTTTTCCCCCTTTTTCATTTGGCTTGGTCACATAACTTCTTTGTAACTACAATATCTTCCAAATGAAATGCTTCTTCCATCATGATTTTTTCCAACAATAAATTGGTAAATATCTTCTAAATGAAACGCTTCTTCCATAATGTTTTTTGCCAATAATAAATTGGTAAGTATCTTCTAAATGAAACTTTGCTTCCATGATGTTTTTTGCCAATAATAAACTGGTAAATATCTTTCAAATGAAATGCTTCTTCCATAACATTTTTTGTCAGCAATGAATTAAATAATGCTTTTCTTTTATTTAGAAACCTGCCAACATCAATATAAAGCATTAATTCCAAATAACTTTAATAAAATCATAAATTCAACATAGATATTAATACCAAACCAATATGTAAATAAATATTAGAGTGCCATGAGAAAAATAAATGCTATTCTTTTGATTTATTTTATTCATTTTATTTTTATATTATATATTTTTATTCTCAATTGTTTTTTTTTTGCGTTTTTTGAGTTTTACTTCTATTTTTATTTTATAGACAACTTAAAAGAAACCAAAAGGAGACACTAGTCAACACACCAACCTATAAAAATGATCACGCAAAAAAAAAAATTAACATTAATTCTAAAAATTAAAGGTGGGTCCCCAAGTTTGGGGCTAGTTGTGGAATGACCAAAGTAGGAGGTCAAGGAGGAAACATTTGGTTAGGCTTGGGAGGCCTATCTTGATTGAAATTAGGTTGTCTATGATGAACCCCCTATCTATGAGTACTTGGGATAGGGACCCTATCATGTAAGTTCTCTTAAAATAGCTCATTGATTTGCTACTCAATTTTTTTTTCTATTTGATGTTGGTAGTCCAAGCATTCTTTATCTTGTCAAAGCTGATTGAATTATGCTTGGTGCTCAGTATATCTCTTGACCACTTGGTTTATTTATTCTACCATGCAGGGCCTATAAGCCCTATCAATATCACCCTAGGGCCTAACTCATTCAGAATGGTCTAAAATATCAGCTATGAGCATCCCTCGATTAAGGAAAGTTGTGTTCATTTGAGGTTCAGTCCTAGACAAGCATTCTTTGTACTTAGTTGGCATAGAGGCACATCGTGCTTGCGTGGCATAATGGACCTAAGGATAATAAAAAATTTCTTCATGCCTTCATTAATGAGGAAGGGTAGGGTTGACTTTTCTCACCCTGAGCGATGAGTATCATATTCATCTTGGTACTTAGGTTGTTGTAATCTATTAGGGTAGTTTAAGGGTGTAGTTTGATCATTTATCTCTACCTAGTGTGTGTACTCTTGATCTTTCCTATTGGTGGGTGTGGTAGACCTAGCAGGCACGTGAATGCATGGTAATGCTCTATCTGTTAGCTCCTCAACACGTAGTTGTCATTATTGAAATAAGGTGTGTGAAGTATCTACATTTGGGAAGTATGTTCCCTGATTAGGACCAAAACTTGTAGAGGTGTCCCATGTAGGGGTCCCTTTTAGGTGAAGTTATTGACTTGCTATTTTAGGACTTGTATGAGTAGGAGGCTGCCAAGGAGGTATGAACATGTCCTTAGGATTAAATTGGATATGACTTGTGTCTCCGTGTCTACTCTTCATAGCGTTAGCCCTTGAATGGGCTTGGCTATAGGTGCACATCATAGTTACTCTACCAAACCCTATGTGATTATATCCTTTACAAATTTTAATTATGCAGCACACAAGAATGGAAATACATAATAAGACAAGTTTTTATCTCTTTGAAATATTTATGTGTGTTCTCTAAAACTATTTTGTGTGTTTTGATTCATTGTTTTCAAGGAGATATTTTGTCACGTGTTTTTCTTTTGTTGGATGATATTCTTATGTTAAATGGATTTCACATGTATACTCGCATCTTGACAACTAAAAATGAAATTTCAATCATATGAACCAACAAAAGTATGGGGATAAAGCCCATACCCAATCAGGGAGCATAGTTTCTACCACTCCTCATCCATATTGATCATGGGCAGCGATACACCCTTTGAAGAGGAATGTGTGCTATTTTCCATGGCTAATATGGTTCTTGGAGTTGGCTTGGACCAATAAAATAGGGTTTGTATCAATAAGTGAGCCAATATATGGAGATGAAACCCACCGTCATTGGTCTCTATTACTGGTTGGGGATGAAGTCCAACTCACTAATGTTTGCATGGGACATGGTGTGTGTGGTTTATTTTTTACTTAAAGAAAGTAAAAAAATAGAGCACTCAATGAGATTTCACTAAATGCAAAAAAAATGTTTCACTTTTAGAAGTATTATATAGAAATTGAACCTAAAAAATGCATGCCATAAATGGAAACCTACCCATTAGGCAGGTCACAAGAAATTAAACCACACAGATGCATTCCTAATGGATTTTTTTTCTATTTTTTTTCTTTTTTTGTTGTTTTTGTGATTAAATAAAAGTGAAATCTAACTTTAAAGCAAAAAATGGGAGAAAGAAAAACTAAATTTGAACATTTCTAAATAGTTAAAATGCAAAAGCAAGGTGTAGTTAACTTGAAAGCCTATGATGTTGCTATTTATATCAATTTAAGTTATAGACCCTCTATTTTGTGGCCATCATAGTATGGGACAACAGTAAATTTGGGGATCGTCCCTAGGTGGGATGATTGTTGTGGTCATCCTTGGGTGTTCCAATTAGGAAATCAAGGGTCATTTCAGGCCAAAATGGCCAAAACCTATAACATTTCAAAGACAAAAATAGGATCAATACCTAAAAAATGAAATGGAACAGGTGTCCCACTATGATCACCACTGTAGAGCAAAAAAATGGTGCACTTAACAATGGGAAATAAAATACATCTATTGATATAGTGATCTAAGTACTACAAAAGTGATATTTTAGTTAAGCATGAGAGACAAATAAGTGAAATAAATGGGGGTCCTCTTTGTATTATTTAATTTTCCAAATTCATAGTTACAAAACATCCCATTGAGGTCTCTGAATTAATAAAATCATTACATATATGTCAAAGGAGTGAATCATTTTAGAAACTAAGGTGCTCTTCAATGTCTTCATCGCACTCTTGAATCATTCAAGAGTGGTATTTTGATGCCACCATAATGTTCTATAAATGTTCTAAATTGCTACTTCTCCCCTATGCACTATGATACGTATCATCTACACACTGAGAAATCAGATTTTTTAATAGCATGTGTAGATTGAAATGCAATCAAAGAGATATATGTGATAATGAGCTTGAAAAAGGAAATCTATAATAGATGATGCAAAACTATTCCAAATGCTACCAAAACATAGGATCATGCATATAATGTACTTTGGAAATGATCTAAGCAAGAACAAAAATAAAATTGCACATAAATTTATGGTCATCCTTGGGTGTGCCATTTAGGACTATAAAATAAGAAATGCATAATAACAGTGCAAAAAAACTCAATATTTCAGCAAAACTTGATAGAAGGCATAAAATATACTCTAGAATTGATCTATGCAAAAAAAGGATAAATTATGCTCATATTTTTTGCCATCCCTAGGTGTTCCATTCAATATTGCTAATCATCCCAGGTGGTAATGGCCACCAAATCTGGTGGTTTTTACCACCAATTCCTCTGTGATTTGGTCCAAACTACTCCTAGGAGGGTTATAAATTTTTGGAATTTGATTCACCCAAATAGGTCATTTTTGTAAATGGATTGTGTGTTTTGGAATCACTTTAAAACCTCCTTCGCTAGATGGAGATCTCAAGGAAAAACACGTGATGGAACGAGGATAAATCTCAGTAGCACTTCATTGTGAAATATTGCAAAGACTCTCCTCTTTAAATTGGTTTTAATGAATCCACTTTGTATCTCAGGTGAGCATATGGTCAAATGGGCATGCTTTGCCATGCAAGGCAGGTGTCACCATTTGTCCAAAACTCTACCATACATGGGAGGGGGAAGAATATCCAATTTGGGCCTCCAATTTGCAACTTGGCATGGGAGTTATGCACCCTTAGACTAGCATGCTTCAATGGGTGGGGTAAATGGTAAAATATGGGTGTCATTTTTCTCACCTTTGACTTTTTAAGGATCCATGGCCATGGCCATCCCACCCAAGTATGGTTGTTGGTGGTCATCCCTAGGTGGAATGACCATGAATTGTGGTTGTCTTGGGGTGGGACAACCATGCCAACATGGCCCAAAAATTCCCAAAATTGGGGTATAACCTCCTAAAAGTGGCTAGGACCACTATTTAACCTTTGAGGGTTGCTCAAAGGAACTATATGGTTTCTATTAGAATATGTTTGGTATTCTATTCATATTGACACAATTTTAGTTTCTACACTAGGTAGTTGTGATCCCAAAGAATTATGCTGAAGGTGATACTTTTTTGTCACATGGTTCATGAGGATATCCCTCATAATAACATCTGATTTTATGGGCTAGTCCCTTGCATTGCATAGGTTGAGTCTTCTAGTTCTCAATATAATTTTTGTTCTGTCTCCCGAGCACCTTGAGCATCTAGGAGTGATTCTTGCCCTGACTCCTCTTGAGTATGAGTCATCTATTCTCATTGAGGAGACCATATATTTTAACATGGGTTCTAAGGATATCCCTAGAATCCTTAAGCTAGATAAATTCTTGTACATGGATGAGTAGGATAAGTAGACCAATCTGTTGAATGAATGTCATGATATTTTTGCTTGGTCATATGTCAACATGCCAAGGCTTGATTCTTCCCTTATTATGCATCATTTGATATTTTTCATTAATTCTAAGCATGTTAAGTAAAAAATTAGGAAGATGCATCCTAAGATCACCCTTTTAGTCAAGGAGGAGCTCTAATAACTCCTTGATGTCGACTTTATAAAATTTGTCGACTATTTTGATTGGATCTTCAATATCATCCCTACGGTTAAGAAGACAGGGAAAATCAAAATATGTACCAACTTTTGAGACATTAACATATCCCAAGGATGATTTTCCCTTTCCAAATATAGGTCAGATCATATATTTCACCACCAAATATGGTATGCTCTCGCTCATGGATGGTTTCTCAAGATATAATCAGATCATGGTTGCCCTTGAGGATTGTTAGAGTATATTACATAATTTAGACCATGTAAATGTACTACCTTTGGTACTTAACTAGAGTAGGAGTTTACTTTAGAGTAAAGTTAGTTGGTTACTTCAAGTATTGTAATAAATGCACAAATGTCAATGTGCAAGTTGTAAATGTGCATGTAGTCCACATGTACATAAGTCTTAGGTAGAGTAAGGGCCAAGGAATCTATCTTCCTATATAAAGGTGTCATAGTGAGTGATTACAAAGAGCATAGTAAATATAGAGAGTGTTTAGTATAGTTTAGTAGTATGGTATAATGTAGTATTTTAATATCTATTCATGGAGTGTTCATGTCCTCCATTATATAGCATTGTAATATTTACATCGTTTTAATTAATAACATATTTCTAATATATTTTCATATGTTCATCTCATTAGTTTCTTTCATATTATTGTACCATTAGTTTATAGTTATCTCATATTAGTTATATTGCATCTTGTGGTTGTTCTTCCTGTAGTACTGTCCCATCAAAATCTAATAGTGTTATTAGAGTACATGGTAGATTAGATAGGAATTAGGGAGAGCCACAAAGAGAGACTGATAGGAGTTCAAAAATATCAGTTCTAGAATTTTTGAGATTACATTATCTAGAGTCTTTCCACAGGGTTGTAGAAACACTCTTGAAAACTAGGACTCAACATAAATTCCACTAAACTGACAAATCAACTAGTGAAGATCAATTATTTTTAGATTTAGAGTTTTTCCATTATAGTACTAATAATTTTTTGCAGAAAAAAAAATTCAAAGTGATTTGGGAAGCTTCCTACAAAAGATCTAGGAAGAATATCTTCATGAGAATTAATCCAACACCAAAAGTAATAATCACAAGAACAAATATTTGGAGGCCTGAAGGAAAGGTCCCATTACTAGATATTGTAGAGTGTAGAAGGATAAAAGGCCATAGAAGCCTTGTTACAAATTTAAGGGAGAAAATAAGACTCCAGTAAAGAGTTCTAGTGAAGATAAGAAATTAGTGATCTCCAGTGTAGATTGAGGAATTCATCCTAAAGAAGTTGAAGAGACCCTTAGATGATCTAGTTAAAAAACTCATAGATCTAGAAAATTGGAGGTTGGTGATCTCCATTAAAGCTTGTATATTGTATAATTGAATAAGGACTAGCAAGGTCCTATTCTAGATTCTAGTAGCATTATATTTTAGGTATCTAAGAGGAAGATATCATTACCAACACTTCCATAGTTTAAGGTTGAAGGAAAGAACTCATTTGGAATACCATAATGGCTATGAGATTGAAGACCTTGGTGAGGTCTCAAGAATAAATAAGGAGGAGGCTTGGTGAGCCTCATTTAAGGAGATTCAAAAATGACCATTAAAGGAGTTCTTAGGAGAACTCATTGAATAAATTTACCACCACAAAGAATTTCCTGATAAAGTAATATTTTGGGATAATTGTCACAATCCTAATAACAAGCCCAAGCCCAAACTGAGATAGATTTGGCAAGGAGCTTGCCAAATATTAGAAGAGATTTGTGAAGACCTCAAGAATTTTATATTATTGATAAGAGGACAAGATTAAAGTTAGAATTTGACAAGTAGGTTAAAGGAGAAAGTATCCCAACATTACTGCCAAACCTAAAAGGTTTGAAGATCACATTTTAAGGCTAGAAGACTCATTCACTTATAGGGGTTTTTTAAATATACAATAGAATATTGAAGGGTTCTTAAAGAAAACTTAGATATGATTTTGGGAAATTCCCTACCAATTGTTTGAGTTTCAAGGACAATATTTCAATGCAAAAATATGACTGCAAAATAGAAACAATTAGGACAACATTACTATTTACAAAAATCTATACTTATAGGATACATACTGAAGGAGAATTGAAGTCACCTACTACAGTTAAAGGATATCAAGTTAGAGGGTCTATTGGAGTTGTTAAAATATGAGTTAGAAAGTTGTTTCATATAGCCAAGAAGAGCTACAAGTTCATCCAGTTAAAGGTAGTAATCAGGTGAATCTAATCACCTAACAATCCTTCATCTACATAGATCATTAAGATAAATAACTTGGGCGCAAATAGGTTCATTAGTTAAAATTTAATTTGAGTTATTATCCAATTCTATTAAAAAAAAATTAGTTCTTTAAAAGTTGCAAAGAGAAGGTTGCATGCTAAGTCTTCAAAGGGAGTTCCAAAGGAAGGTTCTTTTAAAGGTTAATACATGCACATTAAAAAAGAAGTTAGATATATTTTGAAAGAAAGAGAAATATCATCTTCCTATTATCTAGTTACAAAAAAGAAGACTACATTAAGTTGTAGATATTATAGAGAATTTGAGAGTTCTTTAAGAGTTATCATTAGTTTATATTACAAGTTACTTTTAAGGAGTAATAAGGATATTGTAGTTGCACTATATTAGTTTCTCTTAAAGCTTATTAGAGGCGCACTAAGTTTTTCAATAAAGGCAGGGTTATGCATAAGGGGTAATCCCCAAAATATATTTATAAAAATTTGGTGAATCAGTTTCAAAATCTAGGTGAATAGTGTCCAAACACATGTAGAAGGTTAACTATTATTAGGGGTAATGTTGGAAATTTAAACTTAAAATGGTCAAATTATTATAAAATTGGGGCGAATCAACCCCCCCAAAAAATTTGCACCCAGAAATTTTTGGCTAATGGGCCTTGGTCAAGGGTCCCAAATATTAGCCAATTCCAAATTTTAAAAATCCTAATTTTAGCCAATTGGCTAAAAATAGCCGCTATGCATAACCTTGAATAAAAGTGAAAGATAGTGCAAATATTAATCTCTCAAGAACATATTATTTATTTGATTATTATCTTGGATTCATTGTTACTAAAGTATCCAAGTGAAGGAGTTAGATACTAGTGTTGTCTAATAATAAAGGCAACAATACATTGCTCTCAACGATTAAAGCAAGCAGCAGCTATATCTAATAAGCAAAGTAAAAAGCCTCAGATCAATCTACATTAGTCCTCAAGCTATACATCGAGGGTTTTTCATATCAATGAATAAAATAGCATCAAAATAAGACAAGGGACTCTCTACACTTCGCTACAAAATAAATTTTCTTATTTATATTACATTGGTGCACCATATCTCTCCTAAAGAGGATAAAATATAGAGTGTCTCAAGACACTAAGATAGCAGGTATTCTATGTACACTATTGGTAAATCATCAAAGGTAGAAGGTGCAAACTTTGGGTAGAGAAGGTGAGACAACCTAGGGCTCATAAGCACTAATTTTGGGTGTCTAGAAACACCATATCAGTTTCCAAATAAAGCACCTATGAATGATGTCAACTTGCAGCAACATAAGGAATATTTGCACCCATTACATACCTATTACAAAGGAAGGAGAAAAACAACCACAAAAGCTACATAAAATAAAGTTGAAGACTATGGAGTATTACCTCAATCAAGCATCAAATTTCCAGCTATAAAGTGATCCATGGAAGCAACCAAGAGCATCAATTTATTGATGATATATAATTTTCTAAAAGGGCAATGTTGGACTCATATTTGGAACCAACCTTGAAGAAATCATTGCTGGAATTTACAAGTTTGGACTCACTAGCAAGAAGGAGGAAAGCATTGGAAAAAATATTGAACAACTTGCATCCATTGGAGAATATATAAGGATAACAATAACATTTAGTACAACCTCACATGCAAGTGCCACTTGGCACAATGTAAATAAGCATTACACATTTCAATAACACTCACGTAGGAGCCCAGTGAAGAAGTAATGCTCATCTTGTAGCATTGAACAAAAGTAATCATTTTGATGCCCAGTGAAGGAGTAACTACCATCTTAGAGTGTTTAAAAAATGATTTCAATGAAGAAGTAATACCCACATTGGAACATATAGGGTAGAGACAATCATTACATCTTGGAGTGTTGGAACATAAATTGTAACCTCTACAAAGTAAGTGCCACATATTCGCATTATCAATAAGGCATTATAACACTTCAAAAAATCCACATAAGGGATATAACACTATTAATAACCTAGGTTTAAATATATTATCACATTGAAGTGATAAAATCGAGGCAATAGCATGTGGTTTCAATAGGGACGTTCATTCACATAGAGAGGTCAAAGCAAAGATGATTGTGGTAAGACTTTTGTGAAATTCATCTTCATATAGTGAACACAACACTAAGATATATATTGAGAAGAGTGAATTCTTAATAAAATTGACATAACACATTACTAAGGTAATTTCAAAATTAAAATTGCTTACTTTAATTAAAGTGACATTGGAGTTATAAGGTGTTATATATATGGTCAAATTTACTACTGTGTTTGAATAACAAACATTAACCAAGCATTAGTAACTTATAAAGCAAGTCCATCTCAAGGCATTATAATTGAAGTATATTCTCATATTATAATATTTTCAAATAACCAAGTAGGAGATATAAGGTTGTCAACCTTGGTAAATTGGAATATTAATTTACAAATATTATTATTTTCTAAAATTCCAAATTAGGGAGTTATAAGGTATACCACATCAACCATAGATTATTGAAATTTAAAAATATTAAACTATTGGGTATTAAGGTCTACAAAAATAAGTTCATTATTTACTTAAAGGAATTGAAATTATTTACTTACACTTGTCTCATACTCATACTAGAGGGACAAAAGAAATCCAACCATAGAGAACTTAAAATTGATAAGTGCATAGTTCATTAGGAGAGATAAAGTGAAATAGGAGTTGATTATTTATAAAAAACTACAAAATCAACCAAAATGGTGAGATATTACTTACTAAACACTTTATCAAACTTATAACATATTCTAAATCACTAGGGAGATATACGAAATCCTACAAAAACCTATTTTTAATAAGGTTTTATTAAATTGGTTCATATACTTTAATCTAGGGAGTCATAAGGTAGTCTACTACTAATAATCTATCAAAAGTGTTCTTAAAACAAAAAGAGCTAAAACTAAGAAAAATTTCTACCTCAAATAATACGGTGAACAATGATATGAAAAACACTATTAGAAAGGAAAGAGCAAGTTTCATAAAAATTGGAATCATGAACCTACTTATAAAATTTGAAGTAGATTTAGACCTTACTTCAAAATTGATTCATAGTGAAGCTTTAGAAGATAACTTTGATACCATGGAACATTATCTACATGCTCGACTCATTAAAGCAATTGATAATGGAAAGAGTGACATTCTACTTCCCTTAGACTTTGGTAGCATATTGTATATGGCATTACTTACATATAAATGTTACAAGGATGAGAATATAGAACAAAAAGGATTAAATAAAATAGAGTTGAATGAATCATACTTAGAAAATATATTTTAATCATCATGCAATATTGGTTCACAAAGTTCTACTAACTCATGATCTTATCATGATACTGTAAGTGTTTGTTCAAAAGAATCTCTACACAACTGGAATAATAATGAAGAGGACAAAGGCAAAGAGAAAATACTTCAATAGGAATCAAGTGAAAGTAATACCACTTATAAAAGTCTAGAAACCAGATCCCAAAAGATAAAAAAGTAAAAGAAGAGGAACAAGGTCAAGGATGCATACAGTGCCAGGTGAATTAAATATTATACAAAGGATTAGATCAAGCTAAATATTATTCGAGATGAAGATACACATTCAAATTAAGACAAATAAGACAATGAAGGAGGATGGAGAGAAGAGCTCAATTTATAGGACCAAGATAAAGATCCATATTGAAGACTAAAGTCTTCAATATCCAAATAATGTAATATAGGGGGGTGTTAGAGTATATTACATCATTTGGATCATGTAAATGTACCATCCTTGGTACATAACTAGAGTAGGAGTTTAGTTTAGATTAAATTTAGTTTGTTACTTCAAGTATTGTAATAAGTGCACAAGTATCAATGTCCAAGTTGTAAATGTGCATGTAGTCCACATGTACATAAGTTTTAGGTAGACTAATGGCAAAGGAATCTATATTCCTATATAAAGGCATCAGAGTGAGTGATTATAAATAGCATAATCAATATAGAAAGTGTGTGGTATAGTTTAGTAGTATGGTACAAAGAAATATTTTTATATCTATTCATAGAGTGTTAATATACTCAATTATATAGCATTGTACTATTTATGTCACTTTCATTAATGGCATATTTCTAAGTTATTTTTAAATGTTCATATCATTATATTTTTGCATATTATTGTGCCATTATTTTATAGTTATCTCATATTAGGTATATTGCATCTTGTGGTTGTTCTTCATGTAATACTATCCCATAAAAAGCTAAAAAGGATCAAGCCAAGACAATTTTCATCACACCATGGGGTATCTTCTATTATAAAGTCATGCCTTTTAGCTTGAATAACATTGGTGACACATATCATAGGGCTATGACCTATATTTTTCATGACATGATGCATGATATTTTATAGGACTATGTGGACAATATTTTGGATTGCTTCATACATCGACAGGATCATGTTCACGATATAAGATGAATTTTTGAAAGGCTTTGGCAGTTCAAAGTTTGTCTTAAGCCCTCCAAATGTGTGTTTGGATTCATATATAGCAAGTTGTTAGGTTTCATCATGTATAGATGAGGTATTTAATTGGATCTCGCTAAGATAGAAACTATCACTAATATTCTTCTTCCTCGTACCCTAATCAAGTTGCATAGATCGCAAGGTCAGCTTCAAACTATTTGTTATTTTATAGCCTAGTTAGTCGATAAGTGTCAACTCTTTATTAATATTATTAAGAAATATGTAGTGTTCCAATGGAATATTGAGTGCCAAAAAGATTTTGATGAACTTAAAAGGTACATCACTTCCTCACCTATCTTAGTTCCTCCTATTCCTGATAAGCATCTAATGCTTTACATAGTAGCCATAGCTCACGCTTTAGGAGCCTTGTTGACCCAACATGATGATCAAAACAAAGAGTGATCTACATACTATATTAGTAGAGCTTTGGTCAACTATTAAACTCAATAAACTCCCTTAGAGAAGTTTTACCTTTCTATGGTGTTTGTCTCCCAAAAGCTAAGTCACTACATACTCAATCATAAGATATTAGTGGTTGCAAAGTTTGATCCTTTGCGCTACCTAATGTCTAAGCCCCACCTTTTAGGTAGATTTGCTAGATATGTTAAGTGGGTTTTAGCCCTTAGTGAGTTTGACCTAACCTTCATAGGCCAAAAGGCTATCCAGGGTCAAGTTATTTCTGATTAGTTAGCCTTCACCTCCTAAAAGTTTCCAATTCTTTGGTCATAAAGTTTCCTAATGAGTGCTTCAGCATAGAGGCTAAAGAGCTAGACTCTTGGACTTTATTTTTTTATGGATCCTGATGCATGAAGGGTTCTCATATTGGAGTCATTCTAGTTAATTTTAAAATTATCTCATCCCTCTTTCCTTCAAGATTCATTCTCTTACACGAACAACACTGCTAAGTATGAAGCTTTGATACTTGGTATTAGAGTAGCCTTAGACTTGAAGGTTATAGTTATATATGTCTTTGGTGACTCTCAACTTATGTTCAATTAGATCAATGATGATTATCAAACTCAAGATGATAAACTAAAATCTTATAAAGAGATTATCACCAAGCTTTTATCTATGTTAGATCGAGTGACCATAGAGTTTATCCCTAGATCCTCCAACTACCATGTGGATGCCATGGCCATTGCTACATCCTTGTTTCCTTTGAATTTGGATGATGATCAAGCATCAATTATCATTAGACAACTTTAGGAGTAGGCATCAATCGATTCTTTTCTTGTCTTATTAGATAATTTGACCATCAAATCCTCCCCATCTAAGCCATGGTATACCGATATATTTAATTTCCTTAATAATGGTTTTATTCCTCATGGTTTAGATCATAACTAGCATAATATTTTACGCCAAAGAGTGTGCCAATTTTTTATAATTGGAAACACTTTGTATCTATATTCTTTTGAGGCCATCCCCTTATGGTGCCTTAAATATGATGAAGCATAGCTAGCTCTTAGTGAGGCCCATGAAGGTTCATGTAAAGGCCTTTTCAATGACACTACTATTGCCAAAAAACTCCTTAAAATGGGGTACTATTGCCCTTCCATGGATAAATATGCATGTGAGCATGTTTGATGTTGCGATAAGTGTAAATGTCATGATAAACTTGTTCATGCTCCCAATGTGGGGATTGGACATTATAGGGAACATTAACCCAATGTTGTTTGATGGTCACAAGTTTATCATCATAGTGATAAATTACTTCACTCAGTGGGTTGAAGAATACCCCTAGCTATAGTGATTGGAACTTAGATATTTAAGTTCATATTTAACTAGATCCTTTGTAGGTTCAATATTCCTTCGATGATTGTTTCTAATAGTGGAACTTCTTTCAAGAACAAGGATTTCCATAAACTTTATGCTAAGTACAATATTCAACATAGGTTGTCAAATACATATTACCCTCGAGGTAACAAAAAATCCAAAGCATCCAACAAGTCTTTGATAAAGATCCTCAATAAGTTGGCTAGTAATATTGATCATGAATAGCATATCCAAATTTATCCAACCTTGTGGGTTTACTACACTAGTTTGAAAACTCCTATAGGTGCTTCTCCATATGTCTTGGTCTATGGGACTAAGGTGGTCTTTATTCAAGTTAGAGGTCCCTTCGTTGTGCATATTGTTGCAAGATGCCTTGATCAGTTATGAGTATCACCTTGATCATTTAAATCAATTGGAGTTGTTGGATGAAAAATATATTTATGCCTTAGATAATTTATGAGCCTATTAGAATAGGCTAAAGCAATCTTATTTTAAGAGATTTTACAATCATCATTTTAATTTTGAGGACATTGTCCTCAAGGAAAACCAAAATAACACCAATGCTTGATCAGATCTTAAAGGTAAATTTTAGTTAGCCCAATTAGCTAGGCCCCTTTATCATAACAACCAAGTTTGGTTTAGGGACCTATCATTTGGCTTATTTCGATGGTACACGACTTAAAGAACCAATGAATATAATGCATCTAAAGAGATACTATGCATAACTTGGCACTCTACATCTTCATATTGCATGTAGCTTATTTTTCATACTACATTTGGTTTTCTTGTTCATATTACATGACTTATTATCATATTTTGCATGATTTACCTAATATTTTGTTCCTTGCATTTTTTCTTATCACAATTGCATTGTTTCTTGCTCATTCTTGGATGACTACTTGATCATATAGATTTTTGAGGATTCTGTGATAATGGAAAGTGATGACACATAGTTAGTTCATAGCTCAAATGCATTGTACTCACACTAGGGGCTTTGATGCCTAGTGAATCGCCAACCTAAGGCTCATATCCTTGCATTTTCATCATTGCATTCACTCATGTTTTTCTATACTCCTTGACCTTATAAGCTTTAATTATCATATTTTTATCTTTCTCCATGTCAAGGAATATAGTTCTTCTTATATGTATCATTTTCCTTCACATATTTTCTCAATTATTGTTTTCAATACAAGCATACATGTTCTTGCTTTCATTTGTGAATATTTCTTGTTGTTCATACTTTCTCCTTTCTTGATCTTCTTCTTTGAGAAGGATGCACACATGCACTATTTTTCTTCTTTACCTCTATTTTCTCTCTCTATTTTCTAGCATGTGCACACACAAGTTATGCTTCACTTTGATCACTCATATTTTGCACACACCACACCCCTATCAAGTAGTACTCATTTTGGTATATCAATCATATTATTTTAGCACCCCATAGTGGATAGCTTCATTGTCACGAGTGAGGGGTAACCTCCATTCAACCATTTATGAGCATACATTATTGGCAATTTTGGGTACTTTGGGTACATTGCCTTTGCTCAAGTATATAAGTTGTCATTGATGTCAAGAAGCTTTTGAAGGAATTTGATTTGATGTCAAATAATTTGTTTTGATGAAGGTTACGACATGACAGTTTCAAAGGTCTTTTGCAAACCCCAAGCTGACAGGTTCGAGAGAAAGAGCTCGCAGTGAAAAAGTGTCACGATATCGCGACATGTCGGGTTTTCGTGACCCGAAGAAAAGAAAAGCGCTAAGGAGAAAAAGTGTCGCGATATCGCGACATGTCGGGTTTTCGTGACCCGAAGAACAGAAAAGAGCTAAGGAGGAAAAGTGTCGCGATATCGCGACATGTCGCATTTTCACGACTTAAGCAGGAGAGAGAAAGCAAGTTAGAAAAGTGTCACGATATCGTGACATGTCGCATTTTCATGACTTAAGCAGGAGAGAGAAAGCAAGTTAGAAAAGTGTCACGATATCGCGACATGTCATAATTTCATGACAAGTTGCAAAGAAAACGTACGAAAAGTTGATAGCGTCACGATTTCACGATGGGTTACAAGGAAAGCGTACGAAAGTTGAAAGCGTCAC
The DNA here is from genome assembly GCA_028583015.1 of Wollemia nobilis. Lineage (NCBI taxonomy): Eukaryota > Viridiplantae > Streptophyta > Pinopsida > Araucariales > Araucariaceae > Wollemia > Wollemia nobilis. The sequence continues at coordinate 12,968,952 of JAQPPZ010001063.1, forward strand.
GATTTCACGACGGGTTGCAAAGAATGCGTACGGATGCAGAAAGTGTCATGATTTCATGATAGGCAGAAAAGAAAGCAGACGAAAGTAGAAGTGTCACGATTTCATGACAGAAACTGAAAGCAGGTCTTCTATAGGAGAAGTGTCATGATTTCATGACAAAAGCAGAGAGGAAGGTTATGAAGATAGAAGTGTCGTGATATCATGACAGAAGTGAAGACGAAGTCTACAGAGGCAGAAGTGTCATGATTTCATGACAAAAGCAGAAAGGAGGTCGACGAAGGGAGAAGTGTCACGATATCATGACAAAAGCAAAGTTGATGCTGACAAAGACAGAAGTGTCACGATATCATGACAAGAGCTTAGTTGAAGTCGACAAAGGCTGAAGTGTCACGATATCATGACAAAAGCCAAAAGAAAGTGTATGGTTGCAAAGGTGTCATGATATCGTGACATGTTGTAGTTTCGCAGCAAAAGCTACAAAAGAGTTACGAGGCAGTTGAAGCCGACAAAGTTAAATGTGAGTCGACGAAGATTAGGGTTTGTAACCGATGAAGTTTAGGGTTGTGCAACCGACTAAAGATCAGGGTTACAACTGACTAAGATTAAGGTTTTGATCTTGAAAGTGTTATTATAAAAGGTAGGCTATTTTGAAGAGTTCGTGGTGTTGTTAGTTGTGACGTTCGCAGATAGAGTGCGGAGTGAGAAGTTCGATCGTCGAGAGCAGAGTGCAAAATTTGATCGAAGTGCGCAGAGTGTGCGAAGACAGTGTAGAGTGTGTGTGCAGAGAGATGACTAAGAGAAGACGAAGTGCGGTTGTAAGAGCATAGAAGATGTGTATGTTTCTTGAGCAGATTTGGATAGGTCCTAGCAGAGGACTTGTGAGCTGAGTTTGATAGTTCTATCAGAGAACTTGAGGATAGAGGTGCATTGGTTCTATGAGAAGAACCTGAGGACAGATTTGGCAAGTCTTTGAGAAGGCTTGTGTGCAGAGGATTGATTTGTTCAAGTGTTGGACAGATCCGACAGATAGAGGAAGACTTGTACTAGACCGACTGACTATGTTTGGTACAGGTTGTCTGAGCTACTGTGGACGTGATCATAGAAGGCAGAGGTCTCTTAGGCTAAGCATTGAGGACAGGAGGTCTTCGATGGAAAGGAGTTCCACGTGTTGGCAAGAGGTAGAGGCAGTTGATCTTCTGAGGGATCATTTCCAGAGCAGAGGGGAAGGTATCTCCTTTGGGCCGAGGCTCATAAACATTGTAATTGGGAAGGATTCCCAAAGAACTTTGAGATAACTTTTAGAGAAAAGTTTTTGTGGACGTAGCCCAACCATTTTGGGTGAACCACGTTAAAAATGGGTCTTCAATGTGTGATGCTTTCTGTCTTGATTAATGTTGTGTTGATGCCACTTGCTATCTAAAGTTAAAATTATTAATTGGTTAAGTCTTATACTGTTCACCCCCCTCTCAGTATAAGCTTGTGTTCTTCAATTGGTATCAGAGCGGGTCTCTCCAGAAAGAGCCTAACATCTTGGAGAAGGATCTATCAAAGGAACATACAGATTCAGAAAGAGATGAAGAGGTTGAGTTCGATCTCAAAGGTGAATTCTTTTTGGATTTAAGAAAGCTTGAGAAATTCAGGGAAGAGAATCCTGTTCTCAAGCATCAATGTCGGGAAGAAGAGATAGCAAGATCAGAATTGTCTCAAAGTGTTATAGACTTCAAAATTCTAGCTCTAAAAGGAAAGGAAGCTGATTGCGAGAAACTAGAAGAAGAGGTTATGTCTCTTAGAGTGAAGTTGGAACAGTTGGCTCTCAGACAGAATACTCCGTGTGAAAAGCAAAAGAAGGATGGTATCACCATTCATGAAACAGGGTCTTCGAGCAAGATCAATCTTCATCCCGAAGAGCGGTGGATTCCAATTGGTCACAAGAAGAACAATCATCCAAGGCATCAAAACAGGTTACATAATACTTTCCATGGCTATTGTTTTTCCTGCAAGAAATTTGGTCACAAAGCTATGCATTGCAATAAGTCTTTGAATAGCCATAGTAAGGAAAATGTTAACTCTTTTGCACCTCTTATGAATAAAAATGTCATGTGTTACAAGTGCAAGAATTTTGGGCATATAGCAAGGATCTAGCATTGAGTTCACTAAAAAGAGAAATGAGATCAAATCTAAGTCAATGATAGTTCAAACTGCTTTTCATGCTCAAGACAAAGTAGAAAAATGGTATCTTGATAGTGGTTGTTCAAAACATATGACTGGTGAAAAGGAAAAGTTTTTGGTCTTAAAAGAAACAAACAGAGGAACAGTCAGTTTTGGAGATAACAGGTCAGCTAAAATCTGTGGTAAAGGGACTCTTAGTTTGGATGGGAAATCCAAAACAGAAAATGTGCTTTATGTAGAAGGCCTAAGACATAATCTTCTAAGTGTGAGTCAACTTTGTGATCAAGGGCACATAGTATCTTTCTTTTCAGATAGATGTGAGATAAGTAAAGAAAAAAATGGAAAACTCATTGCGAGTGCTACAAGGACTCCAAACAATCTTTACATGCTAAGTGAGATAAAAAGGGAAAAGTGTTTTCTAACTCAAGAAGATGAGAGTTGGCTATGGCATAAAATATTGGGGCATTTGAGCTTTGATAATCTTGTCAATATTAGTAACAAGGAAGCGATTAGAGACTTGCCCAAAATAAAAAGGCCCCATAACATCATTTGCGGTCCTTGTCAACATGGAAAATAGACCAGAACCAGTTTCAAATCAAAAGGGTATACTTCTTCAAAACCATTGGATCTTATTCATACTGATTTATGTGGCCCTACTAGAACTCAGAGCATTCAGGGAGAAAGCTACTTCATGTTGTTTATAGATGATTATTCTAGAATGACTTGGGTTACTTTTCTCAAAGAAAAATCTGAAGCTTTTGAAAAATTTAAAGCTTTCAAAGAAATGATTGAAAATGAGACTGACAAGAGAATCAAATGCTTAAGATCAGATAGAGGAGGAGAGTTCACTTCAAATGAATTTGTGGAATACTATGAGCAACAAGGAATCAAAAGAGAATATTCAGCAGCAAGAACTCCTCAACAAAATGGAGTAGTTGAAAGGAAAAATAGAACTATTGAAAATATGGCTAGAGCTATGTTAAATGAGTCAAAACTTTCAGATGGTTTTTGGAAAGAGGCAGTCAGTACAGCAGTCTACATTATCACCAGGGCCCAACTTAGAGTCAATCATCATAAAACTCCTTATGAGTTGTGGAAAGGAAGACCAACTACAGTAAAATACTTCAAAGTGTTTGGGAGTAAGTGCTTCATCAGAAGGGAAGATCAGAATTTGGGTAAGTTTGATCCTAGGTGTGATGAGGGAATCTTTCTTGGATATTCTAGCAGAAGCAAGGCCTACAGATGCTTCAACAAAAGAACTCATACAGTTGTAGAGAGCATAAATGTAACAGTTGATGAAAAGACAGGGATAAGAGAACCAGTCAAGGAACTCAGTGATGAAATTTGTCAAGAAGAATTCAGAGAGGTTTCAGATGAAGAAGAGGAAAGACAACAACTGCTTCCCAAAACTCCTTCACGATATGTTCAGAAACATCATCCCAAAGATTTGATCATTGGTGATCCAAATAGCAGGCAAACAAGAAGAAGAGTCATTCCTTCACATGATTCTACAAATGTTTCATTATTATCTCAGATTGAGCCAAAATATTTCAGTGAAGCATGTGCAGATAAGTTTTGGGTAAAAGCAATGGATGAAGAGCTAAATCAAATAGAGAAAAGTGAAACTTGGGAATTGGTTCCAAGACCTAAGGACAAGAATGTCATTGGCACAAAATGGATATTCAGAAATAAACTCAATGAGGATGGAAAGATTGTCAGAAACAAAGCTAGGTTAGTCTGCAAAGGTTATGCTCAAGTAGAAGGTGTTGATTTCGAAGAGACGTTTGCTCCTGTTGCTCGTCTTGAAGCAATCAGAATGTTTTTGGCCCTTTCAAGCTTCAAATCTTTCAAGGTATATCAAATGGATGTAAAGTCAGCTTTTCTAAATGGGGTGTTGGTAGAAGAAGTCTACATAGAACAGCCAGAAGGAGTGTCTCTCTCAGAATAGTCAGACTATGTGTGTAAACTAAAAAGGGCCTTGTATGGGTTAAAGCAAGCACCTAGGGCTTGGTACTCAAGACTTGACAGGTATCTTCATGAGCAAGGTTTCAGGAAAGGTGTGGCAGATAGCAATTTGTATATTAAGGATGAAGGTGATGATATGTTGATTATGGTTGTCTATGTTGATGATATTATTTTTGGGGGAAATAATACTCAGATGTGCAAAGATTTTGCTAACACCATGCAGAAGGAATTTGAGATGTCTATGATTGGAGAGTTGTCATTCTTTTTAGGTCTTCAGATTGCTCAATCAAAAGATGGTGTATTTCTCTCTCAAGGGAAGTATATCAAAGAAATGTTGAAGAAATTTGGGATGATGGACAACAAACCAATATGTACTCCAATGATTACAGGGTGCAAGATGAGTAAAGATGATGAATCTCCAACGGTAGATCAAAAGTTGTACAGATCAATGATTGGCAGTTTATTATATGTTACAACTACTGAACAGATATCATGCGAGCAGTTGGGTTAGTAGCAAGATTTTAGGCAGCTCCAAAATATTCTCATGTTATAGCAGTTAAGAGGATATTCAGATATCTGAAGGGCACTATGGACTTTGGGCTTTGGTATCCCAAAGGTAATGATTTCACCCTCACAGCTTATACAGATGCAGATTGGGCAGGCAGTATTGATGACAGGAAAAGCACTAGTGGTGGAGCATTCTTTCTGGGAAAGAGTTTGGTTTCTTGGCTAAGTAAGAAACAACCTTCAGTTTCCTTATCTACAGCAGAGGCTGAATACATAGCAGCAGTGGTTGGGTGTACACAGGTTTTATGGATGAAAACCACCTTGGAGGATTTCAAAGTCAAGCATGAACAACCCATCTCCATACTTTGTGATAATACAAGTGCCATAAGTATTTCCAAAAATCTGGTAATGCACTCAAGGACAAAGCATATTTCCATCAAGTATCACTTTCTAAGGGAGAAAGTGCAAGACAAGCGAGTCAAGCTAGAGTATGTGTCTACTAAAGAGCAGATTGTAGATATCTTCACCAAACCTCTTCCAAGAGATACGTTTGAGTATCTAAGGGAGAAATTGGGAGTTGTACTCCCACCCCAGAATTAATCACCTCATCAAGAGGTGGGGAGGGACCAAGCTAAGAGGCTCATTCTTAGTCCCGAGCCCCAAAGGTGACCCTTTGCCATTGATGACAAAGGGGGAGAGATATGAGTAAGGGGGAGAGCTTCAAAGTGAAGAGGAAAGCTTCAAGTCAGGGGGAGAAAAACTTCAAAGGAAGTTGGTCAGTTGTTAGCATAGTTGGTTTCAGTTTTGGCTCTTGAGAAGTGTTTTCAGTAAAGGTTTGCCATCAATGACAAAGGGGGAGATTGTTGGCAATTTTGGGTACTTTGGGTACATTGCCTTTGCTCAAGTATATAAGTTGTCATTGATGTCAAGAAGCTTTTGAAGGAATTTGATTTGATGTCAAATAATTTGTTTTGATGAAGGTTACGGCATGACAGTTTCAAAAGTCTTTTGCAAACCCCAAGCTGACAGGTTCGAGAGAAAGAGCTCGCAGTGAAAAAGTGTCACGATATCATGACATGTCGGGTTTTCATGACCCAAAGAAAAGAAAAGCGCTAAGGAGAAAAAGTGTCATGATATCGTGACATGTCGGGTTTTCATGACCCGAAGAACAGAAAAGAGCTAAGGAGGAAAAGTGTCGCGATATCGCGACATGTCGCATTTTTGCGACTTAAGCAAGAGAGAGAAAGCAAGTTAGAAAAGTGTCACGATATCGCGACATGTCGCATTTTCATGACTTAAGCAAGAGAGAGAAAGCAAGTTAGAAAAGTGTCACGATATCGCGACATGTCACAATTTCATGACAGGTTGCAAAGAAAACGTACGAAAAGTTGATAGCGTCACGATTTCATGACGGGTTACAAGGAAAGCGTACGAAAGCTGAAAGCGTCATGATTTCACGATGGGTTGCAAAGAATGCGTACGGATGCAGAAAGTGTCATGATTTCATGACAGGCAGAAAAGAAAGCAGACGAAAGCAGAAGTGTCACGATTTCATGATAGAAACTGAAAGCAGGTCTTCTATAGGAGAAGTGTCATGATTTCATGACAAAAGCAGAGAGGAAGGTTATGAAGATAGAAGTGTCATGATATCATGACAGAAGTGAAGATGAAGTCTGCAGAGGCAGAAGTGTCACGATTTCATGACAAAAGTAGAAAGGAGGTCGACGAAGGGAGAAGTGTCGCGATATCATGACAAAAGCAAAGTTGATGCTGACAAAGATAGAAGTGTCACGATATCATGACAAGAGCTTAGTTGAAGTCGACAAAGGCTGAAGTGTCACGATATCATGACAAAAGCCAAAAGAAAGTGTATGGTTGCAAAGGTGTCACGATATCGTGACATGTTGTAGTTTCATGGCAAAAGCTACAGAAGAGTTACAGAGGCAGTTGAAGCCGACAAAGTTAAATGTGAGCCGACGAAGATTAGGGTTTGCAGTCGATGAAGTTTAGGGTTGTGCAGCCGACTAAAGATCAGGGTTATAGCTGACTAAGATTAAGGTTTTGATCTTGAAAGTGTTATTATAAAAGGTAGGCTATTTTGAAGAGTTGGTGGGGTTGTTAGTTGTGACGTTCGTAGATAGAGTGCGGAGTGAGAAGTTCGATCGTCGAGAGAGAGTGCAAAATTTGATCGAAGTGCACAGAGTGTGCGAAGACAATGTAGAGTGTGTGCAGAGAGACGACTGAGAGAAGACGAAGTGCGGCTGTAAGAGCGCAGAAGATGTGTATGTTTCTTGAGAAGATTTGGACAGGTCCTAGCAGAGGACTTGTGAGCTGAGTTTGATAGTTCTATCAGAGAACTTGAGGACAGAGGTGCATTGGTTCTATGAGAAGAACCTGAGGACAGATTTGGCAAGTCTTTGAGAAGGCTTGTGTGTAGAGGATTGATTTGTTCAAGAGTTGGACAGATCTGATAGAGAGAGGAAGACTTGTACTAGACCGACTGACTGTGTTTGGTACAGAGTTGCTAAGCTATTGTGGACGTGATCATAGAAGGCGAAGGTCTCTTAGGCTAAGCATTGAGGACAGGAGGTCTTCGATGGAAAGGAGTTCCACGTGTTGGCAAGAGGTAGAGGCAGTTGATCTTCCGAGGGATCATTTCCAGAGCAGAGGGGAAGGTATCTCCTTTGGGCCGAGGCTCATAAACATTGTAATTGGGAAGGATTCCCAAAGAACTTTGAGATAACTTTTAGAGAAAAGTTTTTGTGGACGTAGCCCAACCATTTTGGGTGAACCACGTTAAAAATGGGTCTTCAATGTGTGATGCTTTCTGTCTTGATTAATGTTGTGTTGATGCCATTGCTATCTAAAGTTAAAATTATTAATTGGTTAAGTCTTATACTGTTCACCCCCCTCTCAGTATAAGCTTGTGTTCTTCATACATCTCATTGAGTATCTCTCTTCTTTTATCTAGCCATTAGTGAACACTACACCCATAGTGGGTATTGCTCCATATATCCATCAAGCGAGCATAAAAACCTTACATGATATCTTTGTAACCACTAGTAAGGGGTAATCTCAATTCAACCATTTGCGAACATACATCCTCATAGGCTTCTACTTTGTTTATTTTCATTTTGTTTTCTTTGACCTTTTTTGGAGCTTTTGCTTTCTTATTTTTGTTTGGTTCCTTATTATTACTTCTTTCTTTTTGTATTTTTTTTTTTCAATCTGCTCATCCATGCATTTTTCCCTACATTCATTTTAGCTTGTATGATAGCTTGCATTGCATATTAGTTAGGATCATTTTGAATTGCACTCACTATTTTCAAGATATAAATTAAAAATAAAAATATGTCTTTTTCTTTGTTTGTCACTTTCTATGTTCATCCTTTTTGAGTTCCTATAGGAATTTTGTATTCCTTTTGAAACTCAAGGGGGCACACCAGTCTTAGAGGTATTAATGGTAGTAATGTCTAATTTTGCATGTAATTTGTGGTTTTTAGGTTAATACCCTTCTTTGCACCTCCCCTTCATCCAAACCTAACCACCCATTTTTGTGTTCACCCATAGGAGTCTACATATTTCTTTGACACTTTTATTTGGTTGTAAATACATCAAAGAGGGGGTAAAATATAAACAAGAAAATTTGACCCATAAAAATGATTCAATTCTTCCTTAGACCCCTAGATAGCCATCCAAACTTTCTAAGTGCAAATTTGGGGTCATTTTGCCTTCCCCCTTTGCCCTGTTTCCTTAGCTTTACCAAATTCATGCTTAGTCTATGCAGGGCATGAATTTGGTTTGCTAGATTTATGCCCTATAATAATAGGGTATAAATTTGGTATTCTAGGGATTTTTCTCACTAAAACCTCTCCCCTTGTTGAATCATTTTGGGAATGGCCTTTACTACATGTTTTATCCTCCAAATATCATAAATAATGTTTTGTATTCCCTAATATTGTGGAATTATTTCTAAGGAGATTCTAACTATTGGCTCACTCATTTACTCATGCTATCAAGTGTTCTACTACAAGTTGTTATACTATTTTGGGCTTTGGTGATTTCTAGCCTTAGGGATTGAGAGGAGGAGTTTTTATGATTGGATAGATCAACCTTATTGGAGTGATTCGTCTACCTCTTAATTGCTCCTTAATTTATCCATCAGCTCATTAGGTTCTACATTTACTTTAGTTGATTCACAAATCTATTTTCATTGTTTTGAGGTTTAAAATGGGTATTTAAACAAAATTCATGCCCTAGACATATAGGGCATGAATTTGATAAGACAAATTCATGCTACCTATTTACAAGGCATGAATTTGGTAAATTATGGTTTGGGGGCAAGTTTCACATTCTAAAACCCTAATTTGCATTATGTATTTTTAGCATTCTATTGTGTCCAACTTGTCTGCATTTCAATTTACTTTTACATATATGTTTCACTCTATTTGTGCATATTCCAGAGTTTAAAGATCAATTTTACTTTTGAATGGTTATCTAAAAGGACCAAGGAGGCTTGACTACTACGCCTCCAAGCTCACTCTTATAGTGGCATATGCAAGCCCCCGTTGATCAAATTTTCTAGTGTTTGCGAAGTTATTTTGTAGTTTTGAACCATTGGATATTTAGGATGTAAGATAAATATTGGATCAACCACTAGATCAAATAAGTGCCCTAATAGATCTTTAGGTTTTTTGGTACTTGCTTTTGTTCATTTCTATCCAAAACTTAGATCAAATGTAAATAAAAGCATTTGATTGAATCTTTAGGAATTTGAAATAATAAAGGCATATAGTGTGCATTTAGGGTTTTAAATATTATTTGTGCATATCCCTTAGACCCTTGTTCAAAGTCTTTTATTTTGCAATCCTAGGGTTAGACATCATTGAATTACAGACTCATACTAGGATTAGTTCTTGTATTATTACATCTTGATTGTCTTGCATTGTTATTTATTTTTTATAGTCTATTTTAGAAAGGCCAAACAATAAGTGTATACTTAATTGACACATCAAACATTCCCACATTGGACTTGGAGCGAGTCCTAAAACCATTCCTAATGAACCCATCCTTTTGTGTCCTTGAGTGTAGAGAATATAACACACTATCATGATTCACCTCGACTCCTAGTCGATCCAACTGAGAATCATACATGGAAGGGAAGTTTTCCCCCTCTATAATATGTGGCTTATGTGATAAGGATTTAGAAATATTAGACCATGTACTTCTTCGTTATCCATTTTCTCCCACCATTTGGGTTTTTTTCTTTTTAAATATGAGATTATATTGGGTAGCTCCATCAATATAGAAATAACAGATGAAATGTTAGATTAATTATTTTAAATCTAATGCATTATGTATGCTTTGGATGATTGGCCTTGCCATTTTTGGTTGGAATTTATGGCTTGAAATAAAAAACCAAATTTTTAAAAATAAATATCAAAATCATGCCCATGTTTGGAATTGTATTATTGCCTCCCTTTCATAATATCTACAAATATTGTGCTCATAATGGAAAGTCTCAATTGTATAAAAATAAGTACTAATAACTTATCTACATGATTTGAACATACATTGATGAGTCATCTATGACAACAAAATTAGAACAAAGAAAATCCAATAAAAGCTAGTGGAGGTGGTATTTTTAGAAGTAGTGAAGGCAAAATTATTCTCACTTATTCACAATCATATGGAACTTCAAATACAACTATGCAAAGTCTAGGAAACTTCGTATAAGGATTAACATTGTAATAGAAAAATGATAGAAATATATTTAAATTATCATCAATGCTATTAACAAAAATGAATGTGGAGACTAGATAAAAAATAATATTATTATTGATGTTCATCATCTATTACTAGAGGTAATCTCTTTGAAGTATGAGCATATTTATAATGAAGGAATTTGGGTAGAAAATAAATTAGTGAATTGTAGTGTTGATCTTCATTATGGTGAAATTCAAATTTTAAAAGGAAACTAGCCAAGTAAGATTTTATCTCTTAATCAAAATAATATCAAGGATCTGATTGTGGAAACATAACACTTCAAGAAAATTGAATAAAATATTTAAGATAATATATATATATATATATATATATATAATATAATATTTTGGTATTTTGATGAAAATGACCCCCAATAAAAGCCACATATAACTTATTTTAATGCACACACACACACACACACACACACACATATATATATATATATATATATATATATATATATATATATATATATATTGAATGACCATTCAACTCAACATACCTTATACCCTAAAAATAGGTTAAAATAAAACATTATTTAAAATATATATTTCATTTGATAAATCAAGTAAATATTATTAAAAGCTTTCATAAACTAACAATCACCGCATGCACTATTAAAATATAAATTTGATGAGATGATATTATAACCAATAACCTTATACTATGTCGTTGATAACTATAATAGTGTATTATCATCATTATTCATATATAAGAGACAAGGGATGATCATAAATCATCTCATTGCATAGTCATGTAACCTTAATAATAGTGTATTATTATAACTATTCATATCTTTTATTTCCTAATGATCCATAATATTATATCTATAATATTTCTCATAGTTGTTTGTTATTATACATATTTTAAAGTTGACTAAACACATATAGCTATCTATGTTTTCATATGTTATGTCTCAAATTTTATAAACTGCCTATGGATGTCACTTTTAGTAAATAGGACTATATATTGTGTAAAAATATCTATAAAATTATCTCCAAGATTATTATTATGATGTTAAAAGAGACTTTTCACATTTCTTCTCAGAAGAACAATTTGGTTTCTTGAGTAAAAGATAAATCCATGGAAATATAGATGTTTCTCAAGAAGTACTTCATTTAGTCAAATCAAGGAAGTAGAAAGCAATGATAATTAAGGTTAATTTAGAAAAATATTTGAACAAGAAATGATAAATATGTTTGATTTATAAAAATATTTTGATATGATAAGTTAGATGCACATCACGATTATATTAATTCATATTGGTTGTAGTGTGCCCATTGTAAATTTGGTGAAGGTATGTATTAATTTTACTTATTTTATTGTCTTGATTAATGGTTTAGCTTCTAGCATTCTAGAGGGCTAATATAAGGATGACCCCTTTCACCCTTATTATTCTTACTTGTGGCTAAATGGTTAAGCAGAATGATTAAGAAACAAAAAAGACTTGGAATTATCAAAGGCATTAAATTGGAAAACTCTCTGGTTGGGACTCACTTAGTATTTTTAGATGATATATTCCTATTTGGAAATGACACCTTAAGATAAGCACTAAAATATAAAGATATATTAGATCTATATTGTGCTACCATAAGAATGAAAATAAACCTCTATAAGATAGATAAAGTTTTTAACAAACTACATCCTGGACAAGAAGTAGTGGTAAGGAATTTTGGCTTCAATCTAATTGAGTTCGGAAAAGGTCTAAAATATTTGGGGTTTATACTAAATTCAAATAAAAATGGATACCAAGATTAGGTTTTTTATACAATAAAGTGAGAAAAGGATAACTTCATGGTGCAATAGATAGTTATCATTAGAAGCTCGTTTAGAACTAGTTAAGTAATTTCTAGAAGATATTCTAGTATTTTGACACTTTATGGCTTATATTCTTGTTAAAATAGTGGAAAAAATAAGGAAAAAATACTTTTATTTCCTTTTTATAAGAATAAGGGATAAGGATGCAATGCATTTTGTTAAATGGAGTAAGATAACCAAACCTTAATCAGTAAGAGGATTAGGGTTTAATAATATAATAACTTCAATAAAGAACTAGCTACCAAGAGTCTTTGGAGATTGATAACTACTAAAGGATTATGTCAAGAGGTTATCAAGGAGAAATATTTGGGTTCCATATCCTTTGAATAGTGGATTAGACTTCATATCAATCCAGTTCCCAATGCAGCTATCATTTGGAAAGCATTAGTAAAGGACATTCTATTAGTGGACTATTTTTTTGTTTGGAATATAAAAAATGGAAAGAAAGTAAAGCTAGGAAAAGACCCATGGTTGGGGAATGAAATAAATTACCAAAAATATAAAAACTTAATAGAACATATAAATAGATAGGGGATTAGGGTATTGAAATATGTAGCCTCCATGGATAGAACAAATTTATGGAATTAAGGATGCCTTTCAATAAAATAATTACTTTTTAAAGGAAATGAAATTGAGAAATGGAGCAAGTATACACGAGGTTCAACATGGGATTTTATAGGATTGAGATAAGAAGAAGAATATTTAGTATGATCAAAGAACCCAACTAGTGGATAATTTACAACTGATTAAGGATAGAAGGCAAAGTTTGAAGATAATAATGAAGAGGTCCTTTGATGATGGAACAAAATTTGGAAGGTGAAAGCACCTCTGGATTTTTTATTTGGTTAGCTTTAGCTAATAAGGAATTGAAAAAATGAATTTCTACAAAAGAGATCCTACCAAGGTCTAAATCAATGCAGTTTATGTAAAAGAGAAGAAAACACAATGAATCACCTACTTGTTCACTATGATTTATTGAAATAAGTGTGGAGGTCTATTCTATCCATGACTAAGGGGAAGGGAAAATGGCCACTAAGTAATATATTATAGAATATGCAACAATGGTTCAAAGATAAAACCTTAAAGGAATACATGTCCATTCCATTAATAGTGGCATGGGGTCTATGGTTGACAAAAATTCTATTGTTTGAGAGTAAGGAAATTCTACCTACACAAGTTTAAAAACAAATCAAATATAATTATGAAGGCATAGAAAATCCCCAAATTTAAATGTTGTAAGATAGGTTGGTAGTTTAAAAATAGATATTATAAATTCTTATATTTTTTTTTATGGAGCTTGTCAAGACAGTTCAAATAGATATGGGGTAGGATGAGTGTTCTATCAGGATCAAAATCAAAAATTTACTTTTGAAGCAAATATTGGTGGAGGTGCCAATAATTTGGTAGATTTAAATACTTTGATCATTTTTTTAAGAATTGAATTGGTATAGGTGAATAAAAAAACTTCAAGTTTTTGGTGACTCAAAATAGTGGTGGATTAGGCTTTAGGTTTAGTAGGGATGCAAAATTGATGCTTAGGTCTTATTACAAGCATGTTAAATTAATAGAAGCATCATTTTAAGAGATATATTATAAACATATCTATAAATAACTAAATTAGGAAGTAGATAGTCTATCAAAATTTGCCTTAGATATTCCAATTGGTACTTGGTTAAAGGAATGAGTAATGTATAGGTCTATGATTCTACAATAGTTTGCACCCTTTTGATAGATGTCATGCTTTAGGAAATATTTTATATTATTTTTATGTATTTTGATAATTATAATCATATTTATAATATGAGTTATGGCTATAGGTTTTAAGTACCAAAATGGCACTTTATAAGATGATTAAAGGCTTGCAACAGGTTGTTATTATTGTAATAGGTTTGGTAGACTTTTCAAAGAAATTTGAGTCATTGTTAGGAGATTATAGAATAGATAAAAATGAGGTTATTTTAATAAGGCTTATACAAGGGTATAAAATACCCATCTCATTATATTTTTTTTCAAGATCTAAAATGAAAGTTACAAATTTTTTCCAAGAAAAAAAATCTACGCAAAACAATTTTTTGCTTGAGTTTTATATATAAAACTTGATCTTACATTTAAAAATAATAATAATTATTAAATTTTATTTTATATAAATATAAAATTTTTTATATGGGTGGGATACCACATCTACATTATTTTTTCTTCCTCCCTTGCTCTTCTAGTGGTGATACTATATGGATCTTGGCTTCCTTGAAGGTGCTTTCAGGTGGGTTACCTCCTTATCCATGTTTTTAGTGTTAGTTGGGTTGATCTGGTGTGTGAGGTTGTCTTTATTGTAGATTAAAAGTGCATCCTTGGTGGTTGATTCATCCAATGCTTACCCGATGTGTGAGATAGTTTGGTTAGTTCCTTTCCATATTTTTGGGTGGTCTTTGGTGAGAGACCAGGTGCTTCATACCATGGAAGAGGGATTTCTCGAATGGTCTTATGATTTGGTTGTAGTGGAAAAGGGTTTGCAACCTACATAGTATTCTAGACAAGTGTCTTTTTGGACCTCTTTCTCCATGGTTCTTTGTGGTCTTGGGTAGAGACTAGGGGCTTTACCATTGTCCATAGAGGAGGGGTTTTAGAGTTCACCTTTTGGATTGATAGCCTTGGTCCTTTACCTGTGGTATGGTCTGTTGCTTATCCAATGCAAGAGGTGGTCTGGTAAGTTATTTTTGCACATTTTTGGTGGTCTTCAAGGGTGATACTAGGTCCTTTATTATCATGGAGGAGGACCTTTTTGGATAGTATACTGATTTGGAAATAGTGGAAAGGAATTGTGCGACCATTACAATCAGCTTGCGAAGTGTGTTGATGGACCTCTTCCTTTGTGGCTCTTTGTGGTCTTATTTAAGGACCTAATGTTTTCTTATTTTTCATGGAGGACGGGATCAAATATCCCTTCGGTTCGATAACATTGGTCTTGTAGAGCTAAAAATGTGACACCAAACAATGCTAAATAGAATAGAATTCAAATAAAACCAGATATTGCACAACAAATGAGATTTATTTAAAATGAGGAGAACCTAAAAACTCCATTGTTACAATAGTGGATTTAAGAATCATTTTTTATACAATTATTACAAATCTTGCCAGGGATATCTGAAACCCTAGCTACAAAAAATGGTGGTGTCTTTAGTTGCATCTCTGCTCCCAACATTGTTGAGTGGGCTTCTTGATATCTGATACTAGTCCACTTTAGCTTAAATAATTATCCAATGCTAATGCAACATCTTCAAATATGCACATAATAACACAACAAAATAGTTAGTAATACTTGTGAGGGCTCCACAATGTGAGGCCCTTTATAAGCAATGCTAAAACCCTAACTAAATGCTATAAAATGGAGTGAACAGACATGAAAATGCATGAAATGAAATCAATAACAATTAGATTTACCTTACTTTTCTTATTGTCTTCTGATCTATGAAATTTTGTTGCAAGTGGTAGGTGTGTTTGTGCCCTAGAATCACTTGAAGGCTAGGAGGTGCTCAGAATGCTTATGTAAAACATCCACAGGTGTTATTTGGTTGCAAGAAATGCTCATGGGCACTCAATACTATTAGGGATATGCCTAGAGGTGCTTGGCGGTTGAAGGGATGTTCCCAAAGGTGCTTGGTGGTGATAGAAAGTTCTCGGAGGTGCTTTCTAGCTAAGGAAAGATGTTGCAAAATTAGATTGAGCGAGGGTAAATGGATGGCAATGAATGTGAGAATTACAACAAGCAAGAATGGAAGCAGAGGTACTTGGATACACCAAGAGAAGATGAAACTCAAGGGATCTCAGGGTACGAGTTTCTCAGGGACTCTAAAAATTAGGTTACTTTGGGAACTTGGATAAAAGACTTAGGGGTTGAGCCATCAAAATGGCTCTTATTTATAATCCAACCTAAGGTATACTTAGGGTTTCAAAAACACTCATCGTGTGGCTGAGATAGAATCACATAAGAGGGTGGATATAAAATATAGGGTGTGGCATGGATTGATGTGGATGGATGGATAAAATTAAATGAAATTAGATGACTGGGATTAATTCAATTATATTTTATATATTAACTAAATATATATAAAATATTAAATATTAAATATTAATATTAAATGTATATATATATAAATATACATGAATAGTGGGTAAAAATGGCAAGAAAGTTAGGATGGGTGACAAATGGCTAGGTTTTGGTGGTGGAAATGGTGAGAAATCATGGATGGAGGACAAGTGGCTAGGTTTTGGTGTCTACAAATTCCCCTTTTTGTATTGCTTTGTGTGAAACACAATGCAGTGCAAAAATATGAGACATCTATTTTGACCAGGTGCAAAAGCAACTTCTCTTGGGATGTGGAACATGAGCTTAAAGATAAAAGAATGAAAGAATTTAATTTTTGCATATCTTACCCCATCAATTGGCGAATGATTTTATGGATAATCTCATGATCCAATTGAAAAAATTGTGCAAATGAATGATGCAAATGTGATACCATTTTTTCCCCAATTATGGGAAGGGGAATGGTGAAAAATATGGTATGATGCATCTATTTGTGCCCCAACAGATGAAGGGATTTGTGAAAATGTGATGCAAGATGTGTCTATTTGTGCCCTAATATATGAAGGTATGTGTGAAAAATTTGCATCTATTTTTGTCAAGTGCAGATGCCAATATCATGTAAGATGTATCCCATTGTGGAAAAAGTTGAAACCATATGTGGTTGCCCTAAATTTGGGGTGATTCAATGTTTTTGAAACACTTTGTCTTCCAGCGTCATTGATATGCAAAGATGAAAAATGCAAGAGTAAAAATAGTCAACTTTGGAGGGCCAACTAGTGACTATTAGATAATTCCTAGGATCAAAACCAATCATCCTAACTAAAACTAGTTTCTAATGATGTTAGATTTACTACAGTAATTCTTATTATTACTTTATTTATGTTGATAGGGTAGTTAGTTAACTACCTAGATTAGTTACGCTATTGTTAGCGTACTAATATTTGGTCTATTTTAATTTTTTATTTACAGACCTAAGTTGTTGATTAGATCCTACGTTTACGAGCTAATCTGAGCTCTCACTGTAATATTTAAGCTGGTTCTAATCAATAGAAATGTTGTTCGGTTTATTTCACATGGCATCAGAGCCAGAAGGGTGAGAGAGAGAGGAGGCGGAAGTTGGCTGGTCTTTTCGGGAGGAAAATTCTTTGAGTTTCATTTTTTTTCTAGCGCTGGTCTTGAAAATTTTTATTTCCCAGCGCTGGTCTGCACGTGTTTTGCTGTGCACGTATTTTTTTTTTTTTTTAAAACTCTCAGACCCCCCTATGCTACGCACCTCCTGTGCATGTTTTTTTTTCCAGAACTGATTTCCCAGACCCCCTGCGCGTGATATACACACAAAAATAAAAAATAAAAATAAAATTTGCACCCCAGACCCTCCTCCCCCCGTGCATGATTTTTTTTTCATGCGCGGCTTCCTCCCCGCGCACCCCACCACCGCGACGTGATTTTAATCATGCGCGGCCTTCCCAATCTCCCCCTCCCCCCCACGACGTCACATGATTTATTTCACGCGACACGCATCGCGTTCCCCACCCCACCTCCCCAACATGTCGTGTGTTTTTTTTTTCACATGACGCGTCCCTCCCCCCATCCCTCTTTTCCTACATTGCACGCGTGACGCACGACCACCAAGGGAGCTACGACATGACGCACGGCCCTAGCCAATGTGGCCCACTGCAACAGCAGCCACCATGGGCTGTCCAACCACCGATCGCTTGCTGCAGCCGTGGGCTGTCCAGCCGCAGGTTGCGTGCTGCGGATGCCACCATGACCAGCAGCAGAGGAGGGGGCAGCTGCGGCCACCTGGCGGAGGCAGCCATAGAGGGAGCTGCGGCCAGGCGGCCGCGCACGGGCAAAGGGCTGGGGACCCTCCTCAAATAGGAGGGGGTCCCTGATCCTTTCGGATCAGCCCGCTAGTCCACCTGGTGGTGGACTGTGCGGTAAGGCTCAGGGAGCCTGCAGGTCGGGGGTTCCAATCCCGCCGACTCCCCCTTGGAGAAAAAAAAAAAGGAAAAAATATTTTTTCTAAAGTTTTTTTATTATTATTATTTTTTTAGTTAAATTAAAATTTTTAATTTTAATTTATTTTTCTATAGTTTTAAAACTATATAAATTAAAATTTGTTTTTAATTTATATTTTCATAGTTTTTTAAAACTATATAAATTAAAATTATTTTTTTTTAACTTTAAAAATATATAATAATTATTAAAAAAAATGCTTTGTTAAAGATTTTTTTTTCCGGGGTATTTTTTTTTCCAAAAATTACAGGGGGAAAGTGAGTAATTTTTTGAAAAGCAATTTTGGCATTATTGTAAAGGTGCATTTTCGGCTGTGCCCGACACCTAGTGGGTTATTTCTGTGGGCACTTTTATGTTGTATGTTGCATATTTCATTTTTTGCACTATAACATTAAAAGTTAAAATGAAATTCACTCCTAAGTCCCCGGAATAATTAAAACCCATCCGTGCAATTTATTGCACTGTAGCGTTCGGTATTTGTGATACCTCTGGCCAGCACTTACAGGTAAAGTTGTCGTGATTGCGCTACTGTATCCGCCGCCTAATATAGCTGCTACAACGACGTCTGAGCTTGTTCTCTATAAATCATCGGGGAGAGATAAGTTTGCCATTTTGCATTTTTTTACTCCATCCACTACCCTAATAGTTCTTGTGTTTAGGCGTAAATCCTGACGAAAGTTCTGAAATCCAAAGTGTTTAGGGGAAGTTACGCCCCACGCATGCGGATTGCAGACTTTCTATGGTAGGTGCCATCAACAAGACTATTCCCTTTCAGTACTGCTTAAGTTCCACGTATCGTATGATCTCTAAAAATTACCTATAGTTTCCCTCACGTAAGGGCGGGTGATTTTTTATTGATCTTTCTAAATACCTATAGTTTCCCTCACGTAAGGGCGGGTATTTTGTACGGTATATTGGCCTAGCAAAAGGTATATCGAAAGGGGGACCAATTGGTGTTATAAGGAACCTTCACCATGTCTGCAAAATTAATGACTGATTCTCATCAGTTGTTGAAAGGTCCTAATTACACACCATGGAAAAACAAGATGAAGGCTATCCTAGTCATGGATGACTTATGGGATGTTGTATCTGGAGCAACAACAAGACCTTCATCTATTGTTGGTGCTACAACTCCATCTACTTCTCAAAGAGACTTTGACAAGCTAGACAACAAAGCAAAGGTGCTCATTTTGCTTGATGTGGCTGATGAAGTTCAGCCCCATATTGCTGACTATGCAAATAGTAAAGAGGCATGGGATGCCCTTAAAACTATCTATGAGGGAAAGAATGATTCCACTATTCTATTTCTTCAATCTCAATTACACAGTCTAAGCATGAAGCAGGGGGAGACAATTGAATTTTTTCTTTGCAGAGTGTCCGAATTGAAAGCAAAGTTGAATTCTTTAGGAGAACCAGTTGAAGATAAGCTCCTTATCTCAATTGTATTGAGAGCTTTACCTGATTCTTATCGGGTGTTGATTACTTCCCTTTAGGTGTCACAACGGAAAGTTACTTTTGTAGAATTGGTTAATATGCTTCAAGAGGAGGAGGCACGCCAACTACAGCGAGATGATTCTTCTAACACTGCCCTCTACATCAACAAGAAAGGGCAGAACCAGAAGAAGGGTAATTTTTAGAAGGGAGGGAATTCACAAAAGGATTCAAAAGGGAAACAAACTCAACAACCTCAACAGAAAAAGCGCTATTGCAAGATCTATGACAAAGAAGGTCATGATACAAACAGATGTTGGCATAAGAATAAACAATCAAAACAGAAAGGCCGAAACAAACCACAAAAGAACAAACAACAAGTGAATGTTGTTGTTGAAGAATCTGACATGGATTCTGAGAGAGCCCACAAAGTTCTCATGACTACCACAGTGTCCAAGCAGAGGGATCCTATCTGGTATGTTGATTCTGGAGCCAGTAAGCACATGACTGGTGACAAATCATGGTTTGAGTCTTTTGAGGCCAAAGAGGGCAAACCTGTCACTATTGTTGATGATAAAACCTACAAGGTTCAGGGAGAAGGTACTATTTTAGTCACTCTTCCTGATGGCAAGTGTCAGATTGACAAAGTTCTCTATGTTCCAGGATTGGCAAACAATTTGTTGTCAGTCACACAGATTCTGGACAAAGATATGGTTGTGCACTTTAGTGTTGAGGGAGGCAAGAAGTGTTGTTCTATTACCAGGAGGGGTAAGAACATTGCCATTGCTTCATATAAGCATGGCTTATTTGCCTTAGATGCTATCTCTACTCCACATGTTGCCATGACAGTCTCTACAAAGGAGGCAACTTCCCTATGGCACAAGAGATATGGACATTTGAGTTCTGGTTACTTACTTGAGTTAAGTAAGTATGAAATGGTAAAAGGTCTTCCTTCCCTTTCTACCACTTTACCAGTTTGCTCTGACTGCTTGGCAGGAAAGCAACATAGAGTGCCTTTTGAAAGAAGCTCTACAAGAGCAAAGAAACCTCTGGAGTTGATTCACACCGATCTGTGCGGTCCCTTAACTCCCAAAAGTTATGGGGGTAAGAGGTATTTTCAGTTATTCGTAGATGATTACTCATGAAAGATGTGGGTATTCTTTCTTCAACTGAAATCTGAAGCATTTGGCTTCTTTCAGCAATTCAAGAAATCTATTGAAAAGGAGTCAGGGACTTCTATAAAGACCCTCCGCTCAGATCGAGGGGGGGAGTTCACCTCTAAATAATTCTCTGAGTTCTTGAAAGAAAATGGGATCACACGACAGTTAACTACTGCTTATACTCCTCAACAAAATGGAGTTGCTGAAAGGAGGAATCGTTCCATCATGGAAATGGTTCGTTGCATGCTCACAGGAGCTAGGATTGAGCAACTATATTGGGCAGAAGCTGTCACCATAGCAGTATATCTGTTGAATAGGGCACCCACAAAGGCTCTACAAGGAATGACTCCACAGGAAGCATGGAGTGGTAGGAAACCCTCCATTTCTCATCTACGCATTTTTGGATGTAAAGCTTTCATGCACATACCAAAAGAGAAAAGGAAGAAGCTAGATGTGAAGACACTGAAGTGTATTCTTCTTGGGTATGATGAGCACTCTAAGGGTTATCGTTTGATTGATCCCTTAACCAAGAAGATACACATCAGTAGAGATGTAGTTTTTGATGAGGCTTTCACATCAGAACCCACATCAGATGTATACCTAGACCTTGTGGAACCTAAGGTTGATAAATCTCCTTCCTCAAAAGTTGGAGGTTCGTCTTCATCTTCTTCAACACCTCAGAAGAAGAATCCAAAGTGGTATACAAATACAATCAAAGACTCTAAGCTATCCACTCCACCATATTTGACATTGGATAGGCCTCGTACTCGTAGCATGGCTCGACAGGAGAAAGCTGCAACAGAGAATACTGGGGTTGATGATCCGTGTCAATATTTTGAGGAACTTTCTCTAGATCCAGAGAGAGATACAGAAGATATGGATATTGATAGTGACAGGGTATTTATGTCTTCCATAGATGATCTTGAACCCGCATCAATGCAAGTTGCTCTTGGTGAGCCTCAGTGGAAGGCTGCTATGGATGCAGAGTATAAGTCTTTGATGAAAAACAAAACTTGGAAGCTTGTCGATCTGCCATACGGAAAGAAGCCCATAGGCTGCAAATGGGTGTATAAAGTGAAGTATAAGGTAGATGGTACAATAGATAAGCATAAGGCCCGACTTGTTGCAAAGGGCTATGCTCAAAGAGAAGGCATTGACTATGAGGAAACTTTTGCACCTACCGCTCGGATGACAACCATTCGAGTTCTTTGTGCTATGGCAGCGCAATATGGGTGGAAAGTACACCAAATGGATGTCAAGAGTGCTTTTCTAAATGGTGATCTCCAAGAAGAAGTCTACATGACTCAACCGGAAGGATTTGAAGTGGAAGGCCAACAGTAGAAAGTTTGCAGATTGGTAAAATCCTTATATGGTTTGAAACAAGCCCCTCGGGCTTGGTATATAAAAATGGATCATCACCTTTTGCAACATGGTTTTAAGAGATGTCCGTCAGATGCAAACCTCTATTTTAAGAAACAGGGTTCTGAAATAGTGTTGCTTGTACTCTATGTTGATGATCTCGCTCATTACAGGGAGTTCAAAAACAATGATTTCTACTGTCAAAAGAGACTTGTGTCAATATTTTGAGATGTCAGATCTTGGACTTCTCCATTATTGTCTTGGTCTAGAAGTCAGCCAGAAGGAGCACTCCATCAAAGTGTCTCAAAAAAAATATGCCAAGACCCTATTAGAAAAATATCGCATGACTGATTGCAAGCCAATGTCTACTCCGATGGAAACAGGAATTCAGTTATCGTGATATGATGATTCACCTCAGGTAGATGGTACTCTCTATCGCCAGTTGATTGGGAGTCTCATATATCTGACCAACACTAGGCCAGATATCATTTTTGCTATCAACTATCTTTCGAGGTTCATGCAGGAGCCTAAGACTACACACTGGAAAGCAAAAAGCGTGTTCTTCACTATGTCCGTGGCACAATGGAATATGGCCTAGAATATAAGAGGAACAACAAATTCTTCTTACAGGGATACACGGACTCCGACTATGCCGGATCATATGATGACCGTAAATCAACTTCAGGATATTTGTTTCATCTTGGATCTGGTCCTGTCTCTTGGCACAACAAGAAGCAACAGGTGGTTGCTATTTCATCAACAGAGGCAGAATATCATGCCGCACGTGAAGCTATGTGCGAAGTGATATGGTTGCGTCGCATCCTCACAAGTATGGGTCTTCCATCAAAATCTCCAATACACTTGTTCTGCGACAACATGGGTGTTTTGAATCTTGTCAAGAATCCAGTACATCATGAAAGAACCAAGCACATTGACACACAATGTCACTTCATTCGAGATGAAGTTCCAAGGCACCGAATTCAGCTTCAGCACATTCCCACCAATGCTCAAGTTGCAGACATTTTCACTAAGGCACTTGCACGTGTCAAATTTGAATTGTTTCGTAGCTCTCTTTGTATTACCAACTGATGTAATCAGGGGGGATATTAGTAGTTCTTCAATTACATAAATAATGTAATAAGGGGGGATGTTAGATTTACTACAGTAATTCTTATTATTACTTTATTTATGTTGATAGGGTAGTTAGTTAACTACCTAGATTAGTTACGCTATTGTTAGCGTACTAATATTTGGTCTATTTTAATTTTTTATTTACAGACCTAAGTTGTTGATTAGATCCTACGTTTACGAGCTAATCTGAGCTCTCACTGTAATATTTAAGCTGGTTCTAATCAATA
Organism: Wollemia nobilis; assembly: GCA_028583015.1. Classification (NCBI taxonomy): domain Eukaryota; kingdom Viridiplantae; phylum Streptophyta; class Pinopsida; order Araucariales; family Araucariaceae; genus Wollemia; species Wollemia nobilis. The sequence continues at coordinate 12,992,585 of JAQPPZ010001063.1, forward strand.
GAAATGTTGTTCGGTTTATTTCACAAATGATGAATTTCAAGGAAATGTGTAGTGATGAAATTTGATTTTGTCCATGTTTTAAGCCCCATGAACTAGGCCATCAATGATAGCTTTTGTGCAAATTATTCTTGGTAAGGAGATATGTGATGATGAAAATGACCAAGTGTTCTTATGGTAGATATTTCATCTTACCGAATTGCATGGACACAAATCACTGCAATCACCAAGTATATAGAAAAACCCACTATATACAAGATTCACTTGAATGTCATTTGGCACTTGGAAAATGTGCAAATGATGATGTGAAATGATGATGTGATGATGTATGAATGATGAAAATGATGATGATTATAATTTTGTGAAGGTTTGGACCATTTTGGGTTGCGTTTGTAACTTGTTTGGTGAATTTACAATATGTGGTCGTAAATGATAAATATGCATCTAAATCAATTGGAATCTTCATAAAACTTGATAAAATGATGAAATGTATGGATGGATGAAATTTGGAGTGATTTTTTTAGGAGAAGCTATTATTTTGTTAAAATTTGATCTTTTTTGCAAGTTGACACCAAATGGCCATTGGTGATTTTGGTCTGCAGAAATACCCATAATGTTTGGGTGCTCTAAAAACACCCATGGGTACTTCAGTGCACTAGTAAACACCCATGGGCATCTCAAGGCACATGAAGCAGCTATAAATAGTTACCAATATGAGAAACCAAGCTTATTTGTGCATTTGGGAGTTTGAGAAGCTATGTCTGGGAGAGTGGAGTGAAGTGAGGTTAGGCATTTGGAGCATGGAATCTATGGTGGTTGAGGAATCTGGTGTGGGGGCTAGGACTACAGTTGGGGTGTGAGTTTCTAAGGTAACACTATGTTTATTATGCTTTTGTATTGTGCAAAATTATTAACAAACGGTTTATGTTGTGTTGGACCTTAGGATTTTGGAGGCTCAACATTGATTCTTGCCTTACATCCTCAGGATGAGAAAGGTATTTTTGGATGAGGAGTGAGAGTTATTGGAGGATGTGGGGCTAGTAGAGATAGCCTGATTAGATGTAGTGAGGGCCAATGAGGGGTACCTTTCTGCCTTGGTGGAAATTTGGGATGCATATAGGGGGACTTTTCAGCTTCCCATGGGTGAGGTGACGGTTGCCTTATAGGATGTATATCGCATCCTCAAGGTGCCAGTAGAGGGGATACAAGTTAAGTTCAATCTCAACCAAAAGACGAATATTATGTAGATGTTTTTTGATGCATGGTAGGGGATGAAGGTGGAGTGTGGGGGTATTCCTTATTTTTCCATGTACGTGGACAAGGAGTTGGACCTCCTTCATTCTTTGGTTATGTTCATGTTGGCCAACATAATGGCCCTGAATAGCACTGAAAGTATGTTCCCATGGAACTTGATAGGAGTGGTGAGTGACATGCTCACTAGGAGGTAGGTATATACATGGGTGCCTGCCTTGTTAGTGCAGGTGTATCGAGAGCTATATGATGTGACAAGGTGAGGGAGGAATGAGTTGGGGTGCAGCCTGCTAGGCATGGGAGCACTTTAGTGTGGCTCATCTGAAGGGTTTACCTATGGGAGGCTTGGATAAGAAGTATCCCTATGCTAGATGGTGGGAATTCACTGAAGAGGTCCAATCGAGTCGGCCAATGAGGATGAGCCAATGGTACCAGGAGTTATGGGTTGGAATAATGTCCATCCAAGTGATATAGAGGCTATTACGAGGTTGTAGGTGGATCGGGGATGATGAGCACTTGTGATGAGTGTGGAAGAATCTATGGGTGGTTGGGAGCCATCAAAGTGAGGTAGAGTACTTCTAGTTCTCATGAGTTTTCCACCATTTGAGCTGAGGTAGGATATCCCTAATGAGCCAATGCACTATAGGAGACATCGAGAGGAGATAGATCTACCATGCATGAAGCCATAAAGATTGGTCTTGGAGGATGATAAGGAGATATATCTCCCAGATGTGGAGGATGCAGGGATGACTGTGGAGTATGATACATGGTTCATGGCTCAACCACCATGGGCATCGCCTTGAGGAGTGGTCGATGAGGGTGGAAGTGGAGAGGCTAGAGATGAGGGTACTTAGGATGCTAGGGATGAGGGGACTTAGGAAGCCAAGTATGAGGGGACCTAGGAGTTCCCCAAGTGGTATTGATGCCTTTGATAAGATAGTCAAAAGTAGAGGGTTAAGGGTGCAGCATAGTAGGCTCCCAATATTGGGGGAGATGATGGATATGGGGAGGATGTAGAGGATGTTTTGAATGGACCTCAAGGTCAGAGAAAGGAGGACTAGACGCATATGGAGCAGCAATTAGCAAAGTGGGATAAAAATATCATAAGGCTCTAGGCAAATCTAGTAGAGAGAGTGTTTGCATAATATCAATATAGCATACCTTCAGTCTTGATACCGATATATCCAGGCATTGGAGGATAGGTTTATGGAACATCATATTCCACTTCCTGATCCTCCATCCTCATTTGTGTTCAGGGGTAATAGGTGTAGCTAGTCTATGCATAACTCTAGGTCTAAGGATCCTCTTATTTTGGAGGCTCATGTTAGGTCACAGGGGTCCTCTTGGAGGACATAGCTAGTACTTAGATGCACTTTTGTATATGAACCTTGGTGCTCCATTGTATGTAGCCTTTTGGAACTCATTATACATATAATATTTATACATATATATACATGGATTTTACCTTTTGTGTTATATGTATTTTTACGTGAATGTTTTTTGTGGAAATCTTTTTTGTAATGCATGTTTATATGGATGATTAATGCATATGATATGTTATGGATGATTAATGCAAGGTAGAATGTATGGATGATTAATGCAAGGTGGCATGTATGGATGATTAATGCAAGATGGAATTTATGGATTATTAATGCAAGATGGCATGTGATAATGATCATTTATAGTTTAGACATTTGCTTGACCCTTTTCTAGCATTGTTGTTTAATTAGGGGCACCAGACTTGGTGGTGTACGGTAGGAATAGATATTGATGTGACATGGATGTTGACATGAAATAAGATATGGATGTTGATATGGAAAACTGACTATTTTGCAGAGAGTCAAACATACTAGTGGCATCAAACAAACTCACTAACACTGCCTAATTCCTCTAGGACAAAATTTGTGTACAATGAATTCATTTAATGAATCAAGAGCATGGTAATGACTCAAGGCAATAATAAAGAACCAGTGTGTGTCCAAGTGAGTTAATTAACTCATCTTGAGTAAATTGGGTAAACTTGATATGGATAAAACCAAAAAGCTAGCTTGTCCATATGAGTGGTCAGAGGTCTCTTTTAAAAGAGACATGTCGCCATGCATGAGCATAATCCACTGCTAGTCAAGTGTCTATAGATTTAGTGGAGGCTAACTCCATAGTCCATGACTTTTATTGTTGATATCTTAAGTTTTATGGATGACTACCTAACCATCTAACTAAAAATGTAGTACAATCCTTACAACCCAATTGATCAGTGGTGTGTGATGTAAAATATTTAGATTTTTTTGTTAGAAAATTTTCCCTACTTTTTTTTTTGGAATTGTTATAGTGGTGAAAACCACTATTTTTATGGACTATGTTGCATTATGGGACTAGAAAGGATGAACGTTTCACTTTGAGGTTCATACCAAGTATGGTGTTATCCCTTTTTGACACAAGATGTTTTTAAGATGTGATTTTGTGTTTGGTTCAAGAATATTTTGGAGTCAATTTCCAAAACTTAATATTTTCTTAGTGAGGATGTGTAATGGTCCTAAAAATAACTCAACATGTATTTTGGAGGTTGCGTAAAACACTAGGAGTGGTTGAGTGACCGAAAACACCTAGGACTTGTGAATATGTGGTTTGTGCTAATGGTTACATGACTTAGTGGAATTGTGTGGATGACATTGTGAAGGTGACCTTGATTAAGGCAACATGACTTTAGTGGACCAATTAAAACCTTGAACTGAATAAATGATCCCTATATGAAATGTGGAAATTTTTATGTGAATGCAATGTTTTCCATGCAATTTTGTGAAATGGGAAATAAAATATGCAATGTGGCTGAATGCATTGTTTTTGGAATGTAAATGCAAGTGAAATACAATGTATATATGAAGTGTATGTGATTTTTTTGTGTATTAGCCATGTATATATACACATATATAGTAATAAAATAATGCATATAATGCCATCAAGTGTATAACATTAAGTGGTTTGGGCTCTTCCTCTCCCTCTAAACTGACAAGTTTGTAAGCACCATTACCCACTCTTTGACTAATAATTTATGGACCTAACCAATTAGTTGTGAATTTATCATGAAGATGTGGTAATGCATTGGTGTTTTGTTGGTTCTCTTTAAGGACAAGATCTCCTACTTGGAATTCATGTAGATGAACTTTGGTATTGTAAGCATATTTGAGGTGGTCTTGATAAACTTGTAAATTCTCTAAGGCATTGACTCACCTCTCATCAAGAAAGTGTAAGTTGGTCAAGATGTGTTTGTCTAGCAGTGTTATCATATATGAATTCCTACAAAGAAATTTTCAAGGGATATCGAGCTCAAGAGGCATGATTGCTTCAGCTCCATAGACCAATGAAAATTGTGTTGCCCTTGTAGGCATGTGAAAGCTTGTTCGATAAGCCCATAATGCCAAGGGAATTTTTGTATGCCAATCTCTATGATTTTCTTTGACAAGTTTCTTGAGAATAGCAACTAAGGTCTTATTGGAAGCTTCAAATTGTCCATTTTCTTGTGGGTAATAAGGAGTTGAGACACTATGTTGAATGTTGTATTCCTCAAAAAGTGCTTGAACATCCTTGTTCTTGAAAGACTTACCATTGTCTAAAATTATTTTCGAGGGTATACCAAAATGACAAATGATGTGATGAAGTATAAAATCCACAATTCTAGGTCCTATCGTGTTGGTTAGAGGAATTACCTCAACCCACTTTGTGAAGTATTTAGTGGCTATGATGATGAAAGTATGTTGTCTCAAGGAAGGAGGTGAAATTTTATCAATTAGATCTAGATCCCATTGTGAAAATGGCCAAAGGATTTGGATAGGTTGTAAGGCTTGTGATGGTACATGAGTTAAATTAGCATGTTCTTGACACTTTTTGCAATGTTTGACATACGTTCAACAATTTATTGTGGGTCAATAATAACCCATGTATAAAATACGCTTTGTGATGGCCCTTTCACTAAAATGACCATCACAAGTACCATCATGAGCTTTAGCAATGGCTCTTTATGCCTCACTAGACTCGAGACAATGAAGAAGGACTCCATCAAAACCTTGTTTATACAACATGTCCCTCAAGATAATGAAACGAGCTACATTTTACTTGAAAGTGCATTTGGAAGTTTGAGACATACCACATGGAAGTGTTCTATACTTAAGAAAGGCTACTATTTGGCTTGACCAAGGCTCATATGAATCCGACTAGATAAAGCAAACATATTTTTCATCTTTTGATTCAACACGGGTAATTGTAGATTTAGAGACTTTTGAAATGATAAGGGGTTGTACCTCTCCAAATGAGTCTTTTGGAATCAATGATCCAAGGGAGGCCATTGCATCTACAAATATATTAGTCAAACGTGGAAAGCTATTGATTTCATACCAATCAAACTTAGAGAGCAATTTCATTTCTACTTCATGTTAAAGATTAATGGTAGGTTATTTATATTGGTATTCTCCATTGATTTGCTTTACGACAAGATGAGAATCATAAATTATCCTAATACACTTAATGCTCATAGCTATAGCTTATTGAAGACCTAGGATTAAGGCTTCATACTCTGTAGTGTTGTTTGTGCATTGGAAATTGAGTTTGAATGACAAGGGGATAAGTATCCCCTATGGTGTGTGAAATATGACTCCAACACCTTGACCTTTCATGCACTTAGAACCATAAAATAATAATGTGATACCAATTTCTTCTTTCGAAATGACATCTTATTCTTTCTCAGTAACAACAAATACCGAATCATATGGGAGATCAATAATCAAAGGATAATCACTAGGTAGTGGAGCTTCCACAAGTTGATTGGCTATTACCTGGACTTTAATGGATTTTTGCCTAATGAATTCCAGGTTGAATTTAGTGAGGAGCATTATTCATTTAGCGGTGTTGGTATTTTTGTAAGTGTGAGACATCATGTAACACAGAGAATTTTCTCTAGCTATGACATAACTTGTGTGGCTAAGCATGTAGTGTTGAAGTTTCTTCGTGGTAAAAACCATTGCTAAGAATAATTGTTTTAGATAAGCATATTTTATTTCATAGCTTACCAATGTTCAACTAATATCTTAGACAACTTTCTCTCAATTTTGTTCATTCTTTTGTGCAAGCATTGCAAATTTCGTTGCTGAGATATAAATATAAAATGGGACCCCTGGATGACGAGGAGCTAAGACTAGTAGAGAAGCTAGGTATTGCTTAATGTCATTGAATACTTTTTGACATTCATATTTCCAATATAATGGAACCCCCTTTAGTAGTAGATGATTGAATGACCTACATTTGTCAAAAAGTTGCACAATAAAATGACGAATTGATTGGATATTTCTTTGTAAACTATGCAATTCCTTGACGTTAATTGGGGGAGGCATCTCCATGATGGCCTTGACCTTGTTAGGGCCCATCTCAATGCCTATTTTGGAAATAATGAATCCCAGGAGTTTGCCTAAGGTAACACCATAGACACATTTCTTGGGTTTCAACCTTACATTATGCTCTAGGAGTCTATCAAAAACATTCTCCAATACACCCATATGTTCTTGTCAAGTTTTGGATTTAGCCAAGAGATCATCCACATAGTCTTCAATAATATTATGCATGTAGTCATGGAAAATGTATGTCATGGCACGTTGGTAAGTGGAACCTATATATTTAAGGCCAAAAGGCATCACCTTGTAACAAAAATTTCCTAAAGATGTAGTAAATACTATTTTGTGTTGGTGATTAGGATTTATTTGGATTTGGTTGTATCCTAAAAAATCATCCATGAGTGAAAGCATTTCATGGTCAGCATAGGTATCAAAAATAGTATCGATGTTTGGAAGAGGGAAGTCATCCTTAGGGCACTCATTGTTAAGATCTCAAAAATCAGTGCACATGTGTATCACCCCATTAGGTTTGCAAATGGGGTACCATGTTTGAATGCCACTCAGGATAGTCGATAGAAACTATGAAATTCACATCTAAGAGTTTTTGAAACTCTATTTTTACCAAGAGAGCCATGGTAGGATGCATTCTCCTAAGTTTTTGTTTAATCATCTTAGCATCAGGTTATAAGGTGAGTTTTTGGACAACCAAACTATGGTCAAGACCAAACGTATCCTTGTATGAGCATGCAAATATGCCCTTCTCTCCCTTGAGGAGAGTAATAAATTGCTCTTATTTTTTGTATTATAAACTTTTTCCAGGCTTAAAAATTTAGGGATTGTCCTTATCTGAACTAAGTTCCACATTGATAGTATCTTCAATGGACATGTGGGAGTCTTCCTAAAGCTGATGGGGAATAGGTATCAGATTAATGTCATATAAGATATCATCAAACTCTTATAGCTTATCCTCATCTATTTCTACCTGGAAAACCTCAATATCCAAAGGTGAGGGTGAAGGTGAAGGTGGAGGGGATGGAGGATTGTTGTTGGTGGAATCCCTTAAAAATTCCTCATACAAGACAAAATTGACAAAGGATGGGGGTGAGGAAATGTAGTCCATATCAATAAGGCTTATATCAATTGGAATTGGCTTAGCCATATCGTATGGATTACGAAGTGGGGTAAATAAATCAAAAGGATTCATGTTGACTTATGGGAAAGATGTCTAGGGTTAGATGGAATGGACAGAATCTAAGAATTGGTTCTAGGATTTTGTTTAATTTGAACATAAATAAGCAACACAAATAAATGCATTTATCTAAGTGATATATTTACATATGCAATGCAAATAAAGAATTTTTTTTTGTAGTGGTGAAAACCATTGTTTTTGTTTTATATACATATGTTACAAGTTTTACTTATGGAATGGCTTAATAGAATGGATATGGTGGTTCACTGGTAGGGGTGTCTCACTCTTGTGGAAGAAGCAAGTGAAATATGGGATCATGGATGGGGAAAATGTTGAGATAAAACTCATATTGTTCGATATGTGCAATAATGGGCTTTGATTCTTCTTTAGATTCATCCAAAATTATTGACATAAGCTTGAATTCTTCATAGATTTTCTTATAATAATTATCGAGATGAAGGGCTTCTTCTCTTGAAGTGAGATTAAGCCTTTGGAAGACTTATTTGAGATAAGAGGTGGTGGAAAGTTGGTGGTAACCTAGATCTGAATGGTCGTGCACCTCTTGATATGGAATATCGATAGGTTGATGCACTCCCTGTTCATGCAATCCTAGGCCATGGCCTTGCCAATTGACAATGTGGAAATATCAATATGGGAATCCTTACATGTTTGGAATATTGGCAAGAACCTATTCTCTAGGTTCTTCTATGGGAGATGGATCTGATGAAGATTCAACTCTGCCATATATAAAATTTATGCTATTTGGAGCTGAACCCATGTTATAAAATACTCCTATTGCTAAATGTGGGTCACATGGATGACCAAAATCCTTAGCAATAGGGATGGTGAAGGGGTGTGATGATGATGTAATGGAACACATATTCACCAATACCAATATTAGTGAGGTGGGCCTCAACTTGGGATGACATGGTAAGATCATGGTCGGATGAAGGATTGGAAAATGGTAGAAATGGAGGTATCTCACAATCCATAAATTTAACTTGTGAAACATTAGGTGATGACAATGGATTGGATTGGGAAGGCTTATGAGTGGAAATTAATGATATGGATGAAAATTATGTTGATGATGTGGACTTACTGTGAGCACATGTGCATGTAGTCAATAACAAAAATAATGGGGTGTGGAAGCTTGATGAGAGTTGGTGATAGAGATCTCCTTAGGAATGGGATCCTTTGATGAAGTGGTGGATGGATTAGATGATGGTGAAATAAAAATTTGAGTGGAAGGAAGCATGGACTCATAAGGATTTGAGATAAAATTGCAATACTAAAATGAGTCGACATCCGTCGGTATGCAATGTACCTATACCTCATGAACATATTTCAAACATTCATGTAGTATTGAAGGGACACATCTCATTTCCCTCATCCAAGGTCTTCCAAGGAGTACATTGTATGCCATGGATCCTTCCAAGATATGAAACATGATATGCAATATTTTGATCCTAACTTTGATGGGCAAAACAATAGTGCCAACTGTAAAACACAAAGCATTATTGAATGCTTTGAGAGTGAAGGATGACTTGGTGATGTGAGATAGAGGAAGGTTCAAATGATGAATAGAGGATGTGGTGATGATGTTGATAGAGGAATCGGTGTCAATTAGCACTCTTTTAAAAGGCTTCTTGTCAATTAGAGCCATGATATGCAATGGAGGGTCTACTGATTCTGATGATATTGGCTTAATATCAAAGTCATAAAATGTGATGGAAGGCTCCATGCATGTTTGGATGCTCCCCAAAAAAATTTTGAAGGCATTAGGATCTTACGATTTCACTTTGATGGATTTTAAAATATCCATTAATGCTTCACGATGTGGAGAAGGTTGTTGGATTACCTCATAGATTTATAGTTTAGTAGAAGCCATCTTCAAAATTGTAGCTAACCAACTACTCAAGGAGATGATTGGTCGAGGTGGACAATTGATATGTGGATTTTGAGGATTTGATTGGCTAGGGATATGGATGGGTGATAAAGGATTGGATAAAACTTGGATGGGTGGTGATATAGAAGGTTGTGACACACTTGCTTGAGGTGGTTGCCTTTGTTGGTTGTTCCTTTTACATCTAGTGACCATATGAATGGACCCTACAAACCCTTGGTATTTTTTAATGTGATTGAATTAATTAGGAGATGTTTTGGTGTTAGCCCCCCCTACATTTGGTTGCACCTTCTCGTGATGAGAAAGTGGTGTTTAAAATATACCAAGGTTTTGGTTTTGTTGAGTGAAGGGATTATCAAGCTTGATCGCCCCCAAGTCAATGAGGTCTTGTACTATATCTTTAAACACATGGTAGTTGTTAATGTTATACCTGATTTACCTATGATAAGGATAAAATAGATATTCTTGATAATATTTCCCACTTTTAGCAAGATCATCTGGCTTAATATTGGGTAAAGAAAGCTTATTTGTCTCATACAAACTTCTAAAAAGAGAAGCATATAACTTGGCTAAAGGGATATATTAAAATTTTTTTTAGACATACTATCACTGGGAATGGTTTTCCATAGCTAGCACTATGTTTTGTGTTGTTGGAGCTTGTGTTGTCGAGGGAACCGCATGATATGAAATTTGTTGCAATGTTTGTTGCATAGGTTGAGCCATTACTGGTTGTCTCATGACCACTTAATTGACTTGATTGGATTGAGTAGCTAGGGTAGCCTATGTTGATTTTTTTTGGCTTGAATAGTTGCTTTTGTATTGGTCCTTGTTTTACCATTCTTTATTTTTAGGCTTTAATATGCCTTCTTGGATTTTGATCTCCTCAATGACACTAGCCTTAGCTAAAGCTTCTTCAAATTATTGACAAGTTAGTAGTTGGAGCATCCAAGAGATATATTTTAAGAAAATCTTTGTGAATAGCTTAATTATCTAATCCATTAGTAGGGTGAATGACAATTTACTGATGACAACCCACCAACAGTTTTTGAAATCATAGATAGATTCATCATCATGCTGACTTAAAGCATATACATTAGAAAATGAGATCTTATATTTAAAATTTAGGATGAAATGATCAAACAATTTATCAATCAATTGCTCAAAAGTATAGATATTATGGCTTGGCAATTGATTGTACCATTCTATGGAATCCCCTTCTAATGTTTGAGGAAAATTTTGAAGCATGAGAGCATTATCATTTTGAATTCTAAAGCAGGCATGAACAAAGGTGCTCACATGTTATTTGGGATCCTCAGTTCCCTTAATTTTTTCAAACTTAGGTACCATAAAATCCATCGTATATGGTTGTGATGGTACTAAAGGATGAATTGGTTGATTGATCAATTAGTGTAAGGTTGGTTTATGATTTGAAAAACCAAGAGTAAATTGAATCTTTAGATCTATATGATTTTGTTTCAGTGTGGATAAATGTTGTGGAGTGACTAAGTGATGATGGGATTGGTAATAATGGCTAGGTGAATTTTATGGAAATTGATGAATGGGAGATTACTGATGAAATTATGAGGAATTATGGAATGATATTGATGGATGAAGGTTATGGCTAGGCTAGCCAATGATAATAGGATGGGTAATGGTATGGCTTGGTGGGGGAACCGAGATAGAAACCATAGAAGACTATGGTGCCCATGATGGACCCTGGTTGACAAGGATAGTCTGAGTAGAGTTATGTGAAGGCTTAGGATTTGCTTGTACTTGTTGTTGAGCATTTTGACACTATCTAAGAAATATTTTTAGGTGTTACCACACCTCACTAATTTCTCTATCAGGATCTAAGGGTATGGAGGTAGATGGTATTGAAAATGTCGCTTGGGTACAAGTTACACTAGGTATGGCAACTTGTGAGGCTAGGACTTGTGAAGCAACATTAACATGTGATTCATACAAGGGATTTGTGTAAGTGGAGGTATATGAGGTTATAGGAGCACATGAAGGTTGGGGAATGGACATATGGGAAGAAGTTGCAATTGATGCCTCAAAAAAAGAGTTTGTATACACCTGGGTAAAGGTGGATGGGGGTTGGGAATAAACAGGATCTTACTGTAAAGTAGAATCTTGTCTAGGTGAATTGGGAATGGACTCTAAGACATAACTAGAAGACTTCATGAAAGCTTCTACTTTTACCATATCTATATGGGTAATGTGACTGTCAACGGTAGGGGATATTGACTCCTCTTGGGGCATGGCCATATGGAAGGTCATGGATGGTAGGGAATGTGAGGGACCTACAAATAAATTTACCTGTGTCACATTCAGGGAATTTACCATAAAATTTGTGGGGAAGGTGGATGAAGGTTCCATTAAGTTATCTTGACTTATAGATTTCTTTTAGTTTCTAGTTAATACCATAAGCAAATAAATAAAAATGCATATGAAACTATCAAATGTAACACAAAAATGCAATCTTTAGGAAGCAAAAAGGAAACAAACAACCAATGCTAAGTTTAAACCAGTGTGGCTTACCTTGTTCATTGATTATCTCCTTTTTAATGTGTATTAATTTTATGTGGCAATCTTGTGTGTTTTGGTGTTCTAATATTGCTTAATAAAAACAAAGGTAAAAACTATGGCAATTATAGGGTAGTGAGATTCTTGTTGGTCATGAAATCCAACAAGTTTGCTTGGGGGTATCCTATGATTTCTATGGGCAAATATTGGTGGATGGAGATGAATGCCACCATTACCGAATCTCAAGAAATGGTTGGTGATGAAATCCAACCACTACTATTTTGTGCGAGACATGTTGTGTGTGAATTGTTCCTTTTAAAGTTTATGTTTATTAATCTTGATAAACAATGTTAGGAGCAAATAATTTCATAAATCTAAGTCAAAATCCAAGAAGAGAATGCCAATTTTTCCAAAGGGTTTGAAGTACACCACGTAAGACCCCTTGTCAAAGACAACCGAAAGGTTCATCCACCCCTCTGCCTGGAATCACCCAATGTCAAGAATACTCTTGGAACCCTAATGATGTTCTTACTTAGATAGATAAAAAAAGATACTTCCAACCCTAATATGTAGCTCTAATTTATGCCAATTATCAATTCAAATGCAAACAAAATGTAACATTTTTATATTTATGAATACATCAAAAGCAGAAACCCTAATTGGAATGTGTGAATGGATGCAAAAAGAAACCTAAAATGTAGACTAAGATGAATTATTTTCCAAGTTACTTAATGAAATTATTTTTATATCAAAACCTTGAAAATGACACAAAACATCCAAAAAATGTGAACAAAAAACTAGGGTTTGGTTAGAAGACTTCCAAACAACCTACATATTCATCCTAGATCTCTATAAAATGCTCTTGGGTATTTTTGAAATGCACCTAGGAATTTTTGGATGACCTTTGAGCATAGTTGGGTGTTTCACACTCCTTATGCAACTTCTACGAATTTTCAAAACCCTAGATCCAGCGAAATATGCATAATTTGTGCTTATGAAAACCCTATAAGATAACAAAAAATAGCAAGTAGATTAGTAAAGCAAATCATAAATAGAAACCCTTAGGGGGTCCCACCATGATCACCATTTGTAGAGCTAAAAATGTGATACCAAACAATGCTAAATAGAACAGAATTCAAATAAAACCAGATATTGCACAATAAATGAGATTTATATTAAACAAGGGGAACCTCAAAAATCTATTGTTACAATAGTGGATTTAAGAATCCTTTTTGATACAATTGTTAAAAATATTTCTAGGGTTCTCTGAAACCCTAGCTACAACAAATGGTGGTGTCTTCAGTTGCATATTTGCTCCCAACAATGTTGAGTGGGTTTCTTGAAATCCGATGTCAGGCCACTCTAGCTTAAACTAATATCCAATGCTAATGCAACACCTTCAGATCTGCATACAATAACACAATAAAATAGTTAGTAATACATGTGAGGGCTCTACATTGTAAGGCCCTCTATAAGAAATGGTAAAACCCTAACTAAATGATGTAAAATGGAGTGAACAAACATGAAAATGCATGAAATAAAATCAATAACAAATAACTTTACCTTACTTTACTTACTATATTCTGATTTGTGAAATTTTGTTGTAGGTGGTAGATGCATTGGTACCCTAGCATTTCTCAAAGGCTAGGAGGTGCTCAAAATGCTTACGTAAAATGTCCATGAGCATTCTACGGTTGCAGGAAATTATTGTGGGTGCTCAGGACTGGTAGGGAGACATCCAGAGGTGCTTGGCGATGGAAGGGAGATGCCTAGAGGTACTTTATGGTGATAGAAAGAACTCGAAGGTGCTTGGTAGATGAGGAAAGATGTTGTAGAAGCATATTGTATGAGGGGAAATGGATGGCGATGGCTGTGGTAATTATGATGAGGAAAAATGGAGGTAGAGGTACTTGGATACACCAAGGGAAGATGAAACTCAAGGGATCTCAGGGTATGAGTTGTTAAGGGACTTTGAAACTAAGGTTGCTTTGGGAAATTGAATAAAAGAATTAGCGGTTGAGCCATCAAAATTGCTCCTATTTATAATCCAACATAGGGCATACTTAGGGTTTCAAAAACACTAATCGTGTGGTTGAGATAGAAGCACATCAAAGGGTGGATATAAAATTTAGGATGTGGCATGGATTGATGTGGATGTATGGGTAGGATTAAATGAAATCGGATGGTTGGGATTAATTCAATTATATAAATATATATTAATTAAATATATATATAATATTAATATTAAATAATATATAAAATAAATATATAAATATACATGAATAGTGGGCAAAAATGGTAGGAAAGTTAGGATGGGTGAAAAAAGGCTAGGTTTTGGTGGTGGAAATGGTATGAAATAATGGATGGAGGAGAAGTGGCTAGGTTTTTGTGTCTACAGGTTCTATAGCCATTAGTGTGGAAGTCTTAGTGAACCTATATCTATGATTTTTTCTTGTCTCAATGGGAGGAGACCTAGTGCTTTCATAATAGCCACAATTGAGGGGTCTCAGTTTTGGCTTCCAAGGCTTGATCTTGGATGGTCTAGGTCCTTTTCATATTATAAAGAGAATCCTATTCCTCTAGACTCTTTTCTTTGCAACTATTTGAGATATTGGGATGAGTACTTGGTGCTTTCATGATGGTTGTTGAGGAGGATTCTAGATTTGACTTCTTAGTCAATTGGTTGGAGAGGCCTAGTGGGTGGTGATATTTATGGTTTGCAGCTTCTCAAGACTATATCTGCATTTAGATCTATTTCCAACTACCTCTTTTTTTCTAGCTTAGTTCATCTGGTCCAAATGGCTATTGTAGGATTTCCAAGGTGTAGAACCTCTATCCATGTTTCAAGTTGTAAGAACTCATTTCCCTAAGTAGGAAATATTTTCCAAATTTTCATTGTGTTTCATTTCGAGCAGGAAGCTCATGTTTCAATTTTTTTTGAATCTGAGAAGTTCTCTTGAACATGAATTTAGTTTAAATTTTTATTTCGAGTAAGAATGTGATTGTTTACATTCTAATTTTTTAGCCTTCTTTAATGTTTTTAATGCTAAAGCCATCTTGGTAGTTTTATTTTTAAATTTTAATATTTGCATGGTCATTTCTTATTTTCTTGGGAAACCCACCTTTCTATTTTTGTGCCAATATTGAGATGATTTTAGGGAAATCATGTCCTATTTTAGTTTTTTTCTAGAGATAGTTTTGAAGAGACCATCTCATGTTTTTATTATCTTATTCAGAGATAATCTCCCTGTTATTTCTTCTTCCTATTTATTCTTTGGGAGGTTGTATCTCTTGTTTTTTCCTCTTTGTAAAAGGTTCAAGGACCCTTTCAAAACCCCTTATACCAATCTATATATATATATATATATATATATATATATATATATATATATATATATATATATATATATATATATATATATATATATTATAGACACCTAAAACATGTCATGTTTAGGGGACTACTCATATGGGCATCCTTGCAGACCATATGAATGATCTTGGACCATTCCAAGACAAAGTAGTGGTTCTAACCACTCAATTTAGGTATCTTTGGCCTACATCTTAGCCATGGATGGCATCCGCAGCTAAGGTCTCAACCATGGCTGACACCCATGACTAGGATTCTAGCTGCACTTAAGAGCTACGACTAGCTCTACAACTATCACGGACTCCTAAGCCAAGCCAAAATTAGTTACAACAGCCATGGCAATGGATTTTGAATGGTTTCAAGTGAGGAAGCTTCTGGATTCTTCCTCCCAACTGCTCCAACCTCCTGGTTCTTGATCTTGGCTTCCCAAGGAAGCTAGGATGAGGAATTGAGAGTGCTATAAGACCCCCCTCCAAATTGGGGAGAAAATGCGAGAAGATTTTTCAATTGAATGCAGTGAAGCCCTACCAAATTGGAGAGCCACTTACAACCCTTGAGGAGTGTCTACATGCTACCAATTTGGAGAATCATGACTGCATTTGAAGCTATGGAGGTTTCAAGAGCTTGAAGAGATCATTCATCCCCAATTGAACCACTTCCACTACAAATTCGAAGAATCTACACCGCCAATTCATTCTAGAACACAGAGGCAACCCTTGATCATCAATTCCTTGGAGGAATTTTGAGATTCAAGCCCTGGTTACAAGAGAAAAAGCACTTTCACCTCACGACTCACGGCTAACAGAGCCAGTTGCATTTGAAACCTATGGCTAGGGTTTGACACTCAATTTCCTTTGTTTTAGCCATAGGAATTTCATTTCAAGTATGCAATTAGGTAGATCTACCTTAGATTAGCCTTCATTTATGCTTTTGTATGGTTAATTCTAGAAATTAGAGGTAGCTTTGCTCTTATTTCATCATATTTGCTAATTTGCACTTATCTTCTTAGATTAGATCTATTTCTTGTTTTAATTGCAAATTATACATCAGATTAGCTAGATTTACTATTTTCCTAGCATGCTTTATCATAATTTAGAGATTTGGTGATTATATTTATAAGTATTTATGCTTTCTTTGCATATTTGTCATATTCTTTGCAAATATTCAACAAGAGCCTCATCATGAGAGGCCTCATATGCTTCTAATAGTGCTATGTTGTTTCTTGAATGCAGGATCATAGGTTTTTAACATCTTCAAGACATTCTTTGCATCAAATTCCTCCAAGAAAGTGAGAAGAAGGCATCCATAAGCCTTGAGCAGTTCGTGTCTACTCTAAAAGCCTGTGGATTGCACCATCCCCATTTAGGGGCTTCAAATTTGTATTAATTGTATCAAGATTTTGGTATCCCTAAGAGGGACCTACTTGTAACCGAGATTTGCAATGATTTAATAAAATAAACCTTCACATTCTTGTTAATTCATTGTTATACATGCTTTATTGCTTTAATATTTGGTATAATGATGCAATAGCTTAGGTGCATGCTTTTTAGGATGGTACAGATGGTGATCATGATGGAAACCCACAAAATGCATTATTAGTTACTGATATTTCTATGTTTTTGTGTTGTAGGTCTTAGCTATGCTTGACAGCTATGGTGCATAGTGTTAGCCATATTTAACACCCATGGCTAGCATCTCAGTCATGCTTGATAGCCATGGCTAGTAGAAAATAGAGAAACAGATAGTAAGCAACCTATCTCTTCATCAGATGAGGGATTCTAGGTAATTTTCCCTTCTCTATGATTTCCATGTCTCTATGTTTTTCCTATCAGTAGGCTAATTATATCATCTAGCCAAAGTTAGAGGGAAAAATAATGAAAATTGCCTTGTCTACTACTAGCTATGGCTGACAACAACAACTAGCACTGTTAGATGTGGTTGTCACCCACAACTAAGATTTAGTTTTCTGTTAGTTATGGTATAGAATAATAGCTAGCATTAAATATTTGTGTTAGGGTTTGCTTGCTTGGGGCCTATCTAAAGGCCAATCTCTCATGTAATTTTGCATTCTTTGATTTGGAAAATAGCATTTAGTTTTGCATCTTTCTGAATTCAAATGTAAATTTCCTAGGCATATAGGAAAAATCATGGGTGCTCTTTGATGCATTTTCCCTTTTATACAAATTTAAAATGAACCCTCACACACCACGTAACATCTAAATGCTAGTGAGTTGGAATTCACACCCAACCACTAGTAGAGTTCAATGACGGTGGGCATCATATCCATCCATTGGCTCAAATCCCATGAACCCATTCTATTGGCCAATACCGACTCCAAGAACCATCCTATCCATGCAAAATAGCATGCATTCCTCTTTGGAGGGGTGTATCACTATGCACGATGTGCTGGGTGAGGATCGGTAGGACCTATGCTCCCTGACCAGGTGTGGGCTTCATCTCCACACTTTGGTGGGTTTACGTGACCATGACTTTCATTGTCGGTTGTCGAGCTATGAGCATATAGGTGAAATCCATTAAACTAAACAAGTATATCATCAAAAAATCTGAAAACATGATGAGAGTTAGTTTATGATACAACACACCTAAAACACACTGAAATAGTTTAGGGATCACAAAGAAGCTTTAAAAGAGATAATCACCCTTGTTTGCTTTGTTTTCTCTAAAATCTACATAGGAGATAATTAACATTATGGTTAATACATGGAGAGGTCGACATCGGTGCATAACCGAGATCAAAGCTGAAGCTCCACAAAACACACAAGACAATACATTGAACTCTCAACCATAGAATCCTCCCAAATGATGTTCGACGAGTATTAGAGGGGATAATTCAATGCATAGGGATTCTATTTAGAATACCCTAGTTAGAGGAGGTAATGCACACTCCTCGAGGGATAGATCTAAGGGTGGCTCAAGGCCCCCACCATCCTAGGATAGACAACAAGAAAATCTACCCAATCAAGGGTAGGAAGAAAGGGCTACATTAGAGCACAGACCCGTGAAGATGCCAAACCCTAGTGGACCTAGAAAGTTCACTATAGATTTGGCCACATTGGGAGCTAATGGTACACCCCCAAATCAACCCTGGAGAACTAGATAGTTGGATGGACTAGATCAAGTCCTAGGCCAACTAGGGTATAAAGCCTCAATGACTCCTTCTCGCTCTGCAAGTTCACATAATGTGAGCACACACAGACAAATCATTGAGCTAGGAGAGTGCTCGAAGTGCTCCCGAAGCACGCATGCCCCATCCATACAGGGAGGTACAGATAATAGACTACTTTAAAACATGAATGCCATCTACATGGATAGAGGTAAGAGTATTGCAGATAAGTCTATTGGGGCTCACACCAACAAAGCAGCCTAAACTGAGCTAAACCACTAGAGGCCACATACTATCGATCTTATAGATCGATCGCAAAAATTGGTGTTAGAGCAAAGACAATGTATCTTCCAAGATCAATTGGAAGATGTACACATAGAGTGCGAGTACCTCAAGAATGAGGATACTCAATGATAGAGGTTGCTAAGGCAACATCTATATGAGCAGCGCATGCATGAGCAACACATCCTTGACCAAAAGGAGTATGCAGAGAGAGAAGATAGATTGGCTCACACCAATTTACCTCCTCAAAGTGAATACAGGGAGTACCATCATAGATGAGTTGCTTCATAGCCTGAATTGTGCCCTAAGCATACTAGAAATCATACTCATTATACGACCCAAAACATGTTACAGTGCCAAGCACTCGAACACCATGGGTGTACTCAGTACGAGGAAGCAGAAGGAGATGACCAAGAATAGGAATATCCTGAGATCTCCTTAGTGGACGTGGAGGATGAGCCTAGTCCTCCACCTTGATCGAAGAAGAATCTACCTCCAAAGGCTCCTCAGAGACCTCTCAGGGAAGAGGAGATTCTATCTTCGTAGGCCTACAAGGCCTTGGCAGAAAAGGTAAGAGCCATTGAAAAACAAGGTATGACTTATCAAAAGCCTACCTTGAACAGAATACACAATGCACCTCTATGCCCCTCAGTGCCTACTCCAGCATATCCTGATCACTTCGAGATGCCAAAGCTAGATAAATTTCAAGGAGATGAAGATGCCCAGGAGCATGTCATGTGTTTTATGAACATGTGCTTTCAGATACAAAGTGATGATGCTTTGTTATTGAGGACCTTCATCATGACCCTTTAAGGCCCTACCCTAGAATGGTTCAACTAGTTAAAAAGGCACAGCATAACCAGCTTCGAACAATTGGCTAATGCTTTTCTTGAACGCTTCTCCTTTGACATCAAGAAGAAAATAAATTTGTTTGATTTGGCCACTTTAATGCAATACGATGATGAGCCAATCATGGACTATGGAAAGAGATGGAGAAAGTTGATGGTAAAGCTACCATTTTCCATTCCAACAATGGAACTGACTTGGATGTTCACTAAGAGTTGTGCAAAACACATCTCGCTATTGTTGCAATTGCAACAATATCAGACATTTGAGGAGGCCTTGGTGCAAGCCAAGGTTATTGAGGATATCAAGTTATAGGAGGGTAACTTGAAACTCCAGACCAAAAAGGATTGGAACAATAAGAACACTAAAAATAAAAATCACCAAGCCAAGCCAGCCCACATGAATCAAGTAGTGTTGAACCTCCAGAAAGGGGACAAGGGCCAACAACAATAGAATTATCAGGCTCAACCTCCCCCTACATAGTACAATCAATAAAATAATAATAAATAAGGTAAAAATAAGGAACAACACCCTCCTTGCTAGTTTACGCCATTGTCGAAGATGATGGCATCAATTTTTCATCAATTGTGTGAGGCTAAGGCCATCACCTTACCCGAGATTAAGTTACTCGATCCAAACCAACCGAGATCGAGAGGATTCAGAGAGGATCAATATTATTCTTACCATAGGTAGAAAGGGCATGACATTGAAGGATGTCATAGTTTTAAACATGTGGTCTAGAACATGATTGACAAGAATGAGCTGATCATCGACAACCCTCGGGCTCTAGACAATCAAAACATGGGGATATTCAAAAATCCCTTGCCCAACCATGAGCCTCTAAGGAACAATGTCAGCCAAGTGAATCAAGTGTGGATTGATCCACCTACATAAGGCTTCATCAGTATGGTGAATGTTGTCACCAAGAATAGGTGATATGATCAGCTAGGTCCTCCTCCTATGCCAATCAGGATTCAAGTTGTACCCCCACAAAGGCTAGCACAGAACAATCTTCCAGGCCCACCAACTAGACCGATGGTGACCATAAGAAATAGGCTCATCCAAAGCCTACAGATAACCTCAGCAAAGCTATCTATTTATGAAATAATATAATAGTCTCCTAAGCACAAGGAGATGCTAATGGATATTTTAAGGTCCATAGAGGTTTAGTCCCAAGACCTGAAAGCCTTTACAAATTTTGTGGGACATGTGCAATAGTTCCAAGAGCCCGTGATTCAGTTTTATGATCATGAAATTAAAATGGTCTCTACTGTTACAGTGGACCCACCGCTCCATATAATTGTGTGTCAACCACACACCTTTCAAGTGGGTATTGATCAACATAAGGTCTTCGATCAATATTATTACAACAAAGGCCTTAGCATATTTGAAATTACCAAAATCGCATATCATGCCATCGACCTTCACACTACGAGCATTTAATGATGCATTGTGCTCAATAGTCGGCACTATAGTCCTGCCTATTCAGGTAGGATTGAAGACCATCCCGGTGATGTGTCACATGTTAGAAGGCATGATGTAGTATAACATCCTCTTGGGCAGGCCTTGGATAAGAGATATGTGATGTATACCCTCAATACTACATCAATGTATCAAGTACATACATGAGGGTCAAGTGCACGTGGTTCCTTCCGATGAGGAGCCATTCAAATATGTGAATCAAGTAGATTTACCTGGAGATTTCATACTCCCTTCAACACATCTAGATATAAGACCAACATCACCTATTAAACATCCAGAGGGTAAATCAAAGGAAGTGTGTGTTGGACCTTCGACATCAGCACCATGACCATCTATGCATACAATAGCTACTTCAACAAAGCCTACAACATCGATGATGCTTAGAAATGACCAGAAGCTCAAGGTAGTAATGGGTGAGAAAGAGTCAAAGGAAAATCCCGAAGTAGCCACTGCTAAAGTCTCTAATCCCATGGATGAGGGATACATGCAGAATGAAGTCGAGGAGGTACAATAGCCTGCTTCACCTATTTCTTCAGCTGGGTCATCTGCACCGTAGGTGACCATTCACTTGGTTAATCCTGGGTTAGTGGAATACATAGTGCAGAATGTGACGTTCACACCTTTTATCGAAATTGCACAAGATATGGGTAGACCTCAAGCCCAACACTTTCTTGTAGGGATGGTGGTACCACTAGGGGTGCCACCCAACCAAACCAATTTCATCTATGGAGGCCTTGATCAACTTGTAGATCGTACACCTATGGATGAAGATGATGATGAACCATTCATAGTGAACATTCATTATCTATCTAACCCAGAGTTCGCCTTATGATATTTTGAATGTTACCATTGGCATGGTTACGGTCTTAATTTATTCGAGCAAGGATGATGAACTCCCTATGAACCATAGTATCAATTACCGACTGATCGATTTGGGTTAGGCTATAATATTAGAGGTCAGGATGAACTTCTCATAGCATCTCTTGATCACCTGAATCTCAGTTTAGGGGATGACATGGATTGGAACCCCTACCATCCTAACCCTTCCTATTTGTGAAGGGGCAACTAGCCAGTGACCATGGTTGCTATCGAGCCACCTAAAATCTATCATGACAACATTGTGGTGGAGGTCAATCCAGAGGATATTCTAAGAACCAACTTGATAATCGAAAATCATGAAGATATCGATGACACTGGCATCCAAATTTAGAATCTGGGTCTAATAGTAGATACTGAATCAGAAGTTGCTTCTGATGAGGTTAGAGTAGAGTCCATTTCTGAAAGAGATGGACTAGAAGGTGATTCTGAAAGTGATGATGATAAAGAGTCCTCAAACAACGAAGAATATGAGGATGAAATAGAGATGGCCTACCTTGGGCCTAGACATTTACATCATCTCAATGAGATAGTGGTTACGGATAACCGATACTTCATAGATGATAGTGATTACGAAGATGAGACCAAAATGGCCTACCTTGGGCCATGACACTTGCATCATCATAATGAACCATTCGACATGGATGAGATGTATCGAAGAGTTTATCCTAGCCCTCACCTTAGGGGAGACCACCCAATGCCGATGTGATTTATCATATGGTCTTCCCCGATCCTCCTACATATAGGTAGCTCCTAGAGCCAAATGATCCCATTTTCCAATCTATTCATAGACCGGATCCTGAGATCCCCATACCCCTAGAGCCACATCTTGGGTATGAGAAGTACATCAATAATGTAGAGGTGCACACACATGGTCCTAGAGATCTAACTCATTCCATCAACATGATCTCCATTGATATGACCACTCCACTCCACAACCTAGTAGATCCTTCCAAACCATTATGTCTTAATCTAGATGCTATTGATTGGGATCACACTGATTCACCTCTAGAGCCTGAATATTTCTTCCCAAATGAAGAAATATTACAACCATTTCTATTTTGCACTAGGTTGCGCACATGATGTTTATCACACTGAGGGTAATTCCAATGTGGAACCTTTAAACCCAGTGGATGACATCCACCTGATCCCTACACCTCACCAACTTGAGGAGGGATCACACATGTCAATAGAGGAAACCTTTGATGTGGATATCAGTGATGATCCCACTAATCCTAAGAAGGTTAAATTTAGAGAGAGCCTATCTCCTGATGAGTATGCCAACCTCATCCCTCTACTGAAAGAGAGACCTGATCTCTTTGCTTGGACATACAAGGATATGTCGAGACTAGATCCAAAAGTGGTTACCCATAACCTTTCGCTAGACCCCTCTAAAAATCCAATCAAGCAAAAGCTCAAGAAAATGCATCCAATCATCACTTTAATGGTTAAATACGAGTTGCAAAAGCTATTGGATGTAGAGTTTATTATCTCCATCGACTATCTAAAATGGGTATCAAACATGGTACCTATAGGAAAACCTGATGGAAGGATCTATATCTGTACAAATTTTAGAGACCTCAACAAGGCAACACCAAAGGATTCATTCCCATTGCCCAACATAGATGCTCTCATAGATGCAACTGTGGGTCATGAGATGCTCTCCCTTATGGATGGTTTTTCTGGTTATAATCAAATTTGTATTAAAGCCGAAGACTAGCACAAAACTATGTTCACAATGCCATGGGGAATATTTTGTTATAAGGTTATGCCATTTGGTCTTAAAAATGTTGGTGCCACATATCAACGGGCCATGACATACATATTTCATGACTACATGCACAAAATCCTAGAGGATTATATCGATGACTTATTGGCAAAGTCATTGCTGCATTAAGAGCATGTTGAGGTTCTCAAAAAGGTCTTCGATCACCTGATAGAGCATAATGTCAGGTTGAATCCCAAGAAGTGTGTATTTGGTGTAACTTCAGGAAAACTCTTGGGATTCATCATTTCTAAATGAGGGATCGAAGTTGACCCAAAAAAGGTCAAGGCCATACTAGAAATGCATCCTCCCACCAATATCAAAGAGCTAAGAAGCCTACAAGGCAAAGTAGCATCCATAAAGTGATTCATCACACAATTATCGAACAAATGCTGACCCATGAATTGACTGCTACACAAGGGGGTCCCATTCAATTGGGATAAGGACTGTCAAGAGGCCTTTGCTAAAATTAAGCAATACCTAGCAACGCCACCAGTACTAGCTCCACCAAGGCCAGATGTGCCATTCCTACTTTATATATCGACTACTAACTTTGCATTGGGAACCATGTTAGCCCAAAAGAATGTGCAAGACAAAGAGTAAGTGATATATTATATCAGTTGCACCTTGGTGAGTTATGAGCTAGGGTACGCATACATAGAAAAGTTATGCTTAGAAGTGGTTTTTGCGACTAAGAAGTTGCACCACTACATGCTAAGTCATACGATGTATGTGATATCAAAACAGAATCCTTTGTAGTATATGATGAGCAAGACATATCATAATACATGTACTACAAAGTGGATCATGATATTGATAGAATTTGACTTGGAATTCATCAACCAAAATTCCATCAAGGGATAGGTCATAGCTGATCAACTAGTAGAGGCACCTCTTGAAGATAGTAGGCCTCTCATCATAGAGCTTCTTGATGATGCAATATTTGCATTATCAGAGTCACCCAAACCCGAAGAACCAGATAACAAAGTTGATATGACTTTGTTCTTCGACGGTTCGAAGTGTGAGCAAGGGGGTGGTGCAGGAATTGTCTTTTTCATGCCACAAGGTGCTCCAATGCCCTTGTCATTTAAACTAGACTTTCCTTGTACCAATAATAACTCTGAATACGAGGCCCTAATCTTGGGTCTCCAAATAACAATCACCATGAAGATTAAAATATTAAACATCTTTGGTGACTCCCTTCTCATTGTCAACCAAGTGAAGGGACTATTTCAATGTAGGTGTCCTATCCTAAAAGCTTATAAGGATCTTGTTGACACTTATCTAGCCCAGCTAGAGTGGTATGACATCGAGGCAATCCCTCGTACATCAAATAGATTTGCAAACACTATGGCATCTTTGGGATCCTTGATCCCTCAGAATCTATCTATCGATTTCACTACCATTCATGTGAAGATGCTTTCACAATCTGTGATGTAGCATGAGGCTTTTGACAATAAAGAATCAGTCAACATGATTCATATAGAACCAAACCATGAGTGGTTCTATAAAGCTAGATACTTTCTTAAGAAGGCACCCTAGGGGTCTTTGATCTCGCAAGGTCCTATGGGGAATGGCACCACCATTCACCACAAGGTTGTGTCCCAGTATGCATTCATGCATATCAAATCACAAAGGGAACAAGTCATCTTGTCAGTCGAGGTTGTAGCTTATCAAGATTGGATGTCACAATTGCATGACTTCCTTAAGCTTGGTTTAATCCTGTAGGGATTATTGCATGCCATGAAATGCACATTCAAACAGAAAGCGACAAAGTATGTCTTGTTAGGAGACATCTTGTACCATCAAAGCTATGATGGAGTTCTCCTTCATTGTCTTGAGCCCCAAGAATCAGCTTGGGCAATCTCACAAGCTCATGATGGTACATGCGGTGGTCATTTTAGTGGCATGGCCATCATCAAGTACATCCTTCGAATGGGTTATTATTGGCCCACTATGGAGAAGGATTGCATTGCGTATGTCAAGAAATGCGTTAAATGTTAGCATCATGCTAATCTTATGCACTTGCCATCATAGGCCTTACAACCCATTCAAGTGGCTTGGCCATTTGCTCAGTGGGGTCTAGATCTAATTGGCAAGATCTCTCCCCCATCATCGGGTCGACATACATTCATTATAATGGCTACTAAGTATTTTACAAAATGGGTGGAAGTAATCCCTTTAACAATGATAATAGGAGCACGTATTATGGAGTTCATACTCCACAATATCATAAGTCATTTTGGGATACCATCCAAGATCATATCGGATAATGGAACGTCGTTCAAAAATAAAACTATGAGGGCTTTGATATCCAAGTATAATATACAACATAATTTTGTGACTCCATACTATCCGTAAGCAAATGGGCAAGTTGAAGCTTCAAACAAGACAATGGTAGCTATCTTGAAAAATATTATTCAAGAAAACCATAAATATTGGCACATCCAGCTGCCCCTTGCATTATGGGCTTACAAGACTAGTATACGGATGCCCACTGGGGCAACCCCATTTTCTCTAGTATATGGCGCTAGAAATTCCAACCTTGTGCATCGCATTGAAAGAGTTCATCGATGATGACACTACGTCGCAAGCTCACCTCGATCAACTGACGCTTCTTGATGAACATCGCGTGAATGCCCTTGAGCATCTCCAAGTTTATCAGGAATACCTAAAATGAGCTTATAAAAATAAAGTCCATCTGAGAGACTTTAAAGTTGGGGATCTTGTACTAAAATAAAACCAACAGAACTCAAACCTATCCTCTACACTTACGAGATAAATTTATAGCCAACTGGTTAGGTCCATATATCATCTCAAAGAAGATAGGACCTAGAACATATCGCCTAACATCACTTGAAGGTGTTGAAGAGCCTAAACCTCTCAATATCCTTCATCTTAAGGCATTCCACACATAAATTCAAAAACCAAAAAAAAAAAAAAAATCAAAAATACAAAAACATTTGCATTATGCATTACATTTTGCACATGCATTCATTTAATTGCATTGCAATTAGGCATTTCCATCCATTGCACTTGCATTAGAATAGGTTGTGTTTACAATATTACAAGTGACACCACATGTTTGTATTTTAATCATGCATCTATTTATCATCATCATCCATCACCCTTGTGAGTAATTGTGTTTCTCAACACAACCCCTCCTGTTGCTATGAGGAATATACTAGGGTTTTTTGGTAATTCAGCCATACCTAGTGATCTTCTCAGATTTTGTAGAAAGCTATGTTTCACTTTTGGAGATGAGGTCTAGTTTTGATAGCACCTAGCATATGTCAAAATCCCATCACTAATAAACACATTAACAATCCTAATTAGGACAAGGAAATATGAACACTACAAAGTGGTCCTAGTCACCTTAAGCGAAAGGTTTTTACTTGCTCATTTTGTGATGCACATGGTCTAGAGTGTTGATCATTGGCAAAAGGACAAGCTCCCCCCTACCCAAGAAATCCCTTGCTTACAAAAATGAGAAAAATCCCAAAATCAAATCAAATCCCTTGCTAAAAAAAAAAGAAAAATAAAAATGCAAAATAAACAATGATTTTCATCACTATGCATGAGCAAGTATCCCAATAAATCAAAAGAAAATAAGGGGGTGAAGAGCTTGAATCCCTAGAATGGTCACTACTTGAAACCATAGAGTGATCCCCAATACAACAATGGGCTGAATGAATCCCACCTGGCATTGGGGTAGTTCTAAGCAATTTACAAATGAGCTAGCTTTAGGTGGCATGTATTGCCTAGTGGTCTAGTCTAACTGCATCCAAACTTAGGATCATGGTGAACATTTGGTGATCCTCATTACAAAAATGGGCTGAATGAATCCCACCTGGAAATGAGGTAGTCTTATGTCTCATCTAATATATTCATTTGCACACACAGGGATAATGAATATCTTGGTCTTTCATAACAAAATATTGGTCTTTCAAGAGTTTAGTATGGTCATTATACAACTTTTTATTAATCAACTAGGGTGTTTGAGTCTCATGGAAAACCTCAAAAATCCCTTATAGCAACAACTCATTTCAATCAATCAATCATCAATTTATTTAAGGTTTTAAAGTATACATAGAAATCGAGATACCATATATGACCACACAGGCTTTAATCACGAAGCTCACGAGAGAAAACCACTACATATCATATCTTACCATATCACATATGGATGCTTAAATGATTAATTCTTATGATAAGATTTAACATTTACATTCATGATTTTTATACATTCTGTGGTGTCATCCATTAGATTTTTAAACTCATATTGCATTCATTCCTTATGTTTTAAGTGATTAAAGCATACATGTTCATTTACATTAGATCATCATCATGTAAATAATGCATTACATACATTGCATTCATCATATCATAAATTAGATGCATACAATTAAATCAAAATTAAAACATGCATTTAAAACAAAACATTGCATCCATATATGCATACATCATAGGTAGTCCATCTACACATCTACATCATAGTATCTACGCATACATAAATCATCTAGCTAGTGCATGTCATCAAAACATCACATCATATAGCAGTAATCAAATCATATCAACATTGCATCCAAATTTATTTTTAGTCAAAGGCTCATGTTTTCGTAGGACTGCCCAAACTGTCGAACTTGTTTCGGCCATATCTCACTCATACGAACTCGTATTGAGCTAAAAGTCTGAGGGTAGATGCTTGGAAAACCCTAGAACATCTCCACAAATTTTTATATTATTTGGAACAACACATATCCTAGAACATCCCTATGTGGGAACGAGATTTTTGGTAAGCGGTTGTGCGAGGGTTTCATCTGGGTTGAGTGCAATCAGCTCCAAAGGTTGGTTTTTAGGGCCTTCGGGCCCTAGCGAGCAATATTTTTGTGGTTTATGCTCAATATTGTTGGAAATTTGAGTTATTGTATGTTTTCATTGATGTCACATATATCATTGATGTCACATGGATCTCATTGAGTTTTGGTGGCTAAAGCATTTCATAAATAAGCATTTATGATATTTTGGAGAGCATGGATATATACAGGGTTTTTGTGAAAACCAAGGCAGGAAAAATAAAAGGTTTTATATAGATGGAATATTTGAAATGGGTTTTTCTTAAAACCCAGATTGACTTTTCATTTCGTCAAAAAAGATGCCCCGGTGATGGAGATATTTATTTTTAAATATTTAGTTTAAATTTGAAATTATTTAAAATTAAAATTTAAATTTTAAAATTAAATATATTAATTTTAGAGCCGACTAAAGAAAGAAGGAAAGGCTATATTAATTTATAGCGCTGAAGTATAAAAAATAGGAAAGACATATATATATGCCAACAAGATCTTAGACCTAATGACCCCCAACACTTATTTTTTGAATGCCTTCGATTGGGGAACGAATTGCAAAAAAATAGAGAAGTGTGACTTTGGTCTATTGAAAAATAATTCATGGAGTTTAATAATATGCATAGGCATATTTTTCCTAGAGGTTCATGTCTTGTGTGTTATATAGGTGGTCCTGTGATCGAGTCCCACCGTGGTTATTTGCTTTGTTAAAGCGCTCGAAGCGTTGTTAAGTTTTTCGAAGGGTGTAGAAGTTTATAGTATAAGATTTTATTCGTGTCCCTTTGGACACGTGAAGGCATGTGTTCCAATGTTAGGTTGATTGTGGTTAAGGTTCTGAGCAAGGAGAAATTACGAGATCAAATCCTATTAGGGACAGAGGCAAGTTAATAATTTTTTAGTATATTTTATTTTTCTAAAGTTGCCCTAGGAGTAATAAGGGTTGTGATGCATGTTTAGAAAAAGAGAGATTTCTAGTGTTTCTCCTTTTGAAAGTATATCATATTATATATCGTTGGAAAGATTATTTCGAGGGCTATTGATTAACTTGCTTAGAGGGAGAAATAATGTGTATGTAAAGATATATTTATGTTTTTGTAAATGGGTTCAAAAGTGAAGGTTGTTTTGCTCTTTTTCAAAGGTGATTAATTTTTTTATGAGGGGACATGTTGTATTTTATTGAGTAGGAGTGATAAGGTGTTATTTGGATATTATTGTTGTGATATTAATCATGATATCTAACCCTTGTTAAAATTTGAAAAAGAATTTTGTTGATTGTGGAAAATTTAGTGGACATCCAATAAGGCATTAAAAGGTATGAGCAATATTCTCCATTGACTTTGTTTATGGTGGTTGATTTCTGAAATATCATTGGAGAGAAAAGGATTGATTGTGGTTTCCTTTTTGAAAGTGGTTGGTTGAATGCTTCAAGGTTTTCTAGTTTGAGAGTTGTGTTTAAACCTTGTTTTATAAGCATAGTTGTTGAAGCTCATTGGTTATGCAAAGAACTTGAGTTAGAAAAGAATATGAGTATCATTGTTATGTGATATTTGTGGTTGAGCATTGTTGGAAACATTTGAGTTGGTTGATACATGCTTGGACTAGGGTTTTGTGAGAAAGAGTTGTCCCTTGTGGTGATTGGTTGAGTTGAGTTGATTGAGCCTATTCAAGTGATTGAGTGATATGATTTTTCAAGTTCCATGAAACAAACTATTCTATAATTCTGATTTGAGTTGAGATTGAGCTTTGAGATTAGAACATATTGAGTCTCTAAAAATTCTCTTTATGCTTCTATAAGACTTGAGTTGAGTTGATATTGATTTGAGTTGAGATAATTGTGGATCATTGTTGTCATCCATTGTAGAGTGCATTGCCTTTCATTATTGATTTCATCATTGAGCCTTGCCTTCATAGATTTATGGATGATATTTGAGTGCTACTTGAGCATGATTAGTTGAGCATTTGAGAAGGCTTTTGGGACATATGTGGAAATATTTGTGGAAGTTTTTGTGTATGATTGATTGAGCCTTTGAGAAGGCTTTTGGGAAATATTTGTGGTCAGATATGGGATAGCATTTGAGCAAGTTCTTGGTGAGCTTGTTGAGCAGATTTTTGAGCAAGTTCTTAGTGAGCTTGTTAAGCATATTTTTAGCAAGTTCTTAGTGAGCTTGTTGAGCATATTTTGAGCAAGTTCTTGGTGAGCTTGTTGAGCAGATTTTGAGCAAGTTCTTAGTGAGCTTGTTGAGCAGATTTGAGCAAGTTCTTGGTGAGCTTGTTGAGAAAATTTTGAGCAAGTTCTTGGTGAGCTTGTTGAGAAGATTTTGAGCAAGTTCTTAGTGAGATTGTTGAGAATATTTTTGAGCAAGTTCTTATTGAGCTTGTTGAGCAGATTTTGACCAAGTTCTTAGTGAGCTTGTTGACCATATTTGAGCAAGTTCTTAGTGAGCTTGTTGAGAAAATTTTGAGCAAGTTCTTGGTGAGCTTGTTGAGCAGATATTGAGCAAGTTATTGGTAAGCTTGTTGAGCAGATTTTGGTCAAGTTCTTAGTGAGCTTTCTAGAGCAATTTTGGGCAAGTTATTAGTGAGCTTGCTAAAGCAGATCAATGGATTGCCTACCTGAGTAGATCAATGTATTGCCTAGGTTTGAGCAGATCAAAGTAATCATTTGTATAAGGATCCTTATTTATGTGTGAAATATTATAAGGATATTATCTTGTGGAATACCCCACATTTGGGGAACCACGTTAAATCTTGTGTCTCAATTATGTGTAGTGATTTATGTACTTTTTTACTATTGCTATCTATGTCATTAATGCACACTGCTATGTTTGGTTATTACAATTAAGGACACTAATTGATATTGGTTTGGAAAGAAAATAAAAAGTGGGAACTATACTATTCACCCCCCTCTCAGTATAAGCTTGTGTTCTTCAATTGGTATCAAAGCGGGTTCCTTTGGAAAGGCTAACAACTTGAGGATAGATTCTACAAGAACATAGATGGCTTCACAAAATGGATTATCTACAAATAAGGCTCCACTATTTGATGGTAACAATTATGCTTTTTGGAGCATGAGAATGAAGAACTACTTGATATCACAAGGATATGAGGTATGGCAGATGGTTTAAAAAGAGTATAATATTGAAGGTGATCCCGAGGCAGATAAGACTATCAGGAAATTGGTTGAGATCAATGCAAGGGCAATGAATTGTATTTTAAGTGGGCTATGTGAAAAATATTTTGCAAACGTCATGGCATGTAATTCACCTAATGAAATGTGGACCAAGTTGTGGAATACTTATGAAGGAGATTCAAAGGTAAATTTGGAAAAACTACAAACTCATAGAAAAATATTTGAGGAATTGAAAATAGAATATTTTGAAGATATTGCAAAGTTTTTACTTCGAGTTGATGAGATTACTAACACCATGAGAGGCCTAGGATTTGAGATGAAAGAATCATAAGTTACTCAAAAGGTTTTGAGATCACTTCCCATGAAGTATGATGCAAAGGTTTCAGTAATAGAAGAAACAATGGATATCAACAAGATAACAATGGAAGAACTACAAGGAACTCTCACAGCTTATGAGATGAGGGTGAGTATGCATTAGGTTCCAATAAAAGAGATTGCATTCAAGGGTTTAGAAAAAAATAAAGGGAAAGTTCCAAAGATAGATAGAGATTCAGATAGTTATGAGGAAGCTAACTTCATAAAAAAGAAAAAGGACTTAAGAAATTACAGGGATATGAAGAAAGTCAAATGCTACAAGTGTGGTGATTTTGGTCACTATGCACACAAGTGTCCACATGAAGAAAATAGTGATGATGAAAAATAGGGTCATAGAAGAAAAGAAGATGGAAAGTATAAGCATGACAAAGATAACAAGTACAATCAAAGCAAGTATGAGAAGAAGAAAAGTTTTCGTAAGACAAATAAAACTTTCTACATTGTAGAAGCAAGTGATAGCTCAGATCATAGTGATAGAGACAAGTCATATGATGAAAAGGAAGAACATCTATTTCTTGGAAACAAAATAGTGCTTTGTGTGTGGTCAAAGATATCACAGATCAGGATATTGCAATGGTTTCAGTGATAGTGAAGATGAGATGACACATAAAGGAAATAGACATGGTCAAAGAAATCATGAGAGTTTGTTTGCTATAGAAGATAATAATAATCTCAGTGATAGTGAAGATGAAGAAGTCTCAATTTTGGTAATATAAAAAGAAGAGGATGAGCCAAGAAAACAAAAAATAGAAGTCAAAAGGCTAAAAGAAGAAATCAAGAATCTTGAAAACAAGATTTGAACAGATGTAAAAATTAGAGAAGAACAACTTCAGACAATCAGTGATCTAAGAGATGAGTTTAAAAATGCAAAAATGATAGAGGAAAGGATGAATGAAGAACTAAGGGTAATAACGGCAAGACATAACACATTAGATGAAAAGGTTCAAAAAGGAGTGGAAACTTATTTTAAAATTGTATCCTATTTCCAAGAAAAGTCACACTCAAAAGGAAAATAAATTCTTGAAGAGGAAAGCAAGGAAGAAACTAAGGAAGACGATTTAGATACTACAAAGAAGGTTCAAGGATGCAATGCACAAGTTGAAAATGATCATAAGGATAATGGTCAAGAAATATATGAGGAACCAAGGCATGAACAAAGGGCTTTTCAAGGACATTATTTTTCTTGTAATGGATTTGGACATAGGGCTATACACTGCAGGATCCATAGATCAAAAAAGTTTGATTTTGGTAGAAGAAACTTCAAAGGAAGAAGGTATGGTTTTTAGGGAAATTGCTTCTTATGCAACAATATTGGTCATAGAACTTCTCAGTGCAAATAAAATGAGCAACATGGTTTTGGTTTTAGAGATACACAATTCAGAAGTCATGGTCATAATGATTATGAAAATAGAACTTCACAATACAGGGTTCAGGAAAGGAATGGATATGGAAATTATTTCAAGAAATAATTTAGGATATGGGCTCCATCCAAATGCTACAATATCAAGTGTTTTAATTGCAATAACTTTGGACATATTGCAAAATGGTGGACTCAATTCCAAATAGGTTCAAGGCAAGAAGTTCAAACAGGTTCAAGACAAGAAGATCAAGTAATTCATCAAGAGAATAATATTAGAAAAATGTGGAAGAAAGTAGATAGAGGAAAGAAACAATGTAATATGGGAGTAAAAGTACTCCCACCCCAAAATTAATCACCTCAAGAGAGAAGGTGGTGAGGAGGCTAAGATTAAGAGTTATATCTTTTAGCCCCATAGGTGTCCCTTTTGCCATTGATGTCAAAGGGGGAGAGATTTGAGTAAGGGGGATCAAACTCCAAAGAGAGAATTGAGTTAGGGGAGGAGCCTCCAAAGAGAGCATTGAGTTAGGGGGAGCATCCTCCATAGTGAGTATTGAGTCAAGGGGAGAAAATTTGATTTTTCAAGATGGTTTTTGCAGTGATTGTGGTTTTTGCATTAGAGGTGTTGCCATCAATGACAAAGGGGGAGATTTTTGGCAATTTGAGTTATTTTATGTTGTCATTGATGTCACATGGATTATTGATGTCACATGGATCACATTGAGTTTTGGTGACCAAAGCATTTCATAAATAAGCACTTATGATATTTTGGAGAGCATGGATATATATAGGGTTTTTGTGAAAACCAAGGTAGGTAAAATCAAAGGTTTTATTTAAAACCATGGAATGGGTTTTTATTAAAACCCAGATTGGATTTTTGTCTCGTTGAAAAAGGTGCCCCGATGATGGAGATATTTATTTTTAAATATTTAGTTCAAATTTTAAATTATTTAAAATTTAAATTTAAATTTTAAAATTAAATATATTAATTTTAGCATCGACTAAAGAAATGAGGAAATGATATATTAATTTATAGCACTCACATCTAAAGAAATAGAAAAGGCATATATATATGCCAACAAAATCTTAGACCTAATGACCCCCAACGCTTATTTTTCGAATGCCTTCGATTGGGGAACGAATTGCAAAAAAAGAGAGAAGTGTGACTTTGGTCTATTGAAAAATCATTCGCAGAGTTTAATAAGATGCATAGGTATCTTTGGCATAGTGGTTCATGTGCTATGTGTTATGCAGGAGGTCCTGCGATCGAGTCTCGCCGTGGTTATTTGCTTTGTTAAAGCGCTAGAAGCACTATTAAGTTTTTCAAAGGGTGCAAAAGTTTATAGTATAATTTTTTGTTCATGTCCCTTTGTACACGTGAGGGCGTGTGGTCCAACGACAAGTTGGTTGTGGTTATTACACTGAGGAAGGAGACGTCATGAGATCGAATCCTGTCAGGGAGATAGGCAAGTTAATAATTTTTTAATATATTTTATTTTTCTAAAGTTTCCTTAGGAGGAATAAGGGTTGTGATGCATGTTTAGAAAAAGAGATATTTTTAGTGTTTCTCATTTTGAAAGTATATAATATTATATATCTTTGGAAAGCTTATTTCGTGGGCTATTTGACTAACTTGCTTAGAGGGAGAAATAAGGTGTATGTAAAGAGATATTTATATTTTTGTAAAGGGGTTCAAAAGTGAAGGTTGTTTTGTTCTTTTTCAAAGGTGATTAATTCTTTCATGAGGGGACATGTATTTTATTGAGTAGGAGTGATAAGGTGTTATTTGGATATTATTGTTGTGATATTAATCATGATATCTAAACCTTGTTAAAAGTTGAAAAAAAAGTTTTTTGAGTGTGGCAGATTTAGTGGACATCCAATAAGGCATCAAAAGGTATGAGCAATATTTTGCATTGACTTTGTTTATGGTGGTTGATTTCTGAAATATAATTGGAGAGAAAATGATTGATTGTGGTTTCCTTTTCAAAAGTGGTTGGTTGAATGCTTCAAGGTTTTCTAGTTTGATAGTTGTGTTTAAACCTTGTTTTATAAGCATAGTTGTTGAATCCCATTGGTTATGCAAAGAACTTGAGTTAGAAAAGAATATGAGTATCATTGTTATGTGATATTTGTGGTTGAGCATTGTTGGAAACATTTGAGTTGGTTTATACATGCTTGGACTAGGGTTTTGTGAGAAAGAGTTGTCCCTTGTGGTGATTGGTTGAGTTGAGTTGATTGAGCCTAGTCAAGTGATTGAGTGATGTGATTGTTCAAGTTCCATGAAACAAACTATTCTATAATTCTGATTTGAGTTGAGATTGAGCTTTGATATTAGAACATATTGAGTCTCTAACAATTCTCTTTATGCTTCTATAAGACTTGAGTTGAGTTGATATTTATTTGAGTTGAGATCATTGTGGATCATTGTTTTCATCCATTGTAGAGTGCATTGCCTTTCATTATTGAGTTCATCATTGAGCCTTGCCTTCATAGATTTGTGGATGAGATTTGAGTGCTACGTGAGCATAATTGGTTGGGCCTTTGAGAAGGCTTTTGGGATAGATTTGTGGATAGATTTGTGTTAGTTTTTGTGTATTATTGATTGAGCCTTTGAGAAGGCTTTTAGGAGAGATTTGTGGACATATTTGGGATAACATTTGAGCAAGTTCTTGGTGAGCTTGTTGAGCAGATTTTTGAACAAGTTCTTAGTGAAAATTTTAAGCATATTTTGAGCAAGTTCTTAGTGAGCTTGTTGAGCAGATTTGAGCAAGTTCTTGGTGAGCTTGTTAAGAAAATTTTGAGCAAGTTCTTAGTGAGATTTTTTAGCAGATTTGAGCAAGTTCTTGGGGAGATTTTTGAGCAAATTTTGAGCAAGTTCTTGGTGAGATTGTTGAGAAGATTTTGAGAAAGTTCTTAGTGAGCTTGTTGAGAAGGTTTTGAGCAAGTTCTTAGTGAGCTTGTTGAGCAGCTTTGAGCATGTTCTTAGTGAGCTTGTTGAGCAGATTTTGAGCAAGTTCTTGGTGAGCTTGTTGAGAAGATCTTGAGAAAGTTCTTGGTGATATTATTGAGCAAATTTTGGGCAAGTTCTTAATGAGCATGCTAGAGTAGTTTTGGTCAAGTTCTTGGTGAGCTTGCTAAAGTAGATCAGTGGATTGCCTACCTGAGTAGATCAGTGTATTGCCTAGCTTTGAGTAGATCAAAGTAATAATTTGTATTGGGATAAGGATCCTTATTTCTATGTGAAATATTATAAGGATATTATCTTGTGGAATACCCCACATCTAGAGAACCACGTTAAATATTATCTCAATTATGTGTGGTGATTTGTGCACTTGTTTACTATTGCTATCTATGTCATTAATGCACACTACTATATTTAGTTATTGCAATTAAGGATACTAATTGATATTGGTTTGGAAAGAAAGTAAGAAGTGGGTGTTATACTATTCACACCCCCCTCTCAGTATAAGCTTGTGTTCTTCAAATATTTTAGCAAGATATGTTGTAGGGGATCCAAGATGGGTTAGAAATTTATCTTTAAGAAGATCATGCTGTGAAATTGAGTGACAATGACTTCAATTTTTTTGCACAAAAGAAAAGTGAAAACCACACCTTTGCACATTGTCTAGGGCAAGAATTAAAGAGGTCACGAAATAAGTTTCAAGTATTTGATGAAAAAATGGCTCAGATCTCAAGTGAATTTGGTGCTAAGATGCACCCAAAAAATAATTCTACTATGAAAACCCCTATCAAGGGTAATAATTTTAAAGAATCAGCCCCAAAAATGAATTTTAGGGATGCCCTCCGTGGTGGACAGCCTCAGCCCAATGCTAATATTAATCTTAGGGCTTCTCATAAACCTCTAATAATACCTAATATTGATCCCAGGAAAATGAAGTTAGGATGTCTTAAAGCAGCTTATGGAACTCCTATTATTAAGCTTGATATAGGTAACATTCAGACTGGCATTGAAGATTTGGAAAAAAGTGGACTAATTTATCGGTTCATGGGTTTTCATCCGAGCCTATCTGCTTTCAAATTATGGGCTACAAAAAGCTGGAAAACCAAATATGAGTTACAAATATATATTTATCCAAATGGTTATTTTCTTGTTTTATTTTATAATAATAAAGATAGAGAGAAAACATTTCAATGGGGTCCCTGGTTTTTTGGAAGGGCAGGGCTTTTCATGAAGCTTTGGCATACTAAATTTAAAACTAAAGAAGATATGCCTTCTATAGCTCCCATGTGGGTTAAACTCTTTGGCCTCCCTATTGAATTTTGGAATCCTACTATTTTTTCTTCAATTGGAAACTCTTTAGGAACTTTTATGATGACTGCTGATTGTAGTCAAAATTTTGAACATATTATTTATGCTCGGATTTGTGTTTTAATGGATTTTGACAAACCCCTACATAAAAAGGTCACTTTACAATTTGGGGAAGACACTTGGGAGAAAGTTGTGGACTATGAGAACATTTATTTTTGTTCTCCTATCACTTATGAGGAGAACTCTATTTTTACTGCTCCTATTACTATCAATGAGCTTCAACAGGTAGTTTTTAAAATACAAAAAGGGAAAACCCCAGGTCCTGATGGTTTTCCCATTGAGTTCTACTAAGAGTTCTGGGATATCCTTCATGCTAATTTATTAGAGGTGGTGGAAGAAGCCAGGAAAGCCAAATAAATTTTTAAGGTTATCAAGAAAAATTATAGTACTCTTGTTCCAAAATATCAAGAGGATGATCATATCTCAACTTTTAGACCTATTTCTTTATGTAATGTTCTTCTCAAAATCATTACTAAAATTATGGCTGAAAGATTGAAGCCTATTTTTAATAAGATTATTTTCCATGAGCAAGGGGGTTATGTGAAAGGGCATCAAATAGTATATGAGATAGTTCTTTCTCAGGAAGCCATCCATTCCATGGATATGCAAAAATATCCTTCCATGTTCATTCGGTTAGACTTATCCAAAGCTTATGACAGAGTGGATTGGCACTTCCTTATCAACATTTTGAGGCAATTTGGTTTCCCTAAGGATTGGATGGATTGTATTATGGGATGTATCTCTTAATTTTCATACTTAGTTCCTATCAATGGTAGGCCTTCTCAGTCATTCCATACTTCCAGAGGTATTAGGCAAGGTGACCTGCTATCCCCTTATTTATTCATCATTCTTGCTGAATGCTTGAGTAGAACTATAACCAAAAATAGGGAAAAAAAAACCATTGAGGGAGTTACCATTGCTCATGGAGCTAGACCTATCTCTCATATTCAATTTTTGGATGACTCTACTCTTTTAGGTAAAGCTACAGTTAAATAAGCTTCTAATATTAAGCAAATCATTAGCTATTTTTCTAAGGCTATTGGGTAGTTGATCAATGAAGATAAATCTAAAGTTATTTTCTTTCACTTCTCTACCAGATAGGAATCCATGGTCTTAGATAAATTAAGATATAAGAATAACTCCCTTACAATAACTTATTTAGGTATTACCATAAATATTCAAAGGCAAAAAAATAAATATTGGAATTGGTTGTTGGACAAAGTCAAGAAGAAAATTGGAAAGTGGACCAATAGGTGGATTTCTTCTGGGGTAGAATCATCTTGGTAAAATTAGTCCTTCAAGCTATTTCTATTTTTTTATCTTTCGTTTTGAATATCCCAAAGGTTGTTCTTCGAGAACTAGATCAAATCAGTCATCGATTCCTTTGGAGTGGTACTAAGGAGAAAAGAAAATGGACCTTGGTAAAATGGGATACTTTATGTCTTCCTAATAATTAAGGAGGGTTAAGATTCTTATATTCTATTAATAACAACAAATATTTAGCTGTTAAATTATATTGGAAGATGTTGCATAACCCCAATGCTCTTTGGTCCAATAAATGTTGAGAATAAATGTCCTGAAGACTTGTTTGCTATCAAATTCCCACAAAATGTTCTCCCATTTTAGCAGTTCTTAATACTGGTGAGGATTTGATAAAGAAAAAATTATTTTAGATCATTCATAATGGTCAACAAGCAATTTTTTGGACAAATTCTTGGGATGGTCACAAGCCTTTGATAACTCAGTTTCCCGATTGGAGACCTTGGATGGAGGAGCTTCACTGAGCTAATTGGACAAAGTTGGCTAATTACTATCGGTACCATACTAGTAATTCAAAGGTTGGTAGATATTGGATTCCTATTGAGTACTGGCCTATTCAAATCCTAGAAAGGTAAAGACAAGATATCCAAGGTATCCTTCATATGGGATCTCTCTCTTGGTCCCATGAAAAAGATTGTTTTGGATGGAACAACACTACTAAGGGTGAGTATTCAGTTGCTCAAGGTTATTTGACCTTATTCCATAATAATCCTAGCCAATATTTTTATAACTTTTCTTAGTTGTGGCACAAAAGCTCTGGCCTAAGGTGAGATTCTTTACTTTGCTTTTATTGCATTGTAGGGTGCTTATTGGTGAGCAACTTATGAAGCATGGTTTTCATGGCCCTTTTAGATGTGAAATGTGTGAAGAGAATGTAGAAACTCTCAGCCATATTTTTATTGAGTGTACTTTAGAATCTAAGCTATGGATGAGAATGGCCACTTTACTTGGCTTATAGTGGTCCAATTTTTTTTACTTTTGAATAGCTTTGGAGGGATTGGCCTAAACAAGAGGGTGTTGATCATTTTATTAGGTAGTTAGTTTGGATGGGTTCTACCATTCTTCTTTGTAATATCTGGAATGAAAGGAACAACCATATTTTTAATCAATATAGGAAGGATATTCACTATATTTGGCAAAATAGCATAGCCAAATTAGTTGAATCAGTCCATCAACTCCTTAATCACCCACAAAACTCCCACCAAAGATGGGATTAAGTGATGTAAATATTGAATATTAATTCTTCTAAGGGAAACCATATTAAAGGGAATGTGAGTATTTGTAATATGGATAGGACAAGAAATTGGCAACCTCCTCATAAGGATTTTGGAAAAGTCAATACTGATGGAGACTTTAGAGGGAACCCTGGAAAAGCCAGTGTGGGAGGAATTGGTAGATTTTCAGATGGCTCCCTAGTTTTTACTTTTGTTGAGAATTTGGGTATTCTTTCCAATAACCTTGTTGAGGGGTATGGTATCCTTAGAGGCCTTCAAGAGGCTACTAAGTTTGGATGGGAAAATGTGTTAGTTGATTCTGACTCTCAACTCATGATTAATATTTTGAAGACTCCTAATAATCTTAAGGTTGATTGGAGAATAAAAAGAATTATTGAGAAGATTCAATTAATCCAGATGGGATTTTTGAAAGTTGATTATAATCATGTGGTCAAATATCAAAACAAAAGTGTTGATGCTTTAGCTAATTGGGCTTTGGACAAAGGTGATCTTACTTGTTATGGCCACCCTCCTAGATGGTGGGCTTCACAAATTAGGGAAACTCTTATTTCTATCATTTATTTGGCTGGCTTGAGTTCTAAAGGTACCTAGTTTCTTATTGCTTTATTTTTTCTTCTCTTTGGTTCGATCAGGTTATTTTAGTTCCTAGCTCAAACAATTCTTTATTTTGTTTTCTCTATTGATTCTTGCCTTAAAAGTATTCTGGTCTAGAAAGGTCATTGTTATGCTCAATTTTTTCTTTTTTCTTTTTTGTTTTTTTTTTTAGTTGTTTTAGGTGTGTGTATTCTTTTGTTTTGTTTAGTTTTTGTGTTTTTTGTGTTGTTTTTTGTTGTTCTTATGATTTTTTTGTGTTGTGTTTTTTTATATTTTTTGTTATTGTTCTTCTGTTTTTGTCATTCTTGTTCTTGTGTTTCTGTTTGTTTGAGTTAATTCGTATTTTTATGTGTGAGTGTTTTCTATGTTTTTTGTTTTTGTTTATTGTCTGTTGTTGGTTGTTTTTTATTTTTTTAATTTTTAGGTTTTGGTTGTGTTTATTTTTCATGTTTTTTCTTTTGGTTGTCTTTGTAGTGTTCTATTGTTTTTTCTTGTTTGTGTTTTCTTATGTTGTTCTTGTGATTTTTCTATGTGGTTCATGTTGTGTTTTTTTTTACCTTTTTATGTGTGTGTTTGGTTGTGCTTTTATTTTTGACACACTCAAGGGGCATGCTTTTTATTTTATTTTATTATTTTTATTGTTATTTATTTATTTAATTATTTTTTTGTGTTTGTTTGCTTCTTGAGTATGTCAAAGGTGGTAAGCCAAGTTCGAGTCCTGGGTATTTTTGGCGAAATGGATACCCCTACCTCCTTGGGTCTTACTCGAAAGTGGCATCCCTTCTGGGATGTTTTCCATAAATAAAAAAAAATATTGAATCCATGTGCATCTCATAAACATAAACATAAAGCAAAAATAATACATAATACACATAATAAAACATAATCAAATGTATATATATAGTGTGTCAAAATGTATACATAAGGGTGTATCAAAAATATCCGCAAGCTACAACTATGTAGGTCCTCAGACCTTACACTCAAAAATGGTACATGTATCTAAATATATGTACTAAGATGAGACTGCACTCTCTGGCTAGCCTCTACCCCCATCTCCACCATCTCTATGAGTATACCTTGAGCTGGTGCTTATGGACCTCTCTGATCTAGATGTCCTATGATTGGGTCATATGAATGACTGCCCTGTCTCACTCCTCCTAGTCCTCTAAGATGCAAATGATGTAGATATATCAAGAACTATGCCACATTGTAGTTTTATGTCACCCTCAAGGAGAGTGATGTGTGCTACATCGAAAGCATGTCATCTCAAATTATCTGATACTATAACCCTGTAGTATCCTGATATTTGTAGCCATGTCTATCCCTACTTGTCCCTGTATATCTAGAGTTGTAGGAGTATCCTGAGAGGTCGAGGGATATCCTCTCACTATCCTGAGTAGGTCCTACTATGTAGGACTAAATTCTAGTTGATACTGGAGAAGATCAAGCAACCTAGTGATCTTATTTATCTTTGTATCAGCTATGGCAATATGTGCCTAGAAAGGTACCCTCTCCTCCTAGTAGCCACACCACTGCATCTACCCTACTACAAGTTGTGCCTGTAGTGATGCAACCTGAGCCTACAAGGTCACAATGGAGGTATCCCTCTCTAGGATTTATATCCACGCTATTTGTAGCTGAATTTGTAGACTAGCCACCTAGGTCTTGAGTTGGGACACCTCATCATCTACCTCCTCGTCACCCTCCTCCTCATATCGGGTCTCTTCCTCTACTATAGTGGCTTGGACCCATCCACCCTATGTCCTATGGTTAACTTATCACCCCTCAAGATCACCACCTACACCCTATGCAACTGCCTCATCTCTAAATAAACCTAGAGGACCATCACCCTACCATAGTCTGGTAGTCCACTAGACATCATAGTCTATTGTGATCCCTATATCAGCTAGCCCCAAGTCCTAGAAGTCATCATCCTCATCACCTAATGGGGTCACCCGAGACTAGACTAGTTGAGTCATCACATTAAGGTGGTGGTAGATGGCTGGATTCTCTAGGATATATTAACATATCCTAAACTATCAATAGATGCATGAGAAGTGGAAGAACTCACATACATCGAGATTACACTCGATGATCCATCTATCACATCATGCATGCCTTAGGTAGCAGTTTGTCTCCTCCCATGCATGGCAATCCATATAAGGATTCCAGATGACCTACCCTATTCACAACCCTATAATTCGGTCCATGTAATGCTGGAGGTCCCATACATGTGACCTACTTCTATATCCCTCAACCTCTCTAGGCCAATAAGCTACATAACACTGTGATTCCTTTACGATCGTTCTAATTCATAGGGGTAGTACTCTAGGATGATCAATGTTAATATGCTCCCATGCGCATATCTAGAGAAAAAAATTGCATTCTACTCCTACTCACCCCCTTTGAGTGATACAATATAGCTCATCATAAAGATGCATGAGAAGAATACTCCCCTAGGATAGAATCAATGGTTGCATTGTGGTGCTAGCCAATAAAACTTGTATCCTGGACAATAGTTTCCAAGGGAACCTCACTTCGGATGTGTCAGGAAGCACAAAATTCACAATGATGTGCATCAACACAGTCTAACACCATGATAATAATCACACCTTGTTCCAGTGCTCGATGGGTACTTCAACCTAATCAGTGTTCACCATCACCTCATCTCTACTAGTGCCAAATATCCTCTGGAATACTGTAGGTTTCACCTTAGTATGCAAAGAGGTGATGGCCTCACCATAAATAGGGATGTAGAAGATATGGTAGACATCCTCCAATGTAACAGTGATCTCTCTAGTGGGAAGGTGGAATGTATTGGTTCACGCATCCCAACAGTGGGCCAATGTAGTCATGTAGGTTTGTTCGACTTGGATAGAAGGTAATCATAGCACATATATGAAACCTATGGCCCCAAACCAATTTTTATCGGCATCATCTAGTCCAAGTAGAAGCCCATGGAGGAGATTTGACTCCTGCACTCTAGCAGTCAAGGTCTAAAAGAAAATAATAATGACAATGATC
The DNA here is from genome assembly GCA_028583015.1 of Wollemia nobilis. Taxonomy (NCBI): domain Eukaryota; kingdom Viridiplantae; phylum Streptophyta; class Pinopsida; order Araucariales; family Araucariaceae; genus Wollemia; species Wollemia nobilis. Next base: position 13,036,789 of record JAQPPZ010001063.1, read on the forward strand.
AAAATCACAAAAACATAAAAAAAAATGTACTTCAAAATCCAAAAAAATCAAAAAACCTTTCAAAAGGGCAAAAAAAGTCAAAAATACATTCAAAATGTTCAAAAAAATCAAAATTACACTTGGAAAAAATAAAAAAATCAATTAATTCTAGTAAAAAATAATAAAAAATTAAAAAAATTAAAATTAAAAGATTAAACATCTTTGGTAGATTAGGGTTTTGCTAATCGTGGGTATCAGTTGTGGCTAAGATATTTGCCAAAATTAGCTAAGATTAACAACTGCGGCTAGAAGGCAACAATAAATGCTTGCAAATTTTCATCATGGATAGCTTTCAAATGCAAAATTTAAAATATTCAATGGTGCGAAACCTCAAAATTTTTAATAAATAGCAAAAGTATTGCATAAATCAAAATTCAAATGTGCCTCGTATTCAGTCATTTACTCTACACACTTGGCAGTTGTAGTGACAAGCGCTCCATGCAATCCAACAAGATGATTAAAACACCATAAGGCCATTTGGGATAAATTAGTCAGCGTTGAATCGAGATATCTTTGCTTCAATCTCGAAGAAGGCCATGGCAGCCGAACTGCCCTGAAGAACACAAGCTTATATTGAGAGAGAGGGTGAATAGTATAAGACCACTTTTTACTTTTCTTTCCCAATCAATATTATGCAATGTATAGATAGCAATATCAACAATAGTAATCAAAATAATACACAAATTATCACACACAATAGAGATACCAATTTTATGTGGTTCACCCAATGTAGGTTACTCCACAGAGAAAATATTTCACTAACATTTTCTCATTTATGGACTTATTTCCAAAGGATACACCAATCCCCTAATAAAGTTTGTGGATTTCTATCCACAAGAGAACTCCTTTCTCCTTAGCTATGATTGGTGATCTTCTAGAAGAACTATTGTCCCCACTACTCTGGCTAATGGATCTCTATCCACTGAAGATGCCTGTCCTCACTGCCCTAGCTAATGGATCTCTATAATTCATCCTCTATGCTCTATCACCTTCAAAGCTCTATCTGAAGACTTAACACAAAGCTTGAATCAATCACAAATCAACTCTATTGGACATGCCCCAAACCTTAACTCAATATTTGAACAAATCAATCAATCAACTCTGCTCACAAGCCTTCTCAAAGACTTGTATCAAATATGCTCAATAAATCCTCACTAGAACTTATCTACTTCTACTCTTAATCTATATTGTAAGCTTCCACAAAAGCTCACACAAATCTGTAGCGACCCCGAGATGTGCGCACCTTTCTTTTTACTCTACTTGCAATGTATTAAAACCCAAAATGAAATAGAAGATAATGAAAATCATATAACACAAAAATAACAAATATGGATCTCTTTATTTGTATTGAAACCCGGTTACATGTCGGTACCTCTTAGGGATACCCATTTCGATACAATAAGGTTACAAATAGGCAAAGAGTGCCCCTTTTGCAAAGAGGTGGTGCACTTTCAAAAGGTTCCTGATTTCGCACACGAAAATGTATGAGGGCTTATAGATGCCTCCTTCTCCAGGCCTGTTTCCTAGAGCGATCCATTTTGCTCTCGTATGTTGCAGATTTCGCCCGATGAACCTATGGCTCTGTAAGCAATGAAACAACAACACACGCTTAGATTTTCGAGAATACCTCCCCGGATGAGGTTGTTAGCAATGAATATAACAAGTGAAAAAAAGTGTAAATTAACTAATGCTATGAAGATGAATGACTAAAATGATGCTATGCTAATGATATGCTAAACAAAATAGTGAATCTAATTTCTAAAACCCTAAGTTAGGCCTACGGGTCACTATCCAAGACATCGATCTCTAAAGCGACTCTCGTCCTCTTTTCTCCAAATCTATGGGTCAAAGCTTGTATTCAATGTTGAAATAATGGTTTCTATGCTCTCCAATTTGTTAGGGCTTCACCGTAAATGTGATCTCCAAGGGGAACTCTTCAAGTCTCGAAAGCTCTCCTCAATGACCTATCCTGATAAATTTAGGATTACTTGGATAAAATATCGATAAAAATATATGGATAAAAGATCTCTAAAATATTGTGAGATCGATCCTTAGTGCTCTTAGGCTTACACATTTTATAGTGTGAAACCCTAGGTCTATGTCCAAGCCCTAGGAATGAATTCCTCATGTGTAGTGAGAGTTAGCATGAGAATATTTTTGTCTTTTATATGTTTAAAGACCGGTTAACTAAAGTCTAAAAGCAAACTCAAGTCTCCCATGTGAACTGGTTATGAAAGAGAATGCAAAGTTACTCCCGCTCACCTTTATTGCATGTATACTACCACTTCTACCCATGACTAGGTCTGTTTGTCGACAAAACTGCTTTTATGATTTCGTCATTGTCATTTGCAGTGACTAATATCTAGCCATTGTCGTCTATAGCGGCTAAGGTCTAGATGCTCTAGGATTGATCGACTAGGATTTTGTCGCTCTAGGCTTGAGCGACTAGGCTTGGATGGCTTGAAAAGGCCCCAAATGAGTGGTGAGAACCATTGTTGATGCTTGTAAAGTCCAAAATTATGTCATATGATCTTATGAATGTGTATATGTGAGTAGCTCCCCTAAGCATGACACGTTTTAGGTGTCTACAGATGCCCCTTTTTATGATGCACTGTATGGAACACAAAACACTAAGCAAAAATGTAGACTGATATGTTTTTAGGGTTCATGGTGATCAATAGTATGATCAACGCTGGATGGCCCAATCATGCAAGATGACACACATATTTTGAATCTTTACCTCAATGTTCGGAGGACTTGGCTCAGTGGCTTGGGCATGTTAAATTGCACTCATTCCTCAAACTCATTCGAGTAGCTTTAGCTGCTACAACAATTATGACTGGTAGGAGAGCTACATGTTGGACATTTTGAGTTCCTAAGCTAAGAGTTGTCATTGATGTCAAAAGGATCTATGTAAGCTAACACTATGTTTGTGTAGAAGCAAAGGTTTTGATCAAAGGTTCAAGAAGGGATGCATGGCATTTGGTTCTAAAAGGAGCTTCAAGGGAAGCTTAGCAAAAGGTTTTTATTTAAAACCATGGATGGCAGATTTGAAATGGGTTTTTCTTAAAACCCAAGTTGGCTTTTCGTTTCATCGAAAAAGGTGCCCCGGTGATGAAGAAATTTAATTTCAAAGGTTTTATTTAAAACCATGGATGGCAGATTTGAAATGGGTTTTTCTTAAAACCCAAGTTGGCTTTTCGTTTCATCGAAAAAGGTGCCCCGGTGATGGAGATATTTAATTTTAAAGATTTAGTTTAAATTTTAATTTATTTAAAATTTAAATTTAAATTTTAAAATTAAATTAAAAGAATATTCATCGACGTCATAAAGGAAGGTTCAAAAGCACCGACGTTTCCAAGCTAAGGGAAGGCATATATATGCCATTAAATTTTTTGAAATAAATCATCCTTGCTCGATTGAGATTTACGATTTGCTTTTGTGAAGGAAGAGCTCGTGTTATTTTCGTTTTGTGAAGCAACGAATATTGAAAGTGAACCGCATCCATTTTCCAAAGCGTGTTGGGTAGTGTGGCCTAGTGGTAGCTTGGTTTGTGCAAAGGTGTTGGTGGTAGGAAGGTTAAGTGTTCGATTCCTGCAAGCATCATTTTGGCTTTGTTGAGGCGCTCAAGGCACATTTCTTTTTCTTTGGTGGAAGGAGTGAAGAACAAGAAGCGAGTGGTGCTTCTTTCTTCACAATGAGCCCGTAGCTCATGCGGTAGCTTGGCCATGGCTAGGGCATTCACGTTGGATAGGACGGGGGTTCGATTCCCCTCGAGGTAGGTATTGAGGTTTTTATTAATTTTGTTATTGCCTAAGGTGGAGTGATAAGGGGTAAAGGTGATTTGATAGTTGATGTATTGAATAACCTTAGGAATAAGGTTATAGTGGTTGTTTGAGTTGTGGAGTTAAATTTTTAATTGTGATTTTTGAAATTATTAGGAGTAATAAGGGTTTTTGATAAAGTTCTTTTAGTGAAAGTTATTTTTGAAGTAAGGGTTTTCTTTAAAAAGAACTTTGGTGGATGTTAAAATAAAGTAGGAGTAATAAGGTGTTATTTGGACATTATTTTATTGTTGTGTTATTACTCAAGATCTCTAACCCTTGTTGAGATTGAAAAAAGAAAAGTGTTGAGTGTGGCAGATTTAGTGGACAACTCATAAGGCATCAAAAAGGTATGAGTAACATTCTCCATTGATTTTATTTGGGTGGTTGATTTCTGAAATATCATTGGAGTAAAAAGGATTGATTGTGGTTTCCTATTCGAAAATGGTTGGTTTAATGCTTCAAGGTTTTCTGGTTTGAAAGTTGTGATTAAAACCTTGTTTTATAAGCATTGTTGTTGGAGTGAGTTGTTGTGCAAAGAACTTGAACTTGAGCTGAAAAGAACATGAGTATCATTGTTATGAAGAGTTGTTGTTGAGTATTGTTGAAGACATTTTGAGTTGGTTGATTCATGCTTGGACTAGGGTTTGTGAGAAAGAGTTGTTCCTTGTGGTGATTGGTTGAGTAGAGTTGTTTGAGCCTAGTCAAGTGATTGTGTGAAGTGGTTGTTCAAGTTCCATAAAACAAACTATTCTATATTCTGATTTGAGTTGAGTTGAGAAAGAAATTGGATTTGAGTATAGAACATATTGAGTCTCTAACAATTCTCTTTATGCTTCTATGAGATTGCTGAGTTGAGATTGATTTGAGTTGAGATTGGGATTTGAGTATAGAACATATTGAGTCTCTAACAATTCTCTTTATGCTTCTATGAGATTGAGTTGAGATTTTGTTGAGCTGATTTGAGGTAAGTCTTTGAGAAGGCTTGTGGACTGATTTTGAGTAAGCTTTTGTGAAAGCTTGCTATGCAGATTTGAGCAAGTCCTAGAGAGGACTTATTGAGCAGATTTGGACAAGTTTTGAGTGAGCTTGTTGAGCATATTTGGACAAGTTCTGAGTGAGCTTGTTGAGCAGATTTGAGCAAGTCCTAGAGAGGACTTATTGAGCATATTTGAACAAGTTATGAGTGAGCTTATTGAGCATATTTGAGCAAGTTCTGAGTGAGCCTATTGAGCAGATTTGAGCAGGTTCTGAGTGAGCCTATTGAGCAGATTTGAAGAGGTTCTGAGTGAACCTATTGATAGAGCTTTGGAGGTGATAGAGTATAGAGGACAGAGTCTCAGTGGATAGAGATCCAAAAACTAGGACAATTGAAGATAGATCTGAGTGAGGAGTCTTCAAGTGGAGAGAGATCCACAAGTCAGTGCAATAGAGAGACAGAGTCTTCTAGAAGATCACTAGCCAGAGTAGAAGGGGAAAGAGTTCTCCTATGGAAGAGATCCATGAACTTGAGATTTAGGGGATCAACATCTCCTTTGGATAGAGGTCCATAAACATTGTAATTGGGAAGGATTCCCAAGAGATTGATTGAGAAAGTTTTAGCAAAATATTTTCTCCGTGGAGTAGCCTGCATTGGGTGAACCATGTAAATTATTGTGTCACTTTTGTGGATGGTGTTTTGTGCATTGCTTTGATTATTGCTATTGATACTGCTATCTATACACTGCATAATATTGAATTGAAAAGAAAAGTAAAAAGTGGTCTTATACTATTCACCCCCCTCTCAGTATAAGCTTGTGTTCTTCAATTGGTATCAGAGCGGGTTCCTTCAGAAGAGTTTGATAACTTGAAGGAAAAGTGGTCTAAGAACACAATGGATCACAAGGATCAAAAGGATGGGTCATTCAATAATGCAATACCAATATTTGATGGAAGTGACTTCTTGTATTGGTGTATGCTGATGAGATTTTACCTGATGGCACTTGGAAATGAAGTTTGGGATGCAATGGAACTTGGATATGATTCTACAGTCAATCCTCCTACAGATAAGGAAGGTAAGCTTCTAATGCATGCAAATTCAAGAGCTATGAATGCAATTATAAAAGGATTGGGTAGATCAGAATCTATGAAGGTTATGGATTGTAAAACAACAAAAGATATGTGGGATCTACTGCATGACATATATGAGGGTGATAAAGGTGTCAGGAAAGCTAAGATCAAAAATCTCAAAGGAGAATTTGAGAACTTAAGAATGAGAGATGATGAAAATATTCATGATTATCTCAGTAAGATTGATGAGCTTGTACATGAGATGAGAGGTCTTGGAATGAAGGTTGATGAATCTGATGCTTGTGATAAGATCTTGAGAACTCTTCCAAAAAGGTATAGTGAAAAGGTTTCTGCTATAGAAACATCAATTGATAGTGATTATTTGACAAGGAATTCTTTGCTTGGCATGCTTACTACTTTTGAGATAAGAACAAAAGATCCTATTCCTCCGAAAGAAGTTGCATTCAAAGTGGACAAAAAGAAAAAGGGTAAAAAGATAGAATCAAGCAGTGAGTCATCTAGTGATGAAGAAGCTAACTATGGTAGAAGAGATAAAGGTTCCAAAATATCCATAGATATAATATCTATTAAGTGCTTCAATTATGGAAAGTATGGACACTATGCAACAGAGTGCAAAGAGCCAAAGTACAATAGTGATGAAGGAAAATAGGATCACAGGTACAGGGAATCAGAAAGACACAAGTACCAGAAGAAAGGCAAGGATGGACAAAACAAACAAGGAAAGAAGTTCTTCCAAAGGCAAAAGAAAAGCTACTATGCAGATAATGCAAGTAAGTACTCAATTGATAGTGATGCTAGTTTTTCATACAATGATAGAGATGAAGTCCTATTTATGGTTAGAGAGAAAAGGACTCTAGTTATTCTCAAATGTTTTAGATGTGGTAAATTTGGACATCTTGAAGATGATTGCACTAGGGATGGCTATAGTTTTAGTGATGATGGTTTTGAAGATGCACTTGAAAGACCAGATGAGAATCTTCTAATGGCTCTAGAAGATGAAGTAAGTGATCCTATAGAAGACAAGCCAAAAGGAAGTAATGATAAGGACAAAGGCAAAAAAATAGAGGATTACTCAATAGAGAATGGTTATGATCTCAAGGGAGAACTTATCTATGCCCTTGACATAGTAAAGAAGGTAAGAAAGCAACACTCTAAGCTTGAAAGTCAGTTTCAAGAATGTGATGAAGAAATATTATTGCTCATAGAGGACTTAGAGAAGTCAAAGGCTAAGGCAAGTAAGTTCAAGGATAAGTTAGAAGCAAATATTTTGGAGTGTGAAAAGTTAACACAAGAAGTGGCACTACTAAAGGAAGATTTAGAGGATTCCAAGAAAAAGTTGTACAAGTATGTAAACAGTGCAAAGAGTGTAGATAAAATAATTAAGATACAAAGAGGAGCAACAAACAAGACAGGTCTTGGTTCCAAACAAGTTCAAAATAAATGGGAAGAAAAGTCTACTTCAAGTCTTGAAGAAGAAGGAACTTCGGAAGAAGATACTTCAGAAGATGATAGTGTAAGTAGGAATGAGACATCAGAGGATGAATTGGACAACAGAGAGTTCAACAAAGATAGGAACAATGCACGAAGAAGATACAGATGGAACAACAATCAGAATAGGAGACCAATGAGGTCTAGGCAAGGAAGCTTCAATGGGAGATGCTTCTCATGTCACAGGTTTGGGCACATGGCTTCACAGTGCAGGTCATATGAAAGATAGGAATATGGGAAAGGATAACTTTTCCATGGGTATTGCTACTCATGCAATGAGTATGGTCACAAAGCAATGAATTGCAGGGTTCATGGTAGAAGAGGATATGGCTTCACTAGGAGGTATCCTAAGACATTTGCACCTCCAAGGAATAATAACATTAAGTGTTATAAGTGCAATAATGATGGACACACAACAAGATGGTGTAGAGCAAATATTCCAGAAGCAGGTATGAACAGGAATAGGAACATGGATGAGAACAGGAAAGAATAGGAATAGGAACATGGATGAGAATAGAATAGGAACAAGAACATGGATGAGAACAGGAACAAGAATAGAAACATAAATGATAACAGAAACAGGGATGATGGCTTGGAAAGAAATAGTGAGAGGATTCAGAAAACTCAGAAAGGAAGAGAGAAAGATAAAGGTAAAGAGCAATGCTTTTAGGGAGTAGAAATACTCCCACCCCAAAATTAACCACCTCATGAGGAGGTGGGGGAGGGGCTAAGCTAAGAGGCTCATTCTTAGCCCCGAGCCCCAAAGGTGACCCTTTGCCATTGATGACAAAGGGGGAGAGATTTGTGTATATTGAGGAAAGTTTTGATATGGGGAGAGATTTGATATTTGAGAAAGCTTTGAGCCAGGGGGAGCAAAGTCCCAAGGGGAGCAGAAAAGAAGGTCAGATTTTAGTAAAAGGATATGGGTTGCCATCAATGACAAAGGGGGAGATTGTTGGACATTTTGAGTTCCTAAGCTAAGAGTTGTCATTGATGTCAAAAGGATCTATGTAAGCTAACACTATGTTTGTGTAGAAGCAAAGGTTTTGATCAAAGGTTCAAGAAGGGATGCATGGCATTTGGTTCTAAAAGGAGCTTCAAGGGAAGCTTAGCAAAAGGTTTTTATTTAAAACCATGGATGGCAGATTTGAAATGGGTTTTTCTTAAAACCCAAGTTGGCTTTTCGTTTCATCGAAAAAGGTGCCCCGGTGATGAAGAAATTTAATTTCAAAGGTTTTATTTAAAACCATGGATGGCAGATTTGAAATGGGTTTTTCTTAAAACCCAAGTTGGCTTTTCGTTTCATCGAAAAAGGTGCCCCGGTGATGGAGATATTTAATTTTAAAGATTTAGTTTAAATTTTAATTTATTTAAAATTTAAATTTAAATTTTAAAATTAAATTAAAAGAATATTCATCGACGTCATAAAGGAAGGTTCAAAAGCGTCGACGTTTCCAAGCTAAGGGAAGGCATATATATATGCCATTAAATTTTTTGAAATAAATCATCCTTGCTCGATTGAGATTTACGATTTGCTTTTGCGAAGGAAGAGCTCGTGTTATTTTCATTTTGTGAAGCAACGAATATTGAAAGCTAACCGCATCCATTTTCCAAAGCGTGTTGGGCAGTGTGGCCTAGTGGCAGCTTGGTTTGTGCAAAGGTGTTGGTGGTAGGAAGGTTAAGCGTTCGATTCCTGCAAGCATCATTTTGGCTTTGTTGAGGTGCTCAAGGCGCATTTCTTTTTCGCTTGGTGGAAGGAGTGAAGAACAAGAAGCGAGTGGTGCTTCTTTCTTCACAATGAGCCCGTAGCTCATGCGGTAGCTTGGCCATGGCTAGGGCATTCACGTTGGATAGGATGGGGGTTCGATTCCCCTCGAGGCAGGTATTGAGGTTTTTATTAATTTTGTTATTGCCTAAGGTGGAGTGATAAGGGGTAAAGGTGATTTGATAGTTGATGTATTGAATAACCTTAGGAATAAGGTTATAGTGGTTGTTTGAGTTGTGGAGTTAAATTTTTAATTGTGATTTTTGAAATTATTAGGAGTAATAAGGGTTTTTGATAAAGTTCTTTTAGTGAAAGTTATTTTTGAAGTAAGGGTTTTCTTTAAAAAGAACTTTGGTGGATGTTAAAATAAAGTAGGAGTAATAAGGTGTTATTTGGACATTATTTTATTGTTGTGTTATTACTCAAGATCTCTAACCCTTGTTGAGATTGAAAAAAGAAAAGTGTTGAGTGTGGCAGATTTAGTGGACAACTCATAAGGCATCAAAAAGGTATGAGTAACATTCTCCATTGATTTTATTTGGGTGGTTGATTTCTGAAATATCATTGGAGTGAAAAGGATTGATTGTGGTTTCCTATTCGAAAATGGTTGGTTTAATGCTTCAAGGTTTTCTGGTTTGAAAGTTGTGATTAAAACCTTGTTTTATAAGCATTGTTGTTGGAGTGAAGTTGTTGTGCAAAGAACTTGAACTTGAGCTGAAAAGAACATGAGTATCATTGTTATGAAGAGTTGTTGTTGAGTATTGTTGAAGACATTTTGAGTTGGTTGATTCATGCTTGGACTAGGGTTTGTGAGAAAGAGTTGTTCCTTGTGGTGATTGGTTGAGTAGAGTTGTTTGAGCCTAGTCAAGTGATTGTGTGAAGTGGTTGTTCAAGTTCCATAAAACAAACTATTCTATATTCTGATTTGAGTTGAGTTGAGAAAGAAATTGGATTTGAGTATAGAACATATTGAGTCTCTAACAATTCTCTTTATGCTTCTATGAGATTGCTGAGTTGAGATTGATTTGAGTTGAGATTGGGATTTGAGTATAGAACATATTGAGTCTCTAACAATTCTCTTTATGCTTCTATGAGATTGAGTTGAGATTTTGTTGAGCTGATTTGAGGTAAGTCTTTGAGAAGGCTTGTGGACTGATTTTGAGTAAGCTTTTGTGAAAGCTTGCTATGCAGATTTGAGCAAGTCCTAGAGAGGACTTATTGAGCAGATTTGGACAAGTTATGAGTGAGCTTGTTGAGCATATTTGGACAAGTTCTAAGTGAGCTTGTTGTGCAAATTTGAGCAAGTCCTAGAGAGGACTTATTGAGCATATTTGAACAAGTTCTGAGTGAGCCTATTGAGCAGATTTGAGCAAGTTCTGAGTGAGCCTATTGAGCAAATTTGAGCAGGTTCTGAGTGAGCCTATTGAGCAGATTTGAAGAGGTTCTGAGTGAACCTATTGATAGAGCTTTGGAGGTGACAGAGTATAGAGGACAGAGTCTCAATGGATAGAGATCCAGCAGCCAGGACAATTGAAGACAGATCTGAGTGAGGAGTCTTCAAGTGGAGAGAGATCCACAAGTCAGTGCAGTAGAGAGACAGAGTCTTCTAGAAGATCACTAGCCAGAGCAGAAGGGGAAAGAGTTCTCCTATGGAAGAGATCCACGAACTTGAGATTTAGGGGATCAACATCTCCTTTGGACAGAGGTCCATTGTTGAGCAAGGTGCAGCAACAGTATTGTCATTGTTGTCAACACAGTCAGACAGATCGATTGATGCAGTGGACAGGAGTTAAGAGGTTCTTCAGAGTATGTACAGTGATTTTCCAAAAGATCGAAGTGGCCCATATGCTAAAAATCAAAAGAAAATCACAAGGAAGAAAACTGTCGTGATATCATGACATGTTGAGCAAGAAAGAAAAACTGTCGTGATATCGTGACATGTTCGAAGACAAAGTGCAAGAAAGAAAAACTGTCACGATATCGCGACATGTTGAGAAGAAAGAAAAACTGTCGCGATATCATGACATGTTCGAAGAGAAAGCGCAAGAAAGAAAAACTATCGCGATATCATGACATGTTCGAAAGAAAGCGCAAGAAAGAAAAACTATCATGATATCGCGACATGTTGAGAAGAAAGAAAAACTATCGTGATATCACGACATGTTCAAAGAGAAAGCACAAGAAAAAAAAATTGTCCGATATCGTGACATGTTGAGAAGAAAGCAAAACTGTCACGATATCATGACATGTTGAGAAGAAAGCAAAACTATCACGATTTCATGACATGTTCGGAGAGAAAGCGCAAGCAAGCAAAACTATCACGATTTCATGACATGTTGGAAGAGAGAAAGGCAAGTAGAAAAAGTGTCATGATTTCATGACATATTGCAAGAGAGATAGTACGAAAGAAAAAGTGTCACGATTTCATGACATATTGCAGGAGAGAGAGTCCGAAAGAAAAAGTGTCACGATTTCGTGACATATTGCAGGAGAGAGAGTCCAAAAGAAAAAGTGTCACGATTTCGTGACATATTGCAAGAGAGATAGTATGGAAGAAAAAGTGTCATGATTTCATGACATATTGCAGGAGAGAGAGTCCGAAAGAAAAAGTGTCACGATTTCATGACATATTGCAAGAGAGATAGTACGAAAGAAAAAGTGTCACGATTTCACGACATATTGCAAGAGAGAGAGTCCGAAAGAAAAAGTGTCACGATTTCATGACATATTGCAAGAGAGAGAGTCCAAGAGAAAAAGTGTCACGATATCACGACATGTCGGGTTTTCATGACCCGAAGGCAAGAGAAAGAGCAAAGGAGAAAAAGTGTCGCGATATCGCGACATGTCGGGTTTTCGTGACCCGAAGGCAAGAGAAAGAGCAAAGGAGAAAAAGTGTCACGATATCGCGACATGTCGGGTTTTCACGACCAAAGGCAAGAGAAAGAGCAAAGGAGAAAAAGTGTCACGATATCATGACATGTCACATTTTCATGACTAAAGGAGGAGAGAGAAAGTAAGAAGGCGAAAGTGTCGCGATATCGCGACATGTGTTTTTGCGGGTACAAGCCAAGAAGAGTAGCAAGGAGGTGAAAGTGTCGCGATATCGTGACATGTTGTGTTTTCATGGGTGAAACCCGAGAAGAGGACAAAGAGGCAAAAATGTCATGATTTCGCGACAGGTCGCTGTGGCGCGAGCTAAAAAGAGAACCCAGCCAAAATAAAATAAGAAGAGTTAACTGAAGTTAGTACGACGGTTACAGGTGCAGACGCAGAAGAAAATCATGCAGCTAAAATAAGAAAAGTTAACTGAAGTCAGTACGACAGTTACAGGTGCAGTTACAGAGAACTTTGTTATAAAAGGAGGTCTGCATGGAGTATTAGAGTGCTACAGAAGTAGTGTGAAAGTGCTACGAAAAGAGAGGTTGGGTTAGCAATAGACCAGTCAGGGTCTTGTATAAGCGAAGGCATTTTTATGTCAATCTTATAGTCTCAAAATTGCAGTCCAAGTTGGTGCTTGGAATTAGGGGTTGGTGCTCCTTTTTGTTGGTGCAGATAAATTAGGGGTTGGTGCTCCTTTCTGTTGGTGTAGATAAATCAGGGGTTGGTGCTCCTTCCAGTGGGTGCTGGTAAATTGATTGTAAAATTGGTATTTTGCAAAGGTTGGATTTGGACGGGAGTCCAAGTAGTCATTTTTGAGGAGTAGCCAAATTGGTGAACCTCGTTACATCATGTGTTGTGGAATGCTCTCTTGTTATACTTGCTTTAAGAGTTGTAGATTTGAATTTAAATAGCTACACTGATTCACCCCCCCTCTCAGTGTCATTGTGAGACTAACAATTGGTATCAGAGCCAAGTTCCTGAACAAGCTTAATCGGCTAAGGTGATCTTGGAAGTAAGACAATGGTAGGTGGTGAAGGATTCTCATCAAACAAAGCACCATTGTTTGACGAAACTAATTACGCATTTTGGAGACTCAGGATGTAGACATATCTGTGTGCTTTGGGATACGACATTTGGGAGTCAGTAAACAGTGGATACACAATACCCACCACTCCTCCAACCGATGCTACCGATAAGAAACTGTTTGAGAATAACTCTAAAGCAAAGAATGCTATCATGTGCGGTTTAGTGGACAACGAACTGATAAATATTATGAGTTGTAAAATGACAAAAGATATGTGGGACAAACTAAGGAGCATTCATGAAGGAGACGACAAGATCAAGGAGGCCAAGTTACAAACGCATCGAGCTCAGTTCGAAGCATTAAAGATGAATGACGATGAGAACATAGAGGCATACATGCTGAGAGTTAATGGAATCATTAATGCGATTAGAGGACTCGACGAGGAAATGGAAGATGTTGTCATCATGAAAAAGGTACTAAGATCTCTTCCTCAAAGATTTGATTCCAAAGTTTCAACAATAGAGGAAGCTAAAGATCTAAATACTTTTAGTATGGATGAGATGCATGGTTCTTTGACTGCATATGAGATGAGAATAGGAAAAACTAAACCCATAGATAGAGAAGCTGCTTTTAAAGCACATAAAAATATAAAAGCAAAACAAGAATCCGAGGAAGAAGAGACATCAGATGAAACGGAAGCAAACTTTGTTCGGAAACTAATAAGGGGAAAAGGAAAATATAGAGGAAAGCTACCATTTAAGTGTTTCAACTATGGAGGCATTGGGCACTTTGCAGCTAAATGTCCACTTAATGAGAAAAACAAAAGTGATGAAGGTTCACACCAAGAAAGAAGTGACTGGAAGAAGAAACCAAATTTTAGAAAAGGCAACTTCAAGAAGAAAAGTTTCATATCTAAGAATGTCAGTCCTTCAGAAGATAGCTCCGATGAGGATTCTGAAGAAGAAATAGGTGAAGCTCTTTTCATGGCATTCGAAGAAGAAAAAACAGAGGAAAAATAGGAATGTGATAAAAAATTTGAGGCTGAGGCTGAAGTGGATCTGGAAGGTGAGTTGGTCGCTGCACTTAAAGAGTTGAGTATAGAAAGGAAAAAGAAAAAGAAAATTTCAAGAAAGCTTGAGGATGCCAATGAAATCATAACCAGCTTGAAAGTACAGATAGACGAATTCAAGAAAATATCTAAAGATATCAAAGTTCGATTAACCATGAAGATAGATGAGTGCAGCAAGCTAGAAGAAGAGATTGTTGGTTTAAGGATGCAGCTAGAAGAGATGAATCAAAAAATGAGTTGTTATCACAAACTTGAAGAAAGTTCTATGAAGCTGGATAAGATTATAAAAAACCAAAGGACTACAGGCATCAAATTTGGTTTAGGCTTCGTCGAAGGAGAATCATCAAATGGATCAAAGGCCATAACTGTAGAACCCATAAAGAATGAAGATAAGATCAGGGTTGATCAAGAAAAAATGAATCATGCTAAAGAAAGCAATAATGCCAGGCACGAGAGGAGTATTGACAATGATGGATTCACCAATGTCACTCATCAAAGGAGAAGAAGATTCATGGCTCCCACTACAAAATGGCAAAGACCATCACCCAGGTTCACTCATTCCTTTTCTGGTTATTGTTTTAAATGCAATGGTTATGGACATAAGATTTCAGATTGCAAGTATAATGTAGGACAAAGGAACTTTACCAATAGAAATGTTTTTTCATCGTTGATGGATTATGCAGTAGAATGTTATAACTGTCATAATTTTGGGCACATTGCAAGAAATTGTCAAAGTACATTTGCAGCAAATAAACATCAAGGAAGAAAATTTCAACCAAATGGTTTGAGACAAAATAGAAAATTTCTCGAAAAACATGCACAAGCTACTGACAAAGAAAAGTCAAAACAAGTGACCAAAACTGTAATCAAACCAGAGTGGAAAGAAAAGGAGAGACCCAAGGAAGAAAAGGAATATTTGATCGTACAGACAACATTTAAAGCATAGAACAAATCTGCACCATGGATACTTGATAGTGGATGCTCCAGTCATATGACAAGTGACAAACAAAAATTTGAGAAGTTACAGAAATATGAAGGTGGTTCTATAAAATTTGGAAATAATGATGGAGCTAAGATAGTTGGCAAAGGATCAGTTAATATCAGTGACGGAAAAATCAAGTCAAAAGAAGTCTTGTTTGTGATTGGTCTGAAGCATAACTTGTTAAGCGTAAGTCATATTTGTGACAGAGGTCATGAAGTAATTTTCAAGAAGCAGGGTTGTGAAGTCAGAACAGCAAACTGTGGAAAGTTGATAGCAATTGGATCAAGGACATCTGGCAACCTGTATACTCTCTTAGAGACTTCAGAAGGAGCGTTCTTGATTGGACAGGAAGAAGAAAATTGGTTGTGGCACAAGAGGCTCGGTCATATCATTTTTGACAATCTTGTAAAAATCAGCTCAAAAAGGGCGATGAGAGATATTCCCACCATTGGCAAACCATTAAATAGCATTTGTGCTTCATGCCAAAAGGGGAAGCAAACTAGAGCCACATTTAAAACAAAAGAGTACTTCACAAGCAAACCTTTAGAACTAATACATACTGATTTATGTGGACCCATGAGAACTCAAAGCATAAATGGTGACAAATACTTTATGTTGTGCATAGATGACTATTCCAGGATGACATGGGTACTATTTTTGAAGCTTAAATCAGATGCCTTTGAGATGTTCAATATTTTCAAAAAACAAGTTGAGAATCAAACAGAAAAAAGGATTAAATGTTTAAGATCAGATAGAGGAGGAGAGTTCATTTCAGAGGAGTTTGTAGAGTACTATGAAAAATATGGGATTAGGAGACAGTTTTCAGCAGCAAGGACACCTCAACAGAATGGTGTGGTAGAAAGAAAGAACAGGACAATGCAGGAAATGGCACGGACTATGTTGACTGAGAACAAAATAGTAGACAGGTTTTGGAAAGAGGCAGTCCATACTACGGTATACATCCAAAATAGGTGCATGTTGAGGACGCATGAAAGCAAAACTCCGTATGAGCTGTGGTTCGGGAAAAAGGCAACAACAAGATACTTTAAAGTTTTTGGCAGCAAGTGCTACATCAAAAGAACTGAAGATAATCTTGGTAAGTTTGAAGATAGAGCTGATGAAGGTATTTTTCTTGGCTATTCGACAAAAAGCAAAGCCTACACATGCTACAACAAGAGGCTAAAGAAAATTGTGGAGAGTGCCGATGTTAAAGTTGATGAAGGTAGGGAACGAGAAATAAGCTATGAAGAAAACTACCCAATTTATGAAGAGGTTATTGAAGGAGATGAGGAAAAGGAAACGGAAAAGAAACAGAAAATTGACTCAGATGATTTAAGTAGTGATTCAGAAGAGGAAGAAAACAAGAAATTCAAAATAGGCAACTGGCAGAAAAATCATCCTAGAGAGCAAATAATTGGAGACCCCATAGTTGGTGTTCAGACAAGAAGAAGAGTAGTAAGTAACTACTCTCTATTATCCAGCATTGAGCCCAAAAATGTTGCTGAAGCAAGCAAAGATGAAAGTTGGATGACGACAATAAATGAAGAATTAGATCAGATCGAGAAAAACAAAACCTGGGAGTTAGTACCAAGACCTACAAATAAAAATATAATCGGTACTAAATGGATTTTTTGAAACAAATTGAATGAAGATGGATAGGTAGTCAGGAATAAAGCAAGATTGGTCTATAAAGGCTATGCACAAGTTGAAGGTATTGACTTTGAGGAAACCTTTGCACCAATGGCTAGACTAGAGGCAATTAGAATGTTTCTGGCTTTAGCAATTCACAAGAATTTCAAAGTTTATCAAATGGACGTGAAATCAGCATTTCTAAATGGAAAACTTGAAGAAGTCTATATTGAGCAACCAGATGGTTTCCAACTCGGTGATAATCCCAACTTCATCTACAAGTTGAAGAAAGCATTGTATGGCTTGAAACAGGCACCCAGAGCATGGTATGCAAGGCTAGACAACTATCTTACTCAACAAGGGTTCAAAAAAGGTATGGTGGATAGCAATTTGTATGTTAAAACAGAGAATGGCCATCTCATTGTCCTTGTTGTATACGTAGATGATATCATTTTTGGCAGCAACAATGATGAGTCGTGTAAAGATTTAGCAAATAAGATGCAGAAAGAATTTGAAATGTCAATGATTGGTGAACTTTCATATTTCCTCGGACTGCAAGTTAATCAAAATGAGAAGGGCATATTTATTTCTCAAGTTAAATATGTGAAAGAGATGCTTAAAAAAGTTCACAATGGAGGATTGTAAGCTCGTTAGCACTCCCATGACGATAGGTTGCAAGTTGAGCAAGGATGAAAAATCTCTAGATGTTGATCAAACCATGTACAGATCTATGATTGGGAGCCTACTGTATTTGACAGCTACTAGACCAGATATCTTGCAGGCAGTTTGCATGGTAGCACGATTTTAGGCTAGTCCCAAGGAGACTCATGTGACAAGCAATGAAGAGGATTCTTTGGTATCTGAAGGGTACTATGGAGTATGGGTTATGGTATCCGAAAGGTAAGGACTTCACCCTTATTTCGTATTCAGATGCAGATTGGGTAGGATGTGTCGATGATAGAAAGAGTACCAGTGGAGGTGCATTCTATCTTGGAGACAGATTGGTCGCATGGCACAGTAAGAAACAAGAGTCAGTTTCTTTATCGACAATAGAGGCAAAATATATTGCAACGACAACATGTTGTATGCAGGTATTATGGATGAAACAAACCCTGAAAGATCTTGGTATTAACTTCAGTGAGCCAATTTCAGTTAAGTGTGATAACACCAGTGCCATTAACATCTCAAAGAATCCGGTCATGCATTCTCGCACAAAACATATTGCTATCCGATATCACTTTCTGAAGGAGAAAGTTGCGAAAGGTGAGGTTAAGTTGGATTTTGTCCCAACTATAGAGCAAGTAGCGGATATCTTCACAAAACCGCTGCCCAAGGAAATTTTTGAGTACCTTCACAATAAATTGGGAGTGGTCACGCTTCCCAAGAACTGACTAGCTATCGGGACCACATTCTCAGGGGGAGCATTTATATATTTGATTATCTTTTTGCTCATGTTTGTAATTTCTGCCAACTATAATAATTTGTGCCTGAGAATGTTGTGCATGGACTCAGGGGGAGTCTGCAGCAGCCCTTTGGTATTATTGTCAAAGGGGGAGAAGAATTACAGGAAATTGCACGTGTGTTGCCAACAATTCCAAAGGGGGAGATTGTTGAGCAAGGTGCAACAATAGTATTGTCATTGTTGTCAACACAATCAGACAGATCGGTTGATGCAGTGGATAGGAGTTAAGAGGTTCTTCAGAGTATGTACAGTGATTTTCCAAAAGATCGAAGTGGCCCATATGCTAAAAAATCAAAAGAAAATCACAAGGAAGAAAAATGTCGCGATATCGCGACATGTTGAGCAAGAAAGAAAAACTGTCGCGATATCGCGACATGTTCGAAGACAAAGTGCAAGAAAGAAAAACTGTCGCGATATCGCGACATGTTGAGAAGAAAGAAAAACTGTCGCGATATCGCGACATGTTCGAAGAGAAAGCGCAAGAAAGAAAAACTGTCGCGATATCGTGACATGTTCGAAGAGAAAGTGCAAGAAAGAAAAACTATCGTGATATCGCGACATGTTGAGAAGAAAGAAAAACTGTCACGATATCGCGACATGTTCGAAGAGAAAGCGCAAGAAAGAAAAATTGTCGCGATATCGCGACATGTTGAGAAGAAAGCAAAACTATCACGATATCGCGACATGTTGAGAAGAAAGCAAAACTGTCATGATTTTGCGACATGTTCGGAGAGAAAGCGCAAGCAAGAAAAACTGTCATGATTTCATGACATGTTGGAAGAGAGAAAGGCAAGTAGAAAAAGTGTCATGATTTCATGACATATTGCAAGAGAGATAGTACGAAAGAAAAAGTGTCATGATTTTGTGACATATTGCAAGAGAGAGAGTACGAAAGAAAAAGTGTCACGATTTCATGACATATTGCAAGAGAGAGAGTCCGAAAGAAAAAGTGTCACAATTTCGTGACATATTGCAAGAGAGATAGTACAAAAGAAAAAGTGTCACGATTTCGCGACATATTGCAGGAGAGAGAGTCCAAAAGAAAAAGTTTCACGATTTCACGACATATTGCAAGAGAGATAGTACGAAAGAAAAAGTGTCACAATTTCATGACATATTGCAGGAGAGAGAGTCCGAAAGAAAAAGTGTCATGATTTCACGACATAATGCAAGAGAGAGAGTAAAGGAGAAAAAGTGTCACGATATCGCGACATGTCGAGTTTTCGTGACCGAAGGCAAGAGAAAGAGCAAAGGAGAAAAAGTGTCGCGATATCGTGACATGTCGGGTTTTCGTGACCCGAAGGCAAGAGAAAGAGCAAAGGAGAAAAAGTGTCGCGATATCACGACATGTCAAGTTTTCATGACCCGAAGGCAAGAGAAAGAGCAAAGGAGAAAAAGTGTCATGATATCGTGACATGTTGCATTTTCACGACTAAAGGAGGAGAGAGAAAGTAAGAAGGCGAAAGTGTCATGATATCGCGACATGTGTTTTTACGGGTACAAGCCAAGAAGAGTAGCAAGGAGGTGAAAGTGTCACGATATCATGACATGTTGTGTTTTCATGGGCAAAACCCGAGAAGAGGACAAAGAGGCAAAAATGTCATGATTTCACGATAGGTCGTTGTGGCGTGAGCTAAAAAGAGAACCCAGCCAAAATAAAATAAGAAGAGTTAACTGAAGTCAGTACGACGATTATAGGTGCAGACGTAGAAGAAAATCATGCAGCTAAAATAAGAAAAGTTAACAGAAGTCAGTACGACAGTTACAGGTGCAGTTACAGAGAACTTTGTTATAAAAGGAGGTCTGTGTGGAGTATTAGAGTGTTGTGGAAGTAGTGTGAAAGTGCTACGAAAAGAGAGGTTGGGTTAGCAATAGACCAGTCAGGGTCTTGTATAAGCAAAGGCATTTTTATGTCAATCTTATAGTCTCAAAATTGCAGTCCAAGTTGGTGCTTGGAATTAGGGGTTGGTGCTCCTTTCTTTGGTGCAGATAAATTAGGGGTTGGTGCTCCTTTCTGTTGGTGTAGATAAATCGGGGGTTGGTGCTCCTTCCAGTGGGTGTTGGTAAATTGATTGTAAAATTGGTATTTTGCAAAGGCTGGATTTGGACGGGAGTCCAAGCAGTCATTTTTGAGGAGTAGCCAAATTGGTGAACCTCGTTACATCGTGTGTTGTGGAATGCTCTCTTGTTATACTTGCTTTAAGAGTTGTAGATTTGAATTTAAATAGCTACACTGATTCACCCCCCCTCTCAGTGTCATTGTGAGACTAACATCCATAAACATTGTAATCGGGAAGGATTACCAAGAGATTGATTGAGAAAGTTTTAGCAAAATATTTTCTCCATGGAGTAGCCCGCATTGGGTGAACCACGTAAATTATTGTGTCACTTTTGTGGATGGTGTTTTGTGCATTGCTTTGATTATTTCTATTGATATTGCTATCTATACACTACATAATATTGAATTGTAAAGAAAAGTAAAAATTGGTCTTATAATGTTCACCCTCCTCTTAGTATAAGCTTGTGTTCTTAACTACAATTGAATATGTCATGTTTGCTTACGTTCCCAGCAAACAAGAGAAATTTGTGATTGTTGTATGCAATGATTCGTAGGATGAACACAATTTTGATGTGATCGAGTGATCTTTTATTGATTTGATTATGATTATGTTGAAGCTTTGAACTACCTCCTCACACAATGGATTTGTGAGGAAATGACAATGAATGAAGCGACAAGTCACTTGAAAAATATGACTGACCTGGTTCCTTTCTAGAATTTGTTGCTTTTAATGGGCAATCCCACATCTAAGTGTGATTCCAATATTTATGATAATCATCCATCCCTATCCCAAGGAGTGGTCCAACTATCAATAGCCTTCTTAGGGAGTTAGGATGACTGATTCTATTTATGTTCATATTGTATCACTTTGGCTTAATGGTTTTGGTATCATAGGGAAATTAGGATGATCCTTTCACACTCATGGAGCAGTCCGACCATCTTGGTCTTCTTCGGGATTGAAGGGTGGCACATCGTAATTCCAAAATGAAATATTTTTTCCCCAAGTGGCCTTATGGTAACCTAATCATCTCATAAAAGTGCATGGAGTGCGAATCACTGCAATCGCCAAGTGGATAGAGTAAGTAATTGGATATGAGGCCTGCTTGAGATTATGCTTTTATGTGTTTTTTTTGTTATTTTGATCATCAAGATGATTTTAATTCATCAAAATGTGTTTATTTAATATTTTTTTTTATCCCCATGAAAGGAATCTTTTGTTTTTATCTGTGGAGTAGGTCGCTGTCAGGTCTAGTGGCCTCTGAGTCTCTACCTGTGGTCGTTGTCGCCTTGAGCGGCCATGAAGTTCAGGCCGCTGACATGAGTAGCGGCCAAGGCATAATTTGAAAATATAAAAATGCATTTTTAGGGTTTTTTACCTATCATTTTATTTGTTGATAATTCAATTTTCAGAGCTCTGGTGAGACAGTGACTGTTGCAGTTGCAGGAAGATACCTGCATCGAGGATATGGCCGCACAGGGTGAGGTACTAGCTGTTGGAGGAGCCAGATCTTCTTGGGTATTCTTTCAAACCCTACTCTCTTTTATGCTCTTGGGTAAAACCAAACCTCACTAAGAAAATGCTAAATGAACCTCACTAAACCTGTTGGTAACAAACATAATCTGTAGTTAGGTTGGTATAGGTTTTTATGTTGTGGGTTGGTCCCCATTTTTGATGTTTTTATTTTTTTTGTATTTTATGGCCTAGGGTTCATGGGTTTTTCATGTTGTACTCTAGCCATTGTCACTCAAAGCAGTAGAAATTTGGTCGTTGTCGCTCAGAGCAGCTAGGTTTGAACTCCAAAGGTCAAAAATTTGACCGTTGGGCTTTGGCTGTTGCTTTCTCTAGTGGCCAGATTTTGGCCGCTGTGGGTGACAATGACTAAATCCCTTAGACAATTTTACAAAGTTTTTTATTTATTTTCTAGATTTTCCTGAGATAGTTTTTAAGCTTTTTGGAATTTTGAACTACTCTTTAGCATGTTTTGCATGCCTAGGTGTGTTTATTCCTCTCTTTGCTCATATTTAGATGAATGTCATATTTTTCATGCTTTATTGGGATTTATGCCTTAGATGAACTCTAGTTATGTTTCATATTTCTTTTGCTTTGCTTAGATACTTACTACTCGGGCTCAGGACCTGAGGCTCATGAATGAACTTCTACCTCTTCTGTATGACACAGATTGGAGGTGGTTTAAGGCTCATAGGCTCCAATATGTTATCATTCTACTTCACATTATGTCAGATCAGGATTACCTTACGGCTTTGGCTCATCGTTGGGACCCTTGGACCAATACTTTCCACCTCTCAATCAGTAATATGACCATTACGCCAGAGGATGTGTATAGGATCTTGCAAATCCCTTTTGATGGAACGACCATCATCTCTTTAGCCACTAATGATCAGGTGGCAGTTTTCACTTGGGTGTTCGGAGGACGCTCTGAGGAGGCTCTCAAGGAAATAAAGTTTGGGGGAGTGTCCATTATCCCCTGGTATCGGGAGCATGTTTTCACAGTGATGCATACAATGTTGCTGATGGTCATCAACAACATCCTTATCCCAAATTGCTTAGTCTTGAGGTTCTTTTGGAACCTCCTTGTGATAGTTTAGGACTTGATGGATAGCGAGGAGCCTATTAGATATGCGTAGGGCAGGTCTCTATTGTCTTAATGTTATGACAAGTTATACCACATCCATTAGAGGGTTCGTATCAGCATCGCCTATAGTTGGATTTTGCAGATCTGGGGATGGGAGCACATTAAGGTAGATTGTCCCAAGGGGCTTCCTGTTGAGATCATCTATGTGGATGGGTGGATGCAATGCTATGCTGCCAGATGGGCTAGAGAGAGCGAGGAGCGTAAGAGCTACACTTTTTCAAGGGAGTTGTCTCATTATATTGATACTTTCATTGGACTCTAGGTTGGAGATGGCATATGGCACCCGTATCATGAGTGTCCCGCTTGGGATGACCTAACCAATTTTACTGCTAGGATGCGGTGCAAGTGATGGCTCATCAATCACAATATTAGCATCCAAGAGCACTTCTTCTACTCTCGGGTTCTTTGTCAATACGGGTTGCAGCAAGATGTGCCACTAGTGCCATTTTTGTACAGGAGCATCAGAGAAGAGAGAGACCTCCCTCCCTAATAGGTCACAAAGTTAGCTGATGAGGAGGATGCCCTAGTTGTTGATCCTGGTACAACTGCATGATGTGGAGGTTGAGCTTCAGTCAGCAAAGCTATAGGTACAACAACATGACACCATCATAGCTCAATGAGATACCACTATAGCACAACTTTTAGACCAAATGTAGGTTTTATAGACCGCTATGGGAGAAGCTACCTGGATGCAGGTTTTTTCTCCTCTTACCCTCAAGGGTCCTTCGAGGGTAGCTCTCGAGGATGAGATCAATCATCTATAGGGTTTGCTGGATGAGAGTGATGTATAGATTACTGAGGGCGCAACACATATTGCCACTCTCTTGAGGCAGATTTGGAGGCTAGGAGTCATCCCTAGGGAGAGAGGAGCCATAGGTGGGTCACAAGTCAATAGGAGCTCTACAACAGGTCAGTATTCCATCCATCCTGGTCATGGGTCCCAGAATCACACTAAGAGACCAGCAGGATCCAGCTCGCACCATTCTCCCAAAGATCCGGCCATAGGGGGCAGTGCTGCAGGGGGTGTAGGCCCAATATTTGATTGATGGTGCTCTTGGTTTTGTTTTTGAGGTCAGATGACCTATATGACTATAGCCTATGGGCATTTTTGTATATCCATGGACTTGACACACATACTTATATGATATATTTTCATTATGACTCATTATGTGTATCGTTTATTACTCATGTTTTTGTTGTTATTTTATTTTATGATGTGATGTGATGATGGCATTATGATG
The DNA here is from genome assembly GCA_028583015.1 of Wollemia nobilis. Classification (NCBI taxonomy): domain Eukaryota; kingdom Viridiplantae; phylum Streptophyta; class Pinopsida; order Araucariales; family Araucariaceae; genus Wollemia; species Wollemia nobilis. The sequence goes on from JAQPPZ010001063.1 coordinate 13,060,975, forward strand.
ACTTTATGTATATGTTAGATGATAGATGATATTATATATGCTTATATGGATGTTATATGGATGTGTAGATTCTTATATGATTTTATGATATGATGTGATGTATTTTGAATTGATAAATGATGAATTTATGATTGTATGCAAATGGATATTGCCTATATGGTTTATGATGTGCTTTATGATGTAATGATGGGTGATTTGGTTTTCGTGTTTATGGATGTGATGTCATTGTTAAATGCATGTTTAATTTTGCTTTAATCGTATGCATCTAACTTATGTGATGGGATGATATGAACGAACCTGTATGCTTTAATCACTTAAAACATAAATAATGCATATGACATTGACAATCTTAATGGGTGATACCACAGAAAGTAAAAAATTAATCATTAATTTAAATAATCACTCTTATCATAATAATTGATTAAGTATTCATATATGAGATGTAATGGTGTGAGATGTATTTTCTTGATAAGTTTCTAAAAATTAAAGTATATAAAGTAGTCAGTGGCCATCTATATACTATTTCTAATATATATGTGGTATCTGTCATACTATGTTGATACCCCCTAATTTATCAAATCTTATAAAGAAAGTGATGGTGTGAATGATGATATGATTTGTTGCTATGCAAGAATTTTAGGGATTTTCAGAGATTTAAACACTCTAGTTACCCTATCAATAACTGTGTACTTGATCATTTAAGCTTTTGAAAATTAGGCTTTCATCATGGTCCTAGATACTCATTCTCCTTGTGTGTGAAAATGAATATATTTAGATAGAACTCATGCATTTCCTCTGATTTTAGGCAGGATTATTTTAGCCTATTTCTAAGATCGGGGATCCTCAAGTGTTCATATTATTCTTATGTTGGAATAAATTGGACTATACCACTAGGCAGTTTTGGATTACCTAAAGCTAGCTCATCCACATTAAAACATTGGTCTATACAAATGCATAGCTTTTGTGATAGACATATCGCGTAAGGATTTCTCCTTCCAATCATGTATAGTATCCAGAATTCCAGGGATTCAAGCTCCAATCCCTTTTTCTTCATTATGACTTAGGATTCTTTCTTGTATTTAATGATAAAAATCACTTTTTATTTTTGACTAATTTTTTTTCTTGAGCAAGGGATTCTTGTAGTGATGATAATCACTGTTTATTTTTCTTTTGTCCTTTTGATATTTTGAGCTATGAATATGGGTGTTGATGTGTGACTTTTGAAGATTTTGAATTTTGAAATTAGGATTTTTTCTTAGTGACTTAAGCAAGGGATTTATGGGTAGGGTGGAGCTTGTCCTTTTGTCAATTCTTAAAAATTTTGAATTGGTTGCACAGGGGGATAAGCAAGGATGTCCCTTTTTTCTTTATGTACCCTAACCACTTAACGACTTTCATCTTCCTGTGTACCAACTAGAATTTAGTGTTTGTAATTAGTGGTGGTATCCTGAGATATGCTAGGCTTTGTCACCACTAGACCTTATTCTCTACTAACCATGATGGTTTTCCACAAAAGTTGATAAGATCACTAGGTGTGGTTGAATAACGAAAAATATTAGTCTGTTCCTTATAGCAACTTTGATATGGTTGTGTTGAGAAACACAATTACACACATGAATGAATGGATCATGGTGGATTTTTTTTTATTTATGAAACAAACTATGGTATTACTTGTAAGATTGTGATCATACCATATGTGAATGTAATGGAAATGATAATGTAATGCAACTATGTGGATGCAAACTGTGAGATGCAATTCTTTTTTGTATTTTTTATTTTTATGTTGTTTTTGTATTTTTCTTAATTTGACCAAAGGGCTTATTATGCCTTTGGGGCTTTTTGATTTTGACCAAGTAGCATGAAGTACCCTTGGAGCTTTTTAATTGTAGTTGACCAAGTGGTTTGAATACCCTTGGAGCATTTTGATTTGATTTTTACCAAGCGTCTTGAATGTCCTTGGAGCATTTGGAATTTATTTTGACCAAGCATTTTTGATGCCCTTGGAGCATTTTGATTTGATTTTGACCAAGCGGATTGAAAGTCCTTGGAGCATTTTGAACTGATTTTGACCAAGCGACTTGGATGCCCTTAGAGCATTTGATTAATTTTGACCAAACAACTTGGATTCCCTAGGAGCATTTTGATTTGATTTTGACCAAGCGACTTGAATGCCCTTGGAGATTTTGATTGTATTTTGAATCTTTGTTTTTTTTATGATTTGTTTGTGTTTTTGACATATTTGAATGTTTTTTGTGTTTTTGACATATTTGAATGTTTTTTTTCTTTGACATATTTGAATTTTTTTATTATTATTATTTTTTAAGCGAAAAACCCCTTACGGTGCCGCCTTGGTCTAAGAGACCATGAAAAGGGGGTTCTACACCGTCAAAGTCACCCGGGGGTCACACCCAACCCTGCCCGCACCAACATTATCAATTGGATTTTGGGTACCCAATTCAGCTTTTTGGTAGGGTGGAGATTCGAACCTAGGACCTCCCTTGGAGGATTGCCCTCTCCTCTCCAACTCACCTACAACACCGGGTGAATGTTTTTATTCTTTGATATATTTGAATGTTTTTATATTTTATGTGTAGAATACCTTCAAGTGAATGATATTGAGAGGTTTAGGCTCTTCAACACCATCTAGTGATATAAGGCGATATGATCCAAGCCCAACTCTTTGTGAAATCATATACAGGTCTATCCAATTTACCACAAACTTGTCTCACAGGTGCAGTGGCAGATTCAAATTTTGTTGGTTTTCTTTGAGCACTAGATCTCCAACCTTGAATTCTCTTAAGTGGACTTTACTATTGTAAGCTCATGTAAGGCAATATTGGTAAAACTGTAGATGCTCTAAAGCATTGAATCGACATTCATCAAGAATCATCAACTGATCAAGGCAGCCTTGCCATGCAACATCATCATCTATGAAGTAATTTAATGCTATGTGTAGAGTTGGAATCTCCAACTCTAGTGGCATGATGGCCTCAATGCCATATACAAGTGAAAATGGTGTTTCCCCAATGGGTGTCTGTATAGTAGTCTTGTATACCCATAGCACCAAAGGCAACTGCATGTGCCAATCCTTGTGATTGTCTTGCACTGTCTTCCTTAAGATGGAGATTATTGTTTTGTTTGAGGCTTCTACTTGCCCATTTGCTTGTGGATAATAAGGCATTGAAAAAAAATGTTGAATATGGTATTTGTTCATTAAAGCACACACATTTTTGTTCTTTAAATATGGCCCATTATCTGATACTATCTTTGAACGAACCCTAAAATGACATGATATTTTTGAGTATAAACTCCACAATCCTTGGTCCAGTTGTCCATGTTAAGGGGATCGCTTCAAACCATTTAGTGAAGAATTTAGTGGACATTATGATGAATGTGTGTTAGCCTGAGGATGGGGGTGAGATCTTCCCAATCAAGTCTAGTCCCCACTGTGAGAATGGCCATGCTACCTGAATGGGTTGTAAGGCTTGCGATGGTAAGTGTGTTAGATTTGCATGATGCTCGCACTTAATGCATTTCTTGACATGCTCGTAGCAGTCCTTTTCCATGGTGGGCCAATAGTAACCCATTCTCATGATGTGCTTAAAAATGGCAATGCCACTAAAATGCCCTCCACATGTGCCGTTGTGAGCTTGTGAAATTACCCAGGATGCTTCCTGGGGCTCAAGACAACGAAATAATACTTCATCATATCCTCATTTGTAGAGTATTTCTCCTAGCAATATGTATCTTGTTGCTTTATGTTTGAATGTTCACCTTTCAGTATGTGATAAACCTTGAGGTACTATTCCAAGTTTTAGGAAGTCCCATAGTTGGGAAAGCCAATCCTGATAAGCCATGGCTTCTATAGAAAAGAAAGCTTGCTCTTCCTGCATTCTTGAGCTAGTAAACATGGATTGAGGAAAAAATATATGGTGTAAGGTTGCGCCACACTCCACAAGTCCTTGGAATATCAAAGACCCCCAAGGTGTCATTTGCAAGAAATCTCTAGCTACGAAGGACCAATCCTAATTTGGTTCGATGTTGATCATGTTGACTGATTCTTGATTTTCAAAAGCTTCATGACATATTGCTGAGTGAGAAAGCACTTTCACATGAATGGTTGTAAAATTAGCAAACGAATTATGAGGGATTAAGGATCTCAAAGAGGCCATGGTGTCTACAAATCTATTTTATGTACGAGGGATTGCCTCGATGTCGTACCATTCCAATCAGTCTAGGTAGGTGTCAACAAGTTCCTTGTAAGTCTTTAGGAGTGGGCACCTGCATTGAAATAGTCCTTTGACTTGGTTTACTATGATCAAGGAGTCACCAAAGATATTCAATCTTTTAATGCCCATTGCTACGACTGTTTGGAGTCCCAATATCAATGCCTCATATTCCATGTTATTGTTTGTGCAAGGGAAGTCTAGTTTGAATGATAAGGGTAATGGAGCACTATGTGGTCTAATAAAGACAATCCCTGCTCTGCCCCCTTGTTCACACTTAAAACTATCAAAAAACAATGTTGTGTTTCTTTATTTCTTAGGTTCTTCGAGTTTTGGCGGATCTGATAATGCAAAGACTGCATCATCAGGAAATTCTATGGTGAGAGGCTTGTTATCCTAAAGAGGCACCTCTGCTAATTGATCTGCTATGACTTATACCTTTATGGAATTTTGGCTTATGAACTCTAGATCAAATTCTATCGATAGGATGATCCACTTTGCGGTACGTGTATTGTGATATGTCTTGCTCATCATGTACTGTAAAGGATTTTGTTTTGATATGATGTAGGTTGTATGGCTCAACATGTAGTGTCGTAACTTTTGAGTTGCAAAGACCACTGCTAAACACAACATTTCAAAAGATGCATATCCTAGCTCATAACTCACCAAGGTGTGACTAATGTAATATATGGCTTGCTCTTTATCTTGTGCATTCTTTTGGGCTAACATGGTGCCCAATGCAAAATCAATAGCCTATATATATAGTAAAAATGATATGTCTGGCCTTGGTGGAGCCAATACTAGTGGTGTTGCTAGATAAGTTTTGATCTCTACAAAGACTTGATGGTATTCTTTGTTCCAATGAAAGGGGATATCCTTGCGTAGCAACTGGTTCATGGGCTGACACTTATTTGATAATTATGGAATGAAACTTTTGATGGATGCTATTTTGCCTTGCAAGCTCCTTAGATCCCTAATGTTGGTAGGGGTGGCCATTTCCAATATAGACTTTACCTTTTCAAGATCGACTTCAATGCCTCTCTTGGATATGATGAATCCCAAAATCTTGCCATAAGTTATGCCAAATACACACTTATTAGGATTCAATCTAACATTGTGTTCTATGAGGTGATCAAAGACATTTTCTAAGGACTTCAGCATGCTCTTGCCGCAATAGGGACTTGGCTAGTAAGTCATCCATGTAATCCTATAAGATCTTATGCATATAGTCATGGAATATGTATGTCATGGCCTGCTGATATGTGGCACCAGAATTTTTGAGACTGAATGGCATCACTTTGTAGTAGAAAATTACCCATAGAGTAATGAAAGTAGTTTTATGTTGATCTTCGGGTTTAGTTTGGATCTAGTTGTATCTGGAAAAACCATCCATTAGGGAGATCATCTCATGACCTGCGATTGCATATACAAGAGAATCTATGTTTGGCAATGGGAATGAATCCTTTGGTGTTACCCTATTTAAATATTTGAAGTCTATGAAGATATAGACTCTTCCATCGGGTTTCCCCATGGGTACCATGTTCGACATCCATCTAGGGTAGTCGATATGAACTATAAACACTGCATCCAATAGTTTTTGCAATTCGTTCTTCACCATCAAAGCAATAGTTGGATGTATTTTCCTCAACTTTTGCTTGACTGGCTTCTTCATGGGATCCAATGAAAGGTTGTGAATGACTAAATTTGGATCTATCCTTGGCATTTCTTTGTAATTCCAAGAAAAATTATTTGGCCTCTCTTTGAGGAGAGGAATTAGGATGGCTTGTTCCTCCATAGATAGACTTTCTCTGAACTTGACTTTCCTTGGTTGAGTAGGATTCATCGCTGATGTCCACCTCAAAATTTGCTTCTATAGCCATATGTGACCCATCCTCTAGTTAATGAGGCATGGGTATCAAATGAATGTCATCAATGGGATTTATAGGACCTACTAAATTAGGATCCAAACCAACATGGAAGACGTCATACACACAATCTAATGTAAAATGGAACGATTGTAACATATCTTCATTGGGGAAGATATCTTCAGGATCTATGGGTGAATCAGCACAATCCCACTTAATAGCCTCTACATCAAGATGTAATGATTTGGTAGGATCTACTAGATTATGAAGTGGAGTGTCCAAATCAATGGAGATCATGTTGACGGATGGGATGAAATATCTAGGACCACATGGGTGTAATATTTTTTCGAGAGGTTTCCCTTCCATACTTGTGATGAGGTTCTAGAGGTTTGGGGATGAATGGGTCCTCCCTATGCAACATGCAAGTGGTTGGATTCTCTCTATGCACCGATTGTAGAATGGGGTCATTTAGCTCAAGGATCTCTTGGAATGTGGATAGAAGGGGATTGACTATGCGGTGAATATCCCCTACGTCAACAGGTATTTCGAGGAACCTTAATATAGGATCTATGGTATGCAGTGTCGTATCTCTTTCTATTAGCTCGTTGACTTGTCACAAGTGGTGAAGCCCAAGATAAGCCATCTCGATTTCATCCTCAAAGTCATCATCACTTATCTATAAACCGTTAGAATTGGTATGCTTCCTGAGAATAGAGGGCTCATGTCTTGGCCCCAAGTAGGCCATCTCTATTTCATCTTCATATTATTAGTCACTTATGAAGAATCCATTTGCATTTGTCTCTTGCCCCAAAGTTAGGGGTTGATGGCTCAGGCCCAAGTAGGATCTTTCGATTGAGTCCTTTGATTCATAGTCACTTTCATCCGATATGTACCCAATATCATTATGGATAGACCATGTGAATCTTTGTAAATAGTGATGCTTATGGTAGGCTAATCCAAGTTACACCTCATTATCACTTGCTTCATTTCCATTATCTTCATCCCACTAGTTGTACCTTATTGGGGTGGAATCAATTGAGATGTTTGGATGATAAATTTATGATGGGGGTCCGTTCATCATGGCCACTTGTCTGTTGCTCAAATTTCTTGTTCTTAGGGGGTGATAAGGAATGAAATCATTGTCTTCTCCTAACCCTAAGCTTAATCTATCCACTATTGCTACAAGAGAGTCATCTCAACCTCCAATATAATAGCCTAACTCAACCCTATCAGAGGGAAGCTGATATTGTGGCTTGTATGGCCGCCTGCGCCCCTGCTCATATATACCAAGGCCATAACCATACCAATGACAACGCTCAAAGTAGCTTATATTAAACTCAGTATTAGATAAGTAATGAACATTGACTGTGAATAATTCATCATAATCCTCTTATACGTCTGAAGACTTATGGGTGCAGTCCAGGCCGACATAGAAAAAATTGGTTTGGTTGGTAGGGATTCCAAGTGGAACCACTGTTCCCACTGGTGGTATCAAGTCCTTAGGTCTTCTCATGTCTTATGCAAACTCAATGATAGGTTTAAATATAATGTTCTACATAAGGTACTTCTCTATTCCTATGATTTTCAAGTATATTGATGCATACAACGTGGATGACCCTACGGATAACACTGGTGAAGAGGGATGGTAGTCACTATCTTCATCTTGATATTGAAGATCTTCTTCTTCCATATCACTTGGCATTTCAGAAATTGCTACAATTGGCACTTCTTTGGACCTTTCTTCCTTGACTAAGGGTGCCTTTAGCTTTTGACTGTCTTTTGTTTTTTATGTTAATGGTACTTTAGAAGCATTGACTATTTTAAGTGCACCAGGAGGTGTTGATGTGCATGGGTCTTTTCTTACCCCTTTGCCTTTTTTATCTACTTGTGTGGTTGGAGATAAAGGTGATACGTATAGGTGGGTAGAAGGAATTACAAAATCTCCTATAATGTCCACTTGATGAATGTATTTAAATGGCTCTTCATTGACCAGAACCACATAGAATTTGTTTTTGTGCACATACTTGACACACTGGTGCAAGATCGAAGGAACACACTTCATGGCCCTTATCCAAGGATGCCCTAGGAGGATGTTGTATTGCATAGCCCCTTCCAAGACATGACACATCATAGGGATGGTCTTATGCCCCACCTTGATGGGTAGGACTATCGTTCCCATAGTATTGCACAAAGCATCATTAAAGGCTCTTAATGTGTAAGCTCCTAGAACGATATTGGACTTGGGGATATTAAGGTTTTCTATTGCTATTATTGTAATGATGTTTATTGATGAACATGTATCAACCAAGACCCTCTTGAAAGGTAAGTCGTTTATTGCTACCACAATGTTTAGTGGAGGGTCTGGTAAGACAGTAGGTACTATCTTAATATCATAATCATAGAATCGAATTATAGGTTCCTAGAATTCTTGTACTTGTCCCACAAAATGAGTGAATGCATTCGCATCTTGTGGTTGGAGCTCAATTTTCCTTAAAATTTCCACTAAAGTCTCCCTACACTTTGGGGACTATTGTATGAGCTCATAGATGGATAGCTTAGCCGGAGTTATCTGTAGGTTTTTCTCCAATATACTTTGGATAGTTACCACAGGTCATGTTGGTGGACCTGGAAGGTTGTCTTATCGTTGTCTCTACCTAGGTGCAGTTGGGACATTCATGGGAGTTGTAGGAGGTTGTGGTTGACCATATCGTCTAGTTCTAATTGCTATGTTAACAATCTCAACATATCCCAATGCATTCGTGGGTAGGTATATTGGCTCGAACCTGATTGCATTGGATCCCTTGCTCTCTAGAGGCCTCATGACTGGGCTACGATTTTCTGTATATATCCATGTATCTATTATTGGGAGCTAGTGGGTTCTCAACTTTGAGTTCTCCCACCTCAATCATGTTTTAAACTTGATGCTTAAAACCAATGCAAGCCTCAATGTCATGCCCTAGTATCCTATGATAAGGGCAAAATTGATCTTCCCTATATCCTTTTGGCTTAGGATGGTTGGGATATATAAGAGGTATATCAAGAAAAATACCACCGTGATCGCCACTGAAATATTAATGATGTGAAATGCACAAAAAAAGCACCAATTTGATTATTTTACGACAAGCGCTGATCACATTGACACACACAGCCCCTAGGGCAGCCCCCAGAGGTTAAATAGTGGTCCTAACCACTCCCAAAAGTAGTTTGGAGGTCAGAGGTCAATTTGGCACCTTTTTGGCACCTTTCTCTCTCTCTGTATGCACCTTTTTGGAGGCCAAATGCTCCTTCTTTGTATATCTTTTGGGTGAGAAAACTCACCAATTTATAGACCTAGGGTCTCTCTGTTTGAATTGTGCATGTGAGGGTGCCACTTGAGTTTTTTGTCCTATTTTGAGAGAAAAGATAATTCCATGATTTAGAATCTCCTTGCATGAGGTCAAAAATAAATACATGCATGACTGAAGTCTCTCTTCTTGATTTGGAGCCATTCCTCGCAATTGCATGGCCTGAAGCTTTAGTTAACTAGCGGACTTGTCGAGGTTTGACTTTTTGCCAGTCAAAATTGCTATTCGCCTCACACTGGGGTGAATGCTAATATTCATCCCTGGGTGGGACGAATGCCAGTTTGTATTCATCCCTAGGTGGGATGAGCAGAGAGCAAGGTGCAAAAAAGGTGCCAAATTGACCTCTAACCTCCAAATTGCTTTTGGGAGTGGTTAGGACCACTATTTAACCTCTGGGGGCTGCCCTAGGGGCTGTGTGTTTCAATGCGATCAGCACTTGTTGTCACATAATCGAATTGGTGTTGTTTTGGTGTCTACAGATGCCCCTTTTTGGGAAGCGTTGTGCAAGGTGCAGCATCGAGAAAAAATAGATAACCAAAGCACTAATGATTAGGGTTTCTCAGTAACCTAACAAAAATTTGATGCCCCAAGTGTGGAAAGGGCATGCATTCTTGAATCCTTGCTTCTGACGAGCTAAGGAACTTAATTCAAGTGTTAACCTTGTTCAGTGAGGTGTTACTTGAGCTTGGACATTGATCACTCATGAATAGGCAAAGGGCGCAACCTTTTGTCTATGGGAACCTTGAGTTCATGATTCACGAATGCCAAGTGTTTGATCAGCTTGTGATTATTGCTTGTTTGTTGCCCCAAGTAGGGGCATGATTGTCTTTGTCAATGATCCTTTGAATGCGTGTCATTTCCTTGATTGGGTATATCTTTGTTGATTGGTGACTAAGTGTGACTACCCCTCAAGCGATGAATCGATGAGGGAATGACCAATATGAAAAAAGTGATGAGTCGCTTTACCCAAGATGAATTAGGTAAGGGTGCCTTCAGTTGTTTACCGTTGAATGTGAAAGCAATTTCTGAACATTCTGACCTATTTTTGGTGGGTGTGAACCCTTTTTGTGACGCATTTTGGAGTTGAAATTGTCAAAAAATTGTCCTCCCGTGGAGCGGTCTGGCTATGATAGCCTTCTTAGGGAGAAGTATAGGGACAATTTGTGAACCCAACATATATTTTGGATGCCAATAATGTCAGGTGCAAAAGCACCATCGTTCGACAATGTTATTGCTATTTTTGGTTGGGTTTTGACCCGTTTTGCGACGTCGTTTGGGGATAAAATACTCAAAAATCCGTCCTCCCTTGGAGCGGTCCAGCTATGGTAGCCTTCTTAGGGAGTATGATAGTGAGGATTTATGACCCCGAAATCTGTTTTGCATGCCTGGCATTTCAAGTGCAAAAGCACTCTCATTGGACAATTTTATTGCTTGTTTTTGGAATTTTTGTGCATTTTTTTGCTGTTTTTGAAATTTTTGCTCTGTATTCGTCCCTGGGTGGGATGAATTCCTATTTGGTATTCATCCCAAGAATTTATGAGCGCTAACCAGAGTGATCATCCCAGGGGGGAACAATATAGGCTCAAAAAGCCTATTTAAAGGCTAAAACTGGGTTTTGGGCTCATTTGCATTTGTTTTTCCTGGCGATTTGGAGCTCTGAGGAGGAGGTCAATTCTATAAAGTGAAGCACTGTCGAGTTTTTACCACCATAATGAGATCACTCATCGGATCAAGCGGTGGAGGCGAGACCAGTGAGTGCCCTTCCTCTTTATTTTTTGCTTGCTTTACCATTGTAAAATCGTAAGTTATTTATTTTTTGTCCTTTTGTTTGTTTTGTTTGTTTTTCTTTTGTTTTTCAAATTTAAAAATGAAACCTTAGTCTACCAAAATTAACACTTAGTTTAAAACTTAGTTGAACCCTAGTTAAACAAATATCAGAAGTTTAGTTTTAAACTGAGCTTAAAAAAAAACTTAGTTTAGAACATAACTTAAAACTTTGCTTAACCCGAATTTAACAAAGATCAAAACTTAGGTTAGAAACGTAGGGTAAAACTAAACGTAAAAACGTAGCTCAACCCTAGTTATTTTTTGTGGTTTATGTTTTTGTGTTTGTAAGTGATCAGTCAATTTTTTTAGAGTTAAAAACCCTAGGACTGACAAAAAATTATTTTGTTTTAATTTTTTTGTTTTTAATTTATCAGTTAGAGTTAAAACCCTAGAACTGACAAACAATTATTTTGTTTTAATTTTTTTGTTTTTAATTTATCAGTTAGAGTTAAAACCCTAGAACTGACAAACAATTATTTTGTTTTAATTTTTTTGTTTTTAATTTATCAGTTAGAGTTAAAACCCTAGAACTGACAAAATAAATTTTTTTGAATTTTTGTTGTTTGTTTTTCAATTTATCAGTTAGAGTTAAAACCCTAGAATTGGTAAATGATTTGTTTGATTTAATTTGTTTTTGGTGTTTTTAATTTATCAGTTAGAATTAAAAACCCTAGGACTGAAAAATGATTTTTTTGTTGAATTTGTTTGTTTGTTTTTAATTTATCAATTAGAATTAAAACCCTAGGACTAACAAATGATTTTTTAAATTTTGCTATGTTTTTGTTTAATTTATCAGTTGAGAGTGAAAACCCCTAGAACTGACAAAATAATTTTTTGAATTTTTGTTGTTTGTTTTTCAATTTATCAGTTGAGAGTTAAACCCCTAGAACTGACAAATTAGTTTTTGAATTTTGTTATGGTTTTGGCTGTACATTTTTATGCCTTTTTGTACAATTTTTCATTGTTTTAATGTTTCTGTGTTGTTTTCTTTTGGAGGTTGTGAAGAGCCAGTACCGTGTGCCCACGGTGTTTACTGAAGCATGGGAGGCACTGAATTTGGTTGACTGGGATTGGCTTGATGCCCTTGGGCTCAAGTAGGTGACTTGACTAGAGCCTGTGGTTGGGGATCGAGCCTATCTGATGGCCCTGATCAACCTGTGGGATCCCCATACCAACACCTTCCATCTCCCAATAGGGGAGATGACGGTGACCTTGGAGGATGTCTATCAGATTCTTCGAATTTCGATAGACGGACTACCGATCCGGATGACATCGCGGGATCAGCGAACTGCAGTGCTTACACACTGCTTTGGACATGGAGAGGATATGGGGGTGGATAGCCTAATGGAGAGGGCAGAGGGTGACTTCCAGATTGGTGGCATACTGGTTCGATGGTGGCTAGAGAGGGGTGTGTTGGAAGTGAGGCATGCATTATTGATGGGCATCATTTCCAAAATGCTTCTCCTCGACACTTCAGGCATGAGGTTCCCATGGAACTTGCTAGAGGATACGAAAACAAAAAATGAAAATGCCAAGTACGATGCTTTTAAAACCAAACTTAACGCTAAAAGCCTATGTATTGAAAAATGCATAAAAAAGAAAGGACATAGATGAATCGACACAAGATAAAAGCAATATAGAATATGGCCTTCTTTATTGATATGCTTTTAAAGTTGTGTTACAATACGTCTCCTTCCTTTTTAGGGGATAGGAGCGTCAAATATGTTTCTTGTCACATCCATGGATAGCAATCCTTCTTCCGCATGCCCACATGTAAGATGGGTGGACCAAAACATCACCGTCGCTTGTGTATATGATTTTTGACTCCTTCCTACTCCTCTAATGTTGAATACCTATGTTCAAAGAAATAGAAAAGATCAGTAGCACCTGCAGATAGAATAGAACATGTATTTCCCAAGGCCTACTGTCAGTGTATGCATGAAAATATTAAACCGATAACCAAATAACATTAGATCGACCTAAAAATTTTATAGAAGCATGAATATGTTACCAGAAAGCCACTACAAAAGGAACAGTCAGGAAATTCCTCACAGATTTGTATTCGCTCCAGGGCGGGACGAATTAACCTACAATAAATTATCAGAGAGTACCTTCTTCAATGTCCTATCCCGAAAGCTCCAAATGACCTGCAAAGTTGAGGTTAGCTAATTGGGGGTGTTTTGGGACGACCCAGATGGTCAGATTTCTCCAATTTGGCCTTGATCACCTATATTTTGATGATGCCATCTATAGGTTAGTGAAGGCAAGAAATGATAAAAACCTGGTCAAAATTGCTCAAAATGAAATGAAATTTAAACTACAGCCTATTTAAATAACCTAGAATAAGATGCAAAAGAAAAATCATAAAAATATATCACAAATTTCTAATCACTCCGGTGTGGGGCGTTTGGAACTGTGACAGCTTGGGGAGTGCCCGAGGGTAGGACGCCCACCATTTGGGACTCTGTTTCGGCACCAATCCACTTGGGATGGGTCCAAAACTTCTTATGGGGTGTTGTCAACAAATTTTGTGGGATATTGTGGCCAAAAATCAGGTTTTGGGTCTTGATTCGTGCTTCCAATAGTCACCCAATAACCTCCCTTTTGAATGAGAGATTAAGGATGTAAAATGCACAAATCGCAAGTAAGTATGTAAATTGGCAGCACTTCATTTCTCAAATGCTCCTTCTTTGTATATCTTTTGGGTGAGAAAACTCACCAATTTATAGACCAAGGGTCTCTCTGTTTGAATTGCACATGCGAGGGCGCCACTTGAGTTGTTTGTCCTATTTTGAGAGAAAAGATAATTCCCTGATTTAGAATCTCCTTGCATGAGGTCTCTAAAATAAAGACATGCATGACTGAAGTCTCTCTTCTTGATTTGGAGTCATTCCTCGCAATTGCATGGCCTGAAGCTTTAGTTAACTGGTGGACTTGTCGAGGTTTGACTTTTTGCTAGTCAAACTTGCTATTCACCTCACCCTGGAGCGAATGCTGATATTCATCCCTGGGTGGGATGAATGCCAGTTTGTATTCATCCCTGGGTGGTACGAGCAGAGAGAAATGTGCCAAAAAGGTGCCAAATTGAACTCTAACCTCCAAACTACTTTTGGGAGTGGTTAGGACCACTGTTTAACCTCTGGGGGCTGCCATAGGGGCTATTTGTGTCAATGCGATTAGTGCTTGTCGTCACATAATTGGATTGGTGTTGTTTTGGTGTCTACAGATGCCCCTTTTTGGGAAGCATTATGAAAGGCACAGAGCTAAGCAAAAATAGATAACCAAAGCACTAATGATTAGGGTTTCTTAGTAACCTAACCAAATTTTGATGCCCCAAGTGTGGAAAGGGCACACATTCTTGAATCCTTGCTTTTTATGAGCTAAGGAACTTAATTCAAGTGTTAACCTTATTCAGTGAGGTGTTACTTGAGCTTGGACATTGATCAGTCATGAATAGGAAAAGGGCACAACCTTTTGTCCATGGGAACCTTGAGTTCATGATTCATGAATACCAAGTGTTTGATCAGCTTGTTATTATTGCTTGTTTGCTACCCCAAGAAGGGGCGTGATTGTCTTTGTCAATGATCCTTTGAATGTGTGTCATTTCCTTGATTGGGTATATCTTTGTTGATTGGTGACTAAGTGTGACTACCCCCTCAAGCGACGAATTGATGAGGGAATGACCGACATGAGAAAAGTGACGAGTCGCTTGACCCAAGATGACTTAGGTAAGGGTGCCTTCAGTTTTTTACCGTTGAATGTACAAGCAATTTCTGAACATTTTGACCTATTTTTGGTGGGTGTGAACCCTTTTTGTGACACATTTTGGAGCTGAAATTGTCAAAAATCTGTCCTCCCGTGGAGCGGTCCGGCTATGATAGCATTCTTAGGGAGTAGGATAGTGACAATTTGTAACCCCAATGTCTGTTTTGGATGCCAAGAATATCAGGCACAAATGCGCCTTCATTCGGCAATGTTATTGCTATTTTTGGTTTGGTTTTGACCCATTTTACAACGTCGTTTGGGGATAAAATACTCGAAAATCCATTCTCCCGTGGAGCGGTCCGGCTATGGTAGCCTTCTTAGGGAGTAGGATAATGAGGATTTGTGACCTCGACATTTGTTTTGCATGCCCAGAATGTCAAGTGCCGAAGCACTCTCATTGGACAATTTTATTGTTTTTTTTTTGGAATTTTTTTGTGAGGTCAGAGGACCGTTTTATTGTAGCCTATGGGCATTTTTGATGATATATATACAGATGAATTTCTTTGTGTTTATACACTTTTCATGGTTTGTTTTTTTTTTTATGCACAATTATGTATGATGATGTATGCATGTGGTATTATGAAGGCGATGTTTCTAATTATATGATGTATGCATATGGAATGAATGAAATGAGTTGTTGATAACTTTTCGATGGCACCATAGACTGTACAAGATTTACTGGCTTACTGTACTTATGGGATGTTGAATGACTTTGCATGTGATAACTTTATTTTTTGTATTTTTCATATTTTTTGAAGAGGATGTACATAATGAAATGTACCAGTTGTTTTAAAATGTAGTTAAGCTTTTCTAAGATTCAGATATTTTAACTAACTAGCCAAGACTGTACATTTATCTCGCAAGAATTTTGAACAAGGTATAAATCCAAATTGGAGGTTAACCAAGTTATTTCACATCCCTGTGTGTGCAAGTGATTTCGTTTATGTGGTATTTATCAGGATACCGCCAGTGCCAGATAGGCTATCAACCAAACCTATACTGAGGATCACCTAACTAGCTCCACTAACTTCTTTGTTGTATTTAGTAAGATTAATCCTTGGGACAATCTAAGGTACCATAAGCTAGCTCATCCACATGCAAACATTGGTCTACTCACATGCAAAGCTAATGTGACAGACATATCGTCATGTGTTTAGGATACCACCATTTCCAGGTAGGTTGTCCACAAAACCCGTAATGAGGATCACCTAGATGGTTTTCGAATGCTGAGAATTCCAAGGATTCAAGTTCAAGATTTTTATTGGCTCAATGTGTTAGGATAATTGCTCGTATACATAGTGATAAAAATCACTATTTATTTTTCTCTTTGTTTTTCTCTTTGAGCAAGGATTTTGAATAGTGGTGAGAACCACTATTATTTGATTTTGGCTTTTGAGCTTTGTAAGGTTGAGCTTGTATGTTTTTGGCGTATGAATGGCCTTGATCCTTTTGGCCTTGGGGATGACTACCCATCCTGTTTAGGGACGTGTAGTACAAATCCTTATGACTTTGGGAACCAAAGGGGATGATGGAGATTATGAAGTAAGGGCATTGATATTTTAAGCCTTGGGGATGACTACCCATCCTATTCAGGGACATGTAGTACGAATCCTTACAACGTGGGAGACCAAAGGTGATTGTGATGATGGCTTGTGGGAATTTTGTTTTTGAATGGCATCGATCCTTTGAGGCTTTGGGGATGACTACCCATCCTTGGCAGGGATGTGTAGTACAAATCCTTACAACCTGAGGGACCAATGGTGAGTGGGATTTGTGGTAGTGGTGAAAGCCACTATTTATGTAGGGGAATTGATGGGAAAGAGCTTGTCCTTTTGTCAATTCTTAGCACTCTTGAACCATTTGCACAGGGAGATGAATAGGCTAATATTGCACCTATGGTACCCTAGACTGCTTTGTAGGTTTCTCTTGCGTTCACACAACTTAGGAATTATTTTATGTGTTTTAACTTGTGTAGGGATGTTACATAACGAGGTTTGACCCAAGTAAAAATTTCTTGTGTAAAATCCGTTTAACTGTGTATAGTTTTTGACTAGTAATTTAAAGACAGCTGAATGGCAAAAACCCTATATACATTAGGAGACAACTGACTTTGCTAAAAAATGGGGATTGTGTTATTCTGAGGTATGTGTTTATAAAATGGATGAAATGTGGAAAATAAAGGAATTGTCGAGCAATTACAGTCTATGGTGTTGGGGACATGTATGACTAGAAAATATGCAATGGATGAATGTGATGCCTAATGCAACCTATATTTTTGTATTTTGATGTTTTATGAGTATGCATGAAATTGAAATGCATTTTTTTTTTGTTTTGTTATTTTTGATGATTTTATTGTTTTTGTTTATTTTTTGAATATTTATTTTGACCAAGCGGTTATGGGAACCCTTGGAGCTTTTGGGTTGACCAAAGGGTGTATGGATACCTTTGGGGCATTTTTGGGGTTGACCAAGTGATTATGGGAATCCTTGGAGCTTTTGGTTTGACAAAAGGGTTTATAGATACCTTTGGGGCATTTTGGGTTGACCAAGCGATTGTGAAAATCCTTGGAGCTTTTGGTTGGACTATGGCTCTCTAAATGTGGAATGGCCTCAAATGACTGATGTTCAAGGGTTCTAGTTCCTTGATTCCTTCAAAAGAGGTGATACGGTATGTTCCAGGTCATATTCTACTATCAATCACATAAGGACCTAACCAGTTTTCCATGAACTTGTCCCTTAGATGGGATGGCAAATTAGAATTCTGTTGGTTCTCTTTTAAGACCAAGTCACCAACCTGAAAGTCCCTTAGGTGAACCTTCATGTTGTATGCTCTCTTAAGTCACTCTTGATAGATACACAAATGCTCTAGAGAATTGATGCATCATTCATCGAGCAACGTCAGTTGGTATAATCAGGTCTGCTGCGCAGTGTCATCATCGATAAACTCTTACATTGAAATGCACAGGGAAGGGATTTCCAACTCAAGAGGCATGACTGCCTCGAAGCCATACACCAAAAAAAATGGAGTTGCCCCAGTGGGCATCCAAATGCTAGTGTGATAAGCCCATAGGGCAAGTGGGATTTGAATGTGCCAATCCTGATGACTGGCTGCAACTATCTTTTTGAGGATGGCAACTAGCATTTTGTTTGATGCCTCTGCTTGCCCATTTGCCTGCAGATAATAGGGTGTTGAAAAACTGTGCTGAATTTTGTACTTTGTGGTCAATGCACGCACATATTTATTCTTGAAGGGCGTCCCATTATCTGAAAGGATATTGGATGGAATACGAAAATGACATATGATGTTATGCAAAATAAACTCCATAATGCGAGTTCCAGTCATAGAGGTTAACGTAATTGCTTCCACCCACTTGGTGAAGTACTCTGTGGCCGTTATGATGAACGTGTGATGACCCGATGATGTAGGGGATATATTTTCGATTAGATCTAAGCCCCACTACAAAAAATGCCAAGCCGATTGGATTGGTTGCAAGGTCTGAGAAGGTACGTGTGTCAAATTAGCATGGTGTTGACACTTCACACACTTCTTTACATATGCACAATAATCTCGCTCTAAAGATGGCCAATAATAGCCTATGCAAAGAAGACACTTTGCGATGGCCATACCGCTAAAGTTGCCACCACACGTACCATCGTGTGCTTGGGTGATCGCCCAAGTGGACTCTTGTTGGTCCAAGCAATGAAGGAGGATTCCTTCATAGCTTCGATGATACAAAATGTCTCCTAAAAAGACATGTTTTGCCATTTTCTATTTAAATGATCCTTTTGTGGCTTGTTTCAATCCAAGTGGGAGGTTACCTAACTTGAGGTAATCCCTAATGGGTGTGTACCAATCCTGCTGATCAGAAACCTCGATGGTATGAATAGCCAATCTCTCTTGAAGTTCATCTCTAGCAAAAGATGAGCAAGAAAGAACTTGTAAAAATAGCGTTGTGTTGCTATTAAGAGGGGTTGGGGAGAACAAGGACCCCCATTTGGCGTGAGTCAGATAATCATGGATTCAAGAGAACCTATCCTGAGATGGTTCAATCTGGATCAGGTGGATTCCTAGCATTAGGTCAGATCTTGCACGCTCCATCGTGGATTGTGATAATGTTTTGACCTGAATGGTTTTCATTTCAATTGATCTTCCCTATATCATTTTCACACCCAAATAGCACCAATCTAATTATGTGACGACAAGCGCTGATCGCATTGACACACACAGCCCCTAGGGCAGCCCCCAAAGGTTAAACAGTGGTCCTAACCACTCCCAAAAGCAATTTGGAGGTCAGAGGTCAATTTGGCACCTTTTTGGCACCTTTCTCTCTGCTCGTCCCACCCAGGGATGATTACAAATTGGCATTCATCCCACCCAGGGATGATTACAAATTGGCATTCATCCCACCCAGGGATGAATATCAGCATTCACCCCAGGGTGAGGCGAATAGCAAGTTTGACTGGGAAAAAGTCAAACCTCGACAAGTTCGCCAGTTAACTGAAGCTTCAGGCCATGCAATTATGAGGAATGGCTCCAAATAAAGAAGAGAGACTTCAGTCATGCATGTCTTTATTTTAGAGACCTCATGCAAGGAGATTCTAAATTAGGGAATTATCTTTTCTCTCAAAATAGGACAAATAACTCAAGTGGCGCCCTCGCATGTGCAATTCAAATAGAGAGACCCTAGGTCTATAAATTGGTGAGTTTTCTCACCCAAAAAATATACAGAGAAGGAGCATTTGAGCAATGAAGTGCTTCCAATTTACCTACCTACTTGTGATTTGTGCCTTTAACATCCTTAATCTCTCATTCGAAAGGGAGGTTATTGGGTGACTATTGGAAGCACGAATCAAGACCCAAAACCTAATTTTTGGCCATAATATCCCACAAAATTTGTTGAAAATACCCCATAAGAAGTTTTGGACCCATCCCAAGTGGATTGGTGCCGAAAAAGGGTCCCAAATGGTGGGCGTCCTACCCTCGGGCGCTCCCCAAGCTGTCACAGTTCTAAATGCCCCACCCCGGAGCGATTAGAAATCTATGATAGATTTCTATGATTTTTCTTTTGCATCTTATTATAGGTTATTTAAATATTCTATAGTTTAAATTTCACTTCATTCTAAGCAATTTTGACCGGGTTTTTATCATTTCCTACCTTCACTAACCTGCAGAAGGCATCATCAAAATTTGGGTGATCAAGGCCAAATTGGAGAAATATGACCATCTAGGCCATACCAAAACACCCCCAATTAGCTAACCTCAACTTTGTAGGTCATTTTGAGCTTCCAGGATATGACATCGAAGAGGGTGCTTTCTGATAATTTATTGTAGGTTAATTCATCCCGCCCCGAAGTGAATACAAATATTTGAGGAATTTCCTGACTGTTCCTTTTGCAATGGATTTCTAGTAACATATTCATGCTTCTGTCAAATTTTTAGGTCGATCTGATGTTATTTGGTTATCATTTTAATATTTTCATGCATACACTGACAGTAGGCCTTGGGAAACACATGTTCTATTCTATCTGCAGGTGCTACTAATATTTTATGTTTCCTTGAATGCAGGTCTTTGAAATCAGAGAGGCAAGAAGGAGACAACAATCATATACACAAGCAGTGGTGACGTATTGGTCCACCCATCTTACATGTGGGCATGCGAATGAAGGATTGCTATCCATGGATGTGACAAGAAACATATTTGACGCTCCTATCCCTTAAAAATGAAGGAGACGTATTGTAATACGACTTTGAAAGCATATCAATAAAAAGAGAAGCATATTTCATATTGCTTTTATCTTGTGTCGATTTGTCTATGTTCTTTCTTTTCATGCATTTTGCAATACATAGGCTTTTAGCGTTAAGTTTGGTTCTACACGCATCGTGCTTGGAATTTTCCTTTTTGTTTTTGTATCCTCGTGCTTTCAGTGGTGATCATGGTGGGACCTTTGTACCTTGATTTTAAGATTAATTTTATGATTAAAAGTTTCTTGTTTTTTCTTACAGGTACCAAGTTTTCAAACACTGGACTGTTGTTCGTTTCAGTCGGTGGTGAATAGAGAGTTGGAATTCATCTTACCCAGGGATGAATAGGAATTCGTCCTACCCTGGAACGAATATAGATCTATTATTCATCTCACCCTGGGATGAATAGCTCTCTGTACAATTTTAGGGCAAAAATTCAGAGATATCCAATTTGAGCAGAGAAGAGGTAGGGGTTACAAACACCTTCTAGCATTTTCTATTTTCTGTTTTTTATTTTCTGGTTATTTGCTTGCATAGGAGATTTTGAATGCTTGTTTGCTTCATTTATGCAACTTAAAAATAACCCCACACACCACGTGGTAATTGAAACAACAAGGAGTTGGTCGTAAAACCCCAACCCTTGAGCAAGACCAACGGTGGATTTCATAACCACCTTGGCTTGAGATACTGCATACATAACCCTGATCGTGACTGTTGCTAGACGTAAATCCTAACGAAAGCTGACCAAGTGCAGTGGGGGTGATTCCCAGTGCATGAGGATAATTCTTCTATGGTAGGTGTCATAAACAGAGCGATTCCCCTTTCATATCGCCTATGTTCCACGTACCATCTACTCTCACGTACCAATATTTTACCTCACGTAAGGGCGGGTATATAGAGAGGTTGGTATACCGGTCTGGCAAAGGTATATCGAAAGGGCAACCATTTTTGGGAGTCATAAGAGCCATCATATTGCATTTAAACGTTCTTCACAAAAAGCTTTAAAAAAAAAATCAAAACACACTAAACCAGATTTTAGGGCACACTTTTAATCTTTAAATGAGATAACCATTATGTTGATTATGTGTTTCCTTTCTGTTTAAGTGTAGCATAAAAAAAAAAAATCCTAAAAGAAGATAAAAACGTACACATATTTAGGTAAACATCACCATGGTGTACACCCGTAGTCAAGCCCAATCACGGGCAAGCACTGCAAAAAGTGTGGAAAGGGGGACAAGTCACCTCCGATATAGTCTTGAGGACTTAGTCATCCCACCTTGGCGGCATGGCACCCAAGATAGTCCACATCATGCCATAACAGAACAGGACTATAGAGGCACCTCTTTGAGGGGCACCCCCACTCAACATAGATCCTTTCAAGAGGAGAACCTACACGTGGCACTCAACATAGACAGGAGACCTCCCTTAGACACTTGTTATGAGTGGCCTAGTGATGAAGTGTTAGAGGAAAAGAGGGTCCAAAAGGAGGGGCCACATGATTTTTTCATCCCTCCTTTACCCCGTATTGTTGTTAGAAACACTAGACCAACTCTAGAGTATCAGGCTCTCCAGACAGGGCAAGACAATTCTACCCACACCTTTTATGCATACGAAAGAGAGTATGAGGAAGACCACTACATTCCTCAAGAGCAGTACATAGCATGGGAATGATGCACCTCTACACCCGCTATGTATCAGGATCTCCCATTGAGGTTGGAGCCTTAGGTAAATGTCGCTAACCTCAATAGAGGAAAGCAACCCATAGGGGTCTCAGATCACCATGATCGAGATAGACATGTAGGAGAGGCATCTAGGCTTCCTAAACATGATATGGTAGAACAAAGTGACTCGACATTTGCCAAACATGTCACCCGCCAAGCGCAGATTACACATCTCAAGCAAGATCAACAATAGTTAGAATATCTGTGTCACCTTAACAAAGAGTGCATTCAGCGTCAGACAACTAAATTACTCCTGAACAAGGTGCCTGAGAAGGTCCCAACTCCTCGCGCACATAAAGTAGAAGTGCAGGAGAGGCATAACCCCTTGGTGTGAGACAAGTCTCCGCGACCTCATCAAGTACTGCCTCTAAGACCTCCTAGACCTGAGCGGGAGGCCACTCCCTGAAACAACGATGGGCACCCTCCATGGGTACCCACCTATGCTTATAGGTCTCATCCAAGAACTCCTCAAGAATCCTATGAGGAGTATGAACAAGAAGAAGAGCAAGCTAAAATGCCCTACCAAGGCAGAGGGGGTGCTACCCAGCTACCCCTCCATAGGCCTCCAGCTCCCCACAACCCACGATGGGAGAAAACCAAGGAGGAAGAGATAAAATCCTTCAATGCATATAAAGTGCTACTAGAGCGCTTAGAATCTATGGAGATCAAGACTTCTGGGGCCCAAAATCCCACATTACACCAACTTCGTAGTCATCCTGTGCATCCATCAATGCCAACACCTCCATACCCTGAACACTTTAAACTGCCCCAGTTGGCACTCTTTAGAGGGGAGGAGGATGCCCAAGAGCATGTGACTAGATTCCTGAGCCAATGCTTTGGCATTCAGGACAACGATGCTTTGTTACTAAGACCATTTATAACCACATTCGTAGGTCCTACCTCGGATTGGTTCACTCAGTTACCAAAACATAGCATCAGTAATTTGGATCAGCTAGTGGACGCATTCCTTGAACACTTCACCTTCAACACCAAGAAAAATGCATCACTAAGTGACCTAGCTAGCATCAGACAATATGAGGAAGAAACCATGGTGGCATATGGGAACTGGTGGAGGACGTTGCTTTCAAAGCTGCCCTACCTCCCTCCCATGTTTGACCTGACCCAAATGTTCTCAAAGAGCTGTTTGAGATCGATCTCCATGCGATTGCAGCTGTAGCAATATGCCACTCTTGAGGAAGCTTTGGTGCAAGCCAGAATCATTGATGAGATCAAGATACAGGATGGTGAGATTGCCAATCCAAAGAAGAAAGAATGGTCTAAAAACACCAAAACAGGGACCACATAAAAGAAACCCGCTGCGGTCAATCAGGTTGCTATAAACGTCCCTAAGCCTGCACAAGCAACACAGCCTCAAAAGGCTAACTATCAAGCGGTGCCTCCTAACAATTATGACAGAGAAAATAAAAGGCAATAACAAAATTAGTAGCGTCACCCTAGGCGACAATTTACACCTTACATAGATTCCAGAGACTCCCTGTTTGACCACTTGTCAACGAAAAACTTGATCAACCTACCAGAGATTCAAACCATAGAACCCAATGCACTGAAGCCTAAGGGGCACTGGGAGGACTTGTACTGTAGGTTCCACAGACGAAATGTTGGCAATTTTGGGTACTTTGGGTACATTGCTTTTGCTCAAGTGTATAAGTTGTCATTGATGTCAAAAGGTATTTTTGTGTTGATATCAAAAAGAGTGTGATGTCAAAAATATCTTGAGAAAGCTTCATTTTGTTAAAGGGTTTTTATTAAAACCATGGTGACAAGGTTAAAGGTTTTTCTTAAAACCATTTGGACTCATTAAGGGTTTTTAATAAAACCAAGCTTAACTTAATGCAAAGGTTTTTACTTCTTGAAAAACCTTGAAGGTCCATGTTTATTATTAATAATTAAATTAACTCAAACCTTTGAAAAAGGTCTAAGTTTAATTTATTATTAATAAAATAATAATAATTATTATTAAAGGGTCTTTTAACCCTTAAGTGACGCAGATAAAGTTTTCTTTCGTCGACGTGTTGCCATCGTTGGAGTAGTGCCGACGTTAAACAGTTAAGGAGAAATGGCTATATAAGTGGGGATGATTTTCTAAAGTAAGAGCACCACCGATTAATTGGAGTCTTTGATTTGTGTTTGCTCTGTATCATTCGAATAGCGCTTGGAGTCTTCGATTTGCGTTTGCTCTGTATCATTCGAATAGTGCTTGGTGTCTTCGATTTTTGTTTTCTCTGTATCATTCGAATAGCGCTTGGTATCTTTGATTTGTGCTTGCTCTGTGTCTTCGAATCTCCAATTGACATCTTTGAAATCGTGCTTGATCTATGTCTTGGAAACCGTGCTTGGCATACTCGGATTTGAGCTTGGGCTGCATCCTTAATTTTTTGCTTGACGTTAGTGGATTGGCAATTGCACCTGAATTGTGTTTTTCCAGACTGTGCTGTGAGATGATTAATGCAAGCATTCAATGACTTATGTTTTGGACAGTGCTAGGAAAACGAATACGTTTTCCATATCCTACGATCAAGTGAAGATAAAACAAAGGATAGTTTAATATTTATTTGTCGGGCACTTGTGCTCCAACGATGATGGAGTTTGAGTAAAGGTGCTCGCTAGGCAGAGATACAGGTTTTGAATCACGTCGAGTGCATTTTTCCTTTTGTTGTGATGCACGAAGGAGAGCGGCTGTGATTGGGCTACGTAAGTAGAGGAGAATGCACTTTAGCACTTATAGTGGTGGCTCCTCATTTCTCCTAAGGTTGGAGAACTAAGTATTGCCAAGGTAAATCTTTTTATTTTTGACTTGGGATATTTGAGTTGATTTGATCAAGAATTATTGATGGAGGTATAAGCTTAAGTTGTAATCTTTGTTTTGACATTGTTATTATTAATGCTTGATGCTTATGTGGAGTAATAAGGTGTAAAGATATTTTACTTTGTATGTATATTATAATTTTGGTGGCTAATATTAAGTTGGAGTAATAAGGTGTTATTTTGGATCTTTATAATTGTGTATTATTGTATAGTTGCTAACTCTAATTGGTGGTAAATTGAGAGTTAATTTTGTGATAGTTTTTGAGTTCTCCTTCTTCATCAAAGTAAAGGTATGGGCACATTCTTCCATGGTTGTTATTGATTGATGGTTTTCTGAAAATAAGTGTGGAGGGAAAAGGATTTCTACTTGTTTCCTTTTCTTGTGATGATTGGTTGAATACTTCAAGGTTGATGTTGAGTTGAATGGTTTTGGTTGACTAAACCTTGTTTGATGAGCATTGTTGTTAAAACCCTAATTGGTTGTGGAAAGAACATGAGTATCATTGTTATATGAGATATTGCATGGTTGGCAATTTTTGGGTTGTGTTTCATGTTCTTGAGAAAAGCATACTACATCTATCTTATTCTGTTGAGATTGAGATTGAGTTGAGATTAATACTAGGAGTTAAGTATAGAACATATTGAGTCTCTAACAATTCTCTTTATGCTTCTATGAGGTTGATGAATCACATTGGGTCTCTAAAAATTCTCTTTGTGGGTTCATGCTAAGCAAGTTTTTCTTGGTGAGCTTGCTGAGGTTTTGGACAGGTTTCGGTGGGGACTTGTGAGCAGGTTTTGGACAAGTTCCGATGGGGACTTGTGAGTAGGTTTTGGACAAGTTTCGGTGGGAACTTGTGAGTAGATTTTGAGAGTTCTATCAGAGAACTTGAGGACAGAGGTGCATTGGTTCTTTGAGAAGAACCTTTGGACATATTTGGAAAGTCTTTGAGAAGGATTGTATGCAGAGGATTGATTTGTTCAAGAGTTGGACAGATCTGACAGACAGAGGAAGACTTGTACTAGACCGACTGACTGTGTTTGGTATAGGTTGTTGAGCTACTCTGGACGTGATCATAGAAATTGGGAGTTGTACTCCCACCCCATAATTAATCACCTCATCAGGAGGTGGGGGAGGGACTAAGCTAAGAGGCTCATTCTTAGTATCGAGCCCCAAAGATGATCCTTTGCCATTGATGACAAAGGGGGAGAGATATGAGTAAGGGGGAGAGCTTCAAAGTGAAGAGGAAAGCTTCAAGTCAGGGGGAGCAAAACTTCAAAGGAAGATTCTCAGTTTTGGGCACGATTGGTCGATTGTTAGCACGCTTGGTTTTAGTTTTGGCTCTTGAGAAGTGTTTTCAGTAAAGGTTTGCCATCAATGACAAAGGGGGAGATTGTTGGCAATTTTGGGTACTTTGGGTACATTGCTTTTGCTCAAGTGTATAAGTTGTCATTGATGTCAAAAGGCATTTTTGTGTTGATATCAAAAAGAGTGTGATGTCAAAAATATCTTGAGAAAGCTTCATTTTTTTAAAGGGTTTTTATTAAAACCATGGTGACAAGGTTAAAGGTTTTTCTTAAAACCATTTGGACTCATTAAGGGTTTTTATTAAAACCAAGCTTAACTTAATGCAAAGGTTTTTACTTCTTGAAAAACCTTGAAGGTCCATGTTTATTATTAATAATTAAATTAACTCAAACCTTTGACAAAGGTCTAAGTTTAATTTATTATTAATAAAATAATAATAATTATTATTTTAATTATTATTAAAGGGTCTTTTAACCCTTAAGCGACGCAGATAAAGTTTTCTTTCGCCGACGTGTTTCCATCGTTGGAGGAGTGCCGATGTCAAACAGTTAAGGAGAAATGGCTATATAAGTGGGGATGATTTTCTAAAGTAAGAGCACCATCGATTAATTGGAGTCTTCAATTTGCGTTTGCTCTATATCATTTGAATAGTGCTTGGAGTCTTCGATTTGCGTTTGCTCTATATCATTCGAATAGCGCTTGGTGTCTTTGATTTGTGTTTCCTATGTATCATTCGAATAGCGCTTGGTATCTTCAATTTGTGCTTGCTCTGTGTCTTCGAATCTCCAATTGACGTCTTTGAAATCGTGCTTGATCTGTGTCTTGGAAACCAATCTTGGCATACTCAGATTTGAGCTTGGGCTGCATCCTTACTTTTTTTCTATGTGTCATTCGAATAGCGCTTGGAGTCTTTGATTTACTTTGTATGTATATTATAATTTTTGTGGCTAATATTAAGTTGGAGTAATAAGGTGTTATTTTGGATCTTTATTATTGTGTATTATTGTATAGTTGCTAACTCTAATTGGTGGTAAATTGAGAGTTAATGTTGTGACAGTTTTTGAGTTCTCCTTCTTCATCAAAGTAAAGGTATGGGCACATTATTCCATGGTTGTTATTTATTGATGGTTTTTTTAAAATAAGTGTGGAGGGAAAAGTATTTCTACTTGTTTCCTTTTCTTGTGATGATTGGTTGAATACTTCAAGGTTGATGTTGAGTTGAATGGTGTGGGTTGACTAAACCTTGTTTGATGAGCATTGTTGTTAAAACCCTAATTGGTTGTGGAAAGAACATGAGTATCATTGTTATATGAGATATTGCATGGTTGGCAATTTTTGGGTTGTGTTTCATGTTCTTGAGAGAAGCATACTACATCTATCTTATTCTGTTGAGATTGAGATTGAGTTGAGATTTATACTGGGAGTTAAGTATAAAACATATTGAGTCTCTAAAAATTTTCTTTATGCTTCTATGAGGTTGATGAATCACATTGGGTCTCTAAAAATTCTCTTTGTGGGTTCATGCTAAGCAAGTTTTTCTTGGTGAGCTTGCTGAGGTTTTGGACAAGTTCCGGTGGGGACTTGTGAGTAGATTTTGAGAGTTCTATCAGAGAACTGTAGGATAGAGGTGCATTGGTTCTTTTAGAATAACCTTTGGACATATTTGGCAAGTCTTTGAGAAGGCTTGTATGCAAAGGATTGCTTTGTTCAAGAGTTGGACAGATCTGACAGACAGAGGAAGACTTGTACTAGACTGACTGACTATGTTTGGTACAAGTTGCTGAGCTATTATGGACGTGATCATAGAAATTGGGAGTTGTACTCCCACCCCATAATTAATCACCTCATCAAGAGGTGGGGGAGGGACTAAGCTAAGAGGCTCATTCTTAGTATCGAGCCCCAAAGGTGACCCTTTGCCATTGATGACAAAGGGGGAGAGATATGAGTAAGGGGGAGAGCTTCAAAGTGAAGAGGAAAGGTTCAAGTCAGGGGGAGCAAAACTTCAAAGGAAGATTCTCAGTTGTGGGCACAGTTGGTCAGTTGTTAGCACAGTTGGTTTTACTTTTGGCTCTTGAGAAGTTTTTTCAGTAAAGGTTTGCCATCAATGACAAAGGGGGAGATTGTTGGAAATTTTGGGTACTTTGGGTACGTTGCTTTTGCTCAAGTGTATAAGTTGTCATTGATGTCAAAAGGCATTTTTGTGTTGATATCAAAAAGAGTGTGATGTCAAAAATATCTTGAGAAAGCTTCATTTTGTTAAAGGGTTTTTATTAAAACCATGGTGACAAGGTTAAAGGTTTTTCTTAAAACCATTTGGACTCATTAAGGGTTTTTAATAAAACCAAGCTTAACTTAATGCAAAGGTTTTTACTTCTTGAAAAACCTTGAAGGTCCATGTTTATTATTAATAATTAAATTAACTCAAACCTTTGACAAAGGTCTAAGTTTAATTTATTATTAATAAAATAATTATTATTATTATTTTAATTATTATTAAAGGGTCTTTTAACCCTTAAGCGACGCAGATAAAGTTTTCTTTCGCCGACGTGTTGCCATCGTTGGAGGAACGTCGATGTCAAAAATTTGAGAAATGGCTATATAAGTGGGGATGATTTTCTAAAGTAAGAGCACCATCGATTAATTGGAGTCTTCAATTTGTGTTTGCTCTATATCATTCGAATAGCGCTTGGAGTCTTCGATTTGTGTTTGCTCTGTATCATTCGAATAGCGCTTGGTGTCTTCGATTTGTGTTTGCTCTGTATCATTCGAATAGTGCTTGGTGTCTTCGATTTGTGCTTGCTCTGTGTCTTCGAATCTCCAATTGACATCTTTGAAATCGTGCTTGATCTGTGTCTTGGAAACCGTGCTTGGCATAGTCGAATTTGAGCTTGGGCTACATCCTTACTTTTTTGCTATGTATCATTCGAATAGCGCTTGGAGTCTTCGATTTAATTTGTATGTATATTATAATTTTGGTGGCTAATATTAAGTTGGAGTAATAAGGTGTTATTTTGGATCTTTATTATTGTGTATTATTGTATAGTTGCTAACTCTAATTGGTGGTAAATTGAGAGTTAATGTTGTGACAGCTTTTGAGTTCTCCTTCTTCATCAAAGTAAAGGTATGGGCACATTCTTCCATGGTTGTTATTGATTGATGATTTTCTAAAAATAAGTGTGGAGGGAAAAGGATTTCTACTTGTTTCCTTTTCTTGTGATGATTGGTTGAATACTTCAAGGTTGATGTTGAGTTGAATGGTGTTGGTTGACTAAACCTTGTTTGATGAGCATTGTTTTTAAAACCCTAATTGGTTGTGGAAAGAACATGAGTATCATTGTTATATGAGATATTGCATGGTTGGCAATTTTTGGGTTGTGTTTCATGTTCTTGAGAAAAGCATACTACATCTATCTTATTCTGTTGAGATTGAGATTGAGTTGAGATTTATACTGGGAGTTAAGTATAGAACATATTGAGTCTCTAAAAATTCTCTTTATGCTTCTATGAGGTTGATGAATCAAATTGGGTCTCTAAAAACTCTCTTTGTGGGTTCATGCTAAGCAAGTTTTTCTTGGTGAGCTTGCTGAGGTTTTGGACAAGTTTCGATGGGGACTTGTGAGTAGATTTTAAGAGTTCTATCAGAGAACTTGAGGACAGAGGTGCATTGGTTCTTTGAGAAGAACCTGAGGACATATTTGGAAAGTCTTTGAGAAGGCTTGTATGCAGAGGATTGATTTGTTCAAGAGTTGGACAGATCTGATAGACAGAGGAATACTTGTACTAGACCAACTGACTGTGTTTGGTAGAGGTTGCTGAGCTACTGTGGACGTGATCATAGAAATTGGGAGTTGTACTACCACACCATAATTAATCACCTCATAAGGAGGTGGGGGAGGGACTAAGCTAAGAGGCTCATTCTTAGTATCGAGCCCCAAAGGTGACCCTTTGCCATTGATGACAAAGGGGGAGAGATATGAGTAAGGGGGAGAGCTTCAAAGTGAAGAGGAAAGGTTCAAGTCAGGGGGAGCAAAACTTCAAAGGAAGATTCTCAGTTGTGGGCACAGTTGGTCAGTTGTTAGCACAGTTGGTTTTACTTTTGGCTCTTGAGAAGTGTTTTCAGTAAAGGTTTGCCATCAATGACAAAGGGGGAGATTGTTGGCAATTTTGGGTACTTTGGGTACATTGCTTTTGCTCAAGTGTATAAGTTGTCATTGATGTCAAAAGGCATTTTTGTGTTGATATCAAAAAGAGTGTGATGTCAAAAATATCTTGAGAAAGCTTCATTTTGTTAAAGGGTTTTTATTGAAACCATGGTGACAAGGTTAAAGGTTTTTCTTAAAACCGTTTGGACTCATTAAGGGTTTTTAATAAAACCAAGCTTAACTTAATGCAAAGATTTTTACTTCTTGAAAAACCTTGAAGGTCCATGTTTATTATTAATAATTAAATTAACTCAAACCTTTGACAAAGGTCTAAGTTTAATTTATTATTAATAAAATAATAATTATTATTATTAAAGGGTCTTTTAACCCTTAAGCGACGCAGATAAAGTTTTCTTTCGCCGACGTGTTGCCATCGTTGGAGGAGCGCCGATGTCAAACAGTTAAGGAGAAATGGCTATATAAGTGGGGATGATTTTCTAAAGTAAGAGCACCATCGATTAATTGGAGTCTTCAATTTGCGTTTGCTCTATATCATTCGAATAGCGCTTGGAGTCTTCGATTTGCGTTTGCTCTGTATCATTCGAATAGCGCTTGGTGTATTCGATTTGTGTTTGCTATGTATCATTCGAATAGCGCTTGGTATCTTCGATTTGTGCTTGCTCTGTGTCTTTGAATATCCAATTGACATCTTTGAAATTGTGCTTGATCTGTGTCTTGGAAACCGTGCTTGGAATACTCGAATTTGAGCTTGGGCTGCATCCTTACTTTTTTGCTATGTATCATTCGAATAGTGCTTGGATTCTTCGATTTACTTTGTATGTATATTATAATTTTGGTGGCTAATATTAAGTTGGAGTAATAAGGTGTTATTTTGGATCTTTATTATTGTGTATTATTGTATAGTTGCTAACTCTAATTGGTGGTAAATTGAGAGTTAATGTTGTGACAGTTTTTGAGTTCTCCTTCTTCATAAAAGTAAAGGTATGGGCACATTCTTCCATGGTTGTTATTGATTGATGGTTTTCTGAAAATAAGTGTGGAGGGAAAAGGATTTCTACTTGTTTCCTTTTCTTGTGATGATTGGTTGAATACTTCAAGGTTGATGTTGAGTTGAATGGTGTTGGTTGACTAAACCTTGTTTGATGAGCATTGTTTTTAAAACCCTAATTGGTTGTGGAAAGAACATGAGTATCATTGTTATATGAGATATTGCATGGTTGGCAATTTTTGGGTTGTGTTTCATGTTCTTGAGAAAAGCATACTACATCTATCTTATTCTGTTGAGATTGAGATTGAGTTGAGATTTATACTGGGAGTTAAGTATAGAACATATTGAGTCTCTAAAAATTCTCTTTATGCTTATATGACGTTGATGAATCACATTGGGTCTCTAAAAATTCTCTTTGTGGGTTAATGCTAAGCAAGTTTTTCTTGGTGAGCTTGCTGAGGTTTTGGACAGGTTTCGGTGGGGAATTGTGAGCAGGTTTTGGACAGGTTCCGATGGGGACTTGTGAGCAGGTTTTGGACAAGTTTCGGTGGGGACTTGTGAGTAGATTTTGAGAGTTCTATCAGAGAACTTGAGGACAGAGGTGCATTGGTTCTTTGAGAAGAACCTTAGGATAGATTTGGCAAGTCTTTGAGAAGGCTTGTATGCAGAGGATTGATTTGTTCAAGAGTTGGACAGATCTGACAGACAGAGGAAGACTTGTACTAGACCAAATGACTGTGTTTGGTAGAGGTTGCTGAGCTGATGTGGACGTGATCATAGAAGGTAGAGGTCTCTTAGGCTAAGCATTGAGGATAGGAGGTCTTCGGTGGAAATGAGTTCCACGTGCTGGCAAGAGGTAGAGGCAGTTGATCTTCTAAGGGATCATTTCTAGAGCAGAGTGGAAGGTATCTCCTTTGAGTAGAGGCTCATAAATTCAGATTGGATGAAGGTATCTCCTTTGGGATGAGGCTCATAAACATTGTAATTGGGAAGGTTTCCCAAAGAACTTTGAGATAACTTTTAGAGAAAAGTTCTCTGGACGTAGCCCAGGATTTTTGGGTGAACCACGTTAAAATTGATGTCACTTTGTGGATGATATTGTGCTTTGTTTTGATATTTCTTTGGGTATATTGCTTTACTGCTTTGAAGTATAAAGGAAAAAGTAAAAATAGGTCTTATACTGTTCACCCCCCCTCTCAGTATAAGCTTGTGTTCTTCACGAAAGGGACATGATCTTAATGCATGTTGGAAATTCAAAGGTTTGGTACAATACTTAATCGAAAATAAGACATTGGCAATGGAAAACCCCATAGCACCAAACAATCAAAATATGGGAGTCTTTAGAGATCCCCTGCCTGCCCATGATGCATAGGAAAAACCCCTTCAAGTCAATGAGGTGCAAAAGAATTGCCCCATGCAGGGGTATGTAGGGATGAAAAGCATAGTGACTAGGAACAAGAGGTACCCAGGAGCTGCCCCCACGACAGCCACAAGAGAGGTTCCATCGATGTCACAACCTCAACAGCACCCTACGTAACCTCCCCCACCTAGACAAGTGGCCATGATTCGGACTAGACTTACCCAAAGTCTAAGGACCACGTCGGCTAGGCTCTCCATATATGAGCTCATTCAACAATTAGTGCCCCATCGGGAGGCTCTAATGGAGATATTAAAAGCCATCAAGTTGCAGCCCCATGAAGCAAACTCTTTCAACAACTTTGTGGGACATGTAAAACAATGTACAGAACTAGTCATCACCTTTAGAGATGATGAATTGAAATCAGTGACTGGTGATGTCGCGGATCCACCCCTACACGTCATTGCACGGGTCAACGGTATTCTATATAAAAGAGTGTTGGTGGACACTAGCTCATCCAGTAATATCATCACAACAACAGCATTGAAACATCTAAAACTACCGACATCTCACATCGTGGCCTCCATTTATACACTGTGAGCATTCAATGATGCAATATGCTCGACGGTTGGCACAATTGTCCTACCCATCCAAGTGGGAAAAAAGACTATTCATACATTATGCCATATCTTGGAAGGTGAGATGGCCTATAATATCTTGCTAGGCCAGCCTTGGATCAGGGATATGAAGTGTGTCCCTTCAATAGCTCATCAGTGCCTAAAGTATACATTTGAAAGACAGGTGCATGTAGTCTCGATAGACTTAGAGCCCTTCAAGTACTGCAATACGGTGCAATTCATGCCACAGTCAACCCTACCATCAACACATTTGGATTTTTAGTTGAATCCATCTAACCAGGGTCTGATTTCATAGGCATCCCCATTGCCTAGTCCATCGAATCCCCAATAGGATCCATATTCCTCATCTGGTCCTTCGACAATGATGCCACCTACGGTGGCCACACCAAAGGACAAGGGAAAGAAACCCCTAGAAGAGAAACTGTTGGTCATCAAATCCATAAAATAAAGGACTTTCGATGGGTTTGCGTGCCCTATACCTATGACCAAAATTGAAAGGCCGAGGGGAAGAGATGCCCCTCATGCCAATCTCCGAAGAAAGGCCGGCTCCTATACTAATCTACTTTTGGGGTTTGAGACAAGAGTGTAGGAAAGAAATAAATAGAGTAAGGGTTAGAGAAAGAAATAAAAAGAGTAAGGGTTAGAAGATGATGATTTAAGGTGGGAGAGAATAGGAAGCATGATCACTCGCTAATAACTTGAATAGCAACAAAGAACACCAAGAATAGATGAAAGAAACACGATACTCGCTTTCCTATGTATCCTTTGGATGAGTTCATAGGGTTCTCCTTTCTCTCGCTGGAATTCAGGGTTCAGAGTAACAGTGATTAAGACAAGGGAATAACAGAAACCATGACCCACCAGGCAGCATAAAAGAAAGCTTATACGATGTTTTTCCTCTCCTATGTATCCTTCAGGGCAAATTTTAGAGTACAGTCCCCAATCGCACACTAGATTCAAGATTCAGAGTCTCGGTATACGAGTGCGAGACAGGACAAAAGAATTAAGCACGAAGGCAGCATAAAAGAGAGAAATGGAGTACAAAAATCTTTAGTATTAGATGCATGACATCAAGTTACAGCAGCTTTATAGCAGAAAGTTACCCCCCTTTTTACATTGCAAATCCTGGGTTTTTATAGAGGACCCGACCTTCTGAATCATTATTACAAAAACGGTGGAGTACACCCTCGAGCCCTGAGAAATCAGTTCCTTGCTGTTGCTACGGATGATCTCTCAAATCAGCTACCAAAATTGGTAATGCTGACCGAGTCAGTCAGAGAAAGTCGCATTAAATGAGCCACTTGGGTGTCCTTGGATTGTAGGTGCGGTGCTCGAGTGGCGGCCATGCTTTCCAGGTTCTTCTTCACGGACTGATACTTCGCATCCAATTTTAAAAAATGAGCAACGGGCTTACCGGGCAAGAAAATATGCATTTATGAGGCTCTTTGATCGCCTCGAGAAAATGCCCAACTTAGGGAGCGTTCCTAGGAAGCACCTCGCTAATTTTTGCTTTGCAAAACTACTTCAGGGGCGTGGAGTGCTAAAGCCGATCTCCCTCTATCCTTCGCTGCTTCGCTAGAAAAACTGCTTCACTGATGGGTCGAGAAAAATGCTTCGGGCCGATATTATTTTGAAACGGTGGCTCAGGGGAGTTTTGGCCGAAGCACTTTCTCGACCTCTACTGCTTCGGGTGAAAACTGGCCGAAGTGGATTTTAGAAATACTTCGGGCCCGAAGTAATTTCTTTGCCTTAGCTGATTTGGGCTATCTTTTCTTCTTCGACGAAGTTGCTTGGATGCCGCTTCACAAAACTCTTCACCTGAAGTAGCCGCTGGGAATGCTTCGGGTGCAAAGCGTTTCCTTCGCTTTCTCGGCAAAGTTCTCACCCGAAGTGATGATTTGAAGCGCTTCAAGCCCGAAGCTCTTTTCTTTTCATTTTGTCCACCAGGGGGCGATAGGGAAAACCAAAATTGCCCGAAGCTCTTTTCTTTTCATTTTGTCCACCAGGGGGCGATAGGGAAAACCAAAATTGCTATAACTTATAAACAAAAGAAAACTTTCAACAAAACAAATATCATACAAAGTTTTAATTTTTATGCCCCTTGGTGGAATGTGACAATATTGTCAACATTCTTGGCGGCTCGCGAGGCAACGAGCTCGTCTCGGTGGTAGAACCCTTAGCTTTTATCCATTGGGCCAGAGTTACCTTCAGACCTTTCTCTTTGTTCCTTTTCTGGGGGTGCTTCCATAGCTTGTCCTTCCTCTTCCTCTTCTCTCTCCCCTACTACTTCTTCTCCTCCTATCACCATTGCTTCTGCTACGTCTTCAGCCATTGGCAATGGGGCCAGGTGGGTGCAGATGTCTCTTAAGGTTCGACGAACCTGAGACCAGACGCTTTTTGTGAATAGCTCCTGATATTCCAAGGATTTGACCAAAGCGCAGAACCTATCGATCTGCCCTATTTATGCATTTTGGGACCTGGTATACAGATCGTTTAGGTAGGAACCAATTCTACAGTATTTCAATATGTAATCAGCAACTTGCTTCTCTGTTATTGGTTCGGCCCATTTTTCTATCTCTGAGATGTTGCCTTCAAACTGCTGCCACTTTGGCATGATTTCTTCCTTGGCTAAGGGTTTCCCATAATTATTCATGAATCTCAGGAAGCCTAAGGAGGAAAGGTCCTCGAAGTATCCCATTGACGTGCGCCTCTCGCTCTCGAATGCGTCCAGTAGGATTTTTGCCTTTTGCACTTTCTTGGCTATGGAGAAAAAGGCATGAACTATGGCCTGGGCGGTTGACCAATCCCTTGCTATCCGACTCATCGCTGTGAGCTTCAAATCTTGATACCTTGCATTTTGGACCTTGAGGGCCAGCTTGAGTCGGGCTCTGACATTCTAAATGACCACTTCGATGATTGGCCCTCCTTCGACGGTGACAACCTAGGCTTCTATGGTGTAAGCTAAAACTGAAATGGCATTGACAGCCCAAGACCTGAAATTCTTGAGCAGATGTGAGCGAATCTCCTTGATTTTGCTCCTATCAAGTAGTCCTAGGCCTTCCTTCTCATGCAACTGGATCTGAGCTTGCAAGATCTTACTTTCAAGCTCCTTGGCCCTCAAATCATTTTTGGCCTCGCCTTTGTGCTTGATTCTCAACTGTGCACTCCAATTGTGCTATCCGTAGCTTTAGGGCGTGTGCTTCTTTTTGCATCAGCTTGCACTGCTCTTCAGCCTCTGCAAATTTGGAGCGAGCCCTTGCTAGCTCCTCCTCCAGTTTGATGTTAGCACTCTTGACTTTGAACCTGCGCTTGTTGGCAATGTTGGCATGCGCCTTGAAGGTCTCGATTCCAGTGTGCATAGAGGCGGACTCCTTGTCCACGTTCAGATGTTCCAAGTCCTTTTATGCAATTTTCCTGCCTCTAAATCGAAGATGGCGCACATCTCAGCTTGAGTGAGCGAGCACCCTTTCTTCTTTCTTGCCTCTTTTAACATTCTTTCTGTGTTCTGTCAGGCTTGGAGGACCTTTTTGGCCAAGGGGGATTCCCGTATTGAGGAAAGCTTAGAGTCGAATGCGGCTAGATCTCCAGCCGAGGGATTGAACAAATACAAAGAGTTGAAGGGGATAGCCTCATCCGAAGGTTCGACAACAGGGGTGACAGGGGCTTCGGCGAGTGGGAGCAGGTCGTGTACAATGGAGGAATGAGCCTCGGGGTTCGACATTGGACTATTAGCTTCGCCCTAGTTGATGACCGGAGGATTAGCGGTGTGGCTGGGTGAAGTAACTTTGACAAGTTTGTCCTGGCCGAAAGACTCAGGGGGAGTAGTTAGGGACACGATGTGAGAAGACGACTGACCTTGTGGAGGTAGGGTGGACAGGTGAGATCTTTCGACCAGGACCGAGATAGATTTACGAGCAACCAGAGCATAAGGTGAAGAAAACGTACCTGCGTGCCCTCTTGGAAAAGCAGCCATGGTGATTTCCTGGGTGATTGGCCCTTGTTCCTCCTGGGCCTCAGTACTTTCGGCTTCCATGACTTCCACGAGTTCCTCTGCGTTAATGACATCTACATTTGGGATCATTTTCGGGGTGAGGATAGACATGGAAGTTTTTGCTTAAGTGATCTCTCATCACCCCCAATGGGTCGTAGAGCCACCTCTGTGGTATTTGAAGTAGACCAAAATCGGCGAGCCTCTCCTCCAGGTATATGTTTTGCTTCAAGGCAAAGACTTTGATCACTCCCATCTTGAAGGGGAAGTCGTAGGTGTGTGCCCACTTTCATCCATGGCCATAGGCTTCATCGGTCACGTCGCTTTGTCGAGCAACTTCCAGGGAAAATTGGTACTCCAAAGGGAAAAAAGGCAGCAGGAAGGGCTTCCCCGTGAAGCCAAAAAGGCGGATCACAAGCCCTTGTGTCAATTGAAACACATCCCCCCTTTTCTCTAGTACCACTTTATCTCTAAGGCAGAGAGGCACCCGAGGGCTAGACTTTGTCAGGACATGCATCACAGGTCCCAAAAACTGCTGATTGAAAGGGTAATAAGACTCCGACCTCAGCAGGAGACGGGTCCACTGATATACAGGCAAAGGGATCCCATCCTTGCCAAATGGTGAAACATCACAATGGTGAAGGGCTTTATGTACATGAAAGAAGAAGAGCCAAACCAAGAAGGAACAAGGCTGGAAGTGTGGCTCCTTGCTAGCATCCTTCATGGATGCTAACCGTATATGCAAATTTTGGGCCACCCATTCTGCCCAATCGAAGAAAACTGGGTTGGTGTTCGACCGTGAAGCGTTGGGGGCATAGAACTCTCCTCTGGAAATGCATTCGGCTAGAGACACCTGCCATGGATATACCAAAGTATCGCCTGACAAGCCTGCCACCCATGCAATGATAGAGAATATATCCATGTTCTTGAAGGCCTCCAAGGGCAGGGGCATTTGGGGTCGCTTGCCGGAAGGAAGTCTGCTCTTGAGGTTTTCACGCAAAAAGCTCAGGATGAAGGGATTAGAGGTGAACTTCTCCGTTTGTTCACTCAGGCTGACATTGCAAATGGTATAGCCTTTTGGTGGCCTTTGCTGTGGTGCGAACGCTGCCTGCACATCCTCCTTCAGAATGGAAAACAACTTTTGACCCGAGGCATCCAACACCTATCTGGTTTGTGGTTGGTAGTTCTGAGCGATGGCGCATATGAGCTCGGGGTAGTGATGTGTAGGAGGGACTAGATACCAGTAGATGTGGGAATAATACGTTGCGGCCCTCTTGTTCTCCATCGAGAGCCTACTTCGCATGAAGTCGATGGTACCCCAAAGCTCGGCCATAGTTCTTGAGAGCTTTGGGTCTCTGATTTTCACCCACTTATCGACAAGTGGTTCTATGCTGGGCTCATCATCGGATTCCTCCCTTCCTTCCATTACTTGTTTTCTTGGGCGTGGGGGAGGATTGACCCTCCTAGGTCTCTGTTTCTTTTCTTCCATGGCTCTCGCCTTCTCTGGAACCGTCGTCTCTGGTTCTTTTCCCTTCTGAGTGGGGTTCTTCTTTCCCATTGTGAACGATCACAACAGAATAGCTTGTGATGTAGAAGGGTTCAGCACCTCAAAACAAGGGACGGGATAATCATGACTAATAGCGGAATCTTAGATGCAGAAGTTCTTTCGAAGAGACAGAATGCAGACTCGACTCTCATGCTTGCAAATGGTTTGTTCCTAATGGGCATCTGCATTTTATAGCTTTGGAGGGCAACTTCCTGCATTTATGGCAACTACCATAATTACTTCGTGGGCCTGTCTCAAAAGTATCGATGTGGCATCTGATTGGCCATATGGCGGCGTCGTACATGGGGCCACGCAATTCGACGATTGGATTTTGCATTAGGGAATGCAAATCGCTGCCATCTGGTACTTTAGCATGGCTTTTTGGTTAACAAACTGCCTTGGGATGAGTGTCATTTCTTTCGTATTGAGTTCATCTACTTCGGCCCCCTTTTGAGGCTACTGTCGACATGTTTCTCGAGGCACATCCTAAATGTGTTTGCCTCGTATGCGGGGTTCGACGATATGGAGTTGGCGTAGAAAATACTTCATCGTGAAGTTCTTCTTCGGGCTGATTTCCTTCATTTCGGGCCCGAAGTTCCCCTTTGCCACGCTGTTGCTTTGGTTCACGAATGTCGCCGACCGAAACCCATTTCATCGAGGAGGGCCTCGCCAAGAATTACTTAGGACGATGCCTTCGACACATTTCTTTAGCGAAGCATTTTCCACGTCCTTGGTTCTACGAGGATGAACTGCTTCGCGGTGAACTTCCCTTCATCGGCTACTTCGGACCGAAACCCCCCCGAAGGCGATTTCGACAAAGCACTAAAAACCTATATACAAAAATATATGCAAGATTTATTTATTTTTATTTTTATTTATTTATTTATTTTTTGGGTAATACATACCTCAGCGATCGAAGGTCTTTAGGTGGAGACCATTGACGGAGATTGGTAGTACTTGGCCATTCGCATCTTTGAGGATGAAGGAATTGGCCGAATTCACTTTTACTATTTCAAACGGTCCGTCCCAGAACGCATCCATTTTGTCATGATTCCCGGGCTTGGCCTTCCATGAATCCCACCTCCATACCAGGTCTCCTGCTTTGAATGTGCGATCGGATGATTTCCTTTTGAACCATTCTTGGGTGACCTCAGCATGCCGTGCGAAGTTTGGTAGGCCTTTTCATGTTCCTCTTCTAGTTGTAGTAGCTGAACCAGACGTCTCTCCATCGGGTTAGCTTCATCTTCTTCTAGCAACTGTAATGCAGGGATCTCGATGTGAGTGGGCAGGATGGCCTCCTTGCCGTAGACCAGAGCATAAGGCGAAGTCTTGATTGACCTTTTGATAGAAACCCGATCGGCCCACAAGGCCCGATCCAGAAGGAGGTGCCAAGTTCTTTTGTTTTGATCGATCAGCTTTCTCAGTATCCTCAACAGGGTTTTGTTGGTGGATTCTGCCAATCCATTGCCCTGGGGGTAATAGTTGGAAGACACTTTGTGATATATCCCATACTTGTATAGGAACTCGTTGATCTTTGCGCCCATGAAACCAGGACCGTTATCTATAATAATTGCTTCGGGGATGCCGAAGCGGGTAATCAAACCTTCCAGGAAGGTGACGACAGTATCTTGATCGACGTGTTTTGTGGGGACTGCCTCGGCCCACCTGGTGAAGTAATCAGTCGCAGTCAAAATGAATTTGTGCCCAACGGAGGAGTTTGGCGATATGGCCCCTACGAAATCCAGTCCCCATTGCTGAAAGGG
This sequence comes from Wollemia nobilis, assembly GCA_028583015.1. Classification (NCBI taxonomy): domain Eukaryota; kingdom Viridiplantae; phylum Streptophyta; class Pinopsida; order Araucariales; family Araucariaceae; genus Wollemia; species Wollemia nobilis. The sequence goes on from JAQPPZ010001063.1 coordinate 13,102,040, forward strand.
TGTTTCCACCTGTATCGGTCGGAGGGGCATCGGAGCATTTTTGCTTCGGTCGGTGAATTTCTGGCATTGCTCGCATCTACGGAAAATGGAGAAGGCATCGACAAAGAGTGTGGGCCAATAGTAACCCGCCTTGATTATCTTCAACGCTATCGCTCTTCCAAAAAAGTGTCCTCTAGATAGTCCTGAATGAAATTCACCCAGGATTCTCCTCTTATCATCATCTTTTATGCATCTGAGGAGGACACCGTCGATGTTCCTGAAAAATAGGCCTTCTGGGCGCATAGTGTATTGGGCGGACCGCATCCTGAAATGTCTTCACTACGAAGCATTCAGATGTGAGGGGCATCTACCGATGTTGAAATATTCCACTATTTCGTCGACCCAATATTTCTCGGCCCTTTCCTGATTAGCGAGGCATTCTCCTGTTGGCGAGTCATCCGACCGACAGTCCATTATTTTGGCCGTTGCGCTCTTCGCCAGCTCTTGACATAATGCGCGACCGCAAACTAGTTTGGTGGGCTTGATCTCAATATCGAACTCTTGGATTTTGCTTACCCAACCAGCTCTCTTGCTTCCTAGTTCCCCCTGAATAATGAAACTACGCACATCGGGGTGAATAACGAAGACTGTGGTTCGACTATGAGAAATGAACTGTTTGAATTTCCTGAGAGATTTCATTACTGCATGCACTTGACGCTCGATGAAATTGTACTTTTCTTCATGGGGATTGATTATCTGACTGAGGAACACGATGGGACGTTCCTCTCCATCTTCCCCCTTTTGCGTCAAGACCGCGGCGTAGCTTTCAGGTTCTCCTATTGCATACAGGATAAAATCTCGACTGTAGTCGGGGTTGATCAAGACCGGTGCCTGAACAATTCGGGCCTTGATTTCTTTGAATGCTTTTCTCCTCTCTTCTGTCCAGATGAATTCTTGCGCCCTTTTTAAAAGCTCAGACATCGGCTTAACGACCTGGGCGAAGTCTGGGACAAACTTCCTTACGAAGTTAATCTGTCCGAAGAAATATTGAAGGCCCTTTTTATCCGCTGGTATTGGGAGCTTCATCAGAGCTTCGGCTCTGTCGGGATCCATGGTGAGACCCTTTTCCGAAATTGCGTGTCCCAATAGCTTTCCTTCGCTGACTGCGAAGATAGACTTTTTTGGATTGATTGAGATGCCAAATTCTTGGCATTTTTTGAAGATTTGTTGAAGATGTTCTGGGTGGTTTTCTCTCCTTCGGGAGAAGACGGTCATGTCATCCAAATAGATAACGATAACCTTGTTCAGAAGCTCACCAAAAGCTAGGTCCATCGCTCTCTGGAAAGTAGCTCCCGCGTTCGAGAGGCCAAAAGGCATTCGCTGGTAGGCGAATGTGCCCCACTTGGTTGTGAACGCGGTCTTATGCTGGTCTTCGTCCCTGACCCAGATTTGATTATATCCGGAGAAACCATCAAGCAAGGAGAATCGTTGAGCTCCAGCTACCGAATGCAAGATCTGATCGATCTACGGGAGAGGATAGTGGTCCTTGAGGGAAGCATGATTCAGGTTGCGGAAGTCCACACATAACCGGATGTCTCCATTCTTTTTCCTGACAGGGACCAAGTTCGCTACCCAGGAAGAATGCTTGATGGGATAAATGATCTTTGCTTCGAGCATTTTTAGCAGTTCGACCTTCATCAGGACCTCGATCTTTGGATTAACCGGCCTTTGCTTCTATCGAAAAGGCTTGGCCCCTTCTTGTAATTCGATCGTATGTTGGATCAGCTGCCGATCATATCCCTTGAGGTCATGATAAGACCAAGCCACGATATCTGGGTACTTCTTACACAGACATCGGATTCGCTCTATTTCTTTCGAAGTACAATCGGTCCCGACCTTTATTACTTTCCCAGGTTCCAATTCTAAATCTTGATATTGCTACGTGCTGATCTGGATCCTGTGGGAGAGCGATCGATCATTTTGGTCGAAAAGGCTCTCAAGCATGATCAATCCCTTGGGAACGTGATTGTTCTTCAACTGGACCAATCCTTCGTATTCTTCCCCATCAGGGCTTCGGTCTTCGACTATAGCGACTTCTTGGATCATGAAATTAACAATCTGCTCATCGTTGTCAAAAACTTTCCAGTGTAAATCTCTGTCCGGGATAGAGGGTCTATAGATCATCCTTACAACCTTCGGCTTATGCACCATATCGTCCACTAGAGAATATCGGGCTGCGATGGATGCTAAGACATCTGCATGTCGATTCTTTTCTCATGGAATAGACTGTAGATTGAGGGATTCAAACTGGTCGAACAGGTCCCATACCCTATTGCGGTATGATTTAAGATAGTGCTTCTTTGAAGAGCATCTCTTGGTGACCTGGTTGCAAACTAGTTCAGAATCTCCGAAGATTTGAAGATGCCTTATGCCTAACTTGTCAGCTTTCTTGAGTCCTAAGCACAAGGCTTCATATTCTACTGCATTGTTGGTGCAGCTCCATGTCAATCGGTAGCAATATTCCTTTTGCTCACCGGATGGCGAAATTAGAAGGATTCCTGCCCGACGCCATTTTTGCATCGGGCATCGTCGAAGAACAATTTCCATAGTCCTTCTTGAGCAGAAACCTTCCCCTCCATTTTGGCTGGTTTCTCAGACTTGGCGATGGTGTAGCATCCCACCTCGGTCTCTATCATGGCATTGAAATCTGCCAACGAAAATTCATCTTCACAACACAACTGTGCGAGGGATTCCTGGACCGGATCCACTTGCTCTAGCTCCTCCGCGATCGTATGCACAAGGTCACCGCTTTCTTCCTCGGACATCTTCTGAACCAGGAACGTAGAAGGCTTTTCATTATAGATCTTCACCTTCTTCCCTTTGAAGGGGATCTCCGGATGAGTGTAGTCCATGGACAGGTATCCGCCTGCATTTGCTGTGAATTCCCTCGACAGGCACATGCTGAAGTAGGGCTCAAGGTCCACGACTACCACCTCTTGTATGACTATGATTTGAGGTGTCTTATGTAGTCGAATAGGAATGTCTTTGATGACACCTACAGTCTTCACTGGGGTACCGTCCAACTGGAGGACTCCGTGACTGCTTCGTGTGTATTCCATGCCTATTTCCTCGCATACTGCCTTCGGCATGACTGTCGTCGCGGCTCCAGAATCTATCATACAGTTATGCACGATATACCCTTCCATTTGTAAGGATAAGTAGAACGGTGGTGGTCTATTTTTTCCCATGATGGATGCGGACAGAGTTTGCACTAGGGCGAGCGGCTCTGCCTTCTTTGTATTAATCCTCTTCAATGATTCTTGTAGCAGGTCCACTTGTCCAGGAAGTTGCAGAGCATCATACAAACTGATTTTGGCTGGAATCCTCTTCAACTCCTCTACGATGTTGTAGGCTGGGGAGCTATGCACCTCAGGTTCCTTTCTTGGTTCGTACTTGGTGCGATATTGCTCTGTCGCTTTGACCCTTTGTCGCTTGGTGAGCGAGGGAAACTTGAGCTTCTCCTTAGCCTGTTCTTTGGTCTCCACCTGAGGTGGTTCGACAGTGGCCTTTTGGGCCTTTTCTTTGACTGGAGCTGGCGGAGGAGCTTCGCTCGGGGCTGAAGAGGAGGATTGTCCTTTCTCAAATTGGGCGTGTACCTTCAAAGGATCCATCTGAGTAGCATCCACCTCTATCGACCTTTTACCTCCCCTGGTAAGGACCGCGACTGGCTCTTCCTTGCCGATTGACAAGTTCTGATCCAATTGTCTGATGACGTTGACTTGACCGCCTTGACCATTGCTAGCTAGTGTCTGCACGTAGTGTTGATGCAACATGCATGTATTCTCCTCGTGAGGATCATTACATGTAGAGCACCAATATACATGATCGGAAGTGCTTGGGGCTTCATCTATCGCAACATTTCTTGTCGAAGCTTTTCCTTGATGGACCGCTTGATCTCTGGTAAGCGCAGGTGTGGGATAAGACCTTCTTGGTAGAAACTCTTGTTGCGCTTGCTTCTTCTTGACAACGGTCATATCGTTGGACAAGGTCTATACTGTGGCATTTAACGATTGCATTTCTTGCAGTATCTTGGCCTGCATATCATCGGCCTTGGGAACTGATGGTAAAGAAGCCATAGTCGATATCGGAGGCAAGGTAGGATGTTGGAGGGGTGCTGGCAACATTGGAAATGTTGGAGTGATGGTGGGGGGCATAGTTGAAAGTGTTGGGAAATGTATCTGTGGAGCAGTGATCTATGACACAACGGGATTCGGGTTCCAGGATGAGATCGGGTATGCAGGGATTGCAAAAATCTGTGGAGCGACTGCGCTCGCATACTGGGCTTGAAGGAACTCGGGGAGTATGGGCATTGGCATTCTTTGAGGGAGTTTTCCCATGGCTATGAGGTCCATTTCTGCTTTCTTGGCTAACCCATACAACTCTGGAAAAGTATTGACATTTGAGTACCTTATCATAAGACCGATATCAAGGTTGAAAGCCCGAAGGAAGTAGTACGCCGTGGCTTCGTCGGTTGGGCGAAGTCCAACTGGGACTCTTTGCCAGGTTCGAGCGAACCTAACATTGAAGTCTGCAATCTCTTCTTGTGGATGTCTTTGGATTGAAGTGAATTGCTGCAGAAGAGAAGTTGGATCGATGGACTCATTGAAGCCTTGCATCAACTGCCTTGCTAACTGGTCCCATCCCGTAATAGTGTCGGATGGCAGAGATCTGTACCAATAGAGGAGTTTTCCTCTAAGGGAGAGAACCAGGAGCTTCACCATCACTCGTTCTTCTATGATATCATGGATTGCCGCTAGGGAAATGATGTCCTGGATATGCTCTAGAGCAGTCTTTCCAGTTTCGTCGAACGTTGGAAGTTTTTTAATTGCAACGGGTGGAACTTGCCCTTGGCCCACGAGATTCAATGGTGAAGAAGAATTCCATGCTGGAAATAATCTGGGCGGCGGTTGTTGTTGTTGTTGTTGTTGGGCCATATTTGTGCCTGGGTTCTGTGGAACAGAGGTCCCCGAAGTCCCTCTTGGGTTGCTCATCGGAAGGCCAATGGGAACGGAGGCACTAGGATGCTTCGATGAGTTGGGAGGATTCAGAGGAAAACTAGCTGCTGTGCTATCGAAAGTTATGCCTTGCTCGTCAACAGCAGCCTCTTGCGAGGACGTCCCACGTAAGAGATATTCGAGGGTAACTAACCTAGATCGTTCCCCAAAGGCATCAATATCAAGCTCAAAGAACTTGGTTTCCTCTCCTCTATTCCTAACTCTCCATCTTGTTTGCATGAAGGCACAAGCTTTAGTACTGGTCTTTACGACTTGAAGATTCTCGGGTAAAATAGAGTCGCCAGATGCTAAGAGTCTCTTAGTAATGAGGGCATCGATTCTCACTACTACTCAGGGGATGAGACTGACCGGATCTCACCGGGAACTTGTTGGAACTACTGGCTCCGGTGAAGACGGGCTAGAAATTTTCTCAAATATGGGACCTTGTGTCCCACCGAGCGTGCCAGAAACTGTTGGTCATCAAATCCGCATAGGAAAGGACTTTCGATGGGTTTGTGTGCCCTGGACCTATGACCAACATTGAAAGGCCGAGGGGAAGAGATGCCCCTCATGCCAATCTTCGAAGAAAGGCCGGCTCCTATACTAATCTACTTTTGGGGTTTGAGACAAGAGTGTAGGAAAGAAATAGAAAGGAGTAAGGGTTAGAGAAAGAAATAAAAAGAGTAAGGGTTAGAAGATGATGATTTAAGGTGGGAGAGAACAGGAAGCACGATCACTCACTAATAACTCGAATAGCAGCAAAGAACACCAAGAATAGACGAAAGAAACGCGATACTCGCTTTCCTATGTATCCTCTGGACGAGTTCACAGGGTTCTCCTTTCTCTCTCGCTGGAATTCAGGGTTCAGAGTAACAACGATTAAGACAAGGGAATAACAGAAACCACGACCCACCAAGCAACATAAAAGAAAGCTTATACGACGTTTTTCCTCTCCTATGTATCCTTCAGGGCGAATTTTAGGGTACAGTCCCCAATCGCACACCGAATTCAGGATTCAGAGTCTCAGTATACGAGTGCAGATAGACAAAAGAATTAAGCACAGAAGGCAGCATAAAAGAGAGAAATGGAGTACAAAAATCTTTAGTATTAGACGCAGGACATCAAGTTACAGCAGCTTTCTAGCAAAAAGTTCCCCCCATTTTTACATTGCAAAGCCTAGGTTTTTATAGAGGACCCGGCCCTCTGAATCATTATTACAAAAATGACGGAGTACACCCTCGAGCCCTGAGAAATCGGCTCCTTGCTGCTGCTGCGGATGATCTCTCAAATCGGCTACCAAAACTGGTAATGGTGACCGAGTCAGTCGGAGAAAGTCGCATTAAATGAGCCACTTGGGTGTCCTTGGATTGTAGGTGCGGTGCTCGAGTGGTGGCCATGCTTGTCGGGTTCTTCTTCATGGACTGATACTTCGCATCCAATTGCCAAAAATGAGCAACGGGCTTATCGGGCAAGAAAATATGCATTTATGAGGCTCTCTGATCGCCTCGAGAAAATGCCCAACTTGGGAAGCATTCTTGGGAAGCGCCTCGCTGATTTTTGCTTCGCAAAACTACTTCGGGGGCATGGAGTGCCGAAGCCGATCTCCCTCTATCCTTCGCTGCTTCGCTGGCAAAACTGCTTCGCTGATGGGTCGGGAAAAACGCTTCGGGCCGATCTTCTTTTGAAACGACGGCTCGGGGGAGTTTTGGCCGAAGCACTTTCTCGACCTCTACTGCTTCGGGTGAAAACTAGCCGAAGTGGATTTTAGAAATACTTCGGGCCCGAAGTAATTTCTTTGCCTTAGCTGATTCGGGCTATCTTTTCTTCTTCGACGAAGTTGCTTGGATGCCGCTTCGCAAAACTCTTCACCCGAAGTAGCCGCTGGGAATGCTTCGGGTGCGAAGCGTTTCCTTCACTTTCTCGGCAAAGTTCTCGCCCGAAGTGATGATTTGAAGCGCTTCGGGCCCGAAGCTCTTTTCTTTTCATTTTGTCCACCAGGGGGCGATAGGGAAAACCAAAATTGCTATAACTTATAAACAAAAGAAAACTTTCAACAAAACAAATATCATACAAAGTTTTAATTTTTCTGCCCCTTGGTGGAATGTGACAATATTGTCAACAAGAACCACCCCTCGTCTCAACCATCTCTACCGAAGAGATGCCTAGCCAAATGGAAGTCGAGATGCCTAGTTCGCCCCACATGAAGTGGACTCAGGAAGGACTCCCATTCGCTCCCCCTCAATGGCCAACGGTCACCATTGAGATGGCCAACACGGGCCTGGGGGAGTATCTAGTGAGGAACATTGTAGCAACACCCATTCTTGAGTCCATGTAGGACATGGGGAGACCTCGACTTCCCATCAGCTCTATGATTCCTCTAGGCTACCCACCCAATCAGACAAACTTTGTTTATGGGGGCCTGGATAATGGCAATGAGACTTGTATGCAAGAAGACGAAGATGAAGAGCCCTTTTCTAAGGATGTCAACTATCTGTCCAACTCTGATTTCACTTTGAGATATCTTGGCCAATGCAATTGCCACGGATATGGGTTGGGTAGGTATGAGCAAGGAGTGCATGTTCTTTGCCAACCGAGATATCAAATGTCGTATGACAATTCAGGAGTAGGGTTCAACCATCCCCTGCCCCTAGACATAGAACATGCAAGGCCTAGGGATAGGCAACAAGGATGGGTTGCCATTAGATCCATATGCCAATCCTAACACAAAATATACATTGGGGGATTATCACCCATTGCTAACAACCAACCTTGTTGACCACAACAACCCTTTCCCTTCGACCAAAAAGGGGGGAAATTCGAGGACTCACTTACAAGAAGGATATGGACAATACCAAGAATTGTCTTCAGAAGATGAGTCAGAATACAAGGTAGCACCTTGGGATCCTTTCAAGTCTGATAGCAATCATTCAAAAGTGCATCCCATGGATGATGATCAAGAGAGATTCCTGACAATGTTCCCTTTGGATGTTTCAATTGAGCATATGCTACCTCAAGAGAATCAGGTCCCCCTGCAAAGAGTAGAACAACCTTGATGGGACCACATTAATCTGCTCAAGCAAGATGAGCCTCATATGTCGCAAATAGCTATTGGAGCCAACGAAGGCCTTTGGATCTCCGACAGTGATTATGAAGATGAAACTGATATGGCTTATCTCAATCATATGAAAAAACAACAATATCCCTTGGACATAGATGACATGTTTGAACAAATACACATAGGGCCACGACATAGGTGGCACCTCAACCTGACGTAGTTATAGCAATTACTGCACCTGCCACTCTCGGTATACAGAGAGCATCTTCCACTTGGAGACCCTATTAAACCATTAGTGTCTAGGGCAGACCCTATCCTTTTATCCACACATAAGGCCAATCCATTTGTGCCAGTACCTCCAGATCCAAATTCAAAGCACAAATATCATCTAGGATGTTCGAGCAGTCACACCCACGGTAATGGAGACCACAATCATTTCATTAACATGATATCCATTGATTTAACCACCCCCATCCATGATCCAGTCGACTCGACATGGTCATTGCATCTAGACCTAGATGCTATATACTGGGATCACGCTGACACACCACCATCCCCATCAGAGTACTGGCCTTGTGGTGGGATGTTCCATTTCACCCTAGGATAGACTCAGGATGTCTTCCATGCTGAAGAGGAACCTGACGTTCCGAATGATGATCTAAATTCAGCAAACGATATCCACTTGATCCTAACTCCACACCAGTTCGAGGACGGATCCCACATGTCAGTCGAGGAGATGACTGACGTAGACATCGGCTCAGATCCAATGAATTTACAAATCATCAAGCTGGGGGTAAGTCTATCCCCCGAAGAGCAAGCCGACTACATTGCCCTTCTCAAAGAGAAGAAGGAGGTTTTTGCATGGTCCTACAAAGACATGCCCAAAAGCTCCAAGGATTCTCATAATCGCTTGGTCAACCCCAAAATGCCCCAAAGGTGTCCATAAACCCTTTGGTCAACCCAAAAGCTCCAAGGATTCCCACAATCTCTTGGTCAAAACCAAAATGCCCCAAAGGTGTCCATAAACCCTTTGGTCAAACCAAAAGCTCCAAGGATTCTCCCAATCTCTTGGTCAAACCCAAAATGCCCCAAAGGTGTCCATAAACCCTTTGGTCAAACCAAAAGCTCCAAGGATTCCTACAATCGCTTGGTCAACCCAAAATGCCCCAAAGGTGTCCATAAACACTTTGGTCAACCCAAAAGCTCCAAGGATTCCCATAATTACTTGGTCAAACCCAAAACACCCCAAAGGTATCTATAAACCCTTTGGTCAAACCAAAAGATCCAAGGATTCCCACACTCATTTGTTCAACCCAAAATGCCCTAAAGGTATCCATAAACCCTTTGGTCAAACCAAATGCTCCAAATCGCTTGGTCAACCTAAAATTCCCTAAAGGTATTCATAAACCCTTTGGTCAAACCCAAAGCTCCAAGGGTACCCATAACCGCTTGGTCAAAATAAATATTCAAAAACAAGCAAAAACAATAAAATCATCAAAAATAACAAAAAAATTGCATCTCCATTCCATGCATACTCATAAAAATCAAAATACAAAAATATAGGTTGTTGGAAAGTTACCATTAGTAAAAAGGTTAAAAATTTGATTTTACCTTGGGTAAAGGTAACTTACCTTTTACCTTACCTGGACGGCAGTGGACGGCAGCATTTTGGCGGCAAGAGAACTCAAGTTTACTTTCTTTTCCCCCAATTTCTCCTTTCCCCCATTTTCTCTCAAAATGGTTATTTACTATTTATTTAATCTGTGTAACCTTATGATTTTGGTTAGCAATTTATCGTTTTATCTCCACACTCACCTTTCACATTTGGTATCAGAGCGGAGATCCGAGATCGGCCCAAATCCCGAGGCAGTGGGGCCTGCAGTTCGAGGTGATCGCACGGATCTCGAGGCAGCCCATAGGAGCTGAGGCGACATGGATCTCGAGGTGGCCTACAAGTGCAAATCGGCATGATTCTTGAGGTGCTAGTGGAGTTGGACGAGGTGGCCCATAGGAGTAGCAGATCGATGCGATTCTCGAGGTGCTATTGATGTGGCATGGTGACCTGCAGCATGCAGCCCGAGGCGCTGGTGACGTGGCGTGGTGTGATGTGGCGACCGGTAGCATGTAGCCCAAGGTGTTGGTGATGTGGCATGGTGTGACATGGCGAGGTGTGACCCATGCGTGGCCCGAGGCAAAAGGTGGTCTGCACTGTCAGAGACTTCCCATAGGCAGTCAAAGCACTATCTGTGCTTAGCTCTTCTTAAAGAGCTAAAACATCGCCTCACGGGCGATGTGGGACTAAAGTCCCAAGAAAATAAATTGAGATTCACGCCGAAGTGTGAAGCCAATAATAGCTTCGTGCTCGACGTGAAGGCTATAGGCCAGGGAGCCCGCTTAGCTCCCGGATCAGCCCGATAGCACAACGGCTACCCTAAGCCTTGACTCCCGTGAGGTCGAACGTTCGATCCTCGGCGGGGTCATTTAAAAAAAAAAAAAAAGCTTCACATGATCAAGCGAAAGCTATAGGCCAGGGAGACCGCTTAGCTCCCGGATCTGCCCGGTAGCACAGTGGCTACCCTCTGCCTTGACACCCGTGAGGTCGCACGATCGATCCTCGGCGGGGTCAATTTAAAAAAAAAAAAAAAATTAATAAAAAACTATAAGGAAATTTTTTAATTTTGTTAAAATTGTTTTTTATTTATTGTAATTTCCTGAGAGGAAATAACTGTACAATTAAAAAAAAAAAAAATTAGCAAAATTTTATTTATCATTTAAAAGTAGATCAAAGACATTTCCTAAGAGGAAATAATTGTAAAGTTTTTTTTTTTTTTAACTTTGAAAGTTGAAATTCTTTTTTTTTTTTTTTAATTCCTAAGAGGAAATCTTTGTAAAAGAAAATTTATGGGAAATTTTCTTAAATGATAAGATCAGAAGGATGTTATCATGCCCTCTACAAGTTATTACTGAGAACAAATGCTGAAAACTTTGATAGGCACGTGAAAACACTAGGACTTAATACAGTTTTTTCACAGTTGCAAAACGTGGTTATTGCACACCAGAGAAATCCTGATCTAGGATACGAAGCAGATTCAGAAGATAACTCCTTTGGTAGTATGTTTGAACAATCCGACACAGTGGCAATTATTTCACAAGGATCTGAATATACTCATTATAGTAATTCAGTTGAAATCCTTCAAACTCCTGAAATAATATTGATCAGTGATGATGATGAACAAGTCGCTGACAATTTTGTAATTGCTGAACAACAAGAGTGAGTTGTTTATGATTGTAAATCAAGCAAGGCTTGATAGTTTGTAAAGTCTTTTTTGAAATAAGACTATATAAGAGAGAGGTTTCTTGTTTTAGTAGATAATAATGGGATCACATAATAATATACCAATTCCCGAATTCATTGGGGATAATTATGAGTACTGGTCCATCAAGATGAGGACATTACTCATTGAAAAAGGACTATGGGATATTATTGAATATGGATACATTGCTCCAACAGATTGGACTACTTTAAGTGCAAATGACAAGAAGATCTACAAAGATGCATAGAAAAATAATTCTTTTGCCTTATACCATCTTCAATCAGCATTAGATCCAAGTATCTTTCTTAGAATTGCATCTTACTTAAGCACTACGTGATGCATGGAATGCCTTGAAAGAAGGATTCCAAGGAAGTGATAAAGTAAAGCAAGTTAGGCTTCAGACCTTAAAAAGAGATTTTGAAAATCTCAGAATGAATGAAAATGAAAGATTCGGAGACTACTGTGTACGAGTCAAAGTAGTAGTTGATATGATGCAAACTTTAGGTGATGACACAAAAAATGAAACAATTGTGAAGAAAGTGTTGAGAACACTTCTTCCTAAGTGGAATCACATTGCCATCATAATTGAAGAATCCAAAGACCTTTATACTCTTAAATTTGATAGTTTGATTGGATCATTAACATCACATGAAGAGAGACTTCAAGGAGCACCTTCACCAAGCTATGGAGGTGATGACAAAGCCTTCACTTCGAATGAAACTGCAAGACGAGGACAAGGAAGAAGCTGAGGTAGAGGACAACAATAAAGAGGCAAAGGCCAAAGCAACTCCTACAGAGGAGGTAATCAAAACAGAGGTGGAAATCAAAATAGAGGATCCAATCAGAACCAAAGCGGCAATGCAGGTCATGGAAATCAAGGACGAGGAAGTAACAAGACTAAAACAACTTGTTTCAATTGTGGGAAACAAGGACACTTCGCTCGTGACTGTTGGTCAAAGACTTCAAAAGATCAAAGCAGTCAATATGGCTCATTCTACGAAGAAGAAGAAGGTCCACCAAATATTTTTCTCTCTTATGGACAGCCAGATCAAAATCTAAATGATACATGGATTTTAGATACTGGTTGCTCCAACCACATGAGTGGCAAAGAAAATCTCTTTGCTACATTAGATACAAATTACAAATCACATGTTAAGTTAGGGGATAATAAATCCTTGCAAGTTGAAGGCATAGGAGCTATGGAAGTTCCAACAAAAGAAGGCCTTAAAAATGTGAATGACATATACTATACTCCACAGCTACAACACAATTTGTTGAGTGTTGGCCAAATGATGGAGAAGCATTACAAATTAGTTTTTGATGAAAGAAAATGTACAATCTTTGATAAAAACAATTGTAACCGAGTCATCACAGAAGTACCTATGACAAAAAATAGCTTGTTCCCTCTAAAATTTGGTGAGCCAGGGGGAGCTCAACTTGCAAACATTGCTATTACAAATCCAAGTGAATTGTGGCACTTGAGATATGGTCACCTCAATTCCGCTAGCTTGAAAATGTTAACATCACAAGTTATGGTGACAGGACTACCAAAAATTCCAGAACATAAAAAGGTATGCGAAGCATGTGCTTTGGGAAAGCACTCCAGAACAAAGTTTCCAAGAGGCCGAGCATGGAGAGCAAGCTATCCTCTTCGACTAGTACATTCGGACATCTGTGGTCCAATGCAAACAAAAAGCCTTGGAAACAATTCTTATTTTCTAACATTCATAGATGATTATTCTAGAATGTGTTGGATCTATTTTCTGAAACACAAATATGAAGCATTTGATTGCTTCATAGACTTCCGAAATAATGTAGAAAAGAAAAGTGACTACTATGTCAAATGTCTTTGCACTGATAAAGGAGGAGAGTACTCCTCAAATTAATTTTTACATTATTGTAAGCAAAATGGGATAAAAATGCAGTTCACCACTGCCTATACCCCACAGCAGAACGGTGTGGCCGAGAGAAAGAACCGCACCCTTGTTGAAATGGCATGAACAATTCTTCAGGCAAAGCATCTCACAAACTACTATTGGGCAGATGCAGTGAGAACAAGTGCATATATTCTAAATAGAAGTCCGACTTCTAGTTTAGATGGTATCACTCCTTATGAAGGATGGTACGGTAAGAAACCAAATGTCAAACATTTTTGAGTATTTGGTTATTTAGCTTATGCACACATTCCTGAGGAGAAGAGAAAGAAGCTTGATCCAAAGATTCAAGCATGTGTTTTTGTAGGGTATTGTGATTCAACCAAAGGGTATGGATTGTACAATCCCAAGACACATAAAATCATTATCTCCAGGGATGTAATTTTTGATGAAGGGGGAGAATGGGGTCATAAAAAATTTGTTGATTTTGACTCTAATTCGGACAGTTCCACATTAGTACCTCCCACATTGGTACAACCCAAGAAAAGCAGTGGAAAAAATCCTTCACAAATTCCACATCAGGAAACTTCATCAAGTACATCAAGTGGTACACCAAGTCCAAGAGGGACTTCTTTTTTGGCACCCCCAAATTCTCCAAAATTATTTCAGAGATCTGTAAGCGCTCCAAGTCTGATGGATATTGATCTAGTTTCTCAAAGGAAACAGAAAAATAGAGGAAAGTGCATACTACAGAGTCATCCATCTTCTCAAATGTTGGATAGGAATTTCCAATAAAGGTACACTAGGAGTCAAGCTAGTGAGATGGACGACATTTTGTCAAGACTCAAAAATATTCAAATGTCAAGAGATGATGAGTCTCATGAACCAAGGGGTGATGTAGTCAATTATGCTTTGTTGGCTGCTGCACAGCTAGAACCATCTAGCTATGAAAAATCTTGCACTGAAAGTATATGGCAAGATGCCATGGAAGAGGAAATATCCTCAATTAAAAAGAATGATACTTGGGAGCTTGTGAAGCTTCCCAAGGAAAAAAATGTGTTGGATGTAAATGGGTCTATAAGACCAAATTCAATGCTGATGGAAGCATTGAGAGGCACAAGGCAAGATTACTAGCTAAGGGTTTTACTCAAAAATATGGAATAGATTATGAGGAAACCTTTGCTCCAGTTGCTCGACAAGAAACAATCAGAACTGTTATTTCCTTGGCAGCTCATAAAGGATGGAACATTCAACACATGGATGTGAAAAGTGCATTTTTAAATGGATACCGATAGAAGAGGTGTATGTTCAACAACCTCAAGGTTTCCAAGAACCAGGAAAAGAGAACCTTGTTTATAAATTGAAAAAAGCACTTTATGGCCTCAAGCAAGCACCACGAGCATGGTACTCACGAATTGACGACTATTTCAGCAAATATGGTTTCACAAAAAGCAAGAGTGAACCAACTATATACTACCTGAAGAATGGAGTAGATATCCTCATAGTTTGTTTATATGTGGATGATCTAATATTTATGGGTAGTAATAATAAAATGAATATGGAGTTCAAAAACTCCATGATGAATCATTTTGAGATGAAGGATCTCGGATTAATGAGATACTTCCTAGGAATGGAAGTACATCAATCAAAGAATGGGATCTTCATATGTCAACAGAAATATGCTCATGACATGATCAAGAAATTTGCTATGCAGCAGTGCAAATCAATTGCAACACCAACCAGACATGGAATCCAGCTAAGCAAAGAAGATGGAGCACCAAAAGTTGACTTGACCAATTTCAGAAGCATGGTTGGGAGTTTAATGTTTCTCACCAACACTAGACCAGATATACAGTATGTTGTTTCTCTTGTATCACGTTTTATGGCATGCCCATCCGAGCTGCATCTTCAAGCAACCAAACAAATTTTACGATATGTAAAAGGTACATTGGATTTTGGAATCCATTACCACAAGTCTAACTCTGTGAAGTTAATTGGTTATAGTGACAACGATTGGGGCGATAATATAGATGATAGAAAATCTACATCAGGGAACTGTTTTAGTCTAGGTTCAGGACTAATAACTTGGAGTTCCAAGAAGCAATCTATTGTAGAATTATCATCTACAAAATCTGAGTACATAGCCATTACTCATGCTAGTACTCATATCCTCTGGTTGAGGAAAATCCTTGAAGATATTGGCAAAAAAAAATTGGTCCAACCAAACTGAATTGTGATAATATCGAGTGCCATACATTTGGCATATAATCCGATCCACCACAAAAGGTCAAAACATTTTGATATGAAGTATCACTTCATAAGAGATATGGTGGAACAACAGACAATTGAGCTTCAATATTGTAGCACTTTGGATAATACAGCAGACATCTTCACCAAAGGCATGGCTAAAGCTCAATTTATAAAGCTAAGAGACTATATAGTCAGTCCTCTCAACTTTAAGGGGGAGAATGTTGGAAAGTTACCATTAGTAAAAAGGTTAAAATTTTGATTTTACCTTGGGTAAAGGTAACTTACCTTTTACCTTACCTGGACGGCAGTGGACGGAAGCATTTGGGCGGCAAGAGAACTCAAGTTTACTTTCTTTTCCCCCAATTTCTCCTTTCCCCCCTTTTCTCTCAAAATGGGTATTTACTGTTTATTTAATCTGTGTAACCTTATGATTTTGGTTAATGCAATTTATCGTTTTATCTCCACACTCACCTTTCACATAGGTTGCATTAGGCATCACATCCATACATTGCATAATTGTTAGGTTATACATGTCAAAAGCACCATAGACTGTAATTTTTCGACAATTCCTTCATTTTCCACATTCCATTCATTTTATACATACATACATACATCCCGAATAACACCATCCCCATTGTTCGTATAGTCAGTTGCATCCTAATGTATGTAGGGTTTTTGTCATTTAGCTGTCTTTAAATTTCTAGCCAAAAGCTGTACAAAGTTAAACGGATTTTACCAGGGAAAGTTTTACTTGGGTTACGTAACATCCCTACACAAGTTAAAACACATAAAAGAATTCCTAAGTTGTGTGAATGCAAGAGACACCTACAAAGAAGTCTAGGGTACCATAGGTGAATTATTAGTCTGTTCATCCCCCTGTGTGAATGGTTCAAGAGTGCTAAGAATTGACAAAAGGACAAGCTCTTCCCCATTAATTCCCCTAAATAAATAGTGGCTTTCAGCACTACCACAAATCCCACTCACCATTGGTCCCTAAGGTTGTAAGGATTCGTACTACACGTCCCTGCCAAGGATGGGTAGTCATCCCCAAAGCCTCAAAGGATCGATGCCATTCAAAAAAAAAATTCCCACAAGCCATCATCACAATCACCTTTGGTCTCCCAAGTCGTAAGGATTCGTACTACACATCCTTGAACAGGATGGGTAGTCATCCCCAAGGCCTAAAAGATCAATGCCCTTACTTCATAATCTCCATCATCCCCTTTGGTTCCCAAAGTCATAAGGATTCATACTACACATCCCTGAATAGGATGGGTAGTCATCCCTAAGGCCAAATGGATCAAGGCCATTCATATGCCAAAAACATACAAGCTTAACCTTATAAAGCTCAAAAGCAAAATCAAATAACAGTGGTTCTCGCCACTATTCAACATCCTTGCTCAAAAATAAAGAGAAAAATAAATAGTGATTTTCATCACTATGTATACGAGAAAGTATCTTAAACCATTGAGCAAACAAACTACTTGAGCTTGAATCCCTAGAATTCTTAGCATTCAAAAACCATCTAGGTGATCCTCATTACGGGTTTGGTGGACAACCTACCTGGCAATGGCGGTATCCTAACTGCATGATGATATGTCTGTCACATTAGATTTGCATGTGAGCAGACCAATGTTTGCATGTGGATGAGCTAGCCTGTGGTACCTTAGATTGTCCCGTGGATTAATCTTGCTACATACAACAACAGAGTTAGTGGAGCTAGTTAGGTGATCCTTAGTACAGGTTTGGTTGATAGCCTATCTGGAACTAGCGGTATCCTGATAAATACCACATAAATGAACTCACTTGCACACATAGGGATGTGAAATAACTTGGTTAACTTCCAATTCAGATTTATACCTTATTCAAAAGTCTTGCGAGATAAATGTACAGTCTTGGCTAGTTAATTAAAATATCTAAATCTCAGCAAAGCTTAACTACATTTTAAAACAACTGGTACATTTCATTCCATACATCACCATAAAAAAATATGCAAAATACAAAAATAAATTTTTCACATGCAAAGTCATTCCACACAGCCATCCCATAAGTACAGGAAGCCAGTAAATCTTGTACAGTCTATGGTGCCATCGACAAGTTATCAACAACTCATTTCATTCTTTCCATATGCATACGTCATATAATTAGAAACATCGCATTCATAATCCCACATGCATATATCATCATAAATAAATTGTGCATAAATAGAAAAACCACCCATGACAAGTGCATAAACACAAAGAAAGTCATCTGTATATATATCATCAAAAATGCCCGCAGGCTACAATAAACCGGTCCTCTGACCTCACAACAGAGTAAAAATTTAAAAAAATAGCAAAAACATTACCAAAAAAATGTGCCTTTGTGCTTGACATTCTTGGCATGCAAAATAGACATCGGGGTCATAAATAATCACTATCATACTCCCTAAGAAGGCTACCATAGCCGGACCACTCCATGGGAGGACGAATTTTCAAGAATTTCATCCCCAAACGGCATCGCAAAACGGGTCAAAACCCAACCAAAAATAGCAATCACATTGCCGAACGATGGCGCTTTTGCGCTTGACATTCTTGGCATCCAAAACATATGTTAGGGTTACAAATTGTCACTATCCTACTCCCTAAGAAGGCTATCATAGCCGGAATGCTCCATGAGAGGACGGATTTTTGACAATTTCAACTTCAAAATGCATCACAAAAAGGGTTCACACCCACCAAAAATAGGTCAGAATGTTTGAAAACTGCTTTCGCATTCAATGCTAAACAACTAAAGGCACCCTTACCTAAGTCATCTTGGGTCAAGCAACTCGTCGCTTTTCTCATGTTGGTCATTCCCTCATCGATTCATCACTTGAGGGGGTAGTCACACTTAGTCACTAATCAACAAAAACACACCCAATCAAGGAAATGGCACGCATTCAAAGGATCATTGACAAAGACAATCGTGCCCCTGCTTGGGGCAGCAAACAAGCAATAATCACAAGCTGATCAAACACTCGGCATTTGTGAATCATGAACTCAAGGTTCCCACAGACAAAAGGTTGCACCCTTTTCCTATTCATGACTGATCAATGTCCAAGCTCAAGTAACACCTCACTAAACAAGGTTAACACTTGAATTAAGTTCCTTAGCTCGCCAAAAGCAAGGATTCAAGAATGCATGACCTTTCCACACTTGGGGCATCAAGAGTTGGTTAGGTTACTAAGAAACCCTAATAATTAGTGCTTTGGTTATCTATTTTTGCTCGACGTTGTGCCTTGCACAACGCTTCCCAAAAATGGGCATCTATAGACACCAAAAAAACACCAATCTGATTATGTGACGACAAGCGCTGATCGCATTGACACACACAGCCCCTAGGGCAGCCCCTAGAGGTTAAACAGTGGTCATAACCACTCCCAAAAGCAATTTGGAGGTTAGAGGTCAATTTGGCACATTTTTGGCACCTTGCTCTCTAATCGTCCCACCCAAGGATGATTACAAACTGGAATTCGTCCCACCAAGGGATGAATATCAGCATTCGCCCCAGGATGAGGTGAATAGCAAGTTTGACTGGAAAAAAATTAAACCTCGACAAGTCCACCAGTTAACTGAAGCTTCAGGCCATGCAATTGCGAGGAATGGCTCCAAATCAAGAAGAGAGACTTCAGTCATGCATGTCTTTATTTTAGAGACCTCATGCAAGGAGATTCTAAATCAGGGAATTATATTTTCTCTCAAAATAGGACAAACAACTCAAGTGGCACCCTCGCATGTGCAATTCAAACAGAGAGACCCTAGGTCTATAAACTGGTGAGTTTTCTCACCCAAAAAATATATAGAGAAGGAGCATTTGAGCAATGAAGTGCTGCCAATTTACCTACCTACTTGCGATTTGTGCCTTTCACATCCTTAATCTCTCATTCGAAAGGGAGGTTATTGGGTGACTATTGGAAGCACGAATCAAGACCCAAAACCCAAATTTTGGCCACAATATCCCACAAAATTTTTCGACAACACCACATAAGAAGTTTTGGACCCATCCCAATTGGATTGGTGCAGAAATAGAGTTCCAAACGGTGGGCGTCCTACCCCCGGGCATTCCCCAAGCTATCACAGTTCTAAACGCCCCACCCCGGAGCGATCATAAATCTGTGATATATTTATCTAATTTTTCTTTTGCATATTATTCTAGGTTATTTAAATAGGCTGTAGTTTAAATTTTACTTCATTCTGAGCAATTTTGACCAGGTTTTTATCATTTCCCGCCTTCACTAACCTATAGATGGCATCATAAAAATTTGGGTGATTGAGGCCAAATTAGAGAAATCTAACCATCTGGGTCATCCCAAAACACCCCCAATTAGCTACCCTCAACTTTACATGTCATTTGGAGCTTCTGGGATAGGACATTGAAGAGGGTGCTTTCTAACAATTTATTGTAGGTTAATTCATCCCACCCCAGAACGAATACAAATATGTGAGGAATTTCCTAACTGTTCCTTTTGAAATGGCTTTCTGGTAATATATTCATGCTTCTATAAAATTTTTAGGTCGATTTGATGTTATTTGGTTATTGGTTTAATATTTTCATGCATACACTGACAGTAGGCCTTGGGAAACGCATGTTCTATTCCATCTGCAGGTGCTACTAATATTTTATGTTTCCTTGAACATAGGTCTTCGACATCAGAGGAGTAGGAAGGATTCAAAAATCATATACACAAGCGGTGGTGACGTATTGGTCCACCCATCTTACATGTGGGCACGCGGAAGAAGGATTGCTATCCATGGATGTGACAAGAAACATATTTGATGCTCCTATCCCTTAAAAAGGAAGGAGACGTATTGTAACACGACTTTGAAAGCATATCAATAAAAATGGCAGCATATTTCATATTGCTTTTATCTTGTGTCGATTCGTCTATGTTCTTTCTTTTCATGCATTTTGCAATACATAGGCTTTTAGCGTTAAGTTTGGTTCTACACGCATTGTGCTTAGCATTTTCCTTTTTGTTTTCGTATCCTTGTGCTTTCATATATCCATGTCTCTGTTATCGGGAGCCAGTGGGTTGTCAAATTTGAGTTCTCCCACCTCAATCATGTTTTGAACTTGATGCTTAAAACCAATGCAAGCGTCAATTTCATGCCCTAGTATCCTGTGATAAGGGCAAAATTGATCTTCCCTATATCCTTTTGGCTTAGGATGGTTGGGATATATAAGAGGTATATCAAGAAATCTGATTCTCCTGGCCTCGCTTAGCTGATTGAAGATTGATTGCATTGATTCTATCAAAGGCATGAAATAGTGAGATGGCTTACATTCTTTGTTTATCCTCTGATTGTTCCTTTGATCATAATCAGCTAGCGGGGATGTGCTTGATAGTTTTTGGGTTTTTGTGCACCCCCATCCTTAGGTGTAGCCAATACTACTTGATTGACTAGAGCAGGGTTGCCCTGTTTTTGCTTATACTTGTCATTCTTACCATTCTTATTCCACTCATTTTTTTTTTGAAGTTTAATGGTTCCCTCATCTACTTTTATGTCTTCGATGAGTTTGGCCTGTGTCAAAGATTCCTCAAAAAAAGGATACTACTAAATTTGTAGCAAGAGGAAGATGTGTTTAGAACAACTTTTGGTGAACACATGAATGATATCTTATGTGGAAACAGAGAATGATAACTTCACCATTAATTTTCTCCATCTATTCCCATAATCCATTACTGGCTCATCATCATACTGTTTCAAGTTGTCCAGGTCTAAAAGGTTCACCTTCTTCTTAGAACCAAAGGAGAAATGCTTTAGGAATGCATTTACTAGTTGTTCAAAGTTTATTATGATATGCTTAGGTAGTTGGTTGAACCATTGAGTGGCAACACCTAAAAATATCATTATGAATGTTCTTAGCATGAGAGCGTCATTGTCTTTAAGATGAAAACATGCATTGATAAAATTGATGACGTGCTCTTGTGCATCCTCTTCACCTTTAAATTTTTCTAACCTAGGCATATCAAAGTGCTTAGGATATGGAGGGCTAGGGATTGATGGGCACAATGGTTGGTTGTGTATTTTTCTCAATGTTGACGAGTTCCCGACTGCCTCTTGTTTCTCAAAGGTTTTCATATTTTTAGCAAGCTCTTGAAATGCCTTTGATGCATGGATTTCCTCCTCTTGTAGGCCTACTTGCAGTGGTAATGGAGGTAACTCTCTATCCATTTGATTTGTTTTATTTTCCTCCCTCCTATGATGGGGCTTAAGATTGCGATCCTAGTTTGTTATATTTTCCCCACTAGTTGGATTTCGTTCATGGTTTGGTGGGTGGTTTCATTGTGGGCTATCTTGTCTAGTGTGCCTCTCCTTAGGTGAGTCAACACATCTCATTATTTGGTGGTCACCACCATTTGTCTATAAATTTCCAAGATCTAGCCGCTCAGCTTGCTCTCTTAAGCGTTGTTCATGTTGGCACAAGAGTATTTCTCTTTGTTTATCTTGTTTGAGAGCTTCCACTAGCTCTCGCTCCTTACGTAACATATTTTCTAACCATCTTACGTGGTTAGTTTTCACTTTTACAAAAGACTCATGTTTATTTAACTCTGTTCTTGTTGTCTTGACTCGCAACTTCCTTAAGGAGATCTCTGTTGCACCTGTACTCTTGCTAGATAATGTGACTTGTTCAGTGTACTATTGAGTATCCCTACGATCAAACTCCATATGTTTACTACGAGGTCACTTTGAGGTACCCCCATACTGAGAAGTGTGCTTAGAAGTCATAGTTTGTGAGCTTCTAGATGCAGAGTTCTCAGTAGCTATAGTTCTTTGAGTTGGTTGTGTTAGGAACCAATCCAGCCCGTCTAGTTGTCTTGTTTTCCATGGCTGGTCTCATGGGTTGCCATTCACTCCTATGAGGTCTTATTCTATGATAATATTTCCTTTTGTGTGAAGGGTTTCTTCTATATGATTCCTATGACTAGAAGTAGCTCTAGTTTCCTGCCCTTCAGTGGGCAGACCTATTTCATATGTTTCTTGTGAATCTTGAGGTATTGAAACTCTTGCTTGCCTTCTTGATGAATAAGGCTTTGTGGTGACATGTTTTCTCTATGTGGATGGAGATGTAGTAGTATCATCATCCCTAGGTGAATAATTAGTTATAGAACCTTCTTTATGTACATGTTAGAAGGAAGATCTTGAAGCTTCCTCACATCTTTGAGATGTTTCTATGTGTTTAGAGGAGGCCCTTGAGGTCTCCTCATGTCTCCTTAATGAGGATGGATGTGAAGCCTCTTTTTGTTTATGTTAATTTGTTCCATGATGTGGTTCCCTACTTGGTGTTTCTCGATGAGATCCCCCAAGGGTTGAGTTATCACCCCTTAGGCTCATGGAGCTACATCTCATGGTCTTACGGGTAGGTCATTCAATGTTACTACGACTCTGCCTATGGGTATGAGTTGCTTTAGTATCTCCCTCGGTATTATACCGAGGGTGTTTACTTATTGTTTTGACCATGTTGTCTATGAATTGATATTTTGAGTTACAATTTAGAAATAGCCATACAATACCAAACAAATTTTTATCTTGATTATTGATTTAATTGTGCCCTAAACTGTTTGCTATATTTTGATGATTTTTTGTCCTTTTATTTATTGCTTTTGTTCTTGGATTAAGAATGAGAAGACTCATCCATAGTGATAATCAAGTACACTTGTTCCAAACATTATTTTCTCAAAATAAGCTAGGGTACACCGCTGAAGTCCCAATGGGAGGTTCACCTAGCTCTTTCACTCTAAACCAATGATTGTTCTAATAGTGGGATACAATTTGAGCACAAGTAACTTAGTATCACTATAAGTAAGTTTCTCAATCTATTTCTAAGAAGATCTAGGGGGCAAACCGATGGAAGGAGATGAATTCCAATCACCGAACTGAATTGAGGGTTGGTGATGAAATCTAAATCCCCAATGTTTAAATGATACATGTGTGTGTGGTGTTCATTTTAAGATTGTGTAACATAAAGTGCATTATATAGCAACAATGAGTCTTTCCCATATGCGTAAGTGCAAAATATGTTTCAATATTCATAAATATGCATGAAATACTTATGATTTGTATGAGCGCACTTTATTTCATGTAGCTATGGCCTCTAGCAGGGCCTCAAAGCAATCAAACAACATACAATGTCTAGCACGTTGGATTCTAGGGAAATTTTTTTAGGTATAATCCGCTATTCCTAGCAATGCCTAGTGGAAATATAAAATAAGATCTAAGATATGCAAACTTCTTAATTCATTCTCCCTTTATTCTTTCAATTTCCAAACATAAATGTGCTTTAAGTTATCTATTTTAGACACATAGAAGCAAACAAAAAGCTATAAAATATCAGAGGTTGTACCAACCTCTAATCCAGTTCAAAGAACTCTATTTTTGTCCTCTACTACTCTCCAGTTCTGGCCGCTATTGACCAGAGTGACTAGTTCTTGGCTACCATTAGTGGGACCGGCTAAGACTCTATTGGCTGCTATAGCTTAGAGCGGTTGATTTCTAGTGGTTGTAGCTTAGAGTGGCTAGACCTGCACACAAAACTAAGTTAGTATTCAAGAAGAAAATGAAAAATCAGTGGAGGTCCCATCGTGATCGCCATCTATAGCGACCCTGGGATGCACGTACCACTATTTTTACTCTACTTGAAATGTATTAAAACCAAAAATAAAATGGAAGACAATGAAAAGAATATAACATGGAAATAACAAAGATGGATCTCTTTATTTGTATTGAAACCCGGTTACATGTCGGTCCCTCTTAGGGATACCCATTTCGATATAATAAGGTTACAAATAGGTAAAGAGTGTCCCTCTCGCAAAGAGATGGTGCACTTTCAAGCTTCACGGTTCCTCACATGGAAATATATGAGGGCTTATAGATGCCTCCTTCTCTAGGCCTATTTCCTAGAGGGATATCTTTTTCTCTTGTATGTTGCAGATTCTGTTTGATGAACCTGTGTCCCTGTAAGAAATGAAACAAAAACACATGCTTAGATGTCCAAGAATACCTCCTTGGATGAGGTTGTTAGCAATGAATATAACAAGTGAAAGCAAGTGCAAATTAACTAATTATATGAATGCGAATGACTAAAATGATGTTATGCTAATGATATGCTAAACAAAATAATGAATCTAATGTCTAAAACCCTAAGTTAGGCCTATGGGCCACTGTCCAAGACAATGGTCGCTAAAGTGACTCTTGTCCTCTTGCTCCAAAGCTATGGATCAAATATTGTATCTGATGTTGAAATAATGGTTCCTATGCTCTCTAATTTGTCAACACTTCATCGTAAATGTGATCTCCAAGGGGAACTCTCCAAGTCTCATAAGCTCTCCTCAATGACCTATACTGATAAATTTGGGATTACTTGCATAAAATATCGATAAAAATATATGGATAAAAATATCTCTAAAATATGGTCAGATCGATCCTTAGTGCTCTTAGGCATGCACCTTTTATAGTGTGAAACCCTAGGTCTATGTCCAAGCCCTAGGAATGAATTCCTCATGCGTAGTGAGAGTTAGCATGAGAATATTTTTTTCTTTTCTATGTTTAAATAGTAGTTAACTAAAGTCTAAATGCAAACTCAATTCTCCCATGTGAACTAGTCGTGAAATGGAATGTAAAGTTACTCCCACTCACCTTTATTGCATGCATACTTCCACTTCCACCCGTGACTAGGTCTGTTTGTCAGTAAAACTACTTTTATGATTTAACTATTGTCATCTATAGTGACTAATATCTGGTCATTGTCATCTACAGTAGCTAAGTTCTAGCCACTATAGGCTTGAGTGGCTAGGATCTGGTCACTCTAGGCTTGAGTGGATAGGCTTGGATGGCTTGAAAAGGCCTTAAATGAGTGGTGAGAACCACTGAAGATGCTTGGAAAGTCCAATATTATGTCATATGATATTATGAATGTGTCTATGTGAGTAGCTCCCCTAAGCATGACATGTTTTAGGTGTCTACAAAATCTATCCACAAGTCTTCTCAAACACTTGCTTCAAATCTGCTCAATAATTCCACACTAGAACTTGTCCAATCTCATAGAAACATAAAGAGATTTTTAGAGACACAGTATGCTTCACATTCATCACAATGCTAAATCACTGTCAATCACTCTTTTATAAATATATAGATAATTTTTAGAGACTCAATATGCTTCACATTTACCTCAATGCTCAATCACTTTCAATCACTCTTAAAAACATACAGAGAATTGTTAGAGACTCAATATGCTTCACACTCACAAAATCTCAATCAATTTCAATATCTCTTTTATCACGAAAACATATAGAGAATTATTAGAGACTCAATATGTTTCACATTCATCAACACTCAACCTATTTTTCAAATCAATTCAGAATATAGAATAATTTTTTTCATAGAACTTGAACTATAACTTTAACACATTCACTTGACTAGCCTCAATCAACTCTACTCAACCAATCACTCAATGAACTAATCCTTACTCACAAACTCTAGTCCAAGCATATCAACATTCAATCAAATATTTTCAACAATTCTTATAAACCAATCTCACATAAAAATGATACTCATGTTATTTTCAAACCCTAGTTCAAGTTCTTCACTCAACCATTCACTTCAACAACAATGCCTATAAACCAATCTCACATAACAATGATAATCATGATCTTTGCAAACCCTAGTTTAAGATAGTTCTCAACTTCAACAACACTACTCATAAAAAAAGGTGCATAGAATTCACCTCACAATAGCTCAACAACTCAAGAAGGAAACCTAATCAAGTCCTTTTCACTTCAAAGTTGTTTTTCAGAAAACCAACCAATCAACTCAACCAAGGATGAATGTGCCCATACCTTTTTCTTGATGAGGATTAGACCACATAAATTTGCCACAATCATAAACACTTTTTTGCCAAACTCAAGGAGGTTAGAAGATAATAATATCTCTCTCAAGGAATCACAATACAAAATAATATCAAACACAAATACAACTTATTCAAAATAACATCCAAAACCTTAAAAATATTAGAACAATTACTTTCACAATAACCCCTTTGGCAAAAATTCTTTAAAATAAAATCAAGATATTAAAAAGGCTTACTCCTCTAATATGAAAATATAACAATTAGGAATTTATTTTAAAATTAATATCAAACTCCTTATAACTCCCTTCACTATTTTACCATGAAAAATAACCACAAGAAATTAACTTTAATTAATCCTTATGCCTCCCAACTACCTCACGTCAAACCTTAGGGCAATGAAAATTAAATATAAAAAATGTACCTTTGCCCTTAGTGGGTTTTGAACCCATGACATTGTTTCCCCAAATGCCCTAGCCGCAGCATTGGCTATCATGTGAGCTAGGTGCTCACGTGGGAGCTAGAGTTCCCACACACTCTATTACCTTCTCTGCAGCTGCATAAACAGAAATAGAAAAGTGCTTCCAAACTTGGTGCCACTAGGTTTTGAACCCATAACCACTCTACCACAAACACCAAGCCAAATTCCACCTAAGCTAGCCACCGGATGATGTTAGGAACTAAGCACCTTGATGTCACAAATACACCAAATGTCGAATTTACATAGTGCACAAAAACTACTATGTTTCCTCCATGAGTTACAACACATTTTTCAAAGGATATCAAACTTCATTTTGGCCATAGCAAAGGCAATATATATATGCCTTTACTATCACTTCCATCATGTCAGTGGGGGAAAGTCTTTGACTTGCACGTTGGTAGAATAAACTAGGTTTTGCCACTTCGAATAAATAACTAATTGTATCGCCCAAATTTTTCGCACCCTTACCTTCAGGCTAAAGGATCCATGCTTGGAAGGGGGATGCGAGAAGGATGGGACAATACCTCGGACGGAGAGGCCCTTTGAAGGTCACGCCTCTTGGGGGAGGGGTATAAGGGTGAATTTTCGATGGATGGTGGGGTTCACCAAGAAACTTTGAGTGGCAGTTTCCATGCCTAGTCGAGAATGGGTTTGATGTGTTTATTTTATATTCAATCATTCATATTCCTAGGTTGGAAAAAATGAATCTAAGCTATTCTATATGAAATTTTTGGTTTATATGAAAACAACAAACATAAATGAATCCTAAATACATAAAATATCTAAAATGGAGAAGAGTACACCTAATTTCTGATGACTGATGAATATTCTGAAGCTTGTAGGAGTCTAGATCGTCCCAGATATGACAAGATCATCTGTAATTATACATAATCGTCCAGATCACAGGAGATCATCTGATATCAGCCAAGATTATTAGTGACCTGATGAATTCGTCATCAGAAACCTGCAATCATGAAAATAGACACCAAAAACCAAAAATACAATTGCAAGAATGATACAAAATGATAGAAATAAGAATATAAATGCTCAAATGATAAATCCTGATATCAAATCAAATGGGATGCAATGTTTTAATAATTTATTTTGAATTTTATCATGCAAATATGCTAAATGAGGTGAAATCCAAGATGTAGAATATAAGTGAATTAATATAATACACAATTAAATAAGAAAAAGAGATAGATAATGCAAAATCAGGGCTCTAATTGCCCCCAATATGAACTACAATCAAAATCATCTTCAATTGTATGAGATCATCGTTGATCTCAATAGGATCGTCCGAAATTGAGGTTGAATCACCTACGATGATCCGATCTTCCTCCGGTTGAAACACAATGAGATCCTATAATAAAATTGGAAAACACAAATGCAAATGATGGGGGATAGGATGTTCTAACACAACAAAAACTAAAGTTGTAGGGAAATGATCAGCCATGGGGATAAACTAGGAAAATGCCAAGTTTATATAGTATTAGGAGGTTAGGAGGTTGGGGATCATCCCAATCTGGGAGATCTCCAACATAGGAATATCCAACCGCATAGACACACTTCTACTCAAGTTGGAGAAGTTGTTGAAACATAAGCTAATTATGAAAATTTGATTTTGGGATGAAATTGTCTGGACGTTCTGTTCTAGACGAATTATTTTGATTTGGGACGATATCGTCAGATCGGTGACGATATCGTCCAATGGTCAAACAACTTCTAAAAATGGTGCGAAAAACAAGGTGAGCGGTTAACAGGCGGTTTCGGGGTTAAAATTCAAATTTTTTATCTTTTACTGAGGGTTTAACTGCGCCAATTTTAGGGTGCTACATTTTGCCCCCTCTTTAGCAAATTTTTTGAAGAAAATGCGTTAAAGACGAGTTATTTACGCTTTACGAGAAAGCAAAAATTTATTCCATTTTTTAGACGACGATTCTAGGTCGAATCGTACAACTGTTTGCTATGGTGCCCCCTCCGAGTTTTTACCCAAATCAAACGTTTGAGGTAAAAGCACGGAAAAGAAAAAAATAAAAAATGTTGTTTTTAAAATAAAAATAGGAAAAATAGGGTAAAACCCTAATTCATTTTTACTGTTCACTTTCGTTGTTTCAGAGCTTTGCAGGAGAAATGGTGGAAATGGCACACAGATCGACAGAGGTCTGGCACGGGTTGCGGGTAAGGATCTAAACCTAGTGTACTGTGTTTGTAGCTTAATTTGTTTAATTTTTTACTTGAATTTTTAATTGCTTTTAGGCATCGCGGTTGTTTTTAGGCCGTCGACGATGTCGGGATGAAATTGTCCCAATTTTGCAAAAATCATCCCTAAATCACAGATTTCATCTAAGGAAGAAATAAAAGAAATAGGGGTGATCCCGTCCAATAAGAGGTGATCCCCAAATTGAAGAATAAGAGGCGATTTTGTCCTATTAAGGACGATTTTGCTAAATTTGGTACAATATCATCCAATAATGGGCGATATCATTTTTTTTTATGAGATGAAACTAATTTTAATTGATTTTAATGATTATGTACTGATGATTTTTGGTGTTTTGTTGTTTATTTTGCTGAGGGGATTGCTAAAGAGTCGAGAGTGAAAATATGGGGGTCTTAGGGATGACTTAGCTACGCTCGATCAGGCCGAGTGAGACAGACTAGCAGAGATCAGGCTACAACATGTAGTAGAGATGTCATAAATTCCGACATACATGGGGCTACTGACAGCCCTAGCAGAGAGATGGTAACTAGAGTCATCCTACTTTCAGCTATCGACAGGGGAGATGACTCCCACTCTAGAGGATGTATGGAGGATCTTGAGGATCCCCATACATGGGAGGTTCATGACTCCTTCGGCCAATCAGGGCCATGCCATGATGAGATTGTGCAGTGACCCAAGCTTCACCCTAGAGATCGATGGAGTGAACATCGAGGCTTTGAGGGAGATGCCTGGGGCATCTCAGCTGACCTGAGTTTTGGCAGGGGTGGTGGGTGGCCTTCTTCTATGCCACCAGAGTGGATGTAGGTTACCGTGGCTCCTCTCAGATGTGGTCTATGACATGAGAGACCATGGATATAGGTTTGCTTGGGGTAGCTTTGTACTATGTCACTTGTATAGGATCCTTTATAGGGTTGTATACAAGGGAGGTCGATGTCTGGTGCTGACATCGCTACTATAGGTTTGGATTTGGGAGCACATTACGATGCAGAGGCCGATAGGGCTTCCACTGACAAGAGTTGACCGGGAGAGACCTAGCTCGGGTTTTCTATTAGTGGCTCCAGAGATGGTCATAGCAGTGAATAGATCTGTCGATGTCCTGGAGGTTACTATATGACCTCATCCCAGCTCAGATCATCTGGAGACCATGGACAGAGAATCCAGGGTGGGCAGAGGATGGACAGGAGTTGGCTCACATCAAGAGAGTCATATAATTAAGGATAGATCGGGGAGAGGTAGAGCTCCACCTCTATGATCGAGTTTTGAGGTAGTTTGGTCTATAGCAAGAGATCCCTTCTCTTAGGGATTATGAGTACACCCAAACTGTATGGGATAATACTACATTGAGAGGGGCTCCAGACATGCAACAGTTCTGGAGTCAGGACACTGATGATGCCCCCATTCAGCCAGTGGATGGGGATGACATGGGGGTAGCAAATGGGTATGATGCCTGGTATGCAGGCATCCACCCTCCTCGGATGATGAGGGTATAGGGTTCTATGCACAATGTAGTGCAATGGATGGAGATGCAATGCCAAGCTGCCATCGGTGCAGCGAGGGGTCACAAAGGGAGGGATCAGTGATGGCCTCCTTAGGAGAGATGTCAGAGAGTACCATAGGCTCTAGAGAGACAACAATAGCCAGAGAGGAGGGAGAGACTCCCTTCTCAGTAGAGAGATAGGCCACCATTGCCCGATAAGGGCAAGGGTTTTGAGGTTGGGGAGGGCAGCGAGATGGTGGCTCTCCAGGCGAAGAATGCCTACTTAAGAGCTCAGGTGCAGACTCTCTAGGATGAGGCTACACGGCTTAAGGGTCGGAGCAAAGGGGCGAGCATTCTAGAGCTAGCACGGGCTATTGCATAGACCGCATTCTACCAAGGGTTGTACTATCATGTGGTTCCAAATGGGCAGAGGATACTGTTGCCAGCCAGCATTATAGAGCTGATCAAGATGGGGTCGTTGAGGACATCATCATGATCAACGTCGAGGACCCGCAATACAACACGAACCTCGATGGGACCACCTCCTCCACCTCAGGGTGGGAGAGGAGATGAGGCTGAGAGCTTGAGGGCTTCTTGAGACTAGCTGCTCATTGTACATAGACCATATATTTTTGAGAGGATTGAGTATGCCAGGGTATATATTGTGGCATACCAATCCGTTTTGATATGATGTATAGACTTCTTGATATATATATATATATATGTTATTTTTGTGATATGACTTGTGTATGTGTTTTATGACGCTTTAATATTTTAATGGTTGATTGATTATTCATGTAATTATGTCGTTGAAAATATTATAATTTTATGTCATGCTATAAAATTAAATGAAATAATCTGATGTAAACAAATTGGTTGTTGTGGTATGATTTGATGAAAAATAAAGTGACTTCTAACAATAATTTCAAAGGACATTATCACTGTTACATGACCATTTCATGGAGTCGTCGCTCGCTAGGTCATCAAGCTAATCCCGGTATGAGAGAAATATTGCTAAAAGTAAAAGGGTGCTTAAGAGACTTTCTTAAGACTTTGTGTTGTGATGATGAAAAATGATGATGGTGATGATTTGTTTTTAGATTTCCATGAAAATATTATGCATGAAATATTAAAAATATGTTTTTTTCTAGGCATAAAATTCCTAAGTGTGATAGAATTTTGAACAATTGCCTAGGAATTATGCCATCGTCGCAAAGCTGAATGTTTGAAATAATGAAATGAAATAGAAAAGTTTTCATTCTTTTTAAAGCATAATTGTGTAACATAATGATTTAAGCCATATGCTTTTATGGATTAAATAAATGGAAGATAAAATTATATCGATGGTTTGCGCTAGGCATAGAATTTTAGGTATAGACTTATACCATCATCGCGAAATCCAAAGAAGAAATTGATGTAATAGTTTTATTGCATAGTTGATTTTTGATTTTGAGATAAAAAATATAAAATGAGGACTTGCACTAGGCATAGATTCCAATTTAGGTTTAGGAACTATACCATTGTTGCGAAAGTCAAAAATATAAATGTGACTTTATTGCTAGATTTTTGAACATGCTTTGAAAAAAAAATTGGATTTTTGAAAAAATGTATTTAATTGTTTGTACGCTAAGCCAATATTCTCAAGTAAGAAAATCAAATTATTCTAGAATATTTGCATACATTTTTTAAATTATCTCATAGAAAAAATTTAGATTTATAAGGAACCCCATGTGCATATGTGAGTTCATTGCCGATCTTGATCTATCATAATGATACAAAATCTCTCAAAAAAAATGTGTGTGCAATTGTATTTTTCATTTACCAATTTTGAGCAAGATAATTTGATACAAGTAATTTGAATTAACCAAATGAGTGTTCATTGACCATGATTTATATGCATGTAACCGTACCAGACTACTATGTAATTCGGGTCATCAAGAGCTAGCTGATCCATGAGAGGACATAGGTCTGTAAAAAATAAGGTCGCTAATGTGACAGACATATCACCATGCTAGGATTTACCCAAGGCCAAGCGCGTTGGGCATAAACCACCTGTTATGGGGCTTACCTCACAATTTTTGAATAATTGAGAATTCCAGGGATTCAAGCTCATTCACCCTCCTTTTCTTTCAAAGGGTAGGGGAAGGGATTTATTGCTTTTTGCTTTTTCTTTTCTTTTATTGACACTGAGATAATGCTGAAATATTGCTGAGATGGTACAAAATGATACTGAAACAATGCTTCTTTTTCTCATGATTTTTCTTGCTTTTTTTTTTTTCTTCCTAGACTAGGGATACTTGCTCGGATTGGCTGTAGATCAAGGGATTTATATTCTGGGCAGGGGTGAGCTTGTCCTTTTGTCAATTCTCAAAGATTCTAGACCATGTGCATGATAGGATAGCAAGGGAAATTTTTTTCTCAAGAGACCACTTCTACTATGTAGCATCATTTTGAATTTGCAATGAAATTATTTTAATGTGAAAAGGTGTACTTGGTTCAAGTAAATAACAAGATCAGTTCTCTATGCTCAAAACTTTATTTAATTCAACTGTGGACTTTGATATAAGAGAGATTAATAATCATACTGAAAAATATCAAGATATTTAGTCATGTGAGTGTGAAAGTGAGGGATTCCAAATAAATGCTAATTTATCCAAAATATCTAAAAATATAACTACAATACTTCAAGAATTGACAGGTGCAAAAATAGAAGATGTTTTTTAGGATTTTGATGATTTTGATTTTTTTATATTTTAATTTTAATTGATGAATTAAGATAATACATAATATTACTGTTTATATGAATTACTAAAATAAGACAATATGTATAATATAGACAGTGACAAAATTACCAGATTTATACATAATAGCGCTTAAGATGCATAATGTTCATAGGTTCTTTAAGATCTTTACCATCTAAGGTAGCTAATCTGTATGCTCCCGATCCAAATTTAGCAGCGATAATATATGTCCCAAGCCAGTTAGGCTCAAATTTGCCTTTAAGGTCTTTAGTTGCATTAGTATTTTTTTTATTTTCTTTTAAGATGAGGTTGTCGATATCAAAGGATCGGTGATGAAATTTCTTGAGATATGTTCGTCTGAGCTTATTCTGGTAGGCACGAAGATGCTCCAAAGCATTAATGTGCTTCTCATCTAGGAGTTCCAACTGACTAAATCTGCCAGTATGGTATTCATCTCCTACTTCAGTATCTTGAAGTAGCAGAGCCAAATAAGGAACTTCTAATTCAAAGGGAAAAACAACTTCAACGCCATAAACCAAAATAAAAGGTGAAGTGCCCGTGGGAGTACGAATGCTAGTTTGATAAGCCCACAAAGCAGGATATAATTGAATGTGCCAATCATGGCAAGATTTATTGACCAGTATTTTTAGGATTTTAATTAATTTTTTATTAGATGCTTCTGCTTGGCCATTACCTTGAGGATAATAGGGAGTGGACCAACAATGTTGAATTTTATATTTTTGACATAGTTTATTTACATCTTTGTTTTTAAAACAAGTTCCATTATCCGAGATGAGATTTGCAGGGATTTCGAACCTACAAATAATTTGATTAAAAATAAATTTGGAAACTTGAGTTCCAATGAAAGAAGCTAAGGGCATAGCTTCAACCCACTTTGTAAAATAATCGGTGGCGGTTATGATGAATTTGTGTCCATCAGATGATACGGGATTGATTTTTCTGATGATGTCTAAGCCCCATTTTGAAAATGGCCAAGGAGATGAAATAGCCTGCAGTTCTTGTGTAGGCACATGGACAAGGTCAGCGTGTTTCTGGCACTTGTCGCAATGGCACATGTAATCATGCACATCATTCTCCATGGTAGGCCAAAAATATCCTATCCTAAGGAGCTTCTTAGCAATGGCGCTACCACTAAAGTGTCCCCCACAAGATCCATCATGGGCTTCACTCAAAGTTGATCTAGACTCTTCTAGATTCAAACATCTCGATAGGATACCTTCAAAATATCTCCTATATAAGGTATTTCCAATTATGACGAAGCGAATTGCTCATCTATGTAATAATCGACACTGGTTTCTATTAAAACCTTCAGGGAAGGTCCCATTTTGAAGAAAATTAAGAATATCAGTGTACCAAAGTTCAGGAGTAGTTTCATTGATTAGGAACACGTCCAAAGGTTCCAAGCATGATTTAATTGAAGCGGGTTCCTGGAGTCGACGGATAATGATGGTAGCATATTCTTCATCTAACTCCAAGGGTAAAAGAGATGCAACTATGGCCATGGCATCAACCGCACGATTGCTAGTTCTAGGAATAGCTTCCAAGGTAATTTGATCAAATAAAGATATTAATTGTAATACATATGCTTTATATGGGTGCAATTTATCATCTCTGGTCTGATAAACATCATTAATTTGATTTATAACAAGTTGAGAATCATTGAAAACTAATAGATTTTTAATTTTTAGTGTCAGGGCTGCTCGTAATCCAAGGATGAGAGCCTCATATTCAGTAGTGTTATTAGTATAGGCAAACATTAATTTAAAGGATAGAGGTATGAGATGTTTCTGTGGAGATATCAAAATAATACCTACACCAGCCCCACTCATGCATCGAGATCCATCAAAGTATAAGGACCATTGCTTTGAATGATCTGCCTCCAGTTTAAGGCATTTTTCAGGAAACTCAATGACGAGGGGATGGGTGGATTCTAAGGGTGCAACAGCTAATTGATCTGCTATGATTTAACCCTTAATAGACTTATGTCCTATAAACATGAGTTCAAACTCGCTTAGCACAAGAACCCACTTTGTTTTGTGACCAGATAAATAAGGTCGACTCATGAGATACCGCAAGGGATCGGATTTAGCAATAACGTATGTTTTCTAACTGAGTATATAATGGCATAGTTTATGTGTAGAAAATATGACTGCTAGACATAAATTCTCTAATTCTGTGTAGCAAGTTTCATAACTAATTAATGTTCTGCTAATGTAATAATTAGCATGCTCTCTTTTCTCATTATCAAGTTGATCTAACATAGCTCCTAAAGCAAAATCTGAAGCAAAAATATACAAGATAAATGGGCGATCAAGTTTAGGTGGTGAAAGTATAGGTGGGTTAAAAAGATATTTTTTAAGGAGTTCAAATGCTGCCTGACATTCCTCGTCCCAATGGAAAGAGACATCCTTCTTAAGAAGCTTAAAAAAGGGTCCAGTTTTATCCGCTAGCTTATCGATGAAATGACGGATAGCTTGAAGCTTACCTTGTAGACTCCGTAATTCAGATATGTTTGTAGGTGCAGGCATATAAGTGATAGCCATAATCTTGAGGGTCAATTTCGATGCCATGTAAATAAACTATAACCCTCAATAATTTACCTGACTTAACTCTGAATATACATTTGGTTGGATTCAATCGGATAAGATATTCCCTTAACCGATCAAATATTTTTCTCAAGTCATCTAAATGGTCATCTTCTTCAGTAGAACACACTATAACGTTGTCTACATAATCATGTAGTATATCATGCATCATATCATGAAATATATAAGTCATGGCTCGTTGATAGGTTGCACCTGCATTATTCAACCCGAATGGCATCACTTTCCAACAGAAAGTCCCCCAAGGGGTAATAAAGGTTGTTTTAGCCTGATCTTCAGGAGCTATCCTAATCTAATTATAACCAAAAAATCCATCCATTAAGGATATCATTCCACTCCCAGCAGTAAAATCAATGATCTGATCCATATTGGGAAGGGGAAAATCATATTTAGGGTATGCAGCATTAATATCTCTAAAGTCTGTACAAACCCTAACCTTAGTAGTTTCTTTCTTAGCTACTGGAACTACATTCGAGATCCATTCAACATAATCAATGGCTTGTATAAAAATAACATTCAAGAGTTTTTCTAACTCCCCTTTGACTAGTAAGGCCACTTTAGGATGCATTTTCCTAAGTTTCTGTTTAATAGGTTTAGCATCCGGGTGCACTACTAGGTGATGCATAACTACAGAGGGGTCTAAACCTGGCATATCTTCATATGTCCAAGAAAAGACATCTTCATATTCTTTAAGAAATACAATGTATTTATCCTATTTTTCTTGACTCAATTCTGATCCGATATTGATTATGTGAGGGTTATCCTCAGTTACAATGTTAATTTTTATGACATTTTCTACTTCCATATGTAGATCTCTCTCAAAATTAGGTGGGGCGGGTGAAACACCCAATTCTTGTAATTCTTCCAAGGTTAGCTTTGATAATTCATCTTGAGGAGTCATGGCCTAAAGCTGGGCTATACTAGGTATAGAGCCATCAAAATAAAATCCATTGTGTAATAATTCCCCAACGGAGACATCGTGAAAGATATCTCCCTCCAACTCATCGTCGGATTCAGCGATCATCTCAGGATAAGCTATAGATAGCATATTACATGTGAATGTATTATTTATTAAATGCAAGGCATCACACACATCTAAATAATCTTGGTAACATATAAGTTGGTCATCATCCTCAAATGGGAATGGCTTACCCTTACTAGGAAATAGTCCTACACCACATTGGGCGAGCCACGCTTCTACCTCAAAAGGTTCTTTCATACAATTCTAGAAAGGTCACAAAACTTTCCCTTTATATCCCAATTTGAGCATTATAGGTTTGGATTTAATATATTCATTAGTAAAATAACATCGAGAATATCCATCATAATGAGTTATGATGTTTTTGGGTATTCTACCCCAGTCATATCCCTTATAAATAAAGGTACAACTCCCAACTTGGTAAATACTTCCCATAGGCTGTGGGAGACCCAAGGTACGAGGAGATGGTAGCAAATTATTTAAAATAAGGGAATCTTGCATAGAAGTATTCATTTTTTTTTATATAAGTATTTTAGATAGATCGGGTAAGAGCTCGTCAGTAAGAGCATAAGAGGTAGAAGGAACATTCCCTACATATTTTGATGCTGAAAATATGACTTTGGTGGATGTAGATGGTGTAGAGGTGTCGATAGATGGGTCTATTAAGGGTATGGAAGTTATAGGAGTAGAACAAGAGACATTGGTTGTGAGATTAGGATATTTCTTAGTTCCTAATGTGGTTTGTTCAGAATATGGTTGAGCTATATATGAAGGTGCAACTGATGGAGAAGAAGTAGATGACTTTGTGGGTGTGAGTTTCACACGTTTAGATGGATAATGATAATTAGGATGTGGAGATGATAGAGCAGGGTAAAATTGAACTCTAATAGGTTCTTCCAAAGCACACATATCAAAGGGTCTTGGATCACCATGAATGGTAATCAACTGATTCTTAAATTTGAACTTAACACATTGTTGTAAGGTTGAGGGAATAGCTCACATCGTGTTGATCCAGGGACGACCCAAGAGTATATTGTACGATGCAGGGCAATGTACAATAAACACAATCATATCCAAGGTTCTTGGACCAACCTGCAATGGAATGGTAATAACTCCACACGTTTCTTGTGTTTCGTAATTGAAAGCTTTTATGATCATATCAGTTCTTTTCATTTCCTCACTTCTAAACCCAAATCTTTGGTAGAAGTTGAAAGTGCAGATATTTAAAGATGAACCATTATCAATCAAAACTCGTTTGACTGCTACATCTCCAATTAAAGCAAGTAACATACAAGGGGTTATCTTTATGTAAACTATGTTGAGGTATGTCTCTATCCCGAAAGTCAATACAATCAACTTCATGAGTTATTATAGTATTGGCCATGGCTTCAGGTTGAATGTCTTGTGGTACCATCATCTGGCTTAATGTGAGAATTAATTCATCTCTATGTGTATGAGAAGGCCTTAAAAGGTCCAAGAGGGAAATTCTAGCTGTAATATTTGATAATTGTTCATTAATATTATAATGAGGTTTAGGTTGAACATTAGGTGCATGATTCCCTTTATTAGGAACCTTCAAAACAAATGGAGTTGATCCATCATTCTGAATTTTATCTTGTTGATAATTTTGAGCCTGTTGTCTAGTAACAACTCCGATGGTACCCACAATATTATTCTGTGGATGATGAATGGGTCTTGGTCTAGCATTTATAGCTAGCTCATTGGAAAGTAATCGGTGAGATGATGGTCTAGTAGTGAATCTTCTTGGAAATGGCTCTTCTAGAACCATATAACTTGTGATAGGGTGAATAGTATCCGATTCATCTTCCGAACTCTTCAATTTATTTGATGTGATTTCCATATCACTCTCAGTCTCATATTCTGTATCACTAAGATCAGGTATCTAAATATTATATATAGGCCTGGTTGTAACCACGGATAAAGTAGTGTCGAATATTTCTAGATCATGGGCAGGTAAATGTCTGCTAATAGTTCCTACATATCGGGCAGGAGGAGGGACATTATGATGTTCAATTTGATTAGCCACCTCCTTACCATGTTTTGGTAAGGGATGTTGAAAGATGTCCAATGACTGATTGGCGTTCTGATTCGAGTTTTTTGGGGTGTTCTTTTGAACATTATTAGGAGGATTTTTCTTAGGTTGAAAGGCTTGCACCTCCATCTCATTGTTATCAATCAAGTCCTATATTTTATGTTTTAATATTTTACAAGAGTTGGTAGTGTGTCCAGGTCCTCTATGGAAGTCATAGTGTAAATCTGATCTGTATCCGGGTATAGTTGGATCAGGTTCCCGAATATTTGGTAATTGAATCAAACCTCGTTCTAATAATTGTGATAGAATAGTTGATAAAGGTTGATTTAATCTAGTAAATTCTTGAGGAGGTTTATCGGGAGGTTTCAGTACAAACTTCTCTGTTGTCTTTGCAGCATTAAAATTAGCAATATTTTGGGTATCGATGACTCCATCACCCACAACTTGTTTATTCTTGTATTGATTTTTGGATGTTTTCTCATCGTCTTTCTTTTTAAGCTGGCCTCTCCTAATGAGAGCGTATTCCACTCTTCAGGCTAAGTATATAGCCTGATCAAAGGTGGTCAAGGTAGAAGTTGATAATTCATAAGATAGTTGCTCTTGCAAATTATTAATAAAGATGTCCAACATCTCCCTATAAGGTAACACAAAGTGCAATTTTCCTATCAACTGTCTCCACCTAGCTAGGAAATCAACAAAGCATTCATCTTTGTCCTATTTTAAGTTATACAAATATTTAATGGTCACATGTATTTCGATGTAGGCACTAAATTGATGAACAAAAGACTCGACAATTTCTTCAAAATTCCTCAAAGAATTAGTGGGTAATTGATAATACCACTCTAATGCCATTCCTCCCAAGCTTTTCAGGAACATTTTTAGTAATAACAAGTCATCATGTGATATATCATGACATGCTATCCTAAACATACGAAGATGCTCTATGGGATCTTCGATTCCTTTATATATGGGAAGAACAAGCATAGGAAAATGTTTAGGATATGGATATGCTACGACTATAGGATCTAAAGGCTGACTACACATCTTTCGATAGTTGTACGAGGGATGATAGGGATCTATCTGGTCCATGCAGGAAACTAGTTGTTTCACCATGGTTTCAAGATTAGTAGTTTGTCCACCATATTGGTTCGGTGGGACATAGGTATGGGATCTATGAGTGTATGATGGTGTAACATAAGAATTAGATGTTATATTGCTATTATGCAAAGTTTTGGTAGGAAGAGTATTATGAAGAGGATTTGTAATAGTATTATGTTGTACCCCAGATTGTTGGTAATTGGTGTTTGGTTTTGTTTTGGGTTTTTGTTGATTTGAGGTATGTTGATCAAGAGCTTGGTGAAATAGAGCAATAAATTATGGTTTCTTTTGTGTGGGAATGTCCCTAGGCTTGTTAACAGGCACTTTAGATTTTTGAGTAGCCTACTGTTATTGCATGTTCTGGATCACAGCTGCCATATCCAAATTGTATGGTCCAGCCCGATCACTCTCTTGATCAATAAAGGACAAGGGATTAGTTTGTGTTTGAAATACGTCTTCTAGATTTGCTTGAGTGTCACTAATTCGATCCTTGTCCATATGGACTGCTATATTAAAAACACCAATATTAGTGTTAATGAACTTCCAAAATTGTTCCATGTTTTCAAAAGTGATAGCTCCTCCCGAAGACATTTTAGGGGATGAGGATCCTTCCTATCTATTAGTTTCTTCTTGTTCATTTCCTACAACAAGCTCTTCTTCTTGTTGGTCTAGGATTTCTTCTTTCCGAACTTGGTCCTCAAGAGGGACATTTTGGTTAGTTAATGGTCTTCCTAACCAATATTCATCTTATTCGGTTTGTTTTCCATTCCTAAGTCTAGGCATTGTGCTAAACTTAGGTTTTAGCAAATATATATACTTATATATATATATATATATATATATATATTTGGTAGGGTTGAGAGGTATATATTTTAACTATATACCTACTATAATACTTTAAAAGGAAAATGTTTTGTTTTTGTTTTGCTTGTTTTTTTTTTTATTATATTATTATTTTGTGAGAATAAAAATAACAAACAACATGCTAGTTGCAAGAAATAACAATAGTAAAAAGAATGACTTAGTTTTCTATGAATAGTTTATAGATATCATTGATAGGGTCAAGTTCAGCAGGAGTCATGAAATGCTCCTCTTCAAATTGGAAGTGGTTTTTCAAGAATTTGACAAAGTGTGCTATGGTAATATGATCTACTTCAGACTCTGACTTGTAAAAATAAAGTTCATGACAATACTCTTGATACAACACAACTCTAGGAATTCTATTCCATATTTTTCTATCCGTAAGAACGACTTCTTGATCCTCTATACGAGATAGAAATTTACGTACTACAACTGCATTCTCAAGGTACTCCTCAAAGGTGTATAATTCTAAAGAAACAAGTGCTCTTTTATCTGCTAAACACCTATGGCAAGCTCTCTGAAGTGCATGATACAAAGTAACCTGATTAGGATCCAGGATTCTATCTAGGACAAACCTCTTAATTTGCCTAAGTTATACAGATCTGGATTCAATAATACCTAATCTCCTATCAAGTTCATCCCACAAATATTGGGCTCTATTTGTTTGAGGTACTCTAAGAATAGAAGTAATCTCTATGGTCGTTAATTTATTTTCAACATTTATGGTGACATCTCGTCTTCTATTATAATCTACCATCTATATATGATATGCAAATTTAACTATTTTCTAATGATTCTAGATGTATTTAATAATGTTTTTTTTTTTTATTGTTTTCAAAAGGTGTTTTAGTTTCACGTAGGGTTCACCAAAATGTATCGCCCAAATTTTTTGCACCCTTACCTTCAGGCTAAAGGATCCGTGCCCAAAAGGGGGATGCGAGAATGATGGGAAAATACCTTAGACGGAGAGGCCCTTTGAAGGTCACGCCTCTCGGGGGAGGGGTATAAGGGTGAATTTTTGATGGATGGTGGGGTTCACCCAGAAAATTTGAGTGGCAGTTTCCACGTCTAGGTCGAGAATGGGTTTGATATGTTCATTTTATATTCAATCATTCAGATTCCTAGGTTGGCCAAAAATAATCTAAGCTATTCTATATAAAATTTCTGGTTTATATGAAAATAACAAACATAAATGAATCCTAAATACAAAAAAATATCTAAAATGGAGAAGAGTACACCTGATTTATGATGTTTGATGAAGATTCTGAAGCTTGTAGGAGTCCATATCATCTTGGATATGACAGGATCATTTGTAATTGTACAGAATCATCTAGATCACAAGAGATCGTCTGAGATCAGCCAAGATCATCAATGACCTGACAAATTCATCAGATGATTTTGTCAGAAACCTGCAATCATGAAAACAGACACCAAAAACCAAAAATACAATTGCAAGAATGATACAAAATGATAGAAATAAGAATATAAATGCTCAAATGATAAATCTTGATATCAAATCAAATGGGATGCAATGTTTTAATAATTTATTTTGAATTTTATCATGCAAATATGCTAAATGAGGTGAACTCCAAGATGCAAAACAGAAGTGAATTAATCTAATGCATAATTAAATAATAAAAAGAGATAGAGAATGCAAACTCAGGGCTCTGATTGACCCCAATCTGAACTGTAGTCAAAATCGTCTTCAATCGTACGATATCATCGTCAATCTCGACAGGATCATCCGAAATTGAGGTTGAATCACCTGCGACAATCCGAGCTTCCTTCGGCTGAAACATAGTGAGATCCTACAGTAAAACTTGAAAACACAAATGCAAATTATGGGGGATAGGATGTTCTAACACAACAAAAACTAAAGTTGCAGGGAAATGATCAGCCATGGGGATAAACTAGGAAAATCCCAAGTTTATATAGGATTAGGAGGAGGTTAGGAGGTTGGGGATCATCCCAATCTGGGAGATCTCCAACGTAGGAATCTCCAACCTCACAGACACGCTTCTACCCGAGTTGGAGAAGTTGTTGA
Source organism: Wollemia nobilis (assembly GCA_028583015.1). NCBI lineage: Eukaryota > Viridiplantae > Streptophyta > Pinopsida > Araucariales > Araucariaceae > Wollemia > Wollemia nobilis. Next base: position 13,145,011 of record JAQPPZ010001063.1, read on the forward strand.
AATAGAAGCTAATTATGAAAATTTGGTTTTGAGATGAAATCATCTGGACGTTCTGTTCCAGACGAATTCGTCCGATTTGGGACGATATCGTTAGATCGGAGACGATATCGTCCAGCAGTCAAACAACTTCTAAAAATGGTGCAAAAAACAAGGTGAGCGGTTAACAGGCGATTTCGGGGTTAAAATTCAATTTTTTTATCTTTTACTAAGGGTTTAACTACGTCAATTTTAGGGTGCTACACTAATATTTATTTATAAAATTTAAATTCAACTTGAATTTAAATATTTATAAATTAAATATTAAAACTTCCTTGGGATTTCTAATTTGAAATTGGAAGCCTCCTTGGGTTTTTATAAAAAAAACCTTTTACATTGCTCATCCATGGTTTTAATAAAAATATTTTATTTTTTTCCTTCATGGTTTTAATAAAAAATGTTTTAATTTGCTCCTCCATGGTTTTAATAAAAACCTTTTATTTTTTCAATACATGGTTTTAATAAAAACCCTTCTACTTATGATTCACATAATATTAAAAATAAATATTATGAAGCTCTTTTGCCATCAAACTTTTGCATTGCTTCTTTTGACCTTTTGGCATCAACGATAGCTTATTCTTTGAAATCAATGACAACATCATTAACTCAAAATGTCCAACATGCCCCACAAAAATGAGGCATTCATTTAATTTCCTATATGACATTTTCAGCAAATCATCAACAAATAGTGATTCAACACAAGCCTAATTGGAATTTCTATCATCTTGATTCCCTAAGAAGGCATGTGTAGCCAGATTGCTCCATGGGATAGAGATGTACAAATACTATTAACAGTTGAATTCACGGCTCAAGTAGGGCTTACCACATAGCAAAATGTACAAGTCTTAAATCATCCAAATTATTCATCTTGGTCAAGCGACTTGTCACTTTATTAATTATCCTTCCCTCATAAACTCGACACTTGAGGGGGTAGTCATAATATCAATAATCATAATCAGCTTCAACAAAAGATCACTCAATATTTTAAATTGCATTCGTCTTATGAATCATTGCCAACAACTATCATAAGCTTACCCTTTGCTGGGGTAAAAAGCAAATATGACAATTAAGCTTGAAGATATCCACCTATAGAAACAAGTATAGCACTAGCTACCTGATCGTCGTGGACACATGAAAGCTTTTCAAATTTAAGCCTTCCACCTTGTTGGAAGTAATGATTCTAGGATGTGCATCCTTATGTAGGATTGGGCATCTAATGTTGATCAGATCAATGATCATTATTCAACCTACAACATGGATTTAGGTGGTCTATTTTTTATCAGTGTTGTATTCCCATAATGCATCCCAAAAGGGGTATCTGTAGACACCTAAAGCAAGTCATGTTTAGGAGACTACTCATATGGGCATTTTTGAAGACCATATGAATGATATTGGATCATTCCAAGACAAATTAGTGGTTCTAACCACTGAATTTCGGTAACTTTGGCCTACTTAGTCTTAGCCATAAATGGCATCTGTAGCTAAGGTCTCAGCCATGGCTAACACCCGTAGCTAGGATTATAGTTGTGCTTAAGAGCCATGACTAGATTTGTAACTATCATGGACTCCCGAGCCAAGCCAAAATCAGTTACAATGGCCATGGCAATGAATTTTAGATGATTTCAAGTGAGGAAGCTTATGTATTATTCCTCCTAACTGCTCCAACCTCTCGATTCTTGATCTTGGCTTCCTAAGGAAGCTAAGATGAATATTTGAGTGCTATAAGACCCCCCTCAAAATTGAGGAGAAAAGAGAGAAGAGTTTTTAATTGAATGCATTAAAGCCCTACTGAATTGGAGAGACACTTACAACCCTTGATGAGTGTCTATATGCTACCAATTTGGAGAATCATGACTGCATTTGAAGCTATGGAGGTTTCAAGAGCTTGAAGAGATCATTCATCCCCAATTGAACCACTTCCACTACAAAATTGAAGAAACTACACTACCAAATCGTTCCAGAACACAAAGGTAACCCTTGATCATCAATTCCTCAAATGAATTTTGATATTCAAGCCCTAGTTACAAAAGAAAAAGTACTTTCACCTTGGGTGTGGCTGTCAACCATAGCTAACAGAGCCAGTTGTGTTTAAAACCTGCATCTAGGGTTTGAAACTCAATTTCCTTCATTTTATCCATAGGAATTTCATTTCAAGTATGCAATTAGGTAGATCTACCTTAGATTAGCCTTCATTTTTGCTTTTGTATAGTTAATTCTGGATATTAGAGGTAGCTTTGCTCTTATTTCATCATATTTTTTGATTTGCACTTATCTTCCTAGATTAGATCTATTTCTTGTTTTAATTGCAAATTATACATCAGAGTAGCTAGATTTATTGTTTTCCTAGTATGATTTATCATAATTCAGATATTTTGTTATTATATTTATAAGTCTTTATGCTTTCTTTGCATATTTATAATATTCTTTGCAAATTTTCAACTAGAGCCTCATCATGAGAGGCCTCATATGCTTCTAATCGTGCTATGTTGTTTCTTGAATGCAAGATCACAAGTTTTTAACATCTTCAAGATATTCTTTACATGAAATTACTCCAAGCAAGTGAGAAGAAGGCATCCATAAGCCTTGAGCAGTTCGTGTCTACTCTAAAGGCCTGTGGATTGCACCATCCCTATTTAGGGGCTTCAAATTTGTATTAATTGTATCAAAATTTTGGTATCCCTAAGAGGGACCTACTTGTAATCGAGATTTGCAATGATTTAATAAAATAAACCTTCATATTATTGTTAATTTGTTGTTATACATGATTTATTACTTTAATATTTGGTATAATGATACAATAGCTTAGGTGCATACTTTTTAGGATGGTACACACACACATATATATATGTTACAAAAATATTAAATTATGTTATACATTTGAAAAACTTAATATATGTTAATTATAGAAAATATTATTTACTAAGAGCAGTGTGGTACTATGGTGAGAGTGAACTGGAGGTTTTGGATAAACTATCGATTATCGAGAATGCTGAGGAGCTCATAAGGTTTGCAAAGGAGAGAAGCTATTTTATGGCCCAGTGGGATCCAGGTAAGTTTTGTGATAGCTCCCAGGTCAGCTCTGGGAAAGTCCCCACCCCTATATCCTTTGCTAAGGTGGTGGCTGGTTCAAAAGGTAGCACTATGTGCATTTCCTATGATTTCAACCTTGAGATGAATCAATTTTGAATCCCAGATTGTTTAGTCAATAATATCATTATGGATGGGATGTGGAATTGGGTGGGAAAGTTTCAATTAGCAAGGCCATATTTAGACACACTGAAGTGGTAGGCGATTTCCAAATGACATCTGATAGGATCTATAGATATTGTAGCCATCCTTAGAAACTTTTTTCTCATAAGGATTAATTGCAAAGCTGATTCAAGGAGAATTTTGGAAGGTGGTCCTTGGTTATTTGGGAAACAAGGATTGTTTCTCTGAATATGGGGGTCATATTTTAATCTAACAATGCAAGGTATTAGTCTAGTTTCTTTATGGGTTAAGTTTATGTATTTTTCTTTTCATCTAGGGCATGAGAGTGTTTTTCATGTGGTCGCTAAACCAATTGGAGGCTTTATCTCCTTTGATTGAACCACCAACTCCTTTTCTAGAATGTAGTATGTTAGAATGTACATTGTGGTAGACATTGAAAATAAATTGTTGAGTTTAGATGAACTCATCTCCCACCTACAAACATGGGTCCAATATATTGAGTACGATAACAAGCCTTTGGATTGTCAGGCTTGTGGAAAGTATGGTCATAATAAAAATCTCTACCCCCTCCATCTGAAATCCAAGCCTCTGGTTTGTTCAAGGACTAAGGAGAGATGCACCCATGTAAAACTTTAGCAGCTTTAAAATGCAAGGAGATTGCTTCCTCTCTAGGGGGTAGAGCAACATAACTAGTAGAAAATGGAGATGCCTTTCAAGAGGACATTTTGCCTTCCAATATCTTATCTGAATATGTGGAATAACCTCTCAAAATTTTTGAGGTGGTTCTAGAATCAGGTCATCCTAAGAAAGGGGATGCTCTTCCCATTCAAAATTCCTTTGAATGTTTGTCTATGGAGGAACAAATTTTATAGCATTTTTTGGAGTATCCATCGAATTCTCTAAAGGCATTAAGAAATTATCCGTTGGCTTCCTAAATATCAGCTAGCCCATTGGCTTCTTCAAATCCATATTTGGCCTCCCCAAATTAGGTTCTAGAGAAAGGTTCTTTTGGTATTAATACCAGAAGCCATAAGAGGGTGTAGGCAGTAAATGCACTTCTCAGAAGAAGATAAATAAGTGATCCATGGATTTGCATAGTTTTGTTGAGTTTTGGTCAATTTTGACTAAAATGTACAAGTGTCAAAATGTACAAGCAAAGAGCAAAACATACAAGGTTGCACATGTATGATGTGAAATGAAGTGAAATTAAATTAAATTAAGTTGAAATGTGCATTTGGGGTTAATTTGATAAAAATCGAATTAAACCTTGTAAAAATAATTATTTTGGAATTAGTTGGGAATTGTAGTTGTAAATAGTGCAATGCTTCAAAAACCACTTTGGAATGGTCCGGGAATGCAGTATATAGCACCCCTATTCATTTTTTGGTTGTTCGTTCATGCTCATATACAATTCATTGTTGGTTATTGATCCAAGGCTCATTTATGTGATTGTTAAGTAGAATTATTGTTCATTGTTGAGATTATTATGAATGATGGAAGATATATGTACAAGGATATTGATAATCTGAATATGATAGCCATTTTACTCATTTTCTTGTCTTAATTCCATTGTACATTTTGGATGTTGCAGGTTGAATAGATAATGTTTACTACTTATTTTGCTATGAGAATGTATGGAATTGTCTTGTGAATGATCCTAGTTACTTATACACTTGGTGTGAAGGATGGAATTTATTATATGAAAATTTACAGTCATACATTGATGTTTCCAGGTAGTTGTATGATTTCTAGAATCGTCCATGAAAATTATAATTCATTGTTAGTGGTTTAGGGTTTTGCATGTCATGGAGGATTGGAGCAATTGAGACAAGAAACTTTCCAAAATCTATCTTGGAGAGATTGGTAAAGCAAGGTGATAGATCTGAATATTAGTTGCAACAAGGGTTCATACAAATCGTACAAGTATAGTGCCAAATCATACAAGCTGTTTTATTACCTGATTTGGTAGTAAAAGTTGCAACCCAAATCTAACAAATAAAAAAAATATTGTTAGTTTGGAGAAATCAATTACAAAATTGACTGATATAACTTGCAAAACCTATTCCAATGAGTTTATTGAGTACCAAATCATACCAAGTACAATTTTGTATGATTTGGATCATACAAATGTACGATTTAGTGACCGTATAAGCTATTTTGTAAAGTTAACCTAGTGTACGAGGAAGACCGTACAGGCTGTACAACTTGTTGAAGTTGGATTTTGATATCTTGTTGATCATTTCCATAGATTCTAAACTACCTCCCCATGGGGAATACTACATTTGGCACTATTGTCTTATCGAACTTTGGTATTTTTGTTAAAACGGGTCAAAAAGTGTTGTAGTCAATAAGATCGTACAAGTGATAAACTTGAGTACATAAAATTGGAGGTGAACGACAAACACAAGTCTAAAAAGGCGTAGTATATGAGATCAAGGAGAGGAAATCCCATTTAAGAGGAGGACGAGAATTGCTCAAAAGGGGAACATGAACAGTGTGGAACATAATACACATGAACCAGTGAAAGAGCAAGTATAGACATCTGATGAAGCAAATATTGAGAGGTTGGATACATTGTTGATCGATACGGAGAGAGAAATAAGAAGCACCTAGAGTCGAAAAGAACATTGATGTAAGTCAAGGCATCAATGAGGAAGCTGTGCGAGCTCTAAAGGAGTGGATGGTAACACCTAAGAAAGTGGCAGATAAGTTGCAAAGGAGTGTAGTGGACATCTAAATGAAAAATATAAGATCAAGGATGATAGAAATAAGACCAAAAAGAACATGCTCAGGCAAACAACTTAAAACATAATGTAGTGGAGACAACTTCAGACACAAACACTAAACCAAGGAAACTAAATGTACAATAAGTGAAAAATATGAAACAAAACAAGGTAAACCCAACCATCAAAATCTCGCACTTACATGAAGTTGTTAGAAAAAAAATTCTTCTACTCAGTAGAAATCTCCGAATCATTGACAACCTCGAGTATTATAGAAATGATAGAGTATTACAATAATATAAATTTATTTTATTTTCATACTAATATTTTTGGTACGAGCAAATACTTATCTGAATTGTATGGGATCACTTGACTTCAACCGGTTGACAAAATGATTGAGAAGTGCTTAAGCTATTTAGAATAATAAAAAATGTTTTAAATATTTAACATAAATATGTAAAAATATATTACTAGACCTTAATCCTATTATTATTATTATTTAAAAAATATTTTAAATATTAAAATTTATTAAAAATATTTTGAATGACAAATCAACTCAACATGCATTGCACGCTAAAAATAAGCTGATATAAAACATGGTTTAAACAATATATTTCATTTGACTTATTAAATAGAAATTATTAAAAGCTTTCACAGACATGCGCTATTATAATATAAATTTGGTGACATGAGATTATAACCAGTCATCTGTCACAATAACTATAATAGTGTATTGTAAGAGACAAGGGATTATCATAAATAATCTCATTGCATAGTCACAAGACAGTAATAACGAATTATTAATTGTTATTGTTATAACTATTTATATTTTTACTAATTCATCTTATCTCAAAGTTGTTTGTTACTGTTTCTATTGAGAAAATTCATTGCTAAAATATTAGGCTAAGTTCTAATTATAAAAAACATAACCCATCTGTATACTTCATCTTTTATATATATATAAATTATTATTCCTATTTTAAAGTCTTGTATTAACTAAACACATATAGCCCTCTACGTTTCTATATGTTATGCCTCAACTTTTATAAATTGCTCAAAACACTATTTTTTTTGCTTGAGTTTTAGTTATAGAACCTTATCTTACATTTAAAAAATAAATAAATAAAATTATGTTTATATAAATATAAAATTTAATATATATTTAAAATATTTTATAAAAATATTAAAAAAAAATTAAATTATTTTATATATTTAAAAAATATACGATTGTTGAAAAAATCTAGGGCATCAGCTGGATTGCAGAAGTGCTTTCGGGGTACGGTGGATCTGAAGGCTAGATTGGTGCCCCAAGAGGGTCCAATGGGGACTTCTCCGGATCCTTTTCCAGGGAGTAGCAGCTTATACGCAGATTTGTTTAAAGAAAAATCTCTTCCAAAGAACGATGAAGCTCAAAAAACGGCATATAAAATGCTCTTCACAGCTGCTGGGAATAGGTCGACAACACATCGTGTGAATGGATGTTTGCCGCAGGCCGAAACCAGGCCAAAAATTGTCATCGAGCCAAGTATGGTTGAAGAATCGATCATTTACAGAGCTAATCACGATTTAATCTACAAGTTCATGGGTATTCGTCCTTCTCTGAATTTTTTGCACTCTTGGATCCGCAAAAACTGGGAGCCTCACGGTGAGTATTCATTGTGGTTTATTAGCAATGGATATTTTATTGTTAGTTTTTTGTCTTTGGTCGATAGAAATAGGGCTTTCGAGTCAGAGAAGAAAAATCATGGCCCGACAGGGCTATTTTTTCAACCATGGAGAGTGGGATTCGATCCCCGAGTTGAACCTACTGCTGTCCTAGTATGGATCCGACTATATGCTCTTCCAATGGAATTCTAGAGTGAGCAGGTGTTGGCAAGGATTGGAAATTCTATTGGAAGACATCTGGGTGTTGCCAGAGACACAATTGAAGGGAGCATGGCGGTGTATGCAAGAATATGTGTGGAGATGGATCTCAGCCAGCCTTTGCCAACAAAGATGGATATTGAATTGGCAGGACTCTCCTAGATTCAATAACTGGACTATGAGACCCTACCCTTTAGATGTAGGGTTTGTCACAAACATGGACATTTGGCTCGTTTTTGCACTAATAATATGAATGCTAAAATAGAGGCCCCTTTAGGAATGCCAAACCTGCCTAAAGAGGATAAGGCAACACTTAATAAAGATTCTAATAGCACCGTTCAGGGCCAGGAAGCTCAAAGAGAGGGTTTTGAATAGCCCAGAAGAAAAATATGGACAAAGAAAAAAGAGGGAAAGGAGCAATCCCATCTCAGACTTGCCAATAGGTATGAGATATTTAAGTCACTGGTTGACGAAGAGGAACAATTTATGGAGGGCATGGAGGGTAACAAGGAAAATTCTAATATTCCCGTGCATCTCCCCCTCTCATCTCCTCCTGTCATACAGCAGGTAGTTGAACTCTATGAGGTATCACAACCAATGTGTTCAAGGGCTTTAGTAGTGCATAACCAGGAGCAGACAGTATCTCAAGATGTCAGCATGGGAATAGCAGAGAAGAACAGGGAAAGGCCAACTTTGGGGATAACCCAGGTAGAAAAAGATCAAAAAATAGCAATTCTCAGGGAGTAGGTAGAAGATCTAATAAGGAGTTGCTAGCATTCCAAGGAGATAAACTGATCATGGGAGGATCGATGAGGCCAATAGACTCTTATTTCTCCCAGTGTAACCAATGATTATTGATGAGGATTGATGTTAGATCTTTCATATGACCCCTCTAGTAGTTCCTAGCTAGGTTTGCATAGTTTATTTCTAGCAAATTCATATTGTAAGTGAGTCTCCTTTCTCACATGCACTTGTGGGCACTAGTTGTCTTCTAGTTGTCATTTAGAGTGTTAGTTAGTAAGTGTGAACTCAAAGTAGGAAGTGTGTACTTCAAGATAGCTAAAATGGATCTTCTAGTTAGCAATCTTAACTTAGAAGTTTACGTGCATTCTCCTTTGCACCTTTGTAGCTTTTTGGTTAAGCATATTGGATCAAATCCATGATTTCATGGGTTGGTTATGTATTTTGGGCCATTAGTGCCTATATATTGAATTGTAAATAATAGAACACTTAGTTGGATTTTCAATCCTTTTCATTGGTATCAGAGCCTAGTTCATGTTTGCACTAGGGCTTGTGAGGTGAGAGGATAGGAGATAGAATTATTATGAGAAACATTTTCTCATTGAGGACTCGGTTTAAGCCCAAAGGGAGCTTGAAAACCATTCGGAGAAGGAAGTTCCTTCGCCGACAAACCCCTCGTTCCAACTTTTTGCTTATGCTCAAGAGGTATAGGAAAAGTTTGCCCCAGAGTTCTTCGTATACTGATCCTTGGAAGGGATTGGATCGTAGCTACGGTCCAATTAGGATTAGGGAGCCATTTGACCCTGCTGCCCCCCCCATTTTTGAGTACTTAAGAGCTCCAGGAGGTCATCAAAGCTAGGTCGTGTGTCGACTTAGATCTGGGTGCCTTTCAAACGCTGGTCGTGTGTCGATCGGATCTTGAAAGGAGAGCTACTGGTGGGAGCTGGTTGCTCACATTTTTATAATTTAAGCTTTAAAAATTTTAGAATTAACCCCCCTGGTTAATTTTTAATTTTTTTTTAAATTGTACTAGAAAGATTTTATTTTAAGTTGATATATTATTTTCTTAATATACTGCTTAGCTGCAATTGTAAAAAAAAAAAAAAAATTATTTAGATTTTTTGTTAGCAGTCGAACCCTTGCAGCAGGTTCGACTGCATTCGGCCACTTCGGCAGCCTTCGACACTGTTTCCGGGCTTGTCGTAGCTTGTCGGCCGACGACCGTCGGGCAACAGTCGACGGCAATTGCTGTCCGCAGGACAACGATCACGGTCGATGCTGCGCTGTCGCCCGACTGCTATCAGGACTGACAGCAACTTGCTGTCAAGCTGACAGTGCCAGGCGTTGCTGCAGCGCTTGACGCTGGTCGACGTCGGCGCAGCACCCGAAGCGAGCCGACGGCGATCTGAATCGCTGTCGGCCGACGACCGACGATTCATCGGCGTCGGCTCCGGTGCCGCGGGCTAGCCGCCGTAGCGCCTGATAGAACTGTCAGGCATCTGCGCAGCTTGGCACTGTGGACGCAAAGCCTGACAGTTTGTCAGGCGACTGCTACACTGCGGCCCGCAGAGCCTCCAAAGGCAGCATCTGACATTACTGTCATACGTCTGCCAGGCCTGCGGTCGACAACGTCAGATCCAGCACCAGCTTGGCCAGGGGCGGTTGCGTGCTTGGATCTCTGGCTGGTGCACGGAATTTTGTGCACAGCCATTTGTGCAGCAAAGGCAATGATGACTTGCCTTGGAAATTGAATTTTTTTATTGTTTTCTGCACATTTGCCTTGGGAATTGTGCTAGGAAAGATTTGTTTTCTGCACTTCGGGATCCGTGCAACTGGGGGTTGACAAATTTTCATGCAGGGTACTTGCAGATCAGTCCCAGTTAAGACAGCCAAAGCATGGGTAAAATTTTATTGTAATTTTTATTTTTTTTACTATTTAAGGTAGCTTGTTAAATTTAATTTTTATTAATTTAATTTTTAATAACTTAATTAAAATTCATTAATCTTTGATTTAATGAAATTTAATTTTTTTAATTAAGTTATTTTTAAATTAATAAATGTTAAGTTGCACCTTACATTAGTTTAAAAATTTATAGCCTTAGGAGTAAATTTTTCAGTTAAGCAGCACTCCATTGTAACAAGGAAAATTGCATTGTATTTCCTTTATTTAGTGCTTTCTTCTCTTTACTCCTGGCTTATACCCAGGAACACATGGCTTCTGACTTGGCTGCCCAAGTGGCAGAATTGGCCCATGTTGTAAACACTTTGGCAGATAAGGCTAATGACACTACCATGGCAGAAGTTCTTGGCAATCTTGCCATGAAGGTAAATGACATTTCTTTGCATAATGCCTCAACTTCTGCTCATGATTCTCGTTTGAGAGTTCGTTGTGAAGTTCCATTGTATGATGGATCCAAGAACCCTGATGTCTTGAATAGTTGGATTCTTGACATGAGTTCTTGGTTTGCTTTCTCTCAACTTTCAGAAGATGATGTAGTGCCTTATGCTAAGCTAAAACTTTTTGGCTTAGCCAAAGTACTTGTGGAATGAAAACGAGGACAAGAACTCACTACATGGGATGAGCTTGTACAATGTCTTAAGACCAATTTCTATCCTTCAAATTATTCTAGGGAATTGGTTATTAAATGGTTTCGTTTTTGCCAAGGTACTAATATGTCTGTACAAGAATATATTTTCCAATTTAACAAGTTCAGAATACTTGTGAATGTGGAGGATGATGTTCCAGGTTTGATTCTCAAGTTTCAAAGTGGCTTGTTAGAACATTTTTACAGGGAACTAATGTTTGTTTCTATGGAAACTTTGGATCAAGTTTTCAACCAGGCGCGACTTGCGGAGGACAAGTTTAAGGTGCAATCGCAGGCATTCCGCACACCTGTTACTCAAGTGGTTGCAAACTCATCAAAAGGGAATAATTCTTTCTCACAAAAGAAGAATTTTTCTCAAAAGAAGAATGTGTCTTCTCCATCTCCTTCTTCTCCTTCCCCTTTCGCTTCTACTCCTTCTTCTTCTTCTTCTAAATCTTCTTCTTCTTCTTCTAAGAAATTATGCAATTATTGTAAGAAGAAAGGGCATGAGAAATCTGATTGCTTTAAGCTCAAAAAGAAGAGTTTAGTAATTACTACTCAAGAGGAGGATGCTTCCAAGGGTCCCCTTGAGTCTGTAGGAGAGAGTAGCGTGTATATGGAATTACAATGTCAGCTTAATGAAGTTACCTTAGTAAATGTAAGTTCTTCAGAAGGGGCTCGTGATGCTTTTTTCATCACTCAAGCCCACTTACTTCACAACTTTGCAACTGATTGTATAGTGGATAATGGCTCACAGAAAAATCTAATTGCGAGGTCCATTGTCAAGCGTTTGAAGTTACCTATGGAGCCTCATCCTCAACCTTATTCTTTGGGTTGGAAGGATAGTGGAAGAGGCTCAGAAATCACTCACACTTGCACATTAAAATTTGCACTTGGCCCACAGTTCATAGATCAAGTCACTTGTGATGTGACTCCTATGGATTGTTGTGGGATTTTTCTTGGACAACCTTTTCAGTATGATAGGAGAGCTGTTTATGATGCTTTTAAAAGAACCTACACACTTCAAAAATATGGTAAGGTCTTTCTCATTAAAAGCACCAACACTCCTAATATCATTCTAAGTTCCAAGCAAACGAAAAGAGTAATTAAGAAAGGTGGTGATGTTGCTCTAATTTTCATTCGCTCTCAAAACACTTCTACATCTACATCCATTACAAAGCAACACTCTTCAATGGATAAAATATTGCAAAGTTATTCACACATATTTCAAGAGCCAAAGTCTCTTCCTCCAATTCGCACAATTAATCACAAGCATTGAAATAATTCCGGGTTCTTCTCTTCCTAATGCTCCCATGTATAGACAATCTATTTTGCAAAATGAAGAAATAAAAAGGCAAATAGAAGATTTGTTGTCTAAGGGTTTCATTAAGGAAAGTACTTCTGCTTGTGCCTCACCTATTTTGTTAGTTCTTAAGAAAGATGGCACTTGGAGATTATGCATTGATTTTCATGCTTTGAACAAAATTTCTGTGAAGAATAGATATCCCTTACCCCGCATTGATGATTTATTAGATCAGCTTCAAGGAGCTAAGTTCTTTTCAAAAATAGATCTCAAAAGTGGATATCATCAAGTGCGTATCCAAGCTAAGGATACATGGAAGACAACTTTCAAGACGAAGATGGGCCTCTTTGAATGGTTGGTCATGCCCTTCGGTCTTACTAATGCTCCTGCAACCTTCATGAGGTTGATGAATGATGTATTTCGTGAAGTCCTTGACAAATTTGTCATTATATATCTTGATGATATATTGATTTTCTCAAAAACTTGGGAGGAACACCTTAGGCATATCTAGCAAACCCTTGATCTTCTTGTGAAGAATCAATTATATGCCAATTCTTCCAAGTGTTCTTTTGGCAATACTTCGGTTTCTTACCTTGGCTATGTGATTAGTGAGAGTGGAATTCGGGTAGATCCCATAAAAGTTGATGTTTTACTTAAGTGGTCCCCTCCTACAACTCTCACCGAGTTAAGGAGTTTCCTAGGACTTGCGAATTTTTATCGCAAGTTCATTCCTCAATATTCCACCCTTGCAGCTCCATTGCATTATCTCACTAAGTCCAAAACTCCATTTCATTGGGAGAAAAGCCAAGAAGTTGCCTTTGAGAAACTCAAAAAGAAACTGTGTACAGAACCTGTGTTAACTTTACCTGACCTTTCTCAACCTTTTGATATTGAAACAGATGCCTCTAAAGTTGCCTTAGGAGTTGTGCTCAAACAGAATGGTCATCCAGTTGCTTATCATTCAGAAACTTTTTTTGCTGCTAAGTTGAACTATTCTACATATGACAAGGAGTTGTATGCTTTAGTTCAAGCCATTAAGTATTGGAGACACTATCTTTTTGGAAAAGATACAGTAGTACACACTGATCATATGCCTCTCAAGTTTTTACAATCTCAAAGTAAAATTGAAGAATCAAGACATATGAAGTGGGCCTCTTACCTCCAACAATTTCACTTGGTGATCAAGTACAAAAAGGGGAAGAGTAATATTGTTGCTGATTGTTTGAGTAGGCCTCCAGCCGCTCTTGCCTTAACAGTTATGTCCACTTCGCACTTGGGATTTCAGACTTGGCCTAATCAATATTCTCAGGATCCTGATTTTGGAAAAATATTTGAGCAAGTGAGTAAGCCTTCTTCTTCCAATTTGCGTCCTTTCCAAGATTTCTACATCAAAGAAGGACTTCTTTACAAATTGGACAAGGTTTGTGTTCCTTGTGAGCCTAGAGTGTCACTTCTTAAGGAAGCTCATTCTACACTTTATGGTGGTCACTTTGGGAAGCATAAAACACTTCATCATTTGCAACGATTTTTCTATTGGCCAAAAATGCGAGAGGGATGTGTTGAGATTTCTCAAACAAGTGTGCGTTTGTTGTCGCTCAAAACCAGCTAATAGGAAGTTTGGCTTAGGCATGCCTTTGCCCATTCCTTCCCATCCTTGGGAAAGCATTTCCATGGATTTGGTTAGTGGTTTTCCTATGACAGTGCGCCAACATGATTGTGTGTTCGTGGTGGTTGACAGATTCAGAAAAATGGCCAAGTTTATTCCATGCCGCAAGACAAGTTCTGCATCAGACTTAGCTCAATTTTTCTTTGACAACATTTGGTGTTCCTTTGTTCTACCTACCAGCATCATCTCGGATTGTGATTCACACTTTATGGGTCACTTTTGGCATTCTTTGTGGAAGATTTTGGGAGTTTCCCTTAACTTTTCTACCGCCTATCATCCGCAGTCCGATGGGCAGAATGAAGTGGTAAACCGTACACTTATGCAAAGTTTGTGAATCTATCATCACGCTTCACCGAAAAAGTGGGACTTGAGTCTCACGCATATTGAACATGCCTATAATAGGGCCCTACATTCTTCTACAGGTCATTCACCCTTTGAAGTTTGTATGGGATTTCAGCCCTTGGCACCTTATGAGTTACCTTTGTCTTTGCCTTCTCCTGTCACTTCACATCTTCAGAAGGAGCAAGACAAGGCACACTCATTTGTTCAACACTTGCACAATATTCAATCAAAGGTGGTTGAGATTTTGCAAAAGACACAGCAACAGTAGAAAAAGGCCATGGATCGACATCGAATTCCTCATCCATTTTAGGTTGGTGATAAAGTTTGGTTGCATCTTGACAAGCGACGTTTCACTGATAAGACTCATAGCAAAATCAAACCAATTCGCTATGGGCCTTATACTATTCTTCAGTAGGTGTCCGAGAATGCTTTCCGCCTTGATCTTCCCGCACACTTGGGAATTCATGACATCATCAATGTAGATCTTTTGAAGTTGTACTTTGACTCTACATTGGAGACTGCACCAGCTATCAGTCATCCTGTGGACGTGGTTCCTGAAGCTCAGTTACCATTGGATGCAGATCAGATCTATGACACGAAGACTTGACAGACTCGCCAGGGGTCTACCACCTCATATCTTATGGCTCGGCAAGGATAGCTGTCGCATCAGGCTCGTTGGATTTCTTTTCATCAGATGTCCCTTGACTTTCCTATTCTTTTGAAAGCATTGGAGTCCAATGCTTCTATTGTGGGGAGGCATGATGAGGATTGATGTTAGATCTTTCATATGACCCCTCTAGTAGTTCCTAGCTAGGTTTGCATAGTTTATTTCTAGCAAATTCATATTGTAAGTGAGTCTCCTTCTCACATGCACTTGTGGGCACTAGTTGTCTTCTAGTTGTCATTTAGAGTGTTAGTTAGTAAGTGTGAACTCAAAGTAGGAAGTGTGTACTTCAAGATAGCTAAAATGGATCTTCTAGTTAGAAATCTTAACTTAGAAGTTTACGTGCATTCTCCTTTGCACCTTTGTAGCTTTTTGGTTAAGCATATTGGATCAAATCCATGATTTCATGGGTTGGTTATGTATTTTGGGCCATTAGTGCCTATATATTGAATTGTAAATAATAGAACACTTAGTTGGATTTTCAATCCTTTTCAATTATACAATCATGGAATGTGAGGGGTTTAAACAGTAGAACCCATAAATCTGCTATTCGAAGACTTTTAGAGAATTGTAATATTGATTTTTTGCTTTTACAGGAGACTAAGATGTCATTAGATCATATGTCCAAAATAGTCAATAGAATTTGGAGGGGTGCTGGTCATATTGATGTGGCTGCCTAAGGTGCCTCAGGGGGGATTGTTACTCTATGGAACTCTCTTGAATGGTCTGCAATAGAACATATTTCCTGGAGGGGTGTTCTCACTTCTCTTTTTAGGAATAATGTCACTACGGAACACGTTCTAATCACAAACTTTTATGGGTCTCAAAACCTAGATGGTCAGAGGTGGCAGTGGAAGGCTGTGCATAACATGTGAACCTCAAGGGAAGATCTAGACTGGATTATAGCGGGGGACTTTAACATTAAATTATCTTCTAGATATCAGGAAGGGGGAACACCATTTTTGGACCCAGGGGACCGTTTCATGATTGCCCAAGTCCAGGCTTTGCACTTAGTGGACATTAAATGTCCTGGCATTAACTACACTTGGACTAATAAAATGCGGGAGCCACATAGCAGGAAGGTTAAGCTAGATCATTTTTTGGTTTCAAAGGAGGCATTTGTAAAATGGAATATAAATTTTCAGATTTTAGAAGGCCCAGTTTCGGATCACTGTCCCATTCTGTTGGAAGGCGGGACTAGGATGGGGCAGCATCACAAACCTTTCAGATTTGAGAATTTTTGGCTTTAGAAAGAAGAACTTCGGGAGAAAATTCCACAGTGGTGGGAAGAAGGCCGCCTAGCTTATGGGAGAGCTATGTTCAGAATCCACAAACAACTACAATATGTCAAAACTCAGTTGAAGTATTGGAGGCGTGCTAATAAAACAGACTTCCAGGCCCAAAGAGCTCCATTGGTGGCCAGATGGGATGAGGTCCAAAAATAGTTCAGAGAAGGAGTAATTATAGACCAGCTCAAAGCTGAGGATGATGCCCTGCGTACAGCGGTTGAGGACATTGACAACCATGAGGATACCTATTGGAAGCAAAGAGCAAGAACCACCTGGTTATTAGAAGGGGACAAAAATACAAAATTCTTTCATTGGACAGCTTGTGCTCGAAGACAGATGAACAAGATGGAGGCCCTTCAAGATGAGAACGGTCATTCCTTTGATACACTTTCGGGTATGCATTCCCATTCTATGGATTATTTTTCTAAGCTTTTTAAGGAAAGTGTGGTACAAGATGTAGAGGCCCAAAATGAAGTTATTTCTGTCATACCTGCTTGTTATTTCTAAGGATGAAAATCAGGCCCTCCTCAAACCCATTGATAGAGATGAATTGAAAACTGTGGTCTTTGGAATGAGCACTGGTAAAACTCTAGGTCCAGACGGCTTCCCAATTGAGTTTTTTCAGGCTTCTAGGACTACTTAGAGGAATATGTAATGGCTATTATAGAAGAGTCCAGAGAAAATAAGAGAATTCTTAAAGCTATAAACCACACTTTCATTACCTTAATTCCAAAATGGGAGGAGGGGTTCATATTTTAGATTATAGGCCTATTGCCTTATGTAATGTACTATACAAAATAATCACAAAGGTAATGGCTGAGTGCCTAAAACCTCTTCTTCACAAAATTTTATCCTCTAAGCAAGGGGGTTTTGTTGAGGGATGACAAATTCTGGATGGGGTGGTTGTGGCCCAAGAAGCAATCCATTCAATGCACACTTCTGGTAATAAAGGGATGTTCATAAAATTGGACATGTCAAAGGATTATGACAGGGTTGAATGGAGTTTCCTGGCTAAAATGATGGCAGCCTTTGGTTTCTCTCAGGACTGGATAGAGTGGGTCATGAGCTATGTCTCTACCTTGACTTACTCTATGCTAATCAAGGGCCTTCCTTCGCAACCATTTGGAGCTACTCGGGGACTGCGCTAGGGGGATCCATGTTCTCCTTATATTTTTCTCATTTTGGCTGAAGGTCTTGGCAGAATTTTCTTGAGGAGAAGACAACAAGGTAGATTATTGGGTATCAGGGTGGGTGACGAAGTTTTAACGCACCTGCAGTTTGTGGATGACACTGGTTTGGTGGGAGTGGCTAGCTTCAGGGAAGAAAGAATGATTAGGGATACTCTTAATTTCTATCTCAGGGCTACTCAATAGGTCATTAATGACAAGAAATCCAAAGTGGTTTTTTTTAACCTGGAGCAAAGGCTTCAGAACAGAATTTTAGAAATCCTGGGATTCACAAGGACTTCTCTCCTAGTGGTTTACTTGGGGGTCCCCTTGCACTTTAAGAAGCTGAAATTAGACACATGGAGGAATCTGCTAGAGTGTATCAAGGACATAATTAATCATTGGTATCACAAGTGGTTAAGTTATGGTGGCAAATTAGCGTTCTTACAGTCAATCATTCAAGCCATGCCAATTTACAAATTCTCTATCTTGGCTGCCTCGATTACAATATGGAAAGAGTTGGACAGGATGGCTAGAAATTTTTTATGGGAAGGAGCAAAGGGAGAGATAAAGTGGGCCTTAGTGGGCTGGGACAAAGTTACCCAGCCTAAGGTTAAAGGAGGTCTGGATTTGAGAAAATCTAAGCTGAATAATAAAGCTTTGGCTGGAAAGTTGTACTGGAGATGGATCTCCCAACCCACCTCCCTTTTCAGTAGAATCCTAACTAGCAAATACTTGGGACAGGCCAACCCAAACGATGTAGCTCGCATCCCCTTGGATGGTACTAGGTCCCTAGTTTGGCAGGCTCTCAAGTTAGGGTCTCAAGTTGTTAAAGATCGCTTATTTTGGAAAGTGGGAAGAGGGGAGAAGGCTCGTTTCTGGACAGATTCTTGGGATCAGTTCCCACCCATCATTTTTGAATTTCTAGAATTATAGCCAATAAAAGCAGCCATTGAAGCCAAGGGATGGATCCGTATTGAAAGTTATTTCACAACTACTCAGCTGGGGGAGTGTAAGTTTAAGCATTTCAAGAAGTTGGATGAGTGGCCCATTTCAATCCCTCCGGATTTGACTCCCATCATGACTAAAATTTTGACAAAAATATTTCTTACAGGGGGAGACGTGGAGGATGAATTAGCTTGGGGCTTTGGGAGTCTTGGCGTCTATACAATAAAGGACGGATATGACAACATTCTCCCAGAGCCCCCCCCTCATACTTTTTAGGTTGAGGACTGGAGGAAAATACGGCACTCTAAAGGTTGGCCGAAAGTTAAATTTTTTTCTCGGCAAGTGCATGCACAATGGAATCCTCACTTTTGATAATCTCGGATCAAAAGGTATCATCGGCCCTTCTCAATGTGTACTATGCTACAAGAGCGAGGAAACTACTGACCATTTGTTGTTTGGTTGCCCTTTCACCTAACAAATTTGGCTGCATTGGTTTGCATACTTTAAAATTCAAGTAAGTGGTGACCTGAACTCGGATGAATATCTAGGCAAAATGGTAGAAAGGTAGATTCAAATCTAAAGCTCTTCGTATTGGCTGGGAGCTCGGTTTAAGCTTTATCTGGTGGCAAGTATGGTTGGAAAGAAATGCCAAAATTTTTAGAGAAACTTTTACTGCTCTAGATGAGGTTTGGCAGACCATTTGGAGCAAGGTTACCGAAATTGTGGTTGTTCATGCTGAGGAGGAAGCTCAAATTGACATTGGAGCTATGGAAGAACACATTGAACTGCAAGAGGGATAGGACATAAATTTTTGGAAACCTCCCCCTGAAGTTTGGATTAAAATCAATACTGATGGAGCTGCAAAAGGCAATTCGGGTAGAGCCGAAATTGGAGTGGTGTTCCAGAACCATGTTGGGACTGTGCTTTATTGGGAATTGCAAGGCCTGGGAAGAACCACTAACAATGAAGCCAAAGCCATTGCCATCAAGTCTGCTTCTGTTTGGGCAGTGAAACATGGCCATCGCAGGATTATTCTTGAATCAGACTCGCAAATAATGGTTGGAGCTCTAGAGTGCATGAGGAACTTTGATCTGAAAGCTTGGAGGTTGAGGGCTCTTGTTACCCAAATTAAAGAATTATGGAAGGAATTGGAGGACGTGATCCCAGTTTATGCGAGTAGAGATTTGAACAAAGTGGCTGACTTTCTGGCTAAGATGGGTGCAGAAAAGGAGGTTGGAGTTCAATTGCATAGTGACATGGATATTGAGGATGAGGTGATTAGATAGGGTCTTGAAAGGTCCTTGAGCTAATGACCTTTGAAAAAATAGAGTACGATGGGGGACCCCATGGCAGCTAGTTTTTGGTTCATGAAAATTGGCTCCGGTGCAGTTCTTCCTTTACTATTGTATGATTGTGTCCTCTCGGACCTCGGCTGGGAAGAGGCTCTTCCCACATTGTAATTGATCTATGTCTTAATACAAGTTTTTTTTTCAAAAAAAAAAAATATACGATTGTTATGTTAATTATATAAAATATCAGTAAAATGTAAAGTATTGTATGTTGTTGATTCATTATTTTGTGGATAACTTATAAAATTTAATTTTTTTTCTCTCAATAGATCCTTTAAAATAGGAAATAAAATACAAAATAAACATTATGTTTATATAAATATAAAATTTAATATATATTTAAAATATTTAATAAAAATATTTAAAAAAAATTAAATTATTTTATACATTTAAAAAATATATAATATTTATGTTAATTATATATTATATTAGTAAAATGTAAAGCACTTTACGTTGTTGATTCATTATTTTGTGGATAACCTATAAAATTTAATTTTTTTCTTATAAGATTGAGATAACCAATAAATCCTTCAAAATAGAAAATGAAACACAAAATAAACAAGGGCTGCAAGGTGGTGTAGTCTTATTTTTTTTATTTGTGTATGTTTTAGTTTTATTTTGAAATACAATTTGCTTTTCATTAGAATGAGTAAGGGCCCACTTCATCAACACAATAGAATGTACAATCTTTGTAGATATGTACGTTTTTTTAATTTTTTTGGAATGTTATCATTGTGGATGTGTCTATAGAATATTTTAGTTCTCTATGGTAGTTTGATGCAACTACTATATTATTCATTTCTTACAAGAATGATAATTTATGTTTCATCAAGTGTGATTTTATTTTTTGCAAGCATGATTCTATTTTAGCAAGAATTATTTTTTTTAAAGAGTAATTTAATTTTCTTTAAGAATGATATAGGAACTCCACTATGGAAATCTACATAGATTGTTCCTAGCACATTGCCTTATATTTGACAAGATTATAGTGATATTATTAAAACTCCTCACCTTTTAGTATCATTTTCAGGGATAGTGGTGTTGCTAGGAAATCGTTCAAACATCCAATATCATCATCTTTTTACTAGGTTTTCAATCAATATTTATACAAACTTATGCTATACCATGTATTTATAAATAAATTATGATCATAAAATTATGATTAAATAATTAGAGGTCTTGAACGTTAAAGCGCTAAACCACATTTCCATTATTCTTAGCCTGAATCAATTCTAGTTGATCTATTGTTATCTTTATTTCTATCTTTATTAAAAATTAGAATGGATAGACTATGAATAAAATTCATTGTGATGTGGTCTTAAGATTAGGTTATGATGATATACTAATCTATGATACTAAGAGATCCTATTTTTGTTCCAAATCAATCAAAGAATAATTGGTTAAAACCTAACAAGAGATAATGGTATTGAGAAGCAATAGGTTTTGGAGATAATTTTCACATTTATTTTTAAAATGAGAGGTTTGTTAAACCAAAGAGAAATATTCATTATCCAAAACCCCTATGAACCATTGGAAATAGGTAATAAAATCAATCATTATAAGTCACACAACCTTTGCTGCACATATCATCGAAGGCTAGTCCAAATAAACATAGATAAGTATCACTTGTCTACACCATTGAACAAAATGATACAATTGACTTTGACAATATTTGAATGTGCTTAAAAAGTATTCAATATTTAAATAATATATTTTTTCTAGACCTGACCTTATTTTATGCAAACATATATGAAATAACAAGTCCTTGTAGGTGGTTGGGTAGCACCAAAATTTTTTGATGCTCTTTTATATGAATATTGTTTAGCATCAAACCTATTCAATGCTATTTACTATAACGACTATATATCACTAGAAGATATCCATTTTGTACATGGTATCTTATAGCACTAGCACATCCTTGAAAAGTGTTTTTATAACTTTAAATTTAAGTAGCAAAGCCTTTTGGTGCCTAACATTGCCATATTATGGTGGTATATTTTTGCTTCAGAGTATATAGCACAAAAATATTTTTAGCTTTGAATTATAGTGAGTCTAGAATGATTTCATAAGTATAGTTTAGAAAAGAAAAAAAAAAAATAAGTGTAAAAAAAGAGGAGAAAAAAAGAGAAAAAAAAGAGAAAAGAAGTGAGAAAAAAGAAAGTGAATTGCACACCAAATTGCTATTGAACCAAGGCCAACATGAAAACCAATTTCTTGCATGCTAGTATTGCAAAAAATAAACTAAAAATAGAACTTGCCTATAAAAATATTTTGTGGATGCAACCAAAGCATAAGAAAATTAAAACTATATATATATATATGGTGCATGATCAAGATGGTCCAATGAAAAATCCATAGAATAGAGATGGAGAGATTAGAGTAAATAAGGATGAAAATACTGGTATGTGAACCAAATTGTTTGGACAAGAATTACTATTCTTCCTTGAAACATTTGGATGGAGCGAAACAAGTGAATCATTCAGCAAGAAATTAGGGACATCCACTATATTTGGCTAAAGACCATAGAAAATGTGACTAAGACTGTCTAGAATTTATTAACTCATCCTTAAAATTCAAATCAACTATAGGAACAAATTATGGTCTGATTAAATATTAGCCATGGATTAGCTCAACACATAAGGAATAAAGTGACAAGTCAATACAGATTGAGCATCTAGAGGAAATCCTTGAAGAGCTAGTATAGGAGGGATAAGAATATTGGAGGATGGTACTCCAACTTTTACATTTGTAAAAATAAAATAGTTATTCTATCCAATAACTTGGCAAAAGAGAAAGGTATTTTGAGAGGTTTGTAGGAGGCACTAAACACAGGTTGGAGGATGGTGATAGTAGAGTTAGAATCTCAAAATTTGATCAATTACCTAAAATAAACTTCAAGTTTTAAGAAGGTAGACTAGAGAATTCACAAGATCATAGATAAGATTAGGTTAATAGCAACTAGTTTTTAAGAGGTTGTTTTGAATCATGTACCTAGAGAATAGAATAGTGGTAGATGCTATGGCAAATTGGGCTCTTGGTAAATGAAATATTAGTTGTTATGGTTTCAATCTTAGGTGGTGGCCATACCACACTAGGACTGATATTATCCTTATCAAGTCTCTTGATAGCAATGTTGGAAGTTATGGTTAACTTGATTTAGTAAATGAAGACCTAAAAGAGTAGTATTTGATAACTACAATCTTGATGCTCCCTATAAATTGTTAGATCCTCATTATGGCTATGAAGTCTTATCTAAATCTATTGAAAGTCTTAGTGTAGACTATTCTTCTCTATTTTAGTGTAGTTCTTCTTTTCTATCCTTGATAGAGGTTGTTAGAGGATCTTGTCTCAATAATCCTAAGATCCATTTGTAGGTTGGACGGTTTGCTGAGTAGGCAGTATAGTTTGAATTTGTAGTTTTTATTGGTCTACTTCATGGCTAGCAACAAAAATGATAGAGTTTATTGGCTTTGTAAAATATTATTAAATCTCTTAATATTTTATTTTTTTTAACAAAAATAAATTAGTCTTGTTGTAGTTTTAATCTTCCTACCATAATGTCCTTTCATAATTTTATCTCCTTCAAAGCATCATTTATCATCTATTTAATAATGCATCTTTTTCCTTTCTTAATATGATTTAATATAAATATTTGGCATAATTATAGTTAGTCCATGGTTTATAGTGCACAAAAAGGGAATTATTGTATCATGGATGTAAGCTATTTTTATAATCTACTAGTGTTTTCATAAGAGTTATATACCATCAAATCTCTTTGGTGCCTCTCTTCTTACATATAAAGTGAGTTATGCAGCATTAGAGAAAGTTATGTAGCATTGGAGAATTTCTTATATCAAGCATTGAAACTCTCTGGTGCCCAAAAATAGGATTCTATGGTTGTGGCCTAAGAACGAGTAAGATTTTATCTTAAAAATAATGCATGCCATACATTATGATAGGATGAGGGGATGTGACAAGCCTCATTTGGTGATTTTCAAGACACATTTTATACCATAAAAATAAAAATAAAAAACAATAGTCGTATAACCCTCAAAGGCTATGGACATTACTATTCTAAAAGTACCTTGAAAAAGAATCTCATATCAATGCAATTTTTGAGAAAAATAATGCATGAGGTGTTGGAAGTTAAAGCGGTAAAAGGTAAAAAAATTTTTTGACAATGGTAAGCTTTGGACCTTACCCTTTTACCTCCTTGGACGACAGCTGACTAGGCAAATTGGACGACATGGATGGCAAGGAGTTCGACTCCTATTTCCTTTCCTCCTTTCCTCCCTATTTTTCTTCTTCCCTATCTATTCCCTAAGTTTTCTAAGGCACTTAATTCTCCTATTATTTAAGCATTGTAAACACCGCATTTTGGTGAATTAATAATACTTTACATTTTTTCTATTTCTCCACCTAACTACCATGCCAATCTTGTATCAAAGCGACATTGAAAAGGGCCCGTAGATCGAGGTCGGAGGAGACCAGCAACATGCAAACCAAGGCAAGATCGAGAGGGCCCATAACACGTGAACCGAGGTAAGGTTGAGAGGATATATGAATTACAAACCATGGTGATATAAATAGAAGGCCCACACAGAGAGCACGCAAGGAGGAGGAGCAAACCACAAGAGAAGCCAACCAGACATCGACATGTGGCAAGGAGAGAGAAAGGCCGACGTAGACCATAGACCAAACAACAGGCGACATGGCAGACCAAAAGATAGTCTACGTGGTGAAAAAAGGTGATAGACAATTTGGATAGGAGAAACAATCTCGAGAAGGAGGAAAAAGGATGGTCACTAATTACCCGAAGGCAATCAAGTGACATTGTGCACGTTGAGGGTTTTAAACACCTCAAATGGCATCGCATAGTGGATGTGGGACTAAATTCCCTTTAATTTTTTTTGTCTTGTGCATGGCCACAACAAGATAAAGGAGGCAATCCTCCTTTGCCTTCTCATTAGGCCACGCAGCTCGACTGGCTCGAGGAGCCATCTTTAAGGCACCCGCCCCTGGCAAATCGCAGGTTTGAAACCCGATGGTAACATTTTTTCATTATTTTTATATGAAATCAAAATTCAAAAGTCTTGAAATTGATGTTCTTTTCCTTTGGTTATCATCGGTGGTGGTGGCCAAGTTGGTAAGCATGATTTGTTGAAGGATATAGGTTTGGGGTTCGATTCCTGCAAGGGTTTAAAACTTTTTATTAAGTTTTTTTTTTTGAAAATTTTCTTTATATTATTAAATTAATTATTTATATTATATTTAATAAATTAAATATAGTTGTTTTTTTTTTAAATTGTTTTTTAAAGGGCAATTATTATTTTTATTAAATAGAAATATAGTTTTTTTAATACTATAAAAGAAGGAGAATATTTCCTAAGAGGCAATTCATTGTAATAGAAGGGTTCATTTTTCACTTGATTCAAGGAATCACAAACTGTAGAAATCTTGTGTAATAAGCCTAAGAGGCTTAGTTTTTTTTGTAAAAGAGATAAAGGATCAAAATTGTAAAATTGTAAAGAGGCATTGATGATAATACCAAATGGTTGTTATCATGCCTTATATGCAATTTTAGCAAGAGAAGGTGCAAAGAGATTCGATGAAAAAAATTATGTTTAGCCAACTTTAGAATGCAGTAATTGCACATCAAAGGTGTCCTGACTCTGATATTCTCACAATGACACTGAGAGGGGGGGTGAATCAGTGTAGCTATTTAAAATTCAAATCTACAACACTTAAAGATGAAGCAAAGAGAACTTAAAAATAGGTAAAGCAATTTTCACAAGAGAGCACACCACAACACACAATGTAACGAGGTTCACCAATTTGGCTACTCCTCAAAAATGACTGCTTGGACTCCAATCCAAATCCAGCCTTTGCAAAACACCAATTTTACAAACACTTTACCAACACCCACTGGAAGGAGCACCAACCCCTTATTTTTCTGCTGCAACAGATAGGAGCACCAACCCCTAATGCCAAGCACCAACTTGGACTGCAATTCTGAATTATTTCAATGACATAAAAATGCCTTCACTGTTTACACGACCCTGACTGGTCTGCAATTAATCAAACTCTACACGCTCTCACGGCTCTGCTTATCTCTCTCTCGGCCCTCTTCTAACCCTCTTTACGCAACAATTTCTCACTTATAGCAGCAACTCAATTCTCCACACAACTATCCTTTTATAACACTATTTCTCATTGAGACTCCTCGTCTTCTCGTCACTTCTGTAATCACGCATGCGTCCTATTAACATTCTCTTCTGCCACTTGTCAACTGTAACTGCTTCTTTATGTAACTCCTTTTGTATATATAGAGTGGGTATTTCGTTAAACACGTTACATGCAACGTATACCTCTACCATGACTGTTCGTCTTCTCGGTCATGACTGTTCATATCCTTTTTTGTGCATGCATGCATTTTTCGATTCTATTTATGCGACTATTCAATCTATCCTTCTTCGAAAGTTCTTAAAATAGCTTGCATGAATTCTATCTATAACTGCAACTGTAACTGTCACACTGACTCCAGTTAACTATCCGTAAACGTGTTGTTGCGACCTATCGTGAAATCGTGACACTTCTGTCTCTTTGTGCTCTTCTCGCATTTTACTCGTGAAAACATGACATGTCACGATATCGTGACATTTTTTGCCTCCTTGCACTTCCCTGCCTTTCGCCCGTGAAAATGGAACATGTCACGAAATCGTGACACTTTCGCTGCCTTGTGCCTTTTCTGTCTTTGGCCCGCAAAAATGGAACATGTCGCGAAATCGTGACACTTTCGCTGCCTTGTGCCTTTTCTGTCTTTGGCCCGTGAAAACGGAACATGTCACGAAATCGTGACACTTTCATTGCCTTGTGCCTTTTCTGTCTTTGGCCCGCGAAAACGGAACATGTCGCGAAATCATGACACTTTTGCCTTTGAGCTCTTCCTCGAATTTGTCATGAAATCGCGACGCTTCTGCTTCCATGCTCCTTTGTTTTGCTTCTGTCGTGAAATCGTGACACTTCATCCTTCTCTTTCTCTTCGCTTTGGACCATGAAAATGAAGCATGTCACGAAATCGTGACACTTCATCCTTCTCCTCTTTCTCTTCGCTTTGGACCGCGAAAATGAAGCATGTCACAAAATCGTGACACTTCATCCTTCTCCTCTTTCTCTTCGCTTTGGACCACGAAAATGAAGCATGTCATGAAATCGCGACACTTCATCCTTCTCCTCTTTCTCTTCGCTTTGGATCGCGAAAATGAAGCATGTCACGAAATCGCGACACCTTTTTCTATCGGACTCTCTCTCCTGCATTATGTCGCGAAATCATGACACTTTTCCTCCTTAGCGCTTTTCTTCTCATCGGATCGTGAAAACCCGACATGTCACGAAATCGTGACACTTTTTCTCCTTAGCGCTTCCTCTTGCAAATTGTCACGAAATCGTGACACTTTTCTTTTTAAGCTCTTTCTTTCAAACATGTCGCAAAATCGTGACACATTTCTCTACTTGCCTTCTTCTCTGCCAACATGTCACGAAATCGTGACAGTTTTTCCACTTGGCTTCTTTGCCTCCAAACATGTCACGAAATCATGATAGTTTTTCTACTTGCCTTCTTCTCTACCAACATGTCACGAAATCGTGATAGTTTTTCCACTTGGCTTCTTTGCCTCCAACATGTCGCGAAATCGCGACAGTTTTTCCAGCATTTTCTCTCTCCTCCAACATGTCGCGAAATCGTGACAATTTTGACAGCATTTTCTTTCTCCTCCGAGATGTCGCGAAATCGCGATAATTTTGACAACATTTTCTCTCTCCTCCGAGATGTCACGAAATCGCGATAGAAAACATGTCGCGATATCGCGACAATTTTCTTACTTGTCTTTTTCTTTGATTTTCTGAATCTGGGCCACTTCTGTCTTCTTGGAAATTCACTGTACATGCTCTGACTGACCTCTGAACTCCTATCCACTGCATCAACTCATCAACTGATCTATCTGTCTGTGTTGACAACAATGACAATACTTTTGTTGCACCTTGCTCAACAATCTCCCCCTTTGGAATTGTTGGCAACACTCATGCACTCTCTTGTAATTCTTCTCCCCCTTTGACAATAATACCAAAGGGCTACTGTAGACTCCCCCTGAGTCTATGCACACCATTCTCAGACAAACATTGTTATAGTTAGCAAAAATCATGAATATGAGCAAAACTATAAGCATAGGCATAAATGCTCCCCCTGAGAATGTGATCTCAATTGATAGTCAGTTCTTGGGAAATGTGACCACTCCCAACTTACTCCGAAGGTACTCAAAAACTTCCTTGGGCAATGGTTTTGTGAATATATCTGCTACTTGCTCTGTAGTTGGAACAAAATCCAATTTGACCTCACCTTCTGCAACTTTATCCTTCAAGAAGTGATACCGGATTGCAATATGTTTGGTTCGAGAATGCATAACCGGATTCTTTGATATGTTAATAGCACTGGTGTTGTCACATTTAACTGAAATTGGCTCTTTGAAGTGAATACCAAGATCTTTCAGGGTTTGTCTCATCCATAATATCTGAGTACAACATGTTGTTGCTGCAATGTATTCTGCCTCTGCTGTGGATAGAGAGACTGATTCTTGTTTCTTGTTGTGCCATGCTACCAACCTATCTCCAAGATAAAATGCTCCTCCACTGGTACTCTTTATGTCATCAATACATCCTGCCCAATCTACATCAGAATATGCAATAAGAGTGAAGTCCTTACCTTTTGGGTACCACAACCCATACTCCATAGTACCCTTGAGGTACCTAAAAATCCTCTTCACAGCTGTCACATGAGTCTCTTTGGGACTAGCCTAAAATCTTGCTACCATGCATACTGACTGTAAGATATCTCGGTCCGGTAGTCATCAAATACAACAAGCTTCCAATCATAGACCCGTACATGGTTTGATCTACATCTGGAGATTTGTCATCCTTGCTCAACTTGCAACCTGTTGTCATGGGAGTGCTAACAAGTTTACTATCCTCCATTGTGAACTTTTTCAGCATTTCTTTCACATATTTAACTTGAGAGATAAAAATGCCCTTTTCACTTTGATTGACTTGCAGACCGAGGAAATAAGAAAGTTCACCAATCATAGACATCTCAAATTCTTTCTTCATTTTATTTGCTATGTCTCTACAAGACTTATCATGACTACTGCCAAAAATGATATCATCTACATAAACAACAAGGACAATAAGATGGCCATTCTCTATTTTGACATATAGATTGTTGTCCACCAAACCTTTCTTGAACCCCCGTTGAATCAGATAGTTATCCAGCCTTGCATACCATGCTCTGGGTGCCTGTTTTAAACCATACAAAGCTTTCCTCAACTTGCAAACAAAGTTGGGATTATCACCGAGTTAGAAACCATCCGGCTGCTCAATGTAAACCTCTTCTTCCAGCTTTTCCATTCGGAAATGCTGATTTTACGTCCATTTGATATACTTTGAAATTTTTATGAACCTGCTAAAGCTAGAAACATTCTGATTGCCTCTAGTCTGGCTACTGGTGCAAAGGTTTCCTCAAAATCAATACCTTCAACCTGTGCATAGCCTTTACAAACCAGTCTTGCTTTATTCCTTACAACCTGTCCATCTTCATTCAATTTATTTCAAAAAATCCATTTAGTACCGATTATATTTTTATTTTCCGTCCTTGGTACTAACTCCCAGGTTTTGTTTTTCTCAATCTGATCTAGTTCTTCATTAATAGCCTTCATCCAACTTTCATCTGTGCTTGCTTCAACAACATTTTTGGGCTCAATGCTCGGATAATAGAGAGTAGTTCCGTACTATCGCTCTTCTTGTCCGAATACCAACTGTTGGGTCCCCAATAAACTGTTCTCCGGGATGATTTTTTTGCCACTGCCTGCTTTGAATTTCTTGTTTTCTTCTTCTTCCGAGTCAATTCTTAAATCATCTGGGTCAATTTTTTGATTTTCATCTGTTTCCTTTTCTTCATCTCCTTCAATGACTTCTTCATAAATAGGGTAGTTTTCTTGATAAGTAATTTCTCGTTCTCTACCTTCATCAACTTTAACATCAGCACTCTCCACAATTTTCTTTAGCCTCTTGTTGTAACATGTGTAGGCTTTGCTTTTTGTCGAGTAACCAAGAAAAATACCTTCGTCAGCTCTATCTTCAAACTTACCGAGATTATCTTCAGTTCGTTTGATGTAGCACTTGCTGTCGAACACTTTGAAATATCTTGTTGTTGCCTTTCTGCCGAACCACAGCTCATAAGGTGTTTTGCTTTCATGCATCCTTAGCATGCACCTGTTTTGGATGTAAACCGCAGTATGGACTGCCTCTTTCCAAAATCTGTCAGCTATTTTGTTCTCAGCCAACATTGTCCGTGCCATTTCCTGCACTGTCATTTTCTTCCTTTCTACAACACCATTCTCGCTGAGGTGTCCTTGTCGCTAAAAACTGTTTTCTGATCCCATATTTTTGACAAGTACTCGCAAACTCTTCTCGAGATAAACTCTCCTCCTCTTGTCCGATCTTAGGCATTTAATTCTTTTTCTAGCTTGATTCTCAACCTATTTTTTAAAAATCTTGAACATCTCGAAGGCATCCGATTTAAGCTTTAAAAATAGTACCCATGTCATCCTGGAGTAGTCATCTATGAACAACATAAAGTATTTGTCACCATTTATGCTTTGTGTTCTCATGGGTCCACACAAATCAGTATGTATTAGTTCTAAAGGCTTACTGGTGAAGTATTCCTTTGATTTAAATGTGGCTCTAGTTTGCTTCCCTTTTTGGCATGAAGCACAGATGCTATTTACTCGGTTTGCCAATGGTGGGTATATCTCTTACTCGCTCTTTTTGAACTTATTTTTACTAGATTGTCAAAGCTAATATGACCGAGCCTCTTGTGCCACAGCCAATTTTCATCTTCCTATCCAATCAAGCATGCTCCTTCTAAAGTTTCTGAGAGAGTATATAGATTTCCAGAAGTCCTCGATCCAGTAGCTATCAGCTTCCCACTATGTGCTTTTCTTACTTCACAACCCTGCTTCTTAAAGATGACTTCATGACCTCTGTCACAGATTTGACTTACGCTTAGTAAGTTGTGCTTCAAACCAATCACAAACAAAACTTCTTTGGAATTGATCTTTCCATCACTTATCTTGACTGATCCTTTGCCAACTATCTTGGCTCCATCATTATTTCCAAACTTTACAGAGCCCCCTTCATATTTCTGTAATTTTTCAAATTTTTGTTTATCTCCTGTCATGTGGCTGGAGCATCCACTATCCAATATCCATGGTGCAGGTTTGTTCTGTGCTTTGAATGCTGTCTGAACAATCAAGGATTCCTTTTCTTCCTTGGGTCGCTCCTTTTCTTTCCACTCTGGTTTGGCTACAGTTTTGGTCACTTGTTTAGACTTTTCTTTGTCAGTAGCCTGTGCATGTTTTTCTAGAAATTTTTTGTTTTGCCTTAAACTGTTTGGTTGAGATCTTCTTCCCTGATATCTGTTTGTTGCATATGTGCTTCTATAGTTTCTTGCAATGTGTCCAAAGTTATGACAATTATAGCATTCTACTGCATAATCCATCAAGGGTGAAAAGACATTTCTACTGGTGAAATTTCTTTGTCCTATATTATGAATGCAATATGAAATCTTATGACCGTAAGCATTGCATTTAAAACAATAACCAGAAAAGGAATGATTGAACCCGGGAATTGGTCTTTGCCATTTTGTAGTAGGAGCCACAAATTTTCTTCTCCTTTGATGTGTGAATTTTATGAATCCCTCATTGTCAGCACTCTTCTCATGCCTTGCACTGTTTCTTTCTTTTGCCTGATTCATTTTTCCTTGATCAACCTTGATCTTGTCTTCTTTCTTTACTTGTTCTATAGTTATGGCCTTTGATGCACTTGATGATTCTCCTTCGACAAAGCCCAAGCCAAATTTGATGCCTGTAGTCCTCTGACTATTTATAATCTTTTCAAGCTTCGCAGAACTACCTTCAATTTTGTGATAGCAACTCAATTTTTGATTCTTTTCTTCTAGCCGCATTCTTAAGACAACAATCTCTTCTTCCAGTTTGCTGCACTCATCTATTTTCATGGTTAACCGCACTTCGAGTTCTTCAGACATTTTCTTAAATTCTTCTATCTGTACTTTCAAAGTGTTTATTATGTCATTCGCATCCTCAAGCTTTCTTGAGACCTTTTTATTCTTTTTCCTTTCTGTACTCAACTCTTTAAGTGCAGCAACCAACTCTCCTTCCAGATATACTTCAGCCTCATCCTTAATGTTTGTGTCACCTTCCTATTTTTCTTCTGTTTTGTCTTCTTCAAATGCCATGAACAGAGCTTCACCTGTTTCTTCTTCATAATCTTCACCTGAGCTATCTTCAGAAGAGCTGACATTCTTGGATATGAAACTTTTCTTTTGAAGTTGCTTTTTCTAAAATTTGGTTTCTTCTTCCAGCTCACTTCTTTCTTGGTGTGACCCTTCATCACTTTTGGTTTTCTCATTCATTGGGCACTTAGCCGCAAAGTGACCGACCCCTCCACAATTGAAGCACTTAAACGGTAACTTTCCTCTATATTTTCCTTTTCCCTTTGTAAGTTTTCAAACAAAGTTAGCTTCCGTTTCATCCGATGTCTTTTCATCCTCAGATTCTTGTTCAACTTTTATATTTTTGTGTGCTTTAAAAGTAGCTTCTCTATCTATGGGCTTAGTTTGTCCTATTCTCATTTCGTATGCAGTCAAAGAACCATGCATCTCGTCCATGCTAAAATTATTTAGATCTTTAGCCTCTTCTATTGCAGAAACTTTAGAATTAAATCTTTTGTGAAGAGTTCTAAGTACCATTTTCACGACAACCGCATCTTCGATTTCTTCGTCGAGTCCTCTGATTGCATTAATGATTCCATTGACTCTCAACATATAGGCCTCTATGTTCTCATCGTCATTCATTTGTAATGCTTCGAACTGTGCTCGATGCATTTGCAGCTTGGCTTCCTTGATCTTGCTGTCTCCTTCATGGATGCTCTTTAGTTTGTCCCACATGTCTTTTGCCGATTTACAGCTCATGATCCTTATCAGTTCACTGTCTACTAGCCCACACATTATGGCATTCTTTGCTTTGGAGTTATTCTCAAACTTTTTCTTCTCAGCAGTATCTGTTGGAGGAGTAGCTGGTACTGTGTATCCACTTTCTACTGACTCCCAAATGTCGTATCCTAATGCACTCAGATATGTCTGCATCCTGAGTCTCCAGAATGAGTAATTAGTTCCATTGAACAAAGGAGCTTTGTTTGATGAGAATCCTTCACCACCTGCCATTGTGTTCCTTCCAAGATCACCTTAGCTGATTAAGCTTGTTCAGGAACCTAGCTTTGATACCAATTGATATTCTCACAATGACACTGAGAGGGGGGGTGAATCAGTGTAGCTATTTAAAATTCAAATCTACAACACTTAAATCTGAAGCAAATAGAACTTAAAAATAGGTAAAGCAATTTTCACAAGAGAGCACACCACAACACACAATGTAACGAGGTTCACCAATTTGGCTACTCCTCAAAAATGACTGCTTGGACTCCAATCCAAATCCAGCCTTTGCAAAACACCAATTTTACAAACACTTTACCAGAACCCACTAGAAGGAGCACCAACCCCTTATTTTTCTGCTGCAATAGATAGGAGCACCAACCCCTAATGCCAAGCACCAACTTGGACTGCAATTCTGAATTATTTCAATGACATAAAAATGCCTTCACTATTTACATGACCCTGACTGGTCTACAATTAATCAAACTCTGCACGCTCTCACGACTCTGCTTATCTCTCTCTCGGCCCTCTTCTAACCCTCTTTACGTAGCAATTTCTCACTTACAGCAGCAACACAATTCTCCACGCGACTATCCTTTTATAACCCTATTTCTCATTGAGACTCCTCGTCTTCTGTCACTTTTGTAATCCCGCATGCAGTCTATTAACATTCTCTTCTGCCACTTGTCAACTGTAACTGCTTCTTTATGTAACTCCTTTTGTATATATAGAGTGGGTATTTCGTTAAACACGTTACATGCAACGTATACCTCTACCATGACTGTTCGTCTTCTCGGTCATGACTGTTCGTATCCTTTTCTGTGCATGCATGCATTTTTTGATTCTATTTATGCGACTGTTCGATCTCTCCTTCTTCGACAGTTCTTAAAATAGCTTGCATGAATTCTATCTGTAACTACAACTGTAACTGTCACACTGACTCCAGTTAACTGTCCGTAAACGTGCTGTTGCGACCTATCACGAAATCGTGACACTTCTGTCTCTTTGTGCTCTTCTCACCTTTTACTCGCGAAAACATGACATGTCGCGATATCGCGACATTTTCTGCCTCCTTGCACTTCCCTGCCTTTCGCCCGCAAAAATGGAACATGTCGCGAAATCGTGACACTTTCGCTGCCTTGTGCCTTTTCTGTCTTTGGCCCGCAAAAATGGAACATGTCGCGAAATCGTGACACTTTCGCTACCTTGTGCCTTTTCTGTCTTTGGCCCGCGAAAATGGAACATGTCACGAAATCGTGACACTTTCGCTGCCTTGTGCCTTTTCTGTCTTTGGCCCGCAAAAATGGAACATGTCGCGAAATCGTGACACTTTTGCCTTTGAGCTCTTCCTCCTTGAATTTGTCATGAAATCGTGACGCTTCTGCTTCCATGCTCCTTTGTTTTGCTTCTATCGCAAAATCGTGACACTTCATCCTTCTCCTCTTTCTCTTCGCTTTGGACCGTGAAAATGAAGCATGTCGTGAAATCGTGACACTTCATCCTTCTCCTCTTTCTCTTCGCTTTGGACCGCAAAAATGAAGCATGTCGCGAAATCGCGACACTTCATCCTTCTCCTCTTTCTCTTCGCTTTGGACCGTGAAAATGAAGCATGTCACGAAATCGTGACACCTTTTTCTATCGGACTCTCTCTCCTGCATTATGTCACGAAATCGTGACACTTTTCCTCCTTAGCGCTTTTCTTCTCATCGGATCGCGAAAACCCGACATGTCACGAAATTGCGACACTTTTTCTCCTTAGCGCTTCCTCTTGCAAATTGTCATGAAATCATGACACTTTTCTTTTTAAGCTCTTTCTTTCAAACATGTCACGAAATCGTGACACATTTCTCTACTTGCCTTCTTCTCTGCCAACATGTCGCGAAATCATGACAATTTTTCCACTTGGCTTCTTTGCCTCCAACATGTCACGAAATCGTGATAGTTTTTCTACTTGCTTTCTTCTCTGCCAACATGTCACGAAATCGCGATAGTTTTTCCACTTGGCTTCTTTGCCTCCAACATGTCGCGAAATCGTGATAGTTTTGCCAACATTTTCTCTCTCCTCCGAGATGTCACGAAATCGCGACAATTTTGACAGCATTTTCTCTCTCCTTCGAGATGTGAAATCATGACAATTTTGATAGCATTTTCTCTCTCCTTCGAGATGTCGCGATATCGCGACAGTTTTCTTACTTGTCTTTTTCTTTGATTTTCTGAATCTGGGCCACTTTTGTCTTCTTGGAAATTCACTGTACATGTTCGACTGACCTTCGAACTCCTGTCCACTGCATCAACTGCATCAACTGATCTATCTATCTGTGTTGACAACAATGATAATACTTTTGCTGCACCTTGCTCAACAGACTCAAGGTACGAGGTAGAATTTGAAGATAACTCTTTCAGGAGTCAATTTGAACAATCAAAATTCGTACAAGCTGCACCACAAGAATCAGAAT
Organism: Wollemia nobilis; assembly: GCA_028583015.1. Lineage (NCBI taxonomy): Eukaryota > Viridiplantae > Streptophyta > Pinopsida > Araucariales > Araucariaceae > Wollemia > Wollemia nobilis. The sequence continues at coordinate 13,180,691 of JAQPPZ010001063.1, forward strand.
ATACACACTACAGTAGTTCAGTGGAAATTTTAGAACCAAAATCACTAGAAATAATATTGATAAGTGACGACAAAGAAGAAGTAGCAGGTAATTTCGTGAATCAAGAGATAGCATCCCCATAACAAGAGGAACAAGCAATCAATGATAGAGTAAATCAAGTCAGATTTGACTTAAATTTGTAATATCTTCTTTCTTCTTTCTTCTTCCTTCCTTCTTTGAAAAAGTAGAGTGCTTTATTGTAACCGTGAAATAAAAATATGTTTTTAGTAACTATGGCCTCACACAATAGTTTACCTATACCAGAGTTCAACGGTTATGACTATGAGTATTGGTCTATAAAAATGAAGACCTTGCTCATAGGAAGAGGTTTGTGGGACATAATAGAAGAGGGTTACACAAAACCCTCAAACTGGACAACACTAAGTGTCGCAGACAAAAAAACATGAAAAGAAGGACAAAAGAGCAACTCTTCTACTCTTTCTCATCTCCAAGCAATGTTGGAGAAAAGTATATTCTCTAGAATCTTCGCTTGTACGACTACACAAGCTACATGGAAAGCTTTGAGTGATGGATTCCAAGGTAGTAATCAAGTGAAGCAGGTGAGACTTCAAACACTAAAGAGATATTTTGAAAATCTCAGAATGAAAGATGATGAAAAGGTCGATGATTATTGTGTTAGAGTAAAAGCAATTGTTGATAAAATGGTTACACTTGGCGAGGAAATCAAGCCTAAGATAATTGTAAAAAAAGTGTTGCGAACACTTCCACAAAGATGGAATCATATTGCCATAATTATAGAAGAATCCAAAGATCTTTCCACTTTAACATTCAATGCATTAATCGGATCGTTAATGTCACATGAAGAGAGATTTCCGGAATCTCCTTCAACCAACTATGGAGGCGATGAGAAGGCCTTCACTTCCAATGCAAACAATGGAAGAGGACATGGAAGAGGTCAAGGAAGAGGACAACAAAGAGGTAGAGGCAGAGAAAATTATAGATGAGGCAACCAAAATAGAGGAGGCAACCAGAACAGAGGAGGCAACTTCAACAGAGGAGGCAACTCATATAGAGGAGGTAATAAACATAGAGGTGGAAATCAAAATCAAGGAGGAAATCCAAGAAAAAGTGGAAATCAAGGGCGAGGAAGTGACAAGTCCAAAATAGCTTGTTTAAACTATGGTAAGCCAGGTCACTTTTCTCGCGACTGCTGGTCAAAATATTCAAAAGATAGCATTAGTCAATATGGAAATTATGGAGAAGAAGATGATACTTCTAATATTTTTCTTTCATATGGATAATCAGAATAGAATCTAAATGACACATGGATTCTGGATACTGGTTGCTCAAATCATATGAGTGGCAAAGAAAATTTATTTGCAACTCTAGATTCTACTTATAAATCCCAAATAAAATTAGGGGATGATAAAGCATTGCAATTAGAGGGAATTTGAGGCATGGAGGTTCCAACCAAAGAAGGACTAAAGAAAGTGAATGACATCTATTACACTCCAAAGATCCAACACAATCTGTTAAGCATTGGGTAAATGATGGAGAACAATTACAAACTTGTATTTGATGAAGGACAATGTATTATTTTTGATAAAAACAATTGTAATCGTGTCATCACACAGGTCCCCATGACCAATAATCGGTTATTCCCTCTCAAATTTGGTGAGCCAGGATGATCTCAACTTCAAAATGTAGCTATAACAAATCCAAGTGTGCTTTGGCACTTGCGATATGGTCACCTTAATTATGCTAGCTTGAAACTACTCACTTCTCAAGCTATGGTGACAGGACTTCCTAAAATCAACGAACAAAAGGAGTTATGTGAAGTATGTATTTTGGGAAATCACTCAAGGTCAAAGTTTCCAAAAATACAAGCATGGAGAGCCAACTATCCACTTTAGTTAGTGCATTCGGACATCTGTGGTCCAATGCAAACACGAAGTCTCAAAAATAATTCTTATTTTCTCACTTTCATAGATGATTTCTCTAGAATGTGATGGATTTATTTCTTGAAACATAAAGATGAAGCTTTTGATTGCTTCATAGATTTCATAAACAATGTAGAGAATCAAAGTGAGAATTATGTAAAATGTCTTAGGACATATTGAGGAGGTGAGTACTCCTCAAAAGCATTCTTGAAATATTGTAAAGCAAGTGGGATAAAAAGGCAATTCACCACTGCCTATACCCCACAACAGAATGGTGTGGCAGAGAGAAAGAACCACACCATAGTTGAGATGGCAAGAATGATGCTTCATACTAAGCATATAACTAATATGTACTGGGCTGATGTTGTAAGAACCAGTGTATACATTCTAAATAGAAGTCCAAATTCTAGTTTAGATGGTGTCACTCCTTATGAGGGGTGGTACGAAAAGAAACCAAATGTAAAGCACTTCAAAGTTTTTGGTTCTTTAGAATATGTGCACATTCCTGATGAGAAAAAGAAGAAGCTTGATCCAAAAAGTCAATCTTGTATATTTTTAGGGTATTGTGAGTCTACAAAAGCATATAGACTTTACAACCCCAAGACTCATAAAATTGTACTCTCCAACGATGTACTTTTTTATGAATGGGGATAATGGGGTCATCAAAGAATTTTTGTTGATTATGAGTCCCAAAATGTAAGTTCTTCACAGATACAGTAGGTGTCTCCCAAGAAAAACAAAGGCACACCACCCCCTCCAAGCTCATACAAGAGTACTACATCAAGTACTTCAACCGCCACTCAAAGTACTTCTCCACAGATATCAGTATGTTCTTCACTGATGGACATTGACAGAGACTCTCCATCAAGAGGTAAAATAAAATTACAACATCATCCATATTTTCAAATGTTGGATTAGAATTTCCAGAGAAGATTCACTAGAAGCCAAGCTAGTGAAATTAATACGGTTTTGCAGCAAATTGAAAATTTACAATTGTATGGGGATGATTACTCCCATGATCCTAGGGGAGATGTAGTCAATTATTCTTTATTGGCTAATGCTCAGCTAGAACCAGCTAGCTATGAGAAGTCTTGTACTCAAAATGTATGGCAAGAAGCCATGAAAGAGGAAATAACCTCTATAAAAAATAATGATACATGGGAGCTAGTAAAGCTACCCAAAGGAAAAAAATATGTTGGATGTAAATGGGTATAAAGACCAAATACAATGTTGATGGAAGCATTGAGAGGCATAAGGCAAGACTAGTAGCAAAATGTTTTACTCATAAATTTGACATTGACTATGAGGAAACCTTTGCTCCAGTTGCACGCCAAGAGACAATCAGATCTCTTCTTTCCTTAGTAGCCCATAAAATATGGAATATTCAACACATGGATGTGAAAAGTGATTTTATGAATGGATACTTGATAGAGGAGGTTTATGTTCAACAACCTCAAGGGTTTCAAGAACAGGGAAAGGAGAACCTTGTTTATAAATTGAAAAAAGCACTTTATGGCCTCAAGCAAGCACCAAGAGCTTGGTACTCACGCATTGATGGCTATTTCAGCAAGTATGGATTCACAAGAAGTAAATGTGAATCAACTTTGTACTACTTAAAGCATGGATTAGACATTCTCATAGTTTTTTTTTATGTGGATGATCTAATATTTATGGGTAGTAACACTAAAATGAATATGGAGTTCAAAAAATCCATGATGAAACAATTTGAGATGAAATATCTTGGTCTAATGCGATACTTCCTAGGCATGGAAGTGCATAAATCAAACAAAGGTATCTTCATATGTCAACACAAGTATGCTCGAGACATGATTAATAAATTTTCCATGGAGCAGTGCAAATAAGTTGCAACCCCAACTGGACATGGGATCCAATTGAGCAAGGACGATGGAGCATCAAAGGTTGACATGACGACTTATAGAAGCATGATTGGGAGTCTGATGTTTCTCACCAACACAAGGCCTGATATTCAATATTTTGTTTCTCTAGTTTCAAGGTTTATGGCAAGTCCATCTGAGCTGCATCTATAAGCAACTAAAATAATCTTAAGATATGTAAAAGGTACATTGGATTTTGGAATCCATTACCAAAAATGTAATTCTGTGAAATTAGTTGGCTTCAGTGACAGTGATTGGGGCAGCAATATAGATGATAGGAAATCTACATCAGGAAATTGTTTTAGTCTAGGGTTAGGACTAATTACATGGAGTTCCAAGAAATAAACTATTGTAGCATTGTCATCTACTGAGGCTGAGTATATAGCCATCACACATGCTAGTACTCAAGCCCTATGGTTGAGAAAATTTCTTGAAGAGATTAGAGAAAGTCAAAGTGGTCCAACTCGACTGTATTGTGATAATATAAGTGTCATTTAGTTGGCATACAATCCAATCCACCATAGCAGATCAAAGCATTTCGATATGAAGTATCACTTCATTCAAGACATGGTGGAACAATAGATAATTGAGCTTCAATATTACAACACTTTGGATAACATTGCAGACATATTCACCAAAGGCATACCTAAATCTCAATATATAAAGTTGAGAGATTGTATAGTCAGTCCTCTCAAATTTAAGGGGGAGAATGTTGAAAGTTAAAGCGATAAAAGGTAAAAAAATTGTTTTACAACGGTAATATTTGGACCTTACCCTTTTACCTCCTTGGATGACAGCTGACTGGGCAGATTGGATGGCATGGACGGTAGGGAGTTTGACTCCTATTTCCTTTCGTCCTTTCCTCCCTATTTTCCTTCGTCCCTATCTATTCCCTAATTTTTCTAAGGTAGTTAATTCTCCTATTGTTTAAGCATTGTAAACATTGCATTTTGGTGAATTAATAATACTTTACATTTTTTCTATTGCTCCACCTAACTATCATGCCACATGAGGACATGAATTACAATAAGCTTGGTGGAGTTATGAGGCTCTAAAATGCCTCATTTGATGTAGTCTTAAACTCTTCTCTTGTGCCACTTAACTATGGACTAGATTATAGTTTACATATATATTACAATTAAGCATAATAAAAAGTAGGAATATAGTACTAAATTGAATACAATGTATTTTTGTATTTTTGGAGAAAAAATACAAGCTGTAACTTGTAATTAATGGATATTATGACATAGAAATAAATATTAGCATTTTATAGGTTTGAAGATAGTATTTTAAATCTCTAGAACAACATAGAATAGACATTGGAAATAGAGACTATAATAGGCACCAAAAATAGGGACTAAAACAAGCATTGAACATAACTTTATATAGTCAACATCAGACCTGATAACAACAAACTTACACTAGGTATTGAAATGACAAGTTGGCATTTAAATTTGGATGACAAGTTAGCACTAGATAATGAAGGAGAATCCAGTATCATATGTTGTGAAGGAAAAGGGCTATGAATATGGCTATAGCAAGAAACAAGGGATATGCTATAAGAAGGCAAGAAAGGACATTGTTGAGGATTAAAAACACCGAACCACCAATAAATTTTATTTTATTATTTTTGTCAACTTTGGTTTTATTTGCCACCTATGAGTGACATCAATAAAACAATCAACTAATACTGCCTCAGCATAGCTGGTAGTCATTCTTAGGAAAATATAGTTTATTTTTATGGATAAGGCTTGGAAAACCATTATGGAGCTACATTTTCCTATTTCTAGCATGTTCACCATGATAGTTAGGATTCCTCATAGGTGCATGTTACAAGTTTGACTACTGGTATACCTTATTTTTGTCATTACACATTGTTATATTTTCTTGCATATCTTGCTATTGTAATAGTCTAGTGACAAAGGTAGGGTAGAGTCTTATCATCCTCAATTATAAATAAAAGACATAACTCTAAGAACTAGGTTAGAAGTAGTAGTAGAAGCTACCAATGTAATGTTGTTGTTATCATATTTATCTACTATATTTTGTAATATTATTTCTAGAAAAAGATGGAATATGAAGATGAAGAGGATGCATTAAATATTATTTGTAAGAAAATATTTCTTCCTTAATAGATAATAAGTAATTTTATTATTTGTGTTTTTCTAATTTTGTTTTGAAGTGATATTTGCTTTACATTGGGCTAAGGAGTATATATTTGAGACAAATATTGAGTAAATTTATGCTAGACCAAAGGACAATGCTTAGTGCATATTTGAGACAGAGGTTGAGCAGATTTATGCTAGAGCGAAAGATAGTTTTTAGTGTATATTTGAGATAGATATTGAGCAGATTTGAGAGAGAGATTGAGAAGATTTATGCTAGATCGAAGGATTGCATTTAGTACAAATTTGAGAAAGAGCTAAGAGCAAGCTTTGGAGGTGATAGAGAAGAGGATAGTAGTCTCTAGTGGATAGAGTTCCATTAGCCAAGGTAGTGATGATAGGTCTTTTGAGTGAGGATAAAGGTCTTCAGTGGAGAGAGATCCATAAGCCAGTGTAGTGGAGGTAGTAGTCTTCTAGAGGATCACCAACCAAATCAAAGGAGAAGGTATTCTCCTATGGATAGAGATCCACAAAATTGATTAGGGGATTGGTGTTTCCTTTAGACAAAGGTCCATAAATATTGTAATAGGGAAGGATTCTAAAGAGATTTTTTGAGAAAATTTTAGTGAAATATTTTCTCCGTGGAGTAGACCACATTGGGTGAACCACATTAAATTGGTGTCTCTATTGTGTTTGGTGATTTGTGCATTGCTTTGATTAGTATTGTTGATATTGTCATTGATATATTGCATAATATTGTTTGAGAAAGAAAAGTAAAAAGTGGTATTATATAAGCTTGTGTTCTTCATTTAATAAATGTTGGGTAAATATATACTTTAAAATATGATGATATATCTTTAATTCAAATGGTTTTCCTAGCAAATAATATCACCAAACTTTTAGTGCATGCACTACCACTACCAACTCCAAATCATGAGCGGTATAGTTGAATTCATACCTCTTGATATTTTTGGATTCATAAGCAATAAACACACCATCCTAGGTTAAGATCCCACCTAACCTTTTGATCGATACATATTTAAAACTAGAAATTACTTTTTAGGATATTTTTACTGTAGTATTGGTGTTGTCATCTGAAGACCACATGCTTATATTGAGAGGGTAGGTGAATAGTATAAGATAATATTTTCACTTTTCAATCCAAATGATAACAACAATAATAGCAATGTAGTAAATGAAGCAATGCACAAATCATCACACAAATGAGAGACATAGATTTAACATGGTTCAACCAATGTGGGCTACATCCACGAAGAAATATTGCTTATAAATTTCTCAACAAATTTCATATGAACTAATTCTTTATTACATTGTTTATGAAACTTTATCCACATGATACACTTGTCCCCTCTCAAAATTTTATGGATCCAAATCCACAAGAGACACCAATCCCCTCTGCTCTGGTTCATGGAATTTTATCCATAGGAGACCCAATATCCTTTGCTATAATATGCTCCAAAATATGCTCAATATTATGGTTAACTCTGCTCATAACTTTGCTCAAATTTATTCACAAAACATGCTCATAATTCTACTCAAATATGCTCAGAAAACCTACTCAAACCTACTCATAATTCTGTTCAATCCTGCTCATAAAAACCTGCTCAAATATGATCTAAACTATTGCATAAAAACAATACTCATATATACCCAAAACAAAATATAACAATCCACAAATATATCATTCTCATCTTCTCCCAATAATACACAATGCAGACCTTTTGCTTTCAAATATTTTCTATAATTTTTGCACCTTTACTCCCAATATCAATCAAAACCAATGCACAAGTTTACCCATAAATTTGACCTATAACCTTTACACATTTACTTTTAATTTAAATCAACCCTAATGCACATCAAATCAATCATTATACCTCAAACCATATGACATAAAAAATATTTTGCTCAACCAAAACACCTTAAGGAAGGAATTAAATCACCATACCTCTAAAACTACCACAATGAAGATGATCCTCTTTTGCATGTTCTTTCTAAACCTGTCTTGCCAAAAATAATTTTCTTTTCTTTTTGCCACTTCAAAATAGGTTATAAAATATCTTTTTCTTCTTTCAAGAAAATATTAAAACATCCACTCAACAACCCTTTTCAAAATATAAACAATAAAGTTCTAGAAATAATTCCTTATTTCTCCCTTATTAAAACTTAATATAAAGCTTTAATACTATCAAAATACCCTCTTATTTCTTTCATTAATCATATACAAAATACACATTTAAATTGCCAATGTCACACCTTATAACTCCAACTTATAATATTCAATAATCAAAAGATACACCTTATATTTCAACTTTAAAACATACAAAATATAATAATCATAAAGTACACATTATAACTCCAAATTCTAACATTCACCTTATATTTTCACTTTTAACACATAAAAAATATAATAATCATAAAGTACACCTTATAACTCCAATATCATAGCATTCAATTCATAATTTTTATGACAGACAAAACTCCCCAAAATTCAGGATTATAAAAATCAATTGTAGCACCTTATAACTCCAAAATTAAATTAAAATAATTTTTTTTCTTATCTTTCACCAAAAGACTTCAATATCATGAAGGCGGCTTGACCCCTAAACATTTCATAGCATAGTGCCCTCCATGCACTCCTAAACCAGCTAGGATAGCCTGGTGGGTAGCAAAAAAATAGCTCTTGCTTTATAAAAACCCTCGTGCACTATCAAATATCATTAAACTGCATCAACACCAAGCAAAATACACCTGACAGGTTTTGATCCTTGGACCTCTCCCACGATAGGGAATTTGTGTGGCCTAGCCAACCGTCTAGGCTCCACACCAACTTGAGAATGAAGGAGACACAACCAGCATATAACACCTCAAACTTTTGTAGTTCCTTCACACAAAAAAAATATCCCCGATTGGATTTGAACTCTACACTCACTATTTTGTAGCACCCTAACAAGGGCTAGATGACCACTTGGGATACCCCAACGGTTGGAACCAGTGGAGTAATCCTTTCTTCCTTATGCGTTGCTCTGAAAACCTTTTCTTATTCGTTGTTCCCTTCCCGCTTATGATTTTTTGATTTGACACACTTGCATTGGACATTTTTCCAAAGTTTGATTGCATAGAGATATTCGATGATCGTAACATTAGAGGAGAAATTAATTCTTTTGCCTTCACATATATATACCTTTTCTTATGCTTTGGGAGGTCGGAACACAATTTATTTTGGTTTCATAATTCTCAAATGTTGGCATCTTCTCTTAATTATAATATTTTAAATCTTTTGATTTAAAAATATTATAATATTATTTTTAAACCTTTGCCCTTCTCTTGTGGTCTTAAAATATTTTGTCCAAGAAAATTTTAAACCCTTGTCCACCTTGTGATTTTTAAAACTTTTTCCAAGAAAATTTTAAACCTTTGTCCTTCTTTTGCAATATTTAAATCCTTTTTGTCCCAAAAAATTGTCCATCTCTTTATAATATTTAAATTTAATATTTAAATACTATAATCCTTTTCTTAAAAATATTTTAATTGCTTTGCTTTAACTAAAATATATGCTTGCCTTGAGATATACCTTTCTTTGCCTCATCACCTTTGGAGAATATTTCTGCCTTGCCTATCATGCACCTTTGACATTAATGACAACTCAATTTTCCAACAATATCCCCCTTTGTCATTGATGGCAACCCTTCAAAAAATTTCTTTTACTACAACTAGATTCCCAAACTTCTCCTCCCGATAAGTTGCTTCCCCTCATTAAATTATGTCCCCCTTTGACATCAATGGCAAAGGGATCCTTGGGGATAAAATAAATCACTTAACTCAGTCCCCTCACCACCTCATTTTCTTGAGGTGGTCAATTTTTATATGGGAGTGAAGTTACTCCCAACTTTTTTTTGAGATACTCAAAATTTTCCTTTGGAAGTGGTATGGTAAAGATGTCAGAAATATGTTATTTTGTAGCAATGTATTCCAATTTGACTTATTGATCAGTCACTTTATCTCTCAAAAAATGATATTTTATTGAAATATGCTTAGTCCTTGAATGCATCACTAGATTCTTTGAGATATTCATGGCACTTGTATTATCACATAGTATGGGGATAGGATGATCATGTTCTATTTTGAAATTACTTAAAGTTTGATTCATCCATAAAACATGTGTACAATAAGAAATTGGTGCAATGTGTTCTGCTTCTGCAATGGATAAGGATATTGATGCTTATTTCTTGCGTAGCCAAGAGACTAAACAATCTCCAAGAAAGAATGTTCCTCCACTTGTGCTTTTTATATCATCAATACTGCTTGTCCAATCCACATCTATATATGCAGTGAGTGTGAAATTATTACATTTGGGGTACCACAATCCAAAACTCATAGTTGCTTTGAAGTACTTAAATATTCTCTTTACTGCCTGTACATGTGTTTCTTTTGGTGCAGCTTGAAATCTTACAACTAATTCGACAGCCTGCGCTATATTTGGTCTAGTAGCTATGACATATAGTAAATTTCCAATCATAGATCTATACAATATCTGATTTAATTTAGAAGACTCATCATCTTTACTTAACTTACATCCTGTAATCATGGGGTACTCAGAGGATTGGAATCTTCCATCCTAAAATTTTTTAATATTTCTTTCACATACTTGGTCTAAGAGAGAAATATACATTTATCTTATTGTAAAATTTGCAACCTAAGAAAGAAATATAACTCACCAAGCATAGACATATAAAATTCATTTTACATACACTTTGCAAATTTATGAAGCATCTTGTCATTATTGCATCCAAAAATGATATCATCCACATAGACCACTACAATCAACAAATTATTTCCTTCATTTTTGATGTATAGATTGCTATCATCTATACATTTTTTGAAACCCTATTCTTGGAGATGCTTATCCAATATTTAGTGCCAAGTCCTAGGGGCTTGCTTTAGTCCATACAGAGATTTATTTAATTTGCTTACATAGTCTGGCTTATTTTTTAGGCTGAAACCATCTGGTTGCTCTATGTAGATCTCTTCCTCTAAGTAACCATTGAGAAAAGCTAATTTTAGATCCATTTGATACACCCTGAAGCTTTCAAAGCTTGAGAAATCTAGGAAAATTCTTATGGCTTCAAGACATGCAAGAAGAAAAAATATTTCTTCAAAGTCAATCCCCTCAACTTGTGCATAGCCTTTGCACACAAGTTTTGCTTTGTTTCTAACAACCTGACCATCTCCATTCAACTTATTTATGTAGACCCATTTGGTTCCAATTACTATTTTTCTCAACTCTCCTCATAACTCTGCTTAAATCTACTCATAAAACCTGCTCAAAATATTCTCACAATTCTACTTAAATTTACTCATAAAACCTGCTCAAACCTACTCACAATTCTACTCAATCCTACTCACAAAAACTTGCTCAAATATGATCCAAACTCTTGCATACAAACAATACTCATCTATACCCAAAACCAAATATAACAATCCATAAATTTGTCATGCTCATCTACTCCCAATCATACACAATGCACACATTTTTCTTTCAAATATATTTTTTATAATTCTTGCACATTTACTCCCAATATCAATAAAAACCAATGCACAAGTTTACCCACAAATTTGACCTATAACCTTTGCATATTTACTTCTAATTTAAATCAATACTAATGCACATCAAATCATTCCTTATACCTCCAACCATATGACATCAAAAATATTTTTCTCAACCAAAACATTTTAAGGAAGGAATTAAATCACCATACCTCTAAAACTGCAACAATGAAGATGATCCTCTTTTGCATGTTCTTTCTAAACCAATCTTGCCAAAAATAATTTTCTTTTATTTTTGCCAGTTCAATGTTGGCAATTTTGGGTACCTTGGGTACATTGCCTTTGCTCAAGTGTATAAGTTGTCATTGATGTCAAGAAGCTTTTGAAGGAATTTGATTTGATGTAAAATAATTTGTTTTGATGAAGGTTTCGGCATGACAGGTTCGAAAGAAAGTAAGTTAGAAAAATGTCGCGATATCGCGACATGTCGCATTTTCGCGACTTAAGCAGGAGAGAGAAAGCTTTTTAGAAAAGTGTCGCGATATCGCGACATGTCGCATTTTCGTGACTTAAGGAGAGAAAGTTTTTAGAAAAGTGTCGCGATATCGCGACATGTCACAGTTTCACGACTCAAAGAGGAGAGAGAATGTTCGGAGTCAGAAATGTCATGATTTCGCGACATATTGCAAGGAAGGTTGAACGGACGAAAAAGTGTCACGATTTCGTGACATGTTGCAGGAGAGAGAGTCCGAAAGAAAAAGTGTCACGATTTCGTGACATAATGCAGGAGAGAGAGTCCGGGAGAAAAAGTGTCGCGATATCGCGACATGTCGGGTTTTCGTGACCCGAAGAAAAGAAAAGCGCTAAGGAGAAAAAGTGTCACGATTTCGTGACAAGTCAGAAGACAAAGTGGAAGCAAGATAAAGTGTCACGATTTCGTGACATGCTGTAGATGAAAATGTTCCAAGTAAGAACTGTCATGATTTCGCGACATGCAGCAAAGGGAAGAGTCTGAAATGAGAAGCGTCGCGATTTCGTGATAGGTTGCAGAGAAGTCGTACGGAAGCTGAAAGCGTCGCGATTTCGTGACAGGCTGCAAAGAAAACGTATGGAAGCTAGAAGTGTCATGATTTCATGACAAATTCAAGGAGGAAGAGCTCAAAGGCGAAAGCGTCATGATTTTGTGACATGTTCCATTTTCACGGGCGATAAGGAGAAAACACAAGGCGAAAGTGTCGCGATTTCGTGACATGTTCTATTTTCGCTAGTGCAAGCAGACAAGAGTGCAAGGAAGAGAAAGTGTCACGATTTCCGTGATAGATTGAGATGGCAGCGTTCGGTTGGAGAAAGTGTCACGATTTCATGACAAAAACAGAATGCAGGTCTTCTATAGGAGAAGTGTCACGATTTCACGAAAAGAGAGGCATAGCGATTTATGACAAAGAAAGGAGGTCGATGAAGGGAGAAGTGTCGACGATATCGCGACAAAAGCAAAGTTGATGCTGACTAAGTCAAAAGTGTCACGATATCGCGACAAGAGCTTAGTTGAAGTCGACAAAGGCTGAAGTGTCACGATATCACGACAAAAGCCAAAAGAAAGTGTACGATTGCAAAGGTGTCATGATATCGTGACATGTTGTAGTTTCATGGCAGAAGCTACAGAAGAGTTACAGAGGTAGTGAAGCCGACAAAGTTAAATTTTAGTCGACAAAGATTAGGGTTTGCAGCCGACGTAGTTTAGGGTTTGTTTTTGGTATAAAACGACTAAGATCAAAGTTTTGATCTTGAAAATTTTATTATAAAAGGAGGGCTATTTGGAGAGTTGAGAGTGATCGGATGCTTGTTGAAGTGCGAAGTTCGAGATAGGTGCAAGTAAGTAAGTTCGATCGAGAGAGAGTGCGATTGTAGTTGGAGAGTGCTTTCATCGAATCATTCTAAGTGTGAAAGATCGCAAAGGAAGCTTTGAGGGAAGGAGGAGCAGTTTGGACAAGTCATTGAGAGGGATTGTTGGACAGATTTGAGCAAGCTTTTGTTGAGCTTGTGGAGGGTTGGGTAGGTTCTAGTGAGAACTTGCAAAGAGATCCGAGACAAGTCTTGGTGAAGACTTGGGTGAAGATCAAGCAAGCTTTAGTGAAAGCTACTTTTGTGAACCAAATTGAGAACTTGAGGACAGAGATGGATGAGGACATTTGTGCCAGACCGAAGGACTGTGTTTGGTGCAGATCAGAGAAAGAGAACGAGGACATTTGTGCTAGACCGAAGGACTGTGTTTAGTGCAAATTCGAGGACCAGCTTTGGAGGTGATAGAGTTGAGGACAGAGGTCTCCAGCCAGAGTAGGGAGGACAGGTGTCTTCCATGGATAGAGTTCCATTTGCTAAGGGCAGCGGAGGCAGAGGTCTTCTAGAGGATCACCAGCCAGAGCAGAGCTAGGGGATTGGTGTCTCCTGTGGGTTGGTGCCCACGAACTCGAGATTAGGGGATTGGTGTCTCCTTTGGGTTGGTGCCCATAAACATTGTAATCGGGAAAGGTATTCCCAAAAATTTTGATTGATAAAATTTAGTGAAAGATTTTATCCGTGGACGTAGCTCAACCATTCTGGGTGAACCACGTTAAAATTGTTGTCACTTTGTGGATGTTTTTATGCATTGCTTTGATATTGCTATGGGTATATTGCTTTACTATTTTGTAATATAAAGGAAAAAGTAAAAAGAGGTCTTATACTGTTCACCCCCCTCTCAGTATAAGCTTGTGTTCTTCAATTGGTATCAGAGCGGGTGCCTTCGAAAAGTTTAACAACTTGAAGGAAAAGCTAGTAAAGAACACAATGGATTATTCAAGTGGCAATGCAGCACCTATTCTTGATGGGTCAGATTTTGGTCTTTGGAGTGCAAGGATGAAGGTTCATCTAATGGCACTTGGTAATGAGGTATGGGAAGTAATTGAAGATGAGTACACTATTCCTGTACATGGTCCAAATACTAAAGAAGAAAGGCTCCTACATCACAACAATTCAAAAGCAATGAATGCAATCCTGAAAGGCTTACGGAAAGCAGATCTCACCAAAGTGATTCACTGCAAGACAACTAGTGAAATGTGGAAACAAGTTGCAGGTGGTTCATACAGGTGATACAAATGTCGGAAAGGCCAAGTTGAGACACTTCAAAGGTATGTTTGAACAACTCAAGATGAATGATGATGAAAATATTAGTGACTACATGCTTCGTATGGATGAGGTTGTTAACTCCATGAAAGACTTAGGTCTTGAGCTTGCTGAAAATGATGTTTGTGATAAGATTTTAAGATCTCTTCCTAATAGATTTAGTGAAAATATTTCTGCTATTGAGGAAGCTAAAGATTTGGATAAGTTGAAAAAGGATGAGCTCCATAGTATACTTGCAGCATTTGAGTTGAGAACTCAAGTGAAGGTTGATGTCAAGAAAGAGGCAGCTTTCAAGGCTACCAAGAAATCCAAGGGTAAACAACTTCAAGAGAGTGATGAGTCTTCTAGTGATGAAGAGGCATATTACAACAAGAAAGGCAAGTTCTCTAGAAAGCACAAAAGCGTGAAAAATATAAGATGTTTCAATTGTGGAAAGTTTGGTCATTATGCTACCGACTGTACTGTTCCCAAGAATGAAAGTGATGAAGATAAACAGGATTCTAAGAGCAAGGATTCTGAAAAGCACAAGCATCACAGGAAGAACAAAGATGAGCACAACAATCAAGGAAAGAGGTATTCTCACAAGCACAAGAAGAGTTTCTACCTAGACAAAGCAAGTAAGTGTTCTAGTAGTGATAGTGAAAGTTCTTCAAGTGATAATGAAAATGAGATGTTGTTCATATCGAAAAAAGAGGAAGAACCGAAACATAGATTCATTATCATGAAATGTCTTAGATGTGGAAATTTTGGTCACCTTGAGGATGATTGCACAAATAATGATTTGGTTTCTAGTATGTATGAGGATGCTTCAGAAAACTATAAGGAAGATGCATGTATGGTTTTTGAAAAAGGTAGCACCTCTAGTGATAAGAAATCTGAAAAAGGCTTTGATGATTCAGAAAGCAAACAAATAAAGGATCTTGAAAGTGAACTTACTAACGCTCTTAGTGTTTTGAAAAAGGAAAGAAAGAAGAATGCTAGACTCAAGGATAAGTTAGATGAATGTTGTATGGAGAGAGATGATCTTATAGAAAGTCTTGACTTCTCTATGGCTAAGACACAAGAACTCAAGGATGAGTTAGAGTCTAAGGTTCTTGAGTATAGTGAGTTAGAACAGAAAATGGCTTCTTTGAAAGAGGAAACTAAAGAGTACAAGGATAAGCTTTACAGGTTTCAAGATAGCTCCAAAAAGGTTAAGTCACTCATCAAAGGTCAAAGAAAGACAACGGATAAAACAGGCCTTGGTTTTGTTAAGCCACACAAGGAACAAGTCGGAGAGTCTAGTAAGAGACTCCAAAAGGAAGAGAGTTCTGATGAGGAAAGTATTTCAGATCATGAGTCCTTGAATGATAGATGCTCAGAAATAGAAAACAAAATTTAGAATGAGAAGAAGAAGTTTTCAGGACCCAAGAGGTCGAATAAAGGAAAATTTCACGGCAGATGTTTTGCGTGTCACAGGTTTGGTCACATGGCTGCACATTGCATGGCTCAAGTGAAGAAGGTAAACGGCAATTTTAGAAGCGCTAGTTTCTTTCAAGGGTATTGCTACTCTTGTCAATAGTTTGGGCACAAGGCAGTCTATTGCAAGGTTAATTACAAGAATAGGTTTGATCAAAACAGGTTCGGCCAAAACAGGTTTGGTTTGAACAGGGTTAGTCAGAATAGGCGGATTCAAAGAATAGGTATGCCTAAAAGAAATAACATTGTTACTTGTTATAAGTGTAACAATGAAGGTCACACAACTAGACAATGTAGAGCTAAACTTCCAAGGTACGAGGAACGAGAGCAGTGGTATGAACGAGTCCAAGGATCAAGGCATGGATAAGAACAAGAATGATAACAGGAACAAGAACAGTGACAAGAATAGGAACAAGAATACGGGCAAAGAGTTCAAGAGAAGGCCCGACAAGGAAATTATAGACGCTGATGATGATCAGTGCCTAATGGGAGTTTTACTCCCACCCCAGAATTAATCACCTCATCAGGAGGTGGGGGAGGGACTAAGCTAAGAGGCTCATTCTTAGTCCCGAGCCCCAAAGGTGACCCTTTGCCATTGATGACAAAGGGGGAGAGATATGAGTAAGGGGGAGAGCTTCAAGTGAAGAGGAAAGCTTCAAGTCGGGGGGAGCAAAACTTCAAAGGAAGATTCTCGAGTTGTGGGCACAGTTTCTCGGTTGTTAGCACAGTTGGTTTCAGTTTTGGCTCTTGAGACGTGTTTTCAATAAAGGTTTGCCATCAATGACAAAGGGGGAGATTGTTGGCAATTTTGGGTACCTTGGGTACATTGCCTTTGCTCAAGTGTATAAGTTGTCATTGATGTCAAGAAGCTTTTGAAGGAATTTGATTTGATGTAAAATAATTTGTTTTGATGAAGGTTTCGGCATGACAGGTTCGAAAGAAAGTAAGTTAGAAAAATGTCGCGATATCGCGACATGTCGCATTTTCGCGACTTAAGCAGGAGAGAGAAAGCTTTTTAGAAAAGTGTCGCGATATCGTGACATGTCACATTTTCGTGACTTAAGGAGAGAGGAAATTTTTAGAAAAGTGTCGCGATATCGCGACATGTCGCAGTTTCGCGACTCAAAGAGGAGAGAGAATGTTCGGAGTCAGAAATGTCGTGATTTCGTGACATATTGCAAGGAAGGTTGAACGGACGAAAAAGTGTCACGATTTCGTGACATGTTGCAGGAGAGAGAGTCCGAAAGAAAAAGTGTCATGATTTCGCGACATAATGCAGGAGAGAGAGTCCGGAGAAAAAGTGTCGCGATATCGTGACATGTCGGGTTTTCGTGACCCGAAGAAAAGAAAAGCGCTAAGGAGAAAAAGTGTCACGATTTCATGACAAGTCAGAAGACAAAGTGGAAGCAAGATAAAGTGTCACGATTTCGTGACATGCTACAGATGAAAATGTTCCAAGTAAGAACTATCACGATTTCATGACATGCAGCAAAGGGAAGAGTCTAAAATGAGAAGCGTCATGATTTCACGACAGTTTGCAGAGAAGTCGTACAAGAAAGAAGAGAGGCAATTTCATGACAAATTCAAGGAGGAAGAGCTCAAAGAACAGAGAAAGAAAACACAAGGAAAGTGTCACGATTTCATGACATGTTCCATTTTCGCTAGTGCAAGCAGACAAGAGTGCAAGGAAGAGAAAGTGTCACGATTTCATGACAGATTGAGATGGCAACGTTCGATTGGAGAAAGTGTCATGATTTCATGATCAAAAATAGAATGGGTCTTCTATAGGAGAAGTGTCAGGGTGTCATGATTTCCATGACAAAGAAAGGAGGTCGATGAAGGGAGAAGTGTCACGATATCATGACAAAAGCAAAGTTGATGTTGACTAAGTCAAAAGTGTCACGATATCGTGACAAGAGCTTAGTTGAAGTCGACAAAGGCTGAAGTGTCGCGATATCATGACAAAAGCCAAAAGAAAGTATACGGTTGCAAAGGTGTCACGATATCGTGACATGTTGTAGTTTCATGGCAGAAGCTACAGAAGAGTTACAGAGGTAGTGAAGCCGACAAAGTTAAATTTTAGCCGACGAAGATTAGGGTTTGCAGCCGACGTAGATTAGGGTTTGTTTTTGGTATAACAACCGACTAAGATCAAATTTTTCATCTTGAAAATCTTATTATAAAAGGAGGGCTGTTTGGAGAGTTGAATGTTGATGGATGCGTTGTTGATGTGCGAAGTTCGAAGATAGTGCGTAGTGCAAGAAGTTCGATCACTGAGAGCAGAGTGCGAATTCGATCGTAGTGTGCAGAGTGCATTTCATCGAATCATTCTAAGTGTGAAAGATCGCAAAGGAAGAGAGTGTGCAAAGATGCCCTATGATTAAGGTGCAAAGGTTGAAGTTCATCCAAGTTCTTGCAGAGATGTACTACTTTTTTTTTGAGCTTGTTTTGGACAAGTCATTGAGAGGGATTGTTGGACAGATTTGAGCAAGCTTTTGTTGAGCTTGTGGAGAGTTTGGGTAGGTTCTAGTGAGAACTTGCAAAGTAGATCTGAGACAAGTCTTGGTGAAGACTTGGGTGAAGATCAAGCAAGCTTTAGTGAAAGCTTGTGAACCACTTTTGTGAACCAAAATTGAGAACCAGTTGAGGATAGAGATTGGTGCAGATTCAAGGACATTTGTGCCAGATCAAAGGACTATGTTTGGTGCAGATCAAAGAAAGAGATCGAGGACATTTGTGCTAGACCGAAGGACTGTGTTTAGTGCAAATTCGAGGACCAGCTTTGGAGGTGATAGAGTTGAGGACAGAGGTCTCCAGCCAGAGCAGGGAGGACAGGTGTCTTCTGTGGATAGAGTTCCATTTGCTAAGGGCAACGGAGGTAGAGGTCTTCTAGAGGATCACCAGCCAGAGCAGAGCTAGGGGATTGGTGTCTCCTGTGGGTTGGTGCCCACGAACTCGAGATTAGGGGATTGGTGTCTCCTTTGGGTTGGTGCCCATAAACATTGTAATCGGGAAAGGTATTCCCAAAATTTGGATTGATAAAATTTAGTGAAAGATTTTATCCGTGGACGTAGCCCAACCATTCTGGGTGAACCACGTTAAAATTGTTGTCACTTTGTGGATGTTTTTATGCATTGCTTTGATATTGCTGTGGGTATATTGCTTTACTATTTTGTAATATAAAGGAAAAAGTAAAAAGAGGTCTTATACTGTTCACCCCCCTCTCAAGTATAAGCTTGTGTTCTTCAATTGGTATCAGAGCGGGTGCCTTCGAAAAGTTTAACAGCTTGAAGGAAAAGCTAGTAAAGAACACAATGGATTATTCAAGTGGCAATGCAACACCTATTCTTGATGGGTCAGATTTTGGTCTTTGGAGTGCAAGGATGAAGGTTCATCTAATGGCACTTGGTAATGAGGTATGGGAAGTAATTGAAGATGAGTACACTATTCCTGTACATGGTCCAAATACTAAAGAAGAAAGGCTCCTACATCACAACAATTCAAAAGCAATGAATGCAATCCTGAAAGGCTTACGGAAAGCAGATCTCACCAAAGTGATTCACCGCAAGACAACTAGTGAAATATGGAAAAAATTGCAGGTGGTTCATACAGGTGATACAAATGTCAGAAAGGCCAAGTTGAGACACTTCAAAGGTATGTTTGAACAACTCAAGATGAATGATGATGAAAATATTAGTGACTACATGCTTCGTATGGATGAGGTTGTTAACTCCATGAAAGACTTAGGTCTTGAGCTTGCTGAAAATGATGTTTGTGATAAGATTTTAAGATCTCTTCCTAATAGATTTAGTGAAAATATTTCTGCTATTGAGGAAGCTAAAGATTTGGATAAGTTGAAAAAGGATGAGCTCCATAGTATACTTGCAAGCATTTGAGTTGAGAACTCAAGTGAAGGTTGATGTCAAGAAAGAGGCAACTTTCAAGGCTACCAAGAAATCCAAGGGTAAACAACTTCAAGAGAGTGACGAGTCTTCTAGTGATGAAGAGGCATATTAAAGCAAGAAAGGCAAGTTCTCTAGAAAGCACAAAAGCATGAAAAATATAAGATGTTTCAATTGTGGAAAGTTTGGTCATTATGCTACCGATCGTACTGTTCCCAAGAATGAAAGTGATGAAGATAAACAAGATTCTAAGAGCAAGGATTCTAAAAAGCACAAGCATCACAGGAAGAACAAAGATGAGCACAACAATCAAGGAAAGAGGTATTCTCACAAGCACAAGAAGAGTTTCTACCTAGACAAAGCAAGTAAGTGTTCTAGTAGTGATAGTGAAAGTTCTTCAAGTGATAATGAAAATGAGATGTTGTTCATATCGGAAAAAGAGGAAGAACCGAAACATAGATTCATTATCATGAAATGTCTTAGATGTGGAAATTTTGGTCACCTTGAGGATGATTGCACAAATAATGATTTGGTTTCTAGTATGTATGAGGATGCTTCAGAAAACTATAAGGAAGATGCATGTATGGTTTTTGAAAAAGGTAGCACCTCTAGTGATAAGAAATCTGAAAAAGGCTTTGATGATTCTGAAAGCAAACAAATAAAGGATCTTGAAAGTGAACTTACTAATGCTCTTAGTGTTTTGAAAAAGGAAAGAAAGAAGAATGCTAGACTCAAGGATAAGTTAGATGAATGTTGTATGGAGAGAGATGATCTTATAGAAAGTCTTGACTTCTCTATGGCTAAGACACAAGAACTCAAGGATGAGTTAGAGTCTAAGGTTCTTGAGTATAGTGAGTTAGAACAGAAAATGGCTTCTTTGAAAGAGGAAACTAAAGAGTACAAGGATAAGCTTTACAGGTTTCAAGATAGCTCCAAAAAGGTTAAGTCACTCATCAAAGGTCAAAGAAAGACAACGGATAAAACAGGCCTTGGTTTTGTTAAGCCACACAAGGAACAAGCTGGAGAGTCTAGTAAGAGACTCCAAAAGGAAGAGAGTTCTGATGAGGAAAGTATTTCAGATCATGAGTCCTTGAATGATAGATGCTCAGAAATAGAAAACAAAATTCAGAATGAGAAGAAGAAGTTTTCAGGACCCAAGAGGTCGAATAAAGGAAAATTTCACGGTAGATGTTTTGCGTGTCACAGGTTTGGTCACATGGCTGCACATTGCATGGCTCAAGTGAAGAAGGTAAACGGCAATTTTAGAAGCGCTAGTTTCTTTCAAGGGTATTGCTACTCTTGTCAACAGTTTGGGCACAAGGCAGTCTATTGCAAGGTTAATTACAGGAACAGGTTTGATCAAAACAGGTTCGGGCCAATGTTTGGTCAACAGGGTTAGTCGAATAGGAGGATTCAAAGAACAGGTATGCCTAAAAGAAATAACATTGTTACTTGTTATAAGTGTAACAATGAAGGTCACACAGCTAGACAGTGTAGAGCTGAACTTCCAAGGTACAAGAATAGGAACAGTGGTATGAACAGGTCCAAGGATCAAGGCATGGATAAGAACAGGAATGATAACAAGAACAAGAACAGTGACAAGAATAAGAACAGGAATATGGGCAAAGAGTTCAAGAGAAGGCCCGACAAGGAAATTATAGATGCTGATGATGATCAGTGCCTAATGGGAGTTTTACTCCCACCCTAGAATTAATCACCTCATCAGGAGGTGGGGGAGGGACTAAGCTAAGAGGCTCATTCTTAGTCCCGAGCCCCAAAGGTGACCCTTTGCCATTGATGACAAAGGGGGAGAGATATGAGTAAGGGGGAGAGCTTCAAGTGAAGAGGAAAGCTTCAAGTCAGGGGGAGCAAAACTTCAAAGGAATATTCTCAATTGTGGGCATAGTTTCTCACTTGTTAGCATAGTTGGTTTCAGTTTTGGCTCTTGAGACGTGTTTTCAATAAAGGTTTGCCATCAATGACAAAGGGGGAGATTGTTGGCAATTTTGGGTACCTTGGGTACATTGCCTTTGCTCAAGTGTATAAGTTGTCATTGATGTCAAGAAGCTTTTGAAGGAATTTGATTTGATGTAAAATAATTTGTTTTGATGAAGGTTTCGGCATGACAGGTTCGAAAGAAAGTTAGAAAAATGTCGCGATATCGCGACATGTCGCATTTTCACGACTTAAGGAGAGAGAAAGCTTTTTAGAAAAGTGTCGCGATATCGTGACATGTCGCATTTTCATGACTTAAGCAGGCGAGAGAAAGCTTTTTAGAAAAGTGTCGCGATATCGTGACATGTCACAGTTTCGTGACTCAAAGAGGAGAGAGAATGTTCGGAGTCAGAAATGTCATGATTTCGCGACATATTGCAAGGAAGGTTGAACGGACGAAAAAGTGTCACGATTTCATGACATGTTGCAGGAGAGAGAGTCCGAAAGAAAAAATGTCACGATTTCGTGACATAATGCAGGAGAGAGAGTCCGGGAGAAAAAGTGTCACGATATCGCGACATGTCGGGTTTTCGTGACCCAAAGAAAAGAAAAGCGCTAAGGAGAAAAAGTGTCACGATTTCACGACAAGTCAGAAGACAAAGTGGAAGCAAGATAAAGTGTCATGATTTCGTGACATGCTGCAGATGAAAATGTTCCAAGTAAGAACTGTCACGATTTCGTGACATGCAGCAAAGGGAAGAGTCTCGAAATGAGAAGCGTCACGATTTCGTGACAGGTTGCGAGAAGTCGTACGAAAGTGAAAGCATCACGATTTCTGAAGTGAATAAAGGAGAAAAACACAAGGTAGAAAGTGTCACGATTTTATGACATGTTTCATTTCCGCTAGTGCAAGCAGACAAGAGTGCAAGGAAGAGAAAGTGTCACGATTTCGACGACAGATTGAGATGGCAGATCGATTGGAGAAAGTGTCATGATTTTCCACGAAAAAAGAAGGTCTTCTATAGGAGAAGTGTCACATTTCAAAAAAAAAAGAAGATGTCACGATTTCACGACAAAAGAAAGGAGGTCGATGAAGGGAGAAGTGTCCTGATATCACGACAAAAGCAAGTTGATGCCGACTAAGTCAGAAGTGTCACGATATCATGACAAGAGCTTAGTTGAAGTCGACAAAGGCTGAAGTGTCACGATATCATGACAAAAGCCAAAAGAAAGTATACGGTTGCAAAGGTGTCATGATATCGTGACATGTTGTAGTTTCACGGTAGAAGCTACAGAAGAGTTCTAGAGGCAGTGAAGCCGACAAAGTTAAATTTTAGTCGACAAAGATTAGGGTTTGTAGCCGACGTAGTTTAGGGTTTGTTTTTGGTTCAGACTAAGATCAAAGTTTTGATCTTGAAAATTTTATTATAAAAGGAGGGTTGTTTGGAGAGTTGAAGTGAATGGATGTGTGGTGGAAGTGCGATGTTCGCAGATAGTGCAAAGAAGTTCGATCAGAGAGAGTGCAAATTCGATCTAGTGTGCAAGTGCATTTCATCGAATCATCTAAGTGTGGAAGATCACAAAGGAAGAGAGGTGAAAGATGTGGCAGGTTTTGGACAAGTCATTGAGAGGGATTGTTGGACAGATTTGAGCAAGCTTTTTTTGAGCTTGTGGAGCAGTTTGGGAAGGTTCTAGTGAGAACTTGCAAAGCAGATCTGAGACAAGTCTTGGTGAAGACTTGGGTGAAGATCAAGCAAGCTTTAGTGAAAGCTTGTGAACCACTTTGTGAACCAGAATTGAGGACCAGTTGAGGACAGAGATTGGTGCAGATTCGAGGACATTTGTGCCAGATCGAAGGACTGTGTTTGGTGCAGATCAGAGAAAGAGAACGAGGACATTTGTGCTAGACCGAAGGACTATGTTTAGTGCAAATTTGAGGACCAGCTTTGGAGGTGATAGAGTTGAGGACAGAGGTCTCCAGCCAGAGCAGGGAGGACAGGTGTCTTCTATGGATAGAGTTCCATTTGCTAAGGGCAACGGAGGCAGAGGTCTTCTAGAGGATCACCAACCAGAGCAGAGCTAGGGGATTGGTGTCTCCTGTGGGTTGGTGCCCACGAACTCGAGATTAGGGGATTGGTGTCTCCTTTGGGTTGGTGCCCATAAACATTGTAATCGGGAAAGGTATTCCCAGAATTTGGATTGATAAAATTTAGTGAAAGATTTTATCCGTGGACGTAGCCCAGCCATTCTAGGTGAACCACGTTAAAATTGTTGTCACTTTGTGGATGTTTTTATGCATTGCTTTGATATTGCTGTGGGTATATTGCTTTACTATTTTGTAATATAAAGGAAAAAGTAAAAAGAGGTCTTATACTGTTCACCCCCCCTCTCAGTATAAGCTTGTGTTCTTCATTCAAAACATATTAGAAAATCTCTTTTTATTCTTTTAAGCAAATATCAAAACATCCACTCAACAACCCTTATTAAAATATAAACAATAAAGTTCTAGAAATAATTCCTTATTTCTCCCTTATTAAAACTTAATATAAAGCTTTAATACTATCAAAATACCCTCTTATTTATTTTATTAATCATATACAAAATACACATTTAAATTGTCAATGTCACACCTTATAACTCCAACTTATAATATTCAATAATCAAAAGATACACCTTATATTTCAACTTTAAAACATACAAAATATAATAATCATAAAGTACACCTTATAACTCCAACTTCTAACATTCACCTTATATTTCACTTTTAACACATACAAAATATAATAATCATAAAGTACACCTTATAACTCCAATATCATAGCATTCAATTCACAATTTTTATGACAAATAGAACTCCCCAAAATTTAGGATTATAAAAATCAATTGTAGCACCTTATAACTCCAAACTTAAATTAAAATAAAAAATATTTTCCTTACCTTCCACCAAAATACTTCACTGTCGCAAAGGGGGTTTGACCCCTGAACCTTTCACAACACAACACCCTCCACACACTGCTCAACCGGCTAGGCTAGCCTAGTGGGTAGTAACAAAATAGCTCCTGATTTATAAAAGCCCTCATGTGCTACCAAATATCATTAAACTGCCATCAACACCAAGCAAAACACACCCAATGGATTTTGACCCTCGGACCTCTCCCATGGTAGGGACTTCATGCGTCCTAGCCAATTAGCTGGGCTGCACACCAGCTCAAGAATGAAGGAGACACAACCAGTATATAACACCTCAAACTTCCACAGTTCCTCCACACAACAAAAATATCCTCTAAAACATTAGTAGGTGTTGGCCAGTAAATGATTACTTTAGTTTTATTAGGTTCTACTACAATTCCTTATGAATAAACAATGTGCCCAAGATATTGCACTTGTGGAGTATAAAAACTCACACTTGGTCAATTTTCCATATAATTGATTCTTTCTAAGAATCGCAAGCACTATATGCATGTGCTCATCATTCTATTCCTTGATTTTAGAGTAAATCAAAATGTCATCCAAAAATACAAGTACAAACTTGTCCAGTTGTTCTCTAAATATTCTATTCATGAGATTCATGAATGCGGCTAGGGTATTGGTTAACCCAAAAATTAAGATAGTAAATTCAAAATATCCATACCTTGTTCTAAAATTTGTCTTAGAAGTATCTTCCTCTTGAATCCTTAGCTAATGATATCTAGATTTTAAATCTATCTTTGAAAAGGTAGTGGCTCCTTTCAATTGATCAAACATATCATCAATAACTGGTAATAAATACCTATTCTTGATAGTAATCTTGTTCAGAATGCACATCCTTAAGGTTCCATATTTCTTTTTAACAAATAAAATAGGTTCTCCCTAGGGAGACACACTAGGTTTGATCAACCCTTTTTCAAGCAAAGCCTAAAGTTATGTTTTGAGCTCTTGCAACTCTATAGGTGTTATTCTATAAGGTGACCTAGCAATTGGTGTTGCTCCTGGTAATAACTCAATTGAGAAAAATTTCCTCTAAGGAGGTAATCCTAGGATATCCTCAGGAAAAACATCTTTAAATATTCCCAACATTGGGTATTGTTGAAATAGGTCAGATCCTTTCTCTCATGCTTCTATCATATTCATATTAACCATAAATAGCATTCCCTTATTTCTAATAATCTTCTTAACCTACATTGTAGATAATAGATGTGGCTTGACTACCCTTCATCCACACCTAACTCTAATCCTTTGATTAGATTCATCCAAAAATTCCACCCATCTCTCTTCAAAATTTAAAAGAGCCTTGTGTGCTTTTAACCAATCAACTCCTAAAATAATTTCAAATGTATGCAAAGGTGCCACATACAGATGCCAGTTGATTTTTTCCAGAGATAAGGAAATATAGGAGTCAAATAGACATTTATTAACATGATGGGTTAGCCCTGATACATACTCTATCTTCCAATATTTGGCCAAGAATCTAGGTCTAACAAGCAAATCCCTCACTAAAGTAGATGAGATAAAACTATCTATTGATCCACTATAAACTAAAACTTGCATATTTTTATCAAAAAATTTACCATGCAATAAGAAAGGAGTAATTTGACCATTGAGTTCAAAACTACCTATGGTTGCATAGATCCTGTGGCTAGCTTCGTTTGGGGTTTTTGGTGGTAACTCAGCCCTGTGAGGATACTTGTTAGCAAAATGAGCCCCTTTGCACACCCAACACCCACATGGTAGAGCTCTATTGCCCCTGTTAATGCTTTCATTTCTATTTAGAGATAGAGTTTCTCTATCCTTTTCTTGACTTGCTGGCTTTTGGTTCTACCTCCTGGAAAGTTCTTTAGCATCCTTCTCAGTAATTGGATCTAGTTTTGTCTTCTTGCTTTTTTTGATCTCATCCTTTGGGTTTCTTGTTCTATTCCTTCTCCCATTTCATAAATCCTACAGTTTTTTATTTCCTGAGATCATATTTTTCCTTCTAAGATAACTTTTGGTAGTTAAAATATGTCTTTCTTGTTTCCTGATTAGCTTCCTCTTTTCTTGCTAGATCAAAGGCAGTTGGAAAATTGATAGGATTATGCATGTTTACCACCATCATAATTCTAGGATGTAATCCTATAAAGTGATGACTATGGAGGATCATATTTGAATTTTATAGTGTTTAGGGAACATAAAGAATTAAATTCTAATGATGCTATTCCTTGCACTTTCGGCTCTTTAAGGCAACATAAACCTTTAGAATATAAGTCTCATTTTGAACAATATGAAAAAATGGAAGAGATTGATTAAAATGAGAGTGTTGGCAAGAATGGAAGGAGAGGAAAGCCATCAAACCATGATCTAGGAGAAAAAGAAACTCAGAAGGATATTTATTTGGGAAGCTAAACAAAAATATCATATGTGTTAACACGAAGTGGGGCTAAGGCCATTAACAGAAATAAAAAGTATTAATGGTGAAAATGATATCATGGAATATTAAGGGTATGAATAAAACCCCTAAAAAAGATTTATTAAGGAATTAATAGGTTGTTATAGCCTTGAGTTTATTTTAATACAAGAAACAAAATTAAGAAGTGAAGAATGTAAGGAGGCTTTTAAGAAGATTTGGAAGACAAGTGATTGTTTAGAAGTTTCTTCTACAAGAGCTTCAAGCGGTATTGCAATAATATGGGACAAATATAAATGGGATGGAGAACTATTAGAAGCAAAAAGTAATTGGGTTTCTGGATTATTTTGTAGGAAAGAGGAAAACATCAAATTTGGGGTTATAAATGTATATATTCCAACTATAGTTACTCCATGTAAAAGATGTTTGAAGGACCTTAGTATATTTTTTCAAATACAATGATGATTCATTGTGATATATGGATTATTGGGGGTGATTTTAATATTGTTAAATCTCCTTTTTAAAGGAAGGGTGGCATTCTAGGATGGTCTAAATCAATGCAATATTTTTCTTCATTTGTCAATTCAAATGACCTTTGGGATGTTAGTCCCTCAATATTTCAATACACATGGGATAAAAAATGCATTAGAAAAAATCATATAGTAGAAAGACTAGATAGATTATTGTTATCCAATAATTGGTTGAAAATAAAGTATACAATCTCTTCAGATATTTTATTTCAAGCATGATTGAAGAACACAAGCTTATACTGAGAGGGGGGTGAACAATATAAGACCAAGTTTTCCTTTTATTTCATAATATTATGCAATATATCAATGGTAATATCAATAGTAGTAATTAAAGCAATGCAAAAATCACCATACATAATAGAGACATAAATTTAATGTGGTTCAACCAATGTGGGCTACTCTACGGAGAAAATATTTCACTAAAATTTTCTCAACAAATTTCTTTGGAATCCTTCCCTATTACAATATTTATGGACCTCTTTCCAAAGGAGACACCAATACCCTAATCAAGTTCATGGATCTCTATCCATAGGAGACACCAATACCCTCAACTGGTTTGTGGATCTCTATCCACAGGAGAACTCCTCCTCTACTCTGGCTAGTGATCCTCTAGAAGACTACTACCTCCACTACACTGGCTTGTGGATCTCTCTCCACTAAATAATCATATCCTCACTTAAGAGACCTATGTACTCACTACCCTGGCTAATGGATATCTATCCACTGGATACTATTATCCTCTGCTCTGCCACCTCCAAAGGTTGTTCTTAGCTCTATCTCAAATTTGCACTAAACATAGTCCTTTGGTCTAGCACAAATTTGCTCAATGTTTGTCTCAAATCTGCACTAAACACAATCCTTCAGTCTAGAACAATCTGATCAATCTCAGTCTCAAATATACACTAAACATAGCCCTTCGATCTAGCACAAATATGGTCAATCTCAGTCTCGAATCTGCAATAAACATAGTCCTTCGGTCTAGCACAAATCTGCTCAATATTGGTCTCAAATATGTACTAAACACAATCCTTCGATCTAGCACAAATTTTCTCAATCTCTATCTTGGATCTGGCACAAATCTATCCTCAAATATACACCAAACTCTATCCTCAAATATATCCTCAAGCTTTAACACAAAGCTTGATCCAATCATAAATCAACTCTGCTAGATTTTTCCCAAGCCTTAACACAAAGCTTGAACAAATCAATCAATCAAATCTGCTCTCAAGTCTTATCAAAGACTTATCTCAAATATGTCCACAAGTCCTCTCTAGAACTTGCTCAAACTGCTCTCAAGTCTTTACCAAGACTTACCTCAAATATACTCAATAAGTTCTCACTAGAACTTGCTCAATATGCTCAACAAGTCTTCACCAAGACTTACCTCAAATATGCATTGTAAGCTTCCACAAAATCTTACTCAAATCATTCCTTAAGTCCACTCTAGGAATTACTCAAATTAGCTCACAAGCTTTCACAAAAGCTTGCTTAACTTTGTCCTGAAGTCCACTCTAGGACTTACTCAAATCTATCCACTAGCTTTCACAAAAGCTTATTCAACTCAACTCAATCTATCACATAAAACCTCTTCAATAACACAAACAAGTTTCACACAGAATCTTGTTTTAATCTCATAGAAATATATAGAGAATGGTTAGAGACTCAATATATTCACACTCACAATAGTATTTAATAACTTTCAAACTCTTTTTGTTTAACCACAGAAAAATATGGAGAATGGTTAGAGACTCAATATGTTTCACACTCACACAACACTAAATCACTATCAAACACTCCCTCAAATCAATTTAGAATAAATAACAATTTATTTCATAGAACTTGAACTATCACTCCAATACTTCCAATCAACTAAGCTCAATCACCTCCACTCAACCAATCACTCAATGAAACACAACTTGCTTACAAACCCTAAACAAGTGTTTCACAATGCTTTCAACAACTCACACTATGGAACTCAAAAATTAGCTCAAGATGATTTTAAACTCACATAACAATGATACTCATGGTCTTTCACAAAACCCTAGTCAAGCATATGAAAGCTTACTCAAATATTTCCAACAATGCTTATCAAACAATCTCACATAACAATGATACTCATGATATTTCACAAACCCTAGTTCAAGATAGTTCTCAATTTCTCACTCAAATGTTCTCACAAATATTCACCAATAATGCACATAAAATCTTACTGAATAATGCTTATCAAAAAAACCTTTTCACTCTATATTAGCATTCACAACATCCAATCCAACAATATTTCACTTACAAGGAATATGTGCCCATACCTTTTGTTTGATGAAGAATTGAACTCAAAACCCGTCTCAATCACAATCACCCTTGTTGCCAATCTCAAGTGTTAGGTAGCAAAAACCTTCTCAAATTTTCATTCAAATATTCCCTCAAAATATTTCACCATACAAAACATTAAATCTCAATTACACCTTATAATATCCACACTTAAAAATGATTAGCAAAAATTAAACAACTCACTTCAACAATTAATTTTATTTATTCACCTTATTACTCCTTCCAAATTCTAATCATCAAAATCACAATATAATATTTAATTTTTATAAACCTTATATCTCCCTCCTAACACAAAAATTCATGCCACATAAAACCTTAGGACAAAATTTAATTAAAAAAATATTGAATACCTATTTTTCCCTCGGTGGGATTTGATGCCCCGCTGCACTGCCACTAATTCCCTAGAAACAAATCAACTACCGCTGAGAGGCACTCACCTTGGTAGGAAAAAGTTCCTTGTGCACTTTGTAGCCTATGTTGGGCAACCAAAACAAAAATGACCACCACTAAATACTATCATCAGGATTTGATCGCGAGACCTCCCGTATTTCAATGCCTCAACACACAACTGCTTGTCGCTAGCCCAACCACCAGGTTGGAAATGAGGCTTTAATACTTCCTTCCTTTATCCTTTCATTGGTTACCGAATAAAATAAAAAATTTCCCTTGACTTTGCACATAGATCACAAAAATTTGTAGGCACTCGCAATGTGAATCAAACGAAGGTAAGAGCATAGTCAACCAATGCACATGGTATTTATACCATTGTGCCATCTCCCTTTGGACATCGATGGAGGGGGAAAATGCATATGACGTCAGCATTAATTAAACCTTTGCCCTTATAACCCTAACCTTAGGGTTAATTAAATTAAGTTATAAATTAATTTATAATGAAATTATTATAATTAATTTAATAACTTTAGGGTTAATTAAATTAAATTATAAATTAATTTATAATGAAATTATTATAATTAATTTATAATTAATTTAACAACTTTAGGTCTTAACATTAGACCTTTAATATTATAATATTATTTTTCTTGGGCCTTCCTATTGCTCCTTTAGACCTTATCTGACCACCTTGAATATTATAATAAGGGATATTATAATATTATTTCCTTAGGCCTAGAAGTAATATTTCTCTTGCACTGCTTAATGAAACTAAATTTTGACATCCTTCCTTTTACACTGATCACTGAAACTAACTCTTGACATAAATGGCAACAAACCTTGCTCATATTTTTAACAATCTCCCTCTTTATCATTGATGGCAACCCATTTACCTTTTACCATTTTCTTTACCTCTTTATGTTCTTCTCCCTTTGAGAAACTGCTCTCCTTGATTGAATTCTCTCCCCGTAACTCAAATCTCTCCCTCTTTGAAATTGAAAGGAATGATAATAATATCATTCCAAGCTACAAAGATCTCAAGTGTTAACAGAACACCACATTCAACCAAAACAAGAATCTAAAAGCAAATTGATAGCATAAAATTACAAATGAATATGTAAAACAATGAGAAAAATATCATATATTATACATGAATAATGAACTTCCTCTTCTCAATGAGTACAATGAAGGTGCCTTGCTTATATAGGCAAGGATGATCAACCATAGCGGTGGGATCAAGCTAAGGACAAATATCCACCGTACAAAAGGAATAAGTGATATGGTCCATAGATCTATAACCGCTATGGGGAGAAAGAATATCAACCCTCCAAATATACCTAAAGATATCCCCATAAATCCTAGGAATAGTCAAACCTAAAAATATCCCCATAATATCTAAGAAATAAATATGTAACATCTCATAATATCTAAATAAGATAAATTAAATATCCACACATAAGTGGGTGGGAAAAACACATGGAATAACTAAATAAAAGGAAAATAAATTACATAGGTGAACATGAGCTAAGGTAAACAATCTACTATAACACCCCCCCTCAAGTGAAGCTAGGTGCCAAAAAATAAAGTGGCATATGCACAATATGAGTCCTGACAACAAGGCCTGATTAGGTGCTCATGTACAATGTGTATCTAGAAGCTCCTAAACTAGAAGGTGGAAAACCATGTGGAAAAAACCATCCAACTAGAAAGAGAGAAGAAAAGGCAGAAATAGAGCCAACGAGTGCTTGCAACACCCCCATAGGATGATGAGCTCCATGAAGAAGTCCTATGAAGAAGTGGATGCCTCTGCGATGAACAATGTGTCTCCCATGAGGAAGAAAGTAGTCATGAAGCATCCACCGAATGTCTTCCCACTCCAAGTGAGTGTGAGAAGATGGGAAAAAAGTGTAGAATGATAACGTAGAATCCTTCAAACTAAGATGAAGTGAAGAAGATATCACCAATGAATTATAAAATGAATCTCCAAGAATGTAGAAGCCCAAACCAACACCAAAATTGGGTAGAATATAGTCCCAATAAACATCCAAAATATCAATATGCACAAAACCATGAGTGTGCAAAAGTGGAAGAGATGTTTGAAGAGCATCCATCAAGGAAGAATCACCAATATCCTGCTGCATAAGTGATGATGAGCCCATGGAAGTAGCAAGAGAAAGAAGTGGAGGCTTAAAAACCTCACAAGAATCAACATGGTCTTCAGGATCTCCAAGTGAGAGTCCAACTGAAGACAAAATATTTGTATCCAACTCCTGTATAAGTACGTCATCCAATATGAAGGATACAGAGAAGAAAATAGTGGGCAAGGTGGCTAACTCAAATAAGGATGGCACACCAAAAAAGGATCCACAAAGGAAAAATTACATGGAGGAGCTACAATGTATACATCATCATCAAATAAATGAGTGAGCTCTTCATACATGTTAAGAAAATCACATGTGTGACTCTCAATGAAGAGAGAGGCAACACCATCCAAGAAGTTATATGTCTATAAGGATGTAACATGCCATGAAATATCTGATGTATATGCTGCAACATCAACATGATCATCCGCAAAAAACAAGTGTGGAGATGTATCCTGTAAAATATCTGAAGCAAGTACTGTAGCATCAACCTCATCATCCAAAACATCATGAGAGAGTGACTCAAAAAACAAAGATGCAATGTCACAAATGATGTCCTCCATGTAAAAAATTGTAAGAGAAGGTGCCTTGGGTAAAAAAATTATTTTCAACATATGATAAGCAAGGTGAGGTGTGTTCTTGTGAACTCCAATAATTTTTTGAAGCTCCCCACAAAATGAATAATAAAGCATATTAGAGATCCTTAAATTGTTCATGAACCATGTTCTATACTCCTTATCCTTCACCATTGGTTTGGGTTTTGGAGTTATGAACAAAGGATCCAAAAATTTACATTGACATAAT
Source organism: Wollemia nobilis (assembly GCA_028583015.1). Classification (NCBI taxonomy): domain Eukaryota; kingdom Viridiplantae; phylum Streptophyta; class Pinopsida; order Araucariales; family Araucariaceae; genus Wollemia; species Wollemia nobilis. Next base: position 13,214,205 of record JAQPPZ010001063.1, read on the forward strand.
GAACAAAGTACCTTAAACTTGTTAGGGTAAAATATGTAGTATATTGCATTATACTACATAGATAGATTATTACATTTACTTTTCTACTTTCTACCATGTAGATATTTACTGTTTCAAATATCTAATGGTAAACTATGGTTAATTCCTAAATATCCTAGGTTAACAAACCTAAACCAAACTCTCTACCTCCTATGGCGCGTTGGTTAGCGTGGATAGTGGGATTATAGTTTGGATTACTATTTTGTAACCTATTTAAATCTAGGCTTTGTTCCTAAGGAATGTTAATGCAAATTATTATTTTAATTAGTCAAACTCGATCTCCTGGTCACATTGGTACCAGAGCTGGAGCAAGGGAGTTGAGCTGGAGCGTTGGAATTACGGCACCATCGGTGACCTTTAATTAATTTCATTATTGCTCCTAATATCTCTTTAATTCTCCCTAAGTTTGATTAGTTTATTGTGCATCTTAATTTTTGTGGAAAGCTCCCACAGGAAAGCCTCGCAGCTTTGGGCACGGATCCCGACGTAGGGACCATTTGACCCCGATGGTGATCGCCACCCACGGGGAATTTTTTCCCCCATCGTGGATAGCGACCACCGGGGATCTCCCCATCGGCGATCCACCCTACGGGCCCGCAGACAGCCCACGGGAGCGTCCGAGGGTAGGCGGCCCTCACCCTCCCCGTGGCACGGGGAGAGCTTTATTAGCTCCCCCGTTGGGCCCGCATCCCGAGACCGAGGCGGGAACGCATCGAGGGTAGGAGCGCCCTCACGTTTCCCACAGCATGGATCCCGAGGCAGGAACGCATCGAGGGCAGGAGCACCCTCACGTTTCCTACAGACCTGCATGCACCCCGAGGCGGTGCTGATGAGACACTAACGCATTGACCTATCGCTGACTCGACCTGTTGCCTAGGCGACACGTGGCACTCTGGCCACATGCCACCTGGCCACTGACTGGACGTGGCGGACCTGACCGGACCTGACTGGACTTGACGTGGCGGACAACCACTGGACACACGACTCGACGTGGACCCCCCTTGCCGCGCCACGTGGACGTCGACAAAAGGAGGGCCCGAACTCGATTTCCCGAGGGCAATCACGAGCTAAATAGCTTGTAAAGGCCTTTGCATCCAAAACAGGATGCATGTGGGATAATTCCCACAACATCCCAAAAGAAGCCCGCAGGCTTCTTTAACATTTAGGCGCTGCAGCCTGAGAACCAAGCCCGACGCTTGGTTAGTTGGCCAAGGCGGACGCCTTAGGCCAGCGTGAGTCGCAGGTTCGACTCACCCGCTCGCCAAAATTACAAAGGAGTTATTTTTTTTATGAAATTTTTTAATATTTTGGCACATTAAAGTTTAATATTTTAATTTTTATGCTTAAATTAAATTTGTTTTTAATGTTTTTTTTTAGAATTTTTCATAGTTTTTTGCTAAATAAACTGCATCAATTTTTTTTAACTCTTAAATTGATTTTTTTTTATTACAAAAATTATGTTATATTCTATTTAAAAAGCTTTAAAACTTTATTTTTTTTAGCATTCAAATTGAAAATAGAAGTGCCAAATTTTTATGCAACTAAGCAATTGTCTTTCTTTAGTTTTCTCCAAATGTGGGGATAAAGAGACAAGGTATAAGAGACATTTTGTTGCTTAAATTTTCATCAAAATTTCCTTTATTGTTCATCACTCTTCAAAGTTTTCATGAAGATCAAATCTTGGGTAAGGAAAGCTCTTCGTAGACAAAGAATCATAAGAAAGAGAAACGAATTACGAAGGCAAACAACACGATCACATTTTCGTCGTATGCTTCGTGAATATCGTAGAACCATTCCTCACTCACTTATCTATATTGATCCATGGAAGGGGTTGGATAGAAGCTATGGTCCCATGAGGATTCGTGAGCCTTTTGATCCTAATGCACCACCTATTTTTGAGTGTTGAAAACAAAAACCAAGTCATGTGTCGACTGGTCTGGAAGCCTTTCAAACGTGGGTCGTGTGTCGACTTGTCTTGAAAGGAGTGCTTGCTTTCTCAATTTTGTAAACATTAAGGGGGGATAGAAGATACATTTGTGCTTCTATTTTTTGCAAAATTGTAAAAGACAAAGGGGGGATTTTCTAAGAGTAATAAAGGTGCATTCTCGATTGTACTCGACACCTTTTTAAAAAAAATTGGCTTCATTAGGTGCATTTTTGGTTGCATCCGACACCTATAGTGATAAATAATTTGGGTTGCTCTCTTTTTTATTATTGCACTATACATCATTTTTGCAATTAAACAATCATAAACATTGAAGAGCACTTCACAAATCAAACCCAAATTTCACTAAAAATCGTGCTACACTTTGCACAGGTTACACAAAGTCAATTTTTTTTACTCCCCATCACAGGTCATAAATCTCAAACACCTTGATACACTCTCTTTGTTTGGCTTAATTACCTCAAACTTTCCATCCTTCTTGAAGGGTGTTAAGGCAGGTGCCATTAAATATCCTAGAGAGCAAAATCAGAAGTCTTTCAAAACCTACCCCTTTCATTTGCTCTATTTTGTTTGGCTTAAAATCCTCAAACTTTTCATCCCTTGTTAAGGGTGTTAAGGCAAGTGCCATTAAATATCTTAAAAAGCAAATTAAAATCTTCCATATACTCTTTTGAGGGTATACTGAAAGATAAAGTCATCTTAGTCATATAAATTTGAAACCTTCACCATGGCCATGATCAACAAGTATCTCAATGAGAGCCAACTGCTCAAAGGTTCAAATTATTCTGCATGGAAAACTAAGATGAAAGCCATTTTAACTATAGAGGAGATGTGGGGAATAGTGGATGGCACTGATTCTAGACCCACATCAGTAGGAGCAGATCAGACAACATATGATAAAAAGGATAAAAGACTTTCCTTATTGATCTTGCTAGCTATTTTTGATGACATACAACCTCATATAAGTGAAGCTAAAAATGGTAAGGAGGCATGGAATGCCTTAGCAACCATTTTTGAAGGAAAGAATCAATCAACAATTCTTAACCTTCAAACACAGCTTCATACTCTTCATATGAAATCTGGAGAGACAGTAGAGCTATTCCTCTGTAGAGTCGCAGATATAAAAACAAAATTGCAAGCCTTAGGAGAAAAAGTGGAAGACAATGTCCTGACCTCAATCATTTTAAGGGCTCTTCCAGACTCCTATAGAATGTTGATCACTTCACTACAAGTCTCTGGAAGGACAGTGACTTTTGTAGAGTTGGTAAATTTGCTTCAAACTGAAGAAGCTAATCAACTCCAAAGAGATGAGGCATCCAACAATGCACTCTTCTCAAACAAACAAAGTGGAAAGAAAAAGTGGAATCAACAGAAAGGATCTTCTTCTAACAAAGACAAGGGTAAAGGCAAAGAGATTAAGAAGAAGAAGCAGTATTGTAAAATTTGTGATAAAGACACTCATGAAACCAAAAGATGTTGGTTTAAGAACAAACCGCCCAATGAACAAGGTCAAAAGAAGGGCAAAGGTAAACCAAAGAACAAGAATAAACAACAACAGGGACATATTGCCGCTGAAGATTCTAGTTCGGACTATGAACGAGCACACAAAGTGCTCATGACACATACAGAATCCTCTCACAAGGATACTGTTTGGTACATAGATTCGAGGCGCTAGTAAACATATGACTGGCGATAAGTCCTGGTTTGAGACATTTGAGGCTCGAGAAGGTAGACCGGTAACCATTGCTGATGATCAGACCTATCGAGTTCAGGGAGAAGGAAGTGTTTTTGTCTCCCTTCCAGATGGAGAATGTAAAATTCAAAAAGTTCTTTATGTACCAGGATTGAAAAATAATCTCTTGTCAGTTCCACAAATCCTGGACAATAACATGAATGTCAATTTCAAAGTGGACAAAGAAAAGAAACGTTGCTTTATCACCCAAAAAGGAAAACAGATAGCAACAGGTTCATACAAACATGGTTTGTTTATCTTAGATGCAATTACCTCTACACATACTGCAATGGCAGTAACCACAAAAGAGGCCACTTCTCTATGGCATAAGAGATTTGGGCATCTAAGTTCAGGGTATTTACTAGAACTCAGTAAATATCAAATGGTGAAAGGACTTGCCTACTCTTTCATCTACTTTGCCAGTGTGCTCAGATTGCTTGTCGGGAAAGCAACATAGAGTACCTTTTGAACCTAGCTCCTATCGAGCTAAGGTACCTTTGGAGTTAGTTCACATAGATTTGTGTGGTCCTATGTCTACTAGTTGTGGAGGAAAAAGGTATTTTCAATTGTTTGTAGATGATCACTCACGAAAAATGTGGGTCTTCTTCTTTTAGTTGAAGTCTGAAGCATTTGACTATTTTCAGCAGTTCAAGAAGCTTGTTGAGAAAGAATCGAGATGTTTCATAAAGACCCTCCATTCAGATCGAGGGGGAATACACATCAAAAGAATTTTCCTCATTTTTGTAGAAACATGGGATAAAAAGACAGTTAAAAACAACCTATTATCCTCAGTCAAATGGAGTTGTTGAGAGAAGAAATCGTTCCATTATGGAAATGGTTCGATGTATGCTTAAGGGAGCCAATCTTGAGCACATTTACTTGGGCTGAAGTTGTAACAACTACGTATATCTTCTAAATAGGGCACCCACACGGGCTCTTGAAGGTATGACTCCTCAGGAAGCATGGAGTGGAAGGAAACCCTCCATATCTCATCTACGAGTATTTGGGTGTAAGGCTTTTATGCATATACCTAAGGAGAAAAGAAAGAAGTTAGATGAGAAGACCCTACAATGTGTTTTTCTTGGATATGATGAATACTCAAAAGGCTATCGGTTGATAGATCCATTCACCAAGAAAATACATGTTAGTAGAGATGTAGTGTTTGATGAAGCTTTCACATCTAACACTACATCAGTATACCTGGAAGATGAGGAGCAACAACCACTTCCTCCTCCACAACAGAAAAAGCCTCCAAAATGGTATACAAGTACTATGAAAGATTCCAAACTCACTTCACCACCAGATCTCACTCTCAATCGTCCAAAGACACGAAGCATGTCTCGACAGAGAATGACAAAAGCATCTACTTCAGTTGATGATCTTTGTGTAGATTTTCAAGAGCTTTCTGTTGATAGAGATTTAGAAAGTGGAAATGATATGGAAATTGATGAGGAGAGGGTTTACATGTCTTCATATGATGAAAATGAACCTTCTACAATTGATGAAGCACTTAGTCAGCCTCAGTGGAAGGCAGCTATGGATGTTGAACATAAATCCCTCATTAAAAACAAAACATGGAAGCTGGTCGATTTGCCTAAAGGAAAGAAGCCCATAGGCTGCAAATGGGTTTACAAAGTCAAATATAAGGCAGATGGTACCATAGACAAGCATAAGGCCCATCTTGTGGCAAAGGGCTATGCTCAAAAGGAAGGCCTTGATTATGAGGAAACCTTTGCACCCACTTCAAGGATGACCACCATTCGAGTTCTTTGTGCTATGGCAGCACGGTTCAGATGGAAATTACATCAAATGGATGTAAAAAGTGCCTTTCTGAATGGTGACTTAAAAGAAGAGGTATACATGACTCAACCTCCAAGATTTGCTGAGGAAGGCCATGAGCAACAGGTTTGCAAGTTGGTCAAATCATTATACGGGCTCAAACAAGCCCCAAGAGCATGGTACATTAAAATGGATAGTCACCTACTATAGCACAGATTCAAGAGAAGTCCATCTGATGCAAATCTCTATATCAAGAACACAAGTTCTGAAATAGTGATTCTTGTATTATATGTAGATGATCTGATCATCACTGGCAATTCAGAGACATTGATCAACGCCGTGAAAGATGACTTGAAAGAGTCATTTGATATGACAGATCTCGGACTTCTCCACTACTGTCTTGGTCTTGAGATAGAACAGAAAAAGAATCATCTTAGGGTGACTCAGAAAAAGTATGCCAAGACTTTAGTAGAAAAATATCGTATGACTGATTGCAAGCCCAAGGCAACACCGATGGAATCGGGGCTTCAATTATCACGGTATGATGACTCACCATAGGTAGATGGCACGCTATATAGACAGATGATTGGAAGCCTTATCTATCCGACCAATACTAGACCAGACATTACTTATGTTGTAAACTATCTTTCTCGGTTCATGCAGGAACCAAAAGCCTCTCACTGGAAAGCAGCTAAGCGTGTTCTTCACTACATTCAAGGTAGTGTAGAATATGGTCTAGAGTACAAGAAGAATAACTCATTCTTCTTACAGAGTTACACTGACTCGACTACGTTGGATCCCTAGATGATAGAAAATCAACATCAGGATATGTATTTCATCTTGGATCTGGTCCTGTCTCATGGCATAGTAAAAAGCAACAGGTGGTTGCTTTATCTTCAACAGAGGTAGAGTATCGCGCTGCACGAGGAGCTGTGTGTGAAGCGATATGGTTAAGTCGCATCTTGGCTACCATGGGCCTACCAAAGAAACTTCCTATTCACATGTTTTGCGACAACTCAGGTGTTTTGAACTTGGTCAAGAATCCAGTCCATCATGAACGCACAAAGCATATTGACACAGATTGTCATTTCATTCGTGATGAAGTTCCTAAACACAGAATCAAGCTCCAATACATTCCCACCGACGAACAAGGTTGTTGACATCTTCACCAAGGCACTTGGACGTGTCAAATTTGAGTTGTTCCAAAGTAAACTTTGTATATCAAAGTAATGTAATAAAGGGGGGATGTTAGGGTAAAATAGGTAGTATATTGCATTATACTACATAGATAGATTATTACATTTACTTTTCTACTTTCTACCATGTAGATATTTATTGTTTCAAATATCTAATGGTAAACTATGGTTAATTCCTAAATATCCTAGGTTAACAAACCTAAACCAAACTCTCTACCTCCTATGGCGCGTTGGTTAGCGTGGATAGTGGGATTATAGTTTGGATTACTATTTTGTAACCTATTTAAATCTAGGCTTTGTTCCTAAGGAATGTTAATGCAAATTATTATTTTAATTAGTCAAACTCGATCTCCTGGTCACAAAACCATGCTTCAAAAGTTTTAGAATTTGCCTCTATGCTAAGTTTAAAAAAAGAAGTTTCCAAGATGTCCTCAAAAGTAGAAGAGCCCCCAAAAATCAAATGCCATTATAATATGAAAGGTCCAGTGTGATGTCACAAGGTGGTGCAAAATACCATAAAATAAAATAAATGCACAAATGAAGCCTCTGAACTCTAAAAAATCTCCAAATGAATTACCAAAAGAATCCCCTACTTCAAACTAAGTGCCTCAATGAGGAAGATTGACACAAGAGGATGCACCACAACAAAGCAAGGGAAGTCAAAGACAAAGGACTCCTCAAGCACAACAATGTATAGGCTCCACCAATAATGAACACCAAGTAATCTGATAATAAAGTTCCAAACTAAGTGGATAAACAACAAATGAAGGAAGATGGGACTTTATAACAATAGTCCATATACCGGTTCAAGTGCAAAACCCTTTTTCATAAGAGTGCAGTCATAAAATCATTATAAATGTCTAAATACAAATCCAAAAAATCTTAAATTTTACAGACATATCAGAAAAATTATTTTATAGGCCTAATAAAAATTTCGCTAAGCAAATCCCAATATTTCTTATGAAATGACGAATTTACTAAAAATAGTAAAATTACTGTAACTATCAGAATATAGCTCCAAATGCTCTGAAATTTTATGGGACAGTCTATAATATGATTTTACACATTTTGCAAAAACATCTTCAGAAAATCAAAATGTGTGATAAATATATATGCAGATTACTAAAACATTACAAGTTTTCGTAAAATCAAGATATCTTGAAGAATAATGATTCAAATGAGCTAAAATTTTGGGAACAACTCAAATGAATGCATCTACAAACCTCCAAAAACTTTCATACAAAAATTCCATTTCTATCAAGAGAGAAATGAAAAATATAAAAACGGGCTGGGTTGGTGACCCTGCCAAAATAGGAAATGCTCAAGAAAAAATGCTTTGGACAGATCCAAGGGAATGAGGCTATTGAATTACGGAAAGAAGAAATTTTAGGAGGCTAGTGATAATTTGAAAATGGAAGGAGTGACACAAAGTGGCCAAAAAACTCCACCAAATACCCGATCACAAAAATCGAAGCTTCCACACCATTCTTCAAACCTACAAGAGAAATAACTGCACAACACTCACAAATGGATGACTGCAACACCTATCACTCTGATACCATGAAAAAAATGATAATTATATAATTCCAATATGCAAGGATCTCAAGTGTTAACAAAACACCACATTGAACCAAAACAAGAATCTGAAAGCAAATTGATAGCATAAACTTACAAATGAATATGCAAAACAATGAGCAAAAATATCATATATTATACATGAATAATGAACTTCCTCTTCTCAATGAGTACAATGAATGCACCTTGATTATATAGGCAAGGATGATCAACCATAGCGGTAGGATCAAGCTAAGGACAAATATCCACTGTATAAAAGGAATAAGTGATATGGTTAATAGATCTATAATCGCTATGGAGAGAAAGAATATAAACTCTCCAAATATCTCTAAAGATATCCCCATAACTCATAGGAATACTCAAACCTAAAAATATCCCCATAATATCTAAGAAATAAATATGTAACATCTCATAATATCTAAATAAGATAAATGAAATCTCCACACATAAGTGGATGGGGAAAACACAAGGAATAACTAAATAAAAGGAAAATAAATTACCTAGGTGAACATGAGCTAAGGTAAACAACCTACTCTAACATACATAAATGGAAAAGGGTCATCTTTGGGGCTTGGGACTAAGATTGACACTCTTAGCTTAGCCCAATTCCCACCTCCTCTCTTGAGGTGGTTAATTTTGGGGTGGGAGTATCTCTACTCCCATCATACACTAATATTTACCTTTGTCCACCTTCTTCCTCAACTGATCCTTCTGATTCCTTTGATTGTTCATGTTCTTGCTTGTCCTTGGAAGTTCTGCTCTATACCACTTGGCTATATGCCCAAAATTATTGCACTTATAACACTTAATTTTATTATTACTTAAAGGTGAAAATATCTTGGGGTTTCTCCTGGTGAAGCCATATCCATTCCTATTATGAACCCTGCAATTTACTACCTTGTGATAAAACTGATTATAAAAGTAGCAATACCCTTGAAAAATATGTTTATTTTTAAAATTCCCATATTATTGTCTTTCATGTGTTCTGCACTGTGTAGCCTTGTGCCCAAACCTATAACATGAGAAACATCATCCATTAAAACTACCTTGCCTTGACCCCATTTGTCTCTTAGTCTCTTCTACCCTGTGTTATTTCATGTTCCATTTGTTCCTCATTTGTGCATTGTTCCTTCTCTTATTGAACTTTTTATTATCCAAATCATCCTTAGAAGTCTCACTTTATTTTACACTCTCCTCTTAAGAAGCTTCTTCTTCTTTGGAGCTTGATATTGACTCCTCTCCTTGTTCTCTTTGTTCCTGTTCAAAACCAAGTCATGTCTTGTTTGCTAAAGATATTTGTACCTTGATAATATTATCCAATTTATTTTAGCTTCTCCCAAACCTGTGTATCTTGTTTTTAGAATATTTTACTTCCTTCCTTAGTAAAGCTACTTCATGCTCTAACCTTTCACATTATAAAACCTTAGCCTCTAACATTTCTTTAAATTTCCTTGTCTTGGCTATTGAGTTGGTTAGATATTCTATAAGATTTTCTTTCTCTTCATCATATTATTGAAATTGAAGCTTGAGTTTTGAGTTCTACTTTCTTACCTTTCTTAATGCATCAAGGGCATAAATAAGCTCACCCTCAATATCAACTTCTCCTTCCTCTAATTCTACCTCTATTACTTTACCTTTAGGATCATCTTCATTCCTTTATGATTGATATTACATAGGAGCATGTCCTTCTTATTCTATTGCCAAAAATAGACTTTCTTATTTTAAACCTTCAAGAGCATCTTAATACATATTCATTAAAATTGAATCCATTCCTTGTACAACTATCTTCAAGATAACCAAAGTTACTACATCTAAAACACTTGAGAATTATTGGTATCCTTTTTCTAACATCATATTTTTCTTCTGCCAAAAATAGAATTTCATCTTCCTCATTATTTGAGGACCTTCCATAACTATAACTTAAATTCTTACCTACCTTATCTGCATAAAAAATATTCTTATACCTTTGGAAAAACTTCTTTCCTTGCTTGCTTTGTCCATCCCTAACTTTTCTTTTGGTACCTGTGTTGGTAGGGTACCTAGGAATATATATTTTGGGGATATATTATTATATTGTATAAGGGTTGGCATGGGCCACCCATAAACCAAGGTTGATTGTATTATAATATTATATTATATTATAATATAATATTATATTAGTAGTAGGCTCCCCAAAGTAGAATAAGAATATGGATATATAAAGAAGAGATATTTGTCATTGTAATCATCATTGGAGAAGAATCTTATGTAATCATCGTTGCCCACGAAGTGGCTTATGGGACTTTTCCCTCCTTAAGTGGCCTCTCATCTTGGGAGAAATTTTGGAGTGATTCCTTCATTAAGGAGTATTATTGGTGTTTCCCTACCTTAAGGGTATTTTCTACATCTCTCTCATTTGTGGATTGTTATTGTGGATAATGTATTGTGGATGAATGATTTGATATTTTTGCATATTGGTGAATGATTTATGTTTAATAATAATAAAGTTCTGCAACAAGTGGTATCAGAGCAATGATTTTGGCAAAGTGGGGATTTTTGTGAAATTGCAAAATTAGGGTAATTTTTTTTGGAAAATCATCTCATCTTTCAGGAGTCATATCTTTGCACACGTTTATCTGATTCAAGCAATTATTGGATCAGATTGTGCATAATTTGAAGAGATTTAAAATGAGTGGTAATATGAAGGAATCTGAGTAGTACTGAGGGAGATACAACCTATTGAAGTTAGTCATCTGGAACAAGGATAGTGATGAATTTTGCATATTTTTCTAGAAAAACTTCTCATATTTCATACGTATCTTTGCAAAATTTTATCTGATTTAGGCGATTCTTAGATGAGTTTGTGTAGAATTTGAAGAGCTTTAAAATGAGTGGTCATATGTATGAATCCAATTAGTATTAAGGGAGATACAACCTTCTGAAGTCAGTCATCTGGAACAAGGGTAGTGACAAATTTTCAAGTTGCAAATTTTTCGAAAGACAAAATTTGTTTAGTTCGGGTAAGCAAATCAGTTGCACTTTATTTTTTTTGGAAGAAAAATTATAGATATAAGGAATTTTAGCTTCAACTCAGTGGGAATATGTGTATTTTCATAAAACCCTAGTTTGCATTAGGGCATGATATATATTTTCAAAAAGCCCTAGTTTGCATTAGTGTATCAATTATGAAACTACAAACATTTTCTGGAGCATATGACATTGATGCTAGGGATTGGTGCAAAAAAATTAAATCCTTGTATCATCAACATCCTCTTTGGAAAAGTATACTTCCTCAATTTCTTGGATAAGTTGCTCTCTCTTGGTTTTATAGTCTTAGTGGCACCCATAATGAGTTGTCTTGGGAAGAAGTGGAGCATGCATTCTTAAGTAATTGGAACCCCTATAAAAAGATAGCTACTTTATGGGAATACAAAGAGGAACTACAAATATATTTTACAAAATTTCTTGAGGAAAGGGATAAAAATATAGATAGCTTGACGGATGTCATCACAGACCTTGAAAAGAAACTATAGGGATTTCAAAATGAGAGGAATGAAATGAAAGAAGATTGGGAAGTTTTCAAGAAATAGAATGAAGAATATGAAAAAGAAATAAAATTACTCAAGGAGAAAGAGGAGAAGGTTAGGGAAGATAAAAAATATGACATTATGCAGACAAAGGAAGCCATACATTTGGTAGAAGGTAAATTAGAAAATGGACAAAGGAATTTGTGTGAATCTAAAAAGTCTATTTTGCAGATTCATGGAAGCATTCAAAAAGAACAAGTTATTATTTCCATTGAACCTGGTAGTAGGTATAATTTTATTAATATTTCTTTGGATAAGAAGTTGCAAGTTCAAGCAACAAAAATTAAGGACATACAACTAGAGGGTGAGAATGTTCAGATTTTTGAATATTTGAAGATCACCATGGATAAATAAGTCTTACATTCAGATTTTCATGCTATTCAGATGGATGATGAGGATATTGTTCTTGGTTATCCTTGGTTAGATTCTTTGGGTACTGTTAACATTAATGTGCAAAAGAAGTTTATGAATTTATTGTACAAAAAAAAAAAGATAACATTGTAGGATATTTCTTAGCTTAAGGAGCAAGGATTCAAGAAAAATCAAGAAGTGGTTGTAGAGAAACAAATTGAAGAACCTGAAATAGAATCCAAGAAGGCAGTAGCAGCAAAAGAGTCCATGGAAGAAGTAGCAACAACTGATTCAATGGAAATAATAGTAAAAAAGTCCAAGGAATATTTGATAGAAGAGCACAAGGACACACCAAACAAAGAAAACATGAAAGAACAATGTGTAGAAGAATTTAAAATAATGGAGCCAAATGTTGAAAAGTTAAAGAAGGTAGAGCATCAAGTTAAGGTTGCACCATATCACCATCCATACCACCATGAGCGGTAACAATCTTGGGGGTATGATTCAAAGCAACAATATTATGGTTCTGCATGGAATCAGAAGGGCACCAACTATGGCAGTGTTTGGCAGAGAAAGCATAGGGATCCTGGTTTTCAGAATGGATCATCAACTTCAAGGAAAAAGTGGACCCATCATTCAAGTTATTAAAATATAATAGCAAAAATGTGGAACCACCAAAGCAGATTTGGATACTCAAGTAACAAAATTGCATACCAGCATCAACGTGTTTCACTTGGATGGATGGATGATCGAGATTGGTACCAATTGCTAACTTTGCTTAGCAAATCATATTATCATTTTTCTTCATATGTTTTGAGGACGAAACATTTGTAAGGAGGGTGGCATGGTAGGGTACCTAGGAATAGATATTTGGGGATATATTATTATATTGTATAAGGGTTGGAATAGGTCACCCATAACCCAAGGTTTATTGTATTATAATATTATATTATATTATATTAGTAGTAGGCTCCCCAAAGTAGAATAAGAATATGGATATATAAAGAAGAGATATTTGTCATTGTAATCATCATTGGAGAAGAATATTATGTAATCATCATTTCCCACGAAGTGGCTTATGGTACTTTGCCCTCCTTAAGTGGCCTCTCATCTTGGGAGAACTTGTGGAGTGATTCCTTCCTTAAAGAGTATTACTAGTGTTTCCCTACCTTAAGGGTATTATCTATCTCTCTCTCATTTGTGGATTGTTATTGTGGATAATGTATTTTGGATGAATGATTTGATATTTTTGCATATTGGTGAATGATTTTTGTTTAAGAATAATAAATTTCTGCAACAAGTTTCTTGTTTCCCTATTCTTATGATCATGTTTCTCATCTTCACTACTATTTCTATATTCTATAAAATCAGTTGCATAGTGATCATATTTACCATAATTAAATCATCTAACTAATTTTGTACCTTTATACTTTCTTGAGTCCATTTTCCTTCTGCCATAATTTACTTCTTCATCACTGGATAACTCATTTCTTGAATCTGACTTCTTACCCTTTGTCTTCTTAGTAGCTTTGAAGGCTACTTTTTTCTAGGAAATAGGTTCCTCTTTTATTCTCATCTCAAAATTTGTGAGAATTCCATGTAATTCATCCCTTGTTAAAATTTCAATATCTTTTGACTCTTCTATAGCTAAAATATTTTCACTATACCTTTATGGGTGTGACCTTAAAATCTTATCACAAACATATGTTTCTTCAACTTTAAACCCAAGTCTTTGCATGGAGTTATCAACCTCATCTACATAAAGTACATATGCAACAATGTTTTCCTCATTCTTCATATTTCGGTCTTCAAATGTTCTCTTGAAATTTTACAACTTTGCTCTTTCAACATTTTTGTCTCCCTCATATACACCTTTCAAATTATCCCAAATTGCCTTTGTTGATGTGCAATGCATAATATTTATAAACTTTATTTCATGCAAACCATTTAAAATTCCATTCATTGCCTTTGAATTATTTAGATGTAGGAGCTTACCATATTTATCTGTAGGTGGAGTAGCTGGCGGTATGTATCCATTCTCAACTACTTCCCATATTTTATTTCCAAGTGCCATTAGGTGAATCTTCATTCTCATACTCCAAAGTACATAATTGTTTATATTGAACAATGGTGTTGAATTCCCTGAGGATCTATTATGAGAATCCAAATGTGTTATTGTAAGCTTTTTCTTCAAGTTGTTAAACTCTTTCGAAGAAACCCACTCTAGTATCAATTGAAGAACATAAGCGTATATTGAGAGGAGGGTTGAATAGTATAAGACCACTTTTTCCTTTTCTTTCCCAAATAATATTATGCAATGTATTAATGTCAATATCAATAGTAGTAATCAAAGCAATGCATAAATCACCACACATAATAGAGACATCAATTTAACATGGTTCACCCAATGTGGGCTACTCCACGGAGAAAATATTTCACTAAATTTTTCTCAAAAAATATCTTGGAAATACTTCTTTATTATAATGTTTATGGACCTATATCCAAAGGAGACACCAATCCCCTAATCAATTTCATGGATATCTATCCATAGGAGACACAAATCCCCTCAGTTGGTTCATGGATCTCTATCCATAGGATAACTCCTTATCCTCAGCTCTGGTTGGTGATCCTATAGAAGACTACTGCCTCCACTACACTGAATTGTGGATATATCTCCACTGAAGACTCATGTCCTCACTCAGAATACCTATGTTCTCACTGCCCTAGCTATTGGATATCTATCCACTAGAGACTAATGTCCACTACTCTATCACATCAAAAGCTTACTCTCGGCTCTATCTCAAATCTACACTAAAAACATTCCTTCATTATAGCACAAATCTACTCAATATCGGTCTCAAATTTACACTAAACATAGTCCTTTGGTCTAGCACAAATCTGCTCAATCTCGTTCTCAAATATACACTAAACACAATCCTTCAGTCTAGCATAAATCTACTCAATATCGGTCTCAAATTTACACTAAACACAGTCCTTTGGTCTAGCATAAATATGATCAATCTTGGTCTCAAATCTACACTAAACACAATCCTTCAATCTAGCATAAATTTGCTCAATCTCGTTCTCAAATCTATACTAAACATAATCTTCGATCTAGCACAAATCTACTCAATATCTATATTGGATTTGGCATAGATCTATCCTCAAATATGCACCAAACTCTATCCTCAAATATATCCTCAAGCCTTAACACAAAGCTTGATCCAATCACAAATCAACTCTGCTAGATCTGTCCCAATCCTTAACACAAATCTTGAACAAATCAATAAATCAACTCTGCTCTCAAATTTTATCAAATACTTATCTTAAATATATCCACAAGTCCTCTCTAGAACTTTCTCAAACTACTCTCAAGTCTTTACCAAGACTTACCTCAAATCTACATTGTAAGCTTCCACAAAAGCTTACTCAACTCAGTCCTTAAGTCCACTCTAGGACTTACTCAAATAAGCTCATAAGCTTTCACAAAATCTTACTTAACTCTATCCTGAAGTCCACTCTAGGACTTACTCAAATCTGTCCACTAGCTTTCACAAAAGCTTATTCAACTCAACTCAATCTATCACAAAAAACCTCTTCAATCACACAAACAAGTTTCACACATAATCTTGTTTTAATCTCATAGAAACATATAGATAATGGTTAAAGAATCAATATGTTCATACTCACAATAATACTTAATCACTTTCAAACTCTTTTTGTTTAACCAGAGAAACATATGAAGAATGGTTAGAGACTCAATATGTTTCACACTCACATAACACTCAATAAATCTTAAAATCTCCTTAAAATTAGTTTAGAATAAAGAACAATTTGTTTCATAGAACTTGAACTATCACTCCAACACTTCCAATCAACTAAGCTCAATCAACTCCACTCAATCAATCAATCAATGAAACACAACTTGCTTACAAACCCTAAACAAGTGTTTCACAATGATTTCAAAAACTCACACTATGGAACTCAAACCTTGACTCAAGATGATTCTAAACTCACATAACAATGATACTCATGGTATTTCACAAAACCCTAGTCAAGCATATGAAAGCTTACTCAAATATTTCCAACAATGCTTATCAAACAATCTCACATAACAATGATACTCATGATCTTTCACAAACCCTAGTTCAAGATAGTTCTCAATTTCTCACTCAAATATTCTCACAAACATTCACCAATCATGCACATGAAATCTTACTCAACAATGCTTATCAAATAAACCTTTTCACTCTAGCTTAGCATTCACAACATCCAATCCAACAATATTTCACTCATAAGGAAGATGTGCCCATACCTTTTGTTTGATGAAAAATTGACCTCAAAACCTGTCTCAATCACAATCACCCTTTTTGCCAATCTCACAAGTTAGGTAGCAAAAATCTTCTCAAAATTTTATTCAAATATTCCCTCAAAATATTTCACCATACAAAACATTAAATCTCAATTACACCTTATAATCTCCACACTTAAAAATGATTAGCAAAAATTAACAACTCACTCCAACAATTAATTTTTTTTCTTCACCTTATTACTCCTTCCAAATTCTAATAATCAAAATCACAATATAATATTTAATTTTTATAAACCTTATATCTCCCTCCTAACACAAAAATTCATGCCACATAAAACCTTAGGACAAAATTTAATTAAAAAAATTAAATACCTCTTTTGCCCTCGGTGAGATTTGATTCCCTGCTGTGCTGCCACCAACACCCTAGCCGTGGCCCAACTACCATGTGATCTAGGCACTCACCTTGGTAGGCAAGAGTGCCTTGTGCACTTTGTAGCCTATGTTGGGTATCCAAAACAAAAATGACCACCACAAAACACTACCGTTGGGATTCGATCGCGGGACCTCCCACCTTTCAACATCTCAACACATAGCCACTTGTCGCTATCCCAACCACTAGGTTGGTTATGAGGAATTAAGCCTTCCTTCCTTTATCCCTTCGTTGGTTGTTAAATAAAATAAATATTTTCCCTTGAATTTGCATGCAGATCGCAAAAATTCGTAGGCACTCGCAATGTGAATCAAACAAAGGTCAGATCTTAGTCAACCAATGCACATGGTATTTATACCATTGTGTCATATCCCTTTGGATGTCGATGGAGGGTGAAAATGCATACGACGTCGATGTTAATTAAACCTTTGCCCTTATAACCTAACCTTAGGGTTAATTAAATTAAGTTATAAATTAATTTATAATGAAATTATTATAATTAATTTAATAACTTTAGGGTTAATTAAATTAAATTATAAATTAATTTATAATGAAATTATTATAATTAATTTAACAACTTTAGGTCTTAACATTAGACCTTTAATATTATAATAAAATATTATAATATTATTTTTCTTAGGCCTTCCTATTGCTCCTTTAGACCTTATCTGACCACCTTGAATATTATAATAAGGGATATTATAATATTATTTCCCTTGGGCCTAGAAGCAATCTTTCTCTTACACTGCTTACTAAAACTGACTCTTGACATCCTTCCTTTAGCACTGCTCACTGAAACTAACTTTTGATATCAATGACAACAAACCTTGGTCATATTTCCAACAAGGATCAAATCACAAATCCATTCTTTTGACTTGTTAGTCACCTAACAATGGTCATCCAAAGCCAAATCACTTCCAGTCTATGTGGCTCCAAGACCCTGATTTTATCCAGATGGTTATGTTATGGTGGGATGAATCAAAATTTGAAGGATCACGTATGTATAGGTTTATTCAAAAGTTGAAACATGTAAAGGAGCAAATGAAGATATGGGATGTCAAATATTTTGATAACATTTTTAAAGAAAAAATAAATTGAATCCAAACTCTAAAATTTACAAGAGATAATAGAAATTAATGGAATGGACCAGGATTCTTATGTGAAAGAAAAATAATTACTTTCTGATTATCATAATGCATTGAAAAAAGAGTCATATTGGTTCCAAAAATCTAAAGAGAAATGGCTCAAGGAAGGAGATAGAAATGCAAAATTTTTTCATGCTACAACAAAAACAAAAAAAATTGTTTGTCATATCAAAAATATTATAACTCCAGATGGAAGAAATATTTAGGATGAAGAAGATATAAGGAAGGAAACACTAAATTATTTCAAAAATATTTTGTCAGATTCTAGGCAAGATAAGGAGGCATAAGAAAAAATTATGTAAAATATTCCATCAATTATCACTCAAAGACAAAATGAAAGCTTGAGGAAGAAGATATCTATGGAGGAGCTCCATGAAATATTTTTCTCTTTCCATCCTCACAAGGCACCTAGCCCTAATGGATTTCCTAAATTTTTCTTTCAAATTTTTTGGGATTTATTGAAGAGTGATATGTTAGATGTAGTGGAAGAGGCTCAAAAAAGGAAGGCTATAATAAGTAAGATCATTGCTACTTTTATTACCTTGGTTCCCAAGAAGGGTGACAAAATATTTTGATAATTTTTGTCCAATAAGCCTTTGTAATATGTTTTACAAGATCATTTCAAAAATTATGGCAAATAGGTTTGAAGGGTATTCTAGGGTGTATTATATCAGAGGAACAAGGTGGCTTTGTTTAGGGTAAAAAAATCCTTGATGGTATAATTATTGCACAAGAGGCCAAACATTTTGTTCATTCCATGAAAAAACCAGGTATGCTTTTGAGATTAGATATGAAAAAAGCATATGATAGGGTTTCCTGAATTTTTTTACATGCTATTATCAAAAAATTTGGCTTTGATTATAGTTTATGTGAGTGAATTAAATGTTTTTATAGCACTACAAAATTTTATATTTTAATAAATGGTTCTCCTGATGGACAGTTCAATTCATCTTGTGAACTTCTTCAAGGTGATATTCTTTCTCCTTATCTATTTATTATTCTGGCTAGAGCATTAGGGAGAGCATTTTCAAAGGGAAAAATGGAAGGAAAAAACAAGGGTATTCAAGTTGTAAAAAATGATCCCTTTGAATCTCATCTCCAATTTGTTGATGATACTTTTATTTTGGGCCATCCCTTAGTCAGTAAGGCCATATAGTTTAAATCAATATTGTCATGTTATGAGGAGGCTACTGGACAATTGTTAATTACATAAAAATCCAAGATTTTTTATTAATACTACCCTAGATTTACAACAAATTATTGTGAATATTTTGGGGTTTAAAATTTAAAAAATTCCATCAATCTACGTGGGTATTCCTTTGTATGATAAAGGAAATAAAAAGGACCTTTGGATCTGTTTTTTGGATAGAATGAAAGCTTGCTTGGCAGGTTGGAAAGGTAAGTTCTTAACCATGGAAAGAAGGCTACAACTCATAAAGACTACTTTGCAATCCATTCATATTTAAATGATGTATGTTTCAAGACTACCAACAGGTATTGCATCAGAAATTGATAAAATTCAAAGAGAATTTCTATGGAAATGTTGTGAGGAAAAATTTAGGTTTCCTCTTTGTAAGTGGGAAAGGGTTTGCCAGGGTTATGCACAGTGGTGAATATTCACAAATTGGGTGAATATTAGGATTTCTAAAATTAGAAATTGGCAAATATGAGGACCCTCAACGTCGGCCCATTCGCCTAAAATTTTCAAGACCAATTTTTTCTTAGGGTTAATTTGCCACAATATGTATCCAAACATAGGCATATTTGTATTCGTTGGAAAACGATTTTCCATCCTGATCTAATGGTGGTGTTTTTAGGAAGTTATAAGATGATTTAATAGGTCAAAAGTGTCCCCAAAGATGATATTACATTTTAGGGCTTCAAATACCCCAAATTTTGGTGTGAAGATTCTAGATTTGATTTGCTTAAGATTATCCATGATTCACATTGATTTTGATTAGGATTCGCTATTTTTTTACAAGTACATTTTGAGTCCAACCCCTTATGAATAACCCTAGGGTTTGCAGAGGAAAGAATATTGGAGAAGCAAACTTACAGAATTGCAAAATTATGAATTTGGAATTAGGAGCAAAGCTTGGGTGGAGATTATTCAGAGATCAATAAAAGAATTGGGTAAAAATATTACTTCTAAAATATATAGGTTCTATTGATGCAATGCAATTTTTTAGAAAAATAACTCTGCCCAAAGGATCATCAACATGGAACTTCATATTAGAGATTTTACAATTAATAAAGAAAAATATTATATGGTCAGTCAATGAGGGGAGTTATGCAAATTTTTGATCTGATGCTTGGTTGAAGCCGTATCCTCTCATATCAGACTCAAAATGGAAACCATTGGCTCAAGTGTGCCTAGCATGTAAAGGTCCAAAGGTCAAAGATTATATTATTATGAACAAAAACTCCAAATAATGGATTTATTTTAGTGACCTGGTTGAAGGAGAGGAAATAAATAAAAACTACATATGAACTTCAAAATATGCTTCTAAATTTTAATTTGGAAATTTTTACACGAAAATATGAGTTTGTTTGGAACTTATCAAAGGATGGTGGATAATCAGTAAAGTTAGGATATGAAAATTTAGAACAATAAAAATTTCCTTCTCCCAAAGATTTTCCTTGGAAGAATGTTTGATCATTAGAGGCTCTCCCTAAGGCCTCAACAATTCTTTGTTAGTATTTTAAAGTAAGATTATTTCAGGAGAGAGTTTACAAAGAAGAGGATATTATGGACCCTTCATATGTGCCTTGTGTGAGAAGGATTTAGAAACATCAGACCATTTACTTCTTCATTGTTCATTTGCTCACACCATTTGGGGTTACCTTTTAAAAAATATGAAATTATATTGGGTGTCTCCATCAACATTGAAATAGTTGATAAAATGTTGGATAAATTATTTCAAAGCTAAAGAATTATGTATTATTTGAGGGATTGGCCCTACCATTACTTGTTGGAATTTATGGCTTGAAAGGAATAATATTATTTTTAGTAATAAATATCAAAATCATGCCCAAGTTTGGAACTGTATGAGTGCCTCTCTTGCAAAATGTCTACAAATATGGTTCTCATCATGGAAAGTCTCAATTGGAGAAAAAGAAGTTTTAATAATTTGGATACAATATTTGAACATACATGGAAGAGTCACTTGTGATAACGGAATTAAATAAAGGATCTACTTAGATATATGGTAAAATAGAAATGTCCAAAAATTGGGTTTATCAAAATTCATTTTGATGGTGCTTTTAAAGGAAATCCAAGAAAAGATGGTGGAGGTGGTGTTTTTAGAAATAGTGAAGGCAATTCTCCTCACTTATTTAGAATCATATGAAACTTAAACTAATAAATATCCAGAGGCTAGGGCACTTCTTATTGAGATTAAAATTGCAGTAGAAAAAGGATGGAAATATATTTCAATTGAGGGGGACTCACAAATTATCATCAATGCTATTAACAAAAATGGATGTGGAGACTGGATAAAAAGTAATATTATTGTTGATGTTCATCAACTATTACTAGAGGAAATCTCCTGGTAATGTGAACATATTTATAGAGAAGGAAATCGAGTTGCAGATAAATTAGCAAATTATGGTGTTGATATACATCTCCATGAAATTCATATTTTAGAAGACAACTAGCAAAGTGAGATTTTTTTATGTCTTAATAAAAATGATGTCAAGGAGTTGATTGCGGAAACATAGCACTTTGAGAAACTTGAAGAATATATTTAAGAGAAAAAAGAAAAGAAAAAATAGTGATAAAAATTTTTACTACAACAAATGTAATATTTTGGTATTTTGATGGGAGTGGCCCCCAATAGAAGCCACATATAACCTATTCAATAAAAAAAAATGTATATTCCTTTTATATATTTGAACATTACCAAATTAAAAATCATCTTTATGAATGACTAAAATATCTACTACCTAATTTGTATATTTATAAATATCCTAGCTATGACAATTTGTCAATGCAATAATATATCATATTTTAGGGGTTTTATTCATGCCTCTAATATTCCATGATATCATTTCATCATCACTTGTTTTTATTTGTGGGATCTTACAGTTAAAATTTGTAATATTTGCTTTTGTTTTTTCATATCAATATCCCTATGAGTTTTCTTTTCTCTTTGTTTTTGTTTCTTAAGTCTTCCTCTCTTTC
Organism: Wollemia nobilis; assembly: GCA_028583015.1. NCBI lineage: Eukaryota > Viridiplantae > Streptophyta > Pinopsida > Araucariales > Araucariaceae > Wollemia > Wollemia nobilis. Next base: position 13,236,458 of record JAQPPZ010001063.1, read on the forward strand.
TTTTATTTTTTTTTGGATTTGGTTACTGTGAATTAATACACAGGGAAGACACACAACCACACACACAATAGGGAAGTTAACACATCTACATACACATTGTGGTTTGAATTTTGGACCTCCCAAAGAAGAGCCAAAGCCCAAACCATTATGTTTTCCCCTAGGACTTCTTCCTCACTTTTTGTATTCCCAAAAACACTTTCATCTTCTTCAATCTATTCAATTTCTTTTTACAATATTCATATTGAGACTTATCATTTCTCCATAGCACTTACATTCTTATGATGCCCTAAAAACCCTAATATTCTATGGATATTCTCCATCCTTTTTATTTATTATGTTACTCTTGAAAATCTAAAGTGCAAGGGATAAACTCTACATTATTTTTATTTATATTTCCAAGAGATGATTTTATAGTACTTGATGAAAAAAATGATTTACCTAAAATAAACTTGCCTCTTCTGCCTCTTTGTTTCAAAATTTTCCTCCTCATATTCATTTAAACCATTAAATATTTCTAAACTTCAATTTTCATATTGTAGTTTCCCATCCATTTATCTTTCTTTGTTTCTTCTATAAATTGATTCAAGTGAACTATGATGACCTTTACCATTTCATGTTGAAAATATGTTTTCTTTGCCTCTTCTTTTGAAGTGAAATATATTTGATCTAGTTGAGCTTCTATTACATTATGATATCCTTGCTTCATCTTAAATTTTATCTTATGAACAAAATTATCCTTATATTTCTTTATTGTTTTGACTTTGCAATATTATGTCACCTATCCTATCTTATAATAATGACAACATTTAAAGGTAATATTTTCATAATACACTTGTTGATCTTATTCTCTTGATTTAGATTTAACCTTAACAGGTTGTGGTATAGGTTTTGAAATATTCATAACAATACATATCCTATTACGTATAACACGATTACTCTCCGTCATATTTGGTCTCTTCTTGATAATTTTTCTTAATATATTTTTAATATTCCTTAAACCATCCTTATTGATAAAGTTATTATGGATCCCCCAAGGCTTTGGTGGATTAGTAAAGCCTTGACTGGCCAAGTACTTACCAAGAAGAGACCTAGGTTCAAACATCGGGAGCATGTTGCTAGCTTTAGCAAAGATAGTAGTTCATACTAAATCCTCTAAGTGCATGCTAGACCGATAAAAATGGTATAAACCTCGAGTGATTGGTGGTATCCATCTCACACTAGGTCAATAATAACAAGATAAATAGGTTATTGGGAACAATCCCTGTAGTTTGAACTCTGCGCTTGCAAGTTACTAAAAATAGTGGTTGTAACCAACTCCCTATGTAACAAAAAAAATCACCCTTGAATATTTTAAAGAGTTTCTATCTCCACAAAAAAAATCACTCCATGGAATATGATTTCTATATCTTAATGGAATATGGTCTCTTATAGAAAAATTCTAAAAGTTTTATATTATGATAATACTTGATTCATTAAGGTTGTGTAAGTGAGTTATATTGTAGAGCTTTAATTTGTATGTTTTTAATATTTATATAATTTATACATATAAATAAAATAAATTATATGTGATTTTTATTAGGATTATTTTAATAAAAATATTATTCGTTCTCATAGTCCTTGGGGAAAGAAGATGGAGATAATCTACCTGACAAAAGGTTTCACCCATTCAACCCAACAATTCCAACACCTTTGAGGCATTGATTTGTTGGTTTTGATTAGACACACGATGATGGAGTGATAAGTCTACCTGGTGCCTTGGTACCTAGAGTTAAAATTTTATAGTTTAAGGTTTTTTACTCTTGTTTATTTTTCTATGCTTAGTTATATTATTTTTTTTACCCTATAAGGGGTTGTTTATGATTTTGTTCTTATATTATTTTTTTACCCTTTTAGGGGTTGTTTATGATTTTGTTTGTATGGGTGGCCTCGTGCCCATAGTTGTATGGGTGGCCTTGTACCCTGAGATCTTTTCAACTCCTTTTTATTGTAACCTCCTTTATTTTTATTGAATATAATTGTTGGTTCCAATAAAAATATTTTGGGTAAGATTAATAAGAAAGAGGGTTTTAACGGGATCCCACAACCACTACAAAGAAATCCACAAAGGCAAGAAATACTGAATAGAACCTCGAAAGACAAACCAGAGGTAGACAAAAAGAACTACAAACACCCAAACCTCAAGGTCCAAAACAAGGGAGAACTGAGATAGTTCTACACCAGCTTATCTAAGCCCTGAGCAACATCAACAACTAAACGCATTACATTCTCAGACCAATCCATGACCGACTTTAGAGAGAACTAGATCTTACGTTTATTGATATCAATAAGTTTTAAGTCATGAAAGACAGCATGTTTCAAATCCATAGGAGCAACTGAAGCAACTGGAGCAAAAAATTACTCCATAGATTTCTCTCGAGATCGATTCCTAGGAATAACATCTAAATAAAAAAGGATAGAAGGAAGGGATGGATTATCACCCTTAACCTATTTACAACGTAACCATTTGGATTTGCATCATTCACTAGTAGTGACAGAACATGAAGGTTTTTGTTTCGGATTGACAAAGTCTTTCATAATAACTTTAGGTGGTAGGTAAAATTTAACAGTAGGACATTTCAAATGGGCAATGACTTCCACATCCTAAACCCTTACCCAAACCCCTTTGGAAGAGACTTGAATATTTCTAGATATTTTCTTTGGGCCAGTATGAAAGGTGAAGGAATAAGTATCTTCACTACCATCAGAGTCTGACTCAGAAGCCAAATGAGAGACACCATCATGAGAAGGGGATTCCACCATCAACTTCGTACCAACCACTCGAGGACTAGGGAGATATGCAAAAGGCTTTAGAAAATCATTAGCATTAAGACCACACTCAAAAGTAGCCTATTCAAACACCAACAAAGCCAAACCTTGATGGATAGGGGCAACACCATGACCACCTTGAACATTCAAAAAGGATTTCTTCATGGAATGGAAAAGAAACAAAGGAATATTCATACAAGCTTTGCATCTCAGATGGTTTAAAAACATAGCATGAAAGCTCCTAATAATTTCATAAGAAGGATCAAGGGTAAAATAGTCCATGATAACCCTAGCAACCCTATTACAAGGAGGACGCAAAGTCGTAACACTACAACCATTCTGAATTCTAGGCAAATATTCCTCCTTGTAAAGAAAGATACTGATCACTTGCAACAAATAATGTCTATCATGGTTGTGATAGGCTCCGTATAAGACCATGTCAGTGGTTCTACTAATGATTTCTGTCATAACTTGAAATGACCAAGATCCAATACTGACCCAACCATCATTCCAAGAAGATACCATCCAATTGGTGAGCACCGGGCTATGCCCATGAAAATTTTGGATGCATTCCAAAAGACCCCCATATGCTAAGATAGTTTTAACCTCCTCATCAAAAGAAATAGACGTAGGTTCAAGATGAGGTTTACTCAATTTGAGCTTGGTCGGGAAGATTTTAGCTTTACCCATACTACCCAGACTCCAAAATGACTCAGCCATAGAAAATAGGGAGAAGACCCAAGCCAAAGCACTCCCTAAAGAAATAAAATACCAATGAAGAATAAACCCAAGCATCACACCGAACATAAACAGGAGCCTCAACTCATAAGTCAACCAGCGAATGCCAAAAGAGGGCTTGGGAGGCAAAAACATGGAAAAACAAAGAGCCCCGAGAAAAGACTCCAAGAAAAATTTCCCAACCAAAAAATAGAAAGCAAAAATCCACGCCATGGACACAAAAATAAGACCCATCATGGAGATGAATAACATCAAGATAACATGAGAAATTAACCCAAAAAGGATTTCGAAATACAAAGGGAGAACCCTCAGAGCCTGAGAAGTGAAAGCCTTAAAGAAAACTGGAATGGAAACGGGAGTCCATAACCAAGCTAAGGAACAACCAAGTTTACCGCTCCTCCAATACAAACCAGCCATAGAGAACCCATCCAAACACTAGCTCCAAGTACCAAAGGGAGTAACTTCATCAATATTGGGAAAAGAAATTTTACACCACCTCTTGCATAAGTCCCAAAATGATATGACTTCAAAGAGATCTGAGGAAGAACCAAGTGGCAGTAAGAAAGGTAAAACCTGCCATAACAATGTCATTCCAGTGCCACATCATTACATTAATGAGAATATTGAAAGGAGCACCACCATCATTAAGAAAGGAAGTATCATCATCTAGATCGTGCATCAAAGAAACCTTCCCGAGGAGATACTGATAGATTGTTCCAAATAACCTTAGGCACGGGTGCCCCCCAAGAATGTTCTAGAGGTAGAAAAGAAACCAACGAGTTCCATCTCCCAAGAGATTGACAAGACGAAGGGATAAAGTAAAAAATTTGAATTTCAAAAAATCGAAGAGGGAAAGGGACACCTAGATAATACATAAAGCAATCGTAGCGCCCAACCATAACGAAAGGACAAATAAGCCCATAAAAGTTAAGGCACTTTGATGCCACCCTATAATCGAATAACTGCATGCACCAATTGAGAGACAAGAGCAGCAGCAAAGGCCCCATCATAGCCCAAGGAACATTAAAGCTTCTCATCATTAATGAGGTGGATTAATTCCGAAGGAAAGTCAGTATGCCATACCTTGAGACCCTGACTCAACATGCCCAAGTTAGCAAGACAATCAGTCGCTACATTACCTTGAGGTTCCAATAAAAATATTAATATATATAATATTAATAATTTAATATAATATAAATAAGTTAAACTATAATATATAATTTATATATTTAATTACAAACATTATATTTATTAAAATAATAGGATGTTAAACACATTGAAATAAATATTATAAAAGTGATTTTTATTTCAAAACATATGTAACTAGATTAAAAATTAACTATTTTATATAATTTTTATATTATTAAAATTTCATATTATGTCATAAACTTATCTATATATTGGAAAGGAATTTACTTATTAAAAATAATTTAATTGTAATTAGAGTATATTTTTTTATAGTTAAATATGCAATATAAAAGTTAAGGCACTAAGTTTCCATAGCCTACACTAAGGTTTCAATTTTTTTTAATATTAACATTTAATCATGTAGTATATTATTTCAAGTGATAAAAAATATATAATTTTAATATAAAAATTTAAATTTAAATATTGTTAATATAATAAATTAATGAAATTTAAGTTATTTATTTTAATTAAAGTTATTATTGTTAATATTTTTATATTTTTAATTATTAAAAATTAATAACTAACCTAGGTTGAAAAGTGATTATGATAATATATATAGATTTTTTTATTATGATTATATGTATAGCTTAACATTTTAAATTTTATAGTTAAAGAACATAAGCTCTTGGTATGTGGGTGGGTTGAACTACCTTTGAAATATTATAGAGTTTTTTTTTTTTTTTTTTTTTTGGTGAGTTTTACATAAAGTAAGAAAATATTATTAAAAACTTATAATTAATATTTTTATTGTAATTGTAAATATAAATAAATACATATTTTATAAATTAAATATTTTAAATTTGTATAATAATTAATTGTTTTAAAATATTGTTTGTAAAATTTAAAATTAACATTAAAAATTTAATTCACATGCATAAAATTTATATAAATTTATTTGCCTAATTTATATTGGATATATGTTGGGACATCAAATATCAATATATTTTTACAAATTTTATATAGAATGAAAGCAAACAAATAAATTTAATACAAAAACATATTTTTATAATTTTTATATTTACATTTTTTTCTTACTTAAACATAACAATATAATTTTGTTTTCAGGTACACATTTAATAATTAATAAATAAGAAACATGTAATTATAGTAAAATTAAATGAAATTTATATGCTTACAATATACATTCTAACACCTACTTCAAAACAATTTCATTGTAAAGTGATAAATTTTAATCATATAAATCTTTAAGTTAGTAACTTTGTCAACACAAAAATTAATATAAATATATAAATATACACTAAATAAAATATGTATATTTGAAATTTACATTCTACTAAATATCACTTCACAAATTTTCATTATAAAATAATATAAATTAATCTTATTTTGAAACTTATAAGATCAAAGTAACAACTTACGATGAATAAAAGTAAATGTTGCTAAAATTTATCAACTTATCATGAATAAAAGTAAGTGTTGCTAAAATTTATCATTCATTTTTTAATACACAGATTACATATATGCATTAATGAATTTTAGCACAACATTAATATACAGATTATATATGCATTAATGAATTCAACGACCACTAATGAAAAAGGACCCACAACTTCTTAAAACAATGTTCATTCCATACTAGGCCACCATAATATGTTATTGGAACGAGTGCATGAGGGAGTCAAGGCTATTCAAATAACCAGAAGGCCCATAAGCACCTAACAAGTAAAGATTAAGTCTACCACGATTCCCTATATGAAGATTCTATGTAAAGACCAATATTTATCAAAGGAATAAATGAGATTAAGGAAAACAATCCATACAAGTATAGTTGGGATGAGAATTCCAAATTTTTATGGAATAATAAAAAAACAAATAAACCATGGTTGAGACGGAGATTTCATTAAAAAAAAACCAACTTTTATCAAATAATAATAAAAAAACAAATAGTTACCTGAAAAGTGAATTGAACTCAAGATACCACTCTCAACGAGATTACTGGTCCACATGTATAGAATGCCAAGGAAGTGACTTAAGGTACACTATGTTATGCAAATACCTCCAAATAGAAGATAGTTATATCTTGCATATAAAGGCATAGTCTACATCAAAGAATTGTGAGAATGATGAATAACACCTAGCAACTTGTTTATTAAAAGAAAAAACGTTTGTGAAATAAAAAAAAAGAAAAATGAACTTTCATATCTAAATTAATTTTATTTTATTAAAATTAAAACTAAGTTTTTAAGTTGATTTATGAGTTGGTGCATTTCATAAATTTTATGAGAAGTATTAATATGGTTTCACCTAACCTCCTTCTACCTTAATGTTCTTCACCATAGCTTAGCAGGTTGAGGGGGTGACATTTTCTAGCATCAGGTCAGTCAAGTTGTTCTCTTAGTGCCTACAGTAGGCTCAGTTTCCTCTTGGAGTGGTTCTTTTTATATAGTTATTCTGTTGATTCATTCTTTCAGGGGTTGGTTTTGTTTTTGGCCTCATGTCTCTACGATGTTGATTGTTTGGGTGGCCTTGCACCCCTTACTGTGATCTGTGATTGTTCCAACTTTTTACTGTGTTGATTGTTTGGGTGATCTTGCAAACTATGATTTTTCCAACTCTTTTTTATTCTTATTTTTTTATTAAATATAATTATTTATTCTTATTTTTTTATTAAATATATTTATTAGTTCTAATAATAATAAAAATAAGCTTTAATTATGCAGTGCACAAATGGAACGTTAAAAATATCGAACAACTTTACTATTTGAAAATTCATTGCGTGTCCTAGGGGAATCGTTTTTAGTTCCGTGAGCTAGTGGTTCTCCTACCTTATCGTTTGCAACGTGCAGATTTCACATTAGACATGGCGTTGCTCACCGGAGCCTTATACAGTACGACGACAGAGCAATCGTTGGACATGTTCCTTCATAAAAAGGAGGCTTGGTCACCAATCGTCAACACTTATCCCAGGAATATCGCGATGCTATTTTACGGACAAAACTGTTAAACGCGTTAGAAGTTTTTGAAAGATAGGAAAGTATTAATGTGGTACAAACTTTTATAATAAAAATAAATTATTAAAAATGTTTTATATAAAAATAATATTACATAAATAAATTTCATAAATAAAACTAAAGAATTACTTTTTAAAAAATTAAAATCAAATAAGACGACTGTCGAGAATGCCCACTTCCAATCATGTCAACAAAGACGACTGTCGAGAACGCCGACTTCCAATCATGTCAACAAAGACCCGGATCGAACCCTCAAAAGTTGCAATCAGACGAGACCAGACTGTCAAGAACGCCCACTTCCAATCATATCAACAAAGACAGGGATCGAACCCTCAAAATAGTTGCAATCAGATGAGACCAGACTGTCAAGAACGCCCACTTTCAATCATATCAACAAAGACAGGGATCGAACCCTCAAAATACATTAACCTGTTGTTATTGGACTAACCAATATTAGCTATTAAACTGGGATAAAATACATTAACCAATTGTTATTGGAGTAACCAATATTAACTATTACACTGGGATTTACAATGAGAGTGGGCGACTTTTTTAAATGCTATTTAAAAAGGACATAAGACTAGACTAGAGTGTTTTAATGTTATGTATAACGTATTAAAAACTAGGAGGGGTATTGTAAAATGTGGAAGTTATGTATATCTTGAGTATTGTCTTTTCAATCACGATCTCTAGTAGTATATAGCGAAACTTTGTCATCAATTTATGTTGCGGAGCCTAAATCAAGGTTAAAATGTATTGGCTAACAAAGTGTTTAAAGAATTTTTTCATCATCTTAGGTCTCATCACCACAACCCTTGGCTCAAAGCCATTCAAAAGGTAAGGATTCGAAGTACCGCCTTGCGAAGGTTATTGGAGTCTTTGTAGGCAAGTCTTAGCTTCAAAGAAGCCTTCAGACCAAAGGGAGCAAGCCTTCAAGATTGTATTGTTGTGGTCCTCAACAAAGTTATTCAAAAGGTAAGGATTCGAAGTACCGCCTTGCGAAGGTTATTGGAGTCTTTGTAGGCAAGTCTTAGCTTCAAAGAAGCCTTCAGACCAAAGGGAGCAAGCCTTCAAGATTGTATTGTTGTGGTCCTCAACAAAGTTTCTGATGTTTATCACTTTTGCTTAAAGATTTGCTTTAGGTCTTCTTTCAAATGGTTGACGATAAAACTATTTCCTTTTTGAATTTTACAAAGTCTTTTGGGACCTTGTAGGCCTTCATTCACTCTAATAAACTCTAAATTTATTGGGAAGTTTCAGCAAGTGGTTTTCTTAAGACAAAAAAATTAATAAAGGGTAGAATCAAATTTATCCCAAAGGCTAGAGATCCTGAGTTGATCACCAATTGACATTCAATCACTCTTCTCGATGTATCATACAATATCATAGCCAAAGCCTTAGCCTTGCATCTACACCATTTGCTTGCTCCCATCAATAGACTAGAACAAATAAGTTTCATCACAAGCACATACATATTAAATAATGTCTTGGTTGCCTAGGAGGAAATGGAATGCGCTAGAAAATGTAACCAACCAACCATTTTTCTCAAAACTGAACTCAAGAAAGCCTATGACCACATTAAGTGGCACTTGATTCTTGCCATGATTAAAACCTTGCGTTTTGACAACGGTTTCATTTCTATAGTCAAGAGGCTCTTTGTAGATACTTTTATTGTCTTCATTGTCAACAAAACTCAATCAAAAGCTATTAGCCTTTCTTGCTCAATCAAAAAATGTTGCCCTCTTGCCCTCTCTCTTTATGTCATTGCACCTAAATATTTCATCTATCTCTTGGCTCATCAAGTCAATCTAAGCCTCATTAAGGGTATTTTTCTTCCCAAGAGTCAGTTCCATATGATCAATAAACACTTTATGGTTGACTCTTTCCTCACATTTAACTAAGGATAAAGAATCCTTCACTCAAGCCATTCACTACCTAGATACTTTTTGTCTTGCCTTTGCCTGCAACATACAGTGGTATAATTCTTTTTGTTTTTGATAGTCTACATCTTAAAAGGCCTCATAATTGTGATTTAAACTTAGGTTACCAAGATGAAAAAGCCAACCCTACACCATTGAAGTGGGTGTTTGTTTTAACAAAATTTAAACCTTAATCTTTTTTAAAATAAAAAATCAACAAAATAAATTAATATTTTTAATAAAATAAGAATAATTATTTTAGTTTTTATAATTTTCCATCTTTAAACCGAGATCAGAATAAATGTACGGATCTACAAGTCCGAAATATGGTAAACATATGTCGCTATTTGAATTTCTACGGTGTAAAAGACGAGTTCAAACCAGCCTCAACTCTTTAGCTTTCACACTTGAATTAACTCTGCATTGTCAAACTTTAACATTAAAAAAAAAATCTAAAGGCTTCATTGTTATAATAATGGTAGTAAGGCTTTGATCTCGAGTTTTAATTTTTTAAGAAATTTAAATTAAAATGTTTTATAAATATTACATTATAATTATCAATAATTTTTATAATAAAAAATCAACATAGAATAAGGAGTTTATAGAAAATCTGACCTGGGTAAAACAAATAGTGAAGTTAAAACCATCCTCACCGAGAGGAAAGTAAACGTCAGCTGATTCTCGTTTCTTGTCACAGAAAGCTTAAACGTGATTTGTGCTCTTTCTAAATTACCGAGACCGGGAGCCACCATGGGCGGATCATATTTACTAGACACAACAAACTCAAGCGTAAAGGAATTTGGAAGGACAGCTACACCTACGCTGGAAATAAAAAAACACGTGGCTAATTGCTAACAATTATTGATGACATTGAAAGGTGCATAGAGCGCAATTATTGATGAAATTGAAAGGTACATCGAGCGCAGAGGCTCTTCGATGGTATGAGTATGCCACCATTGCAAACGTGGTAAGCATTGTGTACCCACTATACTTCAAAAAGCAGAGCGCGAGGAATATGTGATATTCATATAACCCTGTTGTCCCTGGTAAAGATAAGAGTATAGAGAAGCCACGGTCTACAAAATTTCAATGGAAACATTGGTAACAAAAAGTCACGGTTGCAGCATGTGTGGCGATCTGGGTTTTCAGGATCACCTCTTCAAATGTGATTCCTGCTTCTTCAGATTTCAGCACGCGTAATTGTTTTTCTCCCCGTCTCAAGCCTCAATTCAAATTATATTAGAAACAGCTAATCTGGGTTTTGTTTTAAATGTTGATAGATATTTGGGTATTTTTTTCTGAACTTTGAAATGTGCGGGATTACAGATATTGCAGCAGCCTCTACCCAAATTTAAACTCGGACCGTTTGTTATGCGAATGGTGCATGGCCGCACAAATCGGGGGAATGGAACCTGGTACCAATGAATTGAATAATATGAGGAAGTCACAGAATATTTCGGCGTGTGAAGAGGTTAATCTGCGAGGAAAAAGAAGGATTAAGAGAAGAGCAGGAGATCAAGGAAATTCAGATATGTTTATTGTTAAGAAGATGAGAAGAGCCAAGCAGCAAGTTCAAACTGGCTGTCGATACAAGCGCCTTGCAGATCTTTGATGTACCCGAACGCGTTCTGTGTATATTGCTTAATGTCTGAATATGATGAGGGGTTTTTGTCCACATTAATGAACTTTGCCAGTGGTCATCCACATTTTGATTTGTCTCATAAATTGAAAGCAAGCATAAAAGGAAGTATAATTACAATAATAAACTCCGTCATAGTGGTTCGTAAATTTTATGAAACGTTCTGCACAATATTGTGTAATTTTCAGCTCCACCCTTGTATTCAGGAATATTGGTTGTCATTGAATAAAACCAGACAGTTCTTAATTAAGTTCTCTTTCTTTAAATTTTAGTTTAAATTTGAAGTATATTTATTTGTAAAAGTAGTAGTTCACTTTTAAACAAGTAAAATAAAAATTATAAAAAACAATTTAAAATTTAAACTAGATATAACCTATTCCTATGTATACAAAATTAAATAAAAACATACATTCAATGTCAAAGAATTTTTTTGATTCTAACTAAATTTTAAATTTAAAAAAAATAGATAAATAAATAGGTACTAACGTGAAGGGAATTTCAATCATGAAATATACCTGGGACATTTATTTTTAATATAATTCAAAATTTCAAAAAGTTTTTAATGTACAAAAATATTATTCTATTAAGTTATATCTCACATTTTTTTTTTTTATAGATGGTTGTTGATATTTGGTGTATTGTAATAAGATATAGTTATTAGCTTCTATTCTTACTTAAAACTTTTTATCTACCTCATTTTGTTTTTTAACTAGTAAATAAGGTTAACACCATAATACTCTAATATTCTTGTTAATAAATGAACTTTATTTGTGATGTGGTTCACCAGGCAAGAACCCACTTGCATTATCAATGATGAGACCCAAGTTCAATCCCTACTAAGAATATATATATAAAATATTACTTTAAAAAATAAAATAAAATAATAATTAATATAAAATAATTTTTAATTTTAAATATATATATTGTTTATTAATTATGTATTTAACCTTATATAACACTATTCAAATATTAAACATCATGGAGTGCCATGGTCTCCACCCATTTGGACTCATTTTCATATCCTGTCAAAATGGATTCCAGTTAATATGCGTCCGATATTGTAGGGAGTGTCAGGATTATATCTGGAGGCAACTCGGCTGCATCATTTGTTTTTTTTAAATGGAATTGTTGTTTTTCCCTTAGAATAGATAAATGACTCTAAATAAAATAATAATAATAATAAATACACACTTTTTATAGTTAGTTTTTTAAAAAAGGGTTTTGGCTCTTCGGAATGGTTCGAGCAACCCAAAAAAGCGGCCGTGGGTCCCTAATTATATTGGTAGTAAATTTAGTGTATCCACCTCCCTTTGCATCCTCACCTCTATTACTCAGATCGCAATTTGGTGGCAGAAACCTTGAGGCGTTCAATTCAATGGTTTTAGGCTTTTCATAGAACTCTACTATTTGAAATTTCATTGCCGGTCCCCATATGAGCCAAATCATTTTAGTTCCGTGAGCTAGTTCTTCTCATACGTTATCGTTTCCAATGTGCAGATTTCACATTAGACATGACGTTGCTCGCCGGAGCCTTACCCCGTACGAAGACAGAGCAATCGTTGGACTTATTCCCAAATAAAGATGAGGCTGCATAGTAACCAATCGTTGGACATATTCCCTAATTATAATCCTTACTTTTATATTGCATAAGACGAATGCTAAGGAGTTGTAAAAGATTTGATGATGTCGTCTCTCCGTCTTACGGAATCCGCACTTTAAAAATTACACCGACCATTTGGATAGCCTGTAATTGTATCGAGTATCAACGTCGGTGGAGGATTTCCATATATAAAAAAATTAATGAGAAGTATTGGATTTTGATAATTTTTTATTTTTTGTTTCTAGGGCATACACCTAACCTAACACCTTTCATACATGCAATCTTTTTTGAAGTAACCTACTCAATTCTTCCGGCAATTGTGATAATACGATTAAGGCTATGGATCCTGTCTTCGATCAACCAAATTAAGGTTAAAAGGAATTGGGTATAGTACTTTTTTTTCACCTTTAAAATACTAATTTTATGAAATATAAAATAAATAAAATGCTCATTTGGTACCCTCACGTGGTCAAAGGTTTCCAGGCAAATTTTCCGTCTGCAGAGTCAGCTTCATACTTTTTCCTGCACCGTGGCTTTAAATCAGGAGCGCCTTAGCTTTACGTTGATTCTTTGTATAAAGGATATACCCAAAACGTTCCATCAAACTTTCATGTTTTAGAAGTCTTGCTCTTTCCTATCATATGTAATAAGTTTTTGGATATTAAAATAGAGTATGAGATTCAAGTCTTATAACCAGGTCTTATATATAAAATTTTTGGATATTAAAATAAAGAGGGGAGTCAAGCCGTATAACCAGTTCATATGTATATGGCTCATTAGATTTTTCATCCTTTAGTGATTAGATTTAAAAAACGTTTTTCATGTCCGACTGACATGAAAGGATGACGGGCGGACAAACGGACGGGACGCGCGGGGGACAGAACTTTGGAGCGGGTGGAGTAAACAGATGCGGCGGGAGTAATTCGGGCGCAAGGCGGAAGTTGAGGAGCGGACGGTAAATTTGATTAACGTCCTCCCAAATAAACCTTGGAAAGTACCGCCCGAAGCTTGGGCGGTATTTTATCTTACGTCCGCCTAAACTCAACTTCTAAAAGTCCGCCCGAGCAGTGGCCGGTTATTAGGTAAATGGAACTTTGGGCGGGGATTTGCTAACATCCGCTCGGCGGGTCTTGGACTAAATATCCGTCTTACCCATAACTTCAAAGTTCCGTCAAGAGAAATTAATAATACTTCCGCCCAAGTTATTTGGGATTTGTCAAGAGTTTTTTTTGCGACGGATTGGGCGTATGTCAAAGAGTTTTTTTTTTTTTGCGACGGATTGGGAAAATTAAAACATAAGATATTTGTTATTCGGAAGCTTCAAAATACATAAAAATATTTCTTATATTTAAAAAATAAAAAATAACAAAAATAAATAAATAAACAAATAAAATAAAGATATTATAATTGAAATTTAACAATGTTTTAGATAAAACTTTTCATCGAACACTTCTTTGTCCACAAGCTTTACAGAGACATCTGCAAGCACTGTTGCTGGTTAAAATCAAACGGAGTGTGTGAAAGCTGCAGCTTCACCTCTTTGCTGTTCAAAGTCTTTTTTCGAGTTTTCTTCTCCTTTTCCTCTCTCCTCTTCTGCACTTTCTTCTTTCTTCTTCCACACACAGAATAATGCCAGCAACCCATACTTATAGAGCCAGGGATGGAGGGAAAAGCAAGAAAGTCTCACCAATAATTTGACATGCATTAAATGCACACATGATACCAAAAACTTCCAAAACAACTGCAATAAAAATGCGAGCTACTGGTAATTAAAATAAAATAAAGATACTATAATTGCAGTTTTACAATGTTTTAGATAAAACTTTTCACCGAACGTTTTTTTTGTCTAAAAGCTTTACACAGACATCTGCAAGCACTGTTGCAGGTTAAACTCAAACAAGAGTGTGTGAAAGCTGCAACTTCACCTCCTCGCTCTTCGAAGTCTTTCTTCGAGTTTTCTTCTCCTCTTCTGCACTTTTTCCTTCCTTCTTCCACAGAATAATGCCAATAACCCATACGTATAAAGCCAAGGATGGAGAGAAAAGCAAGAAAGTCTCACCAATAATCTGACATGCATTAAATGCACACATGATGCCAAAAACTTCCAAAACAACTGCAATAAAATCGCGAGCTACTGGTAATTAAAATAAAATAAAATAAAGATACTATAATTGTAATTTTACAATGTTTTAGACAAAACTTTTCATCGAACGCTTCTTTGTCCAGAAGCTTTACACAGACATCTGCAAGCACTGTTTCAGGTTAAACTCAAACAGGAGTGTGTGAAAGCTGCAACTTCACCTCCTCGCTCTTCGAAGTCTTTCTTCGAGTTTTCTTCTCCTCTTCTGCACTTTCTCCTTCCTTCTTCCACATATAGAATAATGCCAACAACGCATACTTATAGAGCCAGGGATGGAGGGAAAAGCAAAAAAGTCTCACCAATAATCTGACATGCATTAAATGCACACATGATGCCAAAAAATTCCAGAACAACTACAATCAAATCGCGAGCTATTGGTAATTAAAAATAAAAATAAATAAATAAAATTATAAAAAAATAAAAATACAAAAAAATAAAAATAAAATAAAGATACTATAATTGCAGTTTTACAATGTTTTAGACAAAAATTTTCATCGACCGCTTCTTTGTCCAAAAGCTTTACACAGACATCTGCAAGCACTATTGTAGGTTAAACTCAAATGAGAGTGTGTGAAAGCTGCAGCTTCACCTCTTCGCTCTTCAAATTCTTTCTTCGAGTTTTCTTCTCCTCTGTCTATCTCCTCTTCTGCACTTTCTCCTTCCTTCTTCCACACATAGAATAATGCCAACAACCCATACTTATAGAGTCAAGGATGGAAGGAAAAGCAAGAAAGTCTCACCAATAACCTGACATGCATTAAATGCACACATGATGACAAAAACTTCTAGAAAAACTACAATCAAATCATGAGCTACTGGTAATTAATACGAGTACAAAAAAATCTGTGATTGATGCAGAAGATTAAATGTGTTAGAAGGTGTCATATCTCATTTAATTTTCCAACATCCTCCTTTAAACTAGATTTCATAAAAGCTTTAACACCGAGCATTTCTCGCAGCTTGTTAAAGTCCTCCTCCTTCAAAGATTTTGTGAAAATATTTGCAACTTGATATTTGGACCTACAAAAAAATAACTTAGTTTTGTCAGATTTCACTAGTTCTCTAATGAAATGGTATCGAATATCAATATGCTTGGTCCTACCATGAAACACTAGATCCTTTAATAATGCTATGGTGAAATTATTGTCACAAAATACAGTTGTTACCCATTCTAGTTGATGATTTAGCTCACCTAAAATTCTTTTGAGCCAAACTACCTGGCATACGACTAAAGTGGCGAAAACATACTTTGCCTCAATAGTTGATAATGCAACAATTGGTTGCTTCTTTGATGACCATAAAACTGCACCGAATCCAATGTGGAAATCATAAAAAATATTCCATAGAAAATTTTATGGTTCCTAGCCGCATTGACATATCATAAAATTATTTTACCTACTTGCAAGTGAGTGTTCTTTGGTGCCTCCATAAATCTACTAATTAAAATCACTTCAAAATTTAAATCATGTCTGGTTGCAATCAAATACATGAGGCTTTCAACTAATATTTTCTAGAATGTTGGATCAACATTGCTGCCACAATCATTCTTGCTCAACTTCAAGTTTGTTGCTACTGGTGTGATGGTAGGTTTGTTGTCCTCCATCTTAAACCTCTTCAAGACATCTCTTGCATACTTACCCTGAGGATTTAAGATACCATCCTTAGATTGGGTAACTTCAATGCCAAGGAAATATTTCATCAGACCTAAGTTTGAAATCTTGAACTCCTTCATGGCAATTCTAAAATGTTCAAATAACATGTTGTTATTGCTAGTGTAAATAATATCATCTACATACAAGTAGACTATTATCATCTCCCCTTTAGCATTTGTATTCATGTAGAGGGTATGTTCATATGGGCATCTGATGAATCCATTCTCCTAAAAATATGCATCAATGTGGCTATACCAAGCCCTAGGTGCTTGCTTTAACCCATACAAAGCTTTTTTCAATTTTAGGACCTTGCCTTCTTGCCCCTCTAACCCATAGTTGGGTGGCTGGTCTATGTAGACCTTCTCTTCCAACACTCCATTAAGGAAGGTAGACTTGACATCCATCTGGTTTACATTCCAACCCTTCTAGGCTATCAATACCAAGATCATTATAACTATGCCAAGTCGCATTACAAGTGCATATACCTCATGATAGCCAATCCCTAACTTATGCTTGTAGCCTTTTACCACCAATCTAGTCTTACATCTATAAACTTCACCTTGAGCATTAAACTTTATTTTATATACCAATTTTACTCCAATGGTCTTCTTGCCCATTGGAAGATCCATTAATTGCCAAGTTTGATTTTTCTTTATGGCTTCTATCTCATCATTCATAGTTTTTAATCAACTTCTATTCTGAATTGTATTTTCAAATGAAATTGGATCTAGCTTCTTGAATTTTATTTATAGTTATCTCATATATATCTTAAAAGCTCCTTATATTTGATGGTGTCTTCAAATTGGAGATCCTACTTGCAAGTGGAGGTGACCGTGATGATGAGGTAGTGCTACTGCTGGCACTAGTACTACTTCTTGAAGCTAGAGGTGGATGCACTTTATTTTTTTTCAAGCCCTCAGACTCAATAATTGTTGGCTCTTGCTGACCAATCTTGGATTTTGAGTTTCATGCTTCATCTTCTAGTAACTTCACATCATGACTTATAATCAACTTCTTTATGACAGGATTATACAACCTGTAGGCCTTTGAATCTTCACTATACCCAGTGAAGATGCATTTTTTACCTTGAGATCCAACTTATTTATCTTCTCATGTGGAACATATGCATATTCTATGCACCCAAAAACTCTTAAGTGAGAAACACTCAACTTATGGTTGCTCCAAGCCTCCTGACAAATCTTGTCCTTCACACTCTTTGTGGGACACTTGTTTAAGATATAAATTGCACAACATATAGATTCTATCCAGAACTCATGTGGCAATCCTTTTACCTTTAGCATACTTTGTACCATATCCATTATGCTTCTACTCTTCCTCTCTACAACACCATTCTGCTATGGGTTATATATGGTTGTGAACTACCTCCTAATTCCATTTTGTTTGTAGAAATTAATGAATTGATTAGAGATGTATTCACCTCCTCCATTTGTTCTAAGAGTCTTCACATAATAGCCACTCTATTTTTCAACCAGAGCCTTGAACTCCTTGAATTTTCCAAAAGCTTCTGAATTTTTTTGATGGGATATACCCATGTCCTTTAATTAAATTCATCTATAAAAGTTAGGAAGTATTTGTTGTCAGAAAATATGTTGGTTTGCATAGGATCGCAAATATCTAAATGCACCAGCTCTAGTGGCTATGAAGCTCTCTATGACTGTCCTGTAGGGAACGCATACTTGTGTTGCTTGTCGACTAAGAAACATTCAAAAACTTGATTGGGTTTCTCTATAAGGGGTAAACATTTTACCATTTGTTTCTTGTGCAGTAGGTTTAGGCCACTAAAACTCGGGTGACCTAATTTGAGATGCCACAACCATGTAGTATTTTTTGCAACTACACTGAATGGAAATAATTCATTTTGAATCTATAGGGGAAACATCTTGTTCTTTGTTGTGGACAAATTTGCTACGAGACCATTTTATGTCTCTGATGATATAGGCTCCATTTTTAAACTAAATAGTTTACCTCCTTTGCACAAGCATTCAACACTCAGAAAATTGTGTTTCAGTTCGGGCACATAATACACATCAAGGATGTGTTTTCTTTCACCTTTATTGGTGCAGATAATGATTTTTCTTTACCCATGATATATAGTTGTTGTTTCCCATATTCACCTCAAATTTGATGATTTCATTCAGTTGTGAGAACATTTCTCTGTTCTTAGACATGTGGATGCTACACCCACTATCAAGATACCAGGTATTCTTCTGGATCTCTTCATCTGTACTACAAGTTAACAACAGATTCCCACATACATCTCTACACTATGCATTTTCATTTTTAATTGCCAAAAAAGTTTTTTTATTATAATTATATGTATAATTTAATATTTTAAACTTTATAGTTAAAAAACATAAGCTCTTGATATGTGAGTGGGTCCAACTACCTTTGAACTATTATAGAGTTTTTTTGGGTGGGTTTTACATAAAGTAAGAAAAAATTATTAAAAAGAAATAATTAATATTTTTATTGCAATTATATATATATATATATATATATATATATATATATATATATATATAATAAATTACAAAAATAAAATATTTTAAATTTGCATAATAATTAATTGTTTTAAAATATTGTTTATAAAAGATAAAATTAATATTATAATATAATTTACATACATAAAATTTATATAAATTTATTTGCCTAATTTATAACGGATAGATGTTGTGGCACAAAATATTAATATATTTTTTATTGTTTTTATATAGAATGAAAGCAAACAAATAGAGTTAATAGAAAAAACATATTTTTGTAATTTTTATATTTAATCAATGAATAAGAAAAATATAATTATAATAAAATTAACTAAAATTTATATATGCTTAAAATATACATTCTAACACTTCCTTCAAAACAATTTCATTGTAAGTGATAAACTTTAACCATATAAGTCCCCTAAAATTATGTTAGTAACTTTGTCAACACAAAATTTAATATTAATATATAAATGTGCACTAAAAAATATATATATATATTTGAAATTCACATTCTAATATATATATCACTTCACATATTTTTATTATAAAATAATATGAATTGATCGTCTTTTAAAACTTATAAAGTCATACTAGTAACTTATCATGAATAAAAGTAAGTGTTGATAAAATTTATCATTCAAAGCCAACATATATATATACATATATATATATATATATATATATATATACAGATTATATCCATTAATGAATTTTACAACCACTAATGAGAGAGGACCAACACAACTTTAATATACAGATTATATATGTATTAATGAATTTGACAACCACTAATGAGAAAGGACCAACACAACTTCTTGAAGATAATGTTCTTTCCATACTAGACTACCATAATATGTCATATGAGTGCATCAAACAAGAAAGGAGTCAAAGCTATTCAAATAATCCGAAGGCCCATAAGCACCTAACAAGTATAAATTAAGTCTACCATGATTCTCTATATGAAGATTCTATGTAGAGACCAATATTTATCAAAGGAATAAATGAGAGTAAGGAGAATAGTCCATACATAACTTGTGAAAGATAGACGAGCAGATAGTATGTGCAGTGGAAACTTTTTTGGTGAGCGAAGAAAGTAATTCTCGACAGGAGTTATCGGGTGAAAGGTGGAAGGAAAGGTTTGGGCTAGGTTTAAACAAAATTCCACCCAAAAGTGGATGGGTTTTTAACTCACATCGACTTGAAAACTAGCCTCTAAAATGCCACCCGAGAAATGGGCGAAGGATGGTTTAAAAAGGATGTTTGGGTGGGGGTTTCCAAACATCTGCCTGATGGGATTAATCAAATTATCCACCCAACTCTAAAGTTACTCCAAAAACAACTAAAACATTCACCCAAATCTATTTTGAGTCTGCCAAAGGATTTTTCACCATGGATTGCACAAAGATGAAATTATAACGTGAGAACTCAAATATGCAAAAATAAACATATTTTATATTAAAAAAATGAGACTGACTATGGGTGTAGTTTTACAATGCTTAATACAAAGCCTATCACCCGATGCTTCTTTGTCCATAAGCTTTACAAACATCTACAAGCTCATTTGTAGGTTAAACACCAGATGATTTTATGGAAGGTTGCTGCTTTGACTCCTTTCTCTTATCTCTCTTCTTCTTTCTCTACTCCGTCCTGCTTCCACTTCTTTCACTCTTCGATATCAAACTAATGCTAGGGACTCATTTATAGAGCTGAGGATGGAGGGAAATGGAAGAAAGGCTCACCTACACACTAACATGCATTAAATACAAACCTGATGCCAACAAATTTACCAAACAACTTAGTTAGATCATGAACTACCGATAATAAATACAAGTACAATAAAATACAGTGATTGATGCAAAAGATAAAATATATCAGATGAAATCTTTTAGATGGTGTCAAATCTAGTTTAATTTTCTAGCATCCTCCCTTAATATATATTTTATAAAAGCTTTAACATAGATAATTTCCTGTAGCCTATTAAAATATTCCTCCTTCAAAGGTTCTCTAAAAATATGCAAATTGGTCTTTGGACCTACAAAACAATAACTCAATTTCATCATATTTCACCAGTTTTCTGATGAAATGATATCGATTTTCAATATGCTTAGTCCTGCCACAAAATACTAGATCCTTTGATAGTGCTATGGAAAAATTGTTGTCACAAAAAATTGTTGTTGCCCCTTATGTTTTATGATTCAGCTCACCTAAAATCCTTCTAAGCCAAACTACCTGGCATGTGGTTGAAGTGGTGTTAACATACTTTGCGTCAACAATGAATAATGTAACAATTGGTTACTTCTTGAATGACCATGAAACGACACCCAGTCCAATATGCAATGCATAGCCAAAAGTGTTCTTCTGATCATCTACATTGCCATCCTAATCGCTATCTGAGTAGCTAACCAGATCAAGTTTGTCTTTTCTAGAATAAAATATTCCATGGTTTTTGGTCCCATTAATATACCGCAATATTCTTTTCCTTGCCTGAAAGTAAGTGTTATTTGGTGCTTTCATAAACCGACTAATCAAACTCACTGTAAACATTATATCCGATAAATTTTATATCAAATACATCAAACTTCCAACTAACCTTTTGTATAAATTTGGATCAACATTGTTGCCGCAATCATTCTTGCTCAACTTTAGGCTTGTTGCAACTAGTGTGATGGCAAGTTTACTATCGTCTATATTAAAATTTTTCAAGACATCTCTTGCATACTTGCCTTGAGAGATGAAGATACCATTTGTAGATTGAGTAAGTTCAATGCCAATAAAATATTTCATCAGGCCTAAGTCCATCATCTCAAACTCCTTCTTCATGACATTTTTGAACTACTCAAATAGCATATTACTATTGCCAGTATAAATTAGATCATCTACGTACAAGTAGACTATTATCATCTCCCCTTCTTCATTTGTCTTCATGTAAAGGGTGTGTTCATATGGGCATTTGATGAACCCATTCTCCTAAAATTAAGCATCAATTCGACTGTACCAAGCCTTGGGTTCTTGCTTCAACCCATACAAAGCTTTCTTCAGTTTTAGGATTTTTTCTTATTTCTCTTCTAGCTCATAGCTAAGTGGCTGGTCTATGTAGACCTCCTTTTACAACACTCTGTTAAGGAAGGTAGACTTGACATCCTTCTGGTAAACATTCCAGCCTTTCTAGGCTGCCAATGCTAGAATCATTCTTATTGTTTCAAGTCTCGCTACAGGTACATATACATCATGATAATCAATCCCTGACTTTTTTTTGTAGCCTTTTACCACCAATATGGTCTTATGCATGTCAACTTCACCTTGGGCATTAAACTACATTTTTTATACCCATTTTACTCCAATGGTCTTCTTTCCTGCTAGAAGATCCATTAATTTCCAAGTCTGATTTTTTCTATAGCTTTTATCTCATCATCCATAGCTTTTACCTATTTTCTATTCTTAATTGCTTCTTCAAATGAAATTGGATCACACTCAGAAAATAAAGTAAAATTAGAATTTTCTTCATCAATTTCATTTTTGGTTACCTCATAAATGTCTTGCAAGCTCCTCGTCTTTGTTGGTGTCTTCAAGTTGGAGATCCTTGTTGCAAGTGGAGGTGATCGTGATGATGAGGTAGTGCTGCTACTAGCACTAGTATTTATTGAAGCTACAAGCGGATGCACTCTATTTTCTTCCAAGTCCTCAAACTCAATAATTGCTTGCTCTGGCTACAAGTCTTTGATTTCCAGTTCCAAGCTTCATCTTCTAGGAACTTTGCATCTCAGCTTATAATAAAATTCTTGTTGATAGGGTTATACAAACTATAACCCTTTTATTCTTCACTATACCTAGTGAAGATACATTTTTTTGTCTTATCATCCAGCTTCTTTCTCTTCTCATCTGGAACATGTGCATATGCTATGCACCCAAAAACTCTCAAGTGAGCCACACTCATCTTCTGGTTGCTCCATGCCTCTTGAGGAATCCTATCCTTCACACTCTTTATGGGACACCTATTCAGTAGATAAACTACACAACATACAACTTCTATCCATAACTCATGCGAAAAAACTTTTACCTTTAGCATACTCTATGTCATCTCCATTATTGTTTTGTTATTTCTCTTTGTGATACCATTCTACTATGGTGTGTATCTGGCTATGCACTGCCTTCAAATTCCATTTACCTTGTAGAAATTATAGAATTCATTGGATATGTACTCACCTCCTCCATTTTTTTTAGAGTATTCACATAATAGCTACTCTATTTTTCAACCAAAGATTTGAAATCCTTGAATTTGATAAAACCTTCTAACTTTTTTCTGATGGGATATACCCATATCCTCTGACTGAATTCATCTATAAAATTTAGGAAGTACTTGATACCAATTTTTTTTTTGTTTGCATTGGGCCACCAATATCTGAATGCATAGCTCCAATGGTTGTGAAGCTCTCCATGATTATCTGGTAGGGAACGCATCCCTATGATGCTTGTCGATCATATAACCTTCAAATGCTTGATTTGGTTGCTCTATAAGGGTATACCCTTCACCATTTGTTTCTTGTGAAGGCTCCATTTGATGATATAGACTCCATTTGTAAAGTGCATAGTGTGCCCTTTCTGCACAAGCTGTCCAATACTCAGCAAATTATGTTTCAACCTAGGAAAGTAATACACATTAGGGATCTGCTTCCTTTCATCTTGTTTGGTATATATTATGATCTTCCCTTTGCCCACGATAGGTACCTTGTTGTTGTTTCCCATATTCACCACTGATTTGATGGTTTCATCCAATTGTGAGAATATCTCTCTGTTCCTAGACATGTGGTTACTGCAACCACTATCAAGATACCAGGTGTTATTCTATCTCTCCTCATGATCACTGCAAGTTAATAATAGTTTCCTACAAACATCTCTACACTCTGCACTATTATTTTCATTTGTGTAGTGGGCTTGCTCCTTATTATCTTTGGCTAACTTCTTTCTACACTCATAACAAAAGTGGCTGAATTTCTTGGAGTAATAACACTAGATCTTGGATTTGTCATACATCTGGTTTGATCCACCTTACTGATTTCTATCGTAGTCTCTTCCTCCTGCTTGATAGAATTTGCATTTGGTCTCTCATTCATTGGAGATAGACCTTTCTTCTCTTTTTTGGACTCTTCCACTCTTACCTTGGTTACTCTATCCTCTTCCTCCTTGAGAACTTGAGGCAAATTGGTGGGAATCTTATCTTTTGCTATTATCTCGAAATGAAACCTACATCTTAAATACCTATTTCAATGAGGACTGAGATGACCAGATCAACCTCTACTCATGTATCTGCAAAGAACCCATGATCTCATCTACAGAGAGGGTTGTTAAATCCCTCGATTCTTCAATTTCTATCACCACTGAGTCAAACCTTAATGGTAGCCTCCTTAGTATTTTCTCCATAATCCTCTAGTTCTCCATATTATCGTTATTCAACCTCATCTAGTTGATGATACCCATTTTCTGAGTGAAGAAGTCACTTGTGGACTCTGACTCACTCATCTGCAGATTCTCGAACTCCCTTCTTAGCATCTACAACCTCACCAATTTCATTTTTTTGGTGCCCTAGAAGGAATTGGCTAAGATTTCCTAGGCCTCATTTTATTTGGTTGTTGTTGCGATTATCAGGGAGATAGTCTCTTCCACTACTTGCATTATGTTAAATAATACCTTCTGATCCTTTTTTTGGTTCTCATTCAATAGGTCCTTCTCCGCTTGGAAGAGGATGCCCAATGTTGTTGCATCTGTAGGTTTTGGATAGCCATTCTCCACTAGGTTCCATAGCTTCTAAGATCTGAATAGAGTCTAGTAATCATAATTTTTATCATTAAACCGTGGGATCTGCAACTACAAGGAATTATTGTTGGAAGTCATTATCTCTTATAATCAATGAGTTGGCACTAGCTTTGATACCAATTTGAAATATAGATGGGTGAATAATATGCGTGTTAGAAACTTGTCTAGCAGCCAAAGAAAACAAGTCTCGACGGGAGCTACCAGGTGGAAGGTGGAAGGAAAGGTTTGGGGGGGTTTAAAGAAAAGTCCATCCAAAAGTGGCTTGGAAAGTACCACCCAAAAGTGGGCAGGTTTTTAACTCATGTCCATCTAAAAACCAACTTCTAAAAGGTCTTCTGAGCAATGGATGAAGGATGGTTTAAAAAGGAGGTTTGGGTAGGGTTTGCAAACATCTATCTAGTGGGATTAATCAAATTATCTGCCTAACTCTAAAGTTCCTCCAAGAACAAATAAAACATCCGCCCAAATCTATTTTGGGCCTGTCAAAGGGTTTTTCACCATAGATTGCACAGAGATGTAATTATAACTCAAGAACTCAAATATGCAGAAATAAATTGATTTTATATTAATGAAAATGACACTGATTGCGGCTGTAGTTTTACAATGGTTTATACAAAGCATGTCATCTGATGCTTCTTTGTCTAGAAGCTTTACAAACATATGCCAGCTCAGTTGCAGGTTAAATACCAGAGTAGATTACAGAAAGTTACTGCTCCGACTCCTTTCACTTCTCTCTTCTTCTTTGTCTACTTTGCCCAGCTTTCGCTTCTTCCACTCTTCGCTATCAAACTAATGCTAGAGACTCATATATAGAGTTGGGGATGAAAGGAAATGTAGGAAAGGCTCACCTACACATTGACACGCATTAAATGCAAACGTGATGTTAGCAAACTTTCCGAACAAGTGCAGTCAGATCACAAACTACCAGTAATAAATACAAGTAAAATAAAATCTGAAAATTGATGCAGAAAATAAAATCTATCAAATAAAATCTGTCAAATGATATCAAATGGTTTAATTTTCTAACAACTTTAAGATTCATAAACATAATTGGGACGAGGATTCGATTGAATAACCAACCTTTGTCAAAGAATAATAATATAAAAATAAACCTTCGTTCAAAAAACCTGAAAAGTGAATTGAACTAAATATACCACGCTCAACGAAATTACGAAATTACTGGTCCACATGTATAGAATGCCAAGGAAATGACTTAAAGTACACTATGTTATGCAAATACCTCCGAATAGAAGATAGTTATATCTTGCATATAAAGGCATAGTCTACATCAAAGAATGGTGAGAATAATGGATAACACCCAACAACTTGTTTATTAAAAAAAAACGCTTGTTGAAATAAATAAATAACTAAAATTGAACTTTCATCCTTAAATTAATTTTATTTTATAAAAATTAAAAATAAGTTTTACTTATCCAGGCGCACTATATATATATATTGGAACGTTAAAAATCTCAAAAATTCTGAACAGCTTTACTAGATGAAAATTCATTGTCTGTCCCATACGAGGCGTTTTAAGTTCTCCAACCTTATCGTTTCTAACGTGCAGATCTCACATTAGACGTGATGCTCTTCACCGCAGCCTTATCCCGTATGAAGACACAGCTATTAAGAGGAGGTTTGATAGTCACCAATCCTGAACACTTTATGCGGGAATACCGCGATGCTATTTTACGGAGAAAACTGCTAAAAGCGTTAGAAGTTTTTGAAGAAATTTTATCAAATAAAAGAAAGTATTAAAAATAAATATTTTGTATAAAAATAATATTACATGAATTAGTAAGAAGATTAATTACCTATGCCTTAATATTAATAAGATTGAGAAATCTCACACAAATAAAATATAAAAAAAAAATAAAGTTAAAATGAGACAAGACGACTGTCAAGAACGCCCACTTCCAATCATGTCAACAAAGACCGGGATCTAACCGTCAAAAGTTGCAATTAGACGAGACCAGACTGTCAAGAACGCCCACTTCCAATCATATCAACAAAGACAGGGATCGAACCCTCGAAATACATTAACCTGTTGTTATTGGACTAACCAATATTAATTATTAAACTGGGATAAAATACATTAACCTGTTGATATTGGACTAACCAATATTAACTATTACACTCGGATTTACAATGAGAGTGGGCGACTTTTTCAAACGTTATTTAAAAAGGACATAAGACTAGAGTATTTTAATGTTATGTACAACCTAGTATAAACTAGGAGGGGTATTGTAAAATGTCAAAGTTCTGTATATTTTGAGTCTTGTATTTTCAATCATAATTTCTATATAACTTTATTATCAATTTATATTTGGTTGAACATTATGATGTCAGAAAACTTAAATCAGGGTTAAAATGTATTGAATCTTTTTTTAGGAGGTCTAAATTTCAAACCTTGAAATAGGGTAAGTATGTGAAGTATGTGAGGGGTGAGTGTGTTATAAAAAAAAAAAAAAATGTACTGACTTGATAGGGTGTTTAAAGAATTTCTCCACAGTCTTAGGTCCCATCATCATAACGCTTGGCTCAAGGCCTTTTAAAAGATAAGGGTGGAATTACCGCTTTGCCAAGGTTATTGGAACCTTTTCCTGATACTATAGATAAATCTTTGCTTTAGGGAAGCCTTCACATCAAAAGGAGCAAGCCCTCCATGATTGTTTTGTTGTGGTCTTTAATATTTTTTTTTTATGTTTAAAGAATTATTTGTGATTGGTCGCTCTTGCTTTAAGATTTGTATATTTTTATTTTTCATTAACAAATTTCTAATCTAGATGATTTTCCCTTTAAATTTTACAAAGCCCTTTGGGATCTTGTAAGCCCTCATCCACTCCAAGTTTATTGGGAAACATCAGCAAATATCTCTTTAGGACCAAAAATTGACAAAAATAATATCAAATCTATCACAAAGCCAAAAACTTTGAGTTGATCACCAATTAACATCCAATCACCCGTCTCAATGTGTCATACAAAATCATAACCAAAACCTTAGCCTTGCATCTACACCATTTATTTTTTGTCATCAATAGACTAGAACAAACAAGTTTGATCAATAGGAAATGGAATGGGCTAGAAAATCTAACCAACCAACCTTTTTTCTCAAAATTGAATTCATAAATCTTTGCAAAAAAAAATGTATAACAAAATTTAAATTTTAATCTCTTTCTTTAAAATAAAAAAATCAATAAAATAAATTAATGTTATTAAATTATAGTAATAATAATTATTTTAATTTTTATAAATTTTTATCTTCAGAATAAATCTGCCGATCTAGTCAAGTCCGAAATATCGTAAATATATGTGGCTATTTCAATTTCTATGGTGTAAAAGACGAGTTCAAACAAGCCTCAAGTGTTTTCTTTCACTCTTGAATTAACTATGCATTGTCAAACTTTAACATAAAAAAATTCTAAAAAGCTCCATAATAGTTGTAGGATCTTGATCTCTTGTGTGTAAATGTTATTCCATCATTATCAATAGTTTTTTATTATAATAAAAAATCAAGCATAATGGAGTATGTTTAAACATGTTTTAAAAAATTTTTATAGAAAATCTGACCTGGGTAAAACAAATAGTGAAGTTAAAACCATCCTCATCACGTATGCTGATTCTCGTTTTTTTTGTCACAGAAAGCTTAAACGTGATTTGTAGTCTTTCTAAATTACAGAGTCCGGGAGCCACCATGTGCGGATTATATTTACTAGACATAACAAACTCCAGGGTAAGGAATTTGGAAGAACAGCTACACCTACGTTGAAAGTAAAAAACACGTGGCTAATTGCTAACAATTATTGATGACATTGAACGGTGTATAGAGCGGAATTATTGATGAAATTGAAAGGTACATAGATCGCAGAGACTCTTCGATGGTATGAGTATGCCATCCATTGCAAACGTCATAAGCAATGTGTACCGCATATACTTCAAAAAGCAGAGCGCGAGGAATATGTGATATTCATTTAACCCTGTTGTTCCTGGTAAGAGTGTAGAGAAGCCACGGTCTACAAAAAATTCAATGGAAACCTTGTGCGACGGTCCAACACAAACATTGGTAACGAAAGTCACGAGTGCAGCATGTGTGGCGATCTGGGTTTTCAGGATCACCTCTTCAAATGTAATTCCTGCTGCTTCAGATTTCAGCACACGTAATTGTTTTTCTCCCCGTCTCAAGCCTCAATTCAAATTATATTAGAAACAGTTAATTTGGGTATTGTTTTAAATGTTAATAGATATTTGGGTATTTTTTTCCTAAACTTTGAAATGTGCGGGATTACAGATATTGCAGCAGCCTCTACCCAAAATTAGACTTGGGCCGTTTGTTATGCGAATGGTGCATGGCCGCACAAATGGGGGGAATGGAACCTGGTACCAATGAATTGAATAATATGAGGAAGTCACAGAATATTTCGGCGTCTGATAAGGTTAATCTGCGAGGAAAAAGAAGGATTAAGAGAAGAGCAGGAGATGAAGGAAATTCAGATATGTTTATTTTTAAGAAGATGAGAAGAGCCAAGCAGCAAATTCAAGCTGGCTGTCGATACAAGCGCCTTGCAGATCTTTGATGTACCAACTCGTTCTGTGTATATTGCTGAAAGTCTGAATATGATGAGGGTTTTTTTTGGTCCACATTTACGAACTTTCCCAGTTTTCATAAACAATGTGATTTGTCTCATAAAATTGAAAGCAAGCATAAAAGGAAGTATAATAATCATATGCAACTCGGTCATAATGGTTCGTAAATTTTATGAAACGTTCTGCACAATAGTGTGTAATTTTCGGCTCAACCCCTTGTATTCGGGTATATTGTTTGTCATTGAATATAACCAACTTTTGTTTATAACAGAAGAGATTTAAGTTCAAATTTAGGATATGTTTGTTTGTAAAGTAGTAATCTGTCTTGAATTTGTTGAGTGTTCATAAACTTGACCTACCTCATTTCTCTTAAACAACAACAAGGTAAAATAAGAATTATAAAAAATAACCCATTTAAACCTAATTAATAATAAAAACCGTAAATATAACCTATTTTCTATGTATAAAAAAATAAAAATAAAACCAAACACTGTGAATACTGAATGCGAAAGGAATTTTTTCTGATTCTGACGAAATTTTAAGCCAAATATACCCAAGTCTGCTTTTAAGAAAAAAAATAAAATTGACCACGTACTTTTATATCACGTCGTATCTTTTTAATATGTATCATCTAATTTGAATTAAATTATTCAAAAATTTAAAAAGTTTTTAATATAAAAAAATATATATTTTTTAATGTATTTAACCTTATATACCCTATTCGAATATTAAACTTCCGGAGTGCCATGGTCTTCACCCATTTGGACTCATTTTCATAACCCGTCAAACTGGATTCAAGTTACTATTCGTCCGACATTGTAGGGCGTGTCACGATTATATGTGGAGGCAATTGGGTTGCATCATTTGTTTTTTTTAATGGATTTGGCAATTGGTTGCATCATTTTTTTTTTAAAATGGAATTGTTGTTTTTCCTTAGAATGGATATATGACATAAAAATATTAATAATAAATACGTCTTTTCTTTTAAAAAGGGTTTTGGGACTTCGGAATGATGCGAATAACCTAAAAAGCGGTTTTTGACCGTCCTCCTTGCTTATTGCCTTTCCCATGCCTGTCTCTGTCTCTTCCTCCGTGAGAACTAGAGGCGCCATGGTGGGAATCTTGTCTGTCGCTGTCTCGAAATGAGACCTGAGCCCTGAATGCTTGCTCCAGAGAGGTCTAAGACGAACGACTCAGCCTCTGTTCATGTGTCTGCAATGAACCCATGAGCTCATCTATCGAGAGGGTTGTCAGATCCCTAGACTCTTCGATTGCTATCACAACCGAGTCAAACTTGGCAGGCAGACTTCTAGGAATTTTCTCCATGATTATTTGGCTCTCCATAATTTCTCCATTCAACCGTATCTGCTTGATAATGTCCATCGTCCGGGTGAAGAAATCACTCATGGACTCAGACTCATTCATCTATAGATTTTCAAACTCCCTCCTCAGCATCTATAGTTTCACCAACTTTACCTTATTGGTGCCCTGGTACGAGCTGGCCAGAATCTCCCTGGGCTCGCTTCACCTTGGTGGTCGATGCGATCCATGGGAAGATGGACTCCTCGACCACTTGCATGATGTAGAAGAGGGCATTCTGGTCCTTCTTCATGTTCTTTCAACAGGTCCTTGTCTGCTTGAGAGAGGGCGACCAATGCTGCTGCATCTGTCGATTTTGGGTAGCCATTCTTGACTAACTCCCATAACTCCTAAGATCCAAACATGATCTTCATCTAGATGCTCCAGTAATCGTAATTCTTCCTGTTGAATCATGGTATCTACAACTGCAAGTTATTGCTACTGGAAGCCATTCTGGTTTAGTCTCCGTGTCAAGGGATCAATGGCTCTGATACCAATTTGAAGATTTTAATTTTTAATTTACCACCGATGGGATGAGCGCAGGGCGAAGTGCGAAGTGCGAAGTGTGGAGTGCAAAGGAGAGAGGGCCCGAAGTCGGACTACGTAGCCGAAGTCGGGCTACGCTTTCAACTATTGCATAGTCAGGTTGTGCATGGACCAAGGTGCACAATCAGGTTGTGCACGGACCGAGGTGTGTAGTCGGGTTGCGCAAGGATCAAGGTGCGAAGTCGGGTTAAGCACGAAAGAAAGTGCAAAGTCTGACAAGCACTCGGTCAATGCCTGACTATGCCAGTCAAAGGTAGCAAAGTTTGACTTCGCTGCATAGTCTGGTGGACAGCTCCAGACTTAGCAAAATTTTTGTCTTGTGAAATCTTTTTGCCTTGCAGACTTTTGTTGTTCGGAGGCTTGCGCGGCTTCGACGTTGGTTTTCCTAGCTTGGCAAGAACTGTACAAGAGGAGAGAAACACTGAATCTGAGTGCAATGTTTTAGATCTGAGCTCAAACTTATAGAACCTAAAAGAAATATGCTCTGAGGCTATTTATACAGACAACAACTAATTTTGTGTCGATAAAGATAACCGCAAACCCTATAGATGCCTTAAACAACATCAAATTTTATTCATATAAAATGAGGTTACAAAAGTCCTCAACTAAGGAAATACAAACATCTATAGACTAAAGCTATAGGATAAACTAAAAGGGAAAACAAATGTCGAGTCTACTGCTCGGACATTAAACAGATGAGCTGCACTGCTCACTGAAACAATCTCATTCGCTACTCTGTGAATGACTATTTTTTTCAAGTTTTTCCCCACTCTCCTCTCTCTCTGCTCTCTTTCCACACCCATTTTTGAAGACCCGAAATGCCTTATATAGCCATGGGGATAGGAATATAGGGGTTGTCCTCTGATAGGTTCTGACAGACCCTCAACTAGGGTTTCTGACCAATCATCGAACTGGCATTAAATCGTCAAACTAACATTAACTTTTGTGGTGATCGGATCTGTCAGATGTCACATCTGTTAGAGGGTAGGTGCGACGTCATGTCAAAATTTTTTCAGGATCCCTGACTACGCGAGCACAGTCCGACTAAGGCGTGAAATCTGGTTTAATATTTCTAACAATATATATACGGGTCATTAAATTTTTTATCCTTTAGTGATTAGATTTCAAAAGCATTTTTGATGTCTATTTGACATGAAAGGATGACGGGCGGACGAATGGACGAGATGCACAGCAGACAAAACTTTGGAGCGGGCAGAGTAAACAGGTGCAGAGGGAGATTTTTGAGTGCAAGGCAGAATATGAAGAGGGGGTGGTAAATTTGATTTAACGTCTGCCCAAATAAACCTACCGCCCGAAGCTTGGGCAGTATTTTATCTTACCTCCAAAATCAACTTCTAAAATCCCATTGAGTGGGTGGTAATTAGGTAAATGGAACTTTGGGCGAGGATTTGTTAACATCCGCCTGGCAGGTCTGCCTTACCCCTAACTTCAAAATTTTTTCTAAGAGAATTTAATAAGACTTCCGCCCAAGTTATTTTGGGGCTCGTCAAGAGTGAGTTTTTGCCACGAATTGGGAAAATTAAAATATGGGATATTTATATTATCCGAAATATTCAAAATACACAAATGTATTTCTTATATTAAAAAAAAAAATCATAAAGATATTGGGATTGTAGTTTTACAATGCTTTAGACAAAACTTTTTATCGGATGCTTCTTTGTTTAGAAGCTTTACACAGACATTTGCAAGCACTGTTATAGATCAAACTCAAATGGGAGTGTGTGAAAGTTGTAGTTTCACCTCCTCGCTCTTTGAAGTCTTCCTTCAGGTTTTCTTCTCCTCTGTCTATCTCCTTTTCTACTCATTTATTCTTCCACACAAAAAATAATGCCAACGACTCATACTTATAGAGCCGAGAATGGAGGGAAAAGTGGGAAAGTCTCACCAACAATCTGGCATGCATTAAATGAACACATGATGTCAAAAACTTCCCAAACAACTACAATAAAGTCGTGAGCTACTGGTAATTAATATGAGCATAGCAAAATCCAACGATTGATGTAGAAGATGAAATCTGTTAAAAGGTGTCAAATCTGGTTTAATTTTCTAACATCCTCCTTTAAACCAAATTTCATAAAAGCTTTGACACTGAGCATTTCCCGTAACTTGTTAAAGTCCTTCTTCAAAGGTTTTTTGAAAATATTTGCAACCTAGTCTTTGGACCTGCAAAACAATAACTCAATTTCGTCAGATTTCACTAGTTCTATGATGAAACGGTATCGGATATCAATATGCTTCTTCCTTCCATGAAACACTGTATTCTTTGATAGTGCTATGGTATAATTGTTGTTACAAAATATAGTTGTTACCCCTTCTAGTTGATGATTCAACTCGCCTAAAATTATTTTGATCCAAACTAGCTGGCATGCAACTGAAGTGACAACAACATACTCTACCTCAGTAGTTGATAATGCAACAATTGGTTGTTTCTTTGTTGACCATAAAACTGCACCCAGTCCAAGGTAGAAAGCATAATCTAAAGTGCTCTTTCGATCATCTATTTTGCCAGCCCAATCACTATTAGTGTAGCTAACAAGCTTAAGTTGGTCTTTCCTTGCATAGAAAATTCCATGGTTCCTAGTCCCATTGACATACCGTAAAATTATTGTCTACCTACAAGTGAGTGTTCTTTGGTGCCTCTATAAATATACTAATTAAACTCATTGCAAACATTAAATTCAGTCTGGTTGCAGTCAAATACATGAGGCTTCCAACTAACATTTTTGTAGAAAGTTTCTTTTTGTAGAAATTTGGATCAACATTGTTGTCGCAATCATTCTTGCTCAGCTTTAGGCTTGTTGCAACTAGTGTGATGGCAGGTTTGTTGTCCTCCATATTAAACCTCTTCAAGACATCTCTTGCATACTTGCCCTAAGAAATGAAGATACCATCCGTAAATTGGGTAACTTCAATGCCAAGAAAATATTTCATCAGGCCTAAGTTCATCATCTTGAACTCCTTATTCATGGTAATTTTGAACCGTTCAAAACATGTTGCTATTGCAAGTATAAATCATATCATATACATACAAGTAGACTATTATAATATCCCCTTCTGCATTTGTCTTCATATAGAGGGTGTGCTCATATGGGTATTTGATGAACCCATTCTCCTAAAAATATGCATCAATGCAGCTATACCAAGCCCTGGGTGCTTGCTTTAACCCATACAATTTTTTTTTTTCAATTTTAGGACCTTGCCTTCTTGCCCCTCCAACTCATAGCCAAGTGACTAGTCTATATAGACCTTCTCTTCCAACAATCCATTGAGGAAGACAGACTTGACATCCATCTGGTAAACATTCCAACCCTTATGGGTTGTTAATGCTAAGATCATTATGACTGTGTCAAGTTGCACTACAGGTGCATATACCTCATGATGGTCAATCCCTGACTTTTGCTTGTATCCATTTTCCACAAATATGTCCTGATTCTTATCAACTTCACCTTGGGCATTAAACTTTGTCTTATATACCCATTTTACTCCAATGGTCTTCTTACCTTTTAAAATATCTATTAATTTCCAGGTCTGATTTTTATCTATGGCTTATATCTCATAATCCATAGCTTTCACCCAAGTTCTATTCTGAATTGCATATTCAAATTAAATTTGATCACACTTAGAAAATAAAGCAAAATAAGAATGTTCAGTGTCTTCAATTTCATTTCTAGTTATCTCATATATATCTTGCAAGCTCCTTATCTTTGATGGTGTCTTCGAGTTGGAGATCCTACTTGCAAGTGGAGGTGACCATGATGATGAGGTAATACTACTACTGGCATTCGTACTGGTAATTGAAGCTATAGGCATATGCACTCTATTTTTTTCCAAGTCCTCAAACTCAATAATTGTTGGCTCTGGCTGACTAGTCTTGGATTTCTAGTTCCATGCTTCATCTTCTATGAACTTCACATCATGACTTATAATCAACTTCTTTGTGACAGGATTATACAACCTATAGATCTTCAACTATTCACTATACCCAGTGAAGATATATTTGTTTGCCTTGTCATCCAGCTTCTTTCTCTTCTCATATGGAACATGTGCATATGCTATGCACCTAAAAATTTTTAAGTGAGCAACACTTGGATTCTAGTTTCTCTAGGTCTCCTGAGGAATCTTGTCCTTCACACTCTTTATGGGATACTTGTTTAGTAGATAAACTGCACAACATACAACTTCTTCCCAAAACTCATATGGAAATCCTTTTGCCTTTAGCATACTCTGTGCCATCTCCATTATGGTTCTATTCTTCCTCTCTGCAACACCATTTTGTTGTGGGGTATATATAGTAATGAACTGCCTCCTAATTCCATTTTGTTTGCAAAAATTATGGAATTCATTGGATATGTATTCACCTCCTCCATCTGTTCTAAGTATCTTCACATAATGGTAACTTTTTTTTTCAACCAGAGCCTTGAACTCTTTGAATTTTCCAAAAGCTTCTAACTTTTTCTTAATGGTATATACCCATGTCCTCCTATTAAAGTCATCTATAAAAGTCATGAATTATTTGTTATCATTAAATGTGTTGGTTTGCATAGGACTGCAAATATATGAATGCACCAACTCTAGTGGCTATGAAGCTCTCCATGACTATCTTGTAGGGAACACATTCCTATGTTGCTTGCTAACTAAGCAACCTTCACAAACTTGATTGGGTTGCTTTATAATGGGTAAACCCTTCACCATTTTTTCTTGTATAGCAGGTTTAGGCCACTAAAATATGGGTGATTGAATCTGAGATGCCACAACCATGTAGCATATTTCACAACTACACTAAATGAAAGCAATAGTTCATTTTGAATATACAAGGGAAATATCTTATTTTTTGTCATGGACATATTTGCTGCGAACCCATTTTATTTGTCTTTGATGATACAGGCTCCATTTTTAAATTGAATAGTGTGCCCCCTCTGCATAAGTTGTCCAACACTCAACAAATTGTGTATTAGTTTGGGCACATAATACACATCATGGATGTGCTTTCTTTCACCTTTCTTGGTGCGGATAATGATTTTATTTACCCATGATAGGTACCTTACTTTTGTTTCCCATATTCACCTCAGATTTGATGGTTTCATCTAGTTGTGAGAAAATTTCTCTATTCCCAAATATGTGGTTGCCACACCCATTGTCAAGATACTAGGTATTCTTTTGGCTCTCTTCATATGTACTGCAAGTTAACAACATATTCCCACATACATCTCTACATTCTGCATTTTCACTTTCATTTGTGTAGTGGGCTTGCTACTTATTATCCTTGGTCAATAGATGAGCCCCATAAGCTCATCTATTGAGAGGGTTGTTAAATACCTCAATTATTCAATTGTTATCACCACTAAGTCAAAACTTGATAGTAGGCTCCTTAGTATTTTCTCCACTATCCTCTAGTTCTCAATATTTTCCCATTCAACCTCATCTGGTTGATGATACCCATTTTCTAGGTAACAAAGTCACTCATGGACTCTAACTCACTCATCTGCATATTTTTGAACTCCCTTATCAGCATCTACAACCTCACCAATTTCACCTTATTGGTGCCTTGGAAGGATCTAGCTAGAATTTCCCATACCTCCTTTTATTTGGTTGCTACTAAAATTATTGGGAAAATAATCTCCTCACCTACCTACATTATATAAAATAATACATTCTAGTCCTTCTTTTGGTTCTCCTTAAACAGGTCTATCTCTTCTTGGGAGAGAGCGGTTAATCTTGTTGCATCTACAGGTTTTGGATAGTCATTCTCCACCAAGTCCCATAGCTCCTAACACCCAAACAAAATCTTCATTTGAATGCTCCAGTAATCATATTTATTACCATTGAACCGTGGGATCAACATCTGCAACGAATTGATGTCGAATGAAATTGCTTCTTATCACCATGAATTAGCACTAGCTCTGATACCAATTTGAAAGGATGATGAGTGAATGAACGGACGAGATGCATTATGGACAAAACTTTGGAGCAAGCAGAGTAAACAAGTGTAGTGGAAGATTTTTGGGTGCAAGGTAGAAAATGAGGAGCAAGTAATAAATTTGATTAACGTTCACCCAAATATACCTTAGAAAGTATCGCCCAAATCTTGGGCGGTATTTTATATTATGTTTATCCAAACTCAACTTCTAAAATATCGCCCGAGCAATGGGCAGTAATTAGGTAAATGGAACTTTGGGTGAGGATTTGCTAACATCCACCCGACAGGTCTTGGACTAAATCTACCGTACTCGTAACTTCAAAGTTTCTACAAGAGAAATTAATAATGCTTCCACCCAAGTTATTTTGGGGCTCGCCAAGAGTTTTCTGCCACAAATTGGAAAAAATTAAAACATAATATATTTATATCATGCGTAAGATTCAAAATACACAAATATATTTCTTATATTAACAAAAAAACATAAATATACTATGATTGCAGTTTTACAATGGTTTAGACAAAATCTTTCACAAGACACTTCTTTGTCCAGAAACTTTACATAGACATCTACAAGCACTATTGTAGGTTAAACTCAAACGGGATTTGTGTGAAAGCTACAACTTCACCTCCTTGCTCTTTGAAGTCTTCCTAAAGTTTTCTTCTCCTCTTCTACTCCTCCTTCCTTCCACACAAAAAATAATGCCAGTGACTCATACTTATAGAGCTAGGGATGGAGGGAAAAGTAGGAAACTCTCACCAACAATATAACATGCATTAAATACACACATGATACCAAAACTATCCTGAACAATTGCAATCAAATCGTGAGCTACCGGTAATTAATACGAGTACAAAAAAATTTGATAATTGATACAAAATATGAAATATGTCAGAAAGCGTTAAATCTAGTTTAATTTTCTAACATGACTTAACTTAAATTATTAATATGTGAAACTGACACTGTGCCCCACTTGTCAAAAGAAATAATATTCATGGTTTTTTTTTGTCTTTTGGATTTATTCAAAACATATTAGGTTTAGAGGGAGCTCATAAGAAATAAAAAGAAATCTCAATGATAGAATTCAATGATTACTTTTCACTATGATGTTTATTTTTAACTAAATTTTTCGCTTCAATTTTCAAAATAAATAGACATGGCCAAACACTATATATATATATGATGATGATGAAAAGGTAAAAAGGTAAATGAGTTATCAAGGTTTATCATACCATAAGTTATATTTATATATTATGGTTTTTTTAAAAGAATAAAAACTTTATTGATAGGGTAACAATTAAATTATATTTAGAGGTATGTTATTTTTTACAAGCTTTAAGATAGAATAAAATTAGGAGTAACATCTCAAAAAATAACAAAAAACTAAACACCATCTAAAGAGCAGAGACTCTTAGCTTGATTTTAATTCTGCTTTATGTTGATTCGAAGTATCCTAGCAGGTTTGACAGTCTTACAAACACTAACAGTACTATCACAAAACGGATCAAAAAGTGCTGCAAGAGACAACAAAAATCGCAACCAATAACTATTCATCCTCCATTGACCCATAAGGTTCAATGGACTCTAGAGCTATCCTCATCCTTACATAGGTGTTTACTGGCCAAACAAAGAACCATTTGGTTCACCTTTAGCCATTCTCTATCAACATAGACCGAAATGGCATCCTTGAATTGTTACCATATGGACTTAATTTGGCTCACAATATTTCTTATCCTCTAGGTATTTGATCTAAAAATTTTAATAACATCTAGAAGCCCCACCATAATTTTTGAGTCTGACTCAACTATGATCTTTTGAATCCCATTCTCCCAAGCATCGAGAGAATATTGTCTGATAGTCATCCATTCAACTTCATTGTTAGTAGGCCTTCCAAGACCCTCTAGCTCCTAAGGAAGGATCTTCCCATTGAAATCTCTTCTAAGAAATCCAATGCCTGTAGATCTTAGTTATCCTTAGTTGCACCATAAAAATTGATGTTTTCCCAACCAAAGGGAGTGGGCTACCATGATCCCAAATTTTGTGACTCGGGAGTCAACTCATTCTCCTAGGTTTTCTAGTCCCTAAGGTGAGTTTTGACAGTTTTAGAAACCTCAATAATTATTTTATTCTAAACCAGCTCCATTGGATCGACTCCTCTCTAAAATTTTTGGAATTTATTTCCAACTAAATGTGCCACTAGATGAAACTCAGGCCTAGGGACCAACCTAGATGAATGAAGATATTCCTTAACTTTATTCATTTATAGATCTCCCAGATATTAGTAAGATTCACCTACAAGTTTAGGTGATCCATAAAGAGGTCTTACCACCATTTCCAAAATTCTTGAGAAAATTCACACTACAAAAGTAGATGGTCAAGCATCTCCTCCTAGGAATTACATATGATACAACTAGAGGGGCCATAAAAACATCTCTTAATAAGGTTATAATAGGTGATATAGC
The DNA here is from genome assembly GCA_028583015.1 of Wollemia nobilis. Lineage (NCBI taxonomy): Eukaryota > Viridiplantae > Streptophyta > Pinopsida > Araucariales > Araucariaceae > Wollemia > Wollemia nobilis. The sequence goes on from JAQPPZ010001063.1 coordinate 13,276,313, forward strand.
TCTTATGCATCACCTCCCAAGCAAATATATATATCTTAGGCCAAACCTTATTAACCCAAACTCTAGCCCAAGGAATATCCCATGGGATCAGTGAAGGAGGGAGCAAAGCATTATAACCATCATGGACAATGAAGACACCTAGAATTCCAAGGCCCCAGGTGATCCTATCCTCTTCCTCTTTCCTCACAAGGCACCTTTTCTTGAGGATCTTACCAACAAGAAGATTTTGATGAAGAGGGTAAGAATAGGCCATTCTTCCAGCCTCTTCCACTAAATGAAAGAGAAATCTCCAATCTTCCTGGAAGTAATGTAGGAAGCCATCTTAATCCATCATCTACTTTTGAGACTTTTTTGCAAGGGTTGCAACTCAATAAAATCATAGATTAAGGGGGGATGCTAGTCACAAGAATTAGTCCAAAATTTAGCTTTGTAATATTTACCCACTTTCCAAAAATATCCAGATTTAACCACCTATTCGCTAGCTTTTAGGACCTTATAAATAATTGAGGTAGGGACCCTCAGAGGAGTGCGATCAACTTCTTGATGGAGGATAGAACCTAAATACTTACTAGTGATGAGTTTGATAAATAAATCCTCTTGGTTGGAGATCCATCTCCAATATAGCTTCTCCATAAGAGCTTGATTGTTTAAAGTGGCTTTACAAAAACCAACACCCCCTCGAGCTTTAGGCTAACAAATTTTATCCCAACTAACACATCCTTGGACCATCACACAGAATATTTCTCATAAGAGAATCCATATCTTTGAGGACTCTCATAGAGGTAGCTAGGATGGAGAATTTATAAATACACATGGTTGAAATCATTGATTGGATGAGATTCATTCTTCCTTTGAAAGTAAGCCAACGATGAGTTCAATGATTAACTTTAACAACAATTCTATCCATTAATGCTTTCCAATCATGCATACAAATGTGTTTTCGTATGTTATAAGTTGTATGGAATGCGATCCTTTCCAGTGTGTGTGGAGATATGGGTTTTTAGGAGCAGCTCTTCAAATGTAATTCCTGCTTCTTTAGATTTAAGCACACATAATTGTTTGTCTCCCCATCTCAAACCTTAACTCAATCTAGATTAGTGAAAGATAATTTGGGTATTGTTTTAAATGTTGATAGATATTTGGGTATTATGTTTGAGCTTTGAAATTTGGGGGATTGTAGGTATATTAGTAGCCTCTACCCAAATTTATACTTGGGTCATTTGTTATTTGAATGGTACATGGCCGCACAAATCGAGGGAGTGGAACTTGGTCCCAATGAATTGAATGATATGGATAAGTCATAATATTTTGATGTTTGAAGAGGTTAATCTACGAGGAAAAATAAGGATTAAGAGGAGTATGAGAAGATGAAGGAAATTTTTATTTGCTTAATATTATAAATATAAGAAGAGCCAATCAACAAGTTCCAATCTAGAAATAGGGAAGGATGTTTGACAAGCCCACCATTAGCTCGAGCCCACCATTATAAACTCTAGCTTGCTAGATAAAACAAAGTTAAGGAAACCTTGAACCTCTAGGGAATCAAACCAAGGCAACCAAACAAACATTGGACTGCTACCAATTGACCTATCCCCTACCAGGCAAGCCATCCTTCAAACCTAGATCTCTTGAAAGAGATCTCAAAACACTAACCACTATATTGTCCCAACAGGAACCAAAAAATATGAAAGATATGAAAAAAATTAAAGCAAGATAAATTTATGGTAAAAATATTAAATGTCAACATACCAAAACGAACAAGCCATGGACAAGGCATGAATCCAATATCTACAACAAAGTTTGATAGATTCTATATGTAGAAAGTTTGACAATCACTTTCTCATTTATTGGTTTGGAATTTTTACTCCTTAAAACATGGTTCAATCTAAACAATATTTGGTAGAATAAACTTATCCTCTATAATGATATACCTTTAATAGAGGATAAACCTTTAATTTTGTGCAGTGCTATTTAAGGACTAGCATTTCTGAAGAGAGATTTAAATAAAATAAAAGATATTTGGGATTCAAATAGTTGCTCAATTCTTAATTAGGAACCAAATCCACAATTATTGTTCAAACATCCTTATTGATAAAGCTAATATTGAAGTCTAAAAATCTTAATCTACCCCTAAAGCTTTTAAAGAGATTCTGTCTCCACTAGAAAGTTTTCACTCCATGGAATATGATTTCTATATCTTAATGGAATATGGTCTCTTATATAAGAATGCTAAATGTTTTGTATTATGATAATACTTAATTTATTAAGGCATTGTATGTGAGTTATATTTTGGAAATTTTATTTGTATTTTTTTAATATTTATATAATTTATACATATAAATAAAATAAATTATATATGATTTTTATTAGGATTATTTTAATCAATATATATATTAATAATTTTAAATCTAATAAAAATAATTAAAATATAATATATAATTTATATATTAAATTACAAGCATTGTCTTGATAATATAGTTTATTATAATAATAATAGAAGATTATACACATTGAAGTAGATATAAAACTAAAATCTATTTCAAAACATATGTAACTAGATTAAAAAATAACTAATTTATATCATTTTTTATAATATTGAAATTCCATATAACTAATGTCATAAAACTCATCTATCTATATATTGGAAAGTAATTTACATATTAAAAGTATTTTAATTGTAATTCGATTATATTTTTTTATAGTTAAATATGCAATATAAAAAATAAGGTATGGAGTTTCCATAACCCAAACTAAGATTCTAAATTTGCTTTTGAAAATATTAGCATTTAATTATGTAGTATATTATTTCAAGTGATCAAAAATAGAACTTTTAATATAAAAATTTAAAATTTAAATATTGTTACTATAATGTATTTATAAAAGCCTTAGTCAATAGGTTGAAATTTATCCTACCTCTTCTCGTGGATAGTGTCCAATGTGACTGTCCCTGGATAGTGTCCAATGTGACTTTGTCCTTGGCAGACAAATTTTAGATGGGGAGATTATAGTACACAAACTCCTCCACTCAGTTAAAAAGGTCTCATGGCATTCTTCCTCAAGTTGGATGTAAGCAAGGCTTAGGATAAGGTCTCATGGCAATTTTTATTGTGCATCTTGAGGAAATTTAGTTTTAGTGAAAGATGGGTGGGGCTCATAGAGGCTTGTGTTTCTTCTGTCTGCTTCTCTATCCTGGTTAATGGCTCTTAAGCAAGATTTTTTCAGTCATGTCGTGGGATGCGCTAGGGTGACCCTATGTCCCCATTCCTTTTCATTCTAGTGGTGGAGGCACTTGGTCGTTCGATTTATCGTTGGAGATTTTATATTGGTGTAAGGTCGACTCTCCCCTACCCACCGATCTCTCACCAACAGTTTGCTGATGACACCCTCCTCTCTTGTGAGGTATCGATGTTCCATGTAAGTTATGTGAAGTCCATTTTGGTAAGCTATGAGAAGGTTGTTGGGTAGCAGATAAATTTTGAAAAAAGTGTCATTTATTTTTTTAATACTCTGGAGACCTGACAAAGGAGAATAGTTAACATTTTAAATATCATATTTCTTCGCTCCTCACCACTTAATTTGGGCTCCCCATTTTTATTTGCCACATTAAGGATGAGTTTTGGACCCCGGTTTTTGAAAGATTCCAACGCAAATTAGCGTCTTAGAAAGGGGCGTTACTTAGTCAAGCGGGAAAGGTGGTTCTGGTCCAAAGCACCTTGCAGAGTATCCCCATCTATTTTTTATCTCTCTTTCATTTAACCTCTAAGGTGGCTACCAAACTAGATAGCATAAGCAAATCCTTCCTATGGGCGGGCATTGAGTTGAAAGGAAAATTTCACCTTGGCTCATGGGAGCAGATTTGTAGGAGGAAGAGTCAAGGGGGTCTCAATCTCAAAAATATGGTTGTGATGAACAAAGCTCTTGTGGTGAAACTTGGGTGAAAGTTGTTGTGAATTCTAACATTCTTTGGTGTAATATCCTTAAGGCTAAATATAACTTTGATTATTTTTTAGTATATTTCCTTCCCAGTGGAGGGTTGGCCTTTTGGAATAGCCTCATCAAATCTCGCAGGTTCCTCAAGTCTTGTTGCAGTTGGATTATTGGAAGTTGTGAGGCGGTTAATTTCTAGGATGACATTTGGGCTAGGGAAAGTCCCTTAGGAGATGATATGTTGTACGGCTCCCTTGTTTCTCATTCTAGAACCCATGAGCTTGAAAAGGTGGTAAAATTTATTACTATCCAAGATGGATGTATATTTTTGTCTCCCTCCCTTCCAAAGCTGGTCGTCGATGTAGATGTAAGATTATGGTGTGGTTTATTGGTGGAGCTGAGGCTTATTGTGGTACATAATGTTTTAATAGATGATATATTAGTGTGGATGGGGGACTCAAATGGGTCCTATTCAGTTAAATTTACCTACGTTGCTCTTAGCTCAGTGGAGGAAGACTTTTTTCCTGCAAATCAAATTTCTCCTCCCTCACTCCTTCTAGGGAGTGTGGAAGGAAAGGAACTCAAGGGTATTCAAAGAAGTGGAAAATAATATTGCCTAAATTAGCCTCAATATTTTTTTGAAGTTGTCAAAAAATGTATCTTTGACTCTCATCAATTTGAATCCTTAAAATTTAATTTTGGCACTCTCCCCAAGCAAGCGATTTTTGGACAAATGACTTGGTTTTGTGTCGTTAGCCTATCCCTCTCCTACTCCTGACCATAGGAGGGATGCTCATTGGTATTCACCACACATTGGATAGTTCAAACTTAACTCTGACGATACCTCTAAATGCAACCCTAGCTTAGCTGGCATGGGCAGTGCAATAAGGGATAGCAATGGTGATCTTATTCTAGCTTAAGCGGACTACCTTGGATTCCAATCATCCACGGTGGCTGAAGCTAGAGTGGCCTTCATTGGATTGGAGAAGATTAAGAACCTTGGCATAAGAAATACAATAATTGAAGGGGATTCCCTATCCATCATCAGCATGCTTCATGGAGTTTCACGTCCGGGATGGAAAATAGCTAATTTAATTGATGAAGCAACTTGGCTTGTTTGCTCCTTTTCTAGCGTGGAGTTCTTCCACATTTTTAGAGAAGGCAATTTAGTGGTTTATCTCTTAGAAAACTTGGGATTTTGTTCTCTAGTCTTATATATCTAGCAGTGGGATTTTCCCAATGATACTATACTTCACATCAAGGAGGAAGCTCCTTAACTCTTGTTTGATTTTGGTTCCTTTCGAATATCTAGGTGATGTGGTTGGTACCTGCAGGTTTAAGTGCTTTATGGTGTGTACTGGCCTTTATTATGCTATCCCATTAGTACATTCCTACATTCCTTGATTTTCCCTTTTGGCCCTCTAGTGATGTCCCCTTCTTAAGCCTAAGCTTGTCGAATGTTGCAGCCAGTTGTGACTTTAAAATTTCAAACGATGCATTTATTTAGGTTGGTAATTTCCAGGCCCCCATGTTGTCCTACTTTTCTTTAGGTATGAGTTGTTTGGGTTTTTCTCCCTAGCTTACCTTCATGGGGATGGTGTGAAATCCCTCGGTTCCCCTTCCCCAGGGGGTGCTTGCCTCGGTTTGTAATACCTTATTGTCCTTTTGGGTGGGCCTCCCTTATGGAGGTCATCTTGTGCTTTAATTGGCCTCTAGGATTACTTGTTGTATAAGGTTGTGGGGATCCTTTCAAAACCCTCTTTTAATATTAATACCAAAAAAAAAATTGAATTTTTTATTTTAAAAAAAGTTATTAATGTTAATATTTTTAATTATTACAAATAAATTGTTAACATAGGTTGAAAAGTGATTATGCTATATATATATATATATATATATATATATATATATATATATATATATATATATATATATATATATATATATATATATATATATATATATATATATATAAGGTGGTTTATTTATTTTATTAATTTAAATGTGAGAGTTGTGAGAGGCTCTCAAAACCTAAAATAACCACCCCCATAGGAGGTAAAAATGAAGAAGCCAATAGGGAAACCACCAGGATAAACAAAACCTAGCCACCCTACAGGTAAAGTTATGCATATCGTCTAATCATCATTAATTAATGAATATTTGGATTTTTGAAATTTGGAATTGGCTAATACTAGTGACCCTTGATCGGGGTCCATTAGCCTAAAATTTTTGGATGCAAATTTTTTTTTGGGTCAATTCACCGTAATTTTATAATAATTTGACCATTTTAAGTTTAAATTACCAACATTACCCCTAATAATAGTGGAACTTCTACATGAGTTTGGAAAATATTCACCTAGATTTTGAAACTAATTCACCCCATTTTTATAAATACATTTTGGGGTTGACCCCTTACACATAAGCATGTCCACAGGGTACAGTCACAAAATTGGGTCATCTAATCCCAAAGTCATGGGTTCTACAACACGCACATAGGGCATCACCTGAGATTTATCAACAACATTCTTCTCTAAGGAAGCTTTATCTAGCAAAAACCCAAGGATTTTATTCACATCCTTCATGTATTCAACCCCAAATTTGAGAGTGCTCAAGATAGACCTCTTCTTGTCTCTTCGATTACTTTTATCGCATGGAGGTAATTGCAGTGGATCTCCACACAAGGAGTGCCAAGATAAACTGCCCTTTCTAACAGAAATTATTTTTCATAGTCGACAGGTCCTTTGAATCAAAATTGACAATCTTAACTGTTGAATCCTCCTTGATCTTTCTCTTCTTCGATAAACTCTTGGAGTGCTTTGTATTACCTCCCCACACCCCTTTCGAAGACACGGAGATACCCAAGACCTTTTACTAGTATCAATCACTCTGAGTGAGTCAGAGGAGCTCTAAATGCACAACCTATGAAAAAAAAATTATTATAATTATATGTATAACTTAATAATTTAAACTTTATAGTTAGAAAACATAAGCTCTTGGTATGTGAGTGGGTCCAACTACCTTTGAATTTTTATAGAGTTTTTTTTTTGGTGAGTTTTATATAAAGGAAGAAAAAATTATTAAAAAATAATAATTAATATTTTTATTGCAATAGTAAATATATATATATATAATATATATATATATATTATAAATTTAAAAATTAAATATTTTGAAGTTGTATAATAATTAATTGTTTTAAAATATTGTTTATAAAATTTAAAATTAAGGTCCGATGTGTAGACCAATTGGTTCATCCAAGCCCCATAAGGGGGGTGGAGGTCCAAGGTTCAAATCTCGAGCCTTGCTGGACTGAATGCTTGTCCCTTTCCTGGTGCTTTCAGCGGCGTAAAAGGTTTAAAATGATTGTGGCATGGTGGTTATAGGGGCGGACTGTGCAAAGATCTATGTGATGGATTCCAGGGCGGACAACGTAGAATACTATGGCGGCCATAAAAGCTAGACAGCCTGCTCGGATTCGTGGCGGCTACCTATTCCACCATGTAAAAAAGTAAAAATAAAATAAAATTTAAAATTAATATTATAATTTAATTTACACAGATAAAATTCCCCAAGTGAATTCAGACTCGAAGAGTGACTTGGATTTGTGTCGTTGGTCCGTCCTTCGCCTGCACCCGACCCTAGAAGTTTTGTACGTTGGTCCCCGCCGTCCATGGGCTAGTTCAAATTAAATTTTTATGGGGCCTCTAATGGGAACCTTGGATTAGTTGGCGCAGGTGGTGTAGTTCAAGATAATAATGGTGATCTTATCCTTGACTATGCAGAAATCTTGGGAGTGCAATCCTCCCAATTTGTTGAGTCACTAGATGCCTTTAATGGTGTGGAGTAGTTGAAAATCCTTAGTATCCAAAATGCTATCATTGAAGGCAAATCCTTACTGGTGATTAACATGCTCAGGGGGGTCTACTAGCCTGGTTGGAAAGTGTCTAGTCTCATTGATGAAATGATATGGAACTTTCGCTCCCTCGATAATGTCAGGTTTAATAACGTGCTAAGATAGAGTGATATGGTGGCTGAATCAATGGTAAATATAGGAGTTCATTCCCAAGGTTTATCTATTTGGCAAGGAAATTTTCCCAGTGAGATATTTCATTGTGCGAGGGATGATATTCCTTAAATTTTATTAGAAGGTTGTTCATGGGCTACGTATGTGGTGGAGTTCCTGGTGTCTTCATAGGTCCTTGGTGGTCTTTTTCCAGTACGAGGAATTTATGGTGCCTTCTTTGTTTGTCTGGTTTCAATTTTTATGGCTAATTTCATGTTGTCCTCTTTGGCTTTGTGGTTTTCTCCTCGTTGTTTGTGTCTCTTGGAGCCATTAATCTTTATTTTTTGAATCTTGAGTTGGCGTGGTGGACGTTGGGTGGTTCTTCCCAACTTTTTTTTTCCATGCGCAGGTGGTTGTTTCTTTATGGCTATCGTACCGTTTGTCATGTGTCGCAATTCTATTGGATAACTTGGTGCCCCCGTAGGTCTTTGGTGGTTGACCTTCGGTTCGTAGTTCTTTTGTGTTTTCCTTGTTTGACAAGCATTATTAAGTGTTGTTCCCAATTGCCCTTGGAGGGATGATACCTTCTCTTTATGCCAATGCCTTGAGAGTTGTTTGTAATTTTTGCCCTTAAAGTGGAGTTGTGACTATTGGGAAGGATCTTGGGGCTTTGGGGTTGAACTTTCTCGGTTCCCCCTGGCCCTTTGTTTCATTCCTTAGGTTGGCTCTGGTATTTTCCATTGTTTTGTTTGCCTCTCCCTTTGGGTGGTCGGATTTTGTCATTTTGGCCTTCGGGTCTTTCTGTTGTAAAAGGTTGTGGGGCCCCTTTCAAAACCCTCTCCTTTATTAATAGTACAAAAAAAAAATGATATAAATTTATTTAACTCATTTATAATGGATATATGTTGTGGCACCAAATATTAATATTTTTTTACCATCTTTATATAGATTGAAAGCCAAAAAATAGATTTTATAGAAAAACATATTTTTATAATATTTATATTTATATTTATTTTGCTTACTTAAATATAATAATCAATGAATAAGAAACATATAATAATAATAGAAAAACATGTTTATTTTTAAGTACACATTTAATAATCAATGAATAAGAAACATATAATTATAATAAAATTAACTAAAATTTATATGCTTAAAATATACATTCTAACACCTCCTTCAAAACAATTTCATTGTGAGTGATAAAATTTAATCATATAAGTCCCCTAAAATTATGTTAGTAGCTTTTTCAACACAAAATTTAATATTAATATATAAATGTGCACTAAACATGATAGGGAATGACACGTAAAACTTTCTATTTTATAGTATATGGATATACTTTCTATTTTGTAATATATAGTTGTTATGGATAAGATTTTGACAATATGTTCTTATCCAATTGTACTCGCCTATTTATAGGCCCTTTATGCACAATAATAATCAGTTTGTCTTTGGGAGTCTTCGATGTGTGAGTCTTTTTGTGGATTATCCACATCAAAACAAAATATTTATATTTGAAATTCACATTCTAATATATATCACTTCATATATTTTTATTATAAAATAATATGAATTCATCATATTTCAAAACTTATAAAGTCATACTAGTAACTTATCATGAATAAAAGTAAGTGTTGATAAAATTTATCATTCAAAGCCAACAATAATAGTTATATATATATATATATATTATATGCATTAATGAATTTTACAACCACCAATGAGAGAGGATCAACACAACTTTAATATATAGATTATATATGTATTAATGAATTTGACAACCACTAATGAGAAAGGACCAATACAAATTTTTGAAGACAATGTTCTTTCCATACTAGGCCACCATAATATGTCATATGAGTGCATCAAATAATAAGTGAGTCAAAGTTATTCAAATAACCTGAAGGTCCATAAGCACCTAACAAGTAAAAATTAAGTCTACCACAATTCCTTATATGAATATTCTATGTAGAGACCAATATTTATCAAAGGAATAAATGAGAGTAAGGAAAACATTCCATACATAACTTGTGAAAGATATACAGGCGAACAATATGCGTGGCAAAAACTTTTCTAGTAGGTGGAGAAAGCAAATATCGACGGGAGCTATCGAGTGGAAGGCAGAAGGAAAGGTTTAGGTAAGGTTTAAAAGAAAGTCCACCCAAAAGTGGATTGGAAAGTACCACCCAAAAGTGGGCAGGTTTTTAACTCACGTTCATCCAAAAACTAAATCCTAAAAGGTCGCTCGAGCAATGGGTGAAGGATGGTTTGAAAAGGAGGTTTGGGCAGGGCTTGCAAGCATCCACTCAATGAGAATAATTAAATTATCTGCCCAACTCTAAATTTCATCCAAGAACAAATAAAACATTCGCCCAAATCTATTTTGGGCCCGCCAAAGGGTTTTTCACCATGGATTGCACAAATATTAAATTATAATGTGAGAAATCAAATATGCACAAATAAATATATTTTATACTAATGGAAATCAGACTGACTGTGGCTGTAGTTTTACAATACTTAATACAAAGCCTTTCACCTGATGTTTCTTTGTTTAGAAGCTTTACAAACATTTATAGGCTCAGTTGTAGGTTAAACACCAGAGTAGTTTACGAAAGGTTGCTACTCTGACTCCTTTCTCTTATTTATCTTCTTCTTCATCTACTTTGCCCTGCTTCTTCTTCTTCCACTCTTTGCTATCAAACTAATGCTAGGGACTCATATATAGAGCCGAGGATGGAGGAAAATGCACAAAAGTATTACCTACACACTGACACGTATTAAATGCAAACATGATGCCAACAAACTTCCTGACCAACTACATTCATATCATGAGCTACTGGTAATAAATACGGGTATAATAAAATCTGGTGATTGATGTAGAAGATAAAATATGTTAGATGGTGTCAAATCTGGTTTAATTTTCTAACATCCTCCTTTAAACCATATTTCATAAAATCTTTGACATCGAGCATTTCTTGCAGCCTATTAAAATCTTCCTCCTTCAAAGGCTTTGTGAAAATATCTAGAACCTAGTGTTTGTGTAGACACCAAAACAACACCAATCCGATTATGTGACTACAAGCATTGATCGAATTAGCATACATACCCCCTAGGGCAACCTCCAGAGGTTAAACAGTGGTCATAACCACTCCCAAATCAATTTTGCACCTTTTACGCACTTTGCTCCCTATTCATCCCACCCTGGGATGATTAAAATCCTATTCGTCCCACCCCAGTATGATTAGTAGCAATCGCTCCAGGGTGGGACAATTAGCGGGTTTAACTGGAAAAAAGTCAAACCTTGACAAATGGCAGCCCAAATCCTCCACCTAACTCTACCTTTAAGGCATGGGATTGTGAGGGAAGTTTTCATATCAGAGAGGCTTCAATCAAGCCTACCCTGATCATTGAGGCCTCTATCAAGGAGGCCCTAATCAGGGAGGAATCTTCTCTCCCCCAAAAAGGCATAATGAGCCAAGTGGCGCCCTCGCATTAATATTCAAAGGATACCCTTAGGTCTATAAAAATGTGAGCCTCCTCATCCCAAAAAAGAAGACAGCTGGAGCATTTGGAGCAATGAAGTGCTGCCAAACTATACCCCCATTCCTCTTTGTGCTTATTATATCCCTAATCTCTCTCTTTTGGAAGAGAGGTTATCGGGTGAACACTAAGAACGTAACACAGATCCAAAAACCCAAAAAATCAGCCACAATCCCACCCCAAACTCGTCGACACACCCCTTAGGAAGTTTTGGACCCATCCCACTTGGATTGGTGTCAAAACTAGGCCCTAAACGGTGGGCGTCCCACCCTTGGGCCCCCCCCAAACTGCTGTAGTCCTAATCGCCCCACCCCAGAGCGATTAGAAATATATTCATGGTTTTGTTACTATTATTTTTTCATTATTTTATATCTAATGTACTTATGTTGTTTTCCAAATTTCATTGCTTTCTGACATGATTTGACCTGGTTTCTATCATTTTATGCGTATACTAACCTACAGGGAGCGCCTTCGAATGCAAGATAAAATGGGTAGAAAATTCCAAATATGACCTTCTGGGTCATCTCAAAATTCTTTTTCTAGTCTAACCACAAGTTTTTAGGAGTTTTGGAGGCCTCTAGATAGGACAGATGCAAGGTCACTTTTTGTAGGTTTTACGATAGTCCCCAGCGTCCCACCCCAGAGCGATTAGAAATATGTGCATGATTTCCTTACTGTTACTTTTGCAATATGTCCCAGATGATATCCTAATGCCTCTTTTAAAGTTTGAACTCATTCTGACAATATTTGATGATTGTTTTATTATTTTATGTATTAACTAGCTTGCAGGGCGCCCCTGTCACATACAAGAGAATCTAGGTAAGATATGCTATTAATGATTTGTTGTATTTCTATGCATAGGATCTCACCATCAAGAATACTAGAGGGGTAGCAAGGAACTACAAACACATGGATACAAGTGATGACAACTTTTAACCTGCCCACTTCGAGTGTGGGCACGTGGAAGATGTTGGAAGTGTACCGTTTGATCTTGGAAGTGCGGCTTCTTTCAGGCATCCATTAATGTAACAAATTGTATCAAATGTTCTGAGCCCTAGAGGGGGGATGTATTGTAATCATATTAAAATCAATATCAATAAAGGAGGCCCCGCTTTGTTTGCTCACATATCGTTTCTACGTCATTTCCTTCATGCATTGCTCATCGTATTCGTAGGACTTAGCATCTATATCTATTTTTGTTTGCATCATATCGGTACGTCATTATTCTAGTTTTCTTTCAGTGATGATCATGGTGGGACCCTATCCCCTACTGTTAGGATCAAGTTTTTGATCCAAATTTTGTGGTTTTCCTTTGTAGGTGTTACTCATTCGGGCACTGGACTGCTACTCGTGCCACCCTCGGATGAATACGTATTCGTCCCACCCTATGACAAATGTAGATCTACTATTTGTCCCACCCCAAGATGATTATATCTCTATGCATTTTCTAAGCAAAAACTTAGAGGCATCTGGTTTAGACAGAGAGGAAGTAGACCTTCTGAACATCATCTGTATTTTTCTACTTTCTGTTTTTGCAATTTTTTGTTTTCTTTGCTTTATTTTTAGACACTTGCATAGAAATGTTAAGTAGTTTGTTTTCCTTTCTTGCAATAAAGAAAATAAAAATAAAAACATAGAGTAAATTAAATGGAAGGAACTTGATTAGGAATGCATTTTTCTCTGGTTTTCTTGCATGATACTTGCACAAATGGCAAGTCCTCATTATAGGTTTCAATTCTAGTTAGGTTTTGTGATTTCCTTTTTGCTACTAATTGTCTCTGAAATATAAAATGTACTTTAAAGCATTGCATTAGTGAAAATCATATTTTGTTGTATGTTTTCTTTCTTTACACAATTAAAAGGAACCACACACACCACCTAATAAAATTAACATCAAGGAGTTGGTCTTAATACCCCAACACTTGATCAAGACCAACGGTGGGTTTCATCACCACCTTGGCTTGGATTTTGCATACATATACCCTGATCGCGACTATTACTAGACATAAATCCTGATGAAAGCTGACCAAATGTAGTGAGGGTGATTCCCCATGCATGAGGATAAGTCTTCTAAGGTAGGTGTCAAAAATAGAGCGATCCCCCTTTCGTACCACCTATGTTCCACTTACTGTTCTTCTCTTGCGTACCAATAGTTTCCCTCACGTAAGGGCGGGTATATTGAGAGGTTCGGTATAACGGCCTGGCGATGGTATATTGAAGGGGCAACCATTTTGGAGATATAATAGCCCTCATTATGCATGTATAACAAATTTTTATTTACAAGATTTACATAACAAAAATCAAACACACTGAACCATATCTAGGACACACATTTAATCTGTAAACAAGATAATCATTTCTTTGTTTGTGTGGTCCTTTTTTGTTTGATATAGCATAAAAATTGTAAAGGAGATAAAAATGTACATATCTTTTTAGAAAAAACACCACCATGGTGTATACCCGTAGCCAAGCCCAATCACGGTAAAAAGCTACGAAAAGTATGCAAGGAGGCACAAGTCGCCTCCGTTATAGCCCTAAGGACTTGGTTATACCACCTTGGTAGCCTGACCCACAACATAGTCCACACTATACCACTACATAACAAGACTATAGAGGCACCCCTTTGAGGGGCACTCCCATTCAACACAGACCCTCTCAAGAGGAGTACACACATGGGAAGGCCCCTTAGACACTCATTATGAGTAGCCACTATGCGATGAAGCACTATAGCAGCATAGGGTTCATACGAAGGGCCAACATGATTATATCATTCCTCCTCCACCCCTCATTACTGTTAGAACTAATAGGCCAAATCTAGAGTGCAAGGCTCTTCATATAGGGTGAGCCAACTATGCCTGTCCCTTTCACATGTATGAAAGGGAGCACAAGGAAAACTAGTATATTCCTCAAGAGCAATACACTGCGCGGGGGCAATGCACCTCAAGATCACCTATTGAGGCTAGAGCCTTGGGTGAATGCTACTAACCTCAACAGAGGAAAGCGATCCATAGATATATTGTTATACTTAGTATGGCACTGAGAGGGGGGGTGAATCAGTTAAGCATTTTAAAACTTAAATCTGCAACTCTTAATTCTGAAATAATGAAAACTTAAAACCAGAAACAACAAGCATAACAAGAGAGCATCACACAACATAAGATTTTAACGAGGTTCACCAATATGGCTACTCCTCAAAAAGAATGGCTGCTTGGACTACCATCCAAATCCAGCCCCTTGCAAAGCACCAACTTTACAATCATTTACCAGCACCCACTGGAAGGAGCAACAACCCCTTATTTATCTGCATCAACAGAAAGGAGCACCAACCCCTGATTTACCAGCACCTACTAGAAGGAGCACCAACCCCTGATGCCAAGCTGCAACCTGGACTTCAATTCTGAATGTAAATGTTTGACAGGAAAATACCTTCATTTTCACAAGACCCTGACTGGTCTAAAGCTTACTCGATCTCTCTCACTGTTCGCAAGACACAGGCATCTACTGCACTGCTACAGCCAAACTCAGCAATTGACTTTGCCCCTCACACTCTCTGCACACTCTGCTTTCTCTACGCACACGCTTCACACACTCTGCATCATTCTAACCGAACTGTTGTCTCCACTCTTTTTGAACTCTACTCTCTGTGTGCATTCGTAGCCACACTTAGAATAATTCGACACGACTCTTTGCTCACTCTACGCACTTTGCCGCCTCTGCATTCACTCTGTGCTCTTCGCCATCTATCATCGCTTCTATGCTATCTATGCTCTTACGACCGCATATCGCCCACTTTGATACTCGCTCAACTCAACCTCCAAATCTCCAAATAGCCCTCCTTTTATAAGAGTATTTTCAATATGAAGACCCTAATTTTAGTCGGTTGATTATGCAAATGCAAACCCTAATCTTAGTCGACTGCAAACCCTAATCTTAGTCGGCTGTGATCGAACTGCGTCAGCTTCTACTCATGAAGATGTTCGGGTTAACCTTCTATTCTTGCGCACTTATGACCTATCATGAAATCATGACATTTCTGTCTCTATACTGTTCCTTTTTCCTTTTGTCATGATATCGCGACACTTCTACCTCTTTAGACTTCCTTTTTACTTTTGTCACGATATCGTGACACTTCTACCTTCGTAGCCTCTGACTTTCTTTCTGTCACGATATCGTGACACTTCTGTATTTGAAGCCTTTGTCTTTCTTTCTGTCGTGATATCATGACACTTCTGTCTTCGTAGCCTTCGATTTCCCTTATGTCGCGATATCGCGACACTTCTGCCTTCATTGACTTCCTTTCTGCTTTTGTCATGATATTGCGACACTTCTACCTTCATCAACTTTCTTTCAGCTTTTGTCACGAAATCGTGACACTTCTGCTTTCGTACTTCACTTCTTGGCTTTTGTTGCAAAATCGTGACACTTCTACTTTTGAAGTCTTCTACTCTACTTTTGTCATGAAATCGTGATGCTTCTACCGTTGAAGACTTGCTTTCTGATCCTGTCGTGAAATCACAATAGTTCTACTTTCAAAGACTTGCTCTCTACTTTTGTCGTGAAATCGTGACACTTCTTCTGTTGAAGTCTTGCTTTCTGTTTCTGTCGTGAAATCATGACGCTTTCAGCTTTCATACGCTTTACTTGGCTTGCACCAGTGAAAACATGACATGTCACGAAATCGTGACACTTTTCGCTTCCTTGCACTCTTTTCGGCATGCACCAGTGAAAACATGACATGTCGTGAAATCGTGACACTTTTTGCTTCCTTGCACTTTTCTCGGCATGCATCCGCGAAGACATGACATGTCACGAAATCGTGACACTTTTGCTGCCTTATGCCTTTCTCTGCATTTCGCCCATGAAAATGGAACATGTCACGAAATCGTGACATTTCTGCCTCGAAACACTCTATCTCCTTTTCGGGTCACGAAAACCCGACATGTCACGAAATCGCGACACTTTTTCTCCTTGGCGCTTTTCTTCCCTTCGGGTTGTGAAAACCCGACATGTCGCGATATCGCGACACTTTTTCTCCTTGGCGCTTTCTCTTCGAACCTGTCATGAAATCGTGACACTTTTTCTTTCTCTGCCTTCCTCTTCGCTTTGGACCGCGAAAATGAAACATGTCACGAAATCGCGACATCTTTTTCTCTCTCCTCTTTTCTTCGCTTTGGACCGCAAAAATGAAACATGTCATGAAATCGCGACACCTTTTTCTCTCTCCTCTTTTCTTCGCTTTGGACCATGAAAATGAAACATGTCACGAAATCGTGACACCTTTTTCTCTCTCCTCTTTCTCTTCGCTTTCGACCACGAAAATGAAACATGTCGCGAAATCGTGACACTTTTTCTCTCTCCTCTTTTCTTCGCTTTGGACCGTGAAAATGAAACATGTCGCGAAATCGTGACATATTTTTCTCTCTCCTCTAACATGTCGCGAAATCGTGACAGTTTTTCCAGCTTTTTCTCTCTCCTCGAACATGTCGCGAAATCGTGATAGTTTTCCTCGCCTGCAGTATATGTCGCGATATCGCGACACTTTTCTTACTTGTCTTTTTCTTTGATCTTTTGCAAATGGGCCACTATGGTCTTCTTGGAAACTCACTGTCCATACTCTGAGAAACCTTAGAACTCCTGTCCTCTGCATCTAAAATGGCTTTTGAACTGCCTTTCCACTGCATTATTAGATCTAACTGACTGTGTTGACAACAATGACAATACTCCTGCTGCACCTTACTCAACAATCTCCCCCTTTGGAATTGTTGGCAACACAAGTGCAATTTCCTGTAACTCTTCTCCCCCTTTGACAATAATACCAAAGGGCTACTGCAGACTCCCCCTGAGTCCATGCACAACATTTTCAGGCAAAATTGATTACACTTAGCAAAAATCATGATCATGAGCAAAAAGATAATCAAATATTTAAATGCTCCCCCTGAAAATGTGATCCCTATGGTTAGCCAATTCTTGGGAAGTTTAACCACTCGACCAATCTGTCTCCACCCAAAGCTCTGTTAATGGGCTCACTAAGAACCTGCTCAGTAGGCTCACACAGAAACTGTCCAAATCTGGTCTAAAAAGCTCACCAAGAACTTGCCCAAATCTTCTCTAGCAATCTCATCAAGAACTTGCCCAAATATGCTCTAGAAACCTGTCCCAACACTGTCCTCAAATCTGTCCCAGCATTGTCCTCAAATATTTCCCAAAGGCCTTCTTCAAAGGCTCAATCAATCATGCTCAAGTAGTACTCATAATGAACTCAACAATGAATGACAGTCTTAAACCAAATCCACTTTATAGAAGCATAAAGAGAATTGTTAGAGACTTAATATCTTCTATTCTCAAATCTCAATCTCAACTCAAATCAAGGAAAGTTTATTTTATGGAACTTGAACAACCACATGCATCCAATCACTTGACTAGGCTCAATCAACTCTACTCAACCAATCACCTCAATGAGCAACTCTTTATCACATACCCTAGTCGAAGCATGTATCAACCAACTCAAAATGTTTTTCTCTAACTCAAGTTCAAGTTCTTTGCACAACCAATGGGCTTCAACAACAATGCTTATAACACAAGGTTTAAACACAACTCTCAAATCAAAAAACCTTGATGCATTCAACCAACCACTTTTGAAAGCGAAACCACAAACAATCATTTTGCCTCCAATGATATTTCAGAAATCAACCACTATAAAGCTGTCACATGAGTCTCCTTGGGATTAGCCTGAATTCATGCTATCATGCATACTGCCTGCACACTATCTGATCTGGTAGCTGTCAGATACAGTAAGCTTCCAATAAAAAAAATGTTGATTTCACATCTGTCAACAAAATTGACAAGTGACTCACACTTGTACCAACTTTTGTCCAATACTGTACCAACACTGCAATTTTACTGTCAATTCTGTGCAAGCACCAAACACAGTATCACAACACCAACCAAATCCCTTTTTACATTTTCAGCTTGGTCTATGTTTTCTGCAGTCACCGCTGGTCACACCTTACTGTCAATTGTTCGAATCAGAAAACAATATTTTGTTAACCACTTCACGGCCAACTATAATGCACCTTACTCAAACTCATACTTCTGGACCTCGGATAGGTATGATTCACAAAGCAAAGTTGCTCATCTTGATGAGCTGAACATGAATCAATAATCAGACTTCAATATTTCTCACTACTGCATCATAATGGATCTAACAATCTTCACATCAATGTGTAGTTCAAATACCCACTGCTTTTATCGAAACACATATATGCGGCTAGAGCAACATTCTTTCACTAACCAAAATATCTGAATTGTTATCATCCTTAACTTTGGACAGTGGTAGTAAGAACCATCACCAGTACAACAATGACATATAGCAATACTACCAACAATGACAACTTTCAATTTTAATCACCACCCTTCACGGCACTTCCACAAACAACTACATGAACTGAGAACACGCTTCGACAACTATAGACAACTCCCCCTAACTACTTGCCTTTCATCCTCAGAAACCCAAACAAATACATAGGAGCATTAAAATAAAACTTTAAGATTGCTCCCCCTGAGGATGTGCTACCTGGAGTTGCTTAGTGCAATAGGGGAGTAGTCTCCTTCAGTCCAAGGAGACATGAATTCCTTTCTTCTATATTTCTCCAAACTTTCTTGAACTCGGGCTTGGATTTTTCAGCCGCATCCCTGTTTTGAACCTTTTCGTGAGCTCGAACATTTCTCTTGTGTGGTTGTCTCTTGTGCATCCTTGTTATTTTCCTTTTTTTATGCACCTGATTTATTCCCAGTCTGTGTTGCGTTCTTTGCATCTGATGAAATCTACTATTTTGCCTTGGATTAGATACAAACATGCTTGGACAAAACCTTGCAATGTGCCCATGACCATTACATTTAAAACATTGTACATATTGTTCACTCAGAAACGTAGAAGTATTTCTACCAACATAACTTTTTGATTTATTATTCAATCCACAATAAGTTGCCTTGTGACCATACTGGTTGCATCTGAAACAATAGCCATTAAAAGTATTAGTATGAATAGAGTGAGAGTGATAGAACCTCTTTTGTTGTGGTTGCTTTGTTGTAGATCTCCTTTGATATTTTCTTCCTTTTGAAAATTCAGCTTTAGGCTTTTCTTGCTTTGATCCTTCAACAGTGAACTTCTTCTTCTCTGCAGAGATGGAAGATGAAGGTTGTTCAACTTCATATCCAAGACCATGCTTATCCATGGAGCTTCTTTGTTGGTTTATCATTTTATCTAGCAACTCTGTGCTCTTCTCGAATTTGAGATTTGTATTGGCCTCTTCTAGTTGTTTCTTCAATAACACAATCTCTTCCTCTTGTTTGCAGCAACCAATCTCTTTCTCATTGATCTGTGACCTGAGAGTTTCTTCAATCCTTTTGAATTCTTCTACCTATACTTTCAACCTGGTTATTATTTCATTTGCATCATCAAGCTTTCTTGAGATTTCCTTATTCCTTTTCCTTTCTATCTTCAATTCATCCAGAGCTACAATTAGTTCCTCTTTCAAATTTATTTTAGCATCAATTTCTTCTTCATCACATTTCTATTCTTTTTCTATTTCTCTTTTAGAATCATCCTCTAGGACTTCATTAACTTTCAGCATATATACCTCTATGTTCTCATTGTTATTCAACTTTAAAGCTTCGACCTGAGCTTGATGTGTTTGTAACTTGACATCCTTGATCTCATCATCTCCTTCATGAGCATTCCTCAGTTTGTCCCATATTTCTTTTGCCATTTTACAACTCTTGACCTTTATCAGCTCACTGTCTACTAATCCGCACCTGATAGCATTCCTTGCTTTTGAGTCATTTTCAACCAGATTCTTACCGAGAGCATCGGTTGGAGGAGTGATGGGTATTGTGCATTCATTGATTACTGAATCCCAGACGTAGTATCCCAAAGCACAAAGATATGCTTGCATCCTGATTCTCCAGGTCGTGTAATTTGTTCCATCAAACACAGGTGCTTTGTTTGATAAAAAACCTTCAACCTCTTCTGATTCAATTTTCTCTTCTACAAGAACTGAAACTGACTGAGATGCCCTTTTGGAGGAAGATCTATTCTTCTTACCCATTGCGTACTAATCCAAGATCAACCCTAGCTGATTTAGCCTTTGAAGGGAACTTGGATCTGATACCAATTGTTATACTTAGTACGGCACTGAGAGGGGGGGTGAATCAGTTAAGCATTTTAAAACTTAAATCTGCAACTCTTAATTTTGAAATAATGAAAACTTAAAACCAGAAACAACAAGTATAACAAGAGAGCATCACACAACACAAGATTTTAACGAGGTTCACCAATATGGCTACTCCTCAAAAAGAATGGCTGCTTGGACTACCATCCAAATCCAGCCCCTTGCAAAGCACCAACTTTACAATCATTTACCAACACCCACTGGAAGGAGCAACAACCCCTTATTTATCTACATCAACAGAAAGGAGCACCAACCCCTGATTTACCAGCACCTACTGGAAGGAGCACCAACCCCTGATGCCAAGAAGCAACCTGGACTTCAATTCTGAATGTAAATGTTTGATAGGAAAATACCTTCATTTTCACAAGACCCTGACTGGTCTAAAGCTTACTCGAACTCTCTCACTGTTCACAAGACACAGGCATCTGCTGCACTGCTACAGCCAAAATCAGCAATTGACTTTGCCCCTCACACTCTCTACACACTCTGCTTTCTCTGTGCACACGCTTCGCACACTCTGCGTCGTTCCAACTGAACTGTTGTCTCCGCTCTTTTCACACTCTGCTCTCTATGTGCATTCGTAGCCACACTTAGAATAATTCGACATGACTCTTTGCTCACTCTGTGCACTTCGTCGCCTCTGCATTCACTCTGTGCTCTTCGCCATCTATCATCGCTTCTACGCTATCTACGCTCTTACGACCGCATATCGCCCACTTTGATACACACACAGATCAACCTCCAAATCTCCAAACAACCCTCCTTTTATAAGAGTATTTTCAAGATGAAGACCCTAATTTTAGTCGATTGATTATGCAAATGCAAACCCTAATCTTAGTCGGCTGCAAACCCTAATCTTAGTCGGTTGTGATCGAACTGCGTCGGCTTCTACTCATGAAGATGTTCGGGTTAACCTTTTGTTCTTGCGCACTTACGACCTATCATGAAATCATGACATTTTTGTCTCTATACTATTCCTTTTTCCTTTTGTCACGATATCGTGACACTTCTACCTCTTTAGACTTCCTTTTTACTTTTGTCGTGATATCACGACACTTCTACCTTCGTAGCCTCTGACTTTCTTTCTGTCACGATATCGTGACACTTCTATCTTCGAAGCCTTTGTCTTTCTTTCTGTCATGATATCGTGACACTTCTATCTTCGTAGCCTTCGATTTCCCTTATGTCGCGATATCGTGACACTTCTGCCTTCGTCGACTTCCTTTCTGCTTTTGTCGCGATATCGTGACACTTCTACCTTCGTCAACTTTCTTTCAACTTTTGTCGCGAAATCGTGACACTTCTGCTTTCGTACTTCACTTCTTGGCTTTTGTCGTGAAATCATGACACTTCTACTTTTGAAGTCTTCTACTCTGCTTTTGTCATGAAATCATGACGCTTCTGCCGTTGAAGACTTGCTTTCTGATCCTATCGTGAAATCGCAATAGTTCTGCTTTCGAAGACTTGCTCTCTGCTTTTGTCGTGAAATCATGACACTTCTTCTGTTGAAGTCTTGCTTTCTATTTTTGTCACGAAATCATGACGCTTTCAGCTTTTGTATGCTTTACTTGGCTTGCACCAGTGAAAACATGACATGTCATGAAATCGTGACACTTTTCGCTTCCTTGCACTCTTTTGGCATGCACCAGCGAAAACATGACATGTCGCGAAATCGTGACACTTTTCGCTTCCTTGCACTTTTCTCGGCATGCATCCGCGAAGACATGACATGTCGCGAAATCGTGACACTTTTGCTGCCTTATGCCTTTCTCTGCCTTTCGCCCGCGAAAACGGAACATGTCACGAAATCGTGACATTTCTGCCTCGAAACACTCTATCTCCTTTTCGGGTCGTGAAAACCCGACATGTCACGAAATCGTGACACTTTTTCTCCTTGGCGCTTTTCTTCCCTTCGGGTTGCGAAAACCCGACATGTCGCGATATCATGACACTTTTTCTCCTTGGCGCTTTCTCTTCGAACCTATCGCGAAATCGCGACACTTTTTCTTTCTCTGCCTTCCTCTTCGCTTCGGACCGTGAAAATGAAACATGTCGCGAAATCGTGACATATTTTTCTCTCTCCTCTTTTCTTCGCTTTGGACCGCAAAAATGAAACATGTCACGAAATCGTGACACCTTTTTCTCTCTCCTCTTTTCTTCGCTTTGGACCGCGAAAATGAAACATGTCGCGAAATCGTGACACCTTTTTCTCTCTCCTCTTTCTCTTCGCTTTCGACCGTGAAAATGAAACATGTCACGAAATCGCGACACCTTTTTCTCTCTCCTCTTTTCTTCGCTTTGGACCGCAAAAATGAAACATGTCACGAAATCACGACATCTTTTTCTCTCTCCTCTAACATGTCACGAAATCACGACAGTTTTTCTAGCTTTTTCTCTCTCCTCGAACATGTCATGAAATCATGATAGTTTTTCTCTCCTGTAGTATATGTCGCGATATCGCGACACTTTTCTTACTTGTCTTTTTCTTTGATCTTTTGCAAATGGGCCACTATGGTCTTCTTGGAAACTCACTGTCCATACTCTGAGAAACCTTAGAACTCCTGTCCTCTGCATCTAAAATGGCTTTTGAACTGCCTTTCCACTGCATTATTAGATCTAACTGACTGTGTTGACAACAATGACAATACTCCTGTTGCACCTTACTCAACAGATCTCGGATCACCACGATCAATATAGATATGTAGGGGAGGCATCTAGGCCTCCTATACCTAGGACAGTGGAACAAATCGACTTGGCATTTGCCAAACATGTCACCCGCAAAGCGCAAATCATGTAGCTTAGGCAATATCAGCAGTAGTTAGAACAACTGTATCATCTTAACAAAGAGTGCATTTAGTGCCAAACAGATGAGTTATTCCAGAACACTATGCATGAGAGGATTCCAACCCCTCGCATGCATAGGACAAAAATTTGTGAGAGGCACAACCCCTTAGTACGAGACAGGTCTCCATGACCTTATCAAGTGTTACCTCCAAGACCTCCTAGACCCGAGCGAGAGGCCACTCCTAGAACCAATGATGAGCACCTTCCATGGGCACCCGTCCATATTTATAGGTCACGCTCAAAAACTCCTCAAGAGGCCTATGAGGAATTTGAGCAAGAAGAAGAGCGGGCTGAAACGCCCTACCAAGGCAAGGGGGTGACATCCTGCTACCCCTCCATAGGCCTCAAGTTCCTCGCAATTCACAACGAGAACAAACCAAAGAAGAGGAAATCAAATCCTCTGATGCATACAAAGCACTGCTAGAGCGCTTAGAGTCTGTGGAGACTAAGACTTCAGGGCCCAAAAATCCCACATTATGCCAACTCCATAGTCACCCTATGCATCCTTTAGTTTCGGCACCCCCATACCCCGACCACTTCAAAATGCCTCAATTGGTAATTTTTAGTGGGGATGAGGATGCCCAAGAGCACGTAACAAGGTTCCTGATTCAATGCTTTGGCATTCAGGACAATGATGCATTGCTTCTGAGAATGTTTATAACCATTTTCGTAGGCCTTGCCTCGAATTGGTTTACCTAGTTGCCAAAGCATAGCATCAATAATCTAGACCAGCTAGTGGACGCGTTCCTTGAATGTTTTGCCTTCAACACCAAGAAGAAGACATCCTTAAGCGACCTAGTTGGCCTTAAGTAGTATGATGATGAGACCATGGCTGCTTATGGGAATCGGTGGAGGACATTGCTTTCAAAGCTACCTTACCTACCTCCCATGGCCAACATGACTAAAATGTTTTCAAAGAGTTGCTTAAGGTAGATCTCCATGCTATTGTAGCTACAGTAATATGCCACCCTCGAAGAATCCCTGGTGCAAGCCAGGATAATTGAAGAGATCAAAATACAAGATGGTGATATTACCAAGTCGCGCAAGAAAGAGTGACCCAAAAATGCTAAAATTGGGCCCATGCAATAGAAACCCGCCACGGTCAATCAGGTTGCCATAACTATACCAAAGCCTACACAAACGACACAGCCCCTAAAGGCTAATTATCAGGTAGTTCCTCTTGATAACTATGAAAAGGAAAATCATAAACAAGAGCAAAATCAATAGCGTCACCCTAGGCAACAATTCACACAATTCACGGAGTCTAGAGACTCCTTGTTTGATCGCTTGTTCACGATAAACTTGATAAAATTGCCGAAAAGTCGACCCACAGACCCCAACATGCCAAAACCCAAGGGCTATAGGGAAGACTTATATTGTAGATTTCACCGACAGAAAGGATACGAAATCTCTGATTGTTAGAAATTCAAACACTTTGTGCAGGACTTGATAGACAACAAAACGGTCATGGTAGATAGTCTCGTAGTGCTGAGAAACCAATAGATGGAGGTCTTCAAAAACCCCCTACCTGCCCATGATGTGGAGGCAAAGACTTTACAAGTGAACGAGGTAACACAAAACTGCCCCATGCAAGGATATGTAGGGGTGATAAGCATCATGACATGAAACAAAAGATACCCAAACATGGCTACACCCGCTACAGCTACAGGAGATGTTTCGTTAACATCACAACCTCCACAACACCCTACGCAACCTCCCTCACCTAGACCAGTGGCCACGATTCGGACTAAACTTACTCAAATTTTAAGAACCACATCGGCTAGGCTCTCCATTTATGAGCTCATCCAACAATCATCGCCCCATCGGGAGGCTCTGATGGAGATACTCAAAGCCATTGAGCTACAACCCCACGAAGCCAATTCTTTCAACAATTTCATGGGACATGTGAGACAATGCATAGAACCAGTCATAACCGGTTCTGATGGAGATATGGGAAGATGAACTAAAATTGGTAACTAGTGATATGGTGGATCCACCCTTGCATGTCATTGCATGGGTCAATGGGATTCTATTCAAGAGGGTGTTGTTGGACACTAGCTCATCCAACAACATAATCATGACAATGACATTAAAACACCTTAATTTGTCAGCATCCCACATTGTGGCATCCACTTACACTCTTCAAGCATTCAACAATGCATTATGCTCGACAGTTGGCATAATTGTCTTGCCCATCCAAGTAGGACAAAATACCATTCCTACGTTGTGTCACATCCTTGAGGGTGATATGGCCTACAATATCTTACTAGGTAGGCCTTGGATCAGGGATATGAAGTGTGTCCCTTCGATATCCTATCAATGCCTCAAATACACATACGAAGGGAAAGTACATGTAGTCCCAATGGACTTAGAGCCCTTTAAGTTTTACAATGCAGTGCAGCTGATGCCACAATCGAAACTCCCATCGACACATTTGGACTTTCAATTGAATCCGTCCACACAAGGTATGATTCTGCCTACATCCTCACTGTTGAGTCCCTCAAATCACCAACCTGGCCCATCTTCATCGTCTATTCCTTCACCAACGATGCCACCTATGGTAGCCACATCGAAGGACAACGGGAAGAATCCCCTAGAGGAGGTACCACCATTAGTGTCAACCATATCTACCGAAGAGGTGCCCAACCGAATGGAAGTCGAGACACCTGCTTCACCCAACATGGAGTGGACTTAGGAAGAACTCCAATTCCCTCCCCCTCAATTGCCAACGATTATCATTGATATGGCCAATATGGTCCTGGGGGAGTACCTAGTGTGAAATGTTGTGGCAACACCCACGCTCGAATCCATGCAATACATGGGGATACCTCGCCTCCCCATCGGCACTATCGTCCCTTTAGGCTACCCACCAAATCAGACCAATTTTGTATATGGGGGCCTCAATAATGACATTGAACCCTACCTACAAGAGGAAGAGTACGAAGAGCCATTTGATGAGAATGTTGACTATCTATCCAACCTAGACTTCACCTTGAAATACCTAGACCAATGTAATTGGCATGGATATGGATTGGGTAGATACGAACAAGGAATGTGCATTCTTTGTCAACCGAGATACCAGATGCAATATGATAAATTAGGAGTAGGGTTCAACCACCCTTTGCCCCTTGACATCTTGGTAGAAACCATGCAAGGCCTAGGTCTAGGCAACAAGGATGGGTTGGCACAAGATCCATATGCCAATCCCAACACAACATACACATTGGGGTATTATCTCCCATTGTTAACAACAAACCTTGTTGACCTCAACAACCCCTCCCCTTTTATCGAGGAAGGGGAAAGTTCAAGAAGTAACCTCCAAGAGGGATATGAACAAGATCAAGGGGGGTCTTTTGAATATGAGTCATATTATGAGGTAGCACCTTGGGACCATTTTGAGTCCGATAGCAATCACTCGTAGGTGACACCCATTGATGACTATCAGGAGAACTTCATGGCAATGTTCCCCTTTAATGTTCCGATCAGGCAATTACTACCTCCAGAGAATCCAGCCCTCTCGTAGAGAGTGGAATAACCCAAAAGGGACCAAATCAACTTGCTCAAACAAAATGAGCCTCCCATGTAGGCCATAAGGCCAAGTGATCCATCGAAGGAAGAAGATCCAAATATCTTCTTCAACATCGACTACCCGCATGCCAGATTTCTAGTTTTCATAGAGAGTGAGGATAGTGATCAAGAAACGCCTAGTGGGAGGTTATACCATTCAGAGGGGCACATAGTTGTTGGAGCCAATGAAGGCCTATGGATATCCGATAGTGACTATGATAATGAGACTGAGATGGTATATCTCAACCATATGAGGCAACAAGAATACCCCATAGACATCGATGATATGTTTGAACATCTAAATATGGGACCAATGCATAGGTGGCATTTAAACCAAGTACAGTTAAACCAAGTGCTTCATCCACCACTTCGGGCATATAGGGAGCACCTCCCACCTAGAGACCCTATAGGGCCATTAGTGCCAAGGGCAGACCCTATCCTTCTATCTGCACATAGGGCCGATCCTTTTGTGCCAGTACCCACAGATCTAGATCTAGGGTACAAGGATCACCAAGGATGTCTGAATCAACACCCACGCGGGAATGGAGACCAAATTCATTCCATCAACATGATCTCCATTGATTTAACCGCCCCCATATGCAATCCAACCGATCCAACATGACCATTGTATCTAGACCTAGATGCCATAGACTAGGATCGTGCTGACTCACCACCATCCCCATCGAGTACTGGCTTTGCAGTGAGATGTTTCATTTAACCCCGGAGACGGACTCGAGGATATCTTCCATGCTGAAGAGGAACCCGACGTTCCCAATGTAGATCTAAATTCAGCAAATGATATCCACCTGATCCCAACTCCACACCAGTTGGATGACGGATCCCACATGTTATTCGAAGAAAATATTGACGTAGACATCGGTTCTGTTGTGGCTGATCCACAACACACCCCAAAATTGGGGACCCACCTTTTTTGCATGCTTTCAAAGAAAATCTCGGTGACCCAGATGCTAAAAATCAAGAAAAAGGGGCAAAATTGCACAAGTGTAGAAAGTGTCACGAAATCGCGACATGTCGCGAAATCGCGACATGTCGCTGTCACGGCCGAAACCAGAAAAGTGTCGCGAAATCGCGACAAGTTGCTCCATCGCTGCCAAAAAATGAAAAGTGTCGCGAAATCGCGACATGTCGCAAAATCGTGGGTGAAAATGAGAAAGCGTAGCAAAATCGCGACATGTCACAAAATCGCGGGTCAAACCGGTCAAACGGGGCAGGAGGCAGAAAGGTGTCGTGAAATCACATGTCGCAAAATCGTGGTCAACGCAGTCAACGACAGTAGGTGGGAGAAAAGCGTAGCGAAATCGCGACGTGTTTGATTTTCGCGGCCCAGAGAGGAGAGAGAAAGATGAAGCAGAAAAGTGTCACGATATCGCGACATGTCACAAAATCGCGGGTCAAACCAGTCAAACAGGGTAAAGCAGAAAAGCGTCGCGAAATCGCGACAAGAAATGGCAAAGGAGCATGAAGAGGAAATATGTCGCGAAATCGCGACATGTCGCGTTTTCGCGGCTCCAAACGGCGAAGTTGTACGAACGAAAAGGGGAGATGGAAGAAAAAGGCGTAGCGAAATCGTGACATGTCACAAAATCACGGTCAACGTAGTCAATGGCAGCAGCTAAGCAGCCCGAGGTGGAAAAACATCGCGATTTCGCGACAGGAAAGCAGCGAAAAGACATGAAACAAAAAACATCACGAAATCGCGACAGAAACGAGCCGAGTTGTACGGAAAGCAAAATATGTTGCAAAATCGTGACATGTAGCGTTTTCATGGCCAAAACAGCAAGAGCAGTACAGAACAGAAAAGTGTTGTGATTTCGCGACAGAAAGCTTCCCGAGTGAAAGAAACGAAAAGGCATCGCGAAATCGCGACAGGTTGTAGCGAAAGAGGCGCGAAGTGAAAATCGGCGCGATATCGCGACAGCATGCAACAAAGGTGCCCGAAGTGAGAAAACGTCACGATTTCATGATAGGAAAGCAGCGAGGGCGTACGAAGGAGAAAAGCGTCGTGATTTCGTGACATGTCGCGAAATCGCGACATGTCACATTTTGGGGTTTTGTAGGCGTGATGGCAAGAAAGGCTGCTGACGAGGAAAACGTCACGATATCGCGACATGTCACGATTTCGTGACATGTCACGTTTTCGCGGCCAGGAAGACGGACAAAGCTGCATGCTATTTTTGGTCATGATTTACAGGGAGCCGTTACAGAACGTGCAGAAAGGTGCGGGACACGTGGCGTACAGGCTGCAGAAGCGTTACAGAGAAGATCAAACGTCTTAATGTCAAGCATAAAGCCAAAACACACGCAATCAAAGAAAGGTGAAACGAGCAGCCACTGGAAGATGAAACGAACCATCGTGGAAGGGGAATCAATTCAACAGCAAGTATAAATGCAGATGCACAGATTGGCACAGGGAGGGGGGAAACCGTTGGAGCAGAGTTGCAGTGCTAGAGGCCAGAGGGTCATTCTGGGCCTGCTTTAAGGCTGTTTTCCTTCCTTTTTGCTGGTTTTGAGAAAACCAGAGATGCTGCCATTGTAACTTGACATATTATTAATGTAGAGTATTCAGAAATTTGCATCTTGTTGGCAAGAAAGAAGGAGTTATTTTTTGCATGCATGTTTTAATGTTTATCTTTCCCTTTTTCAGATTTCTAGGCTTATAGATGAAGTTTAATGCAAGTTCTCTTGGTTGCTTCATGCGAATGTCTAAATCTGAAAAATAACAATAAACCCCCAGAGACCAACACTTAACTTATCTAGATTGTGCGTATTTTGCAGGTTCAATAGGTTAGGTTGCATGCATGGAAACCTCACATCTTCGGTTTTTCCAGGACGGGATGGCATCAAACTGAATGCAATTTTTAATTTCTTTTCTTTTGCATTTTATTATCTTTTGCTGTATTTTATTTTTCAGAAGCTCCAATTTTATTTTCAAGCATTAAAATAAAATAAAAAAATTAAAAAACTCCAAAATCCATAAATAATTCCTTCATGCTATTGCATTTCATCAATTTACATTTTGAAGTTACAGCATGGTCATTTGAGGATCAAATCACATTTACTTTATCAGGGTTCAATGAACAATCACTAAATTATCACAGTAAAATAAACCACAGTGCCCCTTGTTTTCAGTTACTTGCAACCACTAAGGTGTTCCAAGCATTTAAAATGAATATCTTCATTTAAGATTATTAATACACAGATGCAGAATGCTAACATAACAGGAACCTTGGAGAAGTTACATGTTTAATTTCTTTGCAAGCAGAGGATTTAGAACCCAAATCCTATCGGAGAGTGTGTTTTCACAATCGGGTGAAAATACCACTCAACAGATTGGCGCTAGAAGGAGGGCCTAAAGATGTTTATTTTATCATGATTTTTAGATGCTACGGGTTTTTAATTACTTAAGAGCTTTACATTGCTAAATATTTTAAGTACATTTTATTAGCATCTTCGGCCTCTAACACCACTCAACGGATTGGTGCTAGGAGGGCCGTACGGGTTTATTTTTAGTGTTATTTAAATTTAAATTTTTATGCTTTAGTTCTCTAACACTCAGCAGATTGTAAAAAGGACGGCCTGAATTTATTTACTTGTTCTATTTTAAGCAATTCAGGTATGTTGTATATTTTTCTGATTGTTCATACAGAATTAAGGTGATTTGATTTAATTTTTCAGAATTTTGGTCTCATGCAATTACTTTTCATTTGATTTTAATGAATACATCTCTTAGTTGATGCTAACTTGATTTTTTTTTTATATTGCAGGTTGAATATTCAACAGATTTGGTTCTAAAATTACATTTTAATTTCACTAATGGCAACACTTGAGGAGCAAAGGGTATCCCTGAGAGCTGAAATAACATCTCTAAGAGAGAGAATGGTATCAATGATAGAGGATCATTATGAGGGTTTATCTATACCTGTGGTACCCTATCATATTCCTAAAATGTTATTGGATTTTTTACGGTGTTTTAATCAAGAGGTGCCACTAGGATACTTGCAAAAACTGCATGTCTACAAGAATGCATTATGTCAATTCTAGATTTTCTATGAGGAGGTGGCTTGTAAGTTATTTGCATACATTTTGGATGATAGACCATTCTTTTGGTATAGCCAACTACCCATGGAGGTTAGGACTTCTTGGATACAATTAGAAGCAGCCTATCTTCATCATTTTGGTAATCAAGCTGACTTAGAAATATTGAAAAATCAATTTACCTCCATATGTAAAGAGTCTAATGAATCCTTGAGTCAATTCAATGGAAGATTTCGGGAATTGCACTCCCAAATGTGGGAAAATTTTAACACATTGGAAGAAGAAGCCATGGAAGTATACCTAGGAGCCATACACCCCACACTTGCTTCACTCATTGAGGAAAAACTGAGTGGTTTGTCCCTAGAGAAAATCCATGAGGTCTTAGAAGAGTTAGAACGACAAGGTCTTGAAGAAGAAAAGGCACAACATGTTCACATGAGAGATTGTTCTTTTGATGCCAACCTACACCAACCATCAAACATAGCACCCTCCACTCCAATGATACCTAAGGTGAGTGATCAAGGGGATGAATTTGAATACCCAAATTTTATGACCACCTTAGATGTAGTCCAAGAGGAGGTGCAAATTGCTAAGACAACATCCACTAGTGAGGATCATGTAGAGATACACGATTATCCGGAGGAAGGGGTTCTAAATTCAACAATGTTTGATATATGTGAACGGATGGAACCCACCATGGAATTAAATAAAGTGGTTGAAAGTGAAATGGAAAGAAAATTAATAAATGAATTTGAAGACATGATAGAGTTTCACCACTTGTTCTTGGAAGATACTATTGATGAGATGTGTAAAATTAAGGATCAAGAAATTCTTCACCCTCCAAATTATGATAATGAATCATGGGTTACTAATTTGGACAATGATAGCCTTATAAATTTGAATTCAAGAAATAACCCACTTTTGGAAATAATTGAACCATCTAAGGAAGGTGAAGATGAATTTGATGAGAAGCACATTGATGAATTGGAAGATGTTGAAGAAATAGTTGAACGTCACCACTTGATTTTGAAAGATGATTATTATGATGCTTGGAAGAAGTGGGAAGACTTCACTCTTTCCAAAGCTACTAATGAAACTTGTGTGCCAATTGATATGCAGGACGACATAATTGCCTACTCAAAGGAAGATATTACAACTCCTGTACAATTTGAGGATGTTTTGGAAGAGGGTTTCAAATCTCATCAAATTTTGGAAGATTATAATGATCCTATCGCCAAGGACAAAGAAGAAAAAGAATTTATGAATGAATCAAGAGATCATGTCACAAACATCATGGATTTTCATTCTATGGATTTGGATGACGATTTTTACAATGGTTGGGGGAGATATGATGATGCATTCTTTTCTCACATCCCTATAGATAAAACTCATATTTTACTTGATATGCGGGATGTTGAACCTTCTACATCATACGAAGATCTCATATTCACAAGATTTGAAAAGGGGACAAAATATAAATTCATTGAAAGTGTGGATGCAAGTTTGCATGATGATTTGGAGGATTCAAATGAAGAGATACCATGGATAGTGAACAAAGAATTAGAACCAAATGATAAAGAGATGGATCAATTGGAAGCAACTCAAATGAAGGATCATCAAAGAAGATTACTTGACATACACTTTGACCAAGAATGTTTGAGGACTGAAAAGGATGACCATATTTTGAATTTAAATAATGTTTATGGTGAAATGTCATTAAAGGTAAATGAAAAACAAGGTATAATTTTTAATCACACCTTTAATAACATTGTTTTAATGAATGGAAAAGAAGTTGATGCACTTGAATTGTTAAACCAAATTCATCAACAATTATTAATTGAATCTAGGATAAAAACTTTTAATGATCCTAATTTAGTAAATATCCTAGATGCTTGTAAATTGTTGCATAAATTGGATTGGCCTACAAATTTGGAAAATGATTTGGCTAAGAAATTTGTAGAAATAGGCTACTACTTACAAAATTGCATATTTGAAAAGGATAGCCTAATTCTAAATCAAGGAGGGAATTATGAAGATTATATTTTAAAGAATAGACATGATAAAATTGAAAATCATTTATTGTCTAATCATTCTAGTAATTTGATGCTCACCTATGGGAGTATTATTGGAACTAAATCAAATTGGTATGGTGAGCATGGCAAGTGGAAATTTGTTGCATTGTTTGGTCTGGTCTTGTTTGTGTTAGATTCCCACAACATTTGGCATGCATATCATGTCATATTTTTGTTGAAATGTTCTAATCATGTGTGGGATCCAGGAAAGTGATAATCCAAGCTTTGCATCATTTTGTATTATAGTGTACATTTGTATATAGATTTTGGTTTTTGGTTTTGGGTTTGTGTTTTCAAGTTTCATTTTGGGATTGCTATTTGGATTTGGATTTAAAGTTGTGTGTTTATTTGACATGTTTTGTTTGTCTATAAAAAAAAAAAAATGATGATGAAAAAGTTGCCTTGAGATGCTAACTTATGTTCTAGATCGGGAGAATATGAAACATTGGAATTGTCTTGTAAAAGCTCCACAAGTAACACAAACAATTTAATAATATCGTTTGAAACTTGTGATGCATGAAGTAGTCAGTTTTATATGGCAATATTTCATCCGCATTTCAAAGGACAATGCATTCATATTACATCTCACTTTGCAATACATGCCATCTTAGTTGCAAATGCATTTCAAATACAAATCATTAAAGTATGTCAAATCCTCTTAGGGTTGTGCTATCACATAAATAAGAAGAAAATCCTAAGGTTGGAAACTGAGTCTTGAGATATCTAGAACCAAGCACGTCTTATACATTAAAAAGGATCTTGAGCAAAATGATCAAAACCTAACTTGGAAGGAAAGGTTGGGCGAAAGAAGTATTTCAGGTCTATCCTATTTATGCAACATGATCCTTAAAACAGTGGTTTTGACCACTTCCATAGAGCTTAAAGCCTAAAATCAGAGTAGTAAGGATAGGGTTAAATCCTCATCGAACTTAGGTTGAGGATCCAATTCCCCAAAGCTTTGATTTGACCTACATGGAGTAGTAAGGATAGGGCATAAATTCTCATCTCGCTTAGGTTGAGAATCTGATTCCCCAAAGCTCTTATGTCTCATTTCATAATAAATCTTGGATTGGAAGGATCGTACTATTTGTCCTCTGCAAAGGATGGGTAGTCATCCCCAAGGTCTAAGCAACAAAATTAATATTTTCCATTTACATCTAAAGTTTGGATTGGAAGGATCGTACTACATGTCCCTAACAAGGATGGGTAGTCATCCCTAAGGTCCAAAGAAATGAAGATAAGTTTTGGATTGTGGGGTTAAGTATGCCCATGCATGGCAACATGTCTTGTCTAAAAAACAAGACCACTGATTGTCCAAAGGGTTAGACTAGCATGACCATTTCTTCCATAATTGGTTAAATTATTTTGCTCAAAGTGAGGTAATGAACTCTAAATCAGAATAGTAAGGATAGGGTTAAACTCCCATCTTGGTTAGGTTGGGAGTCTGATTCCCCAAAGTTCTGATTTCACATTCACTTGCACATGGGTTCAAGATAGTAGGGACTCATAACCAACTTTGGGATATAATAAAGCAATTAATTAAGTGGATCCTAAGAGGGTTTGGCAATCTTGAATGTTTGTGTATGATACTAGAAGAAAGACTATGCCTTTTATAAAAGCAAAATCTCTTAGCATATTTATTAGGTTACACAAATCATTCACAATCTCACATATGCATTCATGTAAAACTGACAATGGAATGTTGATCAATTTCAAACGATAGGGAATGAAAACACATTGCACACACCGAGCTAATACTTGATGATTCGATGATTCATGTACTTCGATCTTTGGGCATTTGTTTATATTGCTTATGTGCTAACGCATGTTTTTCGAGTTTATATATGTTTCCAGGTTGGGTTCTCACTAAAATGCTCAAGAGCATTTGACAAGAGAGTCGCCATTTGTTGTGGCTGATCCACAACACACCCCAAAATTGGGGACCCACATTTTTTGCATGCTTTCAAAGAGAATCTCAATGACCCAGATGCTAAAAATCAAGAAAAAGGGGCAAAAATGCACAAGTATAGAAAGTGTCGCGAAATCGCGACATGTTGCACTGTCGCGGCCAAAAATAGAAAAGTGTCGCGAAATCATGACATGTTGCTCCGTCGCGGCCAAAAATGAAAAGTGTCGCGAAATCGTGACATGTTGCAAAATCGTGGGAAAAAATGAGAAAGCGTAGTGAAATCGTGACATGTCGCAAAATCGCGAGTCAAACTGGTCAAATGGGGCAGGAGGGAGAAAGGTGTAGCGAAATCGTGACATGTCGCAAAATCACGATCAACGCAGTCAACGACAGCAGGTGGGAGAAAAGCGTAGCAAAATCGTGACGTGTTTGATTTTCGCGGCCCAGAGAGGAGAGAGAAAGACGAAGCAAAAAAGTGTCACGATATCGTGACATGTCGCAAAATCGTGGGTCAAACCAGTCAAACAGGGCAAAGCAGAAAAGCGTCGTGAAATCGTGACAAGAAATAGCAAAGGAGCATGAAGAGGAAATATGTCACGAAATCGTGACATGTCGCGGTTTCACGGCTCCAAAACGGAAGTTGTACGAAACAAAAAAGGCGTAGCGAAATCGTGACATGTCACAAAATCATGGTCAACATAGTCAACGACAGCAGCTAAGCAGCCCGAGGTGGAAAAACGTCACGATTTCACGATAGGAAAGCAGCGAAAAGACATGAAACAAAAAACGTCATGAAATCGTGATAGAAACGAGCCGAGTTGTACGGAAAGCAAAATATGTCACGAAATCGTGACATGTAGCATTTTCGCGGCCAAAACAGCAAGAGCAGTACGGAACAAAAAAGTGTCACGATTTCACGATAGAAAGCTGCCCGAGTGAAAGAAACGAAAAAGCGTCGCGAAATCGTGACAGGTTGTAGCGAAAGAGGCGCGAAGTGAAAATCATCGCGATATCGCGACAGCATGCAGAAAAGGTGCCCGAAGTGAGAAAGCGTCGTGATTTCGCGACAGGAAAGCAACGAGGGCGTACGGAGGAGAAAAGCGTCATGATTTCGTGACATGTCACATTTTCGCTGGGCGTGACGGCAAGAAAGGCTGCTGACAAGAAAACGTCGCGATATCGCGACATGTCGCGATTTCGCGACATGTCACGTTTTCGCGGCCAGGAAGACGGACAAAGCTGCATGCTATTTTTGGTCATGATTTACAGGGAGCCATTACAGAACGTGCAGAAAGGTGCGGGACACGTGGCGTACAGGCTACAGAAGCGTTACAGAGAAGATCAAACATCTTAATGTCAAGCATAAAGCCAAAACACACGCAATCAAAGAAAGGTGAAACGAGTAGCCACTGGAAGATGAAACGAACCGTCGTGGAAGGGGAATCAATTCAATAGCAAGTATAAATGCAGATGCACAGATTGGCATAGGGGGGGAAAACCGCTGGAGCAGAGTTGCAGTGCTAGAGGCCAGAGGGTCATTCTGGGCCTTCTTTAAGGCTATTTTCCTTCCTTTTTTCTGGTTTTGAGAAAACCAGAGATGCTGCCATTGTAACTTGACATATTATTAATGCAGAGTGTTCAGAAATTTGCATCTTGTTGGCAAGAAAGAAGGAGTTATTTTCTGCATGCATGTTTTAATGTTTATCTTTCCCTTTTTCAGATTTCTAGGCTTATAGATGAAGTTTAATGCAAGTTCTCTTGGTTGCTTCATGCGAATGTCTAAATCTGAAAAATAACAGTAAACCCCAGAGACCAGCACTTAACTTATCTGGATTGTGCGTATTTTGCAGGTTCAATAGGTTAGGTTGCATGCATGGAAACCTCACATCTTCGGTTTTGCCAGGACGGGATGGCATCAAACTGAATGCAATTTTTAATTTCTTTTCTTTTACATTTTATTTTCTTTTTTCTGTATTTTATTTTTCAGAAGCTCCAATTTTATTTTCAAGCATTAAAATAAAATTAAAAAATTAAAAAACTCCAAAATCCATAAATAATTCCTTCATGCTATTGCATTTCATCAATTTACATTTTGAAGTTACAGCATGGTCATTTGAGGATCAAATCACATTTACTTTATCAGGGTTCAATGAACAATCACTAAATTATCACAGTAAAATAAACCACAGTGCCCCTTGTTTTTAGTTACTTGCAACCACTAAGGTGTTCCAAGCATTTAAAATGAATATCTTCATTTAAGATTATTAATACACAGATGCAGAATGCTAACATAACAGGAACCTTGGAGAAGTTACATGTTTAATTTCTTTGCAAGCAGAGGATTTAGAACCCAAATCCTATCGGAGAGTGTGTTTTCACAATCGGGTGAAAATACCACTCAACAGGTTCTGATCCAATGAATCCACAAATCATCAAGTTGGGGGTAAGTCTATCCCCCGAAGAGCAAACTGATTACATTACCCTTATCAAAGAGAAGAAGGAGGTTTTTGCATGGTCCTACAAAGACATACTGGGGCTAAACCCGCAGCTAGTCACAGATAATATAACATTTGATCCGACAGTCAAACCAGTCAAGAAAAAGCTACGTAAGATGCACCCAACAGTGGCCTTAATGGTCAAACATGAGCTACAAAATTTTTTTGATGCATAATTTTTCATCTGTATATATTACCCATCATGGCTTTCCAACATGGTACCCATCAAAAATCCTGACGGGAGGATTTGCATATGCACCGATTTGCAAGATTTAAACAAAGCGAGTCCCCAGGATGATTTCCCCTTGCCTAGCATTGACGCATTGGTAGATGCTACAGCAGGCCACAAAATGCTTTCCCTCATGGATGGTTTTTCGAGATATAACCATATTTGTATCAATCTCGATGATCAACTAAAAATGGCATTCACGATGCCTTGGGGGACATTTTGTTATAAGGTCATGCCCTTTGGCCTTAAAAACGCTAGCACCACCTACCAACGCGCTATGACATACATCTTCCATGATCACATGCATAAAAATTTGGAAGATTATATGGATGATTTGTTGGCCAAATCTCTTTTGCACCAAAATCATCTCGATGACTTATGCAAGATCCTTGATCGCCTCATCGAACACAAGGTTAGGCTAAACCCCAAGAAGTGCGTATTTGGCATCACATCTAGAAAACTCTTGCATTTCGTAGTCTCAAAATGAGGCATCGAGGTAGATCCAAATAAATTCAAGGTAATCTTTGAAATGCTTCCCCCAACCACCATCAGGCAGCTCAGAAGCTTGCAAGGCAAGGTCGCATCGATCAAGCATTTCATAGCGTAATTATCTGACAAGTGTCGACCCATGAATAAATTATTACACAAGGGGGTAGCATTTCATTGGGATGATGAGTGCCAGTCAGTCTTCGATGACATCAAACAATACTTGGCTTTGCTGCCAGTATTGGCACCACCTATACCAGGAGTGTCATTCTATATATACATCTCAGCTACTGAGGTGGCACTGGGCACCATGCTAGCCTAGAAAATAAATTACATAAAGAATAGGCTAATTATTATCTCAGCCACACCCTGGTCAGTTATGAACTTAACTATGCATACATTGAGAAGCTATGCTTGGCGGTGGTATTTACCACCAAAAAGATATGCCATTACATGTTGAGAAATACGATGTATGTTGTGTCTAAGGAGAATCCATTACGATACATGATGAGTCGTACTTATCATAGTAGTCACATGGCGAAATGGATCATGTTGTTGACGGAGTTTGACATCGAATTCATTGGACTAAATTCCATCAAATGTCAAGTCTTCACCGATCAACTAGTAGAGGCTCCTTTCAAAGATGATCAGCCTTTGATCATAGAGCTACCCAATGATGGGGTCTTCCATGTCTCAAAATTGATAGATTCTGATGATCCTGAGTCATAGGCCAACATAACCTTATTTTTTGATGGTTCTAAATGTGAGCAAGGGGCTGGCATGGGAATCATGTTTGTCACACCGCAAGGGGCTCCAATGCCTTTATCATTTGAACTTGATTTCTCATGCACCAATAACAATGTTGAATATGAAGCCTTGCTCATAGGTCTTTAGACATCCATCACCATAAACATCAAATGCTTGAATATCTTTGGTGATTCACTGTTAATTGTCAACCAAGTGAAAGGGATATTCCAATGCAAATGCTTAGTTCTGCAGGCCTACAAAGCCCTTGTGGATAAATTCCTCGCAAATCTTGAATGGTACGACATCGAGGCACTCCCTCAATCATCAATTTTTTTTGCGGACACTATGGCCTCCTTGGGGTCACTAATCCCGTAAGAAATTTCTGGTGAGATGACAACCATTCAAGTCAAAATGTTATCACAATCCACGATGGAGCGTGCAAGCTCTGACATAACTCCAGGAATCCACCTGATCCAGATTGAACCATATCAGGATAGGTTCTCTCGAATCCATGATAGTCTGAATCACGCCAACTAGGGGTCTTTGTTCTCTCCAACCCCTCTTAATAGCAACACAACACTATTTTTACAAGTTCTTTCCTGCTCAACTTTTGCTAGGGACGAACTTCAAAAGGGATCGGCCATTCATACCATCGAGGTTTCTGATCAGCAGAACTAGTACACACCCATAAGAGACTATCTCAAGTTAGGTAGCCTCCCAATTGGATTGTTGTATGCCATGAGAAGATAATTCAAACAGAAAGCTACAAAACATGTCTTGCTAGGAGACATTTTATATTGTCAGATCTATGAAGGAATCCTCCTTCGTTGCTTGGACTAGCAGGAGTCCACTTGGGCAATCACCCAAGCACATGATGGTACATGTTGTGGCCACTTCAGTGGTATGGCCATCGCAAAGTGCATTATTGGCCATATTTAGAGCAATATTGTTGCGCATATGTGCAAAAGTGCATGAAGTGTCAACACCATGCTAACTTGACACACGTACCTTCTCAGGCCTTGCAACCGATCCAATCGGCTTGGCCATTTTTGTAGTGGGGCTTAGATCTCATCAAAAAGATATCCCCTACATCGTCAAGTTGTTACACGTTTATCATAACGGCCATAGAGTACTTCACTAAGTGGGTGGAAGCAATTCCTCTTACCTCTACGACTGGGCCCCGCATTGCAGAGTTCATTTTACATAACATCATATGTCATTTTGGTATTCCATCCAAGATCATCTTGGATAATGGGACGTCATTTAAGAACAAAGATGTGCGTGCTTTGACACCAAAATACAAAATTTAGCACAAATTTTCAACACCCTATTATCCACAGGCAAATGGGCAAGCAGAGGTGTCAAACAAAATGCTAGTTGCCATCCTTAAAAATATGGTCACAAATAGTCATAAGGATTGGCACATCCAAATACCACTTGCCCTATGGGCTTATCGCACTAGCATTTGGATGCCCACTGGGGCAACTCCATTTTCGCTAGTGTATGGCTCCGAGGCAGTCATGTCTCTCGAGTTGGAAATACCCTCTCTACGCATATCAATGCAAGAGTTCATCAATGTTGACATTGCATGGCAGGCCTGGTTAGACCAGCTTATGTTACTCGATGAATGATGTGTCAATGCTCTCGAGTATTTACGTATCTATCAAGAGTGACTTAAAAAAAAAAAAAACATAAAAGTTCACCTGAGGGACTTTTAGGTCGGTGACCTAGTCTTAAAAGAGAACCAACAAAATTCTAACTTGCCACCCCATTTAAGGGACAAGTTCACGGAAAATTGGTTAGGTCCTTATGTAATCGATAGTAAAATAGGACCTAGAACATACCGGCTCGCCTCTCTTAAAGGAATCAAGGAACTAGAACCCTTGAACATCAGTCATTTGAGGCCATTCAACATTTAGAGAGCCATGGCCCACTCCAAAAGCTCCAAGGATTCCCACAATCGCTTGGTCAACCAAACGTCCCAAAGGTATCCATAATCCCTTTGGTCAAACCAAAAGCCCCAAGGGTTCTCGCCACCGCTTGGTCACCCAAAATTCCCCAAAGGTATCCATAATCTCTTTGGTCAAACCAAAATCCCCAAGGGTTCTCACCACTGTTTGGTCACCCAAAATGCCCCAAAGGTATCCATAATCCCTTTGGTCAAACCAAAAGCTCCAAGGATTCCCGCAATCGCTTGGTCAACCCAAAACACCCCAAAGGTATCCATAATCCCTTTGGTCAAACCAAAAGCTCCAAGGGTTCCCACAATCGCTTGGTCAGCCAAATGTCCCAAAGGTATCAATAATCCCTTTGGTCAAACCAAAAGCTCCAAGGATTCTCGCAATCGCTTGGTCAACCTAAAACACCCCAAAGGTATCTATAATCTCTTTGGTCAAACCAAAAGCCCCAAGGGTTCTCGCCATCGCTTGGTCACCCAAAATTCCCCAAAGGTATCCATAATCCCTTTGGTCAAACAAAAATCCCCAAGGGTTCTCACCACCGCTTGGTCACCCAAAACGCCCCAAAGGTATCCATAATTCCTTTGGTCAAACCAAAAGCCCCAAGTGTTCTTGCCATCGCTTGGTCACCCAAAATGCCCCAAAGGTATCCATAATCCCTTTTGTCAAACTAAAAGCTCTAAGGGTTCTCCCAATCGCTTGATCAGCCAAACACCCCAAAGGTATCCATAATCCCTTTGGTCAAACCAAAAGCTCCAAGAGTTCCCACAATCGCTTGGTCAACCAAAAACACCCCAAAGGTATCTATAATATCTTTGGTCAAACCAAAAGCTCCAAGGATTCTCGCCACCGCTTGGTCACCCAAAATTCCCCAATGGTATCTATAATCCCTTTTGTTAAAACCTCCAAGGATCCGTAAGAATCACTTGGTCCACACCCATTCGGGTTAAACAAACCATAACGAATATTCAAAAACAAAATATAATCAAAAATAACAAAAAAATTGCATCTCACTTTCATGCATAATCTTAAAAATCAAAACATAAAAAAAAGTTGCATTAGGAATCGCATACATACATTGCATATTTGCTGGTCATACATGTCAAATGCACCATAGACTATAATTACTCGGCAATTCCATCATTCTCCACATTTGTCCATTTTGTAAATGATCCAACAAAAATAAAGCCATTCGCATTTTCGCCATATCATAGTCAGTTGTCTTCTAATGTCTTTAAGGTTTTCATCATTTTGCTGTCTTTAGATTTCTAGCCAAATGTTGTACAAAGTCAAACCGATCTTTACAAGGTAGAGTTTTACTTGGATCATGCCTTGTTACATAGCATCCCAATACAAGCTTAAAACACATAAAAATTCCCAAGTTGTGTGAACGAAATATGAAACCTACATAGCGGTCTAGGATGCCATAAGTGAAATGTTATCTTGTTTATCCCCCTGTGCGAATGACCCTAAGAATACTGAGAATTGGCAAAAGGACAAAAAAACTTCCTTCAATTCCCCAAAATAAACAGTGGTTTTCACCACTACAAAGAATTCAAACTCCAAACATCAATCTCAAAAGTGCACAAATAAAAAATCACAAGAACACAGTTATTATAATCACTGATCACAATCTCGAGCTCAAAAAAAATAAACAGTAATTATCATCACTATTGAGAAAATATCCCACTAAAAGAGAGATTCCTTCAATTCCCCAAAATAAATAGTGGTTTTTACCACTACAAAGAATTCCAACTCCAAACATGAATATCAAAAGTGCACAAATCAAAAAGCACATGAAATAGATTCTAATCACTGCTCAAAATCCAAGCTCAAACAAAATAAACAATGATTATCATCACTACTGAGCAAATAGCCCATTAAAAGTGAAAGAATGAGGATACAAAAGCAAAAAGGAAACACCAAGTGCGATGCAAGCGAAGCCAAAGATAACACTAAATCCTATGAATTGAAAATGCATGAAAGGAGAGAAACATAAACGAATCGAAACTAGATAGAAAGAAAATATGGAGTACAACCCTTTTTATTAATTTGCTTTAAAGCTCGGTTACAACACGTCTCCTCCCTTTTCAGGGGCTAGGAGCATTAAATAAGGTTTCGTTACACCATGGGTGGTATGCCTTCTTCCGCATGCCCACATGTAAAATGGGTGGACCAAATGTTGTCGCCGCTTGCATGAAAGGGTCTTTGATTCTTTGCTGCTCCTCCGGTGTCAAGATCTTGCGTTCAAAGAAGCAGAAAACAATCAGTAGCACCTGCAGATGAAATGAAACATGCAAGCCCGGGGACTACGATTAGTGCATGCAAAAAGATAAATAAAATGACAACTAAAAGAGATCTAAATAAGCTAAAAAATTGACAAAGGCATGAGAACATCATCGGGAAGGCACTGCAAAAAGAACAGTTAGAAAATTCGCCACGGATTTCTAATCACTCCAGGGTGGGACGATTAGACCT
This sequence comes from Wollemia nobilis, assembly GCA_028583015.1. Classification (NCBI taxonomy): domain Eukaryota; kingdom Viridiplantae; phylum Streptophyta; class Pinopsida; order Araucariales; family Araucariaceae; genus Wollemia; species Wollemia nobilis. Next base: position 13,319,857 of record JAQPPZ010001063.1, read on the forward strand.
GCAACAAAATGTCAGAAAGCACTGTCCCAAATGTCCCATCCAAGAGGCTCCAAATCACCTGCAAAGTTGGGGGTTAGGTAAAATGGGGTATTTTGGAAAGACCCAAAAGGTCATATTTTTCCAATTCGGCCTCTATCGTCGGGAATTTGATGATGCTACCTGCATGTTAGCAAAAGCGATAAATAACAAAAACATGATCAAAATTGCTCAAAATTACATGAAATTTGAATGCAAGCCTATCTAAGCAACCTAGAATAAAATGCAAAAATAATAGAACTAAAATCTGCTATATATTTCTAATCACTCCGGGGTGGGGCGATTAGGACTACAACAGTGCGGGGGCGCTCGGGGGCAGGACGCCCAACGTTTGGGGCCTGATTTTGGCACAAATCCACTTGGGATGGGTCCAAAACCTCTTATGGGGTGTTTTCAAAAAATTTTGGTGGAATACTGTGGCCAAATATTGGGTTTGGGGTCCAGATTGTGCTTCCAATAACCACCCAATGACCTCCCTTTCAAAAGAGAGATCAAGGATGTGAAAGGCACAATTAAAAGTGAGTATGGAAAATGACAGCACTTCGTTGCTCAAAATGCTCCTTCTCTGTATATCTTTGGGGTGAGAAGACTCACCATTTTATAGACCTGATAGTCTCTGTGTATGAGCATGCAGAGGCGCCACTTAGCAATCATGCCTTTCCAAGGGGAGAAGATTCCTCCCTGATTAAGGGCTCCATGACTGCCTCGGTAACTACCTCTAGCACTCCAAAATGTTCACTCGCACTCCCATGCAATGAAGGGGGAGTTAAGTGGTGTACCTGGGCTGCCATTTGTTGAGATTTGACCTTTTGCCCATCAAACTTGCTATTCGCCCCACCTTGGAGTGAATACTACTAATCGTCCCTGGGTGGAATGAATACCAGTTTGTAATTGTCCCTGGGTGGAATGAATAAGAAGTAGAGTGCTTGAGAGGTGCCAAATCAATCTCTGACCTTCAAAAACTATTGTGAGAGTGGTTAGGGCCACTGTTTAACCTTTGGGGGCTGCCCTAGGGGCTGTGTGTGTCAATGCGATCAATGTTTGTAGCCACATAATCGGATTGGTGTTGTTTTGGTGTCTACATATGCCCCTTTTTGGGATGCGCTGTGCGTGGTGCATGTTAGCGTATCTTTATTAATAGTTGTTATTACAATTATGTTGGGATATTAGGGAATTATATTGTTAGGCTATTGTTAGTTTAATTTTATTATTCGGCACTATGCAGTTAGCTCGATCCATTCTATTCGGGCTAATCTAGGCCTAAGTTGTACTACTTAATCTATGTTTGATTAATGAAATGTGTTCGCTTATCTTACATGGTATCAGAGCGGGTGTGAGGAGCAGACCTCGCTCCGATTACGAGCTTACCACCACCACCGCTGGAGTTGGAGCTGGAGTCGGCCCATAGCTATTTTGAGGCATGCTTCTCGAGGTGGCCCGCAACACTCCGTGGAATGGATCCTGAAATGGTGGCCCATAGACTCGTATCCCAAGGTACGGCGACCCATAGGCCCGATAGCTCCTACCACAAGGTGGCCTTAGGAGAGGGCCCGCAAGCCCACGTCACCGACGACCACAAGAGACGGCCCGTGGGTCCGACAGTGGACCGTGGTGACAGAGATTCGGCCATCGGGATCTGTGAGGGCAGGAGTGCCCTCTGATCATCGATGACTGCTACTATTGCCCCCATGGGTCTAGCGCATAGCTAGGAGGGCAAGCGCACCCTCCCAAGCAGGGATCGGACCCAAACCCAAGGGCAGGAGCGCCCTCAGGTCTGATAAACCCTGACAAGAGGACCCCTAGGAAGCTTGGACCGATCAGCAAGGGCAGGCGTGCCCTCCGCCAGATCTGACAAGACCCGATAAGCAAACTCTTGGGCATGGATCTCGAGGCTCAAACTCAAACCTTGACACACAAACTTGATGGCACCCATGTGCGCTCGGGCACAGATCCTAAGGCACTGACTCAGAACATGACACGTGGTAACCAGACGTGACCCCGGGTACAGATACTGAGGCATTGACGTGGTGGACAACCACTGGACCTGGACCAAACATGACACGTGGTGGACAGCCAGACCTTGATCGGACTCGACAAGTGGCAGACTGTCACTAGACCTGACATGTGGGTGACACGTGGCGGACTGCCACGCGCCACCCGACCAGACCGGTCATGCCACATGGCGGTGACCAAAAGGTTTGCAGTGGGGGGACTGACTGCCCGCAGGGCAGTCAATTGTTAAAGGGCTTGAAAGCCCTTTTAAGGCCCAACATTTCCTCCACGCGGGCAATGTGGGATTAATCCCACAGTTTCCCCGCCCGCGCGAGGAGTGAAGGGAAAGGGAAACTCCTTCCCTTCCCTTCACGTCGGGGCAGCTAGCCCGACCGGCCGCGAGGCCAGCGCTAAGGCGCTGCCCGATGGGAGGTCGGTGTTTCAAGCCCTGTCGGGGCCAAACCAAGGTAAATTTTTTTTTTATTTTTTGCATTTTTTAGTTAAGTTTTTTTTATTATTTTTTTTAATAATTTAAACTTTGAACATATGTTTTTTTTATTAAATCAATTTTTATTTAAATATTTAAATTGATTTATTTAAAAGATATATTGTTTAGTTTTTTAATTATTAATTAAAATGATTTATTAAAACTTTTCTTAAACTATTGCAAATTAAAAATTAAAGAAATATTTTTTGCAACTTTGATATTTAAAGGTGCTAGTGTTTTCTCACCAAATGGAGATATAAGACATAACTAGAGCACATTTTTTTTGTTGCAAATTTGACAAACTCTTCTCAAACCTTGTTAGTTTTGCAAAATCCAAGAGGGACACAATAATAGACATTTGATTCTTTCTTGCACAAATAGCAAACAAGGAGACTGAATTTTTTTTGTAAAATTCAAAGGCAAAGTGTGCATTTGTTTTCTCCAAGGGGGGATATAAGACATAAAATTGCACATTTTTTTTTTGCAAAAATTTGAGAAGAAATTGTAACCTTGGGTCCATCAAAAACTAAGTCATTTGTCGACTAGTTCTGGAAGCCTTCCAAATGCGGGTCGTGTGTCGACTTGTCTTGGAAGGAGTGCTCAAAATTGTTAATTTTGCAACATAGAGGGGGGAAGACAACATTGTACTTCTTTTGCAAAATTGGAAAACAAAGTAGGAGATATAAAAATATCATTTTTTGCACAACACAAAACACACATTTTGTTGCAAAAATTAAAAGGTGCATTTTCGATTTTACTCGACACCTTTATTGGCAAATTAGGTGCATTTTCGGTTGCATCCGACACCTAAGTGATAAGCATTTATTTTTAGCTGTACATTTGTTAGGTGTGATTGTACAGTTTATTGAACTGTTTTGCTGTACGTTTATGCATTGCTGTATAGTTTGGTTGTTTTTTTGTTATCATGTTTTTTTTTAATGTTTTGCTGTTTTTGTTTTGCAGGTGGTGAAGAGCCGGTACCGTCAGCCGACGGTGTTCTCTGACACCCGGGAGGCGCTAACTTTGGTGGACTGGGAGTGGCTTGATGCCCTTGGGCTCAAGCATGTGACGCGACTAGAGCCTGTGGTGGGGGATCGGGCATACCTGACCGTGTTGATCAACCTATGGGATCCCCGCACCAATACCTTCCATCTCCCAATAGGGGAGATGACAGTGACTCTCGAGGATGTCTATCAGATTCTATGGATTTTGATAGATGGGCTTCCTATCAGGACGATGCCACATGATCAACGGATGACAGTGCTGACATGATGCTTCGGTCATGGGGAGGAGTTGGGTGTGGATAGCCCGATGGAGAGGGCAGAGGGCGACTACCAGATTGGTGGCATTTTGGTACAGTGGTGGCTAGAGAGGGGCGTGTTGGGAGTGAGGCACGCATTACTGATGAGCCTCATTTCCAACATGCTGCTGCCCGACTCTTCAGGTGTGAGGTTCCCGTGGAACCTACTGGAGGTGGTCTTCAGGCTGGTGGAGTGTTCGATGGAGGTACCCTTGATTATGAGGTGGGGGCAGACACTACTAGCACAGCTCATCATGGCACAGCTCTATGATGAGCTGTACAAGGTTCGCTGCCAAACAAGAAAGGGTATTGGATGCAGTTACCTGTTGCAGTGCTGGGCGTGGCAGCACATAGCTGTGGAGAGGCCGATGGGGTTGTCGTGGACGACTCGGGCAGAGATGGTTGATAGAGAGATAGGGTATGCGACACTGTGGCATAGGTCAGAGGAGCGGGGGCATAGTCGGCGATGGGCAGGTGTCGTGGGGCACTATGCTGATGCCTTCTCGTGGCTTGCTCCTAGGGAGGTAGTCTGGCGGCCATACCTGGATTGTCTAGCTTGGCCTAAGGCTGGGGAGTGGCTCCGACGGGTTCGTAGGGGGAGGTGGCTGATCGGGCGGCACGGGACCGAGCAGGAGTTCTTCTCGTATGTCCGGGTGACACGATAGTTTGGGGTGTGCCAGGGATTGCCTGGGGAGCCCTTGATCTATCGGCATCAGGGTGACGAGAGGACACTGGACTGGCCGATCATTGAGCCGTTGGGTGAGGATTCGGATACGGTGATTGACGTCCCAAATGTGGATGACATCGGGGTTACTACTGAGTACGAGCAGTGGTGGACATTGCAGCGATGGCGAGGCGAGGGGCCTCTAGGAGGGGCAGATGTGGTAGCAACAGGCGGGGAGGGTGGAGAGGCACCAGGAGAGGTTTGGGGGGTTCTTGAAGAATAAATATAGTAGATGTTGAACTTTGGGGGGATGATTTTGGGATTCCGAAGTAGCTGGATACGTAGGACATCCTAGAGTAGTGGGAGCTGGAGCAGCCCGTAGTCCTGGATATGCCTATGCACCAGGCTATCCCGGAGGGTGTGGAGGTGAGGGATCACGCTGAGATAGCATGATTGGAGGATCTGCTTCAGAGACGAGATGAGGAGCTTGGGGAGGCTTTGCAAGAGAGGGATCTCCTACGGACTCAGTTGGTTGAGTGGGAGAACGCATTTGCTACGTACCATCGAGTGGGATGGGGACATAGATGCTACATGGGAGAGGGATCTCCTACGAACTCAGTTGGCACAGCACGATGATGTAGTGGCTATGTACCGTCGATGGGAGGTGAAGTGGTTTTGACATCAGATGGATTTGGAGGGAGAGATTATCCACCTCGGTGGGTGGTTACCTGAGCTCCCTAGAGGTGGGTCTTCGCGTCGGATGAGAGACAGTGATACTGAGCAGTCGGCATCGTCTCATCGTAGGTGGTTGGATGAGGGGGGCGCTAGTGGGCGTGATGTGGGGGCTAGCAGTAGCCGCCTTGAGAGGTCGCATAGGACCCACACCACGGGGGGTAGTTCTCGTCGCACCGATCCTGCGTGATCATGGTGGTCGATGCCCTAGGCTTGGGGGTGTTTGAAATTTTGTTTTTTTGTGAGGTCAGAGGACCGGTTTATTGTAGCCTATGGGCATTTTGATGATATATATATACATGAATTTTCTTTTTGGTTATACACTTGTCATGATTTATTTTTTTTGTTTATGCACATTTATTTATGATGATGTATGCATGTGGTATTATGAATGTGATGTTTCTAATTATATGATGTATGCATATGGAATGAATGAAATGAGTTGTTGATAACTCGTTGATGGCACCATAGACTGTACAAGATTTATTGGCTTTTTGTACTTATGTGATGGCTTTATGGAATGACTTTGCATGTATGAATTTTGTTTTGGTATTTTTCATATTTTCTGATGTTGATGTAAGTAATGAAATGTACCAGTTGTTTTAAAATGTAGTTAAGGTTTTCTGAGATTCAGATGTGTTAACTAACTAGCCAAGACTGTACATTTATTTCATAAGATTTTTTGAACAAGGTACGAATCAGACTTGAGTTTGACCAAGTTATTTCACATCCTTATGTGTGCAATTGAATTCGTTTATGTGGTATTTGTCAGGATACCACCAGTTCCAGATAGGCTGTCAACCAAACCTGTACTGAGGATCCCCTAATTAGCTCCACTAACTCCTTTGTTGTATTTAGTTAGATTAATCTGTGGTGCTATCTAGGATACCATGAGCTAGCTCATCCACATGCAAACATTGATCTGCACACAATTTAATGTGACAGATATATCGTCATGCGGGAGGTTTTGCCACCAGTGACCGATAGGCTATCCACCAAACCGGTACTGAGGTTCACCTCATGACCTTCTGAATGCTGAGAGTTCCAGGGATTCAAGTTCGACTCCCTTCTTTTCTTCAATTGTATTGGGATACTTGCTCGTCTATAGTGATAAAAATCACTATTTATTTTTGTTTTTTTCTTTTGAGCAAGGGATTTGAATATTGAGTGATGAGAATCACTATTGCTTGTGCCTTTTGATGTATGCACTTTGGTTTTGATGTCAAATTTTGGAGTTTTGACTTTTGCAAAAAAAAATTGTTTGATGTTTGCAACTTTTTGAGAACTTGGGATTCTTGGGGAATTGGGTAGGGAAGATGCTTGTCCTTTTGCCAACTCTCAGCATTCTTGGGGTCATTCGCATAGGGGGATGAGCAAGATAACCTTTTCACTAGATGGTATCCTGGATTGCTTTGCAGGTTTCATCTTTCATTCACACAACTTGGGAATTTTTATGTGTTTTAACTTGTGTTGGGATGCTACGTAACGAGGTGTGATCCAAGTAGAACTCTACCTTTGTAAAATCTATCTGACTTTGTACAGTTTTTGGCTAGAAATTTAATGACAGCTTGAATGACGAAAACTCTAGATACATTAGAAGACAACTGACTATGATGTTGCCAAAATATGTATGGCGTTTATGTTTGCTGCATTATTTTCAAAGTGGAAAAAATATGGAGAATGATGGAATTGCCCGTAATTACAGTCTATGGTACCTTTGACTTGTATGATCAACAAATGTGCAATGTATGTATGCGATGTCTGATGCAGTTTATTATTTTTTGTATTTTAATTTTTATGAGTATTCATGAAATTGAGATGCAATATTTTTTTTGTTATTTTTGATGATTTTATTTTTTTGTTTGTTTTTTGAATATTTGTTTTTGACCAAGCAATTGTGGGAATACTTGGAGCTTTTGGGTTGACCAAAGGGTTTATGGATGCCTTTGGGGCATTTTAGGTGGACCAAGCGATTGTGAGAATCCTTGGAGCATTTAGGGTGACCAAAGGGATTATTGATACCTTTGGGGCATTTTTAGGTTTGATCAAGCGATTTGTGAGAATCCTTGGAGCTTTTTGGGTTTGACCAAGCGATTGTGAGAATCCTTGGAGCTTTTGGTTTGACCAAAGGGTTTATGGATACCTTTGGGGTATTTGGTTTGACCAAAGGGATTATGGATACCTTTGGGGCATTTGTGGGGTTGACCAAGTGATTATGGGAATCCTTGGAGCTTTTGGGTTTGACCAAGCGATTGTGAGAATCCTTGGAGCTTTTGGTTTGACCAAAGGGATAATGGGCACCTTTGGGCATTTGGTTTGACCAAAGATTATGGATGCCTTTGGGCTTTTGGTTGACCAAGCGATTATGGGAATCCTTGGAGCTTTTGGGTTTGACCAAGCGATTGTGAGAATCCTTGGAGCTTTTGTTTTGACCAAAGGGATAATGGGCACCTTTGGGGCATTTGTGAGGTTGACCAAGCGATTATGGGAATCCTTGGAGCTTTTGGTTTGGGCTATGGCTCTTTTAAATATGGAATGGCCTTAAATGACTGATGTTCAAGGGTTCTAGTTCCTTGATTCCATCGGGAGAGGCTAGCCGGTATGTTCCAGGTCCTATTTTACTGTCAATTACATAGGGACCTAACCAATTTGCCGTGAACTTGTCCCTTAGATGGGGCGGCAAGTTAGAGTTCTGTTGGTTCTCTTTTAAGACCAAGTCACCAACCTGAAAGTCCCTCAGGTGAACCTTCATGTTGTATGCTTTCTTAAGTCGCTCTTGATAGATACGCAAATGCTCGAGAGCATTGACGCATCGTTCATCGAGCAATGTAAGTTGGTCTAACCGGGCCTACCACGCAGTGTCATCATCGATGAACTCTTGCATTGATATGCATAGGGAAGGTATTTCCAACTCTAGAGGCATGACTACCTCAGAGCCATACACCAGCGAAAATGGAGTTGCCCTAGTGGGCGTCCGAATGCTAGTGCGATAAGCCCATAGGGCAAGTGGGATTTGAATGTGCCAATCCTTATGACTATCTGTGACCATATTTTTGAGGATAGCGACTAGCATTTTGTTTGACGCCTCTGCTTGCCCATTTGCCTGTGGATAATAGGGTGTTGAAAAACTATGCTGAATTTTGTACTTTGTGGTCAAAGCACGCACGTCTTTGTTCTTGAATGACGTCCCATTATCCGAGATTATCTTGGATGGAATACCAAAATGACATATGATGTTATGTAAAATAAACTCCGCAATGCGGGGTCCAGTCATAGAGGTTAGCGAAATTGCTTCCACCCACTTGGTGAAGTACTCTATGGCCATTATGATGAACGTGTGACGACCCGACGACGCAGGGGAGATCTTTTCGATTAGATCTAAGCCCCACTACAAAAATGGCCAAGCTGATTGGATCGGCTGCAAGGCCTGAGAAGGTACGTGTGTCAAATTAGCATGGTGTTGACACTTCACGCACTTCCTTACATATGCACAACAATCTTGCTCTAAAGATGGCCAATAATAGCCCATGCGAAGAATGCGCTTTGCGATGGCCATACCGCTGAAGTGGCCATCGCATGTACCATCATGCGCTTGGGTGATCGCCCAAGTGGACTCCTGTTGGTCCAAGCAACGAAGGAGGATTCCTTCATAGCTACGAAAAAACAAGACATGTTTAGCCACTTTCTATTTGAATGATATTTTTGTGGCATGCATCAATCCAAGTGGGAGGTTGCCTAGCTTGAGGTAATCTCGTATGGGTGTATACCAATCCTGCTGATCAGAAACCTCGATGGTATGAACAACCAATCCCTTTTGAAGTTCGTCCCTAGCAAAAGCTGAGCAGGAAAGAACTTGTAAGAATAGCGTTGTGTTGCTATTAAGGGGAGTAGGGGAGAATAAGGACCCCCAGTTGGCATGATTCAGACAATCATGGATTCGAGAGAACTTGTCTGGGGACGGTTCAATCTGGATCAGGTGGATTCCTGGCGTTAAGTTAGAGCTTGCATGCTCCATCATGGATTGTGATAGTGTTTTGACTTGAATGGTTGTCATATCACCAGAAATGTCTTGCGGGATTAGTGACCCCAAGGAGGCCATAGTGTCCACAAAATGATTCGATGATCGAGGGAGTGCCTCGATGTCGTACCATTCGAGCTTTTCCAAGAATTTGTCCACAAGGGCTTTGTAGGCCTGCAGAACTGGGCATTTACATTGGAATACCCCTTTGACTTGGTTGACAATTAACAACGAATCACCAAAGATGTTCAAACATTTGATGTTCATGGTGATTGTTGTCTAAAGACCTATGAGCAAGGCTTCGTATTCGACATTGTTGTTGGTGCACGGGAAATCTAGTTTAAATGATAGAGGCATTGGAGCCCCTTGCGGTGTGAAGAATACAATTCCCGTGCCACCCCCTTGCTCACATTTAGAACCATCAAAAAATAGGGTTATGTCGGCCTGTGACTCAGGCTCATCAGAATCTGGCGATTCTGAGACATGGAAGACCCCATCATCGGGTAGTTCTATGGTCAGAGGCTGATCATCTTCGAGAGGAGCCTCTGCTAGTTGATCGGCTATGACTTGACCTTTGATGGATTTCTGTCCAATGAACTCGATGTCAAACTCCGTCAACAACATGATCCATTTTGCCGTGCGGCTACTATGATAAGTACGACTCATCATGTACCGCAATGGATTCTCCTTAGACACAACATACATCATGTTGCTCAGCATGTAATGGTGGAGCTTTTTGGTAGCAAACACCACTGCCAAGTAGAGCTTCTCAACGTATGCATAGTTAAGTTCATAACTGACTAGGGTGCGGCTAAGATAGTAAGTAGCCTATTCTTTGTGTAGTTCATTTTTCTGGGCTAGCATGGTGCCCAGTGCCACCTTAGTAGCTGAGATGTATAAGTAGAATGACACTCCTGGTCTAGGTGGTGCCAATACTGGCGGTGAAGCCAAGTATTGTTTAATATCATCGAAGGCTGATTGGCACTCGTCATCCCAGTGAAATGCTACCCCCTTGTGCAATAATTTATTCATGGGTCGGCACTTGTCAGATAGCTATGCTATGAAGTGCTTGATTGACGTGACCTTTCCCTACAGGCTTCTGAGCTGCTTGATGGTAGTTGGGGGAAGCATTTCAAGGATTGCCTTGACTTTGCTTGGGTCTACCTCGATGCCTCATTTTGAGACTATGAAACCCAAGAGTTTTCCAGATGTGATGCCAAATACGCACTTCTTGGGATTCAGTCTGACTTTATGCTCGATGAGGCGATCGAGGATCTTGCTTAAGTCATCGAGATGATCTGGGCGCAAAAGAGATTTGGCCAGCAAATCATCCATGTAATCTTCCAAAGTTTTATGCATGTGATCATGGAAGATGTATGTCATGGCACGTTGGTAGGTGGCACCAACATTTTTAAGGCCAAAGGGCATGACCTTATAACAAAATGTCCCCCAAGGCATGGTGAATGCCATTTTTAGTTGGTCCTCGGGATTGATACGAATTTGATTGTATCCCGAGAAACCATCCATGAGGGAAAGCATTTCATGGCCCACTGTAGCGTCTACCAATGCATCGATGCTAGGCAAGGGGAAATCATCCTTAGGACTCGCTTTGTTTAGATCTCAAAAATTAGTGCATATGCGAATCCTCCCATCAGGATTTTTGACGGGCACCATGTTGGACAACCATGGTGGGTAATCCATGCAGATGACAAACTGTGCATCCAACAACTTTTGTAATTCATATTTGACCATTAAGGCCACTTTTGGGTGCATCTTACATAGTTTTTTGCTTAACTGGCTTGACTATCGGATCAAGCGTTAGATTATGCATGACTAGCTGCGGGTCTAGCCCCGACATGTCTTTGTAGGACCATGCAAAAACCTCCTTCTTTTCTTTGAGAAGGGCAATGTAGTCGGCTTGCTCTTCGGGGGTAGGCTTACCCCCAACTTGATTATCTATGGATTCATTGGATCAGAGCCGATGTCTACGTCAGTCATCTCCTCGACTGACATGTGGGATCCATCCTCCAACTGGTGTGGAGTTGGGATCAGGTGGATATCATTTGCTGAATTTAAATCTACGTTGGGAACGTCGGGTTCCTCTTCAGCATGAAAGATATCCTGAGTTGGTCCTGGGGTGAAATGAAGCATCTCACCGCAAGGCCAGTACTCTAACGGGGATGGTGGTGAATTGACGCGATCCTAGTCTATGGCATCTATGTCTAGATATAATGACTTTGTTGGATCGGTTGGATTGTGGATGGGGGTGGTTAAGTCAATGGAGATCATGTTGATGAAATGATTTTGGTCTCCATTACCATGGGTGTGGTGACTCGGACATCCTGGATGATTTTTGTGCTCCGGATCGGGCTCTGGAGGTATTGGCATGAATGGATCGGCCCTATGTGCGGAGAGGAGGATAGGGTCTACCCTCGACACTGATATCGCTATAGGGTCTCTGGGCGGAAGGTGCTCTCTGTATGCCCAAAGTGGCGGATGCAACACTTGGTCCAATTATGCTAGGTTTAGGTGCCACCTATGCCTTGGCCCTATGTTTAGTTGTTCGAACATGTCATCAATGTCCACGGGGTATTGTTGTTGTCGCATATGATTGAGATAGGCCATCTCAGTTTCATCTTCATAATCACTATCGGAGATCCAAAGGCCTTCATTGGTTCCAACAACTGTTTGCGATATTTGAGGCTCGTCCTGCTCGAGCAAATTGATATGGTCCCATCGGGGTTGTTTCGCTCTCTACGGGGGGACCTAATTTTCTTGGTGTGGTACTTGCTCGATTGGAGCATCCAAAGGGAACATTGCCAAGAGGCTTTCTTGGTAGTCATCCATGGGGGTCACTTGTGAGTGATTGCTATCCGATTCGAAAGGGTCCCATGGTGCTACCTCATACTCTGACTCATCTTTCGAAGATCCTTCCTGACCTTGTCTATTTCCCCTTTGTAGGTGAGTTCTCAAACTTTCTCCTTTCTCGGTTAAAGGGAAGGGGTTGTTGGGGTCAACAAGGTTGGTCGTCAACAATGGGAGGTAATCCCCCAATGTATATGTTGTGTTAGGATTGGCATATGGATCTAATGCCAGCCCATCCTTGTTGCCCATCCCTAGGCCTTGCATGTTCTCTACCAAGATGTCCAAGGGCAGGGGGTGGTTGAACCCTACTCCTGATTTGTCATATGGCATCTGATATCTTGGTTGGCAAAGAATGCGCACTCCTTGCTCATATCTGCCCAACCCATATCCATGCCAATTGCATTGGCCAAGATATCTTAAAGTGAAGTCTGGGTTGGACAAATAGTTGACATCTTCAACAAAAGGCTCTTCATCTTCCTCTTCTTGCATGTAAGGTTCAATGCCATTATCAAGGCCCCCATATACAAAGTTTGTCTAGTTTGGCGGGTAGCCTAGAGGAACAATAGTGCCTATGGGGAGGTGAGGTCTCCCCATGTCCTGCATGGACTCAAGTGCGGGCGTTGCTACAATGTTCCACACCAGATACTCCCCCAGGCCCGTATTGGCCATCTCAATAGTGATTGTTGGCGGTTGAGGGGGAGGGAATGGGAGTTCTTCCTGAGTCCACTCCATGTTAGGTGATCTAGGCATCTCGACTTCCACTCGGCTAGGCATCTCTTTAGTAGAGATGGTTGAGACTGATGGCGGTGCCTCTTCCAGGGGTTTCTTCCCATTGTCCTTCGGTGTGGCCACCATAGGTGGCATCATTGGTGAAGGACCAGATGACGAAGATGGACCCGACTGGGGATTTGATGGACTTAACAATGGGGATGTATGCAGAATCGAACCCTATTTAGATGGATTCAACTAAAAATCCAAATGTGTTGATGGAAGGGTCGATTGCGGCATCAGCTGCACCGCATTGCAATACTTGAAGGGTTCTAAGTCCACTAGGACTACATGCACTTGCCCTTCAAATGTATACTTTAAGCATTGGTGGGCTATTGAAGGGACACACTTCATGTCCCTGATCCATGGTCAGCCCAACAAAATGTTATAAGCCATCTCACCCTCCAAGATGTGGCACAATGTAGGAATAGTCTTTTGTCCCACTTGGATGGGTAGGACAATTGTGCCAACTGTCGAGCATATCGCATCATTGAATGCTCATAGAGTGTAGGTGGAGGCCACGATGTGAGATGCTGGCAACTTCAGATGTTTCAATGCCACTATTGTAATGATATTACTGGACGAGCCAGTGTCCACCAACACCCTCTTATACGAAATCCCATTGACCCATGCAATGACGTGCAGGGGTGGATCCGCCATGTCACCAGTCACTGATTTCAGCTCATCCTCTCTAAAGGTGATGACTGGCTCGGTGCATCTTTTGACATGTCCCACAAAGTTGTTGAAAGAGTTTGCTTCATGGGGCTGTAGCTCGATGGCTTTTAATATCTCCATTAGAGCCTCCCGATGGGGTGATGATTGTTGTATGAGCTCATAAATGGAGAGCCTAGCCGACGTGGTCCTCAAACTCTGGGTGAGTTTGGTCCGAATTGTGGCCACTGGTCTAGGCGGAGGAGGTTGCGTAGGATGTTGTTGCGGTTGTGACATTGTTGGCACATCTCCTATAGCTACCACGGGGGTAGATGTGCTTGGGTACCTTTTGTTTTGAGTCACTATACTGATCATCCCTACATACCCCTGCATGGGGTAGTTCTGTGTCACCTCATTGACTTGTAGGGTCTTTGCCTACGCATCATGGGCAGGCAGGGGGTCTTTGAAGACCTCCATCTATTGGTTGTTTGGTGCTATTGGATTATCCACCACTAGCATCTTATTGTCGATTAGGTCTTGCACAAAGCTTTTAAACTTCCAACATGCATAGAGGTCATGTCCCTTCTATCGGTGAAACTTACAGTACAAGTCTTCCCTATAACCTTTGGGTTTTGGCGCGTTGGGGTCTACAGGTCGACTCTCTAGAAAGTTCATCAAGTTTGCCATGGTCAAACGGTCAAACAAGGAGTCTTTAGACTCTATGAAGGGTGTGAACTGTCGCCTAGGGTGACACTGCTAATTTTGATCTTGCCGATGATTTTCCCTTTCATAACTGTCAAGAGGGACCGCCTGATAGTTAGCCTTTTGGGGCTGTGTTGCTTGTGCAGGCTTAGGTACATTTATAGCAACCTGATTGACCATGGTGGGTTTCGGTTGCGTGGTCCCTATCTTGGCATTTTTAGACCATTCTTTCTTCTTTGGCTTGGCAATCTCGCCATCCTGAATCTTGATCTCCTCAATGATTTTGGCTTGCACTAGAGCTTCCTCTAAAGTGGCATATTGTTGTAGTTACAATAGCACGGAGATCGATCTCAAACAGCTCTTTGAGAACATTTGGGTAAGGTCGGCCATAGGAGGGAGGTAGGGCAGCTTTGAAAGCAATGTCCTCCACCGATTCCCATAGGCCGCCATGGTTTCTTCCTCATACTACCTAAGGCTGGCTAGGTCGCTTAGTGACGCCTTCTTCTTGGTGTTGAAGGTGAAGCATTCGAGGAACGCATCCACTAGCTGATCCAAGTTACTGATGCTATGCTTTGGCAACTGAGTGAACCAATCCGAGGTAGGGCCTACGAATGTGGTTATAAATGTTCTTAGCAACAAAGCATCATTGTCTTGAATTCCAAAGCATTGGCTCAAGAATCTAGTCACGTGCTCTTGGGCATCCTCCTCACCTCTAAATATTGCCAACTGGGGCAGCTTAAAGTGTTCAGGGTATGGGGGTGTTGGCACTGACGGATGCACTAGGTGACTACGGAGTTGGTGTAAAGTGGGATTTTGGGGCCCAGAAGTCTTGGTCTCCATAGACTCTAAGTGCTCTAGCAGTGCTTTATATGCATCGAAAGATTTGATCTCTTCCTCCTTGGTTAGTTCCCATTGTGGGTTGTGGGAAACTTGAGGCCTATGGAGGGGTGGCCGGATAGCACCCCCTCTACCTTGGTAGGGCATTTTGGCCCGCTCTTCTTCTTGCTCATACTCCTCATAGGCTTCTTGAGGAGTTTTTGGGTGAGACCTATAAACATGGGTGGGTCCCCGCGGAGGGTGCCCATCATTGTTCCTGGGAGTGGCCTCCCTCTCAGGTCTAGGAGGTCTCGGAGGCAACACTTGGTAAGGTCATGGGGACCTATCTCGCACCAAGGGGTTGCACCTCTCATATAGTTCTGCTCTTTGGGTGTGAGGGGTTGGAACCCTCTCAAGCATAGTGTTATGGAGTAGCTCATATGTTTGATGCCGAATGCGCTCTTTGCTAAGGCGATACAGGTGCTCCAACTATTGTTGGTCTTGCTCAAGCTACGTGATTTGTGCTTGGCAGGTGGCATGTTTGGAAAATTCCAAGTCAATTTGTTCTATCATCTTAGGTCTAGGGGGCCTAGATGCCTCTCCTACGTATTTATCTCGGTCGTGATGATCCGAGATCTCTATAGGTCACTTTCCTCTATCGAGGTTGGTGGCATTCACCCGAGGTTCTGGCCTTAGTAGGTGATTCTGATAGATAGGAGGTGCGGAGGTGCATTGCTCCCATGTTGTGTATTGCTCTTGAGGAATGTAATGGTCTTCCTCATGCTCCCTTTCGTATATGTGAAAGGGGCGGGCAGAGTTGGCTCACCCTGTCTGAAGAGCCTTGTGCTCTGGATTTGGCTTGTTATTCCTAACAGTGATGAGGGGTAGAGGAGGGATGACATAATCATGTGGCCTCTCCTTATGGACCCTATGCTATTCTAGCACTTCATTGCATGGTGGCCACTCATACCGAGCATCTAAGGGAGCCTTCCCATTTATATTGAGTGCCACATGTAGGGACTCCTCCTGAAAGGGTCTATGTTGAACGGGAGTGCCCCTCGAAGGGGTGCCTCTATAGTCCCATTCTGAAATGGCATGATGTGGACTATCTTGTGGGTCCGGCCGCCAAGGTGGTATGACCAAGTCCTTGGGGCTATAGCGGAGGTGACTTGTGCCCCCTTGTACACTTTTCATAGCTTCTGCCCGCAATTGGGCTTGGCTACGGGTGTACACCATGGCGGTGTCTCTCTACAAGCTATGTAGGTTTTTATATTTTTTATGATTTTTTTTTTATGCTACACTAAACAAACAAGAGCCACACAATCAAAGAAGTGATTATCTCATTTATAGATTAAAGGTGTGCCCTAAATCTGGTTTAGTGTGTTTTGATTTTTGTTTTGAAAGCTTTGTAAAGAACGTGTTGTTGTATATGCAATATGATGTCTCTTATGTCTCCCAAAATGGTCACCCCTTCGATATACCACTGCCAGGCCGTTATACCAAACCTCTCAATATACCCGCCCTTACGTGAGGGAAACTATTGGTACGTGAGAGCAGAATGGTACGTGGAACATAGGCGGTACGAAAGGGGGATCGCCCTATTTTTGACACCTACCATAGAAGACTTATCCTCATGCACTAGGAATCACCCCAGCTACACTCGATCAGCTTTCATCAGGATTTACGTCTAGCAATAGTAGCGATCGGGGTTATGGATGCAAAAATTCAAGCCAAGGTGGTGATGAAATCCACCGTTGGTCTTGATCAAGGGTTGGGGTTTTACGACCAACTCCTTGTTGTTTAAATTACCACGTGGTGTGTGGGGTTCTTTTTAATTTGCATAAATGAAGAAAACAAGCATTAAAAACTCTCCTATGCAAGCAAATAACCAGAAAACAGAAAACAAAAAGCAAAAAATGACAGAAGGTGTTTAGGACCCCTACCTCTTCTCTGCCCAAATCGGATGCCTCTGAGTTTCTACCCTAAAACTGCACAGAGAGCTATTCATCCTTGGGTGGGATGAATAACAAAACTGTATTCATCATAGGGTGGGGCGAATGCCCATTCGTCCCTGGATAAGACGAATTCCAGCTCTGTACTCATCACAGACTGGAACGAACAATAGTCCAACATTTGAAAACTTGGTACCTGCAAGCAAAAACAAGCAATTTTTGATCAAAAGTTTGATCTCAAAAATAGAGGACAGGGTCCCACCATGATCGCCACTGAAAGCACGAGGATACGAAAGCAAAAAGGAAACACCAAGTGCGATGCAAGCGAAGCCAAAGATAACGCTAAATCCTATGAATTGAAAATGCATGAAAGGAGAGAAACATAAACGAATCAAAACCAGATAGAAAGCAAATATGGAGTACAACCCTTTTTATTAATTTTCTTTAAATCTCGGTTACAACACGTCTCCTCCATTTTCAGGGGCTAGGAGCGTTAAATAAGGTTTCGTTACACCATGGGTGGTATGCCTTCTTCCGCGTGCCCACATGTAAAATGGGCGGACCAAACATTGCCATCGCTTGCGTGAAAGGGTCTTTGATTCTTTGCTGCTCCTCTAGTGTCGAGATCCTACGTTCAAGGAAGCAGAAAACAATCAGTAGCACCTACGGATGAAATGAAACATGCAATCCCCGAGCCTACGATTAGTGCATGCAAAAAGATAAATAAAATGACAACTAAAAGAGATCTAAATAAGCTAAAAACTTGACAGAGGCATGAGAACATCACTGGGAAGGCACTGCAAAAAGAATAGTCAAAAAATTTGCCATGGATTTCTAATCGCTCCGGGGTGGGACGATTAGACCTACAACAAAATGTCAGAAAGCACTGTCCCAAATGTCCCATTTGGGAGGCTCCAAATCACCTAAAAAGTTGGGGGTTAGGTGAAATGGGGTATTTTGGAAAGACCTAGAAGGTCATATTTTTCCAATTCGGCCTCTATCACCGGGAATTTGATGATGCTACCTGCATGTTAGCGAAAGCGAGAAATAACAAAAACATGATCAAAACTGCTCAGAATTACATGAAATTTGAATGCAAGCCTATCTAAGAAACCTAGAATAAAATGCAAAAAGAATAGAACTGAAATATGCTACAAATTTCTAATCGCTCCGGGGTGGGGCGATTAGGACTGCAGCAGTGCGGGGGCACCCGGGGTAGGACACCCACCGTTTGGGGCCTGATTTTGGCACCAATCCACTTGGGATGGGTCCAAAACCTCTTGTGGGGTGTTTTCAGAAAATTTGGGTGGGATACTATGGCCAAATGTCAGGTTTGGGGTCCGGATTGCGCTTCCAATAACCACCCAATGACCTCCCTTCCAAAAGAGAGATCAAGGATGTGAAAGGCACAATCAAAAGTGAGTATGCAAAATGGTAGCACTTCATTGCTCAAAATGCTCCTTCTCTATATATCTTTGGGGTGAGAAGACTCACCATTTTATAGACCTGATGGTCTCTGTGTATGAGCATGCAGAGGCGCCACTTGGCAATCATGCCTTTCCAGGGGGGAGAAGATTCCTCCCTGATTAAGGGCTCCATGACTACCTCTGTAACTGCCTCTAGCACTCCAAAATGCTCACTCGCACTCCCATGCAATGAAGGAGGAGTTAAGTGGTGGATCTGGGCTGCCATTTGTCGAGATTTGACCTTTTTCCCATCAAACCTGCTATTCGCCCCACCCTAGAGCGAATACTGCTAATCGTCCTTGGGTGGAACGAATACCAGTTTGTAATCATCCCTGGGTGGAATGAATAAGGAGCAGAGTTCTTGAGAGGTGCCAAATCGATCTCTGACCTTCAAAAACTATTGTGAGAGTGGTTAGGGCCACTGTTTAACCTCTGGGGGCTACCCTGGGGGCTGTGTGTGTCAATGCGATCAGCGTTTGTAGCCACATAATCGGATTGGTGTTGTTTTGGTGTTTATAAAAAGAGAGGGAGTAACTATTGAATCCACGTAATTCTTAGCATTTGAAAGGTCATGAGGTGATCCTTAGTCCCAGTTTTGTGGATAGCCTGCTGGTTAATGGTGGCAAACCTCTCGCATGATGATATGTCTATCACATTAGCTGTTGGGCATATGTACAGATCAATGTTTGCATGTGGATGAGCTAGCTTATGGTACCCTAGATTACACCGTAGATTAATCCTCCTAAATGCAACAAAAGGAGTTAGTGGAGCTAATTAGGTGATCATCATTATAGGTTTGGTGGACAACCTACCTAGCACTAACGATATCCTTACGAATACCACATAAACGAACTCAATCGTACACACAGGGATGTGAAATAACTTGGTCAAACTCAAGTCTGATTCATACCTTGTTCAAAAGTCTTGTAAGATAATGTACAGTCTTGACTAGTTAGTTAAAGCATCTGAGTCTCAAAAAAATCTTAACTACATTCTAAAATAATTGTTATACATTTCATTAATTACATCACCATCAAAAAATACAAAACAAAAATTACAAATGCAAAGTTATTCCATAAAGCAATCACATAGTACAAAAAGCCAGTAAATCTTGTATATTCTATGGTGCCACCACTTGTACACCAAACGAATCATTCCATCTATTCCATATGCATACATCTATATCATATAGTTAAAATCATTCGCAGTCATAATAGCATATGCATACATCAACATAAATAAATGTGCATAAAGAACAATAAACCATGACAAGTATATAATCAAACCAAAAAGAGTCATGTATATATATCAAGTCAAAATGCCCTCAGGATACAATAAGAAGGTCCTCTAACCTCACAAAAACCAAAATCTCAAAATCCCCAAAGCCTAGGGAGTTGGCCACCATGATCACATAGGATCGGTGTGACTAGAACTACCCCCAATAGTATGGGTCCTATGGGACCTCTCAGGGTGGTTGCTGCCAACCCTCGCACCCTGCACACCAACACTACCCTCACCTAGCTGCCTACGATGAAATGATGCATACTGCTCAGTCTCACTGCCCCTCGTACAGTGTGACGAACCACCTCCATCAAGCACAGGAAACTATTTATCGAGGTGGGCAACCTCTATCTCTAACTCTATCTAATACCGATCCCACTCCATATCTCATTGGTGATACATAGCTAAGGCACTATCCCGCTATGCCAACTGAGTCCACAGGAGATCCCTCTCTTGCGTTACCTCCACCAAAGCATATCTATGCTCCTCCTCCCATATCTTTAGGAGACCCTCTAATCGTTCTATCATAGCACGAAGCCCAACCTCCACATCCCTTGATATAGCCTAAGGCATGGGCACCTCCAGGATGGCCTGCTGCTCTAGCACCCACTGCTTTGAGACATCCTATACATTCGGCTGCTTCGAAACCCACAAATCATCTCCATCGATGAAGTCATCGACCTCCACCATGTCAAAATCATCAAGTGGAGCCCCCCAACCCTCCACTGGTGCCTCTACACCCCCACCTCCTACTGTTGTAGTATCCATGCCTCCTAGAGGCCCCTTACTCTGCCATCGCTACATAATCCACCATTGGTCATACTCTACAGTCACCCTGACATCATCCACATCGGGTACATCAATAACTACATCGAATCCCTCGTCTATCTACTCAATGGTAGGCTAGAATAGAGTCTTCTCATCACCGTTATGCTGATAGATCAAGGGATCACCAAGCAATCCCTGACACACCCCAAACTATCGCGTCACCCAGACATATGGGAAGTACTCCTGCTCTATCTCGTGCTGCCCAATCAACCATCTACCCCTACACACACATCGGAGCCACTCTCCAGCCTCAGGCCAGGCTGGAAAGTCCCGATACGGTCGCCAGAACACCTACCTTGGCACTAGACAAGAGAAGGCATCAGTATAGTGACCTACGTTACCTGCCCTCCGTCGACTCTATCCATGCTCCTCTGACCTTCGCCATAAATTGGCATATCCAATTTCTCGATCCACCATCTCACCTTAGGTGTCCCAAGGCAAACCCTGCGGCCACTCCGTAGCTATGTGCTACCACCCCCAACACTGCAAGAGATAACTACACCTGATCCCCTTTCGCTTTTGATAGCGGACCTCGTACAACTCATCATACAACTGTTCCAATAACGTCTGATCCCATCCCATAATAAGTGGAGCTGATGTAGGACACCCCACCAATGTGAAAACCAACTCAAGCAGGTTCCAAGGTAACCTCGCACCTAAGGAGTCAGGAAGTAGCATATTGGAGATAAGGGTCATGATCAAAGCATGCCTCACCCCTAATACGCCCTCCTCCAGCCACCACCGCACCAGAATACCACCTTTTTGGTAGTCAGCCTCTACCCTCTCCATAGCCCTCTCCACCCCCCTCTCCACCGTCGGACCAAAACACCGTGTCAATACCATCGTCCACTGGTCACGGTGGGTCATCCGAATAGGTAGTCCATCTATCGGAATCCATAGAATTCGATACACATCCTCCAAAGTAACAGTCATCTCCCCTATTGGGAGATGAAAAGTGTTGGTGCGGGGATCCCATAGATTGATCAAGGCAGTCAAATATGCCTGAACTGCCACCATAGGCTCCAGACGTGTCACGTGCTTGAGCCCAAGGGCATCAAGCCACTTCCAATCCATAACTATTAGGGCATCCCGGGCATCAGAGAAAACATTCGGTTGGCAGTATCGACTCTTCACAACCTGAAACAACAAAATAAAACAAAAAAATATATTAAGTACATACTTAATATAAACAAAAACATTAAAATAAAACTATACAGCAGAAGTACAGACTACAATTTACAATTGTACAACAAAAATATAGCATAAGAAGTACAGTAAAATAAATGTACAACGAAAGTACAGAATCATTAAAATAAAACTGTACAACAATGACAACATACATGAAAATAACTGTACAATCAAAAAAAAAAACAACAAAAATCATATTAGGGTTTCTACCTTAATGTGAAAACAAAACAAAACAAAAAAATCATATTAGGGTTTCAACCTTAATATGAACGCAAAACAAAACAAAAAATATATATATTAGGGTTTCAACCTTAATATGGCAAAAACAAACGTGAAATAAAACATATTAGGGTTTCAACCTTAATATGAACAAAAATTTAGGTTTTTAAAACCTTAAAAACAAAATAAAGCGAACAAACATTTTATATGTGAGTTTTAAAATTCATATAAAACACGCACGAATAACAGGCAGAGAGAAGGAACATCATACCGGTATCACCTCGGCTCTTCCACTTGAATATATGATTCTTGCACTCATGATGTCCACAAAATTTTAGTAGCACTCCGCTATGCACACTCGCACTCCTCCTCACTGCTCCAAATCGCCAAGAAAAAATATTGCAAATGAACCCAAAACCTAGTTTTGGTCCTTATATAGGTTGTTAGGCCTGTAATTGTTCCACCCTGGGATGAACACTCTAGTTAGCACTCATTTCACCCTGGGACAATTACAAAATTGGTATCCATCCCACCCTGGGACGATTACAGAGCAAGAAATAAAGCAACAAAAACTGCATCCAAAAAATACACCAAAAATAGCAATAAATCTGCCGAACAAAGGTGCCTTTGCACCTGACATTAATGGCATGAAAAACCATCATTGGGGTCACAAATACTCACTATACTACTCCCTAAGAAGGCTAGCATAGCTGGACCACTCCACGAGAAGGAGGATTTTCAATAATTTCTATCCCAATAGCCGTAAAAAAAAAAGGGTCAAAACCCACCAAAAACAGGTCCGATGGTTGGAAAACTGCAATAAGCGTTCAACAAAAACAACTGAAGGCACCATTACAAACGTCATCTTGGGTCAAGTGACTCGTCGCTTTTCTCATTTTTGGTCATTCCCTCATCGATTCTTCGCTTGAGGGGGTAGTCACACTTAGTCACCAATCAACAAATACACACCCAATCAAGGAAATGGCATGCATTCAAAGAATCATTGACAAAGACAATCACGCTCCTGCTTGGGGCAGCAAAAAAACAATAATCACAAGCTAAAAAAACACTTGGCATTCTGGAAGCATGAAGAAAATGTTCCTCGGATAAAAGGTTGTGCCCTTTGCCTATTCATGTCTGAACAATGTCCAAGATCAAGTACACC
Source organism: Wollemia nobilis (assembly GCA_028583015.1). NCBI lineage: Eukaryota > Viridiplantae > Streptophyta > Pinopsida > Araucariales > Araucariaceae > Wollemia > Wollemia nobilis. The sequence continues at coordinate 13,342,987 of JAQPPZ010001063.1, forward strand.
TCATTGAAAAAGGTTACACTTGAGTTAAACTCCTTAGCTCGTCGAAGCAAGGATTCAAGAATGCGTGCCCTTTCCATACTTGGGGCATCAAAATTTGGTTAGGTTACTGAGAAAACCTAATAATTAAGTGCTTTGGTCATCTATTTTTGCTCAGCATTGCGCCACACATAGCGCATACCAAAAAGGGGCATCTGTAGACACCAAAACAACACCAATCCGATTATATGACTACAAGCACTGACCTAATTGGCATACATACCCCTTACAGCCTCCAAAGGTTAAACAATGGTCCTAACCACTCCCAAATTAGTTTTGGAAGGTCAGAGGTCAGTTTTGCACCTTTTAAGCACTTTGCTCCCTATTCTTCCCACCCTAGGACGATTACAATCCTATTCGTCCCACCCCGGGATGATTAGCAACAATCGCTCCAGGGTAGGACGATTAGTAGGTTTGACTGGAAAAAAGTCAAACCTTGACAAATTGCAGCCCAAATCTACCACCTAACTCTACCTTCAAGGCATGGGATTGTGAGGGAAGGTTTCAAATCAGAGAGGCTTCAATCAAGCTTGCCCTGATCATGGAGGCCTCAATCAAGGAGGCCCTAATCAGGGAGGAATCTTCTCTCCCCCAAAAAGGCATAATGAGCCAAGTGGAGCCCTCACATGCGCATTAAAATGAGACCCTTATGTCTATAAAAATGTGATCCTCCTCACCCCAAAAAAGAAGAGGATTGAAGCATTTGGAGCAACGAAGTGCTGCCAAACTATACCCCCATTCATCTTTGTGCTTCCTACATCCCTAATCTCTCTCTTCTGGAAGAGAGGTTATCGGGTGAACACTAGGAATGCAATATAGATCCAAAGACCCAAGCAATCAGCCATAATCCCACCCCAAACTCATCGACACACCCCCTAGGAAGTTTTGGACCCATCCCACTTGGATTGGTGTCAAAACTAGGCCTTAAACAGTGGGCGTCCCACACTCGGGCGCCCCCCAAACTACTGTAGTCCTAATCTCCCCACCCTGGATTGATTAGAAATTTGTGCATGGTTTTGTTACTGTTATTTTTGCATTCTTTTAGATCTAATGTACTTATGTTGTTGTCCAAATTTCATTGCTTTTTGACATGATTTGACCTGGTTTCTGTCATTTTATGCGTCTACTAACCTACAGGGAGCGCCTTCGGATGTAAGATAACCTGGGAAGAATCTACTAAATATGACCTTCTGGGTCATCTCAAAATGTTATTTTTAGTCTAACCACAAGTTTACAGGAGTTTTAGAGACCTCTGGGCAGGACATTTGCAAGGTCACTTTTTGCAGGTTTTACGATAGTCCCCAACATCCCACCCCAGAGCGATTAGAAATATGTGCATGATTTAATTTATTTTACTTTTGAAATATGTCCCAAATGATATCCTAATGCCTCTGTTAAAGTTTGAACTCATTCTGATAGGATTTGATGATCGTTTTATTATTTTATGTATTAACTAGCTCGTAGGGTGCCCTTGTCACATACAGGAGAATCTAGGTAGGATGTGCAAATTCCGAGCATCTGGGTAGTCCTATAATTACATATAATGCCTAAACCATGAATTTTAGGTGATTTGGATAAGCATATGTAGGAAATTGGGGTGCTCGCTTTGGAGAGGCCCTCGACGGGCAAACGAGCATAACGGGGCCTTCCGACACCGCTTCGATGCAAAATCAGGTGATACCAACTCTATACGTTTTCCTTTACATTTCCATATCATTATGTAATCTACTTATCAATCTTATGACTGATGTCTTCTAAGCGCCCACTGGAGGCCTTGGGGATTGCATGTTTTTTTAGATACGCATATGCTATTAACGATTTGTTGTCTTTATGTGCACAGGATCTCACCACTAGGAATACTAGAGGGGCATAAAGGAATGACAAACACATGAACATAAGTGACGACAACTTTTGGCCCGCCCACTTCGAGTGTGGGCACGCGAAAGACGCTAGAAGCGTACCGTCCGATCTTGGAAGCGCAACTTCTTTTGGGCATCCATTAATGTAAAAAATTGTATCAAATATTTTGAGTTCTATAGGGGGTACGTATTTTAATCATATTAAAATCAATATTAATAAATGAGGCCCCACTTCGTTTGCTCACATCTCGTTTCTACATCATTTCCTTCATGCATTGCTCATCGCATTCGTAGGACTTAGAATCTATATCTATTTTTGTTTGCATCATATCGGTACACCATTATTTTGGTCTGCTTTCACTTTGGACCTACAAAATAGTAACTCAATTTTGTCAAATGTCACCAGTTCTCTGATGAAATGGTATTGGATATCATATGCTTAGTCCTACCATGAAACACTGGATCCTTTAACAGTGCTATGGTAAAATTGTTATCACAAAAAATTGTTGTTACCCCTTCTAGTTGATGATTCAACTCGCCTAAAATACTTCTAACCCAAATATCCTAGCATGCGGCTTAAGTGGCAGCAACATAATCTACCTCAGTAATGGATAATGTAACAATTGGTTGCTTCTTTGATGACCATGAAACTGCACCCTATCCAAGATGCAATGCATAGCCAAAAGTGCTCTTTCGATCATCTATATTTCTATCCCAATCGCTATATGTATAGCTAACCAATTCAAGCTGGTATTTTTTAGTATAAAAGATTCCATGGTTTTTGGTCCCATTGACATACCACAGTATTCTTTTCCTTACCTGCAAGTGAGTGTTCTTCGGTGCTTCCATAAATTGGATAATAAAACTCACTTCAAACATTATATCCGATCTGGTTGCTATCAAATACATCAAAATTCCAACTAATATTTTGTAGAAATTTGGATCAACATTGTTGCCGTAATCATTCTTTCTCAGATTCAGGCTTGTTGCAACTGGTGTGATGGTAGGTTTGCTATCCTCCGTATTAAACCTGTTCAAGACATCTCTTGCATACTTTCCTTAAGAGATGAAGATACCATCCGGAGATTCCAAGAAAATATTTCATCAGGCCTAAGACCATCATCTCGAACTCCTTCTTCATGGTATTTCTAAACTTCTCAAATAGCATATTTCTATTGTTAGTATAAATTAGATTGTCTACATACAAGTAGACTATTATCATCTCACCTTCTTCATTTGTCTCTATGTAAAATGTGTGCTCATATCTGCATTTGATGAACCCATTATCCTAAAAGTAAGCATCAATCTGATTGTACCAAGCCTTGGGTTCTTGCTTCAATCCATACAGAGATTTCATCAATTTTAGTACTTTGCCTTCTTTCCCTTCTAGCTCATAGTAAAGTGGCTGGTCCATGTAGACCACCTCTTCCAACACTCCATTGAGGAAGGAAAATTTGACATCCATCTGGTAAACATTCTAGCCTTTTTGGGCTGCTAATGTGAGAATCATTATAACTGTGGCATGTCTTGTTACAAGCGCATATACCTCATGATAATCAATCTCTAACTTTTATTTGTAGCATTTTGCCACCATTATAGCCTTATGCTTGTCAACTTCACCTTAGGCATTAAAATTTGTTTTACATACCCATTTTACTTTAATGGTCTTCTTACCTGCTGGAAGATCCATTAATTGCCAGGTCTAATTTTTCTCTATAGCTTCTATCTCATCATCCATATATTTCACCCATTTTCTATTCTTAATTTTTTCTTCAAATAAAATTGGATCACACTTAGAAAATAAAGCAAAATTAGAAAGTTCTTCATCAATTTCATTTTTTTTTACCTCGTAAATGTCTTACAAGATCCTCATCTTTGCTAGTGTCTTCAAGTTGGAGATTCTTGTTGCAATTGGAGGTGACCATGATGATGAGGCAGTGCTGCTACTGAAACTGGTACTACTTGAAGCTACAGGCAGATGCACTCTATTTTATTCCAAGTCCTCAAACTCAACAATTACTAGCTTTGGTTGACCAGTCTTCGATTTCCAATTGCAATCTTCATCTTCTAGGAAATTTACATCTCGGCTTATAATAAACTTCTTGTTGACAAGGGTTTACAACCTGTAAGCCTTTGATTCTTCACTATACCCAGTGAAGATACATTATTTTACCTTATCGTCTAGCTTCTTTCTCTTCTCATCTCAAACATGTGCATATGTTATGCACCCGAAAACTCTTAAGTGAGCAACACTCAACTTCTGGTTGCTCCATGCCTCTTGAGGAATCTTGTCCTTCACACTCTTTGTGGGACACCTATTTAGTAGATATACTACCCAAAACTCATGTGGAGAATATTTTGCCTTTAGCATACTATGTGCCATATCCATTATTATTTTGTTCTTCCTCTCTGTAACACCATTCTATTGTGGTGTGTATCTGTTTGTGAACTGCCTTTGAATTCCATTTGCCTTGTATAAATTATGGAATTTATTGGAGATTTACTCACCTTCTCCATCTATTCTGAGAGTATTCACATAATAGTTGCTTTATTTTTCAATCAGAGCTTTGAACTCCTTGAATTTTCTGAAAGCTTATAACTTTTTTTTTGATGGGATATACCCATATCCTCTGATTGAAATCATCTATAAAATTTTGGAAGTATTTTTTATCAAAAAATGTGTTGGTTTACATTAGGTTGCATATATATAAATGCACCAGCTCTAATGGTTGTGGATCTCTCCATGATTTTTCGATAGGTAACACATCCTTGTATTGCTTTCCAAATGGACAACCTTCACATGCTTGATTTGGTTGCTCTATAAGGGATAAACCCTTCACCATTTATTTCTTGTGCAGCAAGTCCAGATCACTAAAACTCAGGTGACCATATTTGATATGCCACGGTTAGGTAGCATCTTTCACAATGGTACTAAATGAAAGTAGCAGTTCATTTTTAATTTGGAGGGGAAACATCTTGTTCTTTGTCATGGAAACATTTTCTACAAGCCCATTCTCTTTATCTCTGATGATACAGACTCTATTTTTTTATTACATAGTGTGTTCCTTCTACACAAGTTGTCCAATGCTCAATAAATTATGTTTCAACCTAGGCATATAATACACATCAGGGATTTGTTTCCTTTCGTTTTACCTAGTACAGATTATGATCTTCCCTTTTTCCATGATAGGTACCTTTCTATTTTTTTCCCATATTCACCTTTGATTTGATAGTTTCATACAACTGTGAGAACATCTCTCCGTTCCCATAGATGTGGTTACTACAACCGCTGTCAAGATACCAAGTGTTCTTCTGGCTCTCCTCATCAACATTGTAAGTTAATAACAAATTCCCACAAACATTTCTACACTCTATATTATCATTTTTATTTGTGTAGTGGGATTGCTGCTTATTATCCTTGGCCAACGCTTTTCTACACTCATGACTAAAGTGGCTGAATTTCTTGCAATAATAACATTGGATCTTGGATTTGTCATACCTCTAGTTTGATCCACCTTGCTAATTTTTGTTGTAGCCTCTTCCTCTTACTTGATGGAAGTTGCAGCTAGTCTCTCCTTCATTGGGGTTTGACCTTCCTCCTATTTTATGGCCTCTTATATGCTTGCCTCGGTTACTATGTCCTCTTCCTCCTTCATAACTTGAGTTAGATTTGTGGAATTCTTCTCTTTAGATGTTATCTCTAAATGAGACCTGTGTCTTAAAAAACTGTTACAATAAGGACGAAGATGACTGGCTCAGCCTCTACTCATGTGTCTGCAGAGAATCCATGAGCTCATCTACAAAGAGGGTTGTTAAATCCTTTGATTCTTAAATTGCTATTAACATTTATTCAAACCTTACTGGTATGCTCCTTGGTATTTTCTCCAAAATATTTTGGTTCTCCATATTCTTGCCATTCAACCTCATCTGGTTGATGACACCCATTGTCCAGGTAAAAAAAATACTTGTGGAATTTGAGTCACTCATCTGCAGATTCTCAAACTCCCTTATCAACATCTACAACCTCACCAATTTCACTTTGTTGGTACCCTGGAAGGAACTGGGTAAGATTTCCCAGGCCTTTTTTGATTTGGTTGTTGTTGGTATTCTCGAGAAGATAGTTTCTTCCACTGCTTGCATTATGTAAAATAATGCCTTTTTATCCTTTTTTGGGTTCTCCTTCAATAGGTCCTTCTTCGCTTGGGAGAGGGTGCTCAATGTTGCTACATTTGCAGGTTCTAGATAGCCATTCTCCACCAGGTCTCATAGCTCCTAAGACCCGAATAAAATCTTCATCTGAATACTCTAGTAATCATAATTTTTACCATTAAACTATGGTATTTGCAACTACAATAAATTTTTGTCGAAAGCCATTGCTTCTTATCATCCATTACTTGGCACTAGTTCTGATACCAATTTAAAAGATAGACAGGCGAATAGTATGCGCAACGAAAACTTTTTTGATAGATGGAGAAAGCAAGTCTCAACGGGAGCTATGGGGCGAAATATGGAAGGAAATATTTGGGCTAGGTTTAAACAAAAGTCCACCCAAAAGTGGGCAAATGTTTAAGCCACGTCTGCCCAAAAACCAACTTCTAAAAGGTTGCCCAAGCAATGGGCGAAGGATGGTTTAAAAAGGAGGTTTGGGTGGGGGTTTATAAACATTCGTTGGTAGAATTAATCAAATTATCCAACTAGCTCTAAAGTTTCTCCAAGAACAAATAAAACGTCCACCCAAATCTATTTTGGGCTTGCCAAAGGGTTTTTCACCACTAATTGCACAAAGATGAAATTGTAACGCAAAAACTCAAATATGCACAAATAAATATATTTTATATTAACGAAAATGAGACTAACTGTAGTTGTAGTTTTACAATGCTTAATACAAAGCCTATCACCTAATGTTTTTTTGTCCAGAAGCTTTACAAACATCTGCAAGCTCAGTTGTAGGTTAAACACCAAAGGAGTTTATGGAAGGTTGTTGCTTCGACTCCTTTCTCTTCTCTCTCTTCTTCTTTGTCTACTCCGCCTTGTTTCGGCTTCATCCACTCTTCGCTATCAAACAAATGCAATGGACTCATATATAGAGCTGGGGATGGAGGGAAATGTGGGAAAGACTCACCTACACACTGACATGCATTAAATGCAAACCTTATGCCAGTAAACTTTCTGAACAACTGCAATCAGATCGCAAACTACTGGTAATAAATACGGGTACAATAGAATCTGATAATTGATACATAAGATAAAATCTATCAAATAATGTGAAATTTGTTTTAATTTTTTAAAAACAAAAATTCATAAACATAATTGAGATGAAGATTCCATTAAATAACCAACCTTTATCAAAGAATAATTAAAAAACAAATATACCTTCTTTCCCCACTTTAAAAAAAAAAAAAAAAAAAAACCGAAAAGTGAATTGAACTCAAGATACCACGCTCAACGAAATTACTGGTCCATATGTATAGAATGCTAAGGAAGTGACTTAAAGAACACTATGTTATGCAAGTACCTCCAAATAGAAGATAGTTATATCTTGCATATAAAGGCGTAGTCTACATCAAAGAATGGTGAGAATGATGAATAACACCCAGCAACTTGTTTATTAAAAAAAAAGCGTTTCTGAAATAAACAAATAAACAAAAACAAAAAAATGAACTTTCTTCCCTAAATTAAATTTATTTTATTTTATAAAAATTAAAAATAAGTTTTACTTATCCACGCGCACTATATATATATATATATATATATATATATATATATTTGGAACGTTAAAAATCTCAAGAATTCTGAAAGCTTTACTAGTTACAAATTCATTGCCTGTCCCATACGAAGCGTTTTACGTTCCGTGGGCTTGTGGTTCTCCAACCTTATCGTTTCCAACGTGCAGATCTCAAATTAGACGTGATGCTCTTCACTGCAGCCTTATCCCGTATGAAGACACAGCTATTATTGTAAATTTTCCTCGATAAAGAGGAGGCTTGATAGTCACCAATACTCAACACTTTATGCGGGAATATCGCGAAGCTATTTTACGGAGAAAACTGCTAAAAGCGTTAGAAGTTTTTGGGAAATTTTATAATAGAATTATGTTATTAAAAATAAATAATTTAAATAAAAATAATATTTTATAAATAAGTAAAAAAGTATGTAAAAATATATTATTAAAAATAAATATTTTATATAAAAATTATATTATATTGACTAGTAAGAAACTAAGAAAACTAAGTACAATTACCCTGCTACCCAAAAAAATCCCAGGATTTAAAAAGTTACAATCAGACAAGACGACTGTCAAGAACGCCCACTTCCAAACATGTCAACAAAGACCGTGATCCAACCGTCAAAAGGTTCGATCAGACGATACCAGACTGTCAAGAACGCCCACTTCCAATCATATTAGCAAAGACCGGGATCGAACCCTCAAAAGTTGCAATCAGACGAGACCAGACTGTCAAGAACGCCCACTTCCAATCATATCAACAAAGACAGGGATCGAAGCCTCCAAATAGTTGCAATCAGATGAGACCAGACCGTCAAGAACGCCCAGATGGATCGAACCCTCGAAATACATTAACCTGTTGTTATTGGACTGACCAGTATTAATTAAAATAAATTAACATGTTGATATTGGACCAATATTAACTATTACACTCGGATTTACAATGAGAGTGGACATAAAGACTAAAGTGTTTTAATGTTATGTACAACGTATTAAAAACTAGGAGGGGTATTGTAAAATGTCGAAGTTATGTATATCTTGAGACTTGTCTTTTCAATCACAATCTCTAGTAGTATCTAGCGAAACTTTATCATCAATTTACGTTGGTTGAACATTATGATGTCAGAGGGCCTAATTCAGGGTTAAAATGTATTGACTGTTTAGAGAATTTTTCCATCGTCTTAGGTCCCATCATTCATAACGTTTGGCTCAAGGCCATTTAGAAGATAAGGGTCGAATTACCACTTTGCCAAGGTTATTGGAGCTTTTTTCTGAAACTATAGACAAGTCTTTGCTTCACAAAAGCCTTCAGACCAAAGGGAGCAAGCCCTCCAAGATTGTTTTGTTGTGATCTCTAATAAACTTTGTGATATTCAGAGGGGTTGTTTGTGATTGGTCACTTTTGTTTGAAGATTTGTATAAGGTCTTCTTTCAAATGGTTAATGATAAAACTTCTAATCTAGATGATTTCTCTCTTGAATTTTACAAAGCTCTTTGAGACCTTGTAGGCCTTGAACCATTCCAAGTTTATTAGAAAACTTCAGAAAATATCTCTCTTGGACAAAAAATTAACAAAGATAATATCAAATTTATTCCAAAGACTAGAGACTTTGAGTTGATCACCAATTAACATCCAATCACCCTTCTCAATATGTCATACAAGATCATAGTCAAAGCCTTAGCCTTGCATCTACACCATTTGCTTGTTGTCATCAATAGACTAGAACAAACAAATTTCATCACAAGCAGATATGTATTAGATAATGTCTTGGTTGTCTATGAAATGGGCTAGAAAATCTAACCAACAAATCATTTTTCTCAAAATTGAATTCAAGAATGCCTCTCGCCATATTGAGTAGCACTTATTCTTGCCATGCTCAAAGCCCAGGTTTTGGTAACGGTTTCATCTCTATAGTCTAGATGCTACTTTTGTCTTCACTGCCAATAAAACTCAATTAAAAACTATTAGCCTTTTCTATACAATCAAACAAGATTACCCTCTTACCCTCTCTCTCTATCATTGCACCCAAAGATTTCATCTATCTCTTCGATCATCAAGCCAATCTAAGCCTCATTAAGGGTATTTATCTTCTCAACAGTCAGTCCCAAATGATCAGTTCCAAGTTCCAAATGATCAATGGACACTTTGTGGCTGACTGTTTACTCACATTTAATTAAATAATAATTATTATTTTAGTTTCTATTATTTTTTTATCTTTAAACCGGGATCAGAATAAATATTCTGATCTATTCAATTCCGAAATATTGTAAATATAGGTGGTTATTTGAATTTCTATGGTGTAAAAGACGAGTTCCAGCCTCGAGTCTTTTACTTTCACACGTGAATTAACTATGCATTGTCAAACTTTAACATTTAAACAATCTAAAAGCTCCATAATAGTGGTAGGTTCTTGATTTCTAGGAGACTTAGTTCAAATTAAAGTATTGTGTAAATGTTATACCATAATTATGAATAGTTTTTATTATAATAAAAAATCAAGCATAATGGAGTATGTATAAACATGTTTAAAAAAAGTTTATAGAAAATCTAACCTGTGTACAACTAATAGTGAAGTTAAAACCATACTCAGGAAAGTAGACTTCGGCTGATTCTCGCTTCTTGTCACAGAAAGCTTAAGCGTAATTTGTACTCTTTCTAAATTACGGAGACCGGGAGCCACCATGTGCGGATCATATTTACTAGACACAACAAACTCAAAGGGTAAAGAATTTGGAAGGACAGCTACACCTACGTTGAAAGTTAAAAACACGTGGCTAATTGCTAACAATTATTAATGACATTGAACGGTCCATAGAGCGCACTTATTGATGACATTGAAGAGACTCTTCGATGAGTATAGCATCCATTGCAAACGTGATATACATTGTGTACCGCATATACTCCGAAAAAAAAAAAGCAGAGCGCAAGGAATATGTGATATTCATTTAATCCTCTTGTTCCTCGTAAGAGAAGCCACGGTCTACAAAATTTCAATGGAAACCTTGGTGCGACTGTCCAACACAAAGATTGGTAACAAAAGTCATGAGTGCTGCATGTGTGGCGATCTGGGTTTTCAGGATCAGCTCTTCAAATGTAATTACTGAAAGGGTTTTCAGGATCAGTTCTTCAAATGTAATTCCTGCTTCTTCAGATTTCAGCACACGTAATTGTTTTTCTCCCCGTCTCGAGACTCAAATTAAAATTATATTAGAAACAGCTAATTTGGGTTTTGTTTTAAATGTTGATAGATATTTGGGTATTTTTTTCTGAACTTTGAAATGTGCGGGATTACAGATATGGCAGCAGTCTCTACCCAAATTTAGACTTGGGTCGTTTGTAATGCGAATGGTGCATGACCTCACAAATCGGAGGAATGGAACCTGTTACCAATGAATTGAATAATATGAGGAAGTCACAGAATATTTGGGCGTCTGATAAGGTTAATCTGCGAGGAAAAAGAAGGATTAAGAGAAGAGCAGGAGATGAAGGAAATTCAGATATGTTTATTGTTAAGAAGATGAGAAGAGCAAAGCAGCAAGTTCAAGCTGGCTGTGCGCCTTGCAGATCTTTGATGTACCCGAACGCGTTCTGTGTATATTGCTTAATGTCTGAATATGATGAGGGGTTTTTGTCCACATTAATGAACTTTGCCAGTGGTCATACACATCGTGATTTGTCTCATAAAATTCAAAGCAAGCATAAAAGGAAGTATAATAATCATATGCAACTCGGTCATAACGAAAATTTGTCTCATAAAATTCAAAAAAATTCAAAGCAAGCATAAAAGGAAGTTTTCATAGACAATGTGATTTGTCTCATAAAATTCAAAGAAATCATAAAAGGAAGTATAATAATCATATGCAACTCGGTCATAATGTTTAGTAAATTTTATGAAACGTTCTGCACAATAGTGTGTAATTTTCAGCTTCACCCTTTGTATTCAGGGATATTGTTTGTCATCTCGTTTACAGATAAATTTGGGATATGTTTGTTTGTAAAGATAGTAATCTGCTGAATAGGGATAAGTCTCAGGATGGCCTTCTGTTGGAAATATTATTTAATCCAATTCTGTACTCGCCGAAACTCATTTCTTTTTGAAGAATTTGGATTAAGGGAGGCTGTTGGAAATATTATTTAATCCAAATTCTGTACTCGCCTTCGCCGCTGGAATGTCCCGTCTGGCAGAGGAAGCATGGGCGAGTTAAGGGAGTAGGTGAACTCCGTATGCCACCAGGCTGGCCTCGAGATTCGCGCCAAGCCAGCCTCAGATCCCCTGCAAGTATAAATGGAAGCCTCGGGGACGCATTTGGCATTCTGGGCAACAGCTTCAGTTTCCTTGCACACCAGCTGTGCAGGCTATTCCCTGCACACGAGCAGTGCAGAGGATTCGACGACAAGCCTTGCCGCAGTTGATTGCTCAGTGTGAGCTTCGAGGGTTCCTGCTGCTCCTTAGCGCAGAACCCCCTGTGTAATCCAGTTGGGATTTGGGCGGTTTATTCCGCAGGCGGCAATGTCCGTAGATGTAGGCTCGCAGAGCCATTTCCTTGTTTTGGGTGCCCTCCCCTGTTTTCAACAAGGCTGGCCTCGAGATTTGTGCCAAGCTAGCCTCAGATCCCTTGCAATTATAAATGGAAGCCTCGGGGATGCATTCGGCATTCTGGGCAGCAGCCCCAGTTTCCCTGCACACCAGCTGTGCAGGCTATTCGACGACAAGCCTTGCTGCAGTTGATTGCTCAGTGTGAGCTTCGGGGTTCTTACTGCTCCTTAGCGCAGAACCCCCTGTGTAATCCAGTTGGGATTTGGGCGATTTATTCCGCAGGCGGCAATGTCCGCAGATGTAGGCTCCGCAGAGCCATTTCCCTATTTTGGGTGCCCTCCCTGTAGGCTCCGCAGGCGGAGAGGACTGATAGCCGCAGCGCTAGGCCGGGTGTGGTTCATCCGCAGAGATTCGAACAAGGGGCTCCCAGTTGTTTTGACCAGAAGAGTCTGGCTTTTCATGCGAAGTTCGGGAGCGCAGCCCCCGATCATGCGAAGTTCGGGAGCGCAGCCCGAACTTTGGGACCTCCCCCTTCGCATTGGGCTCTCGACTATGCAGAACCCGTGGCACAACGCGATTTTGGGCCTCCCCCTTTCGATCGATCTCTCCCAAGCTGGTGGCGCAGAGCAGTGGCGGAGTGGTAGACACAGTGCAGCCACAACCAATTTGTAGGAATTTTAATTTCGATTTGCGTCGAATTCTAGACGGGCAAAGTGAACGGCACACAATGTTTCGCCAAAGTCCGACGGCTCAGCTAAGAGCGCAGTCCGGATTGCGCACAGCGAATGGTGCAGTGTGAACGTCAGGAGCGAAGGGTGATTTGCCCAAAGAGCAGCGACGGAGCGAAGTGCGAAAGGCGTTGGATGATTTGTTGAAGTTCGGTTTCGGGGGCGCAATGCGGACTTCGGACGGTGCAGAGCGAAGGACGAAACTTTGCCGAAGTGCGGTAGCGGAGGTTTTTCGAAGTCCGGGCGGCGCACAGCAGAGGCGAGCGAAGTCTTTTCAAAAGGTTGAAGAGAAACTGCTTCGGCAGAATTGAGCCGCTTCGCGAGAGTTTGGGCCGAAGTGAATCAACTTCGGGAGTTTGAGCAGCGAAGTAGTTACTTCGGAGAGAAAATCGCCGAAGTAGAATATCCTGCATTGGAGAGTGCCGAAGCTCATTTTTTTTGAAGAATTTGGATTAAGGGAGGCTGTTGGAAATATTATTTAATCCAATTCTGTACTCGTCGAAACTCATTTCTTTTTGAAGAATTTGGATTAAGGGAGGCTGTTGGAAATATTATTTAATCCAAATTCTGTACTCGCCTTCGCCGCTGGAATGTCTCTTCTGGCAGAGGAAGCATGGGCGAGTTAAGGGAGTAGGTGAACTCCGTATGCCACCAGGCTGGCCTCGAGATTCACGCCAAGCCAGCCTCAGATCCCCTGCAAGTATAAATGGAAGCCTCAAGGACGCATTCGACATTTTGGGCAGCAGCCCCAGTTTCCCTGCACACCAGCTGTGCAGGCTATTCCCTGCACACCAGTAGTGCAGAGGATTCGATGACAAGCCTTGCCGCAGTTGATTGCTCAGTGTGAGCTTCGGGGTTCCTGCTGCTCCTTAGCGCAGAACCCCCTGTGTAATCCAGTTGGGATTTGGGCGGTTTATTCCGCAGGCGGCAATGTCCGTAGATGTAGGCTCCGTAGAGCCATTTCCCTATTTTGGGTGCCCTCCCCTGTTTTCAATATAAACTCTGTAATTATTTGCCTCCGCTTGTTTGTGTTTGCCTATAATAGGGCATGTCTCAAAGATCTTCGGATTTATTTGTTTTGTTTAAGTTTCAACTTCACACATGGTATCAGAGCTTGGATATTGGAGATCCACAGGTGGAGAGGACGATAAGGGTTATTTTCTGACAGCTTTGGATAAGGGTTATCCTCTGACAGGCCCTCAACTAAGGTTTCTGACTAATCGTCGACTTGGCATAAACTCGCTTGACCAAACGTCGAACTGACATTAACTTTTACGACGATGGGATCTGTCAGGTGTCACATCAATCAGAAGGTAGGTGTGACGCCATGTCACACTTTTGCCGGGATCCCGGACTACGGCAGCGCAGTCCGACTTCGCCCATGTCTGGAGCGCAATCCGGTTTTGCCCAAAAGCTTCGGAGAACAGTTGGGCACAGGCGTGAAATCTGGGTTTATTTTTCTAACACCTTCCACCTCACTTTCCTTAAACAACAATGAAATAAATATTTAAGAAGAAACTCCAAGATTTAAACCTAATTATAATAAAAAAAACTGTGAATGTAATTTATTCTTATACATAAAAATAATTAAATAAAACCAGACATTGAATGTGGAAGGAATTTTTTTTTATTTTGACCGAAATTTTAAGCCAAAGAAAATACCCAAGTCTGCTTATAAGAAAAAATCAAATTGACCAGGTACTTTTACATCACGTCGTATCTTGTTAATATATATATCATTTAATTTAAATTAAATTATTTAAAATTTCAAAAACTTTTAATATAAAAAATATTATTTATTTATTTTGTATTTAACCTTATATACCATATTCGAATATTAAACTTCATGGAGTGCCACGGTCTTCACCCATTTGGACTCATTTTCATAACCCCTCAAACTGGATTCAAGTTACTATTTGTGAGACATTGTATTGAAAGAATTAAATCAACTTCGGAAAATAAATCGCGTCAAAAGAAATGCTTCGGCAAATAAACTTCGGCGATTTATAAGCTTCGGGAGGAGCTTCGGCTAAAAAACTTCCGAAGTAGCTACTTCGGAGAACAAAGTGCCGAAGTAAATCTACTTCGGGGAGAATAGTCCCGAAGTATGTACTTCGGGGGAAAACCTGCCGAAGTAAAACTACTTCGGGGAACACTACTCCCGAAGTAAGTACTTTGGGGAAGAATTTGCCGAAGTAGAACTACTTCGGGAAAATCCTGGCGAAGCAACTGCTTCGCACAGTTTTCTTCCGAAGTGACTACTTCGATCGGGAAAGCTGCGAAGTTCGATAGCCCGTGGCAACTTCGACGAAATGAAGTGTCGTAATGTGCTTTGGCACAAACAAACAAGATCCCTTCTGAATCGAATGGGTAATTTACCGCTTCAGGGCAAACCCTAGCTGAGGAATGTCTGCGGACAAGAAGATACACAGAGACCCAAAATAAGAATATTATATATTCACTATAAAACCGGATTACAAAGCTTCTTTCTGAAGCGATTACAAACATCTGCCAGATAAAATATCTACAGGATAAATCCACGACTTGGATGGGAGACTGCTGCTCCACTCTCCGGCTGTTGGCGGCTGCTGGTTTCACCTTTCTGCTACTCTGCTGGTGTGAACCCTTGCTGCAGCGGCTCCTCTGTGCTCGTCATTGCTCTCTGTTACTCTCCTCACCCTTCAATCTGCTCTATTCCCTTCTTTTTTAACTTCCCTCTGCAAAATGACAAAATGGCCCAGTATTTATAGGCGAGGGATGAGGACAGAAGGCGGGATAAATCCACCAACCGACTGACAAGAATTAAATGTCGGAATGGCTTTCTGACAAATCATCGAACACTCCAACTACTCGCACGCTTGGACAATTAATGTCCCGATCTACGCGCCTGATTTCTGCTTCGGCTGATTTTTGCTTCGGAGGGGGGCAGTTTGATTTTTACTTCGCAGCGAAGCATTTTTCGAAGCTCTTTCGGAAGTGCTTCACGCCAAACCATTTTCCGAAGGTGTTTTGGAAGTGCTTTGCGCCGAAGCAATTTCTGAAGCCATTTCAAAAGTGTTTCGCGTCAAAGTATTTTTCGAAGGCATTTCGAAAATGCTTCGCGCCGAAGCGCTTACGGGCGTGGAGTTGGATTTAACATTTCCAACACCCTCCTTTAAATCGAACTTCATGAGTTCTCTAACGCCCAGTATATCTCGCAATCTGGCGAAGTCCTCCTCCTTCAAGGGTTTTGTGAAGATGTCGGCAAGCTGCTCCTTCGACCTGCAAAACTGCAACTGCACTTCACCAAATTTCACCAGCTCTCTGATGAAATGATACCGGATGTCTATGTGCTTTGTCCGACCATGGAAGACTGGGTCCTTCGAGAGCACGATGGCAGAGTTATTGTCGCAAAATATTGTTGTTGCTGCTTCGGGCGGATGATGTAGTTCACACAAAACTCTTCTCATCCAGAATGCCTGGCAGGCGGCTGAGGTGGCAGCAATGTACTCTGCTTCTGCTGTTGATAAAGCAACAATTGGCTACTTCTTCGAGGACCAAGAGACAACTTCGGATTCAAAATGGAAAGCATATCCTGAAGTGCTCTTTCAGTCATCTACGCTACCAGCCCAATCGCTGTCGGTGTAGCCAATCAACTCAAGCTGGTCTTGTCTAGCATAGTGAATTTCGTGGTTCCTCGTGCCATTGACATATCGCAGGATTCTCTTGCCTGCTTGCCAGTGAGTGTCTTTCAGAGTCTTCATAAAACGACTGATAAGACTGACTCCGAACATCAAATATGGACGAGTTGCAGTCAAGTACATCAGGCTTCCAACTAACCTTTTATAGAGAGTTGGATCAACGCTTTTGCTATTGTCTGTCTTGCTCAACTTCAGACCAGTGACTACCGGGGTGATGGCAGGCTTGCTGTCCTCCATATTAAAACGCTTCAGAACATCCTTTGCATACTTACCCTGAGAAATGAAGATGCCATCTCGCTGATTGGTCAACTTCAATGCCAAGAAAGAATTTCATCAGACCCATGTCTGTCATTTCAAACTCGGTCTTCATGGTTGTTTTAAACTGCGCAAATAGGCTGCTGTTATTGCCAGTATATATCAGATCGTCTGCGTATAGGCAAACGATTATAATCTCCCCTATTTCATTTGTTTTCAGGTATAGGGAGTACTCATATGGACATTTTTGAAACCCATTATCCTGAAAATAGTCGTCAATCCGGTTGTACCATGCCCGGGGCGCCTGCTTTAAACCGTACAAGGCCTTCTTCAGCTTCAGGACCTTGCCATATTGTCCTTGTATTTCATAACCGGGTGGCTGGTCTATGTAGACCTCTTCTTCCAACACTCCATTCAGAAAGCGGACTTGACATCCATTTGGTACACACTCCAGCCTTTCTAAGCTGCTAGTCCCAAAATCATTCTGACTGTGTCAAGTCGGGCTACAGGTGCATACACTTCATGATAGTCAACTCCCGACTTCCGCTGTAGCCTTTTGCCACTAATCCGGCCTTATGCCTGTCACCTTCTCCTTGGGCGTTAAACTTTGTTTTATACACTTGACCCCAATGGTCTTCTTTCCTGCTGGAAGATCTGTCAGCTGCCATGTCTCATTCTTCTCAATGGCTGCTATCTCCTCATCCATCGCATTCACCCATTTACGATTCTGACTTGCTTCTTCAAACTCCACTGGATCACGCTCAGTAAATAAAGCAAAGTCAGAATATTCTTCATCTATCTGATTACGGGTTACCTCATAAATATCTTGCAAGTTGTGAGTCTTCGCAGGTGTCCTCAAATTTTGAATTCTTCTTGCAAGTGGAGGTCACTGGGATGATGAGGGTGTGCTGCTGTTGGCACCATTATTGCTTCTTAAAGGTACAAGTGGTTGTACACTGTCTTCCTCCAAGTTTATAGGTTCAACAATTGCTGGTTCAGGCTCACCAGTCTTTGACTTCCAGTTTCAGGCTTCGTCCTCCAAGAACTTCACATCTCGGCTGATGACAAGTTTCTGTCATCGGGTTGTACAACCTGTATGCCTTTGCTTGTTCGTTGTACCCTGTGAAGATGCACTTTTTAGATTTGTCATCTAGCTTTCGTCTTTTCTCATCTGGAACATGTGCATATGCTATGCACCCGAAAACTCACAAATGAGCCACACTTGGCTTCAAATTGCTCCAGGCTTCCTCTGGAATTTTGTCCTGCACACTCTTGGTGGGACATCGGTTCAGCAGATAGACTGCACAACTTACAGCTTCTGCCCAGAATTCATGTGGCAGAGATTTTGCCTTCAGCATGCTTCGTGCCATCTCCATGATTGTTCTGTTTTTCCTCTCAACTACACCATTCTGCTGCGGTGTGTATCTGGCAATGAACTGCCTTCGAATTCCATGCTGCTTACAGAGGTTGTGGAATTCGTTGGAGATGTATTCTCCTCCTCCATCTGTATTAAGAGTCTTCATGTAATACCCGCTCTGTTTCTCAACCAAAGCCTTGAACTCCTTAAACTTCGTAAATTCATCTGACTTCAGCTTGATGGGATAAACCCATGTCTTCCGGCTAAAGTCGTCTATGAAGGTTAAGAAGTATTTGTTGTCGGCATTTGTGCTGGTCTGCATGGGACTGCAAATGTTTGAGTGCACCAGCTCCAGTGGCCGTGATGCTCTCCAAGACTGTCCTACAGGGAATGCATCCCTGTGCTGCTTACCAACCAGGCAACCTTCACAAACTTGGTTCAGTTGCTCGATAAGGGGTAAACCCTTCACCATCTGCTTCTTGTGCAGCAAACTCAGGCCACTGAGGCTTAAGTGACCGAATATGAGATGCCACAGCCAAGTAGCATCCTTCACAACTGCACTCAGAGACATCAATGATTCATTCTGAATCTGCAGTGAAAACATTTTGTTTTTTGTCATGGACACCGTTGCGATTTGTCCATGCACTTTGTCTTTGATGGAACAAACACCGTATTTGAACTGAACAGTGTGTCCCTTCTGCACAAGTTGTCCAACACTTAACATGTTGTGTTCCAACCCAGGCACGTAATAAACATCACAGATTTGTTTTCTTTCTTCATGCCGGGTGCGGATGAGGATCTTTCCTTTCCCCATCATGGGAACCTTGTTGTTGTTCCCCATATTGACTTCGGATTGGACTGTTTCATCTAGTTGTGATAACATCTCTCTGTTCCCGATCATGTGGTTGCTGCACCCACTATCAAGATACCAAATGTTTTTCTTGCTCTCCTCCTCAACACTGCAAGTCAGCAGCACATTTCCTCCTGTCGCATTTCCAGCTTCTTCTGTATAATGGGCCTGCTGCTAATTTCCGTTCACCATCCTCGTTCTGCATTGTGAGATGTAATGGCCAAACTTTTTGCAGTAGTAGCATTGGACCTTTGACATGTCCTTCTGTAGAGAGCTACCTTGCTGATTTTTCCCAGTGCTTCTTCCTCCTTGTTGATGAAAGTTGCAGCTGGTCTCACTGACATGAGGGTTTGATCTCCCTCTTTGCTTGTTGCTTCTCCCACGCCTGCTTCTGCCTCTTCCACCTTGAGAACTAGAGGCACTATGTTGGGAGTCTTGTCTATTGTTGTCTCAGACTGAGACTTGCGCCTTGAATGCTTGCTCCAAATAGGACTGAGTTGAGCGGCTCAGCCTCTACTCATTTGTCCGTAGAGAACCCATTAATTCATCCACGGAGAGGGTTGTCAGATCCCTTGACTCCTCTATTGCAACTACCATTGAATCAAACTTCGCTGGCAGACTTTGCAGAATTTTCTCCACGATCCTTTGGTTTTACACGATTTCACCATTCAACCGCATCTGGTTGATGACATCTGTCATCTGGGTGAAGAAGTCGCTCATCAATTCGAACTCACTCATATGCAGGTTCTCGAACTCCCTTCTGAGCATCTGCATTTTCACCAACTTCACTTTGTTGGTGTCCTGGTACGAACTTGCCAAAGTATCCCAGGCCTTCTTGGCCTTGGTGGCTAATGCAATCCGCGGGAAGATGGTCTCCTCGACCGCTTGCATGATATAGAACAGGGCCTTTTGGTCTTTCTTTCGGTTCTCCTTCAGAAGCTCTGTCAGCTTGGGAGAGAGCGGCCAGTGCTGCTGCATCTGCCGATTCTGGGTAACCATTCTCGACGAAGTCCCACAAATCTTGAGACCCAAAGAGAATCTTCATCTGGATGCTCCAGTAATCGTAGTTCTTGTCGTTAAATCACGGGATCTGCAATTGCAAGGAATTTCTTTTGGAAGCCATGCTTCTATCTCCGCGTCATGACACCACAAGCTCTGATACCAATTTGAAGGAATTAAATCAACTTCGAAAAATAAATCGCGTCAAAAGAAATGCTTCGGCAAATAAACTTCGGTGATTTATAAGCTTCGGGAGGAGCTTCGGCTAAAAAAATTTCAAAGTAGCTACTTCGGAGAACAAAGTGCCGAAGTAAATCTACTTCGGGGAGAATAGTCCCGAAGTATTAGTCCCGAAATATGTACTTCGGGGGAAAACCTGCCGAAGTAAAACTACTTCGGGGAACACTACTCCTGAAGTAAGTACTTCGGGGAAGAATCTGCCGAAGTAGAACTACTTCGGGGAAAATCTTGGCGAAGCAACTGCTTCGCACAGTTTTCTTTCGAAGTGACTACTTCGGTCGGGAAAGCTACGAAGTTCGGCAACCCACGACAACTTCGACAAAATGAAGTGCCGTAATGTGCTTCGGCACAAAGAAACAAGATCCCTTCTAGATCGAACGGGTAATTTACCGCTTCGGGGAAAACCCTAGCTGAGGAATGTCTGCGGACAAGAAGATACAGAGAGACCCGAAATAAGAATATTATATATTCACTATAAAGCCAGATTACAAAGCTTTCTTCTGAAGCGATTACAAACATCTTCCAGATAAAATATCTATAGGATAAATCCACGACTTGGATGGGAGACTACTGCTCCACTCTCCGGATGTTGGCGGCTGCTGGTTTCACCTTTCTGCAACTCTGCTGGTGTGAACCCTTGCTGCAGCAGCTCCTCTGTGCTCGTCGTTGCTCTCTGCTGCTCTCCTCACCCTTCAATCTGCTCTATTCCCTTCTTTTTTAACTTCCCTCTACAAAATGACAAAATGGCCCAGTATTTATAGGTGGGGGATGAGGATAGAAGGCGGGATAAATCCACCAACCGACTGACAAGAATTAAATGCCGAAATGGCTTTCTGACAAATCGCCGAACACTCCAACTACTCGCACGCTTGGACAATTAATGTCTCGATCTGCGCGCCTGATTTTTGCTTCGGTTGATTTCCGCTACGGAGGGGGGGCAGTTTGATTTTTACTTCGCAGCGAAGCATTTTTCGAAGCTCTTTCGGAAGTGCTTCGCGCCGAAGCATTTTTCGAAGGTGTTTCGGAAGTGCTTCGCGTCGAAGCATTTTCCGAAGCCGTTTTGGAAGTGCTTTGCGCCGAAGCATTTTCCGAAGGTGTTTCGGAAATGCTTCGCGCCGAAGCGCTTACGGGCATGGAGTTGGATTTAACATTTCCAACATGTATCACGATATATCCGGAGGCAATTGGGTTGCATCATTTGTTTTTTAAATAGAATTGTTGTATCCAGGTGTTGTAGGTGAGTTGGAGAGGAGAGGGAAATCCTCCAAGAGAGGTCTAGTTTCAAATCAAGAGAGGTCCAGCTTCAAATCTCCACCCTATCAAAAAGCTGAATTGGGTATCCAAAATCCAATTGATAATGTTGGTGCGGGCAGTATCGGGTGCGACTCCTGTGACTTTGACGGTGTAGAACCCCATGTTCGTGGTCTTTCAGACCAAATCGGCCCCACAAGGGGTTTTTGGCTTTAAAAAAAAAAAATAGAATAGATAAATAATTCTGAATAATAAATACACAATTTTTTAAGTCTTTTCTTTTAAAATGATTTTGGGTGTTCGGAATGATGGGAACAACCCAAAAAAAGCGGCCGTGGGTCCCTAATTATATTGGTAGTAAATTTAGTGTATCCACCTCCCTCTGCATCCTTAATTCTATTACTCAGATCGCAATTTGGTGGCAGAAACCTTGAGGCGTTCAATTCAATGGTTGTAGGTTTTTCATAGAACTTTACTATTTGAAATTTCATTGCCGGTCCCCATATGAGCCAAATCATTTTAGTTCCGTGAGCTAGTGCTTCTCATACCTTATCGTTTCCAATGTGCAGATTTCACATTAGACATGACGTTGCTCACAGGAGCCTTATCCCGTACGAAGACAGCAATCGCTGGACTTATTCCCAAATAAAGATGAGGTTGCATAGTCACCAATCGTTGGACATATTCCCTAATTATAATCCTTACTTTTATATTGCATAAGACGAATGACGAGGAGTTGTATAAGATTTGATGATGTCGTCTCTCCATCTTAGGGAATCCGCACTTTAAAAAAATTACACCGACCATTTGGATCGTCCGAGATTGTATCGACTATCAACGACGGTGGAGGATTTCCATGAAAAAATATTTGATATATCAAAATTTTAATGATTGAAGTATTGGATTTTGACAATCTCTTCTCTAATTAATATTGAATTAGCCTCCTCAATTCTTCCGGCGATTGTGATAATACGGTGAAGGCTATGGATCCTTTCTACGATCAACCAAATTAAGGTTAAAAGGAATTGGGTATAGTGCATAATTTGAAATGATCTCCTTATAACTTTTTCTCATTTAAAATACTAATGTTATCAAATATAAAATAAATAAAATATTTTTTTTTAGAGAAAATAAATCCTTTTTCAAATTCAGGAATTACGGTGCTCATTTGGTACCCTCATTTGGTCAAAGGTTTCCGATAAAATTTTATGTCTGCAGAGTCAGCTTCATACTTTTTCTTGCACCGTTGAGTCAGGTTCATACATCTTCATACTTTGTATATGTTAAAAATATTAAACTTGATCCCCATCTCGCTATCGCTCAAAACAAGCACAAAAAATGGGTAAAGTTCATTTGCGATGGTAATCTCGGGGATCACTCGACACTGCTAGTCAGGAGTGATTTGATGTCTGACACATCGAATCATCGTAAATCTGATTGCCACATTAATTTCGGTAGTTGCAGTTCGGTGATCAGTCAGAAACCCTACTTCGGCTGTCAAAAACCCTAGTTCAGGGGATGTCAGAATATAAGCCTGTCAGAAGGCAATCCTTATCCTCCATTCTGTAGGCTATAAAAGGCAGTTCAGGTTTTCAGAAAACATCATCAGGAGTTTAGATCAAACCAGTGCACATCAGTGCAAGTTCGAGCAAAACCGGAGAGGCGAGAGACAAAGAAGGAGCAGATTGGAGCAAGAAGAAATACTTTCGAACATCAATTTCAGAATCCTTACTCTTGTATTTATCCTGCATTTATGCAGAAGTTTGTAACTCTGTCGGAGAAATCCAGTTTGTTTTTGTGTTCAATAAAATCTATGTTTGTTTGGTGGTTTAATTGATTTCTCCCTCTGTCGCTCGCCAAATTAGTTTTCTCCCTATCGCTCACCGAATTTGAGCGATTTCGGTAAATATTAGTTAGTGGGAGTTATTATTTATTTCTCCCAGAGAGGCGAGTGTCAGATTTGCCCTAAAGCGCTCGAGTGGTAGATTTGACTTGAAGCGCTCGAGACTAACAAAATTGCTCCAAAGCGCTCGAAAGAACGACTTTTTGTACTTAGTCAAAAATGCATGAACTATTCCTTTGTCCTTAGCATTTTGTCTTTTATGCATTTGTCCTATTCACCATTCAAAAATTGCCCTCCATCGCTCGCTCTTTGCTAAAAATCCCTATATCGCACATTTCACTTGTGATCCACGGTGAGGTATTGCTATTCCTGCGATCTGCGACATATTTCTTTTAACCCTTTTTTCCCTAAATCATGGGCATGCAAAATAATTACTCGTTGTCACTCCAAGTGATAATGATCTGCGACGTATTTTCTTTCTTCAAATTGGTATCAGAGCTGATTAGTGCCTTGACGCAAAGACTGAAGCATGGCTTCCAGGAGCAACAATTTGTAGTTGCAAATACCATGCTTCAATGGCAATAAATACGACTACTAGAGCATCTAGATGAAGATCCTGTTCAGATCTCAGGAGCTATGGGACCTGGTCGAGAATGGCTACCTAGAATTGGCAAATGTAGCAGCACTGGTTGCCCTCTCCCAAGCCGAGAAGAACCTGTTGAAGGAGAACACCAAGAAGGACCAGAAGGCCCTGTTCTACATCATGCAAGAAATCAAAGAGAACATCTTCTCGGGATCACATCTGCCACAAAGGTAAAGCAAGCCTAGGATATTTTGGCCAGCTCGTATCAGGGCACCAACAAAGTGAAGCTCATGAAACTACAGATGCTAAGGAGGGAGTTTGAGAACCTACAGATGAATGAGATGGAGTCCATAGGTGACTTCATTCAAAATACAAACATAATCAACCAGATGCGGTTGAATGGAGAAATCGTGTACAGCTAGATAATCGTGGATAAGATTCTCATAATCCTACCTGCTAAATTTGACTCTATTATGATTACAATAGAGGAGTCAAGGGATCTGACAACCCTCTCGGTGGACGAGTTCATGGGTTCTTTGCAGACGCATGATTAGAGGTTGAGCCACTCATCTCAGTCCTCTCTAGAGCAGACATTCAAAGTGTAAGTCTCATTCTGAGACAGTGGTAGACAAGATTCCCACCATGGCACCTCTAGTTCTCAAGGAGGAAGAGGCAAAGACAGGCGTGGGAAAGGAAACAAGCAAGGAGGATGGTCAAACCCTAATGAGAGAGAGACCAACTACAACTTCCATTAGCAAGGAGGAAAAGGTGATGCAAAGAACCAACAAGGTGGATCCGGTTAGAAAAAATGACAAATCCAAGGTCTAGTGTTACTATTGTAAGAAGTTCGACCATTACATCTCCAAGTGTAGAAAAAGGATGGCCAAGGAGAACCAGTAGCAGACCCACTATACTGATGAAGCCAAAAATACGATAGATGGGAATGTGCTGCTAACTTACAATATTGAGGAGGAGAGCCAGAAGAATGTCTGGTATCTCAACAGTGGGTGCAACAACCATATGACAGGGAACAAAGAGATGTTCTCACAACTGGATGAAACAATCGAGTCCGAGGTCAATATGGGAAACAACAACAAGGTTCCCATGATGGGGAAAGGAAATATCCTCATCTGCACCAGGCATGATGAATGGAAGTAGATTTGTGATGTCTACTATGTGCTTGGTTTGAAGCACAATATTCTGAGTGTGGGATAGCTTGTGCAGAAGGGACATGATGAGGCCAGGAATTGCCTCATCCATGAACACTCTTTGATACATTTTAACTATTTGACTTACCCTTTTTACTATGATTTTTATGTTAATTATGGAAAAATGCATTATATAATGATGTTTGCAAATTTTAGAATGACAAAGTGCATATACTCTGTTTTACTATTTTTTTTGCAATTTCACCTGTTTTTCAGTTAATTAATCAGTATTATTATAGCAATTCAGACCTTGTTGAATATCTGATGCTTGGTAATATTGTGTTCCTCTGTTTAAACTAATTCAAATGGAAAAATGCGCCAAGAATTTGTCCACTATAGCTAACTATGTAGGAAAACAGGTTGTAACTATGATAGTTTCAACCAGTTGTACATATACAGCAGGGTTTGGAATCAGCCACTCTAGCACATGCCACCAATGCAGAAGGGTGTGTAGGAGAGAGAGGAAAGTCAACACGTTACTCCCTATGCATTTGGAGCACAGATCAGCAACAAATGGTCACCTGCCTGTTGTTCCGGAGCAGTGTAGGAAAAAGCGACGCAGGAATAGGGAATAGCACAGGAACAACTGAAGGTGGTTAAAAAGTGATAAAATGATGGAGGAAATTATTGGAAATTGACCAGGAGGTTGTCCCAACTCATCTTAACATGATTTTCTCAACAAATGCAGCCCAACAATAATGAATGGATAAAGTTTTGACAAAGTAAATTCCTGTAGTCTAGGAAACAATTATGTAATCAGTTGTAAATCCCTACAAAGTAGTAACCAAGCATATCAGTATTATATTATAAATAATAAAGCTCCCAGATGGTCGAGCATATAGATAGATAGGAAATAGAATACCAAAATTAGCATAGAGTGAAGTTTTCTTGTAGTAGAACAATAATTTACAGGTTTTTCCTGCATTACTGTAATGCAGTTTCAAATTGAATAAAAAGGTGTAATATTTAGTTTTCAATTGGCATGTTGAGGTTGATGATTAACAGCTAGATTCTCTTAGCATAACTCCTCACCTTATTATGGTTCTGGAAGCAAGGGCCACTTGCAGGCCAGACGAAGGCAGTTTTTGACAAAATTTCTTACTGATTTCTTGCTGCAGCAGGTTAGTAGAATTCTGCCAGTTTTCATTTCTTTAGTAGTTTTCAACACAATTTTCAGCCGTTGACAACATTTTTTGTATTTACAGCAATTTCCAGATATTTTGTCATTTTGCAATTGTTGATTTAATTTTGCATTTCACAACAATTTCCAGATATCTTGTCATTTTGCACTTTGGTAGTTTTTGTTGATTCAGTTTTGCAGTAGTTGAAATTCTATTTGACATTCACCAGTTGATTTACTTTCATGCAAGAGTGTGTGTGTTTTCAATTCTACACTTTACTTTTCTGTCACTTCAATTTAGCAACATTTCATTTTTTGTCATTTTCAGATTCTGTAATTTCATTTCCTGTAATTTTATTTTTGCAAAAAGTAAATAGGAGTTAATTTCAATTCTTAGAAGTTAGAGGTCACAACAAAACCCCCAAATGCTAATTGATCCACCAATAAAACCTATTCTTGGATAAATTGAACCTGCAACTATGACACTTCCTATCGTATACAACCTCTGGACACCACCCTAGATTGACACACATAATGATTAAATGATGAATGATCAACGACCCTCATTAAGATACACTATCTAGTTCAAAGATGAAACTTGTACCATCAGAGATAAAGTGCATGGTTAGATTACAACCGTGTCCATGATGAATAATAATATGTTTCCATTACAGATTCAGAATGAATATTTGATGTCTCTGAGTGTAGTTGTGAAGGATGCTACCTGGTTGTGGCATCTTAGATTTGGTCACTTGAGTTTCAATGGCCTGAATTTGCTACACAAGAAGTATATGGTGAAGGGTTTACCCCTTATTGAGTAGCAAAATCAATTTTGTGAATGCTACTTAATCGGTAAGCAACACAAGGATTCATTCCCTTTCGGGTAGTCTTGGAGAGCATCACAACCATTGGAGCTAGTGCACTCAGACATTTGTGGTCCGAGGCAGACGAACACATTTATCGGAAAAAAGTACTTCCTGACCTTCATTGATGACTTTAGCTAGAAGACATGGGTATATCCCATCAAGCAAAAGTCGGAGGCTTTCGACAAGTTCAAGGAGTTCAAGGCTCTGGTGGAGAAACAGAGTGGTTACCAGGTGAAGACTCTTTGGATCGATGGTGGAGGAGAGTATATCTCCAACGAATCCCACAACTTCTATAAGGTGAATGGAATTCGGAGGTAGCTCACTGCCAGATATACACCGTAGCAGAATGGTGTAGCTGAGAGGAAGAATAGAACCATCACAGAGATGGCATGTAGAATGATGAAGGCGAAGGGATTACCGCATGAGTTCTGGACAAAGGTTGTAACCTATGTAGTCTATCTACTGAACAAATGCCCCACCAAAAGTGTGAAGGACAAAATTCCATAGGAGGCCTGGAGCGGTCAGAAGCCATGTGTGGCTTATTTGCATGTTTTTGGGAGCATTGCATATGCACACATTCCAAAAAAGAAGATGCAAAAGTTGGATGATAGAGCAGAGAAGTGCATATTCACAAGATACATTGAGCAGGCAAAAGCTTATCGCTTGTATAATCCTATGGAGAAGAAGCTCATCATCAGTCATGATGTGAAGTTCCTGGAGTATGATTCCTGGAATTGGAAGTCCAAGACTAGCTAACCTGAGCCAATAGCTATTGAGTATGTCGACTTGGAAGAGAACAATGTGAAGCCACCTATAGCCTCAAGAAATAGTAGTAGTTCCAGGAGCAGCACATGCTCACCATCCCGATCACCTCTAATTGGAAGTAAATTCAAAATCTGAGGACACCCGCGAAGACGAGGAGCTTGGAAGACATCTACGAGGCAACCCGCAACCATGAAGACGAGGAATATTCTAACTTCTCATTCTTTACTGAGTGTGATCCAGTTGAGTTCTAAGAGGTAAGTCAGAATCAAAACTAGGTGAAGGCGATGGATGAGGAGATAGAATCCATTAAGAATAACAATACATGGCAGCTAGCGGATCTCCCAACAGGGAAGAAAACCATTGGGGTCAAGTGGGTGTATAAGATGAAGTTCAATGCCCAAGGAGAAGTTGATCGGCACAAGGCTATATTAGAGGTAAAAGGCTACAAGTAGATGTCAGGCATTGACTATCATGAGGTGTATGCACCTGTATCCTGATTTGACATAGTCAGTATGATCTTGGCATTAGCAATCTAGCAGGGTTGGAAGGTGTTCCAGATGGACGTCAAGTCAGCCTTCCTCAATGGTATTTTGGAGGAATATTTCTACATAGACCAGCCAGCCGATTATGAGGTTGAAGGTCAAGAGGGCAAGGTCCTCAAGCTAAAGAATATCCTGTATGGGTTGAAAAGGTACCCAGGACATGGTACAGCCAGATTGATGACTATTTTTAGGAGAGTGGATTTGTAAAATGCCCATATGAGCACACCTTGTACTTGAAGATAAATGAAGAAGGGGAGCTCATAATCGGTTGCTTGTATGTGGACGATCTAATTTACACTGGCAACAACAATGTCTTGTTCGACTAGTTCAGAACAACCATGAAGAAGGAATTCGAAAATGACAGACTTAGGGCTGATGAAGTACTTTTTTGACATCAAATTTGACCAATCAGTAGATGGCATCTTCATTTCTTAGGGTAAGTATGCAAAGGATGTCCTGAAGTAGTTCAATATGGAGGATAACAAACCTGCCATCACGCTTGTTGCTATAGGTTTCAAGTTGAACAAGTTATATCTAGGCAAGAACATTGATCCAACTTTGTTCAAATAGCTAGTTGGCATTCTAATGTATCTGACTGCAACTCATTCAGATCTGATGTTTGGAGTTAGTCTAATTAGTTGGTTCATGGAGACTCCAAAGGACATGCACTGACAAGCAGGCAAGAGGATCCTGCGCTATGTCAACGGGATGTGGAACCATGGTATCTTATATGCCATACAAGACCAATTGGAATTGATGGGCTACATAGACAGTGACTGGGCTGGCAGCACTGATGATCAGAAGAGCACCTTTGGGTATGCATTTCATCTCAGATCAGGAGAAGTATCATGGGCATCCAAGAAGCAATTGATCATTGTGTTGTCCACTACTGAATCAAAGTATATCACCGCCACATCAACCACATGCCAAACAGTCTGGCTGTGAAGAGTTTTGGGTGAACTGAACCATCCTTCGGAAGGCGTGACAATAGTATTTTATGACAACAATTCTGCCATTGCACTATCAAAGGATCTATTGTTCCATGGGCAAATGAAGCATATCGACATCCGATATGACTTCATCAGAGAGCTGGGGAATTTAGTGAGGTTCAATTACAGTTCTACAGATCCAAGGAGTAGGTAGCTGATATTTTTAGCAAGCCTTTGAAGGAGGAGGACTCTAGCAGATTGCAACTACAGTTGGGATTCAAAGGGCTTATGAGATCAGGTTTAAAGGAGGGTGTTAAAAATATTAAACCTGACCCCCATCTCGCTATCACTCAAAAAAAGCACCAAAAATGGGTAAAGTTCATTTGCGATGGCAATCTTGGGTATCACTCGACACTGCCAGTCAGGAGTGATTTGATGCCTGACAGATTGAATCACCACAAATTTTATCGCTGCATTAATTTTGGTAGTTGCAGTTCATCGATCAGTTAAAAACCCTACTTTAGCTGTCAAAAACCCTAGTTTAGGGGATGTCAGAAGATAAGCTTGTTATAAGGGAATCCTTATCCTCCATTTCATAGGCTATAAAATGTAGTTCAAGTTTTAAAAACACATCATCGGGAGTTTAGATCAAACCAGTGCACAACAGTGGAAGTTCGGGCAAAGCTGAAGAGGCGAGAGGTAAAGAAGGAGCAGATTGGAGCAAGAAGAAATACTTTTGAACAGTAATTTCAGAATCCTTGCTCTTGTTTTTATCCTGCGTTTATGCAGAAGTTTGTAACTCCTTCGGAGAAATCCAGTTTGTTTTTGTGTTCAATAATATCTATGTTTGTTTGGTGGTTTAATTGATTTCTCCTTTCGTCGCTTGCCAAATTAGTGTTCTCCCTATCGCTCATCGAATTTGAGCGATTTTGGTAAATATTAGTTAGTGGGAGTTATTATTTATTTCTCCCAGAGAGGTGAGTGTCAGATTTACCCTAAAGCGCTCGAGTGGCATATTTGCCCTGAAGCGCTCGAGACTAGCAAAATCGATCCAAAGCGCTCGAAAGAACAGTGACTTGGGGAGATTTTTGTACTTAGTCAAAAATGCATGAACTATTCCTTTGTCCTTAGCATTTTGTCTTTTATGCATTTGTCCTTTTCACCATTTGAAAACTACCCTCCATCGCTCGCTCTTTGCTAAAAATTAGTATATCTCACATTTCACTTGCGATCCACGATGAGGTATTGCTATTCCTGTGATCTGCGACATATTTCTTTTAACCTCTTTTTCCCTAAATTGTGGGCACACAAAAGAGTTACTCACTGCCATTCCAAGCGACAACGATCCACGACGTATTTTATTTCTTCAGTATAAATGATATACCCAAATCGTTCCATCAAACTTTAATGTTTTAGAAGTCTTGTTCTTTACTGTCAAATGTAATAAGTTTTTGGCTATTAACATAGAGAATGAGATTCATGTCTTATAAATAATTTTTTTGGATATTAAGATAAAGAGGGGGAGTCAAGCCGTATAACCAGTTCATATATATGTGGGTCATTAGATTTTTCATCCTTTAGTGATTAGATTTCAAAAACTTTTTTGATATCCGAGTGACATGAAAGGACGATGGGCAGACGAATGGACGAGATGCACAACGAACATAAATTTGTAGCAGGTAGAGTAAACAGGTGTAGTGGGAGTTTTTTGAGTGCAAGGCAGAATATGAGGAGCGGGCGCTAAATTTGATTAATGTCTGCCCAAATAAACCTTGGAAAGTACCGTTCAAAGCTTGGGCGGTATTTTATCTTACGTCCGTCGAAAATCAAATTCTAAAAGCCCGCCTGAGCAATGGGCGGGTAATTAGGTAAATGGAACTTTGGACGGGGATTTCCTAACATCCGTCTGGTGTGTCTTGGACTAAATATCCGCCTTACCCCCTAACTTCAAAGTTTTACCAAGATAAATTAATAATATTTCTGCCCAAGTTATTTTGGGGCTCAAGAAAATTAAAACATACGATATTTATATTATGCGAAAGCTCCAAAATATACAAATATATTTTTTATATTAAAAAAAAACTTTAAATTAAACATATTGTGATTGCAGTTTCACAATGTTTTAGACAAAAACCTTTCATCGAACGCTTCTTTGTCTAGAATCTTTACACGGACATCTGCAAGCACTGTTGTAGGTTAAACTCAAATGGGAGTGTTTGAAAGTTGCAGCTTCACCTCCTCACTCTTCAAAGTCTTCCTTTGGGTTTTCTTATCCTTAGTTTGTCTCCTCTTTCGCTCCTTCTCCTTACTTCTTCCACACAGAATAATGCTAGCGACTCATACTTATAGAGTCAAGGATGGAGGGAAAAGCGGGAAAGTCTCACCAACAATATGGCATGCATTAAATGTACACATGATGGTGAAAACTTTCCAAATAATTGCAATCAAATCGCGAGCTATCGATAATTAATACGAGTATAGCAAAATCCGATGATTGATGTAGAAGATGAAATCTGTCAGAAGGTGTCAAATCTGGTTTAATTTTCTAATATCATTCTTTAAACCAGATTTCATAAAAGCTTTGACACCGAGCATTTTCCACACCTTGTTAAAGTCCTCCTTCAAAGGTTTTGTGAAAATGTTTACAACCTGGTTTTTGGACCTGCAAAATAATAACTCAATTTCATCACACCAGTTCTCTGATGAAATGGTATCAGATATCAATATGCTTGGTCTTGCCATGAAACTCTGGATCCTTTGACAGTGCTATGATAGAATTATTATCACAAAATACAGTTGTTGCCCCTTCTAGTTGATGATTCAGCTCTCCTAAAATTATTTTGAGCCAAACTACTAGGTACTCGGCTGAAGTGGTAACAACATACTCTATATTGGTAGTTGATAATGCAACAATTGGTTGCTTCTTTGATGACCATGAAACCATACCCAATCCAAGATGGAAATTATAATCGGAATTGCTCTTTCGATCATCTATATTGCCATCCCAATCACTATCAGTGTAGGCAACAAGCTTAAGTTGGTCCTTACTTGCATAGAAAATTCCATGGTTCCTGGTCCCATTCACATATCGTAAAATTATTTTGCCTACTTGAAAGCAAGTGTTCTTTGGTGCCTCCATAAATCTGCTAATTAAACTCACTTTAAACATTAGATTTGGTCTGAATGCATTCAAATACATGAGGCTTCCAACTAACCTTTTATAGAATGTTGGATCAACATTGCTGCCGCAATCATTCTTGTTTAGCTTCAAGCTTGTTGCTACTGGTGTGATGCAGGTTTGTTGTCCTCCATATCAAAACTCGTCAAGACATCTCTTGCATACTTGCCCTGAGAAGTGAAGATACAGTCTGTAGATTGGGTAAATTCAATGCCAAGAAAATATTTTATCAAGACTAAGTCCATCATCTTGAACTCCTTCATTGTAATTCTGAACTATTCAAATAGCATGTTGCTATTTCCAGTGTAAATCAGATCGTCTACATACAAGTAGACTATTATCATCTCCCCTTATACATTTTCCTTCATGTAGAGGGTGTTCTGATATGGGCATTTGATGAACCTATTCAACTAAAAATATGCATCAATGCGGCTATACCAAGCACTAGGTCCTTGCTTTAAACCATACAAAGCTTTTTTCAATTTTAGGACCTTGCCTTCATACCCCTCCAGCTCATAGCTGGGTGGCTGCCCTATGTAGACATCCTCTTCAAATACTCCATTGCGGAAGGTAAACTTGACATCCATCTGGTAAACATTCCAACCCTTCTTGACTACCAATGTCAGGATCATTTTGACTATGTCAAGTCACACTACAGGTGCATATACCTCATGATAGTAAAACCCTAACTTTTTCTTGTAGCCTTTTACCACCAATCTAGACTTATTCCTATCAACTTCACCTTGGGCATTAAAATTTGTTTTATATACCCATTTTACTCCAATGGTCTTCTTGCTTGTTGGAAGATCCATTAATTGCAAGGTTTGGTTTTTCTCTATGGCTTCTATCTCATCATCCATAGCTTTCACCCAAGTTATATTATGAATTACATATTCAAATGAAATTGGATCACACTCAAAAAATAAAGCAAAATCAGAATGTCTTGCTTATTCAATTTTATTTCTAGTTATCTCATATATTGCAAGCTCCTTATCTTTGATGGTGTCTTCAAGATGGAGATCCTGCTTGCAAGTGGAGGTGACAGTGATGATGAGTTAGTATTGCTATTGGCACCAGAACTACTACTTGAAGCTATAGGTAGATGCACTTTGTTTTTGTCCAAGTCCTCAAACTCAATAATTGATGGCTCTAGCTAACCAGTCTCAGATTTCTAGTTCCATGCTTTATCTTCCAGGAACTTCACATCATGACTTATAATCAACTTCTTTGTGACATGATTATACAACTTGTAGGCCTTCGACTCTTCACTATACCTAGTGAAGATGCATTTTTCTGCCTTGTCATCAAGCTTCTTTCTCCTCTCATCTAAAACATGTACATATGCTATGCACCCAAAAACTCTTAAGTGAGCAACACTCGACTTTTGGTTGCTCCAGGTCTTCTGAGGAATCTTGTCCTTCACACTCTTTTTAGGATATGTTGGTACAAAATATGCCTTTGGTTATTTTTGTGCCTAAGACTTTACCAACATTAAATAACTAGGTTAAAAACAGAGATTACCTATTTTAATCTCCAGATAAGGTTGGTTCCTTGCTTTGTTATAGGAAAATGGGATAGAGTAAAGTGCATAAAGAAAGGGAAATATAGCTATTTCTAGGAACGTTAAATGGTATAAATTAGACAACAATAAGGAAACACATACAATTTTTATAGATAAGCATTCTTTAAATCATCAAAATAAGAATAACTAGTTCTTTGGTGTAGATTTAAACAACCATAAACCTCCTAGAATTGTTAATTTCAGAATTAGTGAAACTTTAAAGTGCAAAAATCCAGAAAGAGAATTAAAGTGATTTATATTCAGTGTAGTTTATATAGAATTTAACAATCCATACATACCTGATCAAACACCATTGAGCCAGAAACCAATTGCTTTTAGAAGTTTGTATATATTGCCTTGTAAACGTCCAAGAGCCGACCCTTAGTTAGAGTCACTCATCCTATATATACATTTTCCAATAACAAAAAATCGAAGACTTGTTACAACAATATGCTCGTAGGCTCATTCTGGTAAATTGGCAGGTTAAAAGAGTATGGAGTCTTCAACAACAAACGGTTGGTATTTTATTGTTACAACACATCCGAATTGATCCCTTTTGGATACTGAAAGCACGAGGATACGAAAACAAAAAGGAAAAGCCAAGATGCGATGTGAACGAAACAAAAGATAACGCTAAATCCTATGAATTGAAAGTGCATGAAAGGAGAGAAGCATAAACGAATCGAAACCAAATAGAAAGCCAATATGGAAGACAACCCTTTTTATTAATATGCTTCAGAACTCGGTTACAATTTGCCTCCTCCCTTTTTAGGGGCTAGGAGCGTTAAATGTGTTCTTGTCACATCAATGGATGCTATTCCTTCTTCCGCGTGCCCACATGTAAAGTGGGCGGACCAAACGTCGTCGCCGCTTGCGTTGATGAGTCTTGACTCCTTGTTGCTCCTCTAATGTTGAGACCCTACGTTCAAGGAAATAGGAAACAATCAGTAGCACCTGTAGATAAAATGAAACATGCAATCCCCACGCCTTCAATTAGTACATGCAAAATATAAATAAAACGATAACTGAAATAGATCCAAATGAACTAAAAACTTGACAGGGGCATAAAAACATCATCGAGAAGGCACTACAAATGGAACAGTCAAAAAATTCACCACAGATTCGTATTCGCTCCGGGGCGGGACGAATAGACCTGCAACAAAATGTCAAAAAGCACTGTCCCAAATGTCACATCTGGGAAGCTCCAAATCACCTACAAAGTTGGGGGTTAGCTAAAAGGGGGTATTTTGGGAAGACCCAGAAGGTCAGATTTTCCCAATTTGGCCTCTATCACCGAGAATTTGATGATGCTACCTGCATGTTAGTAAAGGCGGGAAATGATAAAAACATGATAAAAAATGCTCAAAACGATGTGAAATTTGAATGACAACCTATCTAAGCAGCATAGAATCAGATGCAAAAATAATAGAAAGGAAATCTGCTACAGATTTCTAATCACTCCGGGGCGGGGCGATTAGAACTACAGTAGTGTGGGGGCGCCCGAGGGCAGGACGCCCGTCGTTTAGGGCCCGATTTCGGCACCAATCCACTTGGGATGGGTCCAAAACCTCTTGTGGGGTGTTGTCGAAAAATTTGGTAGGATGTTGTGGCCAAATGTCAGGTTTTGGTTCCGGATTTGCGCTTCCAATAACCACCCTATGACCTCCCTTCCAAAAGAGATCAAGGATGTGAAAGGCACAAATCAAAAGGTGTGTGTGGATGTAAAATGGTAGCACTTCATTGCTCAAAATGCTCCTCTCTCTGTATCTTTTGGGGTGAGAAGACTCACCATTTTATAGACCTGACGGTCTCTTTGGATGAGCATGCAGAGGCGCCACTTGGCAATCATGCCTTCCAAGGGGGGAGAAGATTCCTCCCTGATTAGGGGCTCCATGACTGCCCTTGTAACTGCCTCTAACGCTCGAAAATGCTCACTCACACTCCCATGCAATGAAGGAAGAGTTAAGTGGTGGATCTGAGCTGCCATTTGTCAAGATTTGACTTTTTTCCCATCAAACTTGCTATTCGCCCCACCCTGGAGCGAATACTGCTAATCGTCCCTGGGTGGGGCGAATACCAGTTTGTAATCATCCCTGGGTGGAACGAATAAGGAGCAGAGTGCCTGAAGGTGCCAAATTGACCTCTGACCTTCCAAAACTACTGTGAGAGTGGTTAGGACCACTATTTAACCTCTAGGGGCTGCCCTAGGGGCTGTGTGTGTCAATGCGATCAGTGTTTGCAGTCACATAATCGGATTGGTGTTGTTTTGGTGTCTATAGATGCCCCTTTTTGGGATGCGATGTGCGTGGCGCAAGTGCTGAGCAAAAATAGATAACCAAAGCACTAATGATTAGGGTTTCTCAGTAACCTAACCAAATTTTGATGCCCCAAGTATGGAAAGGGCATGCATTCTTGAATCCTTGCTTTTGACGAGCGAAGGAACTCAATTCAAGTGTTAACCTTTTTCGGTGAGGTGTTACTTGATCTTGGACATTGATCAGTCATGAATAGGCAAAGGGCGCAACCTTTTGTCTATGGGAACCTTGAGTTCATGATTCATGAATGCCAAGTGTTTGATCAGCTTGTGATTATTGCTTGTTTGCTGCCCCAAGCGGGGGCGTGATTGTCTTTGTCAATGATTCTTTGAATGCATGCCATTTCCATGATTGGGTGTGTATTTGTTGATTGGTGACTAAGTGTGACTACCCCCTCAAGCGACGAATCGATGAGGGAATGACCTACATGAGAAAAGCGACGAGTCGCTTGACCCAAGATGACTTGTGTAAGGGTGCCTTCAGATGTTTATCTTTGAATGTGTGTGCAGTTTCCCGACATTTAGACCTATTTTTGGTGGGTGTTAACCCTTTTTGTGACGCCATTTGGGGATGAAATTGTCGAAAATCCATCCTCCCGTGGAGCGGTCCGGCTATGGTAGCCTTCTTAGGGAGTAGGATAGTGAGAATTTGTGACCCCGACATCGGTTTTGCATGCCGAATGCGGAGGCGCAAAGGCCTTTGTTCGACAAGGCAATGTTATTGCTATTTTTGGGTGGGTTTGGACCCTTTTTGGGACGTCGTTTGGGGATGAAATTCTCAGCAATCCATCCTCCCGTGGAGCGGTCCAGCTATGGTAGCCTTCTTAGGGAGTAGGATAGTGAGGATTTGTGACCCCGACATCAATTTTGCATTCCTAGAATGTCAAGTGCAAAAGCACTCTTATTGGACAATTTTATTGCTTATTTTTGTGCATTTTGGTGCAATTTTTGTTGTTTTTGAAATTTTTGCTCTGTAATCGTCCTAGGGTGGGGCGAATACCAGTTTAGTAATCATCCCAGGGTGGGACGAGTGCTAACTAGAGTGCTCATCCTAGGGAGGAACGATTACAAGCCTAAAAGCCTATTTAAGGGCCAAAACTAGGGTTTGGGCTCATTTGCATTCAATTTTTCTAGCGATTTGGAGCTCTGAGGAGGAGGAGGTCGATTCTACGAAGCGAAGCACTACCAAATTTTTCCTGCCACCATGAGTTCATGAACCGGATCGAGTGACAGAGCCGAAGCGAGACCGGTAAGTTCTCTTCCTATTTATTCGATTTTAAAGTCGCAATATTTGCCTCTTTTGTATTTTGGTTTTCCAAGTTTTTTAAAAATGAAACCCTAAAAAAGAATTTGTTTTATTGTGTATGTGTGAATTTGTGTTTTGTATGGCTTCATTAGAACTTAGATTGAAACCCTAGTGGAAACCATGTTTATTATTTTGCATTTGTAAATGAAAAGAAACCCTAGTTTAACAAAGATCAAAACGTAGCTTAAAAACTTAGTTTAAAACTTAGCTTAAAAACTTAGCTTAACCCTAGGTTAACTAAAAAATGTTTTTGTTTTGTTTGTTTTTTTTTGTAGTTATTTGTCAGTGTAGACTAAGGGTAAACCCTAGGTTAACTAAAAAATGTTTTTGGTTGTTTTTGTTTTTTGTATATTTATCAGTGTAAACATAGAGTTAAAAACCCTAGGTTAACCGAAAAATGTTTTTAATTTTTTATTTTTTTTTTAGTTATTTATCAATTTAAACTAAGTTGTAAACCCTAGGTAACTAAAAATGTTTTTGAATTGTTTTGAATTTTTTTGTTTGTTATTTGTCTATTTTTAGTTGTACATTGTTTTATGCATTTATGTATATTCATGTTATTGTTGTACAGTTTATCATGTTTTTTAATGTTTTTGTCTTGTTTTCTTTGCAGGTTGTGAAGAGCGGTACCGTGTGCCTACGGTTTTCTAGAAGCATGGGAGGCGTTGACTTTGGCTGATTGGGAGTGGCTTGATGCCCTTGGGCTCAAGCATGTGACTCAGCTGGAGCCTGTGGTTGGGGATCGGGCCTATCTGATGGCCCTGATCAACTTGTGGGATCCCTGGACCAACACCTTCCATCTCCCAATAGGGGAGATGATAGTGACCTTGGAGGACGTCTATCGGATTCTATGGATTTCGATAGACGGACTACCGATCAAGACGACGTCACGGGATCAACGGACAACAGTGTTGACACGCTACTTTGGGCATGGGGAGGAGGTGGGTGTGGATAGCCCAGTGGAGAGGGTAGAGGGTGACTACCAGATTGGTGGCATTCTGGTATGATGGTGGCTAGAGAGGGGCATGTTGGGAGTGAGGCACGCAGTATTGATGGGCCTCATTTCCAACATGCTGCTACCCGACTCTTCGGGTGCGAGGTTCCCATGGAACCTATTGGAGGTGGTATTTCAGTTGGTGGATTGTTCGATGCATGAGCCCTTGATTATGAGGTGGGGGCAGACACTACTGGCACAACTCTATGATGAGTTGTATGAGGTCCACTATCGGAGGTGGAAGGGGATTGGCTACAACTATCTATTGCAGAGCTGGGCTTGGCAGCACATAGCGATGGAGAGGCCGATGGGGTTGTCATGGACTACTCGATCAGAGATGGTGGATAGAGATATAGGATATGCGGCTCTATGGCGATGGTCTAAGGAGCAGGGGCAGAGTCGATGGTGGGTAGGTGTCGTAGGGCACTATGTCGATGCCTTCGCTCGGCTTACTCTAGGGGAGGTGTTATGGTGCCCATACTAGGATCGTCCACCTAGCTTGAGGCTGGAGAGTGGCTTCGATGGGTGCGTAGGGGGAGATGGTTGATCGAGCGACACGGGACCAAGTAGGAGTACTTCTCGTATGTCCGAGTGACATGATAGTTTGGGGTGCGCCAGGGGTTTCCTAGTGAGCCCTTGATCTATCATCATCGAGGGGACGAGAGGACCTTGGCCTAGCCGATCATCGAGCCACTAGGGGAGGAGGCAGATACAGTTATTGATGCACCTGACATGGATGACATCGGGGTGACGACTGAGTATGAGCAGTGGTGGACACTACGATGATGGCGGGGAGAGGGACCACTGGGAGGCGTAGAGGCAGTAGCAGCAGGTGGGGAGGGTGGAGAGGCACCAGGAGAGGGTTGGGGAGCTCCATTGGAGGATGCGGACATGGTGGAGGTGGATGATGTGGGTGAGGATTTTGGGGTTCCGGATCAGCCGAAGATGCAGGACGTCCGGAGCAGTGGGAGCTAGAGCAGGCTGCTATTTCGGAGATGCCAATGCCTCAGGCAGTCTCGAAGGACATGGAGGTAGGGTTGCACGCTGAGAATGCATGATTGGAGGGGCTACTCTAGAGGTGGGATGAGGAGCTCGAGGATGCGCTACGGGAGAGGGATCTCCTACGAACGTAGCTAGTGGAGCGGGAGAATGCATTAGCGATGTATCATCGATGGGAGGGGGATACTGATGCTGCACGGGAGATGGATCTCTTATGGATGTAGCTGGCACAACGTGATGATAATTTGGTGATGTACCATCAGTGGGAGATGGACTTGGTGTGGCATCGATTGGAGCTGGAGGCAGAGATTATCCACCTCGATGGGTGGGTCCCTACGCTTAGTGGAGGTGGATCATCACACCGCTCGAGAGGGAGCGATACTGAGTAGTCAGCATCCTCTCGAGAAGGCGATTGGATGAGGGAGGCACTAGTAGGCATGATGCAGGGGCTAGTAGTAGCCACCCTGAGGGGTCCCATAGGACCCACACCACGGGGGTAGTTCCCGTCGCACCGATCCTACGTGATCATGGTGGCCGACGCCCTAGGCTTGGGGGTTTTTGAGTTTTTGCTTTTTTTTGGGGTCAGAGGACCGGTTATTGTAGCCTACGGGCATTTTTGATGATATATATATAGATGAATTTATTTTATTTATACACGTGTCATGATTTGATGTTATGCACAATGATTGATGAATGTGTATGTATGCATGTTAATTTATATTGATGGATGCATATGTTATGATGAATGCAAATGTTTCTAATTTATATTATATGCAAATG
Organism: Wollemia nobilis; assembly: GCA_028583015.1. Classification (NCBI taxonomy): domain Eukaryota; kingdom Viridiplantae; phylum Streptophyta; class Pinopsida; order Araucariales; family Araucariaceae; genus Wollemia; species Wollemia nobilis. Next base: position 13,383,493 of record JAQPPZ010001063.1, read on the forward strand.
GAATGGATGAATTGAATTTGTGATTTGTGGTGGTGGCACCATAGACTGTTTAGAACTTATGGCTTTTTGTCCTAGGCGATTGCTGTGGTAAATGACTTTTTATGTATACATGTTATTTTTTTGTATTTTCTGATGGCAATGCGAGGATGAAAGATAGCACAGTTGGTTTAGAATGTAGTTAAGGTTTTCTGAGACTCAGATGTTTTAACTAACTAGCCACGATTGTATTTTTATCTTACAAGACTTTTGGACAAGGTATGAATCGGACTTGTCTTTGACCAAGTTATTTCACATCCTTGTGTGTGCAATTGAGTTCATTTATGTGGTATTTGTCAGGATACCGCTAGTGCCAGATAGGTTGTCAACCAAACCTGTACTGAGGATCACCTAATTAGCTCCACTAACTCCTTTGTTGTATTTAGTCAGATTAATCTGCGGTGCTATCTAGGATACCATAAGCTAGCTCATCCACATGCAAACATTGATCTGCACACAAGTTAATGTGACAGATATATCATCATGCGGGAGGTTTGCCACCAATGACCGATAGGTTATCCACCAAACCAATACTGAGGTTTACCTCATGACCTTCTGAATGCTGAGAGTTCCAGGGATTCAAGTTCGACTCCCTTATTTTCTTCAATTGTATTGGGATACTTGCTCTTTTGTAGTGATAAAAATCACTATTTATTTTTGTTTTTCTTTTGAGCAAGGGATTTGAATATTGAGTGATGAGAATCACTATTGTATGTGCCTTTTGATGTATGCACTTTGGTGGTGATGTCAAATTTTTTGGAGTTTTGACTTTTGCAAAATTTTGATGTTTTGCAACTTTTTGAGAACTTGGGATTCTTGGGGAATTGGGTAGGGAAGATGCTTGTCCTTTTGCCAACTCTCAGCATTCTTGGGGTCATTCGCATAGGGGGATGAGCAAGATAACCGTTTCACTTATGGTGACCTGGATTGCTTTGCAGGTTTCATCTTTCGTTCACACAACTTGGGAATTTTTTATGTGTTTTAACTTGTGTTGGGATGCTACGTAACAAGGTGTGATCCAAGTAGAACTCTACCTTTGTAAAATCTATCTGACTTTGTACAGTATGTGGCTAGAAAGCTAATGACAGCTGAATGACGAAAACTCTTGATACATTAGAAGACAACCGACTATGATATGGCAAAAAATATGTGAATGGCATTTATTTTTGATGGACTATTTATAGAATGGAGAAATGTGGAAAATGATGGATTTGCCGAATAATTACAATCTATGGTGCCTTTGACCTGTATGACCACAAATATGTAATGTATGGATGTGATGCTTAATGCAGCTATTATTTTTGTGTTTTTGATGGATTTATTTTTGTGAGTATGAAGATGAGATGCAAAAAGAGCTCTTTATTGTTGTGATGATTTTGAGCATGCATGGAAATGAGATGCAAATTTTTGTTATTTTTTGATGATTTTATTGTTTTTGAATTTTCTTATTTTTGACCAAGCGATTGTGGGAACCCTTGGAGCTTTTGGTTTGACCAAAGGGATGATGGGTACCTTTGGGGCATTTGGGATTGACCAAGCGATTATGGGAATCCTTGGAGCTTTTGGGATTGACCAAGCGATTATGGGAATCCTTGGAGCTTTTGGGATTGACCAAGCGATTATTGGAATCCTTGGAGCTTTTTGGGTTGACCAAAGGGATGATGGGTACCTTTGGGGCATTTGGGGATTGACCAAGCGATTATGAGAATCCTTGGAGCTTTTGGTTTGACCAAGAAAAACGAGACAAACCTTATCTTGGAAGAACTTTTTGGTTTGACCAAGCGATTATGAGAATCCTTGGAGCTTTTGGTTTGGGCTATGGCTCTTTTAAATATGGAATGGCCTCAAATGACTGATGTTCAAGGGTTCTAGTTCCTTGATTCCATCAAGAGAAGTGAGCCGGTATGTTCCAAGTCCTATTTTACTATGGATGACATAAGGACCTAACCAGTTTGCCATGAACTTGTCCCTTAGATGGGGCGGCAAGTTAGAATTTTGTTGGTTCTCTTTTAAGACCAAGTCACCAACCTGAAAGTCCCTCAGGTGAACCTTCATGTTGTATGCTTTCTTAAGTCGCTCTTGATAGATACGTAAATGCTCGAGAGCATTAACGTGTCATTCATCGAGCAATGTAAGCTGGTCTAACCGGGCCTACCATGCAGTGTCATCATCGATGAACTCTTGCATTGATATGCGTAGGGAAGGAATTTCCAACTCGAGAGGCATGACAGCCTCGGAGCCATACACGAGCAAAAATGGAGTTGCCCTAGTGGGCGTCCGAATGCTAGTGCGATAAGCCCACAGGGCAAGTGGGATCTGAATGTGCCAATCCTTATGACTATCTACGACTATATTTTTGAGGATGGCAACTAGCATTTTGTTTGATGCCTTTGCTTGCCCATTTGCCTACGGATAATAGGGTGTCAAAAAATTATGCTGAATTTTGTACTTTGTGGTCAAAGCACGCACGTCTTTGTTCTTGAATGACGTCCCATTATCCGAGATTATCTTGGATGGAATACCAAAATGACATATGATATTATGTAAAATGAACTCCGAAATGCGGGTTCCAGTCGTAGAGGTAAGCGAAATTGCTTCCACCCATTTGGTGAAGTACTCTATGGCCATTATGATAAACGTGTGATGGCTTGACGATGTAGGGGAGATCTTTTCGATTAGATCTAAGCCCCACTACAAAAATGGCCAAGCCGATTGGATCGGTTGCAAGGCCTGAGAAGGTACGTGTGTCAAATTTGCATGGTGTTGACACTTCACGCACTTCCTTACATATGCGCAACAATCTCGCTCTAAATATGGCCAATAATAGCCCATGCGGAGAATGCGCTTTGCGATGGCCATACCGCTGAAGTGGCCACCGCATGTACCATCGTGCGCTTGGGTGATCGCCCAAGTGGACTCCTGTTGGTCCAAGCAACGGAGGAGGATTCCTTCATAGCTACGATGGTACAAAATGTCTCCTAACAAGACATGCTTTGCCACTTTCTATTTGAATGATCATTTTGTGGCATGCATCAATCTAAGTGGGAGGTTACCTAACTTGAGGTAGTCCCTTATGGGTGTATACCAATCCTACTGATCGAAAACCTCGATAGTATGAACAGCCAATCCCTCTTGAAGTTCATCCCTAGCAAAAGTTGAGCGGGAAAGAACTTGTAAGAATAGCGTTGTGTTGCTATTAAGGGGAGTAGGGGAGAACAAGGACCCCTAGTTGGCATGATTCAGACAATCATGGATTCGAGAGAACTTGTCCGAGGATGGTTCAATCTGGATCAAGTGGATTCCTAGCATTAAGTCAGAGCTTGCACGCTCCATCGCTGATTGCGATAGTGTTTTGACTTGAATGGTTGTCATATCACCAGAAATGTCTTACGGGATTAGTGACCCCAAGGAGGCCATAGTGTCCGCAAAATGATTCGATGATCGAGGGAGTGCCTCGATGTCGTACCATTCAAGCTTTGCCAAGAATTTGTCCACAAGGGCTTTGTAGGCCTACAGAACTAGGCATTTACATTGGAATACCCCTTTGACTTGGTTGACAATTAACAGCGAATCACCAAAGATGTTTAATCATTTGATGTTCATGGTGATTGTTGTCTGAAGACCTATGAGCAAGGCTTCATATTCTGCATTGTTGTTGGTGCACGGGAAATCTAATTTAAATGACAGAGGCATTGGAGCCCCTTGTGGTGTGAAGAATACAATTCCCATGCCACCCTCCTTGCTCACATTTAGAACCATCAAAAAATAGGGTTATGTCGGCCTGTGACTCAGGCTCATCAAAAATTAGTGATTCTGAGACATGGAAGACCCCATCATCGGGTAGTTCTATGATCAGAGGCTGATCATCTTCGAGAGGAGCCTCTGCTAGTTGATCGGCTATGACTTGACCTTTGATGGATTTTTGTCCAATAAACTCGATGTCAAACTCCATCAACAACATGATCCATTTCATCGTGCGACTACTATGATAAGTATGACTCATCATGTACCGCAATGGATTCTCCTTAGACACAACATACGTCGTGTTGCTCAGCATGTAATGGCATAGCTTTTTGGTAGCAAACACCACTGCCAAGCAGAGCTTCTCGACGTATGCATAGTTAAGTTCATAACTGACCAGGGTGCGGCTAAGATAGTAAGTAGCCTGTTCTTTGTGTAGTTCATTCTTCTAGGCTAACATGGCACCCAGTGCCACCTCAATGAGCTGAGATGTATAAGTAGAATGACACTCCTGGTCTAGGTGGTGCCAATACTGGCGATGAAGCCAAGTATTGTTTAATGTCATCAAAGGCTGACTGGCACTCGTCATCCCAATGAAATGCTACCCCCTTGTGCAATAATTTATTCATGGGTCGGCACTTGTCAGATAGCTGCGCTATGAAGCGCTTGATTGATGCGACCTTTCCCTGTAGGCTTCTGAGCTGCTTGATGGTAGTTGGGGGAAGCATTTCAAGGATTGCCTTGACTTTGTTTGGGTCCACCTCGATGCCTCACTTTGAGACTATGAAACCCAAGAGTTTTCCAGATGTGATGCCAAATACGCACTTCTTGGGATTCAGTCTGACTTTATGTTCCATGAGGCGATCGAGGATCTTGCTTAAGTCATCGAGATGATCTCGGTGCACAAAAGAGATTTGGCCAACAAATCATCCATGTAATCTTCCAAAGTTTTATGCATGTGATCATGGAAGATGTACGTCATGGCACGTTGGTAGGTGGCGCCAGCATTTTTAAGGCCAAAGGGCATGACCTTATAACAAAATGTCCCCCAAGGCATTGTGAACGCCATTTTTAGTTGGTCCTCGGGATTGATACGAATCTGATTGTATCCCGAGAAACCATCCATGAGGGAAAGCATTTCATGGCCCACTGTAGCGTCTACCAATGCGTCGATGCTCGGCAAGGGGAAATCATCCTTAGGACTCGCTTTGTTTAGATCTCAAAAATTAGTGCATATGTGAATCCTCCCATCGGAATTTTTGATGGGCACCATGTTGGACAACCATGGTGGGTAATCCATGCAGATGACAAACTGTGCATCCAACAACTTTTGTAATTCATCTTTGACCATTAAGGCCACTTTTGGGTGCATCTTACATAGTTTTTGCTTAACTAGCTTGACTGTCAGATCAAGCGTTAGATTATGCATGACTAGCTATGGATCTAGCCCCGACATGTCTTTGTAGGACCATGCAAAAACCTCCTTCTTCTCTTTGAGAAGGGCAATGTAGTCGGCTTGCTCTTCGGGGGATAGACTTACCCCTAACTTGATTATCTATGGATTCATTGGATCCGAGCCGATGTCTACGTCAGTCGTCTCCTCGATCGACATGTGGGATCCGTCCTCCAACTGGTGTGGAGTTGGGATCAAATGGATATCATTTGCTGAGTTTAAATCTACGTTGGGAACCTCGGGTTCCTCTTCAGCATGGAAGATATCCTGAGTTGGCCCTGGGGTGAAATGAAGCATCTCATCGAAAGGCCAGTACTCTGATGGGGATGGTGGTGAATTGACGTGATCCCAGTCTATGGCATCTATGTCTAGATACAATGACTATGTTGGATCGGTCGGATTGTGGATGGGGGCGGTTAAGTCAATGGAGATCATGTTGATGAAATGATTTTGGTCTCCATTACCATGGGTGTGATGACTCGAACATTGTGGATGATCTTTGTGCTCCGGATCTAGCTCTGGAGGTATTGGCATGAATGGATCGGCCCTATGTGCGGATAGGAGGATAAGGTCTACCCTCGGCACTGATATCTCTATAGGGTCTCTGGGCGGAAGGTGTTCTCCGTATGCCCAAAGTGGCGGATTCAACACTTGGTCCCACTGCATTGGGTTTAAGTGCCACTCATGCCCTGGCCTTATGTTTAGTTGTTCAAATATGTCATCAATATCCAGGGGGTATTGTTGCTGCATCTGTCGCATGTGATTGAGATATGCCATCTCAGTTTCATCTTCATAATCACTGTCGGAGATCCAAAGGCCTTCGTTGGTTCCAACAACTGTTTGTGACATTAGAGGCTCGTCTTGCTTGAGCAAATTGATCTGGCCCCATTGGGGTTGTTCCGCTCTCTATGGGGGGACCTGATTTTCTTGAGGTGGCACTTGCTCGATTGGAGCATCCAAAGGGAACATTGCCAAGAGGCTTTCTTGATAATCATCCATGGGGGTCACTTGTGAGTGATTGCTATCCGATTCGAAGGGGTCCCATGGTGCTACCTCATATTCTGACTCATCTTCTGAAGATCCTTCTTGACCTTGTCTATACCCCTCTTGTAGGTGAGTTCTCAAACTTTCTCCTCTCTCGAGCGAAGGGAAAGGGTTGTTGAGGTCAACAAGGTTGGTTGTCAACAATGGGAGATAATCCCCCAATGTATATGTCGTGTTAGGGTTGGCATATGGATCTAATGCCAATCCACCCTTGTTGCCTATCCCTAGGCCTTGCATGTTCTCTACCAAGATGTCCAAGGGTAGGGGGTGGTTGAACCCTACTCCTGATTTGTCGTATGGCATTTGGTATCTTGGTTGGCAAAGAACACGCACTCCTTGCTCATATCTGCCTAACCCATATCCATGCCAATTGCATTGGCCAAGGTATCTCAAAGCGAAATCTGGGTTGGACAAATAGTTGACATCTTCCGCAAAGGGCTCTTCATCTTCGTCCTCTTGCATGTATGGTTCAATACCATGATCAAGGCCCCCATACACAAAGTTTGTCTGGTTTGGCGGGTAGCCTAGAGGAACAATAGTACCGATGGGGAGGCGAGGTCTCCCCATGTCCTGCATGGACTCAAGTGCGGGTGTTGCTACAATATTCCACACCAAATACTCCCCCAGGCCCGTATTGGCCATCTCAACAGTGATTGTTGGTGGTTGAGGGGGAGGGAACGAAAGTTCTTCCTGAGTCCACTCCATGTCGGGTGAACTAGGAGCCTCGACTTCCATTCTGCTAGGCATCTCCTCAGTAGAGATGGTTGAGACTGATGGCGGTGCCTCTTCCAGAGGTTGCACCTCTTCCAGAGGTTTCTTCCCTTTGTCCTTCTATGTGGCCACCATAGGTGGCATCGTTGGTGAAGGACCAGACGATGAAGATGGACCCGATTGGGGATTTGATGGACTTGTCAATGGGGATGCCTATGGAATCGGACCCTATTTAGATGGATTCAACTAAAAATCCAAATGCATTGATGGAAGGGTCGATTGCGGCATCAGCTGCACCGCATTGCAATACTTGAAGGGTTCTAAGTCCGTCGGGACTACATGCACCTGCCCTTCGAATGTATACTTTAAGCACTGATGAGCTATCGAAGGGACACACTTCATGTCCCTGATCCATGGCCGACCCAAGCAAGATGTTATAGGCCATCTCACCCTCCAAGATGTGGCACAATGTAGGTATAGTCTTTTGTCCCACTTGGATGGGTAGGACAATTGTGCCAACTATCGAGCATATTGCATCATTGAATGCTCGCAGTGTATAGGTGGAGGCCACTATGTGAGATGCGGGCAACTTTAGGTGCTTCAAGGCCATTGTTGTAATGATATTACTGGATGAGCCAGTGTCCACCAATACCCTCTTGTACGGAATCCCGTTGACCCGTGCGATGACGTGCAGGGGTGGATCCGCCATGTCACCAGCCACCGATTTCAATTCGTCCTCTCGAAAGGTGATGACTGGCTCAGTGCATCATTTGACATGTCCCACGAAGTTGTTGAAGGAGTTTGCTTCATGGGGCTGCAACTCGATGGCTTTTAGTATCTCCATTAGAGCCTCCCGATGGGGCGTTGATTGTTGTATGAGCTCGTAGATGGAGAGCCTAGCCGACGTGGTCCTCAAACTCTGGGTGAGTTTGGTCCGAATTGTGGCCACTGGTCTAGGTGGAGGAGGTGGTGCAAGGTGCTGTTGTGGTTGTGACATTGTTGGCACCTCTCCTGTAGCTACCGTGGGGGCAGCTGTGCTCGGGTACCTCTTGTTTCGAGTCACTATACTGATCATCCCTACATACCCCTGCATGGGGCAGTTCTGTGTTACCTCATTGACTTGTAGGGTCTTTGCCTGCGCATCATGGGTAGGCAAGGGGTCCTTAAAGACCTCCATTTGTTGGTTGCTTGGTGCCACGGGGTTATCCACCGCTAATGTCTTATTATCTATTAGGTCTTGCACCAAGCCTTTAAACTTCCAACATGCATTAAGGTCATGTCCCTTCCATCTGTGGAACCTACAGTACAAGTCTTCCCTATAGCCCTTAGGTTTTGGTGCATTGGGGTCTATGGGTTGAATCTCGGGCAAGTTGATCAAGTTTGCCATTGACAAGAGGTCAAACAGGGAGTCTCTGGACTCTGTGTAAGGTGTGAATTGTCGCCTAGGGTGATGCTACTGATTTTGTTCTTGCCTCTAATTTTCTCTATCATAACTGTTAAGAGGCACCGCCTGATAGTTAGCCTTTTGGGGCTATGTTGCTTGTGCAGGCTTAGGGACGTTTATAGCAACCTGATTGACCATAACGGGTTTCTATTGCGTGGTCCCTATTTTGGTGTTCTTAGACCATTCTTTCTTCTTTGGCTTGGCTATCTCGCCATCCTAAATCTTGATCTCCTCAATGATTCTAGCTTGCGCTAGAGCTTCCTCTAAAGTGGCATATTGTTGTAGCTACAATAGCATGGAGATCGATCTCAAATAGCTCTTTGAGAACATTTGGGTGAGGTCGGACATAGGAGGGAGGTAGGGCAGCTTTGAAAGCAAAGTCCTCCATCGGTTCCCATAGGCCGCCATGGTTTCTTCCTCATACTTCCTGAGGCTGGCTAGGTCACTTAGTGATGCCTTCTTCTTGGTGTTGAAGGTGAAGCGTTCGAGGAATGCATCCACTAGCTGATCTAAGTTACTAATGTTGTGCTTTGGCAATTGAGTGAACCAATCCGAGGTAGGGCCTACGAACGTGGTGATGAATGTTCTTAACAACAAAGCATCATTGTCCTGAATGCCAAAGCATTGGCTCAGGAATCTAGTCACATGCTCTTGGGCATCCTCCTCACCTCTAAATATTGCCAGCTGAGGTAGTTTAAAGTGTTCAGGGTAAGGGGGTGCCGGCACTGACGGATGCACAGGATGACTATGGAGTTGGCATAAAGTGGGATTTTGGGGCCCAGAAGTCTTGGTCTCCATAGACTCCAAGTGCTCTAGCAGTGCTTTATATGCATCGAAAGATTTAATCTCTTCCTCCTTAGTTAGCTCCCATTGTGGGTTGTGGGAAACTTGAGGCCTATGGAGGGGTGGCCGGATAGCACCCCCTCTACCTTGGTAGGGCATTTCAGCCCGCTCTTCTTCTTGCTCATACTCCTCATAGGCTTCTTGAGGAGTTTTTAGATGAGACCTATAACCATGGGTGGGTCCCCGTGGAGGGTGCCCATCGTTGTTCCTGGGAGTGGCCTCCCGCTCAGGTCTAGGAGGTCTCGGAGGTAGCACTTGGTAAGGTCATGGAGACCTATCTCGTACCAAGGGGTTGTACCTCTCATACGGTTCTGCTCTTTGGGTGTGAGGGGTTGGAACCCTCTCAGGCACAGTGTTATGGAGCAGCTCATCTATTTGGCATCGAATGCGCTCTTTGCTAAGGTGATATAGATGCTCTAGCTATTGTTGGTCTTGCTCAAGCTGCATGATCTATGCTTGGTGGGCGGCATGTCTGGTGACTGCCAGGTCAATTTGTTCTACCATATTGAGTCTAGGAGGCCTAGATGCCTCTCCTATGCATTTATCTCGATCATGATGATCCGAGATCTCTATAGGTCGCTTCCCTCTATCGAGGTTAGTGGCATTCACTCGAGGCTCTGGCCTCAGTAGGTGATTCTGGTAGATAGCAGGTGTGGAGGTGCATTGCTCCTACACTGTGTATTGCTCTTGAGGAATGTAATGGTCTTCCTCATGCTCCCTTTCGTATATGTGAAAGGGGCGGGCAGAGTTGGCTCACCCTGTTTGAAGAGCCTTGTGCTCTGGATTTTGCCTATTATTTCTAATAGTGATGGGGGGTAAAGGAGGGATGACATAATCATGTGGCCTCTCCTCATGGACCCTATGTTGTTCTAGCGCTTCATCATGTGGTGGCCACTCATACCGAGCTTCTAAGGGAGCCTTCCCATTTATATTGAGTGCCACATGTAAGGACTCCTCCTGAAAGGGTCTATGTTGGATGGGAGTGCCCCTCGAAGGGGTGCCTCTATAGTCCCATTCTAAAATGGCATGATGTGGACTCTCTTGTGGGTCGGGCCGCCAAGGTGGTATGACCAAGTCCTTGGGGCTATAGCGGAGGTGACTTGTGCCCCCTTGTACACTCTCCGTAGCTCCTGCCCGTGATTGGGCTTGGCTACGGGTGTACACCATGGTGGTGTTTTCCTACAAGATGCATAGATTTTTATTTCTTTTTATGATTTTTATGCTACACTAAACAGAAAATATCACACACACAAAGCAATGATTATCTCGTTTAAATATTAAAGGTGTGCCCTAAACCTGGTTTAGTGTGTTTTGATTTTTGTTTTGTAAAGAACATTTTGTAGCAAATGCAATATGATGGCTCTTATGACTCCCAAAAATGGTCGCCCCTTCGATATACCATTGCCAGGCCGATATACCAACCTCTCTATATACCCGCCCTTACGTGAGGGAAACTATTGGTACGTGAGAGCAGATGGTACGTGGAACGTAGGCGGTACGAAAGGGGAATCACCCTATTTTTGACACCTACCATAGAAGACTTATCCTCATGCACTGGGAATCACCCTAGCTACACTTGGTCAGCTTTCATCAGGATTTACGTCTAGCAACAGTAGCGATCGGGGTTATGGATGCAAAAATTCAAGCCAAGGTGGTGATGAAATCCACCGTTGGTCTTGATCAAGGGCTGGGGTTTTACGACCAGCTCCTTGGTGTTTAAATTGCCATGTGATGTGTGGGGTTACTTTTATTTTTGCATAAAAGAAAGCAAACATGCATAAAAAATTTCCCTAAGCAAGCAAATAACCAGAAAATAGAAAGCAGAAAATGACAGGTGTTTAGGACCCCTACCTCTTCTCTGCCCAAATCGGTTGGTTCTGAGTTTCTATCCTAAAACTGCATAGAGAGCTATTCATCCCTAGGTGGGATGAATAATAGAACTATATTCATCACAGGGTGGGGCGAATGCCCATTCATCCCTAGGTAAGATGAATTCCAGCTCTGTATTCGTCACAGACTGGAACGAACAACAGTCCAACATTTGAAAACTTGGTACCTGCAAGCAAAAACAATCAAGTTTTGATCAGATTTATGATATTAAAAATAGAGGACAAGTGTCCCACCATGATCACCACTGAAAGCACGAGGATACGGAAACAAAAAGGAAAAGCCAAGATGCGATGTGAACGAAACAAAAGATAACGCTAAATCCTATGAATTGAAAGTGCATGAAAGGAGAGAAGCATAAACGAATCGAAACCAAATAGAAAGCCAATATGGAAGACAGACCTTTTTATTAATATGCTTTAGAACTCAGTTACAATTTACCTCCTCCATTTTTAGGGGCTAGGAGCGTTAAATGTGTTCTTGTCACATCAATGGATGTTATTCCTTCTTTCGCGTGCCCACATGTAAAGTGGGCGGACCAAACATCACCGCCACTTGCATTGATGAGTCTTGAATCCTTGATGCTCCTCTAATGTTGAGACCCTATGTTCAAGGAAATAGGAAATAGTCAGTAGCACTTGTAGATAAAATGAAACATGCAATCCCCACGCCTTCAATTAGTACATGCAAAATATAAATAAAATGATAACTAAAATAGATCCAAATGAACTAAAAACTTGATAGGGGCATAAAAACATCACCGAGAAGGCACTACAAATGGAACAGTCAAAAAATTCACCACAGATTCGTATTCGCTCCGGGGCGGGACGAATAGACCTGCAACAAAATGTCAGATAGCATTGTCCCAAATGTCACATCCGGGAAGCTCCAAATCACCTACAAAGTTGGGGGTTAGCTAAAAGGGGGTATTTTGGGAAGACCCAGAAGGTCATATTTTCCCAATTTGGCCTCTATCACCGGGAATTTGATGATGCTACCTGCATGTTAGTAAAGGCGGGAAATGATAAAAACATGATAAAAAATGCTCAAAACGATGTGAAATTTGAATGACAACCTATCTAAGCAGCATAGAATCAGATGCAAAAATAATAGAAAGGAAATATGCTACAGATTTCTAATCGCTTCGGGGCGGGGCGATTAGAACTACAGTAGTGTGGGGGGCGCCCAGGGGCAGGACGCCCACCGTTTAGGGCCCGATTTCGGCACCAATCCACTTGGGATGGGTCCAAAACCTCTTGTGGGGTGTTGTCGGAAAATTTGGTAGGATGTTATGGCCAAATTTCAGGTTTTGGTTCCGGATTTGCGCTTCCAATAACCACCCTATGACCTCCCTTCCAAAAGAGATCAAGGATGTGAAAGGCACAAATCAAAAGGTGTGTGTGGATGTAAAATGGTAGCACTTCATTGCTCAAAATGCTCCTTCTCTGTATATTTTTGGGGTGAGAAGACTCACCATTTTATAGACCTGACGGTCTCTTTGGATGAGCATGCAGAGGCGCCACTTGGCAATCATGCCTTCCAAGGGGGGAGAAGATTCCTCCCTGATTAGGGGCTCCATGACTGCCCCTGTAACTGCCTCTAATGCTCAAAAATGCTCACTCACACTCCCATGCAATGAAGGAAGAGTTAAGTGGTGGATCTGAGCTGCCATTTGTCAAGATTTGACTTTTTGCCCGTCAAACCTGCTATTCGCCCCACCCTGGAGCGAATACTGCTAATCGTCCCTGGGTGGGGTGAATACCAGTTTGTAATCATCCCTGGGTGGAACGAATAAGGAGCAGAGTGCCTGAAGGTGCCAAATTGACCTCTGACCTTCCAAAACTATTGTGAGAGTGGTTAGGACCACTGTTTAACCTCTAGGGGCTGCCCTGGGGGTTGTGTGTGTCAATGCGATCAGTGTTTGCAGTCACATAATCGGATTGGTGTTGTTTTGGTGTCTACAGAGACATCATGGCCCAACCATAATTCACTCCATCTTTGACTTCGTCCTAGCTCTTAGCTAGCAAAAACCTGATCGATCATGAAATCATGACTATTTTACACCTTGTGTTCTTTTGGGGGCCTTGGCTAATGAAAACCTGACCAATCATGAAATTGTGACTATTTTCTACCTTGTGCTCTTTTTGGTCCCTTAGCCAATGAAAACCTAACTGGTCACAAAATCTCTACTATTTTTCGTTGTGTGTTATTTTGAGACCCTCATCCAGCAAAAACCTAATCGATCATAAAATCATGACTATTTTATGCCTTATGTTCTTTTTTGGGCCCTCGACCAGCAAAAACCTGACCGATCACAAAATCGTTGTTAGAATTTACATAATAATATATATGTAAAGTATTACACAAGAGATGAAGAGAAGAGTGAAACTAATTGATTTATCTCTAGGATCAACTTTGTATAAATAGCAGAGTTGATCATTGAGAGCCATTGGATTACAACAACTCATCAAACCTGATGAAGACACCACTTAGAGTTCTCCTAACACATGGAGGAGTGGAAACTCAAGTGTGTATCCTAGTGAACTTAAGAGAATATTCACTTATTCTAACACCCCACATTAAGTGATACTAGGGGAGATTCTAGAAATGAGTCCTGGCAACGAGGCATGATTAGGTACTCATGTACATCATAGATAGTTGGTGGAAAAAATCCCTATGAGAAAAAATCAACTATCACTTCTTTGTTTTGAAATGATGGTAAAAACCTAGTGGGAAAAGCCACCAATAAAAAGCAAAGTATGAAAGAGGCTTATCTTCGGATGGCGAAGATTGTCCTCTTTAACAAATAAAATATGAGTCTCGACAAGAAGGCATGATTAGGTACTCATGTACAATATAGATAGAGGTGGAAGACCTCTTTGTCAATGTAGTTTTAATACTCCAAGTTTCTCTTGCAACTGAAGGTAACGCAGAGAAATAAATGACTTGGTGAATATGTTTGCAAGTTGATTCTCTGTCGGAATATACTTCAAATGTATATCCCCTTTTTGAATATGTTGCCTGATGAATTGCATGTGGATCTCAATGTGTTTGGTGCACTGATGCTCAACTAGATTACGTGCAATATGAATTTGCTTTGATTGTCACACCACATATTTATAGGTACTTCTTGGAAAAAACCAAATTCATTGAGAATTTGATGAATCCAAAGGGCTTCCTGACTGGCTAAAACTGTTGCTCTGTATTCTACCTCTGTAGAAGATAATGCTATTGTTTGTTGTTTCTTACATAACCAGGCTACTGGTGAAGAACCAAGGCAAAAAACATATCAAGAGGTAGAACATATGTCATCTACTGATCCTGCCCAATATAAATCTGTATGGCCAATGATATCCATGGAGTCTCCTTTATAGATGAGCCCAAATTTTGTAGTACCCTTCAAATAACGAAGAATTATTTTAGCTGCTTGCCAATAACTGAAATGAGGGTTATGAGAGAACCTGGATATGAGCCCAAAAACATAGGAGATATATGGGCGAGTATGAGTGAGGTATAATAGACTACCTACAAGCTGATAGTATAGGGTAGCATCACAAGGAGGGGATGAGCAGGAAGTACTGAGATGAATACCAGATTGAAAGGGGGTAGGAGAAGGTTTGCAATATGTCATTTTAAAATTTTGAAGATCTTGAGTGTACTTTTGTTGACATAAGGTGATCCCTATTTTGTTTTGTTTTATTTGAATCCCAAGGAAGAAGTGAGTTAAACCTAGATCAGCCATTTCAATTTTTTTTGGAGAGGGAGTCTTTGATATTCTGAATGTGAGTGAGGTTACTACCAGTGAGAAGGAGATCATCAACATAAAGAACAAGAATGATGATATTTCCTTTACTTCTCCAAATGTAAACTGTATTGTCAAACTTACAATGAGAAAAACCTGCTGAAAGAAAGGAGTCCATATTTTCATACCAAGCTCTAGGGGTTTTTTTGAGGCCATATAGAGATTTTTTAAGCCAAAAAACAAGAGAGGAGTCTTGAGTAAAACCAACGGGCTGTTCCATGAATATTTCTTCTTTTAAATTTCCATGTAAGAAGGCACTTTTTACATCCATTTGGTAGACTAACCATTTATTGGAAGTGGCCAGAGAAAGAACCAATCTAACAGAGTCCATTTTAGGAACATGAGAAAAGGTTTATGTATAATCAATACCCTCTATTTGAGAAAAACCTTTGGCTACAAGACAAGCCTTGTTTTTGTCTATTTCTCCATTAGACCCATATTTTGTTTTGAATATCCACTTACATCAAACTAATTTTCTTCCCTTAGGTAAGGGAACTAAATCCCAAG
The DNA here is from genome assembly GCA_028583015.1 of Wollemia nobilis. Lineage (NCBI taxonomy): Eukaryota > Viridiplantae > Streptophyta > Pinopsida > Araucariales > Araucariaceae > Wollemia > Wollemia nobilis. The sequence continues at coordinate 13,398,961 of JAQPPZ010001063.1, forward strand.
TATCATTTTTGAGCAAGGAATAAAATTCATTATCCATGGCATCTTTCCATTATTTTATACCTGAGGCTTCTTTGAAGGATTGAGGATCGGAGGAAATGGATTGACATACAAGACTAGAACCTGTGGGGTTGGATAATCTATTTGAAGGAAGTTTTTGAATGTAGGGAGTAGCTTCTTTAACAATTGTGTGGGCCCATTTTGGCATAGAAGAGGGAGTTGAAGGAGTTGAAAGACTTTGAGAAGGAGTTCCAGGTTCTTCATCTTTATTATCAATAACCAAATTAACTTCAAGGGTTGGATCTTCATAATATTTAGGTTCTACTATAGGAGTAGGCTCAATGGAGGAAGAGTCCTTTGGAGGTTATTTATGAGGGAATGTTTCATCAAATTGGACATTCCTATGAAAGAATACCTCATGAGTTGAGGGATCAGAAAGCTTGTAAGCTTTCAATTCTTCACAATAACCGAAAAAGATGAGTTTTCTGCTTTTCTTATCAAGAGCTTTCCTTTTCTTCTTTGGGATGTGAGCCCAAGCAGTACATCCAAAAAAATTGAAATTGGAAACATCTGGTTTTAAGCTAGTCTATGCTTCTTCAGGGGTTATTTGGTCAAGAGCTTTATGAGGTGTGCAATTTTAAATATAATTGGCACACTTAATAGCCTCTGCCCAAAAAAAATTAGAATATCTCTTGAATGGAGCATACAATTAGCCATCTCTTTTAATGTTCAATTTTTCCTTTTGGCAATGCCATTTTGTTGAGGATTATGGGAGACAAAATGTTGATGTATTATACCATGATTAGAAAGAAATATGGAGAACTCATTACTACAGTATTATCCCCCATTATCAGTATGAATTTTCTTTATTTTGCAAGAAGCTTGATTTTCAACTAAGGCTTTAAAGACTTTAAAGTGGGATAACACATCACTTTTATATTTGAGGAAGTAGACCCAGGACCTTCTAGAAAAATAATCAATAAAGGTAAGAGCATACTTTGCTCCATTAAAATAAAGTTTCAAGAAAGGTAATTAAGTCACTATGGATTAAATCTAGAGGAGATGAGGATTTTAGAGAGCTACTTGGGTGGAAAGGATTTTGATTCTGCTTTCCAAGAGCACATCCAGAACAAACCCCATCACTGGAAGAGACTTGGGGTAATCCTTTAACCATATTATGGGTGTATAAATCCTTTAGGTAGTTATAATTAATATGACCAAACCTTTCATGCCAAATTTTATTTTCAAGATTACTATGAGCCAGGGTTTTGCTTAGTGGAAAATTTCGCAATTTAGCGTAAATTTTTCAGATTTCCAAAATGTCAATTTTACGATTTTTGGGACAATAGAGGTCGGCCCGTTCGCCTAAAAATTTTGGAATCTAATTTTTTTAAGGGTAAATTCGCCCCGTTGTCATAAGTTTTCCCACCCAATTTTCACCCTAAATTTATTTAAAATAAGAAATATCCTACACAAATTACCCCTTGTACCCCATTATAAATAGCTAACCCTGACAAAAACTCCCATACAATTACAACATTTTTTTTGGATAGCGAGCGATACAAAGTAGAGTACTGACAAAACCAAAGTCCACGACTAGCAGAAGGCGACTGGCAGAGGCGACTGGCAGAAGGCGACTGGTAAAAGGGGACTGACAGAAGGTGACTGGAAGAAGGCGACTAGCAAAAGGTGACTGATAGAAGGCGACTGGTAGAAGGCAATTGGAGAAGGCGACTAGCAGAAGGCGACTGGTAGAAGGTGACTGATAGAAGGTGACTTGCAGAAGGTGACTAACAGAAGGTGACTAGTAGAAGATAACTGACTGAAGGCGACTGACTAAAGGTGACTGACTGAAGGTGACTAACTGAAGGCGACTGGTAGAAGGTGACTGCTAGAAGGTGACTGACATAAGGTAACTGACAAAAGGCAACTTACTGAAGGTGACTGATAGAAGGCGACTGGTAGAAGGTGACTGACAGAAGGCGAATAATAGAAGGCAATTGAAAGAAGGTGACTAGCAGAAGGTGACTAGAAGAAGGTGACTAATAGTAGGCGATTGGCAGAAGGCGACTGGTAGAAGGTGACCAACATAATGTGATTGGCAAAAGGCAACCAACCGAATGTGATTGGTAGAAGGCGACTAGCAGAAGGTGACTCAATTTATTCGTATGCTTCTTTTACCATTAAATTTCATTTTTCATTTTATTAATGGAAACTCAATAAGGAGGTTTATTCTGCCTACAAATAATATTCATAGGACAGTCAGATTCTGTTGTCTCTAGCAGTAGTTCTCTTTTATACATGTTATTTTTATATTTAAAAATGATGTTCTTTGTTCATGTTATTCTACTATTCATATAGGTAAAAATGTCAACTATAGGCAGTGGAAATAAGGGAGGAGAGTCTTCCAATAAAAGGAGTATCCTCAAATGCTTTCATAATATTTCAACACCTGCCATCAACATCTGTACAAACTGAAGGTATGAACACCTTTACTTACTAGTTAATTTTTTTACTTTGTTAATTTTAAATATAATGTCCTCAATTCATAAAGAAGTGTGTTTTTTTGTTGATGCCTTTGTTCACTTTTATCTGAAGAAAATACTAGTATGATTTTAAATGCCATAGTGATAATGAATCTACTATTGACACTAGAATGATCTCTATAGAAAACATTGTTAACCCTGCTATTCCTCCACTTCCACATATCCATGATAATCAATAGTACACACATGAAGATAATCTCAATCAAATTGAACAACAACATGAAGATATTCCTGAATCTAACATGCCAAGTGGAAATGAAACTAATAGTTCTTATGCAGTCCCTAATTTCGAAGAATATTCATCTAAAAAAAATAAACTTGCAAGGTTATCTAGGTGGACAATTGACAAATCATTTCAGCCTGATTGGATATCAGAATTTCCATTTATTGAGCCAGTGCTTCCAGAGAATAGTAGTGATGATATAACAAAATTAAGATGCGTAATTTGCAGTTGGAAACATGAAAAGGAGCATAGATTGCAACTTAAGAAATATATAGTAGAAAAACATTATGGAAAGGTTTATATCAAAACAAAAGAAGGTGATCGAGCAACACAAAAAACTTATAGGTGGAAGGATGCATCAGAGTGTGCACATATGAGATATGTGGAATAATATGAGAAAGAAATGAAACAAAAGCAAACATTGGTTGAGAAAGGTGCAACGATTCAAGCTCAATTTCAAAAAATGAATAAATTAACTTTATCTTCAAAAATTTTGCATTTTGTTGTTGTATTTTCTATTCTTAAGAAGGGTAGACCTATGTCTAATTTCATAGATTATAAATCTCTATTTTGACTAGCTAATATGCAGAACTTACCCAACGCTCATTGGTCAGATTGAAGTGGTTGGGAAATGGGAAAATGTTTGTCATTGGTTAAGCAGAATGACCTCAGAGAGAAAGTAAAAAAGGTAAAATTCATTTCACTTTTAATTGATGAGGTGACTGCATTTGATAATACATCTTGGATTTGCATGCATGTTTACACATTGGAAAATCTTTCAAGGCAATCTCATTTACTAGGAATACACAAAATGGTGGAAAATTGTAATGCAGAAAATATTTACAATGTTGTTGTAACTAGTTTAAAAGAAGAAGTAGGAATGAATGAAATTGAAATAGCCACTAAGTTAATATGTGTAGGAGCTGATGGTGCTGCTACAATGCAAGGACATAGGAATGGTCTTTGTGTTAGACTACAAACATCGGTTGCCCCATATTTGATCCCTATTCATTGCATGGCTCACAGAATGAATCTTGCATACAAAATTGTGGATACATTTACAAATGTTTCCAGAGTGGAAGAGCTTGTCCGTGAAATTCATGAATATTTTTCATGTAGTCCAAAAAGGTTTTCAGATTTTCAACAGTTTGCACTAGGAGTTACCGAAGGTAAAAAATTGTTGAAAGATGTGGATACTAGGTGGATTTCGATGTATCTACCGACATTAAGAGTTTTTAAAGAATATCAATCCTTGATAGGGTTTATGTATGCAAATCGTAGGGCGGTTGATAAGGCTAAATATTTACTTTTTCGAATGAGTGACTTTGAAACTCTTCTCACATTGTGTGGAATTCTTCCAATGTTGGAAAAAATGAATACTTTGATCAAAATTGCACAAGAAAGATCGATTTATATTGTGGATTTCATTAGGGCGAGAATACAAATTTGCATGCATATTGATATGATGTATGCATCTGGTCAAAATTTTATGGATCCCTTGTTTGAGAGTTGGAGAGCATTAACAAGTGTGAATAGTCCTCGGAGCTTTTTGAAGTTCAATATTAACGATCATCTATGTATTAATGTCCAAAAAAATAAAATACCTTTATATTGTTATGGTGTGCGATTGGATATAGCTACAAATGAAGTTGAGCAAATGCCCATAACCTACAATAGATTTCATGTGGTTGTGGACGAAACAAATCTTAAACTAAAACAAATAGTAGAATCATTGACAAAATAAATCAGAGACCGTTTTTAAAGAGATGAATTGCTAGAGGTTATGGGTGTGGTAAATCCAATGTTTTGGGATCCTTGTAATGAATACCAGATTATAAATTCTTTGTTCCTCAAATACATGGGCAGAGTTGTTGGCCATTTTAGTCAAAGTGTTGTAGTCAATGGTATTGAAATCAATGGCATTCTGAACAAATATCTTTTGACAAAACAATCCAAATGTTTTGGAACAACAATGTCTGCTCAAGTTTCACAGCTCTCTAACCATTATGAAGCAGGTTCTATTTCATGTTTGTGGAGAATATTACAACCAAGTACTTTCTTAAAACATACTATGAGTGAATATTTTCATTTATATGAATTATGTCAAACGATGATTTTGGGATCCATGGAAGATGAAAGGGTGTTCAGTACACTTTCATATATAAAATATAAAGTTTGAAATAGGTTGGACAAAAATTTGGAGAATTTCTTGAGAGTATATGTGTCAGCCTATGAGGTAGAGGAGTTTCCTTACGCAAGAGCATTGTCACATTAGAGTTCTTTGGCAGAGATAAGAGGTGTAACGAATATTGTTAATGATGAGGATGATGGTAACACTGGTCAGATTGTGACGATAGAAATTTTTGGAATGAGTGCAGAACATTTTGTACAATCTGAAAAGAGTTTGTTCTAGCTTCCAACATTATGATGCAAGGATGCATTCATTTGATTTTATTTCACATATTATCATTTGATTTGATTTCACATATCAAAATGAGAGGAAGCTATCATTTGATTTGATTTCACATATCAGAATGAAAGGATGTTTTTGTTTGATTTAATTTGAGTTCACATGTTATTATTTTATTTTATTTCACATATCTGAATGAAAGGATGCTATCATTTGATTTGATTTCATTTGATTTGATTTCACATGTTACATTATTTTTCTTGTAATATTTGTTATTCGTGAAAGTAATTGCCTATGCTGTGTTTTTAGACATTTCAAATTAATTCATATAAAATAAAAGAACATCTTACTGCATTCACATAATTCAATATTACTTAATATATCAACATAAACAATCAAAATATAACAACATTCAAAACAAAGGTTTAAAAAGATAACACATATCAAACATTATTTCTTCCACTTCAAATTAAGAACAACAAACTTTGACATCATCATAAATAATCAAAATATACTCTCTTTCATTGAATTCAATATTTAAAGAAGATACCATTCATTCGTTATTTACAATACATATCAAACATTATTTCTTCCACTTAAAATTTCCAATAGATAACATATTTTTCGGAAATAGTCATTCATTTTTGCAATTATAAAAAAGGATACCATTCATTTACAATTTACAATATATATAAAACATTATTTCTTTCAGTTCAAATTACTTAATACATCAACACATATAATCCTAACATAACAACATTCAAAACAAAATTTCCAATAGATAACACATTTTTCAAAAATAGTCTCATTCATTGTTTTAATTCTCAAAAATGATACCATTCATTTGCAATTTACAAAACATATCAAACAAGTATTTCTTCCACTTAAAATTACTTAATGCATCAACACATAATCATAACATAGCAACATTCAAAACAAAATTGCAAATAGATAACATATTTTTCAAAAATAGTCTCATTCATTGTTTCAATTCTAAAATATGATACCATTCATTTGCAATTTAAAAAACATATCAAACATTATTTCTTCCACTTCAAATTACTTAATACATCAACACATATAATCTTAACATAACAACATTGAAAACAAAATTTCCAATAGATAAAATATTTTTTGACAATAGTCTCATTCATTGATTTCAATTCTCAAAAAGGATATCAAACATATCAAACATTATTTATTCTACTTCAAATTAAAACATAACAATAATTAAAAACAAAACTTCAAAATGATAATATGAATTTTTCAGAAATTACCTCTAACATTTTTTTCAATTTAAAAAAAAATACCACTCTTAAATATTTATAAAAATATAAAGATATAAAGAGTTTTTGTTTCACTTGAAACCCAACACAAAAAATATCTATTTTTTTTCAAATTTTCCTGAAGGTCCACCCACATCTACCTCAATATCCTTTTCTTCTAATGCCCCAACCCTAACCAAACTTTATGTTGTAGTGTTGATCCCCGATAACAAGGCACTCTCTTCCTTCGCTGGATCTTCTTTGAAAGGTGCATTCAACTCCTTCTCCTTTTATTTCAGTTTAGCCTCGACATCCAAGCCCCCATATTTGATAACCTTATTTAGGTAATTATTTTCTCTAACCGTCTGTTGTAACCTCTTCTTCAATTATTAATGCTAATTTTGGCAGTCTTGATAAAAACTTTCATGGCACTGACTTGTTGCTTTAGGTGCTGGAAATTAAACTACAAAATAGATATAAAAAAAGGTTAATATTTATAATCAAAACATATTTAACAAAAAAAATATTTTTTAGTTAGATGTAGAACTTACATCAGCTGTAAGTCATGTTGTTTATGCAACTACTAGTTTGTTCTGATCAAGTGCCCATTCATTAAAATATGCTTGGGCTTCTGCATTGAGGTTTTTCAAATGATTCATAAGAACGACAAGAATTTCATCTCTGTATGTAGACTCGGCATCCATAGTGTCAAATTCAGCTTTATGTAGTAAGGCATCGAGCTTTTGGGGCTCATTCTCCATCTTGAGAAACAACTCTTTTCTTTTTGAAAAATTTTTAATCGGCCATTGATGGATTTAATCAAAACCTTGGTCCGATATTCCCATTCCTTCAATTTATCAATATCCAAAAGAAGAGTATTATGAACTACAACTTTACATGCATCGGCTAATAATACATTTTTAGAAACATTTAGGATATCATCTTCTGTAACAGTATGAGCGGTGACTTGCTATGGGTCAAAGGGGGAAACTTCGGTGACATCTACATTGACATCATATTCTTCTCCATCAATGCCCTCTTCATCCTCAAGAGTATAACTTGCCTTTAAAGGGAAATTTTTAGGATTCATACCCTGATAAAGAAAGTCACAATCAAGAGTTCCCGAGGGCATTTGAGATGCACTCTCAACATTTGAAAAATTCTCCAAGGTTAATATCGGTACAATAGAAATATTATATGATGATACATTTTGTGTCTCTGTAGCACTTCTTGCATTGTGAGGTGGCGGTGTGAGGAACATTTTACCATGCATGCATGATTGGTTCCTCGTAGGTGGAACTTGAAGTGGATGGACCTGAACTTGCTTTGGGTGGACCTAAACCTACTGTGGCTATGGATGTGGCTATGGTTGTGGTTGTGGCTGTGGTTGTGGCTGTGGTCGTGGAGGGTTAGGTGGTGGAGCCATATTTTTTTCAGCCTTTTGAATCTACGAGGTCCCTATCTAAATTTCACACAAGAACATAAAATAAATCATTTGTAAATAACAATAGCATTAAAAAATATTTATTCAAAATATACATACCTGACTCAGACTTTGCAGCCATTGATATTTCAACCATTTGCCCTTTGTATGAAAAATACGTAAAACACATTAAAAAACATAATTTTAAGTCAAAAAAATAAATCATTTAAAAAAGCATTTTTGAACAATGCAGAGTAAGTTTACCTTGTGGGTTGGAGGTGACCTCTTCTACATTAACTGTAACTATTTATCCAGTAAAAGGTGTCGCAGGTGTATGCTGAATCTGACCATCATCAGACCTCACACGTTTGTTGGGAGTCATTGGTGATGACTATGATTGCATGTTAGAATTAGCAGATACTTCTAGAATCCTAAATACAACATCCCTCTTACTCGAAGACTCAGATGCTCTTTTTTGTTTTAAAAAAAAATTAGAGAATAAAAAGATAAAATTAAAAAAAGAAAATAAAGATATTTAAACAAATATTTTTACCTATATCTCACCATCAGACATGCCAATAGACAACAAACTCGGACGCAATGCAGTGGGAGGACTGATATGTTGAAGTTTGAAATAAGGTTCTTGAAATAAACAAAGAATAAAATTGTTGGTAGTCACTGTGTAAGCAGATGCTTGAATTTTTTGGGCACTCAAAAGTTCGTGCTTTAGGCGGTTGGAAATGTGCGTGCACCAGTCAAATTTACCACCATCAATACAATGAAGCAATAAAGAAAGTGCCCAAAAGGAATTTCTGTAGGTCGCCCCTACAGAATAAGCCTTGCCTAAAAAAATTCAATGCAAGCATATATAAATTTGTCTCCAACATTTGAAATGTTTAAGCCCCTTTTGGACTTAGAAGAATTGATTGAAAAAAGAGAACATTATTAGAAAACAAAAAATAAAATAAGAACATTTTTAGAGAAATGAAACTATAGCAGAACAATATTTTATGTTAAATAAAAAATAAATTTTTAAATTATACTTTCAGATTGTCAGGATGAACATCGTAAAGGTTTCCTAGGGTGGATTTATCATCATCGATTAAGGCATATTGGTTGTTCACCAGTACACCATCTAAAAATGGCAGCCCTGTTAATCACTACACATCGAAGGGTTTAACCAAAAAAATAATTTTGTTGTTATCCATAGGGATCAAAATAGTGCACACGTCATGGTTGTAACAATAAATGATCCATTGCATCAACTAAATTTTAATGTTCAACTGAGGCATCTTCAACACACCAACAAGTCTAGCAGTGTAAATCCACAAGGAATCTCTATCAGGATTGTTGAAATTCTCTTGATATTGGGGCAGAAGGTGTACTTGAATGAACTTTGGATGGAAGAGGGGAGGAACAACTAGCCATCTCTAAAAAGCAGGAAAATGCTGGTAAAACCTTATAAAAATGATGCCAAAATTCTATAAAAATGCTGTAAAAATATACTAAAATTGCTTGGAAACTCTCTAAAAAAGCTCTAAAACCACTATGGAAAATGCCCTGAAAATACTGAAAAAAGGTTTCAAAGTTTCTCTAGGAAAAGCTGCAAATGACCCTGCAAATGAATTTATAGATTTTTTGCATGGTAGGAGTTAACACATGAATGACATGTGGTAGAAGTGAGGACATGTGGTACCATATTATTTATGGTTATGGCGATAACCTTGTTCCACTCACCATCTGCCAGTCGCCTTGTGCCACTCGCCATATGTCAGTTGTCTTGCACCACTCACCATATGTCAGTCACCTTGCACCACTCACCATCTGTTAGTAACCATGTGCCACTCGCCTTCTGAAAGTTGCTTAGTGCCACTCACCTTTTGCAAATCGCCATCTACCAGTCACCATGTGCTAGTCATCATGTGCCAGTCGCCTTCTACCAGTTGCCTTCTGCCAATTACCTTTTGTTAGTCATCTTCTATTAGTTGCTTTCTACCAGTCATCTTGTGTTAGTCATCTTCTGTGAGTTGCCTTATGTTAGTTGCCTTCTTCCAGTTACCTTGTGTCAGGCACCTTCTACCAGTTGCCTTGTGTTAGTCACTTCTACTAGTTACCTTGTGATAGTCACCTTTTATCAGTCACCTTCTGTCAGTCACCTTTTTCTAGTCGCCTTATGATAGTCGCCTTGTGTCAGTCGCCTTCGGCCAGTCACCTTTTGCAAATTGCCTTCTATCAGTCACCTTCTACCAGTCATTTTTTTTCCAATTGCCTTATGACAGTCACCTTGTGTTAGTCGCCTTCAACCAGTCACCTTCTTCCAGTCGCATTTTGCTAGTCACCTTGTGTCAGTCACCTTCTGCTAGTTGCCTTCTGTCAGTCGCCTTGTGTCAGTCACCTTCTTCCAGTCGCCTTCTGCCAGTCGTCTTATGTTAGTCACCTTTTGTCAGTCACCTTATACCAGTCGCCTTATATCAGTTGCCTTATGTCATTCACCTTCTGCCAGTCGCCTTATGTCAGTCACCTTCTGCCAGTCACCTTGTATCAGTCATCTTTTGCCAGTCACCTTATGTTAGTCACCTTCTACCAGTCACCTTATATCAGTCGCCTTATACTAGTTGCCTTCTGCCAGTCGTCTTATGTCAGTTGCCTTCTGCTAGTCACCTTGTATCAGCCGCCTTCTGCCAGTCGCATTATGTCAGTCACTTTCTGCCAGTCACATTATGTCAGTCACCTTATGTCAGTCACCTTCTGCCAATCGCCTTGTATCAGTTGCCTTCTACCAGTTGCTTTCTGTCAGTGGCCTTCTATTAGTAACCTTCTGTCAGTCACGTTTTGTCATTCACTTTCTACCAACCGTCTTTTGCCAATCACCTTCTGCCAGTCGCCTTCTGCTAATTTTGTTGATACTTGTAGTTGAAAAAAAAAATCGCCATGTTTTGAAAAAATTTCTTCAAAAATTTAAAAAATTCGCCCCATAGTTTATACATTTTTCACGTTGATTCACATCGATTTGATAAATACTTTTTTGGTACTACCCCTTATGCATAACCATGCTATGAGCCACAAAAAAAGAGGCTCCTTATGGATTTTGAAAGCTTCTGAAGTAAAAAATATGATATTTATGATCAATATCCCCTTTTGCTATAAGCGAATGAGGGGGTTGAAAATATCTTATCTCAACTCCTGTTGGAGATAAGAGAACAGTTTTATTATTTATAGAAGTACAAATTTGATAAATGTATAGGAGATTGATGGCAATGTCTGGAACATATAAAACATTGTTTATAGAGCCACCATCAATGGTGTTGTGGCTGATCCACAACGTACCCCAAAATTGGGGACCCACCTTTTTTGCATGTGTTGCAAGAAGACCGAAGTGGCCCATAGGCTAAAGATCAAGTAAAAAAGCAAAATACCACAAGGAGGAAAAGTGTCGCGATATCACGACATGTTGCACTATCGTAGCCAAAAAAGAAAAAGTGTCGCGATATCGCGACATGTTGCACCATCGTGGCCAAAAAAGAAAAAGTGTCGCGATATCGCGACATGTTGCACTGTCGCAGCCCAAAAAGAAAAAGTGTCGTGATATCGCGACATGTTGCACCATCGCGGCCCAAAAAGAAAAAGTGTCATGATATCGCGACATGTTGCACCATCGCGGCCAAAAAAGAAAAAGTGTCGCGATATCGCGACATGTTGCACCATCGCGGCCCAAAAAGAAAAAGTGTTGCGATATCACGACATGTTGCACCATCGCGGCCAAAAGAGAAAAAGTGTCACGATATCACATGTTGCACTGTCGCGGCCAAAAGACAAAAAGTGTCGCGATATCGCGACATGTTGCATTTTCGTGGCCCAAAGCAAAGGAAAAGAGAAGAAAAAAAGTGTCACGATATCGCGACATGTTGCATTTTCGTGACCAAACGAGGAAAGAAAGAACAAGAAATAAAAGTGTTGCAATATCGCGACATGTTGCATTTCGTGACCAAACAAGGAAAGAAAGAACAAGAAAGAAAAGTGTCGCGTTATTGCGACATGTTCCATTTTCGCCAAGGTAACGGACCTGCATAGTGACGTGGACATAAGGACAAAATCCAATGAAGAAGACAAAGCGTTATATAAGGAATATTTAATGATTTGAAATCATTTAAGATGGTCGTTACACACGGAGGGAAACGGACGCAAGCCCATGTGGAGAAAATGCAACGAAGGGCCACAAAATGGAAAGCAAAGCACACACATACAAGGGAAGGTGAAATGAATAGTCAGGGAAGGTGAAGCGAACAACCATCGAAAAATGAAACGAACCATCAGGGAAGGAGAAAAAATGTTTTCACAAGTTTAAATACGCCATTCAAAGAGGCCAGAAGGGGTGGAAAACTGCTGCAAGTAGCGTTGCAGGTTTGAAGGCGATAAGGCCATTCTGGACCTAGTTGGGCTGTTTTTCTTTCGTAGACTGGTTTTTCTTCGTCATGGACATGGGTTGGAAATTATGGTGAGTAGAGTTGCAGACTTGAAGGCAATAAGGCTATTCTGGGCCTGTTTGAGTCGTTTTTCTTCCATGGACTAGTTCGGGAAAACCAAAAATTCTGCTATTGTAAAATGAAACATTTTAAATGCAAAAGTGTTCAAAAATTTGCATCTTGTGGGCAAAAAAGGAGATTTTCTTTGCATTCTATGGATTTAATGTTTATTCTTTCATATTTTCATATTTCGAATTTATAGATAATGTTGATGCCATTTCTTTGGGTTACATTAGGCGAATATTTGAAATCTAAATTTTATTTCGTACCCTAGGGACCAACACTTAGCCTATGGGGATTGCGCTTGTTTTGCAAGTCCAATAGGTTAGGTTGCATGCATGGAGACCTCACATCTTTGGTTTTGTAAAAATAGGATAGCATCATACTGAATGCATTTTATTTTCAGTTTCTGCATTTCATTTTTCATTTTCTGCATTTTATATTTTTCCAGAAGTTTTAACTTTTCAAGGCATTAAAATAAACATCTAAAAAATATCAAAATCCAAAAAAACAATGAACAATCACTAAAGTTTCATGGTGAAATAAATCAACATTGCCCCTTGTTTACAGTTACTTGCAATCACTAAGGTGTTCCAAGCATTTAAATTGAATATTTTTATTTGAGATTACTAATACATATATGCAAATGCTAATACAACGGAGACCTTGGAGAAGTTGTTTGTTTAACTTATTTGCAAGAGGGGATTTGGAATCCAAATCCTAAAGGAGAGTGTAATTTCACAATTGGGTGAAAATACCACTCAACAGATTAGCGCTAGAAGGAGGGCCTGAATTGTTTTATTTCAGAGTGATTTAAATGCTATAGGGATTTAGATTTTGAATATTTCATGCCCTATTGATTATTATCTTTAGCCCTCTTTTAACAATACAACCTTGTAGTGTTAAAAGGAGGACATGAATTGTTATGCATTGTTCTAACGCTTTTTGATTGTTCATACAGGAATAAAGTGTCTTGATTTGATTTAAAAAAAAAAATTGACTAACGAGGTTGTCTCCATGCAATTACTCTCATTTGATTTTAATGGATACACCTCTTGGTTGATGCTAACATGATTATTCATACGTTACATGTTTGATATTTTCTAGTCATTTCATGCTTATTTATAAGGAATTATTTTGTCTAAAATGTATTTGTTGTCGGTATTATGCTCTTCACCTGCGCGTAATGTGATCTTGTGAATCAGAAAGCCTACAACACTAGGAGTATGCTCTTCACTTGCGCATATGCGATCTGGTGAATCAAAAAATTACATTTTTAGAATACTGCTTTGTCAAGGTTCCTTCTTTCATGACTAACAGGTTTTGAAGTTATTCTTTGAATTTCATTAATTGCGGGATTTTCTGTGTGTCGCAGGTTTTCTTTGAGGTACTGAGAGTTGTGTCAGGTTATTGTAGGGCTATCATCATCGATTTTGAATCAAATGACCCAACCTCCACCACCTCCTTGGTACGGAGTTAATAAAATTCCTTTGAATATTGTAGGGGATATTCACGAGATCCCTAGGAATATAGAGAGATTTTTGCCCAAATACAAATCGGATGGCCCAAGGATCGCAGAAGAACATATTTAGGCCTATAGGGATGTTTTGATAAGACTGCAAGTTCAACATGAAGATGTGGCTTGTAGACTCTTCCCCATAAGCCTAGACCAAGTGGCTTACGAATGGTACATTTGCTTACCTACTGGTTCCATTACGTCATGGATGCAAATGGAGAATGATTTTGTCAACCAATTCAGGTCACCATTAGATCCCACAATCATCTATAATCAGTTCATTACATGCAAAAGAGGCCAGGGTGAGCCAATCCAAACTTTTAATCAGAGATTTCAAAAGTACTATAATAGAGCAATTCGACATTTTTCCATTGATCCTGCAGTAGCTTTGCAAATATATTTTGGGACATTAGATCCTATGACGACAATGTTTGCAAGGTGAAATACCCAAGTTACCACACTTGCTCTAGCCTACAATGAAGCTATGACCATTGAACAAAAAATGACACCACAGGGCTATGGGTTTTCCCAGATGCCTATGGTAGGACAGTATGGTCCATATGGTCAAGCTCCTATGATGAATCAGATCATGGCATCACAAATATCAGGCATAAATGCTTTGCCTTATCAACAACCATATTCATCAACACCTGCTTACGCACCCAATCCAATTCCGATTCAAAGTGTGAATCCCTATGCAAATCAAGTGGCTCAAAATCCAACTCAAATGTTAATTCAAGATCTCACCAATTACGCAAATCCTATTGGAACTAGCAATAACATAGCTCAACCAAAATATATTTATTCAGAGGTTGAAGAACTCAAAAATATGGTTCACAAATTGAGTAACGATTTGGTTCAAAAATAGAAGTATGAATCCCATGCCCCTCACCCAAATCAAAACTTCAACGATAGAGGGAGACAATGGAATACGAAGCCAAACAATGGGGGTGTGCCTTCCCCTATTGCTAATCAGATAGATACTTCTACAGGACCAAGTCACTCTAGTTCCATTCTTAATATTTCTGATTTTGCATGGGAAAAGGGCTGTAGATTACATAATGCAAAGGAGCATAATGAAAGGAATTGTCCCGAAATTGCTATGTATACCCATTGTATCCAAGCTCAAGTGGATGATTTGGAACTTGTGCCAAATACGGGTCCACCCCAACATCAACAAGGGGAGGACAAAATTTTGGTGGTGGAAACTCTATATCATCAAGATAGTGATGACCAAGAGGATCCATACCTTCCAAATTGTGATAAAATTGAATCATGGGTTACAAATTTGGATTATGATAGCTTTACCAATTTGAATTCAAGAAATAACCCACTTTTGGAAATAACTGGACCATCTATGGAAGGTGAAGATGAATTGGATGAGAAACATGTTGATGAATTGGAAGATGTTGAAGAAGTAGTTGAACATCACAATTTGAACTTGGAGGATGACCACTATGATTCATGGAAGAAGTGGGAAGACTACACTCACTCCAAAACTGCTAATGAAACTTGTGTGCCAATTGATATACAGGACAACATAATCGCCTACTCAAAGGAAGATAGTACAACTCTTGTACAATTTGAGGATATTTTGGAAGAGATACCATGGATAGTTAACAAAGAATTGGAATTAAATGACAAAGTGGTTGATCTATTGGAAGCAACGAAAGCGATTGATCATGAAGATGAGTTACTTGACATACACTTCGACCAAGAATATTTGAGGGTTGAAAAGGATGGGCATGTTTTTAATTGGGTGCCCAATTTTGGTATTTTTGATGAACAAGTAATCAATGAAGAATATGAATACCATGAGGTAAAAGAGGGAATTGCAAATCCTCACCAAATCTTGGTAAATGAAAATGTGAAAAAGGTAAAATCTAAACCTTTGTGTCCAAAGCATCCAAGATTTTGGTGAAGATTTGTATAATTCAAATGATATTTACGATGAAATGCCATTGAAGGTGAATGAAGAACAAGGATTAATTTCTAACCACACCTTTGATAACATTATTTTAATGAATTAAAAGGAGCTTGATGCACTTAAATTGCTAAATCAAATTCATCAACAATTAATTCTTGAATCTAGGATAAAAACTCTTAATGATCCCCATTTAGTAAATATCCTAGATGCTTGTAAATTGTAGCACAATTTTGATTGGCCTAATAACATGGAAAATTAATTAGCCTTGAAATTTTTAGAAATAGGCCCTTGCTTATAAAATTTTGTTTTGAATAAAGAAAGCCTAGTTCTAAATCATGAATGGAATTATGAAGTTTGTACCTTAAATAATAGACAAGAAAGAATTGAAAATCAACCATTGTCTAATCAAATTGGTAATTTGAATCTTACCTATAGGAATACTAATGGAACCAAATAAAATTGGTATGGTGAGAGGGGCAAGCGGAAGTTTGTTTCTTTTTTTGGGTTGATCTTGTTTTTGTTTGATTCCTGCAAAACTTGGTATGCGTATCACGTCATGTCTTTTAAAGAATTCTAATCAGGTTTGGGATCCGGGAAAATGATAATCCAAATTTTTTGTACATTTGTATATACTTTTGGTTTTCGTGTTTTAGTTTTGGATTAGATCTCATTTTGGTTTTAAGTTTTGTGTGTTGGTCCTTTGGACACTTTTGGTTTGTTAACTTAGGTCCTTATGAATGTTAACTAAGACTAGGAGAATATGAAACATCGGAATTGTATTGCAGAAAGCTCCATGAATATCACAAACACAATAAAGAATATCGTTTGGAACTTGTGATGCATGAAGTTGTCAGTTTTATAAATTATGGCAAAGTAGGTGGTATACTCCATCCGCATTTCAAAAGGAGCAATGCATTCATATCTCATGTACATTCCGCATTGCATATACATTCCATCTCAGTTGCATCTTCATTTCATGTGCAATCATTGAAAAGGTGTTGAATCCTCTTAGGATTATTACATAACATATATTAAAAGGATCCTAAGGTTGGGAACTGATGCCCGAACTATCTTGAACCAAGCACATTCTACGCATATTAAAAAGGATCTTGAGCAAAATGGTCAAAACCATACTTGGAAGAAAAGGTGAGGCGAAAGGAGTATTTCGTGTCTGTCCTATTATGCAACATAATCCTTAAAATAGTGGTTTTCACCACTCCCATAGTGCTTAAAGCCTAAAATCGGAGTAGTAAGGATAGGGTTAAATCCTCATCGAACTTAGGTTGAGGATCCAACTCCCCAAAGCTTTGATTTGACCTTCATGGAGTAGTAAGGATAGGGTCTAATTCTTATCTCGCTTAGGTTGAGAATCCGATTCCCCAAAGCTTCTATTTTGCCCACTCAAGAGCTTGAAATTCAAAAGAAAATATTTTTCATTTCTTTATTAATATTGGATTGGAAGGATCGTACTACATGTCCCTTGCAAGAACGGGTAGTCATCCCCAAGGTCCAAGAAATCAAAGTAGAGCCAAATCATGGATTATGGGGTTGATCTCCACCAGGGCTATAGATGCCCATCTGGCAGTGGAGTATGCTCATGCATGGCAACATGTCTTGTCTAAAAGCAAGACCACTGACTGCTCAAATGGACAGGCTAGCCTGACAATTTCATCCATAATAGGTTAAATCATTTTTTTCAAGATGAGGTAATAAACTCTAGATCAGAGTAGTAAGGATGGGGTTAAATTTCCATCTCGCTTAGGTTGGGAATCCTATTCCCCAAAGCTCTGATTTCACTTACACTTGCACATGGGTTCAAGATGGTGGTGACACATAACCAACTTTGGGGATCTAGTAAATTAATTTAGTATACATATATCTAGTCCTAAGAGGGTTTGATAGTTTTAATATGTTTGTTCATGATACTAGAAGGTCTGAGCCTTTGCAAAGCAGGTTGTTATATCTCTAGCATCTTCATCATACATCAAATCCTGCACAAATCATTCATAGCCTTGCATACGAATCATAAGTGGAACTGACAATGGAATGTTGATCAATTTCAAATGATAGGGAATGAAGCACATTGCACACACCGAGCTGATGCTTAATAATTCTAATGTTTCATGTATTTCTCATCTAGTTTCATTCTTAGGATATTTGCTAATGCTTGTATTTGAGTCTGTGTGTTTTCAGGTTGAGTTCTCACCAAAATTCTCAGGAGCATTTCCCAGTAGAGTTGCCATTTGTTGTGGCTGATCCACAATGTACCCCAAAATTGGGAACCCACATTTTTTGCATGTGTTCCAA
This sequence comes from Wollemia nobilis, assembly GCA_028583015.1. Lineage (NCBI taxonomy): Eukaryota > Viridiplantae > Streptophyta > Pinopsida > Araucariales > Araucariaceae > Wollemia > Wollemia nobilis. The sequence continues at coordinate 13,417,098 of JAQPPZ010001063.1, forward strand.
GAAGACCAAAGTGACCCATAGGCTAAAGATCAAGGAAAAAAGCAAAATACCACAAGGAGGAAAAGTGTCGTGATATCATGACATGTTGCGCTGTCGCGGCCAAAAAAGAAAAAGTGTCACGATATCGCGACATGTTGCACCATCGTGGCCAAAAAATAAAAAGTGTCATGATATCGCGACATGTTGCACTGTCACGGCCAAAAAAGAAAAAGTGTCATGATATCGTGACATGTTGCACCATCGCGGACCAAAAATAAAAAGTGTCGCGATATCGCGACATGTTGCACCATCACGGCCAAAAAGAAAAAGTGTCGCGATATCGCGACATGTTGCACCATCGCGGCCCAAAAAGAAAAAGTGTCGTGATATCACGACATGTTGCACCATCGCGGCCAAAAGAGAAAAAGTGTCGCGATATCACGACATGTTGCACTGTCACGGCCAAAAGACAAAAAGTGTCGCGATATCGCGACATGTTGCATTTTCGCAACCCAAAGCAAAGGAAAAGAGAAGAAAGAAAAGTGTTGCGATATCGCGACATGTTGCATTTTCGTGACCAAATGAGGAAAGAAAGAACAAGAAATAAAAGTGTCGCGATATCGCGACATGTTGCGTTTTCGCGACCAAACGAGGAAAGAAAGAACAAGAAATAAAAGTGTCGCGATATCGCGACATGTTGCGTTTTCGCGACCAAACGAGGAAAGAAATATCAAGAAAGAAAAGTGTCGCGATATCGCGACATGTTCCATTTTCGCCAAGGTAACGGACCTGCATAGTGATGTGGACATAAGGACAAAATCCAATGAAGAAGACAAAGCGTTATATAAGGAATCTTTAATGATTTGAAATCATTTAAGATGGTAGTTACACACATAGGGAAACAGACACAAACCCATGTGGAGAAAATGTAGCGAAGGGCCACAAAATGGAAAGCAAAGCACACACATACAAGGGAAGATGAAATGAACAGTCAGGGAAGGTGAAGCGAACAGCCATCGACAAATGAAACGAACCATTAGGGAAGGAGAAACAATGTTTTCACAAGTTTAAATACGCCATTCAAAGAGGCCAGAAGGGGTGGAAAACTGCTACAAGTAGCGTTGCAGGTTTGAAGGCGATAAGGCCATTCTGGACCTAGTTGGGTTGTTTTTCTTTCGTAGACTAGTTTTTCTTCTTCATGGACATGGGTTGGAAATTACGGCGAGCAGAGTTGCAGACTTGAAGGCGATAAGGCTATTATGGGCCTGTTTGAGTCGTTTTTCTTCCATGGACTAGTTCGAGAAAACCAAAAATTCTGCTATTGTAAAATGACACATTTTTAATGCAGAACTGTTCAAAAATTTGCATCTTGTGGGCAAGAAAGAAGGAGATTTTATTTGCATGCTATGGATTTAATGTTTATTCTTTCATATTTTCAAATTTTGAATTTATAGATAATGTTGATGCCATTTATTTGGGTTACATTAGGCGAATATTTGAAATCTGAATTTTATTTCGTACCCTAGGGACCAGCACTTAGCCTATGGGGATTGTGCTTGTTTTGCAAGCCCAATAGGTTAGGTTGCATGCATGGAGACCTCACATCTTTGGTTTTGTCAAAATAGGATAACATCATACTGAATGCATTTTATTTTCAGTTTCTGCATTTCATTTTTTATTTTCTGCATTTTATATTTTTCCAGAAGTTTTAACTTTTCAAGGCATTAAAATAAACATCTAAAAAATATCAAAATCCAAAAAAAAATGAACAATCACTAAAGTTTCATGGTGAAATAAATAAACATTGCCCCTTGTTTACAATTACTTGCAATCACTAAGGTGTTCCAAGCATTTAAATTGAATATCTTTATTTGAGATTACTAATACATATATGCAAATGCTAATACAACGGAGAACCTGGAGAAGTTGTTTGTTGAACTTCTTTGCAAGAGGGGATTTAGAAACCAAATCCTAAAGGAGAGTGTACTTTCACAACTGGGTGAAAATGCCACTCAAAAAATGGTTATATCCCCTTTCCCTTTGATAGGAATGAATGAAGAGTCTCCTACTTCTATGCTGTGAGTAGTGCTAGAGGAGATAGAAGAAAAAGACTTGTCTGAAGCAGACATGTGATGTGTTGCTCCAGAATATAGGACCCAATAATTATAGGAATATTTGGAGGTTTTTCCTTGAAAATTAAGGGCTTTTCTTATTTGCTTATTATTTTCCATCTTTTGATATTTTATAGCTACCTCTAGTTGTTGTAATCTTTTCTAGCATTTTTTAGTAGAGTAACCATTATTTTTATAGTGGGTAAAGGTAATGGGAGTCTTTTCCTTATTTTTGAATTTTTATTTTGAGGATGTGTTAGAGTAATATTCCATTACTTGGGATACTTACCAATTACTCCACTAGGTAAAATAAGCTAGTGTATTGCATTACACTACTTAGGATTTATTACTACATTTACTGTTTTACTTTCTACCATATAGATATTTACTGTCCTAAATATCTAATGGTAACTAGCCTAAATATCCTAGGTTAGTGGTTTGGTTAGTTCATATTTCTCTACCTACGTTAGTTGTTAGTTGTTAGCACATTCTATGCTAACTCCGTTAGCAACTCTATTTTGTAATCTATAAGTAGGGTTGATTAATTTATCAATCCTAATGTTGGCATATTGATTATTTTGGTCTATTGTTATTCTATCATTGGTATCATCGCAGCCGAGTGGCCCAATACGAGCTCCGCTCGTTCCACCTGACCTAGACCTAGCATGATCTTCGAGGGCCCTACTGGCTCTCAGGACCTGCATGGATCTCGATGTGGCTCCCAGGAAGTACGACCTGTAGGTCCACATCACCAGGTGGCCATGGGAGAGGGCCCGTAGGCCCACATCACTGGGCAACCACGGGTGAGGGCTCGCAGGCCCACGTCATTGAGTGGCCATGGGAGAAGGCCCGTAGGCCCGATAGATCTGACAACATTCTGTTGTCCGACCTGTCAGGCCTGACAGGCTGATAGAGGGTAGGTGTCCCTCCCTCGATCAAAGAGCTATCCCTTTGAAGATTGAGATCTATGAGGGCAGGAGCGCCCTCCGATCACCGATGACTAGATTAGATACCCTAAACCTACGGATAAACTCTTGGGCACAAATCTTGAGGACAACTATAGGTGACAAAATCTGGCAAAGACAATGGAATCCGACAACCAGAAGGACCCACGCAGGCTTGGGCATAGATCCTGAGGTGCTAACTCAGACCAATTACCTGGTGACACATGGTAGCCAGATGTGACTTTAGGCATAGATCCATAGGTACTAACGTGGCACTGCCACTGGACTCGACCTGGATCGGACTCGACACATGGTGGATAGCCACTGGACGATGGACCAGACTCGAACTAGACATGTGGTGAACAAACACTAGATGATAGACCGGACTCGGACTGGACACGTGGTGGCCACGTGGTGGACAACCACATGTGCCACCTAACACGTGGACCCCTCCGGTCGTGCCACGTGGGTGGCAGCAAAAGGGGTCCGACTGGACCCTGATTGCCCATAGGCAATCAAAGAGCACTAGGTGCTCTGTTGCTTTTAAGCAACGTAAAATCGCCCGCATGGGCGATGTGGGATAAATCCCACTAATTTCCCCATCGCTCAACGGGGAAGCCTTCAAGGAGAAGGCAATGGCTACTCCTCCCGTCGGGCTAGCTAGCCCGACTGGAGAGAGGGCCAGCGCTAAGGCACTAATCGATGGGAGGTCGGGAGTTCGACTCCCGTCGGGGACATAAAGGTTATTTTTTTTTTTTTTTTTTAGTATTTTTTAATTAAATTTCTTAATTTACTGATATTTTTTTGTTTTTTAAATCATTTTTTTTAAATTAAAGATGGTTTTTTAAACTTAAAATATTATTTTATTAAGTTAATTAATGAAATTTACTAAATTAATATATTAAAATAGAAAATTTTCATACCTAAGGGCTATTTTTTTTTGCAACAACAAAATTAAGTGTTTTTCTTAGTTTTCTCCTTTCAAGGGGATAAATAGACAAGAAAGCAATACACTAATTTGTTGCATATATATTTTTTAAGAGTTTCATTAAAACTTTGCTCCCACATTTGTTTTCTAATCCTTTGATTGAAGAGCACAAGTTAAACATCTCATGAAGAATAGACCTTGGATAAAAATGAAAATTGTTCTCAACCTTGTTAGTTTTGCAAAATCCAAGAGGGACAACATAAAAGAAATTTGATTCTTTCTTGCAAAATTAGAAAACAAGGAGACACAATTTTGTAAAATTCAAAGGCAAAGAGTGCATTCGTTTTCTCTGAGGGGGATATAAGACATAAAATTGCACTTTCCTTTTACAAAATTGAGAAGAATTTAAATCCTTAGGTCCATAAAAATCAAGTCATTTGTCGACTAGTTCTGGAAGCCTTTCAAATGCGGGTCGTGTATCGACTTGTCTTGAAAGGAGTGCTCAAATTTTTAATTTTGCAAAATTCAAGGGGGAAGACAACCATGTACTTCATTTGCAAAAATGGAAAACAAAGTAGGAGACATAAAAATATCATTTTTTTTGCACAACACAAAACACACATTTTGTTACAAAAATTTAAAAAGGTGCATTTTCGATTTTACTCGACGCCTTTATTGGCAAATTAGGTGCATTTTTTATTGCATCCGACACCTAGGTGATAAGAATTTTGTGGGCATTCTTGTTTGATTATTGCATTATTTCTTTTGCAATTATAAGTCATAGAATCAATAACACACTAAACCCCAAAATTTCACAAATTTGTGTAAATCCTTGCACATATTTAAAGACAAAATTACTTGATATTCTCTCCTAAATCAACAAAACCCCTAATTCACTCTTATTTTTTTGGCTTAGTTTCTTCAAAATTTTCATCCTTCTTTAAGGGAGTTAAGGCAGGTGCCATTAAATATTTGTTTGAGTGAATTATATATCGGTACTCTTTTAGGGTAATCAAAAGAAAGAACAAGTTTTTGAAAATAAGGAACCTTAAAAGTTGCAATCCTTTGCACTAAGGGGGGATAATTCATTTATTCCTTCAAACAAATATTTTGATAGAGGGAAATAAAACTTGTAAAGGCAATAAAAAAAGTACTTGTAACCAACACTGAATGGTGTCATGGTTGTCATTTTTACAATTTGTGCAAAACTAAAATGGCAAAGGCACAACACATAAGCCATATTTCTTGTGAAGTGTCTCATTCTGATTCTGATTCTGGTTCAAATATAGCACAAGGAGTGCTCATTGCTAAAACAGTTTTGTAGAGGGAAAACACATGTGTCCCTTGGGCAAAAACACCATTTTCTCTCAAAATCCTCTTTTAGGCTTCATAAATAGCATAAGTTTTTTATTTGAAGACCTTGCAATAAGGGGTGCTTGTACCTCTTTTAGGCTTCATAAATAGCAAACTCTAGGTGTTTGAAGTACTTGTAACAAGAGGAGCGATTTTTTGTGGTGTACAATTGTCTAGGAGGCAATATTTGTAAAATCCTTCACAAACACTCTTGAGTTGCATATTTTTTTTGCAACTGAAGGGGGATATCCATTTATTTTCTTCACTAATTTTTGTAAATAGGGAAGATGACTTATAAGGGTGCATTTTTGGCTTCGATCGACACCTTAGTCACACTTCCTTCAAAAAAATTTTACACTATATTTTGCAAAAAGAAGGGGGGAACTTATAAGGGTGCATTTTTGGCAGCGATCAACACAATTGCAAATTCATATTGTAAATGAATGAACCTTGTATGAAGTGATCTATTCTATTACACCTACCGATTGCAACAGATGGTTATCCATGCAATTTGGTTGGATGATGTGATTACCATAAGGACATTCGTTGGCGTGAAGACAAAGCGAGGAATAACCCATTTTTTACTTAGGAGCAGCCAGAGCACTGTGACAGAGCAAAGAACCAACAGATCAACATCTTCTTCACTATATTGGGGTAGTTATATACTTTACCCAAATATTGTTGTATAGAGGTATATGTATGTATTACCAAAATAATGTAATAAGGGGGGATGTTAGAGTAATATTACATTACTTGGGATACTTACCAATTACTCCACTAGGTAAAATAAACTAGTGTATTGCATTACACTACTTAGGATTTATTACTACATTTATTGTTTTACTTTCTACCATATAGATATTTACTGTCCTAAATATCTAATGGTAACTAGCCTAAATATCCTAGGTTAGTGGTTTGGTTAGTTCATATTTCTCTACCTACGTTAGTTGTTAGTTGTTAGCACATTCTATGCTAACTCCGTTAGCAACTCTATTTTGTAATCTATAAGTAGGGTTGATTAATTTATCAATCCTAATGTTGGCATATTGATTATTTTGGTCTATTGTTATTCTATCAGGATGTGGAGGCTACTAAGGCTTTTGAAGAAGAGTTTTCATATCTAGCAAGTTTGGTTTCTTCCCTAGTTAATCTATCACAAAATTCTTTTAAAGAGGGCATTTTAAATGTTGCACCAAGAGCATCTTTAGTAGATATGAAGGTGGTTGCAAATATTTGAGAAACACCATTTAGTTTTGAAAGGATTAGATAAATACATTCTTCTTTTGACTTAGTCTTCCCACTGCCTTTATATTGAGTGAGTATTTCTTTGAACTAGTGAGGAAATCAATAATACTACTAAAATATTTAGGAGATAAATAAGTTAATTCAACTTCTAGTTGCATTGATCTCATCTGATCTATTTTTCCAAACAGGGTTTTTAATTTCTCCCAAACTTCATGAGGAGTTTTACAATCTGTAATATGAAACCACAAGCTTTCGTGAACATTGGTGCTAATAATACCCATAGTTTCATGCATTTTCCATTTATGAACAAAGATTTCATATTCTTTATCAAATTTTGGTTGATTTTCTTCTAATAAATGAGTAAGACCTTTTTGAGAGACGAGATTTGGAATTTTAGGTTTCCAAGTGTGAAAATTATGAGGGGTGAGAGGCTCAATTGAATTCATTTTTGAGGATTTAAGATTATTAATATACCCCATTTAAAACTTCAAAAATGGACTACAATGAAATTATTATGAAATGAATCTTGTTCAAAAATAGGTAATTCAAATATACTTGCCCTTATTAGAGGGAAACTATAAGTATAAAGAGGCCTATGATTGTTTTCTTTAGATTTCCATATCTTCAATGAATCACAATACTCCCCGTTACATGAGGGAAACTATAAGTATTATGAAAAAAGAAGGGTTTGGGGGTGAAGTGCAAGGAGTAACAAGTTTAAATGTGATCTCAAAACCTGCCCTGACGTGAGGGAGACTATAAGTTTAGAGATTATCAAGAAAACTGTTAATAGAAAAATATTTGTCAGGCCTTTATACCAAGTTTCCAAAAAACCCGCCCTTACGTGAGGGAGACTTTAAGTTTTAAGGAGTTTGATACGTGGAACGTAGACAAAATATTTTGGGGTAAATATAAAAATTATGTTGTTTTAAAAAAATAGATATAATTTTCTTTGAATAAATTTTAATTTTTAAATGAAGTAATTTGAAATGCTAATACTGAATCAAAATTAGTTTTGAAGCTTTGATAAAAAAAAGTGCTAAACTATTTGATATGATTCAAATATTAGATCCTTATTTGAAATAAGAAAATAAAGTACTTACATGAAATAATTGAGGAAATAAAGGCTACTTAAATTTGATATGAGACCCTAATATTAATTACTTATGAAGAGTAAAAATGAAGTAGCTACTTAAACTATTTGAGGAGATAAAAGCAACGAAAATAAAACCCACCGTTGACTCACAATAGTGTAGAAATTGGCACTATAAGACCCCCCCTAAATTTTTTTTAATAAATATTTACAAATACGAGTCATCTATCATTTTGGAGAGCCACAAATAAATGTGGCCTACTTAAAATAAATGAAGACAAGGAGCCGAAAGAACGACGATTCATAGAATCAAAGTCTAAAATGAAAAAGAGAAAAAAAAATACACCAATATGCCACGAAACAGAAGTGGCAGAAATTGTATCCTTTGAAGAGTCTGACAAATGGCAAAACCAAGCAATCATCCTTGTAGCGCCACTGAGAATCAGGATAAAAGGATATTCCTCTAAAGTCCAATACCGGTGGACATTTCCATGAAGCACTGCAAAAATTTAGATAATATATTCTTCGATTTGTAAAAGAAATTAAAGGAAATTAATATAAAAAATTCTTATATGGCAGAGAAAAATATCAAGAACCTTGCAGATATTTAAGCATATAAAACTTTTGAAAAATAAGAAATTTATAACTTTAATATGCTGCCTTGGAAGCCTGCAAAATACGTTAGTGTAGAATAAATTGAAATCAATGTATTGGAATTTGTTTTGAAAACTAGAAGAAGCTTGCAAAATACATTAGTGCAAAATATTTAAAATGAAATCGAAATGGAGATGTATTGGAATCCATTTTGAAAAATGAAATGAAGCCTGCAAAATATGTTAGTGCAGAATATTAAAACGAAATCCAAATGTATTGGAATCAATATGCTGCCTTGGGAGCCTGCAAAATACGTTAGTGAATAAAAAATCGAAATCAATGTATTGGAATTCATTTCAAAAACTAGAAGAAGCCTACAAAATACATTAGTGCATAATATTAAAACGAAATCCAAATGGGTATTTTTGAAAACCAGATAAATATAATGTCCCAAATCAGAAATCCAAAAAATTTTAAATTTGAAAAATGTTTTGGAGAAATCTTCAGAACTTCGAAATGCCTACAAAGGCTCTCAAGCGCTTGGTTCAAGCCCCACGTTGGGCTCAACGCTTGGGAAACCTGCAGAGTAAATCTAAAACCAAGAGAACTCTTCACGACCGCTTCAAATAATAAAAAAATATTGAACGCAATAAGCTATTTGAAATGATTTTAGGGAAGAGTATATATAAATACCGTTGAGGAGTGTGCCGACGAACAAAGCGGAGTGACCCCTAGATTTATTAGAGTGCACCAAGATAAAAATACGTTGCAATGGGCCAAATGTTCATCGAGTTGACTAAGAGTGCCAACGATGTTGCAACGGGCCAAACATCTTTTCAAGTTGACTAAGAGTGCCAATGATGAAGGCACCAAAAATGAATAGTTATACTTAAAAGGAATCCTTTACATAACACTTTGAGTTAATCAGAGTTTCGCTTTTAAACAAGTCAAAAAAAATGATTTAACCGATTGTTAGAGGTACATGAATACGTTGAGGAATAATTTAAAAATTTAAGAAAAAAAAGGGGCTATTTTCCTTTGAAAAAGAAGGGCAAGAATCCTGTGCCTTTACAGAGGGTTAAATAGCTAAATTTTATTAAACGTTATCCTTCAACATGCATTAAAAATAGAAATGAAAGAATATGCAATATAAAAAAATATGTTGATAAAAATATAACAATGGATAAAAGTAGACTAATGCAAACTTTGAAGTTAGATAGCCAAAAAAAATTGAAAGTAAATGAATCAGATCCTAGAATCTTCAAGAGAGAATACTAGCAAAATCGATCCTGCTCTGGTACCATGTTATAATTTACACAATAATAGATATGCAAAGTATTATACAAGAGATGAAAAAAAAAGTGGAACTGATTGATTTATCTCTAGGAACTCTGTATAAATAGCAGAGTTGATCATTAAGAGTTGTTGTATTACAACAACTCATCAAACCTGATGAAGACACCACTTAGAGTTCTCCTGATACATGGAGGAGTGGAAACTCAAGTGTGTATCCTAGTGAACTTAAGAGAATATTCACTTATTCTAACAATCGCAAGTATTTTCCATACTTGGCAAAATTTCAAGAAGAAATCTCCTCTCTTCCCTTGGTGTAGTCATTTTGAACTACAGGACACTTGTTCAGCAGATAAAATGCACAACATACAACTTCTATCCAAAATTCATGTGGCAATCATTTTACCTTTAGCATACTTTGTGCCATCTCCATTATGGTTCTATTCTTCCTCTTTGCAACACCATTCTCGTTGTGGGGTATATATGGCTATGAACTGCCTCCTAATTCCATTTTGTTTGTATAAATTATTAAATTTAGTGGAGATGTATTCACCTTCTCCATTTGTTCTGAGAGTCTTCACATAATAGCCACTCTATTTTTCAACCAGAGCCTTTAAGTCCTTGAATTTTCCAAAATTTTCTAACTTTTTCTTGATCGGATATACCCATGTCCTCCGATCAAAGTCATCTATAAAAGTTAGGAAGTATTTGTTGTCGGTAAATGTGTTGGTTTGCATAGGATCGTAAATATCTGAATGCACTAGCTCTAGTGGCTGTGAAGCTCTCCATGACTATCCTATAGGGAACACATCCCTGTGCTGCTTACCGACTAAGAAAGCTTCACAAACTTGATTGGTTTGCTCTATAAGGGTTAAACCATTCACCATGTTTTTCTTGTGCAACATGGTTCAGGCAACTAAAACTCAGATGACTAAATATGAGATGCCACAACCATGTAGCATCTTTCACAACTGCACTAAATTAAAGTAGTGGTTCATTTTGAATATATATGGGAAACATCTTGTTCTTTGTCATGGACACATTTTCTACGAGCCTATTTTATTTCTCTCTCATGATACGGTATCCATTTTTAAACTAAACAGTGTGCCCCTACTACACAAGTTGTCCAAGGCTCAACAAATTATGTTTCAGTATAGGTACATAATACACATTAGGAATGTGATTTCTTTCACCTTTCTTGGTGTAGATAATGATTTCCCTTTACCCATGATAGGTACCTTGTTGTTGTTTCCCATATTCACCTTAGATTTTATGGTTTCATCCATATATGAAAATATTTCTTTGTTCCCAGACATGTGGTTGCTACACCTACTATCAAGATACTAGGTATTCTTCTAGCTCTTTTCATTTGTATTGCATGTTAATAATAAATTCTTACATACATATCTACAATATACATTTTCACTTTCATTTGTGTAGTGGGCTTGCTGCTTATTATTCTTGGCCAATTTATTTCTACACTCATAACTAAAGTGATCAAATTTATTGCAGTAATAACATTGGATATTGGATTTGTCATACCTCTTATTTGATCCACCTTGTTTATTTTTTCCATTGCCTCTTCCTCATGCTCTATGGAAGTTGTAGCTGGTTTCTCCTTCATTGTAGTTTGACCTTCCTCCTCTCTTCTGGACTCTTCCACGCTTACCTCTATTGCTCTATCATCTTCCTCCTTGAGAACATGAGGCATTATGGTGGTATTCTTCTCTTCTACTGTTATCTTGAAATGAGATGTGTGTCTTGAATGCTTGCTCTAATAAGGACTAAGATGAAAAAATCAACCTCTACTTTTATATTTGCAAAGAATCCATGAGCTCATCTACTGAGAGGGTTGTTAAATCCCTTGATTATTCAATTGCTATCACCACTAAGTCAAACCTTATTAGTAGGCTCCTTAATATTTTTTCCACTATCCTCTAGTTCTCAATGTTTTCCCCATTCAACCTCATCTAGTTGATGATACCCATTGTTTAGGTAAAGAAGTCGCCCATGGATTCTGACTCACTCATATGCAGATTTTCAAACTCCCTTATCAACATCTGCAACCTCACCAATTTTACTTTAGTGGTTCCTTGGAAGGAGCTGGCTATAATTTCCCATACCTCTTTTTATTTGGTTGCTACTGTAATTCTTGGGAAAATAGTCTTCTCAACTTTTTACATTATATAAAATAATGCCTTTAGGTCCTTTTGGTTCTGCTTCAATAGGTATAACTTTACTTGGGAGAGAGCGCTCAATGTTGCTTCATCTACTGGTTCTATATAACCATTATCCACCAGGTCCCATAGCTTCTATGACCCAAACAAAATCTTCATTTGAATACTCTAGTAATCATAGTTCTTGCCATTGAACCTTGGGATTTGCAACTATAATGAATTATTATTGGAAGTCATTGCTTCTTATCGTCCATGAGTTGGTGTTAGGTTTGATACCAATTTTAAAGGATGACGAGCAGACTAATAGATAGGATGCATGGTATACAAAAATTTGGAGCGGGTAAATTAAATAGGTGCGGCATAAGTTTTTCGAGTGCAAGGTAGAAGATGAGGAGCAGGTGATAAATTTAATTAATGTTCATCCAAATAAACCTTGTAAAGTACTGCTTGAAGCTTGGGCAATATTTTATCTTACGTCCGCCCAAAATCAACTTAAAAAGTCTTCCTGAGCAGTGGACGGTAATTAGGTAAATGGAACTTTGGATGAGGATTTGCTAACATCCACCTGATGGGTCTTGGACTAAATATTTGCCTTACCTCGAACATCAAAGTTTCGCTAAGAGAAATTAATAATACTTCCACCCAAGTTATTTTGGGGCTCGCCGAGTGTTTTTCGTCATGTATTGGGAAATATTAAAACATAAGATATTCATATCATGCGAAAGATTCAAAATACAAAAATATATTTCTTATATTAACAAAAAATATAAAGATACTACGATTGTAGTTTTACAATGCTTTAGACAAAACCTTCCACCAGATGCTTCTTTGTCCAAAATATTTACATAGATATTTACAAGCACTATTGCAGGTTAAACTCAAACGGGAGTGTGTGAAATCTATAGCTTCACCTCCTTGCTCTTCAAATTCTTCCTTTGGGTTTTCTTCTCTTCTGTCTCTCTCCTCTTTTACTCCTCCTTCCTTCTTCCACACATAGAATAATGCTAGTGACTCATACTTATAGAGTCGGGGATGCGAGGAAAAGCGGTAAAGTTTCACCAACAATATAACATGCATTAAATGCACACATAATGCTAGAAAATTCTCCAACAACTATAATCAAATCATAATCTACCAATAATTAATACGAGTACAACAAAATATGGCAATTGATCAGAAGATGAAATTTGTCATAAGGTGTCAAATCTAGTTTAATTTTCTAACATGGCATAACTTAATTTATTTATATGTGAAACTGACACTCTGCCTCACTTTTCAAAAGAAAAAATATTCATGGTTTTTGTATGTCTGCTAGATTTATTCAAAACATATTAGGTTTAAAGGGAGTTCATAAGCGAAAAACGTGATCTCAATGATACAATTCAATGGTTAATTTTCACTATGACATTTATTTTAAACTAAATTATTCGCTTCAATTTTCAAAATAAATAGACATGGCCAAACACTATATATATATATGATGATGATGAAAAGGTAAAAAGGTAAATGAGTTATCAAGGTTTATCATACCATAAGTTATATTTATATATTATGGTTTTTTTAAAAGAATAAAAACTTTATTGATAGGGTGACAATTAAATTATATTTAGAGGTATGTTATTTTTGCCAAGCTTTAAAATTGAATAAAATTATGAGTAACGTCTACAAAAATAATAAAAAATTGAGCACCATCTAAAGAGCAAAGACTCTTAGCTTGATTTTACTTCAGCTTTATGTTCATCTAAAGTATCCTAGAAGGTTTGACAGTCCTAAAAACACTACCAGTGTTGTCCCAAAAGGGGTCAAAGAGTGCTGCAAGAGATAACAAAAAACCCAACCAATAACTATTCATCCTCCATTGACCCATAAGGCTCAATGGACTCTAGACTTATCCTCATCCTTACATAAGTCTTTGCTAGACAAAAAAAGAATCATTTGGTTCACGTCCAACCATTCAAAAGTGTTCCTGTCCTTATTAGAATTCAACATGCATCCAACCAGACTTTCACTATCGTGTTTAGCCAAAAAGTCAGCTACTATATTATTTTATCTATCAACATAGACCGAAATGGCATCCTTGAACTGCTACCATATGGACTTAATTTGGCTCACAATTTTTCTTATCCTCTAGGTGTTTGGTCTAAAATTTCTAATAACATCTAGAAGCCCCACCATAATTTGTGAGTCAGACTCAACTATGATCTTTCAGATCCCATTCTCCCAAGCATTGAGAGAATCTTGTTTGATAGTCATACATTAAAATTCATTGTTAGTAGCCCTTCCAAGACCCTCTAGCTATCAAGGAAGGATATTCCCATTTAAATCTCTTCTAAGAAATCCAATACCTATAGCTCTCGGTTATCCTTAGTTGCAGCATCAAAATTGATATTTTCCCAACCCAAGGGAAGGGACTACCATGATCCCAACTTTTGTGACTTGGAAGTCAACTCATTCTATTGGGTTTTCTAGTCCTTAAGGTGAGCTCTGATAGTTTTAGAAACCTTGGTTATTTGTGAGTCAGACTAAACTATGATCTTTCAAACCCCATTCTCCAAAGCATTGAGATAACCTTGTCTGATAGTCATCCATTCAACTTCATTATTAGTAGCCCTTCCAAGACCCTTTAGCTACCACGAAAGGATATTCTCCTTGAAATCTCTTCTAATAAATCCAATACATGTAGCTCCCGATTATCCTTATTTTCACCATCAAAATTGATCTTTTCCCAACCCAAGGGAGGGGGCTACCATGATCCCAACTTTTATGACTTGGGAGTCAAATCATTCTCCTGGGTTTTCTAGTCCCTAGGGTGAAATTCTAACAATTTTATGCTAAACCATATCCATTGGACCGAACTCCTCTCTAATGTTTTTAGAATTTCTTTCCAACTAAATGTGCCAATAGATGAAACTCAAGCCTAGGTATCAGCCTAGCTGAGTGAAAATATTCTTGAACTTTTTTTATTTGTATATATCCCATATATTAGCAAGATTCACCTGCAATTTTAGGTGAGCCTTAAAGAGGTCGTACCACCATTTCCATAATTCTTGAGCAAATTCACACTGGAAAAGTATATGGTCAAGCATCTCCCCCTAGGAATTACACATGATGGAACTAGAGGGGCCATAAAAATCTCTCTTCATAAGTTTATCATAGGTGAGAAAGCTCTTAAGCATCACTTCCCAAGCAAAAAAATATGTTTTAGGCCAACCCTTATCAACCCAAACTCTATCCCAAGGGATATCCCATAGGATCAGTGAAGGAGGGAGAAAAGCATTATAACCACCATGGATAGTGAAGACACCTAGACCACCAAGGTCCCAGGTGATCCTCTTCTCTTCATATTTCCTCACAAGGTACCTTTACTTGAGGATCTTATCAATGAGAAACTTTTGATGAAGAGGGACAAGAATAGGCCATTCTTCCAACCTCTTCCACTAAAAGAAAAAGAAATCTCCAATATTCCTGGAAGTAATGTAGGAAGCCATATTAATCCATTATCTACCTTTGAGGCTTTTTTGCAAGGGTTGTAACTCAAGAAACTCATAGATTAAGGGGGGTGCTATTCACAAGAATTAGTCCAAAATTTAGCTTTGTCATATTTACCCACTTTCCATAAATATCCAGATTTAACAACCTATTCATGAACTTTTAGGACCTTCTAAATAACGGATGTAGGGACCCTTAGAGGAGTGCGACCAACATATTGATGGATGATAGAACCCAAATACTTACTACTAATGATTTTGATAAAGAAATCCTCTTGGTTGGAGATCCATATCCAATATAGCTTCTCCATAAGAGCTTGATTTTTTAAAGTGGCTTTACAAAAACCAACACCCCCTCAAGCTTTAGGCTAAATTTTTTTATCCCAACTAACAAGATATCACTTCTTTCCCATCGTTGGGCCATCACACATAATGTTTCTCATAAGCGAATCCATCTCTTTGAGGACTCTCATAGAGGAAGCTAGGATGGAGAATTTATAAACAAACATGGTTGGAATCATTGATTGGATGATATTCATTCTTCCTTTGAAAGTAAGCCAATGATGAGTTCAATGATTAATTTTAGCAACAATTCTATCCATTAACACTTTTCAATCATGCATACAAATGTGTTTTCATATGTTCTAAGTTGTATGGAATATGATACATTGTAGCATGTGTGAAGATGTGGGTTTTTATGAGCAACTCTTCAAATGTAATTCCTGCTTCTTTAGATTTCAGCACACATAATTGTTTGTCTCCCCATATCAAACCTTAATTCAATCTAGATTAGTGAAATATAATTTGGGTATTATTTTAAATGTTGATAGATATTTGGGTATTATGTCTGAATTTTGAAATTTGGGGGATTGAATGTATTGCAGTAGCCTCTATCCATATTTATGCAAAATTTAGACTTGGGTCATTTGTTATTTGAATGGTACATGGCTACACAAATCAGGGGAGTGGAACTTGGTCCTAATTAATTTAATGATATGGAGAAGTCATAGAATATTTTGATGTTTTAAAATTTTAATCTATGAGGAAAAAGAAGGATTAAGAGGAGTAAGAGAAGATGATGGAAATTTATATTTGCTTAATGTTAAGAAGATGAGAAGATCCAATCAGCAATTTCTAAGCTAGATATAGGGCAGGATGCTTGACAAGCCCACCATTAGCTCGAGTCCACCATTATACACTCTAGTTTGATGGATAATACAAAGTTATGGAAAACTTAACCCTTTAGGGAATCAAACCAAGGCAACCAAACAAACATTGGGCTACTACAAATCGACCTATCCCCTACTAGGAAAGCCATCCTTCAAAACTGGATCTCATGAAAGAGATCCCAAAATACTAACCACTATACTATCCCAACAGGGACCAACAAATATAAATGTTATGAAAAAACATTGAAGCAATATATTTTTGTGGTAAAAAATCTTAAATGTCAACATACCAAAAATAAAACGCCATGGACAAGGCATGAATCCAATTTCTACAACAAATTTCTATAGATTCTATATATAGAAAGCTTGATAATCACTTTCTCATTTATTGGTTTAGAATTTTGACTCCTTAAAATATGGTCCAATCTAAACAATATTTGGTAGAATAAACTTATCCTCTATAATAATAAACCTTTAATTGTTTGGAGTGTTATTTAAGGACTAGCATTTCTAAAGAAATATTTAAATAGAATAAAAGATATTTGGGATTCAAATAGTTGCTCAATTCTTACCTGGAACCAAATCCACAATTATTTTTTAAATCATCCTTATTGATAAAAATAATATAGAAGTCTAAAAATCTTAACCTACCCCTAAAGCTTTTAAAGAGATTCTATCTCCACAAGAAAATTATCTCTCCATGGAATATGATTTCTATATCTTAATGGAATATGGTGTCTTATAGAAGAATACTAAAAGTTTTGTATTATGATAATACTTAATAATATATTAAGACATTGTATATGAGTTATATTTTAGAACTTTAATTTGTATTTTTTTAATATTTATATAATTTATACATATAAATAAAATAAATTAGATGTAACTTTTATTAAGATTATTTTATCAAAGAAATATACATATATAATATTAATAATTTTATATCTAATAAAAATAATTAAAATATAATATATAATTTATATATTAAATTACAAACATTGTCTTCATAATATAGTTTATCATAACAATAAGAGATTAAACACATTGAAATAGATATTATAAAACTAAATTCTATTTCAAAACATATGTGGATTCAAAAATAACTAATTTATATAATTTTTATATTCTTGAAATTCCGTCTAACTAATGTCATAAAACTCATCTATCTATATATTGGAAAGTAATTTACTTATTAAAAGTATTTTAAATGTAATTATATTATATTTTTTTATAGTTAAATATGTAATATAAAAGTTAAGGTATGAGTTTCTTAAATTAAGGTTTAAAATTTGTTTTTGAAAATATTAGCATGTACTATATTATTTCAAGTCATAAAAAATTAAATTTTTAATATAAAAAATTTAATTTAAATATTTTTAATATAATATATTTATCAAATTTAAGTTTTTTATTTAAAAAATTATTAATATTAATATTTTTAATTATTACAAATTAGTTGTTAAAATAAGTTGAAAAGTGATTATGATTATATATATATATATATATATATATATATATATATATATATATATATATATATATATATATATATATAAGTTTATTTATTTATTCATTTTATTAATTGAAAGGTGAGGGTTTTGAGAGGGTCTCACAACCTAAAATAACCACATCTAGAGGAGGCCAAAATAAATAAGCCAATAGGGAAACTACCATGATAAACAAAACCTAGCCACCCTACAGGCAGGGTTATGCATAGCGACTAATCACTGTTAATTAATGAATATTTGGATTTTAAAAATTTGGAATTGGTTAATATTAGGAATTGTTGATCGGGGTCCATTAGCCTAAAACCTTTTGGTACAATTTTTTTTTAGGTCAATTCACCCCAATTTTATAATAATTTAACAATTTTAAGTTTAAATTGCCAACATTGCCCTGAAAATAGCAGATATTCTACATGATTTTGAAAACTATTCACCTATATTTTGAAACTAATTCAACCATTTTTATAAATATATTTTGGGGTCGACCCCTTACACATAACCCTGCCTACAGGGCACAATCACAAAACTGGGTCATCCAATCCCAAAGTCATGAGATCTATAACATGCACATAGGATGTCACCTGATATTTATCAACAACATTCTTCCTCGAGGAAGCTTTCTTTAGCAAACAACCAAGGAGTTGATTCACATACTTTGTGTATTCAACTGCAACATTGAGAGTGTCCAAGATAGACCTCTACTCGTATTCAATTACTTTTATCACATGGAGGTAATTGCAGTGGGTCTCCATACAAGGAGTGCCAAGATGAACCGCGCCTTCTAACAAAAAAATAATTTTTCATAGTCAATAGGTCCTTTGAATCAAAATTGATAATCTTAACCGATGAATACTCCTTGATCTTTCTCTTCTCTCGATAACCTCTTGGAGCATCTTGTCTTACCTCCCTACGCCCTTTTCGATGACACAGAGAGACCCAAGACCTCTTACCACTATCAATGACTCTAAGTGAATCACCAGGACTCTAAATGCACAACCTCGAAAAAGTATTTTTTTTTGTTATAATTATATGTATAACTTAATATTTTAAACTTTATAGTTAGAATACATAAGATCTTGGTATGTGAGTGGGTCCAACTACCTTTGAACTATTATAGAGTTGTTTTTTTTGTGAGTTTTACATAAAGTAAGAAAAAAATATTAAAATTTTATAATTAATATTTTTATTGCAATTATATATGTATATAAATATAAAAAAAATTAAATAAAAATTAAAATTAATATTATAATTTAATTTACATAGATAAAATTTATATAAATTTATTTTCCTCATTTATAATGGATATATGTTGTGGCACCAAATATTAATATTTTTTATTATTTTTATATAGAATGAAAGCAAACAAATAGATTTAATAGAAAAACATATTTTATAATTTATATATTTATATTTATTTTTTTCTTTGAATGAAAAACCTTATATTAATTAATATCAATCATACACAAAAGGGCGGGTGGAATTAACACACCCCATAAATCATAAAATCCGTTAAATGGAGGAAATCACACCTCCCCATACCATAAAAAACAAAGTCCAAAAAAACTATTCCTACATGCCGCTATGAGCAATCATTCCACAGACATCCCAAGACATAATCATTAAACAAATATCAATGAAAGGAACATAAGTTAACTTCCGTGCTGACATACTACCAGCCTCCATCCAAAGAAGAGACTAGGACATGCCTACTTAAACATAATAATCAATGAATAAGAAACATATAATAATAATAGAAAAACATGTTTATTTTTATGTATACATTTAATAATTAACGAATAAGAAACATATTATTATAATAAAATTAACTAAAAAAATTATATGCTTAAAATATACATTCTAACACCTCCTTCAAAACAATTTCATTGTAAGTGATAAACTTTAATCATATAAGTCCCATAAAATTATATTAGTAACTTTTCCAACACAAAATTTAATATTAATATATAAATGTACACTAAACAAAACATATATATTTGAAATTCACATTCTAATATATATCACTTCACCAATATTTATTATAAAATAATATGAATTGATCGTATTTTTTTATTGATAGTAGAAGGGGTTTTAAAGGGTCCTTGAACCTATTACAAGTAGGGTTTTGAAAGGTACCTCCAAACCTTAGATCGAAATATTGAGCTGGATTCTAAGAATCCAACTCGAAAATCTAATGAAGCAACCTCTTAGCAAATAAACTATAGATTTTATCAAGCAAATACAAGAGATTGTCATGGTCAAACAACCAGCTGGCAACAAGGGCCAACATAGGAGAAATCGACACCCAAAACAACATTCAAATTCAAGATTTAAAATTAGAATTTGAATTGATCATATTTTTAAACTTATAAAGACATACTAGTAAGTTATCATGAATAAAAGTAAGTGTTGATAAGATTTATCATTCAAATCCAACAGTAATAGTTATATAAATGCATTAATGAATTTTACAACCAGTAATGAGAGAGGACCAACACAACTTTAATATACAGATTATATATGTATTAATGAATTTTACGACCACTAATGAGAAACGACCAATACAACTTTTGGAAGACAATGTTCTTTCCATATTAGGCCACCATAATATGTCATATGAGTGCATCAAACAAGAAGGGAGTCAAAGCTATTAAAATAACCTCAAGACCCATAAGCACCTAACAAGTAAAAATTAAGTCTACCATGATTCCCTATATGAAGATTCTATGTAGAGACCAATCTTTATCAAAGGAATAAATTAGAGTAAGGAGAAAAATCCATAAATAACTTGTGAAAGATAGACAGACGGATAGTATGCACGATAGAAACTTTTTTGGAGGGTGGAGAAAGCAAGTCTCGACGAGAGCTATCGGGAAAAAGGTGGAAGGAAATGTTTGGGCAGGGTTTAAAAAAAGGTTCGTCCAAAAGTGTCTTGGAAAGTATCACCCAAAAGTGGGTGGGTTTTTAACTCACGTCCACCCGAAAACCAACTTCTAAAAGGCCACTCGAGTAATAGGCGAAGGATGGTTTAAAAATATGGTTTGGGTGGGCGTTTGTGAACATCCACCCGACGGGACTAATCAAATTATCTGCCCAACTCTAAAGTTCCTCCAAGAACAAATAAAATATTTGTCCAAATCTATTTTGGGCCCGCCAAAGGATTTTTCACCATGGATTGCACAAAGATGAAATTATAATGCGAGAAGTCAAATATACACAAATACATATATTTTATATTAATGAAAACGAGATTGACTGCGGGTTTAGTTTTACAATACTTCAAATAAAGCATGTCACCTGATGCTTCTTTGTCCAAAAGCTTTACAAAAATCTACAAACTCAATTGTAGGTTAAACACCAGAGGATTTTACGAAAGGATGCTACTCTGACTCCTTTCTCTTCTCTCTCTTCTTTGTCTACTCCGCCTTGCTTCCGCTTCCTCCACTCTTCGCTATCAAACTAATGCTAGGGATTCATATATAGAGCTGGGGATGGAAGGAAATGTGGGAAAGGCTCACCTACACACTAAAACGCATTATTACAAACCTGATGCCAGTGGACTTCCCGAACAATTATAGTCAGATTTCGAGCTACCAATAATAAATATGGGTACAATAAAATCCACTGATTGAGGAGGTGTAGAAGATAAAATTTATTAGATGGTGTCAAATCTGGTTTAATTTTCTAATATCCTCCTTTAAACTAGATTTGATAAAAGCTTTGACACTAAGTATTTCTCGTAGCCTGTTAAAATCTTCCTCCTTCAAAGGTTTTGTGAAAATAGTAACTCGATTTTGTTAGATTTCACCAGTTCCTTGATGAAATGGTATCGAATGTCAATATGCTTGGTCCTACCATGAAACATTGGATCCTTTGACAGTGTTATGGCAAAATTGTTATCACAAAAAATTGTTTTTGCCCCTTCTGGTTGATGATTTAGCTCACCTAAAATCCTTCTAAGTCAAACTACTTGGCATGTGGCTGAAGTGGTGGTAACGTACTCTACATTAGTAGTGGATAACACAACAATTGGTTGCTCCTTTGATGACCATGAAACTGCACCTGATACAAGATGCAATGCATAGCCGAAAGTTCTCTTCTGATCATCTATATTGCCATCCCAATCGCTATCTATGTAGCCAACTAGTTCAAGCTGGTCTTTTTTGGCATAAAATATTCCATGGTTTCTAGTCCCATTGATATACCACAATATTCTTTTCCTTATCTGCAAGTGAGCGTTCTTCAGTGTTTCCATAAACCAACTAATCAAACTCACTACAAACATTATATTTGGTCTGGTTACTATCAAATACATCAAACTTCCAATTAACATTTTGTAGAAAGTTGGATCAATATTGCTACCACAATTATTCTTGCTCAACTTCAGGCCTGTTGCAATTGGTGTGATGGCAGGTTTACATCTCTTGCATACTTGCCTTGAGATATGAAGATACCATCTGCAGATTGGGTAACTTCGAAGCCAAGAAAATATTTCATCAAGCCTAAGTCCATCATCTCGAACTCCTTCATGGTATTTTTGAACTTCTCAAATAACATATTGCAATTGTCAGTATAAATCATATCGTCTACATACAAGAAAACTATTATCATATCCCCTTCTTCATTTTTCTTCATGTAAAAGGTGTGCTCATATAAACATTTGATGAACCCATTCTCCTAAAAGTAAGCATCAATCCGGTTGTACCAATTCCTACGTGTTTGCTTCAACTCATATAAAGCTTTCTTCAGTTTCTAAACTTTACCTTCTTTTCCTTCTAAATCATAGCCAAGTGAATGGTCTATGTAGACCTCCTTTTCCAACACTCCATTATAAAAAAAATCAGCAAAATAAATTAATACTTTTTAATAAAATTATAATAATTATTTTAGTTTTTACAATTTTCCATCTTTAAACCGAGATCGGAATTTTAACATTAAAAAAAAGTCTATAGCTTCATAATAATGGATTTATTATTTGTTAAGTTGTTGGACACGACAGTAGTAGGGTTTTGATCTCTTCCCTATAATAATAGTATTAATTTTTTTTAAGAGATTTAAATTAAAATGTTGTATAAATATTATATTATAATCATCAATAATTTTTATAATAAAAAAATTATAAAATCTAACCTGGGTAAAACAAATAGTGAAGTTAAAACCATCCTCATCCAGAAGAAAGTAGACGTCGGCTGATTCCCGTTTCTTGTCACAGAAAGCTTAAACGTGATTTGTACTCTTTCCAAATTACAGAGTCCGAGAGCCACCATGTGCGGATCATATTTACTAGACACAACAAACTCAAGCGTACAGGAATTTGGATGGACAGCTACACCTACGCTGGAAATAAAATAACACGTGCCTAAATTGCTCACAATTATTGATGACATTGAACGGTGCATAGAGCGCAATTATTGATGAAATTGAAAGGTACATAGAGCGCAGAGACTCTTCGATGGTATGGGTATGCCATCCATTGCAAACGTCATAAGCAATGTGTACCGCATATACTTCAAAAAGCAGAGCACGAGGAATATGTGATATTCATTTAACCCTGTTGTTCCTGGTAAGAGTGTAGAGAAGCCACGGTCTACAAAATTTCAATGGAAACCTTGATGCGACTGTCCAACACAAACATTGGTAAAGAAAGTCACGAGTGCAGCATGTGTGGCGATCTGGGTTTTGAGGATCAGCTCTTCAAATGTAATTCCTGCTTCTTCAGATTTCAGCACACGTAATTGTTTTTCTCCCCGTCTCAAGACTCAAATTAAAATTATATTAGAAACAGCTAGTTTGGGTTTTGTTTTAAATGTTGATAGATATTTGGGTTTTTCTTTCTAAGCTTTGAAATGTGCGGGATTACAGATATTGCAGCAGCCTCTACCCGGATTTAGACTTGGGCCGTTTGTTATGCGAATGGTGCATGGCCGCACAAATCGGGGGAATGGAACCTGGTACCAATGAATTCAATAATATAGGGAAGTCACAGAATATTTCGGCATCTGATAAGGTTAATCTGCGAGGAAAAAGAAGGATTAAGAGAAGAGCAGGAGATGAAGGAAGAGCCAAGCAGCAAGTTCAAGCTGGCTGTCGATACAAGCGCCTTGCAGATCTTTGATGTACCAACTCGTTCTGTGTATATTGCTTAAAGTCTGAGTATGATAAGGGTTTTTTTTGGTCCACATTAATGAACTTTGCCAGTGGTCATACACATTGTGATTTGTCTCATAAAATTCAAAGCAAGCATAAAAGGAAGTATAATAATCATATGCAATTCGTCGTAATGGTTCGTAAATTTTATGAAACGTTCTGCACAAGCACAATAGTGTGTAATTTTCAGCTCCACCCCTTGTATTCAGGTATATCGTTTGTTATTGAATAAAATATTAATAAATAAGAGATTTAAGTTTAAATTTAGGGTATCTTTGTTTATAAAGATAGTAGTTTAACTTGAATTTGTTGAGTGTTCATAAGCCTTGTCCACCTTATTTCTCTTAAACAACAAGATAAATGTTATAAAAAACAGCCCCAAGATTTAAACCTAAATAATAATAAAAAACTATAAGTATAACTAATTAAATAAAAACAAACATTAAATTGCAAAAGGAATTTTTTTCTCATTATGACGAAATTTTAAGCCAAAGAAAATACCCAAGTCTGCTTTTAAGAAAAAATAAAATTGGCCACGTACTTTTACATCACTTCGTATCTTTTTAATATATATAATTTAATTTAAATTAAATTATTTAAAAATTTAAAAACTTTTTAATATAAAAATATTATTTATTTAGTATGTATTTAACCTTATATACCCTATTCGAATATTAAATTTCATGGAGTGTCATGGTCTTCACCCATTTGGACTCATTTTCATAACCCCTCAAACTGGATTCAAGTTACTATTCGCCCGACATTGTAGTGGGTGTCACGATTATATCTGGATGCAACTGGTTGCATCATTTGTTTTTTTTAAATGGATTTGGCAATTAGGTTGGATCATTTTCTTTTTCTAAATGGAATTGTTGTTTTTCCTTAGAATGGATAAATGACTTTGAATAAAATAATAATAATAAATACACAATTTTTAAAGTCTTTTAACAAGGGTTTTGGGAACTTCGGAATGATGCGAACAACCCAAAAAAGCGGCCGTGGGTCCCTAATTATATTGGTAGTAAATTTAGTGTATCCACCTGCCTCTGCATCCTCAAGTCTATTACTCAGATCGCAATTTGGTGGCAGAAACCTTGAGGCGTTCAATTCAATGGTTGTAGGTTTTTCATAGAACTTTACTATTTGAAATTTCATTGCCGGTCCCCATGAGACAAATCATTTAGTTCCGTGAGCTAGTGGTTCTCATGCCTTATCGTTTCCAATGTGCAGATTTCACATTAGACAGAGCAATCGTTGGACTTATTCCCAAATAAAGATGAGGGTGCATAGTCACCAATCGTTGGACATATTCCCTAATTATAATCCTTACTTTTATATTGCATAAGACGAATGAGGAGGAGTTGTATAAGATTTGATGATGTCGTCTCTCCATCTTCGGGAATCTGCACTTCAAAAATTACACCGACCATTTGGATCGTCTGTAATTGTATCGAGTATCAACGTCGGTGGAGGATTTCCATGAAAAAATGTTTGATATATGAAAAAATTAATGATTGAAGTATTGGCTTTTGACAATCTCTTCTCTAATTAATATTGAATTAACCTTCTCCAATTAATATTGAATTAACCTCCTCAATTCTGGGTATAGTACATAGTTTGAAATGATTTCCTTATAACTTTTTCACCTTTAAAATACTAATGTTATCAAATATAAAATAAATATTTTTTTTTGAGAAAATAAACCCTTTTTCAATTTCAGGAATTACGGTGCTCATTTGGTCAAAGGTTTCCGGGCAAATTTTCCGTCTGCAGAGTCAGCTTCATACTTTTTCCTGCAGCGCCTTAGCTTTACGTTGATTCTTTGTATAAAGGATATACCCAAAACGTTCCATCAAACTTTCATGTTTTAGAAGTCTTGCTCTTTACTATCAAATGTAATAAGTTTTTGGATATTAAAATAGGGAATGAGATTCAAGTCTTATAACCAGGTCTTATATATAAAATTTTTGGATATTAAAATAAAGAGGGGAGTCAAGCCGTATAACCAGTTCATATATATATATATGCGTCATTAGATTTTTCATCCTTTAGTGATTAGATTTCAAAAACGTTTTTGATGTCCGACTGACATGAAAGGATGACGGGCGGACGAACGGACGAACGGACAGGATGCGCGGCGGACAGAACTTTGGAGCGGGCGGAGTAAACAGGTGCGGCGGGAGTTTTTCGGGCGCAAGGCGGAAGATGAGGAGCTGGCGCTAAATTTGATTAACGTCCGCCCAAATAAACCTTGGAAAGTACCGCCCGAGGCTTGGGCGGTATTTTATCTTACGTCCGCCCAAACTCAACTTCTAAAAGCCCGCCCGAGCAGTGGGCGGTAATTAGGTAAATGGAACTTTGGGCGGGGATTTGCTAACATCCGCCCGACGGGTCTTGTACTAAATATCCGCCTTACCCCTAACTTCAAAGTTCCGTCAAGAGAAATTAATAATACTTCCGCCCAAGTTATTTTGGGGCTCGCCAAGAGTTTTTTTTTTTTTTTTCGACGAATTGGAAAAATTAAAACTAGAGATATCTTTTATATTAAAAAAAAAAATACATAAATAAAATAAAATCAAAAATAAAAAAAAATACAATATTGTGATTGCAGTTTTACAATGTTTTATATCAACCTTTTCACCGGATGCTTCTTTGTCCAGAAGCTTTACATAGACATTGTAAGTATTGTTGCAAGTTAAACTCAAACGGAAGTGTGTGAAAGCTGCAACTTTACCTCCTCGTTCTTCGAAGTTTTCCTTCGAGTTTTCTTCTCCTTTGTTTGTATCCTCTTTTGCTCCTTCTCCTTCTTCCACATACAAAATAATGTCAGCGACTCATACTTATAGAGCCGAGGATGGAGGGAAAAGTGGGAAAGTCTCACCAATAATCTGACATACATTAAATACACACATGATGTCGGAAACTTTCTGAACAACTGCAATCAAATCATGAGGTACCGGTAATTAATACGAGTACAACAAAATCCAGCGATTGATGTAGAAGATGAAATCTATAAGAAGGTGTTAAAAGGTGTCAAATCGGGTTTAATTTTCTAACATCCTCCTTTAAACCAGATTTCATAAAAGCTTTGATACCGAACATTTCCCATAGCTTGTTAAAGTCCTCCTCCTTCAAAGGTTTTGTGAAAATGTTTGCAACCTGGTCTTTGGACTTGCAAAACAATAACTCAATTTCATTAGATTTCACTAGTTCTTTGATGAAATGGTATCGAATATCAATATGTTTGGTCTTGCCATGAAACACTGGATCCTTTGACAATGTTATGGCAGAATTTTTCTCACAAAATATAGTTGTTGCCCCTTCTGGTTGATGATTCAACTCATATAAAATTCTTCTAAGCTTAATTACCTGGCATGCGGCTAAAGTGGCGGTAACATACTCTACCTCAACAATTGATAATGCAACAATTGGTTGCTTCTTTGATGACCATGAAACTGCACCCAATCCAAGGTGGAAAGCATAACCAAAAGTGCTCTTTCGATCATTTATATTGCTAGCCCAATCACTATTAGTGTAGCCAACAAGCTTAAGCTAGTCTTTCCTTACATAGAAAATTCCATGGTTCCTGGTCCCATTGACATACCATAAAATTATTTTTCCTATCTACAAGTGGTTGTTATTTGGTGCTTCCATGTATCTACTAATTAAAATCACTATAAACATTAAATCCGATGTAGTTGCAGTCAAATACATTAGGCTTCCAACTAACCTTTTGTAGAAAGTTGGATCAACATTGTTGCTGCAATCATTCTTTCTCAACTTCAAGCCTATTGCTACTGGTGTGATGGCAAGTTTGCTATATTCCATCTTAAACCTCTTCAAGACATCTCTTGCATACTTGTCCTAAAAATGAAGATACTATCCGTAGATTGGGTAACTTCAATGCAAAAAAATTATTTCATCAAGCGTAAGTCCGTCATCTTGAACTATTTCATGGTAATTTTGAGTTGTTCAAATAACATATTGCTATTTCCAGTGTAAATCAGATCATCTACATACAAGCAAACTATTATCATCTTCCATTTTTCATTTGTCTTCATGTAGAGGGTGTGATCATATGGGCATTTGATGAACCCATTCTCCTAAAAATATGCATCAATGCGGCTATACCAAGCCCTGGGTGCTTGCTTTAACCCATACAGAAGAAGCAATATATGCAAGAAAAATTCTAATAGAAGATAACTTCACAGTGGGACCATAAGTTTGATGAAAATAAATACTTGGGATCTAAGACAATCCTTTTGCAACCAATCTAGCCTTGTATCTTTCCACAGACCCATCAAGCCTTAACTTATTTCTAAACACCCATTTACTACCTACTACCTTTCTCCCAGCAGGTTGTTGAACTAAATTCCATGCATGGTTCTTCTTCATTGAATCCATTTATTCATGCATGACCTTCTTCCAATGTTCTTTCTCTGGACTATTCATGGCATCTTCAAATGTGAGAGGATCATCACCAAAAATTGTAAATACACAAAAATAATCCATAAGCATGTTGGAAATATGTTTCTCTCTTCTAGTTCTTCTAGGTGGCTCCACTAATTCTTGGACCTCTTTTATGCAAGGTGGAGAATCAGGCTGCAAAATTTTTTGATCCTCTTGATTCACCTTTTCAGGCATATAAGAAGACGAATCTTCACCAGGTCCTTGTAGGTTAGAAACTCTATCTGAAATATCAAAAGCTATTGTTTCTTGAGGCTGATGGGGCTGACCATGTGCTTCATTTGAAGGCTGACCTAACATAGTGCATTCTTGCACGCTAACATTCTCTTTCAACTATTGTTGTGATTCATGTTACTGAATATCTCCAACTATCTTAATTTCCTTAAAAATCACATCTCTTCTGAAAACACTTCTATGTTCATATGGAATCCATATTTATATCCTTTTGTTCCAACAACTTCTCCATAACCAACAAGAATGCATTTCTTAGATTTTTCATCCACTTTTTTTGCCTTTTTAGCAAGAACGCGCATAAAGGCCTCACAACCAAAAATCCTTAGGTGAGAGATAGATGGTTTTCTCCCACTCTAGGCCTCCAATTGGTGTATTGTCATTCAAAGCAGTGCATGGTGATAAATTAACCAAATAGCTAGCAGTTGAAATTACTTCAGCCCAAAACCCTTTACTAAGATTTGCATCTGATAACATGCTCCTCATCTTCTCCGATATTGTTCTATTCATTATTTCTGCTACTCTATTTTGTTGAGTTGAATAAGGTGTAGTATTTTGTCTAAATATGCCTTTCTACCTGCAAAACTCTTCAAATTTAGTAGAACATTATTCTACTCCATTATCACTATACAATATCTTAAGTTTCCTACATGTCTGCCTTTCTACATTAGTAACAAACATTTTAAAATAATCATGTATATCACTCTTTTTATTTAAAAATATAGTCCATACTTTTATGTTATGATCATCAATAAAATTGGAAAAAACCAGAGCACCACCAATAGATGGAGTATCCATAAGAAAACAAATGTTTGTATGAACAAGATCCAAGATATATTTATCTCTATGTAGGTGAGAAGAGAAGATTGCCCTTTTTTGTTTACCCATCACACATGATTCACAAAATCTAAGAGTGTTAGAGTTGATATTGAGGCCATACACCATACCTTTGCTAACCAACTACTTCAATATGGTTTCTCCCAAATGACCAAGTATTCTATTCCAAAGAAGACAATATCCAACATTTGCTTCATCATTTTTCTCAGCTACATTTTAATGACTTTTCTCACAATGGCTGACATCCAATTTGAACAAAGTTCCTTTCTTCTTTTCTTTTGCAAGCACTAGTGCACCTCTGGTGAGCTTGCACCCTTCATCTAGTAAGGTAATTGTTACTCATTTTTCAACCAGTTGTCCAACTGAGAGAATATTTCTTCTCAACTGAGGGATATATCTAAATTTTTGCAAATACTTGACTTTTCTACTTGAATCCCTCACATGAACTGTACCTTCTTTTTCAACAACAAAAAATGCATTATCACCCATATAAAATTTTACACCATTTACCTCTTTATAGTTGACAAACCACTCACGGTGTGGTGCCATGTGGAAAGAGGATCTCGAATCTATAATCCAATCTTCAAGTTACACTTCAATTGACTGATAAGAAGAAGCAGGAAACATGGAGTTTTCATCTACAACTTTCTCAATTGTAGCCAAAAAACTTAAGCTGGTATTTCCTTGCATAGAAAATTCCATGGTTCTTGGTCTCATTGACATACCATAAAATTCTTTTGTTTGTCTACAAGTGAGTGTTCTTTGGTGCCTCCATAAATATGCTAATTAGACTCACTATAAACATTAAATCTAGTCTAGTTGCAGTCAAATACATGAGGCTTCCAACTAACCTTTTGTAGAAATTTGGATCAACATTATTGTCATAATCATTCTTGCTCAGCTTCAATCTTGTTTTTATTGGTGTGATGGCAATTTTTTTGTCCTCTATATTAAACCTCTTCAAAACATCTCTTGCATACTTGCTTTA
The DNA here is from genome assembly GCA_028583015.1 of Wollemia nobilis. Lineage (NCBI taxonomy): Eukaryota > Viridiplantae > Streptophyta > Pinopsida > Araucariales > Araucariaceae > Wollemia > Wollemia nobilis. Next base: position 13,447,644 of record JAQPPZ010001063.1, read on the forward strand.
ATAAATAAAGATACCATTCGTAGATTGGGAAACTTCAATGCTAAAAAATATTTCATCAGGCCTAAGTCCGTCATCTTGAACTCCTTCTTCATGGCAATTCTAAATTGTTCAAATAGCATGTCGAAATTGTCAGTGTAAATCATGTCATCTACATACAAGCAGACTATTATCATCTCTCCTTTTGCATTTGTCTTCATGTAGAGGGTGTGCTCATATGGGTATTTGATGAACACATTCTCATGAAAATATGCATCAATGCAGCTATACCAAGCCCTGGGTGCTTGCTTTAACCCATACAAAGTTTTTTTCAATTTTAGGACATTGCCTTCTTGCCCCTCCATCTCATAGCTAGTGATGAGGCCTGGAAATGCCTCAATCATAACATGTTTTGTACACTAAAAATGCCTATAAACTCTTATGTTTTATCTGATATGTTAGTTAAGTTGATTTAATATGTTGTATATTAACCATTTTGCATGATCAATGTATTTGAAATATTATATGTTGATTTTACAGCTTTTTGCATAGTTTTGTGTTCTTTTTGCTATGATTTGCTACAATGGGATATGCTTAGAATAATAGCAGCATTTCACTAATCATATTTTGATTTGTCTCAAGCATTTACTTCACCTAAATCTGGCAACAGTGCAAGCAAACTGTTGTTGTGCAAAGAAAATCGGTCTTTCCCATGTAAATTCCAGCCAGTTGTCCATAAATAGCAAGGCATGGAATTCACATGAGGAAAGGGATGAAGACCATTAGAATTTGATCTTAGGAGATAACCCACCTGAGAGATGCAGAAGAAATCAATGGAAAAGCATATATTTGTTCATACCAAGATATCTTCGGAATGAACAGATATCTTCGGAATGAAGGAACACAGCATCTTCGGAATGAGCGGATCTTCGAAATGAAGAATGCAGCGTCTTCGAAATGAGCGGATCTTCGGAATGAAGCATGCAGTATCTTCGGAATGAGCGATCTTCGGAATGAGAATGCAGTATCTTTGGAATGAGCGATCTTCGGAATGAAAACTGCATTGTCTTCGGAATGAAGCCACTTATCTTCGGAATGAAGAACATAATGTGTTTTTGACCTTTTGACCGATTTTTGAAGCCGAAAAAAGGGAAATAAAGGTTGGAAAAAGTAAAGAGAAATATCTTCCATCTGTCTTTGCCGTCATTGCCGACCAAAGCCATCATTAAGGAAAAGATCAAGTTTTAGTCCTCTTCTAGGATAAAACCAGAATTTGTTGCAAGATTGTAGGATTAGATCTTTTTGATATTCTTTGTTTGTAATCAGATCATAGGATAGCTATAAATATTGCTCCCGTTCAATTTGAGCGAGGTAGATAGAAAAAGAGGTAGAAAATAGAGTAAGGAAGCTAGCAGAAAATACAGAGTATAACTAGAAATTGACTGTTATAGTCCTGTAACAGTTTTTCAGCAGAATTCTTGTAATCATGTCTTTTGATCAATAAAGTGCACCAGTTCTATTTCAAATTACTTGTAAATGAATGTGATTAAGATTTAGAAAAAGAGAGAGACTTACACCTTCTTCTGGACAAAGAGGCTGGCCACTTCCAGACCTAGGAGGAGGACTAACAAAGCAGGTTTTTATTCTGATTTTGCTATAGTAGAATGAGTTGTAGAACTTGTTATGTCAATTGCTTGTAAATAGTTGACAATATTTGTAGTATTAGTTTATTTATGCTTAGATTAATCTTGTGCTTAAAGTTTTAGTTGCAATCTTACTTTCAGCAAAGTTTCCACTTTATTTTCAGATTGTTATTTCTCAGAATTTACTATTTTTCAAGCAATTTCCTCGCATTTTATGTTTTGTCGTCAAAATCTGAACAGAAGATTGACAACCTTCTCGTTACAGTAACTTTGATAGTTTTTATTTCCACATTAGATCTAAACTTTCATTACTGCAAAAGTAATTAGATTTCCTTTCGCAATTAGGATCTGACTTTCAATTCTCGCAACCGTTAATTCTCGCAATATAATTAGGTCTCATTCTGCAATTGTAATTAGGACTTCATTTCTGCAGTTAATGATTAGTTTCCAATTCTGCAACTTAGATTCAGATTTAATTTATGCAATTTAGAGATAGGAATGTTCCAAAACCCCCCACACAATCAGCTCCACCAATAAGACTTGTTGCCCTAGATTGACCTAAGTTATAGTCGTTTCACTTCTTCTCCCACGAGATAGCCTTGTACACTGCCCCGGATTGACAGATTCATTGAGAATTAATGATGGTATAACGACTACGCATCATTTTGGCACCGTTGTCGGGGAATAGTGTTGTCAGAAGAAAACAAATAGTCCAATAGCTGTAATCAGACTAAACTGTGAACATTCAGGTTAAAATCGAAATATAACAGCAGAGTAAGATAACAACTATTGACTTAATTTATGTCATTTAGGAGTAAACATGAATGAGTAAGTCTAGGGATACTCCAAAGGATCCCTGGCTTGTCCCATTAAGGAGATCTTCACGCCTAAGGGGTGAATCACCTGTGTTTGAACTACCCGAAAGATTGATAGAAAAATCACCAGTCTCACCATCAGTAGAACATTTTGAGAAAGGAAAATCACCAATTTTATCAACAGAATATCTTAAGGAAGATAATTCATCAGACTCATCAACAGAGAAGCTTGGACCTCTTGAGAGAACAATTTGGAAAGCTTTAACTTCTCCTAGGAAACAAGAAACTATGGCAGAAGGAGGCAATGCAGATGGCCAGCATGGCTATGTTCATAATGAAGGGGATGATCAGGATATACTCCAACCATCCAGAACATTTGAATATCCTATTCATCCGAATCCAACACAAAACTCTCCCATGAAGACCATTTCACCTTCGATACTTCCAACCTTCCGAGGTGTTGTATCCGAAGATCCCGATCAGCTTTTGTTTGAATTCAAGGTAGTGTGTCAGACCTATGATTATATAAATGACAATAAAAAACTTAAGGTTTTTCCCCTCAACTCTCAAGGATTCAAGGATTACGCCGGTTCATGAGCTTAGAGCCAAATTCCATAAGAACCTCGGGATCAAATGGAGACTGTCTTTTTAGACAAATATCAGGAATACTGCCGTGTAAGGAATAGAAAAGATGAGTTATTTAGAATCAAGCAGGAAGATGATGAGACCTTGGAAGATTATCTTGATAGGTTCTCCTTTGTTCAAAGGAGATGTGGACTAGTAGAACCAGAATTGTGTAAAACTATCTTTTTGAGAGGATTGCAAGATGAATCCAGAGAAGTTCTGGATTTAATGGGAAAAGGGGATGTAACCACTCTCAGTAATGAGGAAATTATGGATCTCTATAGGAATTACTCTCGCACTAAGCAGAGAAGAAGAAAAAGCCGCACAAATGGCACTGATGTAAAGGACCTGATAGAGGAACTTGCAAATTTCAAAACTGATATCCTAGTGCATCTAAACACTACTTTAGGGGAAATCTCTGCAAAAGCTAAAAACACAGAACCTTTGGCAATTTATTGCCCAAGATGTAGAAGTAAACATGCTTTGCAGGAATGTCCTTTGAATAAAACATCTATCTCAACCATTTGTAGTATCTGGCTCAAAAAGGCATTCAACCGATCAATGCCACCTGCTACCACAACTCAAAACCGTGTTAGAAAACCAGATCGAGGAACTCAACTATATTGGACCAAAACAAGGGGGGAATTTCTCTCAATATCAAAATCCCCCTCGTTTTCCTACAAATTGGGGGCATAATCCCGGTACTATGCCTTGGGGACAATCGAAACCACCCCAACGTCCTTGGAATTATCCTCAATGGACAAATTCCCAAGAATGGCCACAATCAAATTGGAGTAACCTCACTGGAATCAGAATCAAAACAACCCCTCATGGAATCAAAACAATCCAACTTGGAATCGGAATCAGACTAATCCACATTGGGTGCAAAACCAACCACAATGGAATCAAGAATACCAAGTCCTATCCAAGGCAAGCAAAGGAATCAAGGTCAAACTCCAGCATTTGTTGCCTCGCACCTAATCAAAATTTTCAAGAAAAACAACAACAAACACAAGCAAGTGAAACAACCTCAATTGCCAACTCAACTACTCACTAATCCAAATAGTGTAAGACAGACACCTCCCTGTCTATGTGGTTGAAGCTGAAGAAAATATTGAAATTAATGTTCTTGATTGTAGCGATATCCAACTCCGTTCAGGGAAAGTTGTACCTGAACCAGTTTTAATGGAAATCAAAGATAATGAAAAGCAAGAATCATCAGAACCAGAGAGAATCCAACCAACAATAGAAACAAAAAAATTGGATCCAACAATAGAAAAAGAGACACAAGCGGAACAATTACCAAGGATAGTTCCATATCCTGAAAGACTTAATGCAATACCAAAAATTTCTGAGTCAGAATTGGTCAAAGAACTCAAAAAGTTGACTATCTCATTACCCTTATTGCAAGCCATTAAGGAAATACCAAAAATTAACAGTACTGTCCAAAATTTGTGCATTAAAAGAGCAGGAAGAAAGAAGAAAGCATTCCCCAAGATTGTGCAGGTTGAAGGGAAGATAGCTGATCTCTTATCTGGAAAACTACTACCTCCAAAGTATAGTGATCCAGAAGCCCAGCTTATCACAGTCACCATAGGTTCAAGCACCAATATCAAATGTTTTAGTGGATCTAGGAGCCGCAATAAATGTCATGACTAAAGATACAATGGAACAATTACAGACTCAAACATCTCAGCCCCACATTTACAGTTTTAGAAATGGCTGATAGGTCAGTTGCAAAACCTGAAGGAATCATTGAAGATGTCCCTATAGAAGTTTCTTCTTGGGAATTCCCTGCAGATTTTCTGGTTTTACAGCCAAGAAATTCAGCACATGGATATCCCATTATTTTGGGAAGACCTTGGCTTGCAACTGCAGCAGCCTTCATAGACTGCAGATCCGGAAATATGACTATTTCAAATGGTATTGAGCTGAAACAAATTTCTTTATATCCTCCCCGCAAAACCATCTAGCAAATTTTTAGGTCGGTTATGGTTTTCTCGACTCGGATGAAGAACCGTAAGAGGTCATCTCTACACTAGCTACCTTAGTAGTAAGAGAACACACGTAAGACCTCAGTGACACATAAAACTTAGAAAATGAAACAATCCTGATGAATGTTCTGCATGAACAAGGTTTAGAAGGGGAAGCAACAAATATCCAACAATTGATAAGTAATGAGGAGAATCAAAAATCTGAAGATGAATCATCTATGCTATCACAGGGAAACTCTGTTTCACTACCACATGGATGGCACCATCATCTGATTTTTCCTTCTCACCGTTCCATACAAGATATGCTTCCCTCAAGCAGCAATGAAACAGAAACTGCTTTGTTTCTCCCATCTCAGCAATGTCCTCTTAATCCCTTAAACACCAAATATGAAGGAGTGAATTCAGTCCTTCTAAATACAAAACAAATAGAAGTCCAGCCAGGCAAATTTTTGAACATCTACAACCAGCTTACTAGGGAAGAGGAAGAAAAATTGATAGTTGTTTTGCGGAAGCATGTTCATGCTTTTGCTTGGAACTACAAAGATATGTCAGAGTTCATCCCGATATATGTACCCATAGAATCTATACTCGAAGAAGTCAAGCCACTCGGACAACCTCAAAGAAGATTGAATCCCGCCTTAAGAGATATTGTGAAAGAAGAAATTGAAAAACTCCCTGGAAGTAGGATTCATTTACCCAATTTCGATAGCCAATGGGTTTCTCCATTGGTAATAGTTCCTAAGAAAAATGGAAAAATGAGAGTATGTGTAGACTATAGAGAATTGAATAAGGTGACATACAAAGACCATTTTCCATTACCTTTCATAGATCAAGTGTTAGATACTCTTGCCGAAAAAAGATACTTTTGTTTTCTTGATGGATTTAGTGGATATAATCAAATTCAGATTGCACCTGAAGATCAAGAAAAGACAACTTTTACATGTCCATGGGGAACATTTGCCTATAGGGTTTTACCTTTTGGTTTGTGTAATGCCCCAACAACTTTTCAATGAGCAGTCCTAGCAATTTTTGCTGATCCGACCACCAAAAGTGTTGAAATTTACATGGATGATTTCACAAGGATGTGGACAAACTTTTGATTTTACATTGGAAAATCTTGACAAAGTCTTAACTCGCCGTGAAACATACCACTTATCCTTAAATCCAGATAAATGCTTCATGATGATGAAGGAAGGGATAGTTCTTGGTCATCACATCTCTCCCGAAGGGATCCAAGTTGATCCAAAGAAAGTTGAAATTATCAAGAATCTCCTTCCTCCTAAAACTCGGACTAATGTCGAAGCTTCCTAGGACACATTGGTTTTTACCGCAGGTTTATTCCCAACTTTAGTACAATAGCCGACCCTATGTTTGCCTTATTGACTAAAGATTCTGAATTCTCCCTCGGACCGCAAAATGTCGGGAAGCATTTGAAGCTTTGAAAGAGAAATTGATAACTCCACCCGTGCTCAGAGGACCTAATTGGACATTACCATTTCACATTCAGACTGATGCCTCCAATACAGCAATTGGAGCAAGGATTAGGACAAATTGATAATGGTGAACATTATACCATCTACAACATTAGCAAGAACTTGACAGGAGCAGAGAAAAATTATACAACAACTGAGAAAGAATTCCTAGCAGTAATTTATGCCATCAACAAATTCAGGCATTATATCACAAAGTTATCAAATATTTATTCACACAGATCATACAGCCATTAAGTATTTGATGAATAAACCTATGGTAAGTGCAAGAATTATTCGTTGGTTGTTGTTGCTCGCAAGAATTTGATATCACCATAATCAACAAACCAGGAAAAGCTAATGTTGTGGCAGATTTCTTGTCTAGGTTGCGGAATCACGGATGAAGGGGAATTAGTTGATGACACTTTTCCTGATGAAAAACTATTTGCTATATCAGTTCAATCACCTTGGTTTGCAGATATAGCCAATTATTTGGTCACAGGGAAAGTTCCTCCACATTTTACTTCAAAACAAAAAAAACAATTGATCAAACAGAGTTCTTCTTTTGAATGGATTAAGGGTATGCTTTTTAAGTGCAGTCCTGACCATGTGTTACGTAGGTGCATCCGAAAGGATGAAGTGTATGATATCCTTAGAGCTTGTCATGATGAACCCTCAGGTGGACACTATTTCGTAAAAAGCACAGTTAGAAAAATCTTGGGGATAGGATATTATTGGCCATCTCTTCACAAGGATGTGAAAAAGTACATCGTGCATTGTGATGCATGCCAAAGAATGGGGAAACCCACTCATACAAATGAGATGCCACTGCAGCCTCAAATGGTTTTAGAACCATTTGAGAGGTGGGGGCTTGATTTTGTAGGACCTATTGATCCACCTTCTCAAGGAAAGGTGCATATTCTAGTATGCACCGATTACCCGACAAAGTGGGTAGAGGTGCGTGCTTTCAAACATGCTCGTGAAGAGAAGGTCGCCGATTTCCTCGTATACTCGGATTTTTCAGAGATTTGGAGCTCCACGGTCTATCACCACGGCACCAAGGACCCCAATTTGCATCCAAAGTCATAAAAGCATTTACGGAATTGTATGAAATCAAACATAGGAAATCATCACCTTACCACCCACAAGCAAATGGCCAGATTGAAGTAACAAACAGGGAACTAGAACGCATCTTGACAAAAATAGTAGCTTTTCATAGGAAAAATTGGCTAGACAAATTACCCAAGCAGCTTTGGGCCTACAATACTACTTGGAAGTCCACTACCGGATTCACACCTTATGAACTAGTCTTTGGTAAAAAGCCTCTCTTACCTATTGAATTTGAGCTACTAACATTGCGCACAAGACTGGAAATTGGAATTGAATTGTCGCAGGCATAGACAGACAGGATTCTGCAGCTGAATGCATTGGATGAACTTAGATTGGATGCTCTGCACCAAACTGAGGTAATTCAGGAGCAGAGGAAGTTGTGGCATGACAGTCACATTCAGCAGAGGAAACTTCAACAAGGAGATTGGGCTTTACTGTTCGATTCTCAATATGAAGACTTCCCTGGAAAACTGAAAACTAGATGGTTGGGACCTTACTGGATTGAAGAGGTATTTAACAACAGAGCAGCTCGTTTATCCCCCATTGATGGGTCACGAAGAAAGTTGGTAGTGAATGGACATCGCCTCAGTGTATACCATACACCTCTGACTAAAGAAGAATTCTTGCAGCAACTTGATAGTTTGGATACACAAGCAGGTGGAAGAGATTCCTTCTTCCACTTCAAAACAATCAACATGATCAGTGGATTTCAAGAAAAAATAGAAAATAAAAAAAAATCAGAAAAATAGAAAACAAAAAGATGAATAAATTCTGAGTATGAATTCCTTCATGGGCATGGTTTCAGGGGAAATCATGAAATTCCTTCATGGGCATAGTCAGGATCAAGAAAAAAAAAAGAGAAAAAAAGAGAGAAAAGGAGAGGTAAAAATAAAAAAAATGAAGAAAAAAAAGAAAAAATGAATAACCCAGCAGTGAAAACCTTTTCTTAAGGCACTACTGAGTTGGTGTGCATGAAAACCAGCTTTCTGGCATGCATAACCTTGAGAAATTTCTGAACCATCATTGTACAAATTCACCTAGTGCACTTGTTTTGAAATGTTGCAGAAAATCTCAATAGAATATCAACAAAAGCAGTCATTCTTCAAAAACTGGCATTAACTGTTTTTATCAGGTATATATTTCTTACATTTCTTCATTGTAAAATGATTGGTATATAGTATGTGACAATTAACCATTAGCATAAAAGGTATTCATAAGAGTTGGCATACTTAAAAACATGTTTTGAGAATGAAAATATTGATTTCTGCCTAATCTTTGGAACAAGAATGCCAAAAACAATACCTGCTGTATTATCTTCGGAATGAAATTGTCTTCGTAGACAAAGCAAATGAATGTTGCACTTTGTCTTCAGAATGAAAATTTGTCTTCAGAATGAAACTTGGTCTTCAGAATGACGACTTGCTGCATCATCTTCGAAATGAAGATATGTCTTCGAAATGAAGATCTGTCTTCGGAATGGGGGTCTGTCTTTGGAATGACGATTTACTTTCACAATACAGCCTGATCTTCGGAATGAGGATTAATCTTCGGAATGAGGATTGATCTTCGGAATGAAGATCTATCTTCGGAATGAAAATTTTGCAAAGAAGATTTGTCTTCGGAATGAAGACCTGTCTTCGGAATGAGGTCATAATCTTCGGAATGAGGATTTGTCTTCGGAATGAAGACCTGTCTTCGAAATGAGGTCATAATCTTCGGAATGAAATTTTGTTTGCGCAATAAGTTATAATCTTTGGAAAGAGCATTTCCACGTGGCATCCAAGAAGGTAAGATACGACAAAATCAAGATTTTTTCTTAGTTGCATGCGAGGAAGGGACACGTGTCAATCAACACATGGTTTGTTTTTGCACTCATTGGAAATACGGAGAACATGACCAACCATATGCCACCAGTTTTTAATGTCAATTAACATGCACGTGAGAATCTGCAAAACTAATGAGATGGATCTGATGGCAAGGAAATCCATGCAATTATCAACAAACAGGTGTACAGTGCAAAAGTAGAAATGTGTGCCATCTTTCTTTTCGAAGACGTGTTGCGAGGTACAGTGCACAGGATACGGTTCATTCCGAAGAAGAAGACGAGAAACAGGGCAACGAGGGTTTTAACTTAAAACTCTGCAAATTTGCAATAGAAAATAGCCAAAAATCCTGCAGTAGAACAGCAGCCGCAGTGTACAATTTTTAAACAGAGAAAAATGGGGCGAAAGATCAGAACAGAGCCTGCAGATACCAATTACCTCCGAGAAAATCTGGCAGTTGTGCAAATTTTTGAAGACGGAGGGTTTATGACATTTCTGGATAAATTCAATGGGTCTTCTGAAGATTTAGCTGGCATGTTCGCCCATACGTTCGGAAACAACCGAGCACATGTCAACGACATGTCTATTGAGGTAAGCCCTAAAATTTTAAGTCAGATTACAGAGCCGCCATTAGAAGGGATTTCAATTACTAGATCTGGCAAGAACACATTGGCAAATGTAGTTAATCAGTTTGTAGAAGAAAATGATAGAGAACCTGAATACTTAACCCATAACAACACATGCAAAGGGTTAAAAAGGGCCAGCCTACAGGAACCCCGGGATGAAGTAGCCACCTGGGTGATTAAGTTTTTGACCTGTGAAGGGCAGTATGTGTTGTTGTCGAGGCATCATCTACGAATTTTAAACCATCTCAGACATGGTAGACAACAACCAGAAGTTAGGGTAAATCTTCCCCCGTATCTGTATCAAGAGTTAAAGAACATGGCAAAAAGATATCAGGAGGGTAAAGGAAGCCTTCGCCATCATGGCCTCATCAAATTAGTTTGCCAACACCATTTTAGAGGAAACCCTAGGAGTTTTGACAGATTTTACTCTAACCTAAATGATGTCATTTTTGGGGATGAAAGTGAGGAAGAAGAAGAACCAAATACTACTGATGTTGTTACAGAAGAGGAAACAACTACTGCAGAAAGTATTGCAGAAGTTGTTACAAAAAATGTTGCAGAGGATGCTGCAGAAGAAGCTGCAGAAGGTGCCCTTGAAGCTGTTACAGAACTACACCCCACAACAGCAGCAGAAAACCTTGCTCCTGAACCCTCAACTTCACAAGTTAAGAGACAAAAGAGAAGAGGATCTGGAACTAGCAGCAGAGCAGAAAAACAAAAGAAAGTTCGGTTTGCTGAAACTGCAACTGATTTGTCAGAACAGAGAAGTGAAACAAGGGAAACAGAGGCATCTAAAACTGACCCCATGACCCCTGCTATCACCAAAAAATAGAGCAAAAAGAAGAAGTTTGCATCTGGAACTAGGAGGTCTACAAGAATCCATTTGAAAGAAACTGCAGAACGGGTCATGGAGGAAGAAGATAGACCAAGTAGCCCAGATGTCACAGAGATACAACCAAAGCATCTGACAACTTTCCGAATTCCCTGAACAGATAGCCGAGGCAGAAACTGAGCAAGTTGGTTTGGAAGAGGCTACAGTTCAACAGGCTACAGATATGGTAGATATCCTTATAGATAGTCTCACAGAGCCTCCCGAACAAGAACAACCTATTGCAGAAGAAGAGATATTGGTTGAGCAGCCAACTGCAACTGATTTGTCTGTATCAGCTTCTGAAGCAGAAATAGAAGTGGAAGACATCACTGAGCAGCTGAGGGCAGCAAGAAGTGTTGTCAAAACACAGACCAAATGGATCACAGAGAAAGAAAGCATCATTGAGATGCAAGAAAGAAAAATTGCAGAACTTCAACAGGAAGTGGCAGAACTAAAAAAATTGTTGTTGTCACAATCTGAAAAATAGCCAGCTATATCCCATGATGAAGATAATTTGGCTCAATTGCTTCTGGGTTTATCAAGAGCAGATGATTCTGATGAAGCAGACATGGGAGTCCATCCTGAAACAACACTCCTTCATTCTGAAGAAGTGCCTGTTCATTCTGAAGTAGCACCATCTTATTCTGAAGCATTGCCTTCTTGTTCAGAAGATACTTCAAAAATGGTGAGGAATATTGCAGAGGATGTTGAAAATGAGCCACCAACACAGAAACAGTCCCAACAGCAAGAAAATGTTCAAGTAAGTACTCCTACTGAGGTCCCTGCATTTCAACTTGCTACACTTCCAATAGAAACAACAGATAAGGGGGTACAAGTAGAAATACTATCTGATGACAACCCCATAGAAATAGCAAATAAGGGGGTGCAAGTAGAGTTATTGACAGATGAACAGCCAGTGGAAGTGGCAGAAAAAGGAGTTCAGACAAATCTGTTGCCTAGGATCCCCCCTATAGTAAGACCACCTAATACTGTGTCTCTAGAGCAATACAATGCAGACATAGCTAGTTGGATGCTTAGATATGAACAACTTGCCAATAAAACTAAAAAATTCAAATTGGAAGCAAAACAACTAGAAGCCAAGGACACAGAAATTCAGGCATTGAAAGAAAAGGTGTCTGACTTATGTCAAATTGCTGAATTTTTAGTCCAATTTAGACGACCAGCCAGGTTTTACAGCCTTATTTTGAAGGAAAAGTACCTCAGATGGCAGGTCATGAGGATTACTTCAAATCTTCCCTATAAATTGGACACTATTGAAGATTTTCCTGAAGCATATTTTAACAAGTCCTTTTGAGCAGAAAAATCTCCCGTGTGAACTGTTTTTACACGCTTTCTTCATTCCAGAGGAAGTTGACTCTCATCCTCAAATCTACATTGGAGATGTTCAGTTGAGAGCATTTATGTCTACTTTGCAAAATCAGCTTTATTGGGATCACGAGAAAAGGCAGAATAAAGTGATTGAAACAAGGGCTGAGTTGTTAGTCGAGCAATCCAACCAAATCACCTAAATATCACTCAAAGAACACTTCTCAATGATGAACAAGGATGATATTAAGAGAATGTACTTGAACAATTTGAGGGACTGTGTGGCCAGATTTAACAATTTCTGTGATCACAATTTCTTCCCAACATTGTCAGTATGCAGAGACAGATGGAATGAACTTTCCATGTCTTTGAGGAAAAGAGAACCTATCTCCCCCATCAATCTAGAATGGTCCGAAGAAGAGCAGAAGGTGTAGTCCAACCGATCCGGATCATGCAACATAACTCGGATAGGTCTCGAGTTCAGGCCTCCAACCATCATTACTCCAGCTCCATTTTACTTTGAGGAAGATGCCCAGCCTGATGAACAATTTGAAGATTGGCTCAGAAAAATTCAGGAAAATAGGGGGTATTACATAGGCAAGAAGTTATTCTACAGGTCATGGAATCTGACATATGCGATTCCATAGCCCAACATAATGCATGAGGGCATGCATTAATATAAGTTGGGGGAAAATGATGAGGCCTGGAAATGCCTCAATCATAACATGTTTTGTACACTAAAAATGCCTATAAACTCTTATGTTTTATCTGATATGTTAGTTAAGTTGATTTAATATGCTGTATATTAACCATTTTGCATGATCAATGTATTTGAAATATTATATGTTGATTTTACAGCTTTTTGCATAGTTTTGTGTTCTTTTTGCTATGATTTGCTACAATGGGATATGCTTAGAATAATAGCAAGCATTTCACTAATCATATTTTGATTTGTCTCAAGCATTTACTTCACCTAAATCCGGCAACAGTGCAAGCAAACTGTTGTCGTGGCAGAAAAAACTGGTCTTTCCCATGTAAATTCCAGCCAGCTGTCCATAAATAGCAAGGCATGGAATTCACATGAGGAAAGGGATGAAGACCATTAGAATTTGATCTTAGGAGATAACCCACCTGAGAGATGCAGAAGAAATCAATGGAAAAGCATATATTTGTTCATACCAAGATATCTTCGGAATGAACAGATATCTTCAGAATGAAGGAACACAACATCTTCGAAATGAGCGGATCTTCGGAATGAAGAATGCAACATCTTCGAAATGAGCGGATCTTCGGAATGAAGCATGCAGTATCTTCGGAATGAGCGATCTTCGAAATGAGAATGCAGTATCTTCGAAATGAGCGATCTTCGGAATGAAAACCGCATTGTCTTCGAAATGAAGCCACTTATCTTTGGAATGAAGAACAGAATGTGTTTTTGACCTTTTGACCGATTTTTGAAGCCGAAAAAAGGGAAATAAAGGTTGGAAAAAGTAAAGAGAAATATCTTCCATCTGTCTTTGCCGTCATTGCCGACCAAAGCCATCATTAAGGAAAAGATCAAGTTTTAGTCCTCTTCTAGGATAAAACCAGAATTTGTTGCAGAGATTGTAGGATTAGATCTTTTTGATATTCTTTGTTTGTAATCAGATCATAGGATAGCTATAAATATTGCTCCCGATCAGGTTGAGCGAGGTATATAGAAAAAGAGGTAGAAAATAGAGTAAGGAAGCTAGCAGAAAATACAGAGTATAACTAGAAATTGACTTACTATAAGCCCTGTAACAGTTTTTCAACAGAATTCTTGTAATCATGTCTTTTGATCAATAAAGTGCACCAGTTCTATTTCAAATTACTTGTAAATGAATGTGATTAAGATTTAGAAAAAGAGAGAGACTTACACCTTCTTCTGGACAAAGAGGCTGGCCACTTCCAGACCTAGGAGGAGGACTAACAAAGCAGGTTTTTATTCTGATTTTGTTGCAACAGAATGAGTTGTAGAACTTGTTATGTCAATTGCTTGTAAATAGTTGACAATATTTGTAGTATTAGTTTATTTATGCTTAGATTAATCTTGTGCTTAAATTTTTAGTTGCAATCTTACTTTCAGCAAAGTTTCCACTTTATTTTCAGATTGTTATTTCTAGAATTTACTATTTTTCAGCAATTTCCTGCATTTTATGTTTTGCTGTCAAAATTTGAACAGAAGATTGACAACCTTCTGTTACATAACTTTGATAGTTTTTATTTCCACATTAGATCTAAACTTTCATTACTCCAAAAGTAATTAGATTTCCTTTCTGCAATTAGGATCAGACTTTCAATTCTGCAACTGTTAATTCTGCAATATAATTAGGTCTCATTCTGCAATTGTAATTAGGACTTCATTTCTGCAGTTAATGATTAGTTTCCAATTCTGCAACTTAGATTCAGATTTAATTTATGCAATTTAGAGATAGGAATGTTCCAAAACCCCCCACACAATCAGTTCCACCAATAAGACTTGTTGCCCTAGATTGACCTAAGTTATAGCTGTTTCACTTCTTCTCCCGCAGATAGCCTTGTACACTGCCCTGGATTGACAGATTCATTGAGAATTAATGATGGTATAACGACTACGCATCAGCTAGGTTGCTAGTCTATGTAGATCTCCTCATCCAACACTCCATTGAGGAAGGTAAACTTGAAATCCATCTGGTAAACATTCCAACCCTTTTGGGCTGCCAATGCTAGGATCATTTTGATTGTGTCAAATTGCACTAAAAGTGCATATACCTCATTATAATCAATCCCTAACCTTTGATTGTAGTCTTTTACCACCAATCTAGCCTTATGCCTATCAAATTCACCTTGGGCATTAAACTTTATTTTATATACCCATTTTACTCCACTGGTCTTCTTACCTATTGGAATATCCATTAATTGCTAGGTCTGATTTTTCTCTATGGCTTCTATATCATCATCCATAACTTTCACCCAAGTTCTATTCTGAATTGCATCTTCAAATGAAATTGAATCACACTCAGAAAATAAAGCAAAATCAAAATGTTCAGCTTCTTTAATTTCATTTCTAGTTATCTCATATATGTCTTGCAAGATCCTTATATTTTATGATGTCTTCAAGTTGGATATCCTGATTGCAAGTGGAAGTGACCGTGATGATGAGGTAGTGTTGTTGCTAGCACTAGTACTATTACTTGAAGCTACAAGCGGATGCATTCTTTTTTCGTCCAATTCCTTAGACTTAATAATTATTGGCTCTGGCTGACCAATATTGGATTTCCAGTTCCATGCTTAGTCTTCTAGGAACTTCACATCATGACCTATAATCAAATTCTTTGTGATAGGAGTACACAACATGTAGGTCTTCAACTATTCACTATACCCAGTGAAGATCCATTTTTTTACCTTTTCATACAGCTTCTTTCTCTTCTCATCTAGAACATATGCATATGTTATGCATCCAAAAACTCTTAAGTGAGCAACACTCGACTTATAGTTTCTCCAGGCCTCCTTAGGAATCTTGTCCTTCACACTCTTTGTGGGACACTTATTCAGTAGATAAACTGCACAACATACAACTTTTGCCCAAAATTCATGTGGTAATCCTTTTGTCTTTATCCTACTCTATGTCATCTCCATTATGGTTTTATTCTTCCCCTCTGAAACACCATTTATCTATGGGGTATATCTGGTTGTGAACTACCTTCTAATTCCATTTTGTTTGCAAAAATTATGGAATTCATTGGAGATGTATTCACCTCCTCCATATGTTTTGAGAGTCTTCACATAATAGTCACTCTATTTTTCAACCAGATCCATGAACTCATTGAATTTTACAAAAGCTTCTAACTTTTCGTTTATGGGATATACCCATGTCCTACTATTAAAGTCATCTATGAAAGTCAGGAAGTATTTATTGTCGACAAATGTGTTGGTTTGCATAGGACCACAAATATTTGAATGCACCAGATCCAGTGGTTGTGAAGATTTCCATGACTATCTTGTAGGGAATGCATCTTTGTGTTGGTTTCCGACTAAGAAACCTTCATAAACTTGATTGGGTTGCTCTATAAGGGGTAAACCCTTCACCATCTGTTTCTTGTGTAGCAAGTTCATGCCACTAAAACTTAGGTGACCAAATCTGAGATGCCACAATCTTGTATAATATTTCACAACTACACTTAATGAAAGTAGTAGTTCATTTTGAATCTACAGGGGGAACACTTTGTTCTTTGTCATGGACACATTTGCTATGAGCCCATTTTCTTTGTATTTGATGATACAAGCTCTATTTTTAAACTAAACGGTTACCCCCTCTACACAAGTTGTCCAACACAACAAATTGTGTTTCAATCCAAGAATATTATACACATTAGGGATGCGCTTTATTTCACCTTTCATGAGTTTTGGACATCCCTTTATCCATGATAGGTACCTTGTTGTTGTTTCTCATCTTCACCTAAAATTTTATGGTTTCATCCAGCTGTGAGAACATTTCCCTATTCCTAGACATGTGGTTGCTACAACCATTGCCAAGATACCAAGTATTCTTCTAGCTCTGTTCATATGTACTATAAGTTAAGAACAAATTCCCACATACATATCTACACTCTACATTTTCATTTTTATTTGTGTAGTGGGCTTGTTGCTTATTATCCTTGGCCAACTTCTTTCTACACTCATAACTAAAGTGGCCAAATTTATTATAGTAATAACACTGGATCTTGGATTTGTCATACCCCTAGTTTGATCCACCTTGTTGAGTTTTATCGTAGCTTCTTCCTCCTGCTTAATGGAAATTGCATATGGTCTCTCCTTCATTGGGGTTTGACTTTCCTCCTCTCTTTTGGCCTCTTCCATGCTTGCCTAGGTTACTATGTCCTCTTCCTCCTTGAGAAATTAAGGCAAATTAGTGGAAATATTCTCTTTTGTTGTTGTCTTGAAATGAGACCTGCATCTTAAATACCTGTTCCAATGAGGACTGATATGATCAACTCAGCCTCTACTCATGTGTTTGTAGAGAACCCATGAGCTCATCTATAGAGAGGGTTGTTAAATCCCTTGATTCTTCAATTGTTATCACCACTGAGTTGAACCTTGTTGGTAGGCTCCTTAGTATTTTCTCCACAATCCTATGGTTCTCCATATTCTCACCATCAACCTCATATGGTTGATGATACCCATTGTTTGAGTGGAGAAGTCACTTGTGGACTTAGACTCACTCATCTGTAGATTCTCGAAATCCCTTCTCAACATCTGCAACCTCATCAATTTAATTTTTTTTATGCCCTAGAAGGAACTGGCTAAGATTTCCTAGGCCTCCTTTGATTTGGTTACTGCTACAATTCTCGGGAAGATAGTCTCTTCCACTTTTTGCATTATGTAAAATAATGTCTTCTGATCCTTTTTTTGGTTCTCCTTCAACAAGTCCTCTACTTGGGTGAGGGATCTCAATCCTACTGTAGTTACGAATTTTGGATAGCCATTCTCCACCATATCCCATAGCTCCTGAGACCCGAACACAATCTTCATCTGAATACTCTAGTAATCATATTTTTTGCCATTAAAACGTGGGATCTACAACTGCAATGAATTGCTTCTATAAGCTATTGCTTCTTATCATCCATGTGTTGGTGCTAGCTTTGATACCAATTTGAAAGTAGATGAACGAACAATATACATGATGGAATTTTTTTTGTTGGGCGGAGAAAGCAAGTCTCTATGGGAGCTATCGCACGGAAGGCGGAAGGCGGAAGGCGGAAGGAAATATTTGGGTGGGGTTTAAACAAAAGTCTGTCCAAAAGTGGCTTGGAAAGTACCACCAAAAAGTGGGTAGGTTTTTAACTCATGTTCGCTCGAAAACCAACTTCTAAAAGGCCACCCAAGCAATGGGCGAAAGATGGTTTAAAAAGGAGGTTTGGGTGGGGGTTTGCAAACATCCACTCGACGGGATTAATCAAATTATCCACCCAACTCTAAATTTCCTCCAAGAACAAATAAAATATCTGCCCGAATGTATTGTGGGCCTGCCAAAGGGTTTTTCACCGTAGATTGTACAAAGATGAAATTATAATGCGAGAACTCAAATATGCACAAATAAATATATTTTATATTAATGGAAATGAGACTGACTGCGACTGTAGTTTTACAATGCTTAATACAAAGCATGTCACATGATGCTTCTTTGCCAAAAGCTTTACAAACATCTGCAAGCTCAATTGCAGGTTAAACACCAGAGGAGTTTAGGAAAGGCTGGTACTCCGACTCCTTTCTCTTCTCTCTCTTCTTCTTCATCTACTCCACCCTGCTTCCACTTCTTCCACTCTTTGCTATCAAACTAATGTTAGGGACTCATATATAGAGCTAGGGATGGAGGGAAATGCGGGAAAAGCTGACCTACACACTGAAACACATTAAATGCAAACTTGATGCGAGCGGATTTCCCGAACAACTGCAATCAGATCGCAAGCTACCAATAATAAATAGAGTACAACAAAATATGGTAATTAATACAGAAGATAAAATCTATCAAGTGATATCAAATCTGGTCTAATTTTATAACAACTTGAAGATTCATAAACATATTTAAGATGAAGATTCGATTGGATAACCAACCTTTATCAAAGAATAATAAAAAAAAACCTTCGTTCAAAAAAACAGAAAAGTGAATTGAACTCAAGATACGACGCTCAACCAAATTGCTGGTATGTGTAGAATGCCAAGGAAGTGACTTAAAGTACACTATGTTATGCAAATACCTCCAAAGAGAAGATAGTTATATCTTGCATATAAAGGCATAGTCTACATCAAAGAATGATGGATTACACCCACCAACATGTTTATTTAAAAAAAAATCGTTTTTAAATTCAAATAAATAAATAAACTTTTATCGTTAAATTAATTTTATTTTGTAAAAATTAAAAATAAGTTTTACTTATCCACATGGAACGTTAAAAATCTCAAGAAAACTGAACAAATTTACTAGTTGAAAATTCATTGCCTGTCCCATACGAGGCGTTTTAAGTTCCGTGGGCTAGTGGTTCTCCAACCTTATCTTTTCCAACGTGCACATCTCACATTAGACGTGATGCTCTTCACCGCAGCCTTATCCCGTATGAAGACACATCTATTACTGGAAATGTTCCTCGATAAAGAGGATGCTTGATAGTCACCAATCGTCAACACTTTATGCGGGAATATCGCGAAGCTATTTTACGGAGAAAACTCCTAAAAGCGTTAGAAGTTTTTGGAAAAAAATTATCATAGAATTATGCTATTTAAAATAAATATTTATTAAAAAGTAATATTATATAAATAAAAATATATTATTAGAAATAAATATTTTGTATAAAAATAATATTACATGAATTAATAAGAAAGCAAGAAAATTAACTACCTCTACTCTGTCACCAAATATTAACAAAATTAAAAATTTCACATAAATAAAATCAAAAAATTTAAAAAGTTACAATCAAACGATACCCGACTGTCAAGAACACCCACTTCAAGAACGATACCTCGAAATACATTAACATGTTGTTATTGGACTAACCAATATTAATTATTAAACTGGAATAAAAAACATTAACCTGTTGATATTGGACTAACCAATATTAACTATTACACTCGGACTTACAATGAGAGTGGGCGACTTTTTTAAATGTTATTTATAAAGGACATGAGACTAGAGTGTATTAAAAACTAGGAGGGGTAATGTTATGTACAGCGTATTAAAAACTAGGAGGGGTATTGTATATCTTGAGTCTTGTCTTTTCAATCACAATCTCTCGTAGTATAGCGAAACTTTATCATCAATTTACGTTGGTTGAACATTATGATGTGAGAGAGCCTAAATCAGGGTTAAAATGTATTGGCTCATAAGGTGTTTAAAGAATTTTTTCATCGTCCTAGGTCTCATTATCATAACGCTTTGGCTCAAGGCCATTTAAAAGATAGGGGTCGAATTACCTCTTTACCAAAGTTAGCGGAGCCGTTTTCTAATACTATAGACAAGTCTTTGCTTTAGAGAAACCTTCAGACAGACCAAAGGAAGATTGTTTTGTTGTGGTCTCCAACAAACTTTTTTGATGTTTAAAGGATTGTTTGTGTTTGGTCACTTTTGCTTGAAGACTTACATAAGGTCTTCTTTTAAAAGGTCAATGATAAAACTTTCAATCTAGATGTTTTTTTCCTTTTATAAAGCCTTGTGGGTTTTTGTAGGTCCTGATTCACTCCAAGCTTATTAAAAAACTTTAACAAATATTTTGAACCAAAAATTAAGGTAATATAAAATATATTTTAAAGATTTTGAGTTGATCACCAATTAATATCCAATCACCCTTTTCAATGTGTCATACAAGATCATAGCCAAAGCTTTGCTTGTTGTCATCAATAGACTAGAACAAACAAGTTTCATCACAAGCAGACATATATTAGATAATGTCTTGGTTGTTTAGAAGGAAATGAAATGGACTAGAAAATCTAACCAACCAACCATTTTTTTCTCAAAATTGAATTCAAGAATACCTCTAGCCACATTGTGTAGCACTTGATTCTTTCCATGCTCAAAGTCAAGTGTTGGTAATGGTTTCATTTATATAGTCTAGATGCTATTGTTGTATTCACTTTCAACAAAAACTTAATTTAAAGCTATTAGTCTTTTCTACTCAATCAAACAAGGTTGCCCTCTTACCCTCTCTCTTGCCCTAATAATAATAATTATTTTAGTTTTTATGATTTTCGATCTTTAAACCCAGATCACAATAAATCTGTCGATCTACTCAAGTCCGAAATATCGTAAATACATATGTGGCTATTTGAATTTCCATGGGTAAAAGACGAGCTCAAACGAGCCTCAAGTTTTCCACTTTCACACTTGAATTAACTATGCACTGTCAAACTTTAACATTAAAAAAATGTAAAAGCTCCATAATAGTGGCAGGGTCTTGATTTTTTTTAGGAGACTTAGTTGAAATTAAGGTATTGTGTGTAAATGTTATATCATAATCATCAATAGTTTTTTTTTTATACTAAAAAATCAAGCGTAATGGAGTATGTATAAACATGTTTAAAAATAAAAAGTTTATAGAAAATCTAACCTGGGTGTGTAAATGTTATATCATAATCATCAATAGTTTTTTATTTATACTAAAAAATCAAGCGTAATGGAGTATGTATAAACATGTTTAAAAATAAAAAGTTCATAGAAAATCTAAGCTGGGTAAAACAAATAGTGAAGTTAAAACCATCCTCATCCAGAGGAAAGTAGACGTCGTCTGATTCTCGTTTCTTGTCACAGAGAGCTTAAACGTGATTTGTACTCTTTCTAAATTACAGAGACCGGGAGCCACCATGTGCGGATCATATTTGCTAGATACAACAAATTTAAAGGTAAGGAATTTGGAAGGACAGCTACACCTACGCTGGAAATTAAAAAATACTTGGCTAGTTGCTAACAATTATTGATGACATTGAACGGTGCATAGAGCGCAATTATTGATGAAATTGAAAGGTACATAGAGCGCAGAGACTCTTCGATGGTATGAGTATGCCATCCATTGCAAACGTCATAAGCAATGTGTACCCACTATACTTCAAAAAGCAGAGCACGAGGAATACGTGATATTCATTTAACCCTGTTATTCCTGGTAAGAGAAGCCACCGTCTACAAAATTTCAATGGAAACCTTGGTGCGACTGTCCAACACAAACATTGGTAACAAAAGTCACGAGTGCTGCATGTGTGGCGATCTGGGTTTTGAGGAGCAGCTCTTCAAATGTAATTCCTGCTTCTTCAGATTTCAGCACACGTAATTGTTTTTCTTCCCGTCTCAAGCCTCAATTCAAATTATATTAGAAACAGCTAATGTGGGTTTTGTTTTAAATGTTGATAGATATTTGGGTATTTTTTTCTGAACTTTGAAATGTGCGGGATTACAGATATTGCAGCAGCCTCTACCCAAATTTAGACTTGGGTCATTTGTTATGCGAATGGTGCATGGCCTCACAACTCGGAGGAATGGAACCTGGTACCAATGAATTGAATAATATGAGGAAGTCACAGAATATTTCGGCGTCTGATAAGGTTAATCTGCGAGGAAAAAGAAGGATGAAGAGAAGAACAGGAGATGAAGGAAATTCAGATATGTTTATTGTTAAGAAGATGAGAAGAGCCAAGCAGCAAGTTCAAGCTGGCTGTCGATACAAGCGCCTTGCAGCTCTTTGATGTATCAACTTGTTTTGTGTATATTGGTTAAAGTCTGAATATGGTCAGGGGTTTTTTGTCCACATTAATGAACTTTGCCAGTGGTCATACACATTGTGATTTGTCTCATAAAATTCAAAGCAAGCATACAAAGAAGTATAATAATCATATGCAACTCGGTCATAATGGTTCGTCAATTTTATGAAACGATCTGCACAATAGTGTAATTTTCAGCTCCACTCCTTGTATTCAGGGATATTGGTTATCATTGGTTGATTAGTAAGTTCTCAATTTACAAACACTAGATTTAGATTTAAATTAGAGCATTCTTAATTGTAAAAATGGTAGTTTGATTTAGTTTGATGACGAGCATACTTATCCTAAAAGTGAAATAAAAATTATAAAGAAAAGCATCAAAATTTAAACCAAAATAACTTTTAACCTAACCAATTCCCTATATATAATAAAATATGATTTTTCTCTTATTCTAACGAAATTTTAAGCCAAAGAAAATACCCAAGCCTGCTTTCAAGAAAAAATCAAATTGACGTCGTATTTTTTTAAGAATATATATATAATTAATTTAATTTAAATTAAATTATTCAAATTTATAAAAACTTTTAATATAAAAAATATTATTTATTTATTAAATATTTAACTTTATATAAGTTCATTCAAATATAAAACTTCATGGAGTGCCATGGTCTCCACCCATTTGGACTCGTTTTCTATCCTGTCAAATTCCAGTTACTATTCGTCCGACATTGTAGGGAGTGTCACGATTATACGTGGAGGCAACTGGGTTGGATCATTTGTTTCTTTAAATGGAATTGTTGTTTCTTCCTTAGAATCGATAAATGACTCTGAGTAAAAGAAAAATAATAATAATAAATAAACAAGTTTTTAAGTCTTTTCTGTTTTTTATTTTGAAAAGTGTTTTAGCTCTTCGGAATGATGCGAGCAACCCAAAAAAGCGGCCGTGGGTCCCCAATTATATTGGCAATAAATTTAGTGTATGTACCTCCCTCTCCATCCTCAAGTCTATTACTCAGATCGCAATTTGGTGGCAGAAACCTTGAGGCGTTCAATTCAATGGTTGTAGGTTTTTCATAGAACTTTACTATTTGAAATTTCATTGCCGGTCCCCATATGAGCCAAATCATTTTAGTTCCGTGAGCTAGTGCTTCTCATACCTTATCGTTTCCCATGTGCAGATATCACATTAGACATGATGTTGCTCACCGGAGCCTTATACAGTACGACGACAGAACAATTGTTGGACGTATTCCCGAAAAAGGCTGAGGCTTGATAGTCACCAATCGTCAACACTTCTGCGGGGAGCATCTCGATGCCATTTTATGGAGAAAACTACTGAACGCGCTAAAATTATTCGGAACGCAGACCGTATAAGCGGGATAAACGAAGATTTCATCGTGGATACCACACGTAATTGCCGATATTCCATCCTTAATTTTATATTGCATAAGACGAATGACGAGGAGTTGTAAAAGATTTGATGATGTGGTCTCTCCATCTTAGGGAATCCGCACATTAAAAAATACACCGACCATTTGGATCGTCTGTCTGTCAAATGTTGACAACCAGAATTGTATCGAGTGGCAACGTCGGTGGAGGATTTCCATGAATAAACGTTTGATATGATAAAAAATTAATTATTGAAGTATCGGATTTTCACAATCTCTTCTCTAATTGATATTGAATTAACCTCCTCAATTCTTCCGGCAATTGTGATTATACGATTAAGTCTATGGATCCTTTCTTCGGTCAACCAAATTAAGGTTAAAAGGAATTGGGTAGAGTACATAGTTTGAAATGATTCCCTTATAACTTTTTCACCTATAATATAAAACTTTATATTAAGTTAAAATACTAATGTTATCTGGATTCCACGCGGCTTCACAAGGGTGCTTTGGGCGTAGCGCGCGGTTGGGAGTTCTTTCCACGTGGCTTCACGAGGGTGCTTTGCGCGCAGCGTGGGATTTGGAGTTCTATTTAGACGGCGTTAGATTTTGAGGAGGAGGCGGCTCAAATGTCCAGTGGGATCATTTTTGAGGTGGATGTTGTGTTGTAGAACCACCTCGATTCTTCCATAGGTCTTCTTGGGTTCTCCGGTTGTTCTGGCCCTCCTGGTTTATGGTGTCTTTCTTTTATTTTCTGCTCTGTTCTCGACTGTCTAGTGCTTTAATGTGTTGAAAATAATCTCAACTGCCCCCATTAAATGTGGACGTATAAAGTAGATAGGCCATTTTTAAATAGTTATTTTTTTTCTCGAGAAGCTTCGCCGCAGATATAGACTTCTCTCCATCCCCTTCTCGAAGCTTCTTCCATATGAACAATATATATATATCAGTAATGTAATTTGAAAGGGTTTTTTTTGAGGAATAGAATGAAATTTTTCTGTTAGCTACAGCTGGTTGTTCATCAGTTGTTGATTATATGCTCTGTTTTATGGATTGCTCTGTTCTATTTTGTTATTGCATCTTGTATGGTTTGTTATTTGTGCTGGTGCAGGGTTTGTAATTTCAGATCAGAGGAAACAACAGATTGTTAGCAGTAGAAACAAGCTTGACCAAGAAGGTGCCCAAGCCAACAAATTGGTATCAGAGCAGTCCAGGGTTTTAAAGCTACCAGTCTGAAAGCTAAAGAACTCAGAGTGAAGTAGATCTCAGAGAAGATCAACAATGGCAACTCAGGTAGGTCCAAGCACAAGTTTATCAAATCCCCATATCCCTCAGTTTAATGGTAAGAACTATGAATATTGGTCTATAACCATGAAGGCATTGTTTTGTTCTCAAGATATTTGGGATGTAGTTGAAAATGGTTTCCAAGAGCCTGCAGATGCAACTGTCTATAATGCTTTGACAAGGGCACAGAAGGATACACTAAAAGAGAATAAAGCCAAGGATTCTAAGGCTCTCTTCTATATATTTCAAGGTGTAGATCAGAGTATATTTCCAAGAATACAAGCAGCATCCAAGTCAAAACAGGCTTGGGATATCCTGAAGACTGCATATCAAGGATTAGAGAAGGTGAAAACAGCCAAGCTACAAATATTGAGAAGATATTTTGAGACAATATACATGAAAGAGTCTGAGTCTGTAGATACATTTCTCACACAAGTAATGGGGCTTGTTAATCATATAAGATCTCATGGAGAAACTCTTGAAGATAGGAGAGTGGTTGAGAAGATTTTAAGAAGCCTGCCTGCAAATTTTGATTCAGTTGTGGTAACCATAGAAGAAACAAAAAATTTATCCCAGTACTCAGTTGATGAACTTCATGCATCTTTGGTTTCACATGAGCATAGGTTGAACAGGCCTGGAAGTTATTCATTGGAAAATGCTTTCAAGACTCAAGTAAATATTGGTCCTGGTAGAGGAAGAGGCAGAGGAAGGTCAAGCTCCAAAGGCAGAAGAAGAAGTCCATATAGAGGAGGCAGATCTAGTCCAGCAAGTTCAAGTGGAAGAGGTTACAATCAAAATCCAACTCAGAACTCAAGCCAACAGAGCCAAAACTGGAGGTAAAATCAAACACAAGGAGAAAGGTATGACAAATCTCAAGTGCAATGTTATTATTGCAAAAAATTTGGTCATTATTCAAGTGAATGCAGAAAAAGGCAATATGATCTTAGAAAACAAAATGCAAATTTTACAGTAGAGGATGAAAATCAAGATGGAATGTTTCTTGCTTGCAATGCAATAGAAGAAAACCAAAAAGATGTATGGTTCCTAGATTCTGGCTATAGTAACCACATGACTGGAAACAAAGAATTATTTGCAAATCTAGATGAAAGTGTGAAGTCTGATGTAACCTTAGGGGATGATAATAAAGTTTCAGTTATTGGAAAAGGTAAGGTAAACATTCTAACCAAGAAGGGGGAGAAGAAACACATATCAGATGTTTATTTTGTTCCTGGATTAAAACATAATTTAATGAGCATTGGCCAGCTAGTTCAAAAAGGCTATAGGGTGTATTTCAAAGATAAGGAATGCCTAATACTAGACAAGTTTCCAAGCAAATTATTGATTGCAAAAGTGCAGATGACAAACAATAGGATGTTTCCCCTCAAATTAGCACATGACTTGAATTCACAAGCAGGAGAAAAGATTGCAGCAGTCACACAAACAGTCCTACAAGCTGAGATAAAGGATGAGAATTGGCTTTGGCATTTAAGACTAGGTCATCTTAACTTTGAATCCTTGAATCTATTGCATAGGAAGAGAATGGTGAGAGGATTACCACCAATAGAGAGATCAGAAAGAGCATGTGAGGGATGTATTTTAGGAAAACAACATAGAGATGCATTCCAAGTAGGAAAATCAGCAAGAGCACAAGCACCATTGGAGATCATTCATTCAGACCTGTGTGGAAAGATGCAAACATCATCACTAAATGGAATGAACTATTTTTTAACCTTCATAGATGATTATACAAGAAAGACATGGGTGTATATTTTAAGACACAAAGATGAGGTATTTGAGTATTTCAAGCAATTTAAGGCCTTAGTTGAGAAGCAAAGTGGCTATTATATCAAAGTGTTGAGGACGGATAGAGGTGGAGAGTATGTTTCAAGGGAGTTTCTAAATTTCTGCAAGTATAATGGAATCCACAAGCAATTTACAACAAGGTATACACCCCAAAAAAATGGAGTAGCTGAGAGAAAGAACCGAACAATCATGGAAATGGCAAGAAGCATGCTAAAAGCAAAGCATCTACCAAATGAGTATTGGGCAACAACGGTAAAATGTGCAGTCTACATTCTAAATCGATGTCCAACCAAGAGTTTGAGGGATATAGTTCTTGAAGAGGCATGGAGTGGAAGGAAGCACAGTGTATCTCACATGAGGGTATTTGGATGTGTGGCCTATGCACATGTCCCGGATGAGTTGAGGAGAAAATTGGATAGCAAAGGAGAGAAATGTATCTTTATGGGGTATAGTGAACAATCAAGGGCCTACCATCTATACAATCCAATAACAAAGAAGTTTATAATCAGCAGGGATGTGAAATTTGTTGAAGAGGAAGCATGGGATGGTAGTGTAGAGAAGACAATAAATATTGTAGGAGCTGGTTCATTTGAAGATGAAGAGGACACAACAGCAGCAAACACCCCAATGGTGACTCCATTTACACCATATCAAAATCAGCAAGACACCTCTCAATCAACACCATCTACAAACACAAGACCAACCCCAAGAGAACAAGCAAAAAATGGACAGCAAACACCATCAGCAGCCCCAACGAATAGCCCAAGCTCAAGTGACTCTTCCAATCAAACTTTGGCAAGATGGAGAAGACAAAAATTTAGAAGCCTGAATGATGTTTATCAGCAAGAAGAAGGTAATAGTAATGCTGGTCCAAATTTACTATTTGCCTTTTATTCTCCATTTGATGATCCTATACATTTTGAGGAAGCTATCAAAGAAGAGAAGTGGATTGCAGCCATGGATGAAGAAATTGCAGCCATTGAGAAAAATGATACATGGGAGTTAGTGAACCTCCCACATGGAAAATATGTCATAGGAGTTAAATGGGTTTATAAAACTAAGTGTAATGCTGAAGGAAAAATAAAAAAACATAAGGCAAGACTAGTAGTGAAGGGTTATAAGCAGCAATATGGGATAGACTATGAGGAAACCTTTGCCCCAGTGGCAAGAATGGAGACAGTGAGGACAGTCCTTGCAATTGCAGCCCAACATAAGTGGAAGGTCCATCAAATGGACGTTAAATCAACATTTCTAAATGGAGTCTTGAAGGAGGAAGTGTATATAGAGCAGCCACCTGGGTATGAGATTGAAGGCCAAGAAAATAAGGTGTACAAGCTCAAGAAGGCACTGTATGGGCTTAAGCAAGCACCACGGGCATGGTACGACAGAATTGATTCCTATTTCATGAGCAATGACTTCAGCAAGTGTGAAGGTGAGCATACTCTTTACATCAAAGCAGGTAATGACAAGTTTTTAGTTGTTGTGTTATATGTGGATGACCTGATTTTTATGGGAAATGATGAAGAAATTGTGGCTGAGTTTAAACATGAGATGAAGCATGAGTTTGAAATGTCTGATTTGGGATTGTTAAGGTACTTTCTTGGTATAGAGGTTCAACAATTAGAGCATGGCATCTTTATTTCTCAAACTAAATATGCTACTGACATTTTAAAGAGGTTTAAAATGGAAACTTGCAAGCCAACACCAACTCCAGTTGCCATGGGACTGAAACTGAGAAAAGAGGATTGGAGCAAGAGTGTGAATCCAACCATGTACAAGAGCATTGTAGGTAGTCTGATGTATTTAACAGCCACTAGGCCAGACATAATGTATGCTGTGAGCTTAATCTCTAGATTCATGGAAAACCCAAAAGCAACTCACCTCCAAGCAGCCAAAAGGATATTGAGATATGTCAATGGAACCAAGGAGTTTGGTATTTTGTACACAAAGACAAATGATTTCAAGCTGACTGGGTACACGGATAGTGATTGGGCAGGTAGTGTAGATGACAGGAAGAGCACTTCAGGCTATGTGTTTCACCTTGGATCAGGTGTGGTGTCATGGGCCTCTAAAAAACAGCCAATAGTCTCCCTCTCTACAGCTGAAGCTGAGTATGTGGCAGCAACAGGAGCAGCATGCCAAGCTATATGGATGAGAAGGATCTTAAATGATTTGGGACACAAGCAAGAAGAGCCAACAAGGATATTTTGTGATAATACTTCAGCAATAGCACTCTCAAAGAACTCAGTTTTTCACAAAAGGAGCAAGCACATTGATACAAGGTACCACTTCATTAGAGAGTTGATCAATGCTGGAGAAATCATCTTAGAATATTGTAAGTCAGAAGAACAATTTGCTGACATATTCACAAAACCATTAGGAACAAGAAATTTCACTCTTCAGAGAGATAGCTTAGGCATAGTAGCTGGTAGTAGCAGTTGTGGTTAAGGGGGAGTGTTGAAAATAATCCCAACTGCCCCCATGAAATGAAGACGTATATAGTAGATAGGTTATTTTTAAAATAGTTATTTTTGCTCTAGAGTTCGAGAAGCTTCGCCGCTGACATAGACTTCTCTTCATCCCCTTCTCGAAGCTTCTTCCATATATGTAATTTGATAAGGGTTTTTTTGAGGAATAGAATGAAATTTTTCTGTTAGCTGCAGCTGGCTGTTCATCAGCTGTTGATTATATGCTCTGTTTTATGGATTGCTCTGTTCTGTTTTGTTATTGCATCTTGTATGGTTTGTTATTTGTGCTGGTGCAGGGTTTGTAATTTCAGATCAGAGGAAACAGCAGATTGTTAGCAGCAGAAACAAGCTTGACCAAGAAGGTGCCCAAGCCAACATAATGCATTGGTTTTGTAGTTGTTTTTCTTTGTTGTAAAAGGTTTAGGGGCCCCTTTCAAAACCCTATTCTCTTAATATTACACCCAAAAGAAAAAAATACTAATGTTATCAAATATAAAATAAACCCTTTTTCAATTTCAAGAATTGCAGTGTTCATTTGGTACCCTCACGTAGTCAAAGAATGAGCACCCTCACGTAGTCAAGGTTTCCATGCATATTTTCCATCTACATATTCAACTTCTTACTTTTTCCTGCATCGTGGCTTTAAATCAGCAACCCCTTAGCTTTACGTTGATTCAAACGTTCCATCAAACTTTCATGTTTTAGAAGTCTTGCTCTTTACTACGAAAAGTAATTAGTTTTGGGGTATTAAGATAGAGAATGAGATTCAAGTCTTATAACCAGGTCTTATATATAATTTTTTTTGGTTATTAAAATAAAAAGTAAGAGTTAACCTGTGTAAAAGATTTGGATTTAAATTTTTTTAATAAAAAGTTAAATTATATTTATTCATCAACCCAAAATAAATATTATATTATAATATTTTAATGTTAACATTATCCACTATACATAGGCTTTCTGCCCTACCTTTCAAAAGAAAAAATATTCTTGGTTTTGTATGCCAGCTAGATTTATTCAAAATAGATTAGGTTTAAATGGAGCTCATTAGCGAAAAAAAGCAATCTCAATGATACAATTCAACGGTTACATTACACTATGATGTTTATTTTAAATTAAATTGTTCGCTTAGATTTTCAAAATAAATATAGACATAATATAATATAATATATATAAAATTTGAATCAATGATTATATTAAATAAAAAAGTTTATAATAAAAAAGGAGTTAGAAATATGAGAGTTCTGAGTTCAAGGTCATCTATACAATCAAAACCTTAAATAGGGTACCAAAACCAAAGTTCGAGAACAATAAGAGAAAATAGAATATGATACCCAAGGTTAAATACAAAACCAACCCCTAAAAGGGTAAACAAACAACATAACAAAGCACAAGGAGCCACTCTCGTCGAAGGAGGAAGATCATTCTTTGACCCAAAAGAGCCAAAATCATAAGGATTGTCTGCAGGAGGATTGATAAACCAAGAGTTATCAGGAGCAATAATGTTCAACAAAGGAACCATAATACCCCAACCAAGGGGAGTAGAATTGATCAAATTTGAAGGCAACAAAGAAACAAAATGAGTAGGAGCAAGAGGAAATACGACTAACTGAGGAGATGGGCCAAGGGTCTAACCAGTACCATTATTATTCAAGTTATGCATAGGACTCAACCATATTCTGGAGAGTGTTAATGTAAATAATGCCTACTATGAGATCTATGAGGAGATCAAGCCCTACTTTGAGCACTAGTAGAATGGCCTAAGGCTGAAGAATGTTGCCCTATCGACCTACTACATCAAGACATCAAAGAAAATAAGGGACCTTGAGGTGGAGGGAGCTTAGGCAAAACCCTGTTGATAGTGCACGGAGCCTCGCACTAATACTCGATAAGAGTCATCAAATGCACCAACTATGCACCACCTTGGAAGCCTACGAATGGATCTAAATGGTAACAATAGAAAGCATTGTAATCTTTTCATTTATAGAAAATTGTAAAGAAATTAAATCTCTAGAATAGATAGCAACATTCCTAGATTTCCATAGCTGAAACAAAATAATTACACGAAAGAAATTCCACAAAGTAGCAATATAAGCAGGCCAACAACTATTATCACCAAAACAAATCATCTGCCATCTGAAGAACTCAGGATGAAAAGGTTTAAACAACGAGTGAATCCAAGCCTAGGAAGAATAAGCATGAGGGAAGTTCCAAAATAGATTATTAAATGTTTCAAAATGACCACAAGATAGACACTTAATATTAGGAAGACCAACCCTACTAAGCATCTCTCCCATAGGAAGACCTTGATAAATAAGAGACTAGAGAAAAAAAGGTAATCTTAGGTTCAATATTAGAATGCCAAATATAGTTCAAATGATCAATCCATGTATAGGAGGTAGAGTGAGTCTATCATATATCTTTATATCTTGTCAATACCAGAGGAAAAAGGACTAAAAATTTGATAAAACAAGGAAGAAGAGTAGTTCTTGAAATGAGTATCTAAATTCCAATGTCAATCCTTGCACTAGACACTCGAGGGCTGAAGGTCGATCTTATGCAATTTGACATCATCTTATGTATCTTCTATTCTTAATATATATATATATATATATATATAACGAAAACCTAAAAGGTAGATATATTTTTAAGGATTATCATACCATAAGTTATATCATATATTATGGTTTTTTTTTAAAAGGATAATAAATTTATTGACATGGAAACAATCAAATTATATTTAGAGGTCTACCACTTATGGAAAGCCTTAAAATATGAATAAAACTAAGATTAACATCTCCAAAAATAACAAAAAATGGAGTACCATATAAAGAGCAGAGACTCTTACTTTGATCCCACTTCTACTTTATATCGATCTAAAGTACCCTAGCAGGTTTGACAGTCCTGCAAACACTACCAATGTTGTCCCAAAAGGTATCAAAGAGTGTTGCAAGAGGTAAAAAAAAACACAACCAATAACTATTCATCCTCCATTAACCCACAAGGTTCAGTGGACTCTATACTTGTCCTCATCATTACATAAGTCTTGGCTAGCTAAACAAAGAACCATTTGGTTCACCTCCAACCATTTAAAAGTGTTCCTATCCTGATTAGAATTCAACATGCATCCAACCAAACTTTCACTACCATGTTTAATCAAAAAGTTAGTTTTTGCATTATTTTATCTATCAACATAAACTGGAATGACATCCTCAATTTTTTGCCAAATGGGATTAATATGGCTCATAATGTTTATTATCCTCTAGATATTTGGTCTGAAATTTCTAATAACATCTAGAAGCCCCACCATAATGTGTGATTTAGACTTAACTATATTATTTCAAACCCCATTCTCCGAGAGAACCTTGTTTGATAGCTAACCATTTAGCTTCATTGTTAGTAGTCCTTCTAAGACTCTCTAGCTCCCAATTGTTAGAAATAATGTATATTCCATCATTTGGGTTATGTAAACGTATCCTCCAAGATACATACTTATATTACTTTATGTGTAAGTTATCTAGTTACTTCATGCAATGTAATAAATGCACAAGTGTTAATGTGCAAGTTGTACATATGTAAATTATCCCTTGGACAACTAGATAGAGTGTTGTCCAAGTATCGTATTTTGCCTATATAAGGATGGCCTCATAGATAGATAGAAATAGATTTGAGGGACATAGTCAGATAGTGTAGTTTAGTGGATAGTACAATTTAATGTGCCTCACAATTCATTGGTGATGTATACAATGTATATCAATAGCTTTATTAATGGAGTTTTCATTTCCTCCATAGCTACATTGTAATATTTTATATGATTTATACATACAACATATTTTAGTAATTTAGCAAATTTACTTTCTTTCATATTATTCTACATCTTGTGATTTTTATCTCCCAAAGTTCATTCATAAAAATATAACAATGATATCAAAGACACAGTAGATCTAGTATGTGTAGGTCAATAGCGAATCCACCATTATCATAGAGCCTAAGAATTTTGGCAAACTGATTCACCGTTAGACCAACCACTATCAAAAGATCTTAGAATAATCTAGGTGGTAGAATTAGGGAGAGTCACAAAGTTAGGACTGAAAGAAATCTCAATTTCATAAAATACTGAGATCATTTTTATCTAGAGTCTTTTCCACAAAGTTGTTTGGAAAACTCATGAAGACCAGTTTTTAGCATTCAATCCACTAGATTGATAAATCATCTAGCGAAGATCATCCGGGTTAACTGGAATTTTCTAACTAGTGTCTAAAGTTTCTTTTGTTGCAAAAAAATAATTCTCAAAGGATTGGGACTCCTCCTATGGTAGAAAGCTAGGAGACTCCAACTTCATTGCCTAAAGGTTGGCGTACCCTCATAGTGGAGAGATTAGTTCATTGTGTAAGAGGAGAAAACTACGAAAGAAGACTTCTAGTGAAGTATCATGGTGAAGATAGGATACTAAAGATCTCCATTGTTGTATTGAAGAATTTTATAGTTGAAGAAAGGCCATAGAAGCCTTGTAAAAGAAGGCACAAAATTCTTGATACTAAAAAGACCATAGAATCCTTGATACTAAAAAGACCATAGAAGCCTTGATATTGAAAATGCTATAGAAGCCTTGATATTGAAAAATGCTATAAAAGACTTGGTACTGAAAAATACCACATAAGCCTTGATATTGAAAAAGATCATAGAAGCCTTGATCTTAAAGAAGAATATATGATTCAAAAGCAGACTAAAAATTTTAGTACTAATATCTTTGTTGCAGGAACATAAGATTTAGTGAGTTAGGAAACTTCCTACAAGAAAGTCAGGAAAAGTATCTTCTTTAGAATCAACTCAGTCCTAAAGCAAAAGCGAAGATATCAGGAGAATATCTCATTGAATAGATTCTAGTATTGGAAGAAGAAGATATTGAAAAAGGCCATAAAAGCCTTGGTACTAAAAAAGACCACAAAAGCCTTGATATTGAAAAAGACCATAGAAGTTGATGAGGCCTGAAAATGCCTCAATCATAACATGTTTTGAACACTGAAATTGCCTACAAACTCTTATGTTTAATCTAATATGCTAGTTAAGTTAATTCAATATGTTGTGTATTAACTATTTGCATGATAAATGTATCTGAAATACTATATTCTGATTTTTACAGCTTTTTGCATAAGTTTTATGTTGTTTTGTTATGACTTGCTAAATGAGATATGCTTAGGTTGATAGCAACATTTCACTAATCATGTTTTGATATGGCTCAAGCATTTATTTTACCTAAAACTGGCAACAGTGCAAGTAAACTATTACTGTGCAGCAAAAACTGGTTTTTCCCATGTAAATTCCAGCCAGTTGCCAATGAATGGCAAGGCATGGAATTCACATGTGGAAAGAGATGAAGACCATTGGAATCTGATCCTGAGAAATAACCCACATGAGAAATGCAGAGGAAATCATTTAAAGAGCACACATTTGTTCATTCCGAAGTCTCTTCGGAATGAACAGATATCTTCGGAATGAGAAAACACAGTGTCTTCGAAATGAGCGGATCTTCGGAATGAGAATTGCAGTATCTTCGGAATGAGCGGATCTTCGGAATGAGAATTGCAGTATCTTTGAAATGAGCCACTTATCTTCGGAATGAAAATAGAATGTGCTTTTTGACTTGTTGACCGATTTTTGACGCTGGAAAAAGGGAAATAAATATTGAAAAGGGTAAGGGAAAATATCTCAGATTTGACTTTGCCATCCTTGCCGACCAAAGACACCATTTATGGAAAGATCAAGTTTGATCTTCTTCTAGGATAAAACCAGGAATTGTTGCAACATAATAGGATTAGATCTTTTGAGATATTCTTAGTTGTCAGTAGATCTTAGGACATCTATAAATATGGCTCCCATTCAGGTTGAGCTAGAGAGGAGATAGAGAAAGCAGAGAGTAGAGAAATATAGGAGAAAATAGGCAATAATTAGAAAAGTGACTGTTATAGTCCTGTAATAGGTTTTCAACAAAATTATTGTAATCATGTTCTTGAATAAATAAAGTGTACTATTTCTATTTCATATTGCTTGTAAATGAGTGTGAGTAAGATCTAGAGAGAGAGAGAGACTCATACCTTCTTCTGGACAAGGAGGCTGGCCACTTCCAGACCTAGGAGGAGGACTAACAATAGGTTTTTATTCTGATTTTGCTATAGCAGAATGAGTTGTAGAACTTGTCATTTCATTCCTTTGTAAACAACTAATGATATTTGCAATCTTAGCTTATTTTATGTTTTGTGATTAATGGTTTGGTTGTAATCTCCACTTTCAACAAAGCTTTCAATTTATTGCAGACTGTCATTTCCAGAATTTACTATTTTTTGTAATTTCTTGCATTTTGTGTTGTTGTCAACCCCTGCACAAAAGATTGACAACCTTCTATTACAGAGCCTTGACAAGGTTTCATTTCCATGCTATAAGTAGGTTTCCATTGCTACAAAAGTAAATAGATTTCCTTTCTACAATTATAATCAGACTTCTAATTCTACAACTGTTATTTCTGCAACATAATTAGGTCTCATTCTGCAATTGTAATTAGGATTTCATTTCTGTAGTTAATGATTAGTTTCCATTTTTACAACTTAGATTAAGGTTTAATTCATGCAATTTAGAGATAGGAATGTCCTAAATCCCCCACACAATCGGTTTCACCAATAAGACCTGTTGCTCTAGATTGACCTAAGTTATAACCCTGTTCACCCCTTCTTCCATAGATAGCCTTGTACACTACCCTGGATTGAC
This sequence comes from Wollemia nobilis, assembly GCA_028583015.1. Classification (NCBI taxonomy): domain Eukaryota; kingdom Viridiplantae; phylum Streptophyta; class Pinopsida; order Araucariales; family Araucariaceae; genus Wollemia; species Wollemia nobilis. Next base: position 13,483,859 of record JAQPPZ010001063.1, read on the forward strand.
AAATTCATTGAGAATTAATGATGTGTATAATGACTACGCATCATTTTGGCATCGTTGTCGGGGAATTGTGTTGCTAGAAGGTAACAATAGTCCAATAGCTGTTAATTAGACTAAGTTGTGAAGATTCAGGATAAAATTTGAATAGAACAGTTGGTTAAAGTAACAACTATTGACCTATAATTTATGTCATTTAAGAGTAAACATGAATGAGTAAGTCTAGGGATGAAAAAGGTAGAATTACCCAAAAGGATCCCTGGCTTGTTCCATTAAGGAGATCTTCATGCCTAAGGGGTGAATCACCTATGTTTGAATTACCAAAAATATTGAAAGAAAAATCACCAGTCTCACCATCATTAGAACATTATGAGAAAGGAAAATCACCAGTCTCACCATCATTAGAACATCCTAAGAAAGAAGAATCATTAGACTCATCATCAGCAGAGGGTCTTGGACCTCTTGAGAGAGAAATTTGGATAGGTTTAACTAAGGAACAGGAAACTATGGTAGAAGGAGGCAATCTAGATAGAGATGGCCAACATGGCTATGTCCATAATGAAGGAGATGATCAAGATATGCCCCAACCTTCCAGAACATTTGAATATCCTATCCGTTTGAATCCAACACAAAACTCTCCCATGAAAACTATTTCACCTTCAGTACTTCCAACCTTTCGAGGTGTTGTATCTGAAGATCCTGATCAGTTTTTGTTTGAATTCAAGGTAGTGTGTCAAACCTATGATTATGTAAATGACAATAAGAAACTTAAGGTTTTTCCCTCAACACTCAAGGACTCAACATTACGCTGGTTCATGAGCTTAGAGCCAAATTCCATCCGAACCTGGGATCAAATGGAAACTATGTTTTTAGACAAATATCAGGAGTATTGCCGTGTAAGGAACAGGAAAGATGAGTTATTCAGGATTAAACAGGAAGATGATGAAACATTAGAAGACTATCTTGATAGGTTCTCCTTTGTTCAAAGGAGATGTGGACTTGTAGAACCAGAGTTATGCAAAACCATATTTTTGAGAGGATTACAAGATGAATCCAGAGACGTATTGGATTTGATGGGAAAAGGGGATGTAAATACTCTTAGTAATGAGGAAATTGTGGATCTCTATAGGAATTACTCTCGCAATAAGCAGGGAAGAAGAAAAAAAGTACAAATGGCACTGATGTGAAGGAATTAATAGAGGAACTTGCAAATTTTAAAATTGATATTCTAGTGCAATTAAACACAACTTTGGGGGAAATGTCTGCAAAAGCAAAAACCATAGAACCTTTGGCAATTTATTGCCCAAGATGTAGAAATAAACATGCTTTGCAGGAATGTCCTTTGAATAAAACATCTATCTCAGCCATTTGTAGTATCTGTTCAAAGAAGCATTCAACTGATAAATGCCACCTGCTACCACAACTCAAAACTGTGTTAGAAAATCAGACTGAGGAACTCAACTATGTTGGACAAAAACAAGGAGGAAATTTCTCTCAAAACCAAAATCCCCCTCGTTTTCCTACAAATTGGGGGCATAATCCCTGGACTATGCCTTGGGGACAATCAGAACCGCCCCAACGTCCTTGGAATTATCCTCAATGGACAAATTCCCAAGAATGGCCACAAACAAATTGGAGTAACCCAGCCTGGAATCAGAATCAGAATAACCCATCATGGAATCAAAACAACCTAGCCTAGAATTAGAATCAGAATAACCCATCATGGAATCAAAACAACCCATCTTGGAATCAGAATCAGACTAATCCACATTGGATGCAAAATCAACCACAGTGGAGTCAGCAATACCAGTCCTATCCAAGGCAGCAAAGAAATCAAGGTCAAAATCAGCATTTGCTGCCTGCACCTAATCAAAATTTTCAAGAAAAATAGAACCAACCACAACAAACACAACAGGTGAAACAACCTCAACTTCCAGCTCAATCAGTCACTAATCCAAATAGCATGAGACAGGCATCCCCTGTCTATGTGGCTAAAGCTGAAGAAAATGTTGAAATAAATGTTATTGATTGTAGTAACATCCAACTTCATTCAGGAAAAGTTGTACCTGAACCTGTTTCAAATAAAAGCAAGGAAAATGAAGAGCAAGAACCTTTGGAACCAGTTAAACCAACAATAGAGAAAGAAGAAGAAAAAATAGAACCACAAGTAGAACAATTACCTTCATCAAGGATAATTCCATATCTTGAAAGATTCAATACCATAGCAAAAAATTCTGAGTCAGACCTGGTCAAGGAACTTAAAAAGTTAACTATATCATTGCCCTTATTGCAAGCCATTAAGGATATACCAGTGATTAAAAGTACTATCCGAGATTTGTGCATTAGAAGAGCAGGAAGAAAAAAGAAAGCATTTCCCAAGACTGTTTAGGTTGAAGGAAAGATAGCTGATCTCTTGTCTGGAAAACTAGTACCTCCAAAGTATAGTGACCCAGGAAGTCCAGTTATCACAGTTACTATAGGTTCAGTACCAATATCAAATGTCTTAGTAGATCTAGGAGCTGCAATAAATGTCATGACCAAGGATATAATGAAACAATTACAACTCAAACATCTCAGCCCCACATTTACAGTTTTAGAAATGGATGATAGGTCGGTTGCAAAACCTAAAGGTATCATTGAAGATGTTCCTATAGAAGTTTCTTCTTGGGAATTCCCTACAGATTTTTTGGTTTTACAACCAAGAAATTCAACACATGGATATCCCATCATTTTGGGAAGACCTTGGCTTGCAACTGCAGTAGCCTTCATAGACTGCAGATCTGGAAAAATGACTATTTCAAACGGTATTGATCTAAAACAGATCTCTCTGTATCCTCCTGCAAAACCCTCCAGCAATTTTTTAGGTCAGTTATGGTTTCCTGATTCAGATGAAGAATCAGAGGAGGTTATTTCCACACTAGCCACCTTGGTAGTAAGGGAACACATAGAAGACCTCCATGACACAGAAAATTCAGAAAATGAAACTATCCTAATGAATGTTCTGCATGAACAAGGGTTAGAAGAGGAAGCAGTAAATATCCATCAGTTGTTAAGGAATGAGGAGAACCAAAATTTTGAAGGTGAACCATCTGTACTATCACAGGAAAACTCTGTTTCACTACCACATGGGTGGCACCATCACCTAATTTTTCCTTCTCACTATTCCATACAGGATATGCTTCCATCAGGAAGTAATGAAACAGAAACTTCTTATTTCCTCTCATCTCATGAGTGTCCTCTTAACTCCCTAATCACCAGGTATGAAGAAGTGAGTTCAGTCCTTCCAAATACAAAACAAATAGAAGTCCAACCAGGAAAATTACTGAACATTAACAGCTGGCTTACTAGGGAAGAGGAAGAAAAATTGATAGTTGTCTTGCAGAAGCATGTTTATGCTTTTGCTTGGGACTACAAAGATATGTCAGGAGTTCACCCTGATATATGCACCCACAAAATTTATACTGAAGAAGTCAAGCCAGTAAGACAACCCTAGAGAAGACTGAATCCTGCCCTAAGAGATATTGTAAAGGAAGAAATTGAAAAACTTCTGGAAGTAGGATTCATTTACCCAATTTTTGATAGCTAGTGGGTCTCTCCATTGGTTATAGTTCCTAAGAAAAATGGAAAAATGAGAGTATGTGTAGACTATAGAGAGCTGAATAAAGTGACATACAAAGACCATTTTCCATTACCTTTCATAGATCAGGTGTTAGATACCCTTGTTTGGAAAGAAATACTTTTGTTTTCTTGATGGATTTAGTGGATATAATCAAATTCGAGGTTGCACCTGAAGATCAAGAGAAAACAACCTTTACTCGTCCATGGGGAACATTTGCCTATAGGGTTTTACCTTTTGGTTTGTGTAATGCCCCAACAACATTTCAGCGAGCGGTCTTAGCAATTTTTTTTTATTTGACTACCAACAGTGTTGAGATATACATGGATGATTTCACAGTATGTGGACAGAATTTTGACTTTACATTAGAAAACCTTGACAAAGTTTTAGCTCGCTGTGAAACATACCAGTTATCCTTGAATCCAGAAAAATGTTTTATGATGATGGAGGAAGGAATAGTTCTTGGTCATCACATCTCTCCTCAAGGAATCCAGGTTGATCCAAAGAAGGTGGAAATTATCAAGAATCTTCTTCCTCCTAAAACTCAGACTAATGTCAGAAGCTTCCTAGGACACATTGGTTTTTACCACAGGTTTATTCCCATCTTTAGCACAATAGCCAATCCCATGTTTGCCTTATTGACTAAAGATTCTGAATTTTCCTGGACTGCAAGGTGTCAGGAATCATTTGAAGCTCTGAAAGAAAAATTAGTAACTCCACCTGTGTTAAGAGGACCTAATTGGACATTACCATTTCACATACAGACTGATGCTTCCAATACAGCAATTGGAGCAGCATTGGGACAAATTGACAATGGTGAACACTATGCCATCTACTACATTAGCAAGAATTTGATAGGAGCTGAGAAAAATTATACCACAACTGAGAAAGAATTCTTGGTAGTAATTTATGCCATCAACAAATTCAGGCATTACATCACAGGTTATCAAATATTTATTCACACAGATCACACAACCATTAAGTATTTGATGAATAAGCCTATGGTAAGTGCAAGAATTATTCGTTGGTTCTTATTGCTTGCAAGAATTTGATATCACTATAATCAACAAACCAGGAAAAGCTAATGTTGTAGCAGATTTCTTGTCCAGATTACAGAACACAGATGAAGGGGAATTAGTTGAAGACACCTTTCTTGATGAAAAATTATTTGCTATATCAGTCAAATCACCTTGGTTTGTAGATATAGCCAATTACTTGGTCACAGGGAAAGTTCCTCCACATTTCACTTCAAAACAAAAAAAACAATTGATCAAACAAAGTTCTTCTTTTGAATGGATTAAGGGTATACTTTTTAAGTGCAGTCCTGACCATGTGTTACGTAGGTGCATCCGAAAGGATGAGGTGTATGATATCCTTAGGGCTTGTCATGATGAACCCTCAGGTGGACACTACTCTGTAAAAAGCACAATTAGGAAAATCTTAGGGACAGGATATTATTGGCCATCTCTTCACAAGGATGTGAAAAAGTACATCAGGCATTGTGATGCATGCCAAAGAATGGGGAAACCCACTCATACAAATGAAATGCCACTATAGCCTCAATTGGTTTTAGAGCCATTTGAGAGGTGGGGGCTTGATTTTTTAGGACCTATTGATCCACCTTCTCAAGGAAAGGTGCATATTCTAGTATGCACTGATTACTTGACAAAGTGGGTAGAGGTGTGTGCTTTCAAACATGCTCATGAAGAGAAGGTCGCTGATTTCTTGTATACTCAGATTTTTTAGAGATTTGGAGCTCCTCGGTCTATCACCATAGACCAAGGACCCCAATTTGCATCTAAAGTCATTGAGGCATTTACAGAATTATATGAAATCAAACATAGAAAATCATCACCTTATCACCCACAAGCAAATGGCCAGGTTGAGGTAACAAACAGGGAACTAGAACGAATCTTAACAAAAATAGTAGCTTTTCATAGGAGAAACTGGCTAGATAAATTACCTGAAGCAATGTGGGCTTACAATACTACTTGGAAATCCACTACTGGATTCACACCTTATGAACTAGTCTTTGGTAAAAAGCCCCTCTTACCTATTGAATTTGAGCTACTAACATTGCGCACAACATTGGAAATTGGAATTGAATTGTCACGAGCACAGACAGACAGGATTCTGCAGTTGAATGCATTGGATGAACTTAGATTGGATGCTCTGCACCAAAGGAAGTAATTCGAGGGGAGAGGAAGATGTGGCATGACAGTCACATTCAAGCAGAAGAAACTTCAACAAGGAGATTGGGCTTTACTATTTGATTCTCGCTATGAGGACTTCCCTGGAAAGTTGAGAACTAGATGGCTTGGACCTTACCGGATTGAAGAGGTATTTGACAATGGAGCGGCTCGTTTATCTCCTATTGATGGGTCACATAGAAAGTTGGTAGTGAATGGACATCGCCTCAGGGTGTACCATACACCTCTGACTAAAGAGGAATTCTTGCAGCAGCTTGACAGTTTGGATACACAACAGGTGGAAGAAATTTCCTCTTCCACTTCAAAACAATCAGCATGATCATGGATTTCAAGAAAAAAATAGAAAAATACAAAAAAAATTAGAAAATAAAATAGAAAATAAAAAGATGAATAAATTCTGATTATGAATTCCTTCATGGGCATGATTTCAGGGAAATCATGAATTCCTTCATGGGCATAGTCAGAATCAAGAGAAAAGGAGAGGTAAAAAAAAAGAGAGAAAAATGAATAACTCAGCAGTGAAAACCTTTTCCAAGGCACTACTGGGTTGGTATGCATGAAAACCAGTTTTTTGGCATGCATAACCTTGAAAATTTCTGAACCATCATTGTACAAATTCACCAACTGCACTTGTTTTGAAATATTGTAGAAAATCTCAGTAGAACATCAACAAAGGCAGTCATTCTTCAAAAACTTGCATTAACTTGTTTTAATCAGGTATATATTTCTTACATTTCTTCATTGTAAATGATTGGTATATAGTATATAACAATTAACCATTAGCATAAAAGGTATCCATAAGAGTTGGCATACTTAAAACATGTTTTGAGAATGAGAATATTGATTTCCGCCTAATCTTCGGAACAAGAATGCCAAAAATAGTGTCTGCTATCTTCTTCAGATTAATTGTTGTATTGTCTTCGGATTGAAATTGTCTTCGGAATGACAGTAGAATGAATGTTGCACTTTGTCTTCGAAATGAAGCTTTGTCTTCGGAATGACGATTTGTCTTCGAAATGAAGCTTTGTCTTCGAAATGACGATTTGCCTTCACAATGAAGCATCATCTTCGGAATGAAGCTTTGTCTTCAGAATGAAGCAAGATTTGTCTTCGGAATGCAGCAGGATTTGTCTTCGAAATGAAGTTTTGTCTTCGGAATGACGATTTACCTTCGCAATGCAGCCTGATCTTCGGAATGAGGATTTATCTTCGAAAGAGGATTTATCTTCGAAAAGAGGATTTATCTTCAGAATGAGGATTTATCTTCGGAAAGAGGATTTATCTTCGGAAAGAGGATTTGTCTTCGGAATGAGGATTTATCTTCGGAATGAAGATTTGACTTCACAAAGAAGCATGATCTTCGGAATGAAGACTTGTCTTTGGAATGAAATCATAATCTTCGGAATGAGGTTTTGTTTTTGCAATAGATCATAATCTTCGAAAAGAGCATTCAATATAACATCTCCACGTGGCATCCAAGGAAGAAAAGAAATACGATCAAATAAAAATTCTTTTGGCTGCATACGATAAATGAACACGTGTCAGTTAGGATGTGGTTTGTTTTTGCACCCATTTAGAAAGTACCAGAATCACGGAGGACGTGACCAACAATATGCCACCATTTGTTTTGATGCTAATAAACATGCACGTGAAAGTCCACAGGCAAAACAGAAAAACTAAAAATGAGTAAGGTGGATCTGACGGCAAGGACATCTGCGCAACCATTGATGGACATGTGTTCGAGGAAAAAATAGAAATGCGTGCCACCCTTCTTTCCGAAGACATATTTGCTAGCGCAAAATGACTACGAGGTATAGTGCTCAGATTACGGTTCATTTCGAAGAACAAAAATAGGGCAATTGAAAACTTGGAACCAAACCCTACAAATCTGCAAACACTAGAAACCAGAGATCCAACAAAAGAATAGCAGCAGAAGTGAGCAGTTTGTAACGTACCAAGATAGGAAAATGGGGTAAAAAATGAAAATGGAACCAGCGGATACCACCCACCTCCGGGAAAATCCAGAAGTGCTGCATATTTTTGAAGATGGAGGGCTTATGCCATTTTTGGATAAGTTTAATGGGTCCTCTGAATATTTGGCCGGCATGTTCGCCCACACATTCAAAAACAACCGGGCACACGTTAACGGCATGACCATTGAGGTAACCCCTGAAGTTTTGAGTCAAATTACTGAGCTGCCATTAGAAGGTCTTCCAATTTCTAGGTCTGGCAAAAACACATTGGTAAATATAGTTGATCAATTTTTGGAAGAAAATGATAGGGAGCCAGAATATTTAACACACAATAACACATGCAAGGGGGTAAAAAGGGCCAGCCTACAGGAACCCTGGGATGAAGTGGCCACATGGGTAATCAAATTTCTAACCTATGAAGGGCAATATGTACTATTGTCAGGGCATCATATAAAAATTTTAAACCATCTCAGACATGGTAGGCAACAGCCAGAAGTTAGGGTAAATATTCCCCTATACCTACACCAAGAATTGAAAAACATGGCAAAAAGATATCAGGAAGGAAAAGGAAGCCTTCGCCACCATGGTCTCATCAAACTAGTTTGCCAACACCATTTTAGAGGAAACCCTAGGAGCTTTGATAGGTTTTACTCTACCTTAAATGATGTAATTTTTGGAGATGAGGATGAGGAGGAAGAAACAGATGCTACTGATGCTATTGTAGAAGATGAAATAGAAACTACTATAGAAGCTATTGCAAAAAAAGAAACACACCCAGCAGCAGCAAAAGAACACCTTGCTCTAGAACCTTCAACCTCACGAACTAAGAAATAAAAGAAAAGAGGGTCTAGAACTGGCAGCAGAATAGAAAAATAGAAGAAGGTCCATTTTTTTGAAGTTGTAACTGATTTGTCAGAACAGGGAAGTGAAGCACCTAGCCCAATAGGGGAAGAAACAACAAGGGAAACAGAAGCATCTGAAACTGTCCCCACAACCCCTGTTGTCACCAAAAAACAAAGCAAAAAGAAGAAGTTTGCATCTGGAACTAGGAGGTCTACAAGACTCCACTTAAGGGAAATGGCAGAACAGGTCATAGAAGAAGAAGGTGGACAAAGTAGTCCAGATGTCACAGAAATACAACCAGCCCCTGAAAACTTTCTAGAATTACCTGAATAGATAATTGAGGAAGAGGCTAGGCAGGATAGTTTGGAGGTGGCTATAGTTCAACAAGCCACAAAAATGGTAGATGCAATTATAGACAGTTTCATAGAGCCTCCTGAACAAGAGCAGACAGATGTTGTAGAGGAAGAGATAGTTGTTGAGCAGCCTACTGTAGCTGACTTGTCTGCATCAGATTCTGAAGCAGAAACGAGAGGAGGAAGACATCACAGAGCGATTGAGAGCAGCAAGGAGTGTTGTCAAAACACAAACCAGATGGATTGTAGAGAGAGAAAACATCATTGAGATGCAGGAAAGAAAAATTGCAGAGTTACAGTAGGAAGTGGTAGAATTGAGAGAAAGGTTGTCACAGTCTAAAAAATAGCCAATTGTATCCATTGATGAGGACGATTTGGCTCAATTGCTTGTGGATTTATCTAGGGCAGATGACTCTGTTGAGGCAGACATAGGTGCTCATTCTGAAGAAGCACCCTTTCATTCTAGAGATGTGCCTCCTCATTCTAAAGCATTACCTTCTCATTTCGAAGATGCTTCAGAATTGGCAAAGAGCATAGCAAAAAATATTGGAGATGAGTCACCAAAGGAACAATCCAAGCAGCAGCATGAAACTGTTCAAGTAAGTACTCCTTCTATTAATGTCCTTGTATTTCAAACTATTACACCTTCAGTAGAAATAGCAGATAAGGGGGTGCAAGTGGAATTATTGTCTAATGACAACCCAATAGAAATAGCAAAAAATGGGGTACAGGTAGAATTATTGACAGATGATCAACCAGTAGAAGTGGTAGAAAAAGGGGTTCAGGTAGATCTGCTACCTAGAGTTCCACCTATAGTCAGACCACCTAATACTATGTCCCTAGACCAATACAATGCAAACATAGCCAGTTGGGTGATTAGATATGAGAAGCTTGCCACTAAGACTAAAAAATTCAAATTGGAAGGAAAATAGCTAGAGGCCAAGGAAACAGAGATTCAGGCATTGAAAGAAAAAGTGTCTGATTTATGTCAAATTGCTAAATTTTTAGTCCAATTCAGATGGCCAGCCAGATTTTACAGTCTTATTCTGAAGGAGAAATACCTCAGATGGCAGGTTATGAGGATTAGCTCAGGTCTCCCATATAAATTGGACACAACTACAGATTTCCTGGAAGCATATTTTGACAGCCCTATTGAGCAAAAAAATCTCTTGTGTGAACTATTTTTACACAGCTTCTTTATTCCAGAAGAAGTAGAATTTCATCCTCAAATCTACATTGGAGATGTTCAATTGAGGGCATTCATGTCCACCTTGCAGAATCAGTTTTATTGGGACCAGGAGAAAAGGCAGAATAAAGAAATTGAAACAAGAGCTGAATTGTTAGTCAGAGAAATTCAGCCAAATCACCCGATCATCACAAGACAACACTTCACCATGATGAATAGGGATGATGTAAAGAGAATGTACTTGACAAACTTAAGGGACTGTGTGACCAGATTCCACAATTTTTGTAATGACAATTTTGTGCCAACATTATCAGTCTATAGAAACAGATGGGTTGAACTCTCCATGTCTTTACAGAAAAGAGAACCCATCTCCCCCATCAACTTAGAATGGTCCAGAAGAAGGGCAGAAGGAGTAATACAGTTGATTGAAATCATGCAACATAATTGGATAGGTCTCGGATTTAGGCCTCCAACCATCATCACTCCAGTTCCATTCTACTTTGAAGAAGATGCCCAACCTGATGAACAAGTTTGAAGAATGGCTCGAGAACCTTCAGGAGAACAGGGGATATTATATAGGCAAGAAGTTGTTCTACAGGTCATGGAATTTGACCATGGACATATGTGATTCCATAGCCCAATAGAATGCATGAGGACATGCATCAATATAAGTTGGGGGGAAAATGATGAGGCCTGAAAATGCCTCAATCATAACATGTTTTGAACACCTGAAATTGCCTACAAACTCTTATGTTTAATCTAATATGCTAGTTAAGTTAATTCAATATGTTGTGTATTAACTATTTGCATGATAAATGTATCTGAAATACTATATTCTGATTTTTATAGCTTTTTGCATAAGTTTTATGTTGTTTTGTTATGACTTGCTAAATGAGATATGCTTAGGTTGATAGCAACATTTCACTAATCATGTTTTGATATGGCTCAAGCATTTATTTTACCTAAAACTGGCAACAGTGCAAGTAAACTGTTACTGTGCAGCAAAAACTGGTTTTTCCCATGTAAATTCCAACCAGCTGCCAATGAATGGCAAGGCATGGAATTCACATGTGGAAAGAGATGAAGACCATTGGAATCTGATCCTGAGAAATAACCCACATGAGAAATGCAGAGGAAATCATTTAAAGAGCACACATTTGTTCATTCCGAAGTCTCTTCGAAATGAACAGATATCTTCGAAATGAGAAAACACAGTGTCTTCGAAATGAGCGGATCTTCGAAATGAGAATTGCAGTATCTTCGGAATGAGCGGATCTTCGAAATGAGAATTGCAGTATCTTCGGAATGAGCCACTTATCTTCGAAATGAAAACAGAATGTGCTTTTTGACTTGTTGACCGATTTTTGACACTGGAAAAAGGGAAATAAATATTGAAAAGGGTAAGGGAAAATATCTCAGATCTGACTTTGCCGTCCTTGCCGACCAAAGCCACCATTTATGGAAAGATCAAGTTTGATCTTCTTCTAGGATAAAACCAGGAATTGTTGTAGCATAATAGGATTAGATCTTTTGAGATATTCTCAGTTGTCAGTAGATCTTAGGACATCTATAAATATGGCTCCCATTCAGGTTGAGCTAGAGAAGAGATAGAGAAAGTAGAGAGTAGAGAAATATAGGAGAAAATAGGCAATAATAAAAAAAGTGACTGTTACAGTCCTGTAATAGGTTTTCAGCAGAATTATTGTAATCATGTTCTTGAATAAATAAAGTGTACTATTTCTATTTCATATTGCTTGTAAATGAGTGTGAGTAAGATCTAGAGAGAGAGAGAGACTCATACCTTCTTCCGGACAAGGAGGTTGGCCACTTCCAGACCTAGGAGGAGGACTAACAACAAGTTTTTATTCTGATTTTGCTGCAGCAGAATGAGTTGTAGAACTTGTCATTTCATTCCTTTGTAAACAACTAATAATAATTGCAATCTTAGCTTATTTTATGTTTTATGATTAATGGTTTGGTTGTAATCTCCACTTTCAGCAAAGCTTTCAATTTATTGTAGACTGTCATTTCCAGAATTTACTATTTTCTGTAATTTCTTGCATTTTGTGTTGTTGTCAACCCCTGCACAGAAGATTGACAACCTTTTGTTACAGAGCCTTGACAAGGTTTTCATTTCCATGCTATAATTAGGTTTCCATTACTGCAAAAGTAAATAGATTTCCTTTCTCGCAATTATAATAAGACTTCTAATTTTGCAACTGTTATTTTCGCAACATAATTAGGTCTCATTCTGCAATTGTAATTAGGATTTCATTTCTGTAGTTAATGATTAGTTTCCATTTTTGCAACTAGATTAAGGTTTAATTTATGCAATTTAGAGATAGGAATGTCCTAAATCCCCCACACAATCGATTTCACCAATAAGACCTGTTGCTCCTGATTGACCTAAGTTATAACCCTGTTCACCCCTTCTTTCGTAGATAGCCTTGTACACTGCCCTGGATTGACAAATTCATTGAGAATTAATGATGTGTATAATGACTATGCATCAGAAGCCTTGATCCTAAAGAAGAATTCAAGAAGAATATATGATTTAGAAGCAAACTAAAAATTTTAGTACTAATATCTTTGTTGTAGGAACAAAAGATTTAGTGAGCTAGGAAACTTCCTACAAGAAATATAGGAAAATTATCTTATTTAGAATCAACTCAGTCCTAAAGCAAAAGTGAAGATATCAGGAGAATATCTCATTGAAGAACTTCTAGTATTGGATGAAGAAGAAGAATAAGAAGAAGATATTGAAAAAGGCCATAAAAGCCTTGGTACTGAAAAAGACCACAGAATACTTGATATTGAAAAAGACCATAAAAGCCTTGATCCTAAAGAATAATTCAAGAAGAATATATGATTTAGAAGCAGAATAAAAAATTTAGTACAAATATATTTGTTGTAGGAACAAAATATTTAGTGAGTTAAGAAACTTCCTACAAGAAAGTTAGGAAAAGTATATTTTTTAGAATCAACTCAGTCCTAAAGTAAAAGCAAAGAGATCAGGAGAATATCTCATTGAAGAACTTATAGCATTGGAAGAAGAAGAAGAAGGACTAGGAGAATCCTGCTCAAATTTAGAAGCAACAGAATCAGAATATCTCACCACCAATACTTCTAAGAGTAGAAGGTTGAACAGAAGGTCTCAATGAAGACCATCAGAAGCTTTTAGATCAAAGACCTTGTGAAGGTCTCATTGAGCATACAAAAAAGGCTAGGAGAGCCTTGTTGAAGATCAAGAGATTTATTTGAAGAACTCATTGGAGAAATCCACTATCAAGGTGAAGTCCTTGATAGTGAAGGACTTAGGACAATTATTGCCATTCAACAACAAGCCCAAGAGGAGAATTTGGCAAGGAGTGCCAAATTTGTGAAGGATAATTTGGTAAGGAGTACCAAATCTATGAAGGATAATTTGGCAAGGAGTGCCAAATCCTATAAGAATATCTTGCTTGAAGTTAGAATTTGACAAGAAGAATTGAATATAGAAGAATCTCACCAAATATTAAAGATTTGAATATTACCTCTCACAGTAAGAAGGCACCGCTTTAGATACATAGATTTCTCCAAATATACAACAAAATGAGGAGAACACAAAAGGAGAACAAGCCACCAAATCCTAGGCTCGTGAAAGAATGTTTGAGACCATCATTTGGTAAAGGAGTTTTTGAGGATATCCTAATTGAATTCAAAAACTTAGTGATTTTAGACACCATGATCTACATCGTCTACGAAAGTGGGAATAGAGCTACAGAAAAAGGTATGCAACTTTTGGTGCTAGAATATTCATTAATTGGATTACTTATCAAATTTATTAGAGCACCTAAATTTAGATTAAATTTGCAAGAAGATAATTATATTATAGTCTTTTAAATTTCAAAAGGAAAAATAATATTTTTAAGGATTTATTTGCACATTTATTAGGAATTTATTAGATTTCATATTAGATTCTATCAACTACCTATCATCTACTTTGAAAAAATAAAAATAAGACTAAGTCCTACAACATTGATTGTAGTGAAATTGCAGAATAACTCTTAAAGATTCATTTTAGGTTATTCTTGATTAGTTGCAGTATATTATTAGTGTATGCCTTTGAGAGTTGATTGGAGTGATAAGGTGTAATATTAGTGTATTAAAAGTGAAGGACTTGTACTATTCTACTACTCTCAAAAATAAATTAGTTTTGTGTTTCTTGAAGGGCACAAAATCTGATTTGTATCAAGTGTTTAAAGATATTATTGAAGCACAAAAATATGCAACTTGTAGTGGCCAAAAGAAGCCACCCAAAAGGGTTAGAATCATCCAAAATATGGAGAACTTAACTAACCAAAAATAAAAATAGAAGCTTCAAATATTGAGACTTGGTGACTCTCAAATCCAAATGCATTACAAGTTTAGATGCAAGGAAAGAAAGTGCAAACAATTGCATCTATTGAAAATCTTCTATCTACTATTATTTAAGCTTGGATTTGTTATCAAAGTGTCCAAATAAAAATAGAAATATGTGTCTAATATTAAAATACAACCTCAAAAACCTTGTATTGCAGGAAAAGTATGCCACAAAACTAGAATTTTATATCTAGAAATAGAGTGCAAAAGAAGGTATATCAAAATAAGCCTTATATACAATATTATAATACATTATATTGCACTACTCTAATATGGTTTTTACAGTAAAAGAGCATATTTTAAAGTGCCAAAAATGGTATATTAACTATAGGGAAAATCAACCAAGGAAGGTCGGACATCAGTACTCTTCTTCCCAAGTTAAAAGGATCCACTCAAGGGAACATCTTGGACATACGTACCTGCAAAATCAAATCTCATATCAAATAATATTTGAGCTACATTTACATCAACAAGAGAGAGTGCACATCTATTTTTAAAAGACATCGAAAATATACAAAGGATTCAACAGGATTGGAGGCATAAAAGAGAAGAAGCAAGTGTATTACATTCATGTTCTCTAACTTGGAGAAGACCATCCACCAAAGGAAGCTCCAAATCATCATCCAAGCTCCATAACACATCTTAAATCCACCTATAGAAGAATAGCTTGCTTACTGCCCAAGCAATGTAGTAAAGCAAAGTAATGGTTACGAAAGGGTTTGAGGAGTTATAATATTCATATTTGAAAACATTACAGAAATAGACTCCATGCAAAAATACCACTTGGTATTATAGACATAATTCCTCTCTCAACATTCAAGAAACTCCCACGTAGGAGTTACAACAAAGTGGTGACACTTGGTATTCTCCACCAGCTTCACACGAGTTCCCATACGTTTTATATTGCTTCAAGAAATGTTGAAAAAATAACTTGGAGCATTACATAAAGAAGGGAGCGCTCACTTGTAACAGATATAACATGTCACAAAGCTATGATTAATTGTCCTTAAAAATTATTCAAAGTTTAAGTTCAATAGGGTGAGCGAAGCACAGTCAAAGATGTCCAAAGAGGGAGTGAAGCACAATAAAAAATGTTTGATGCGCAACATGGAAGGAAGAAAGGATCATTAAAGGCTCCTATATTTTGAAGGTAAAACCTTCAACACCTATGTTCTATCATTAAATACAAGCAACTCCAAGGGATATCCATTGATTCTAGTACCAAAGGTATCACTTACATTACTGTTATATTCAGTTGTAGAAATCATCGAACAGTGAGGATATTTTGCATCTAAAAAGGTAAGGTGTAATCCCAATTATTATTGCTTTCATATTTGGATATATAAGGGTTATAAAATAAGGTTAAAACTTATATTTTGAAAGCAAAAGCTATAAAGGGTAACTTATCTCATTGATTTAATATTTGTAATTTAACCTAGGAGAAATAAGTAATTCTAATTGGATTAAATTATTTAACTTTTTGCAAATATTATTATTTTTCTAATACCAAACTTGGGAGCAATAAGAATTACTCCATCAAATATATTTTATTGGAAATTAGAAATAATCCAAGGGATATAAAAGAGGTTATTAAAGTCAGATAAATATATTTTTACTTGTCTCAAACCTTAAAAAAGGGACAAAATAATTCCAACATTAAAACCTCTTCAAAAATTGAAAAGTGCTTAGTTCAATTAGGAGTAATAAGGTGTTCAGAAGTTGATTTTTGATATTTACAAAACTTGTACAAAATCAATTAGAATTGAACTATATTTTTACAAAAAGCACTATATCATACTATCATCACTAGGGAGACATAATAAATCCTACAAATCTAAGGCTTGCTATTAGGAAGATTTAAAATGGCACCAAACAAATTATTCCTAGTAGAGTCTCAACCTCTAAAGGGTCCTAATTATTTTTCATGGAAAAATAAGGTGAAAGTAATCTTAGTATATGAAAAACTTTGGGATGTTGTCAAAGGGAAAACATAGAGACCTACCACAGGTGAAACAAAATCCTAAAGTTTGAATAAAATGATGCAAAGGCCTTAATGATAATAAATTTTTCTATCACTGATGATATTCAACCATATATCAGTTCAGCCAAAACATCTTCAAATGCATGGATAAGACTAGAAACAAAATTTGAAGGAAATAATAAGGAAACTATTCTTCATCTCCAAACTCAACTTCACTCATTAAAAATGAATAGTGGAGAAAGCATAAAACTATTCCTAAAGAAGGTAGAAGATATTAAAGGGAAATTATTGACCTTAGGAGAAACAATTAAATATGAACTTCTTACTCAAGTAACCATGAGAGCACTTCTAGACAACTATAAGCATTTGGTAACATCTTTACAGGTCTTAAGTAAAGATACTTCTTTTGATGATTTAGTCAATATACTTCAAGAATATGAAGTAGAAAATACTGTGAAAGATGAGATGACTAACACTGCATTAGCATCAAAATAAAATCTATAGGAAAATATTGCTTCTTCGGCAAGATGATGAAAAACATGGCATTGCAAGATCTACAAAAAGAAATGACATAGTACCAGCTATTGCAGATACAATCTTAGAAACCAAAACCAAGAAAATCATACGAATCATGGGAATCACTTCCAGCCTCGACAATACTAAAGGAACCCTCATCAATAGCAATTTCAGTGACCTACCAATTATCCTCAACTTGAATATCATAAGAGAAATCAAAAACATCACCTAGTTCAAAGGATAGAAGAAATTGAAGAATTAGAAGAACCCATAGAGGAATTTGAAGTGAAATATATATTAGCAAATGTAATATACTACAAAGACACTAACTATTTTCTTGAACATATTACAAATAATGCAGGTCCCAATATAGACTTCGTTGAACCATCTAGTAAAATTTTGGCTATGTACAAGCATTCTTCAAGGTTAGAAGCCATCTTAGATTCAATTGGAATAAGTCAAGAAACATGGAAAAAAAATTGAAGATGGATTCTAATCAAAAAGTAGATCGCAAGACCAATCAATATCATATGGTAAAAGAAGGTGAAAAGCTTGTAGAGGAAGGTAAGATTAATGCCCTTCCCAACTTTTTTAGCCCTGATATTAATGAATATCATCACTTGGAATATTAGAGGACTCAAAGGGAGTCTTTCAAAACAAAATTAAATTAGAATAATGATTCAGATAAATCATCCACATATTGTTTTCCTTCAAGAAGAGGATATGGACTTAATTGCCAGTAAAATTTGTCCAGCTAGAAAAGTGGTTTCCCTCTATTCCCAAGGAACTTCGGGTGGCATTGCTTGTCTTTGGTACCCAAAAGAGGTAGTTATTCACCATATGGTTGGCAGTTGGGGTTTGTTGGCTATAGCTATTCAAAGTAGAAATTCCAACCAGATTATGCTCTGCATTACTATTTATGCTCCGACTTCTTTAGAGGAAAAACGAAGACATTGGAAGGATATTACTCATATTATCTCTCATTTTCCTAAAGCTCAGATCTTGATCAAAGGAGATTTCAATACTATCCTCTATCTGGATGAGAAAATGGGGGGAAATAGAAATTTGGACAAAATCACTGACCTCATGAGCAAATATATTGCAAACCTCCATCTTGTGGATATCCAACTAGATAATGGTCTTATGACTTGGTCTAACAGAAGGCAAGGCTTAGCTTATATAATTAAGAGATTGGATAGGTCACACTCCTAAAGTGAAGACTCTTAATAATGTTGGTTCGGATCATTGGCCAGTCATGGTGGAAATGTGGAAAACCAATGTGAGTTTCTCTCCATTCATTTTCAATTACTGTGGCTTAGAGACATTTCCTTCAGACCTCATGTGCAACAATG
Source organism: Wollemia nobilis (assembly GCA_028583015.1). NCBI lineage: Eukaryota > Viridiplantae > Streptophyta > Pinopsida > Araucariales > Araucariaceae > Wollemia > Wollemia nobilis. The sequence continues at coordinate 13,502,284 of JAQPPZ010001063.1, forward strand.
GTGGAAGGAAGGTAAACCTAGGTATGGGACTAAGATGTTCTATTTTGCCAAAAAAATTGCAATACATTAAATCCAAAATCAAGACTTGGAACTGGAAAGAGTTTGGGGATGTTCATAAAAAAAAAAACATGGAGTTATTGCTCATCTTGAAAATTTGAATAAGAAAATCCATTTAGATGGCCTCACAGAGAAGATAAGTGCAGATGAAATTAAACTCACAACTCAGTTAGAGGAATGGGAAAAAAGAGAAGAAATCTTATGGAAGCAAAAATCTAGAATTCAATGGCTCAAAGAAGGAGATCGAAACACAAATTTCTTCCACAAATATCTTCTAGATCGAAGATCTCACAACTTTATTTCTTCCTTAAAATCAGATTCTGGAGATGTTTTTTATACTTGGGATGGCATGAACTCTATTGTTTTTTATTACTTTTCCAATCTTTTTAATGCTACTCCTCTTGAATCAGCTTCACAACAAAATGTTCTTCAAGCAATCCCTTCTCTTATCACTTCTGAGGAGAACTCTATTTTGACTGCTCCTGTTACTATCAATGAGCTTCAACAAGTAGTTTTTAAAATGCAAAAATGGAAAACCCCAGGTCCTGATGGTTTTCCCATTGAGTTCTACCAAGAGTTCTGGGATATCCTTCATGTTGATTTATTAGAGGTGGTGGAAGAATCCAAGAAAGCCAAAGAAATTTTGAAGGTTATCAATAAAACTTATATTACTCTTGTTCCAAAAGCTCAAGAGGTTGATCATATCTCAGCTTTTAGACCTATTGCTTTATGTAATGTTCTCAAAATTATTACTAAAATCATGGCAGAAATGTTGAAGCCTCTTTTGCATAAGATTATTTCCCCAGAGCAAGGGGATTATGTGGAAGGATGTCAAATAGTAGATGAGATAGTTCTTGCTCAGGAAGCCATCCATTCCATGGATATGCAAAATTCTCCTTCCATGTTCATTCGGTTAGACTTATCCAAAGCTTATGACAGAGTGGATTGACACTTCCTTATCAAAATTTTGAGGCAATTTAGTTTTTCTAAGTATTGTATGGATTGGATTATGGGATGTATCTCTTCAGTTTCCTACTTAGTTCTTATCAATGGTAGGCCTTCTCAGTATTTCCTAGCTTCCAGAGGTATTAGGCAAGGTGACCCGCTTTCCCCTTATTTATTCATCATTCTTGCTAAATGCTTGGGTAGGACTATAACCAAAAAGAGGTAAAACAAAAACCTTGAGGAAGTTACCATTGCTCATGGAGCTAGACCTATCTCTCATCTTCAATTTGTGGATGAATCTACTCTTTCAGGTAAAGCTACATTTAAGGAAGCTTCTAATATTAAGCAAATCATTAACTATTTTTCTAAGGCTATTGGGCAGTTGATCAATGAAGACAAATCTAAAGTTATTTTCTTTCACTGCTCTACTAGACAGGAATCCATGGTCTTGGATAAATTAAGATATAAGAAGACCTCTTTTCAAATCACTTATTTAGGTATTCCCATAAATATTCAAAGGTAGAAAAATAAAGATTGGAATTGGTTGTTGGACAAAGTCAAGAAGAAAATTGCAAAGTGGACCAACAAGTGGCTTTCTTCTGGGGTTAGAATCACCTTGGTAAAATCAGTCCTTCAAGATATTCCTATTTATATTTCTTTTGTTTTGAATATCCCAAAGGCTGTTCTTCGAGAATTGGATCAAATTAGCCATCGTTTCCTTTGGAGTGGTACTAAGGAGAAAAGAAAATGGGCCTTGGTGAAATGGGATACTTTATGTCTTCCTAAGAGTGAAGGGGGTTAGGATTCTGGTCTTCAATTAATAACAACAAAGCTTTAGCTACTAAATTATATTGGAGGATGTTGCATAACCCCAATGCTCTTTGGGCCAATAATCTTCGTGCTAAATATGCTGAGAACAAAAGTCCTGAAGACCTTGTTCGCTATCAACTTCCTACCAAAGGTTCTCCCATTGTAGCAGTTATTAATACTGGTGAGTATTTGATAAAGAAAAAATTATTTTGAATCATTCATAATGGTCAACATGTAAATTTTTGGACAAATTCTTGGGATGGTCACAAGCCTTTGATGACTCAGTTTCCCGATTGGAGGCCTTGGTTGGATGGAGGAGCTTCACCGAGCTAATTGGATAAAGGTGGCTAATTACTATCGGTACCATACTGGTAATTCAAATGTGGGTAGATATTGGATCCCTATTGAGGACTGGCCTATTCAAATCCTAGAAAGGCAAAGACAAGATATCCAAGGCATCCTTCATATGAGATCCCTCTCTTGGTCCCATGAAAAATATTGTTTTGGATGGAACAACACTACTAAGGGTGAGTATTTAGTTGCTCAAGGTTATTTGACCTTATGTTAGTAATCCCAACCATTCTTCTAACATATTTTCTCGATTGTGGGCTCAAAATATCTGGCCTAAGATGAGGTTATTTAATTGGATTTTATTGCATCGTAGGGTGCTTACTGGTGAGCAACTTATGAAGCGTGGTTTTCATGGCCCTTTTAGATGTGAAATGTGTGAAGAGAATGTAGAAAATATCAACCATATTTTTATTGAGTGTACTTTAGCCTCTAAGCTATGGAGGAGAATGGCCACTTTACTTGGCTTACAGTGGTCCAATTTTTTTACTTTTGAATAGCTTTGGAGGGATTGGCCTAATCAAGAGGGTGTTGATCATTTTATTAGGCAGTTAGTTTGGATGGGTTCTACCATTCTTCTCTGGAATATTTGGAATGAAAGGAACAACCAAAATTTTAATCAAGATAGGAAGGATATTAACTATATTTGGAAAAATACCATAGCCAACTTAGTTGAATCAGTCCATCAACTCCTTAATCACCCCCAAAAATACCACCAAAGATGGGATCAAGTGATGCAAAGATTGAATATTAAATCTTCTAAGGGCAACCAACTTAAATGGAATGTGAGTATTAGTAAGATGGATAGGACTAGAAATTGGCAACCTCCTCCTAAGAATTTTGGAAAAGTTAATACTGATGGAGCCTCTAGAGGGAACCCTAGAAAAGCCAGTCTGGGAGGAATTGGTAGACTTTCAGATGGCTCCCTAGTATTTACTTTTGCTGAGAATTTGGGTATTCTTTCCAATAACCTTGTTGAGGGGTATGGTATCCTTAGAGGACTTCAGGAGGCTACTAAGGTTGGATGGGAAAAGGTGTTAGTTGAGTCTGACTCTCAACTTATGATTAATCTCTTGAAGACTCCTTAAAAGAATCATAAGGTGGATTGGAGAATAAAAAGAATTATTGAGAAGATTCAGTTAATCCAAATGGGCTTTTTAAAAGTTGATTACAATCATGTGGTTAGAGATCAAAATAAGAGTGTTGATGCTTTAGCTAATTGGGCTTTGGACAAAGGTGATCTTACTTGTTATGGCCACCCTCCTATATGGTGGGCTTCTCAAATTAGGGAAGCTCTTCTTTCTATCATTTCTTTGGATGGCTCCAGTTTCGAAGGTACTTAGTTTCTTCTTGTTTTTTTTTTTTTTTGTTTTTTTTTAGTTTTTTAAGGTGGGTGGTTCTTTTATTTTGTTTTGTTTTTGTGTTCTTTGTGTTGTCTTTTGTTGTTCTTGTGTTTTTGTTGTTTTGTTTTTTTTTTATGTTTTTTTTATTGTTCTTGTGTTTTTTCGTTCTTGTTCTTGGGTTTCTCTTTGTTTGTGTTATTTCATGTTTTTATATGTGAGTTTTTTCTATGTTTTTTGTTTTTTTTTATTGTTTGTTGTTGGTTGGTTTTTTTTTATTTATTTTTTAAAAAAAATTTAGGTTTTGGTTGTGTTTAATTTTCCTGTTTTGTTTGGGTTATGTCTTTGTAGTGTTTTGTTATGTGGTTCTTGTGTTTTTCTATGTAGTTTGTGTTGTGGTTTCTTTTATATTATTGTGCGTGTTTAGTTGTGCTTTTGACACACTCAAGGAGCATGTTTTTTATTTTATTTTATTATTTTTGTTGTTATTTACTGATTTTTAAATTGGTTTTGTGTGTTTGTTTTCTCCTTGAGTATGTCAAAGGTGGTAGGCCAGGTCCGAGTCCTGGGTATTTTTGTGGAGTGGATACCCCTGCCTCCTTGGGTATTACCCGAAAGTGGCATCCCTTTTGGGAAGTTTTCCACAAATAAAAAAAAATGATACAAATAATGCAGAGAAAAACTATGAATATTAAGCAGAAGATGATGAAGAAGATCCATGTTGAAGACTAATGTCTTCAACACTTAAATAATGTAATATAAGGGTGTGTTAGAAATAGTGTCTACTCCATAATTTGGGTTATGTAAATGTATCATCCAATATACATACTTATATTACTTTATGTGCACGTTATCTTGTTACTTCATGCAATGTAATAAATGCACAAATATCAATGTGCAAGTTGTACACGTGCAAGTTATCACTTTCACAGCTAGATAGAGTATTGGCCAAGTATCATATTTTACCTATATAAGGATGGACTCATAGATAGATAGATATATATTCAAGGGACATAGTCATATAATGTAGCTTAGTGGATAGTATAGTTCTATGTGCTTCACCATTCATTGGTGATAGATACAATGTATATCATTAGCTTTATTAATTGAGTTTTAATTTCCTCCATAGCTACATTGTAATATTTTATATGATTTCTATTTACAACATATTTTAAACATCTAACATATATACTTTATTTCATATTATTCTGCATCTTGTGATTGTTATCTCCCAAGGCTCATTCATAAAAATCTAACACCAATGAAGGATCTTCCCCTTGAAATCTCTTCTAAGAAAACCAATGCATGTAGCTCCTAGGTTAGCCTTAGCTATACCATCAAAATTAATCTTTTCCTAACCCAAGGTAGGGGGCTGCCATGATCCCAACTTCTATGACTTGGGAGTCAACTCATTCTCTTGGATAGTTTTGTCCCTAAGGTAAGCTCTAATGATTTTGTGCTAAACTAGCTCCATCACATGTGCCACGAAATAAAACTCAAGCCTAGGGACCAACCTAGTTGAATGGAGATATTCATAAACTTTTTTATTTCTATATCTCTTAGATATTAACAAGAGTCCCCTACAAGTTTAAGTAAGCCTTAAATAGGTCTAAATACCTTTTCCATAATTCTTTTGCGAATTCACACTAGAAAAGTAGATGGTCAAGCATCTCCTCCTAGGAACTACACATGATGCAATTAGATGGGCCATAAAAATATCTCTCCATAAGGTTATCATAAGTGATACAAATCCTATGCATCACTTCCCAAGCAAAGAAATTTATTTTAGGCCAGCCCTTAGCCACCCAAAATCTATCCCAAGGGACATCACATGAGATTAGTAGAGGAGGGAGCAAAGCATTATAACCATCATCGATAATGAAGATACCTATACTGCCAATGCCTTAGGTGATCCTATCCTCTTCCTAGGGTTATGCATAAGGGGTCTATGCATAAGGGGTTGGACTCAAAATGTACTTGTAAAAAATGGTGAATCCTAATCAAAATCAAGGTGAATCATGGATAATCCTAAGAAAATCAAATTGAGCATCTTCACACCAAAAATTGAGGCATTTGAAGCCCTAAAATGTAATGTAATATTTGGGGTCACTTTGGACCTATTAAATCATCTTATAACTTCATAAACACACCACCATTATATTAGTATTGAAACTATCATTCCAACGAGTACAAATATGACTATGTTTAGATATATTGTGGTGAATTGACCCTAAGAAAATATTGATCCTAAAATTTTGGGCGAATGGGCTGACATTGAGGGTCCTCATATTCACCAATTTCTAATTTTGGAAATCCTAATATTCACTCAATTTGTGAATATTCACCACTATGCATAACCCTAACTCTTCCTCTTTCCTCATAAAGCACCTATGCTTAAGGATCTTATCAATAAGAATATTTTGATTAAGAGGGATAGGAACAAGCCATCCTTTGAACCTTTTCCACTAAAACAAAGATAAATCTTCAATTTGCCTAGAAGTAATGTAGGAATCCATATTAATCCATTCTTTATCTTTAAGGATTTTTTGCAAGGGATGCAACTCAAGGAACTCATTGATTAAGAGGGGATGTTGATGCCAAGAGTCAGTTTAAAATTTAGCATTGTCTTCTTTACCCACTTTCTAGAAAAGTCTAGATTTAACCACCTATTCACCAACTTTTACGACCTTCCAAATAAAATAGCTATGGCCCCTAAGAAGAGTGTGGTCAACTTCTTGATGGGGGATAGAACTCAAATACTTACTAGTGATGACTTTGTTAAATAAAACCTCTTGATTGGAGATCCATCTCTAATATAACTTCATCACAAGAGTTTGATTGTTTAAAGTGGATTTACGAAAACAAACACCCTCTTGACCTTTAGGTTGATAAATTTTATCCCTACTAACAAGAGTCCACTTCTTTCCCATCCTTGGGCCATCCCACAGAAAATATCTTAAGTGAATCTAGATTTCTAAGGACTCTCATAGGGGTTACTAGGATGGAAAATTTATAAATAGGCATGGATTGGATAACTGATTGGATGAGATACATTCTTCCTCTGAAAGTAATCTAGTTATGAGTCCAATGCTTGAATTTAGTAGTATTTCTATCCATTAAATATTTCCACTCATCCACCCTTAGACTCTTGAAATGCAGGGAAATCCTCAGGTAATCAAGTAGAAGGGCACCCTAGGAAAGCTCAAAATGGATAGAATATGGTCTTCGATTTTTTCATCTATATTGAAGAAAATAATATTGGATTTTTTCACATTCACCAACTGGCCAATAGCATCAATGTAGGTTTTTAAGATGACTTTGACCATTCTAGCTTCTTGAATGCTAGCTTCCACAAAAGACATGTATCATAAAAAAAATGAAGGTTATTTAGTGTCTTCCTACCTACTTGCACACCTACCCAAAGTCCTTGTTAATGTTTCCAAAGGAACTTGCTCAATCCTTTTTCTAGAATAATAAAAAGAAATAAGTAAATAGGTTGTCCTTGATGATACCTTTGGAAGAATGGAAAGGTACTGAGAGGGAGCCATTGATGAGAATAGAGAAGGAATCCATGAAGACACAACTTATTATCTACTCTTTCCACTCCTAAGAGAAGTCAAATTTCTCAAGCATTTGATCCAAAAATTTCTAGGGGACTCAATAATAAGGCTTAGACATGTCTAGTTTAATAAACATGTCTCTTTGACCAAAATGTTGCATTGAGTGGATAGAAACTAGGCTAGAATAATCCCATCATGAATTTGATTCCCGTCCACAAATCCTCCTTTTTCTTGGGAGACTTCTTTCCATAATATTCTTAAGTCTTTCAACCATCAACTTAGAGAATATCTTGTATGTTACATTATAGAGAGAAATTGGGCAAACATATCCAAGGTTGGAGGCTTGTCCCACTTTTGAAATCAAAGTGAGGAATGTATGATTCAATTGTAAAACCATATAGACCTAGATATTTCCTTGATTTCATGCTAAAAACTATGCTCCTCACCTCATCCTTATCCACTAGATTGAAAAGGTCTTGGTTTTTCTTGACTAAAATAATATAGGGGATATGGTTAAGTATCTTTTATTGTCCTACAAGATTAGGGAGAGCAAGGATAGTAAAAAAATTCAAAGAAATTATTTGGTGGTTGTTGCATACCTAGTATGGTGTCCATCAAATAACCATTGGAGTCCTAAAGGTAAGGCAAAGAATTCCTTTGTCTACTTGCCAAGGTAGAGCAATGGAAGAAACTTGTATTTCAATCCCTCTCCATTAGCCAAGTGATTCTCACTTTTTGTTTCCAATAGATTTATTCCTTATTTTCTATGGACTCTAATTCTTTTTTGACCATTTCATCATCATATTTTAGGTCCTAAATAATTGATCTAGTCCTAAAGTGAATGGCCAACTCCTCTATCTTTTCCAACAAAGGAACCTTTTGGGACTGAAAATCAAATTTACTACTTTTTAATAATTTAAGATAAGATTTGACATGACGGATTTGTTTGGAAAATCATGTATAGCTCTCCCATTGGAAGGGTAAACCTCCTCCCACCACAAGGCAATTTTTTCCTTTAGCTCCTCCTTTTCATCAAGGATTTTTCAAAGGATTTAAAAATCCTTAATGAACGTTTTATAAAACTATAATTTTAAATAGGCATTTAGGATGCCAAAATATAATAATGTGCAATTGCCCAAATCAAGCAACAATGCCAATCTTGGAGATGCAGATATTATTAGGTACTAACTTAGGCTAATCCTAACAACTAGACTAACTTAAGGTAATTACTAACTCAAGCTACCAACTAATTAGATTCTATAAAATAATTCTAGAATCATACTTGAGCCTTCACCTCACATGTATTATTAACATAAAATAAACCCCAAATGCATATTTCAACTTAATTTTCTTTCATTTCACATCGTACATGTGCAACCTTGTACGTTTTTATCTTTTCTTGTACGTTTTGACACTTGTACATTTTATTCAAAATTGAGCAAAACTTAACAAAATTGTGCAAATCCATGGATCACTTCTTATGGGAGGTGGATTTACTTCCTACACACCTATGTAATATGTTTTTAGATTTTAAAAATCATACACAATCATCCAAATGATCCAAATAGTCCATGAAGACCCTTCAAGATAGTAAGATGTGTATTTCTTTAATTTTATTATTAGTTAGCCTTGAAATTGCATGAATAATGATTGAATGCTTGGCATAACTATATATAAAATTAGAAAAAAATTAAATACCCCACTAATCACCCCAAAAGATATCCTATTCTAACTTCGATTGTAAGAAATTTAATTCTAGTAGATTGAAAAGTAGATAAAACAATTGCTCTGAAATGACAAATGCTTTGAAATGACAAGCCACATAGGTTTGGTTGGGTTCAAATTTTTTAGTACATAAAAACTTTTCAAAAATTTTTTTGTTCATGTCTAAAAGAAATTCATATGCCCCACTTAACACCTATATCTTATGGTGTGTATGATATATCTGATGGCATATCAGTGTTTCCATTGAATAATATAGTTCACTACACTTCTATCAGACCCAATGGTTTGCATATGCATGCTATTGGGTCTAATGATCCGCACATGGTAGCCATCCCAACCTTGTCACAACATCATGATCTATAGTGTCCCATGGGGTTTTGCACCTAAACACCCCTTCTATAACATGTGACTGCATGATTTCAATATAGATGTGGCATCAAAAAAATGGGTGATGTTATCACAAGTTTTCAAAAACATGGAAGTTGAATAAAAAAATCTAGACCCTCGATTGGAAATCAACCACTTGTATTTAATCACATGGAAAAACTATTTTTTTTAATAATTAAAAGGAGGGGTTTTGAGAGGCTCCCACAACCCAAACTAGAAACTCTTGTAGGAGACCATAAAGACAGAAGCCCACTTGGGAAACAACTAAAGCAACACAACACTTGGGAGGTGGAGAACCAACCTATGAACAAACACCAAAACTACCCTACAAGAGTAGGATCCCAAAATAAAAGACTAAGTATTAGATTTATTAGAAATGTGTGTGCACAAGGCAACCACGTCCAACAAAACATTCATCTTATTGTTCACATCCTCCAAAAAATATATGACCATTTTGAGAGTGCCCAACACTGAAATATACTTATTTGCTATGATTTTATTAGTTGTATCAAGGTGGAATCCACCTTAATGTTGTCTAAGACATTCTTCTTGGTGGAACACCTCAGCCTGTGATAATTCTAAGAAACCTCCATCAAGGAAAATGGGTCCTTATCGCTCGAATCCTCCTGAACAAACTTATCTGAAAGTATAATAGAGCGTTGCTTCTTGCTACCCCTAATCCATGTTGAAGTGATAGACAGTCTGGTAGAGTGCCAAATGCCATCCAGAGAGTCAGCAAACCTAGTCTCCAAGGACTAGTTAAAGTCCCCTCTATGCACTCCCATAGAAGAAACAAATAATTCTCTGGCCTACTACTTGAGTCGAAGTCCACAATTCGAATATAACTTAGAACCGCTAGATATTTCGTGTGCAAAAATAGAGGCTTTGGGAGAAAAAATATTTGGAGGAATTAGAGGATTGTTTTACATAAACTTAATTATTTTTGCCATATTAATTCCATTTTCTAGAACCATAAATTCCACAATTAAAAGGATTAAACCCTGATGTAGAAGGTAAAATCCCTTACCATTTTGGATGTTCGAGAGAGTTTTCTTCTACGATTGATACAAGAATGCAAGCACATTCATGAACCTCCCTCTCCTAATCTGGTTAATAAATATAACGCGAAATCTTATTAGTATTTTGTGGTAGGAATCTAGAGAGAAATAATCCATGATCACCTAAATCACCTGATCCTAGGGTGGAAGGAGAGCCTTATCTTTGAAACCTACCTTATATTTTGGTAGGAATTCACCATTTTCAAGGAATAAACCTACCTCGATCAGAAGAGAGTGCCCATCCCAATTATGTGAATTCCCATTCACTAGTAGACTAGTTATCTTCACCATCAACTCTTCATTTATCTTGAATTTTAGGTTTGCCACACAAACTGTGCTTTCACTCCATGAATATACCACCCACTTGGAGAGTAGAAGGTTATGGCCATGAAATTTTTTGATACACTCTAGAAGCCCTCCCTTGCTCAGAATATCAAGGACTTCCTCATCCATGACCAAGGTCACAAGCTCCAATCTTCATTTCGGGAAGATAGACTTCTATTTCAATTATTTAGCTTTCCCCATAGTTTCGAACCAAGCATCATAGAAAATAGGAAGGTTATAAACACTAATATGGCCAAGCGCTATGCACCAATTCCATAAAAATCTAGGGGAAGGGTTCGATGGTTACTCACACATAATGCTAAGTTGAATAAAATATCTAGGCACTAGATTCGGAGGTGAAAAACCTCTATTAGCAACATGAAATTGGAAAACTACTTTATCAACACAATGCATGAGAATTATTTCCAACCACCACCTTTATTCATCCTAAGGTTTAAAATTTATGGCAATTGATTCACCATCTACCATGTTTCCAGTCAGTACATGGGAAGTATGCAAAATTTATGTGCATGTTTTTGAATAGGTTTTTTCCATCTTCCAGAGAAAGTCACCTTGCTCAAGTATGATGGTGCCTCATAAACACCACAAAAACACATTGAAAATCCATTCTTTACAACCATAGGATAAAATATGCAAACAAAAAATAATAAAAAATTACAGAGCACAATAGAAGCATAAAGCAAAAAATGTAGAAGAAATAAGGAAAATTGAAGTTGCAAAATTTAGAGTAGAATGCATAGTAGACCAAGATGGGTGGAAAAAAGTGAAAAGCTAAACTAGACAACATCAAAGAGTTGTAGCATAATCCTAAAATTATCAATATTATAGTATGCAAGGTAGATGATATTCTTCCAAAAATTGGATGGACATTTATAATAGTTGGTAGCAGACTTCACCTGCACTCTCTGCAACAACTGAGCAACTATTAGTGGAATTCAAATTGAGGTAACCCCCACTATTCTTAGTCAAAATTTTAAACTCCCTTATAAAAGAATGAAATTAAATATTTTAAAGCAACACTACCAAAAATAGTGAATACCTCCAAATAAAATGGGGACCCTAAATCCAAAATGCATATTAGTAATCGCATATGTAAGGGTGTAAAGAGGACTAGTCTAAAACATCCATGGGATGAGGTTGTCACGTGGATAATTTGGTACCTAACCTGTGAAATTCAGTTTTCTATGATTTTTGGGCACCACATCAAGTTATTGACCCACCTAAGACATGGTGCAAGCAAATATAAACTTAGGATAAACATACCTTTATATATGCACCAAACCTTACATGATATGGATAACCATTATCAAGAGGGGTAGGGATCAACCAAGCACCATGGTCTGATTAAACTAGTATGTGTTAGCATAGCTTGGTTAGTTATTACATTATTAGTGTTTTGTTATACTTGTTGTAACCACTTCTATTCAGCATTGTTAGTTTCGTAACCTCCGATGCTAAACTAAGGTTTCATTGTATTATTTATTATATTATGATCAATGGGAAAGGTGTTCGATTTTATACATCGTATCAAAGCCGCTAACATCCCCCCTTATTACATTATTTGGGTAATACTATAACTACTAGCTATGCTAATATCCCCCCATACAACAATTTTTGGATAAAGTATATAACTACCCCAATACAATGAAGAAGAAGAAGAGAAATGAAAGAATGGTGGATCATGCTTTATCTTCAACTTTGGCTCTGGCTCATGGCTCTGGCTCATGGCTCTGGCTCATGGATCTGGCTCTGGCTCTAAGAATACCTTTGGATTTATACCACTAGGTCTATCTCTGGATCTATCGATGAATCTGCCTCTGGATCAGTGCCTCTGGATCTGCCTGTAGATCTACCTCTAGAACTTTGTCTCTAGGTCTGTCTTTAGGTCTCTCTCTAGGTCATTATCTCTGGGACTACCACTCGGTCTGTCATTGGATTTGCCTTGGGGTCTACCATAGGTTTTACCTTTTTAGTAGAAGCCATACAATATCTCTTTCATCATGGTCCATTGTGTGTAATCTGTCCATCCACAATCAATATGAACCTTGTTGGCCATTTTCACTTTGTACCAACAATTGGAAGAAGAGTGATTCATACACCCACAAGAATCACAAGGATGTAATCTCCAAAACTTAGTTGTAATATGTCTTGCCTTTACATAGTAACTGTAACAATGCTTTTTAGAAGATGGAGGAGATTTAGGTTTCACAAACATGGAATTACTAGTACTTTCTTGTCTAGAATAGCCAAGGCATTCATGCTTTTCTCTAACATTTAGCATTATTGGAATTTTAATTCCTTGTTCCTGTTTTCGTAATCTCTCACCATTGACTCCCATTTTATTCATCATTTTGGATCCATATCCTTTGGTGTGGTTTTCAAAACACCCAATTTTATCATCTTCATCAATATTTTTAATATGACATTTGTCATTATTGATGAGATTATGGTGCTATTTTTGAGGAGGTTTAGTTTTTAAGTCACTAGTGTCACAAGCACAATCTGTTGCTATGATGAGATCACTTGTGCTACAACTGATATCTACCATATAAGGTAGGAGGTCGCTTGTATCACAACAAGCATTGGCCATCATGGGCTCAAGGTCACATGTGTCACAACAAGCATTCACCACCATGGGCTGAAGGTCACTTGTGTCACTACAAGCATTGACCATTAGGGGTTTGACCTTTGTTTCCTCACTAATGTCCCTTTTCACTTTACTTTGAGCAATGTCAAGAGCAACAAATGACATGTATATGCCCATTATAGTGCTAATAGGGATTAGAACACCATTTTTCTGCATGTCTTCACAATACGTAGAATCATTGATTATGGCATCTACACCATTCCGTAGTGTGAGAAATGTGCCATCTTCATGATAATATATCCCATCCATGAATGGGGAAAATTATGGGCCTTTAACTGATTTAGCAACATCAGTTGATTTTGGGATAACTTTCTTCTTTGATCTGCCCATTTTTAAGGTGTTGGTCTCTACTGAAAATGCACTTTTTACAATAAAATTTTGCAAAATAATTTTACTAAGGTGTCGGTCACTACTAAAAATGCACCCTTATAAGTCTTCTCCACATGTTTTTGGAACATGATATCTCCCTTGTATGCAAAATAGGAGATGGTGGAGAGAAAAAAAATGTATCCCCCATTTTAGTGCAAAAATGCAACTATGAAGCCTCAAAAGGCTCTTACAAAGCTTGCCTCGTAGGTAGATTAGCACAATATGTCACCAAAAAATGCCCCCTTAATTTTGGGTTGGATGAAAAGTGTGGTGTTGGATCTCCAATTTTTTTTTTTGAAATGTAAGGTTTGAAAGTGAAATAATTTTTTTTTTTAATGGAATCAATACTTTATCAAATTAAATATAATATTTCTTAATTAATTAAAAAAAAATTAAGAAACATTAAGTATTTAATTAAAAAAATAGAGTTTAGAAACATTAAAATAAATAAATAAATATATAAATCAACTTAAACACCAAACATTAAGAAAAAAACTTTTGAATCCCATGGGGATTGAACCCCCGACTTGCCTTTTGGCAATGTCTTATCGGTTAGATATCAATCGATACAGCTGCTACTGCTGGAGAAATGTTTAGGAGATGATCTCCTACATAAAGAGGATGCAGGAACAAATTAGCTCCACAACTACGTGGCTCTTTGGGCGGTGGCTATCCATAGTTGCGTGGCTTTCCGGGCGGTGGCTCTCTACAACTGCATGGCTCTCCGAGCGGCGGCTCTCCGAGCGATGACTCCAACTCATTTTTTGTTTTTTTAAAATATTTGATGGTAAAATGGCTTAATATCCTTCAAACCAAGGGTTTTCACCAGCGTCTTCTTCTAATTGACATCAACAATGTCTCACTTACAGAACATTTTAGAGATATGAATGTGCACAGCCTTCCACAGTAAAACAATGATGAATCCCGTAACCAGAAAAAATTGGTTCTCAACCATGTTGGGAAAAAAACTATGTAGCTTTGCCGAGAGACTCCAGTTTCAAAACCACCACACAAACGACTCAATTTTTTTTCACTTTGTGGACAAAGCTGCTAGCGGTATCGTTGTCGTGATCAATGCACTTGGTAGTCTATGGTTGAACAATTGCTATTCTCCTCCTATTGGAGGTGTCGATCACTCGTTGTTATGGTTGCAAGTTGGCTATAAATATTTGTGTGATCCTGTGGTGCTCTCTTTGTTTCAATAATGCTCTGTCACTCACTATAAATGGTGCTTCCATGCTCCACAAGTCTACGTATGGAGACTCCAACTATGATGATTTGCTAACAGCCAACAATCGTCACAACCGTCATCACAAGGAACTATTGCAAATATGGATAGGCACATCCCAGATCAAAACTTCGGCACCTAGCAAGAAGATCTACAAATCTGGTGCTCCCCGTACCATAGTTTTTTTTTTTTTTTAAATGACGCTTTGTCCCACATGAGACGTGTAGTCACAATAATATGGATTTTTAAAGTAAATAACATTGTAGGTGTTATGATTGCCTTCGGGCAGTTAGATCCTACTTCGCATTTTGTTCCCTGCTACTAGCACCTTGCCTTGTTAGAACATCCCCACTACGTGTTCGTCGTCCATTGCATCAGCCCTTCCACGTAGGATCGCGTCTAGTTTCCCGTAGGATTAGGTCTCGACGAGTCAAATTCGTGATGTCACTATCACTTAGGGTCTAGGAATCTAGTGGACCTGTGCGTCCTCCCGTACATCTAGGTTGCCCAGCTAGCATCCACATCAGGTGTCGATATCGAAGACAAAACACGAGCCACCATACTTTCATTTCTCTTCTTCTTTCGTTTTGGGGCAGTTATATAATTTACCCAAATATTCTTCTTCTTCTTCACCGTATTGGGGCAGTTATATACTTTACCCAAATATTATTGTATGGGGGGATGTTAGCATAGCTAGTAGTTATATTATTATCCAAATAATGTAATAAGGAGGGATGTTAGTGTAGCTTGGTTAGTTATTACATTATTAGTGTTTTTTTATACTTGTTGTAACCACTTCTATTCAGCCTTGGTAGTTTTGTAACCTTCGATGTTAAACTAAGGTTCCATTGTATTATTTATTCTATTATGATCAATGGGAAAGTTGTTCGGTTTTGTACAGTATGTGAACTCCATTTCAAAGGAAATACTAGAACTTTTAATAGGTTTTTTGACCTTGGGAAGAACATACCTCCTCCAAAACTACTCAAAAAAATAAAAGAAGCAAGGACTAGTCATATTGTAGAAGCCCCTATTGAAAAATCTAGAAGTAGGGCTACTTCTAAAAATAAAAGTAAAAAGTAAAAAATTGTAGGAAGTCCTTCCTCACCTATAAAATAAGCATCTATTGCAATAATTCCATAAGGAGATAGGAAAATAAAACTTGAAACAACCTCTATAGAGAAAATAAGGACTAGAAGGGTTATTATCAAAGCAGGGGATACAAAGGTGTCTACTTAGGTAGATATATCTGTCCAACAAAAACCTTTTGAGTCATGTGCAATAGAGGAATATTTTGATCAGGAAAAATTGTCTACCACAATAGAGGATGTTGCTTAGGAAGAATCTTCTTCCATAGAGGAAGAGTACCAACAAAAGTTGAATTTTTAAGTCAGTAGGACTAGGTCTACTTCTAGGAGATAGGATGAGGAAACCCATGCTAATGCAACATGCAAAAAATGGGGACATAGAAGACTAAAAAATAGGCAAGATCAATTGGACAAGCAATAAGATCTATAGAAAATATTTCTCATGAACAAGAATGAGATAAAATTGGGAAGCAATAGTTTGTACCAACACCAACTCTTCTTAGGAGGAGTCTAAGGCAAAGATAAAATGTAGTCACTCAAGAAAAACATGCAACACTCCATGAGCCCTCAATATAGAGAAGGAGAAAATTAGTTCAAGAGGATGAGGAAGATGATCAAGATGTTGGAGTTCCTACAAAAATAGAAAAACCAATGCATGAGGATTCTCCATATGACATGACAATGCCCACCTATTACTCAAAGTCAATAGAATAGGAAATGGCTACAAAAATAGAGCTATAATATGCTATTAAAGCTGCCAAGGTAATCATTAAGGTGCAAAAAATATATATAGAAGAGACAGAAGATAAAATCAAGGAGAAGGATAAATATATTTTCCAACTACTACAAGATCTCTATGAGTTGAAGGACAAAATGAAAGGACATGAAGGTACACTTGAACCCATCTAGGGTAAAGAGGTAGCAACAATTCTACTCAATTTGGTAGAATAGATCCAAAAGCTAAATGAACAAGAAATAACTCCATCACACCTTGGTAGGATTGAAGCTACTATTGTAGAATAGGAACCAACCCCATCTACTCCTATTATGGATATTGTTTCTATATAATAAAGGAGGTCAAAAGAAGTAGTGTTTGTTTTAAGGGTAGGAAAAGAGCCCATGGATGGTGGAGAATGCTCCAAGAAGAAATAAGATGCTCCAAAGCATGAGCAACAACAAGTTTTAGAGGAATGACCATTAGCACAAAGGTGTCTCTAGAACATCCAATACAGGAGGAAGCTCCAAAACATCAAACACAAGAAGAAGCATGAAAAAACAACAAGAGGAAGAACCTCCAACACAACAAGGCACATAAATGATAGATATGAAGCATTAAACCACAATACATACAACTTCATAATTATAGAATGGGATAGAACAATATGGAATACTAGCTGAAGAAGTCAAATAGGTGATTGCATAATATGTAACTATAACTCAAGCTACATGAATTGGAGTACAATAATAAATACCTCTAATGTCTACTATTCCACAAGCCATTGCACCTCAATATAACATAGTTTTTCTTATAGATCATAATGTAGTGGTGGCAATGTGGATGGCCCGTTGCCATGCTTTGGAGGAACATCTTGTACCATTACAACCATTGGAGGAGTAGAACAAAAGATAAGCAAAGGAAATAACAATATTGTAAAATAAGGTGAGAGAATTGTGCCACATAGTAGAATAGGTAGCACAGTGCAAGAGGCCTACCAAGATTTACAACCTACTCCTTAAGAAACAATACTATAGATGGTAGGTAATGAGAATTTGTTCTGACCTCTATTATGACCTATCCTTTGAGCAACATTTAACTGATGTATTTTTACAAACCCCTGAGGAGAAGAAAACCCTGCTTTATGAATTCTATTTGCATAAGTTTATAGTGGTGGAGGATTTTTAATTTCTATCACATATCTACATAGGATATGTGTAACTTAGATCATTTACCTCCACTATAAATAACCAAATATATTGGTAAAGTGAATGGAGATAATATACGACAATGGAAACAAGACCTAGACTCCTACTCAGACATGACCAACCTAACCTAAAAGCCTTAATAAGCCAACACTTCTCTTTGATGGGAAATATAAACATCATAACTACTTATCTTGAAAACCTTAGAGAAAGTGTAGCTAATTTTTAAAATTTCTATAGAGAACACTTTGACAATGTAGGGTCAACATGCAGGAATAGATGGGATGAATTGCCTATTTCTCTAAGAAAAAGAGAGCTCATCTCACCAACCAATTTGATGTGGTCTTGTAGGAGGGAAATAACACTAGTAGAAGTGATGCTTGCAATGAAACATGAGTGGATAGGTCTTCATTTTAGGCCACCCACCATACTTACACCAATGCCCTACTATTTTGATTTAGATTCAAATCCAGAATAACAATTTCAAAACTAGTTGGCACAGATCAGAAGAAACAAACGATATCATTATTCAAATCATAAATTTTGGAAAAATATGCATAGGTAACTACCTGAATGTTTTTGTGGCCCACCAAAATGCATGAGGGTATGCATCGATTTAAGTAGGGGGAATGATGAGACACCAAAATGTCTCATTATTTTAGTATTATCATACATAAAAACTATCATTTTTATCTAAATGTTATAGTGTAATGCCAAGTACTTTGATTATTGTGCATGATAATGTTAATTTTAGCATAGTAAAGTGATGAGAAATACTATTATGCTATTTAGATAATTTTTCTACATTTTTGTGATAAATTTTGCATGATTTTTAGTATTTAGTAGGCATAAATAAGGCATAGAAAAGAGCAATATGAATGAAGGTCTTAGTGTAAATTTGAAAATATAACGTGCCAAGGTTTTTGAATAATTCTCCCATATTTAGAATTTTTTTTAAGATGATGTGGCACCCAAATAGTCAAAACTACACCAAATTTAGACAATGCAACCTACTGTAATAGAACCTACAGGTTTTGCTCTAGAATATTTAGGCAGCAAGCTGCAAGATCCTCGATAACGGGTGTTGCACACAAAATTGGAATTCAATATTACTTTTTCATCATAAAGGGGATAAATTGGAATATTTCCAAGCATTGAAGATCAACCAAAAAATAAATTATCAGATCATTTGCACATAACATATAATCAGCCACATCTTCTAAAGCATTTGCTAGAATTCCTACAACAAAAGTAGAATCAATTTCCAACAGATTTTAAAGGAGAAAAGGTGATCTACTGAGTTCGTATGAAGCATGAATATTACTAATACCCGATCTAAGATATTTCACATCATTTAAAGGGGTAAGAACACAAGAATCTATCCATAACATATTTTTGTTCTAATTTTGGACAAGTTAGTTGTTGATTACAAAATTGAAGGAATCAAGCAACAATAGAGCATTTCTATTTTAACTCCTAAATGTAAGTAGGACAAGTGGAGGATTTAATATAAATACTCCTTGTCTGCCTTAATTGAAGGCTATTTGGAAAATAAAATAGGAATTTGTGAATTAGTCAGTGATTGTTGTAATAATCAAATAGTCAATAAAGTGTAGTATTTTTAGACCAACTTATTTTGTAGTATTTCATGTTAATTTGATCTCATAATTTAGCTTAGGATAATATGAGTTGAAAAATTTTGCTAGACCTAGGAACAAAGTTCCCACTCTCAAAATTTGTGGAGGGAAAGTTGTACTATAATTACAAGTTCTATTACAAATTTTCTATCATTTCTTGCAATAGACTAGAAATTTTGTTTCCCCTATTTCTCCCTTATTTTCCCCATATTTGAACATGTTTATGTTTGGTATCCTTCATAACTAGTTTATTTCCATTAATTATTGTGGTTTCCATTTCTATCAAAGCATTATTGTTTCAATATTTCATTTTTGTTCAACATTTCAATTCTATTTCATTGTTTTAGTTTAGCAACATTTAACTTTCCAAGCATTTTACATTTTTGTCCTTTTCAATTTTAGCACTTTAATTTTTTGTCATTTCAATTCCAACAAACATAATTTAGCATCTTTTTCTTCAACAAGTTTAATTCCTGCAACTAGTTAGTTTTCCTTATGCAAGTGTGCTATTTAGTTTAATTTCTACAAAGACATTGTGATTCCCTATTTTGGTTTAGTAGCTTAGTGCCCTGATTTCTAAGCCACAACTCCAACATGCTTTATCGTATATAGCCTTAGAGATCTCCCTATATTAAAAAACAAATTAAATGATGAACATTAATGACACTCATCACACCCTATGTTCCTTTATTTGATCTTTCAATTTGAAAAGCTCTTGGTAAATTTTTTAAAAATTTGATTCAATCACCTCCTGATATTTGAAAATCTAATCATCAATGCTTAGCTGAGAAATTTTCTCATCTCTATATTTTTTCCAAATAAAGGATAAGCCCTTGGAAACTCAATCTCTAGTCTCGAGCCAATGCAATCAAGATCTTATTATTTCTCCTTGGCCTTCACTTCTTTATCTTCCAAAATTTTACCTAAAAGACTAGCAACCTTCTAGAAAAATTTATCACCATAAGGGTTCTTCTGAAGCTTAAAAATAAGTGTTTTGAGGTTTTTTCAACATTTTCCAACCTATTGCTCCTATATTAGGTAATATTCTTACCAAAATTATTGAGTAACAAAGGTACTTTACATATGGCTCTTTGCCACCAAACAATCCACCTTGAAGAATATTTGGACCTAGGTAGAGAGAGCCATAAAGATTTTATATCACTAATATAGGTTAGGTTATTAATAGGTTAACATTTGAGATAAAATTTGGAGTGAAAATTCTTTCTATTCTATTGATCCAAGGTATAGATAAAAAGGATTAGGTGTTGATCTAAATAAATAGGGTTTGGGTTAGCTTGAACTGGACATGAATTACCTTCCTTAAAATAGAAGAGTCATAAGAGAGCACGACCTTCTCTAATCGTTTGAGGATGTGTGTCTCACCCACCCTATTATTAGACCAAGTATACCAAATTTATTTGAAGTCTTACCTTTTGAATATATTTGGGTCAAATAATTTAAATACATTTTGGAAGAGTTCCTAACCTTCACGTTCCCTCTCTTTTAGCCTCACTAGGACAAGATCCACTTTATCTTCTTAGTTATCCTCCATATTAAATCACCCATAAACTAGCCATGGATTATATAGGATATTTTCATAAAACCATTCCCATGGATCTACTCTCTCCTTGCCATCATTAAGAGCATAAACATTGAGGACTCCCAACAAGTTATCAACCAAAATCTAAACCTGAACTATCATATGGCAATGGTCAGACCCATAATTGACCAGCATCCCTACAATATGGGGATGCACCATCATGGTAACACCTCCATGACATCCAAGGTGATCTATTTGTATTGCTATAGAGTATTTCTAAAGCGATTTGAGAAAAAAATAGTTCACTATTTATAATTTGTACTTCTTGAAAATAAATAATTGAAATAGGTTTTTTCTTCAAAAATCCTTAAGAATTATTCTTTTATTTGAATCAGAAAGACCCCTAACATTCCATAAGAGAGAACTTATCTAGTTTATTGACATTATTCAAGGGTGTTAAGAACTATCTCCATATGTTCCCCTTCATTATATACATCTTCAACTTCATCATCATCCTAAAGTACCTTAAACTTATTAAGTGAGACAAGAGCACTACCCTTGGATAGATTCAGATATTACACCAATAAAACTAAGGTTCTTTCTTTCTTGATATGGGTTCCCATGAGCATACCAAATTGAATTGATGAATCAAAACACATATTCCTTTGTGCATTCATAGGAACAAAGCTCAAATATTTTCCATGGGCTTGTAAGGACTCAAATTCAAAAGGTTTTATTGAACCCAAGGAACTAGCTTCTTCAGGCCTAATAATTACTTTCTTGTCTTGAGAAACTAAAAAAATTCTAGGGTTAGAATGTTGATTACCAAAATTAATGATTAGAGAAGTTGGCTTTGTGTTTCATTTTCTTATGACCAATTGGGTCCAAGTATCAATTTATTTAGTTTGTAAACTATCCAACTCTTTTTGTACCATAACATTTTTTTTCGATTCAACGAGTAGTCTTTGACTGGGTGCTCTATACTTTAGCACTATTAAAAAAAAATGGTGAAGCAACACTCTAAAAATGTAAACTAGTTTCTGATTCACCAGATCACATATGTGCAAGTGAAAATCACGTAATGCTACAAGATTTTTTATTCACCAGATCACATTACGTGCAAGTGAAGAGCATAATACCAACAATAAAAACATATTAGAAAACAAAAGGAAAAAATGAGGGATTATAAACTTAAAGAAAGATACAAGTTAGGAAAGGAAACAACAGGTTGTTGGTAACCAAAATACTCAGGTAAGTTCCAATCCTTTAGTTTCAAATAAATTTTCAATTCTATCCAATATGGGAGTAGGAGGATTATCAAAAGACATGGAATCCCAGCACCTTCGGGCTAACCTTTCTGACTCTCTCAAATCCCCATCCAAGTCAAGATCCTCAAACCCTAATGCTGAAATTACTGTAAGCCCCGTGGGCATCACAAATACAAACCCTAATGCATGATCTCTAGAATCCACATCCAAGTCAGGATCATTAAACCCTAATGCTGGAAATACTTCAAGCCCAGTGGGCATCCCAAAGCCAAACCCTAATGCTGAAGAACTTAGGAAGAAATTTGAGGCATCGAAAAATAAAAAATCTCATCTCCCTAACATCATCACTAGGATCCAAGTGAATCCTACTAAGGGGTCGTCCCGAAGACCAAGGGAATAAACGAAAAAAATGAGAATATTTGGATGTAGGGGTGGAGATATGTGAAACTCTTCAGACTAAGAAATATGACATTCTAGTTATGCAAAAAATTACCTCCCCTTAGTTTACTCCTAAACAAACCAAGAGCACTATGAAGTCTCCTATAGATTTTGGCAGTGAAAAAATAAGAGGGAGAATATCAAATACTGAGAATCAAAAAATTAAAACTGATAATGACATTGCCAATGGAAAAAATAGAACCTTTTTTCAATAGGTTATTCCGGGTTCTGAAGACAAAAAATTAGGAAAACCCCCTCAACGAAGGGCGAGAGGAAGAAATCCCAAACAATCTAAATGAAGTTCCTCTCATGGAACGTGAGAGGCCTCAATGGCCTGCCCAAACACAGGGAAGTCAGTGCAATAATAAATCAAGTGAATCCAACTATTATCATGTTGCAAGAAACAAAAACTGATGAGATTCAATCAAAAAAATAGCAAAAAAAATCTGGAATCAAGGGGAGATGGTTTGCAAATTAGCCAGAGGAGCATCTGGAGGCCTTATGACTTTGTGGGATCCCCGAATAGTAGAATGCACCATTATTTAGAAATATGTCAAGGTTCTTAGTGTTTTATTTAAGGAAATAAACAACAATAGATCGTGGATCCTTTCAAATATTTATGCCCCGACTTCAATTCAAGGGAGATATCTACTGTGGGAGTACTTAGGCAATCTGAGTGAAATCTTCCATAATATCCCCTGGATTTTGGTTGGGGATTTTAACACTCCTCTTTACCCTTCAGACAAAATGGGTGGAAATGGCCCAAGGAGTATGGATGAGTTCAATGACTTTGTGAACTCAAACATGTTGATGGATGTAAAACTTAGAGGAACGAATTATACCTGGAGAAATCGACGGATAAGGTGTCATCTCATTCAAGAAAGGCTTGATAGGTTTTTTCTATCAAAGAAGGCTACAAATTTGTTTGATGATTCTACCCTGCACACTCATCCTAAAATTTCCTCTAATCATAATCCCATTTTTTTGGAGATCCCTAACTCTCTGTCCTTCAATAAACCTTTCAGATTTCAATCTACGTGGATCAAACATTCCAGTTTCAGAGATAACTTAAGTCAGTGGTGGCAATAGCCTGTCAGGGGTAGTGCAAATTTTAAACTTGCTGGTAAATTAAAGTTTGTTAAGGAAAAGCTTTGAACTTGGAACAAATAGGTCTTTGGGAACCTCTTTGAAAATAAAAAATAGGTTGTTAAAATTTTGAAGATAATTGATCAGAGGATCCAACATGGTGATGTTGATGAAACTACTAGGCAGGAGGAACGAACAAAACTAGTAGAGTTTCATAACATTTGGCCTATGAGGAAATCTATTGGAGGCAAAAATCAAGGGCTCTTTGGTTGAAATATGGAGATTCAAATTCCAAGTTTTTTCACGTCACCATGCTTAGAAATAGAAGCAATAACAAGATAATTTTTTTTAAAAAGCAGATGGTTCTATTACTCAAAACTTAACAAAAAACAGAAAGGAGGCAGTAACTTATTTCAATTCTATCATTGGTCAGGAATCATAGTGCAATGAGGAGGCCAAAGATATTCTCTTACAATCCATTCCTAGCATAATAAATGAGGATATAAACCTTAAGCTTCTAGCTCCATTTTTTGATGAGGAAATTAAGGAAGCCTTGTTTAGCATGGAGCCAGATAAATCCCCAGGACCCGATGGCTTTCCCCCTCATTTCTATCAAGATTTTTGGGACATCGTAAGTGAGGATGTAATTTCTACTATCATATAATTCCAAGCAAGCAATCATATCCCAAAAGGTATCAACTCTACTTTTATTTCTCTAATTCCTAAGAAGCAAACCCCTGAATGTATGACTGACTTTAGGCCAATCAATCTGTGCAATGTTTCTTACAAGATCCTAACTAAATACATTGCAAATAGAATGAGAGATATTATGCCCCGCATCATAGATCCATGCCAGGGAAGCTCTGTCCAGGGCAGGTCAATCTTGGATGGAGTTATCATAGTTCATGAAGCTTTGCACTCTGCTCATAAGACTAACAGGTTTGTTTTTGCCCTCAAGATTGATATGAACAAAGCATTTGATAGGCTAAATTGGGATTTTCTGATTTTTGTCCTCCTTAAGTTTGGTTTTCACCACCAATAGGTTAATTTGATCAAATAATGTATTCTAAAGCATGGTTCTTGATTCTAGTTAATGGAACAACTGTTGGTTACTTTCAAAGTCATAGAGGAATTCGGCAAGGGGACCCTATCAGCCCCATGTTATTCATCATTGTGGTAGAAGATTTAGGTAGAACCATAAAAAATTCTTGCACTTCAAGGCTAATATCGAGAATCAAGGCAACATATCTCACTAGGGTTGTTTCTCACCAACAATTCATTGATGATACCCTTATATTGACTAAGGCATCAGTGGTTGAGGCTAAAATAATTAAATACATCCTGCAACTCTACGAGGACACTACTAGTCAGAAAGTTAATTTCAGTAAAAGCAAGTTATATTTCTTGAACACCCCCATTTAGAGGCAAGGAAGGATTAGAAAAATTTTAGGGTGTGATATAGTAAACCTCCCCACTTCGTATCTTGGTCTCCCTCTTTTTATTGGTTCTCCAAGAGAGTCAATGTGGGATAGGGTTATTGAAAGAATTCAAAAAAACTTGATGGATGGAAAGGTCATCTTATATCTCAAGCAGGAAAGCTGACCCTCACTAAGGCCTCTCTTTAGAGCATTCCAGTCTATTTCCTCTCCGTTTTCAAAGCCCTTGTGAAGGTTTTCTAGAAAATTGAGAAACTCCAAAAAGAATTTTTATGGACTGGATTAAAGGAGAAAAAAGGATACACCTTGTAGGATGGACCAAAGTGTGCAAACCCAGGGAAAATGGGGGCTTAGGTCTGAGGAGAATTTCTCGTATAAATTTAGCTTTACTAGCTAAGCAGGTGTGGCATCTCATTTCTGGTGAAGAAAATTAATGGACAGTTATCACCAAACAAAAGTATCTTCAAAATATGCAATTTCTAATTGACTCAGTTCCAATTAGAGGTTCTGCTTTTTGGAAAGCAATTCTTAATTGTAAGGAAATCATCAAAAAAGGTTTAATATGGGTTTTAGGCAATGGTGAGAGGATAAATTACTGGAATGATAGGTGGGCTAAGGACGAACCACTGACGCATTATCCTAACTTAGCCCGAATCAGAGATATCACAGAAGAAATCATTGGTATAAAAGTATTCGATTATATGGTTGAGGATAGAGGTAGAATGAAGTGGAAACAAATACGAATTCAGGGATTTCAAGCATAATCAAATGATCTTTGTAACATTCTCGAGTAATAGTTTATCCCCATGAGACCCAAGGAAGATCAAGTGACCTGGGCTCCTACGAAAAACGAGTAGTTCACTGTTAAATCAGCTTACAAGCTTCTTCTTGATGACGAGGATTTTGTCCTCCAAAAGGACTTAGTTTGGATAAAAAATTTAATTCCAAAAATTGTAGTCTTTTCATAGTTGGTTATCCAAGGAAGAATTCTAACCATTGATAATATGATGCATAAAGGTATTTGTATCACTAATCGTTGTTATCTGTGTAGGGCTAATTGGAAGACCATTTATCACATTTTCCTTGAGTGCCCTTTTTCCTTGACTGTCCTAAGTGAGGTTTTTCAGGCCTTCAATATTTCATGGGTTAAACCAGCCATCGTACTTGATTTGTTCGTCCAATGGCCTTGCCCCTTTTCAAGCCAAATACTTAGATACATGTGGAAAATGTGTCTCAATCACTATCTTTGGCAGGTATGGTTAGAAAGGAACCATAGAGTCTTTAATGAGTCTATCCATGATCATCAAACTATCATTGCCAAGATCCTATCCTTTGCCAATGAGAATGTGAACCTTATCCCTTTTGATAGTTGTAAACCTCATCTATAGGAGACCATGATTGCTCAATATTTAAGCTTAACCTTGTTAGATGAGTCTGTGCCTAGGGTAGTCAACCCTAGAGCCAATGTTAAGTGGTCTCCACCTCCTACGGGTTGGTTTAAGCTTAATTTTTATGGAGCGACTAAGGACAATCCTAGCAGAGCAAGCACTGGTGGCATTGTGCGAGATCATAATGGGAATATGATGCTTGCATTTTCTGAATATTTGGGAACAAGGACAAACAATGAAGTTGAAGCTAGAGCTATGTGGAGAGGCCTTCAAATGACTCAAGACTTAGAAGGCAATTTGATCGTAGAAGGAGACTCTATGCATGTTATAAATATCCTCAATAATTGTAAAACACCTCCTTGGAGGATTAAAACAATTGTTGAAGAGGCTAGGATCCTTTTCCAAGGAAGATAGGACAGAAAATCCCAACATGTCTTTCGGGAAGCTAACAAAATTGCTGATAAGCTGGCCAATTTGGGTGTCGATGGTGACGGACTTTTCAAATGGGAACATAGTGTCTCGAGTGAAGTAGAGGAGCTTATTCAACAAGAATTCCAAGAATGATAGTCGAATTTACCAACAAGGAAGGCATTGTAAGTTCGAAGGCTAGGAGTATTCCCATATCTTTTTTGAATTGGACTCAATAAAAATTATGAGCTGTCAGTCTTCATGGATGCTGCTTGGAAATACCACAAAGACTAATGGGGATAGTCACATGTCAGATAACATGGCTCCTAGTTGAATTAGTAATTTGAGGTTGGTTGATAATCACAGGGAAGGAAAGAAACGACAATATAAGACTTCGAACCAAAGCTACGTGGACCACCAGATAGCCACCGCCATAAATCTAGCCAGGAGGTTCACTTCTCCAAGGCTGATTTGCCAAGATAGTATGTGGTACCAAAGCATGTCATATACGAAAGAAATCAATTACCAAAGAATTATTAATAGTAACTGTCAATACAGAGCTTGTGGGAGATTTTTTCAGTACTCTACTATGTGTGTCTACAGCTTTTTGTTTCTCCATTGTCTCAAAGAAGGGATCTGTGTCTATTTATTTTTTATAATTATGATGCATGTGTGTTTTCTCTGGGTATACCCAAAATGTTGTATGGGAAGTTTCTTTTTTATAACAAGCTATGTGCCTTACCGGATGTAATGGCTTTGGCGGCATGTAGATTTTACATATATAGGATCGTTAGAAAGGATATGTTCATCAACAGCCCTGGGCTGATTTTTATAAAAGGTTTTGGGTCAACCTGTAAAACTCGGTATTAATGCTATAGTATCTTATCTACCAAAAAAAAAAATTATTCCATCAAAAAGAAGTGATACATCTACAAAATTAAGTTCCAAATGTGTTTTGACCTACAGATCTCATCAGTGGAGTGAGTTTCAAAGAGGTACAACCTTTCTTTATAAATACCTAACTCTAGGGGAGAGCTAAAGAGTAATGCATGTGGGATAAAAACACCCAAGCATTAATACAAATTGCAAGTTTATAAACCAAGACAGTAAAAAGAAGAGAAGTCCCAAGCTCAACCCCAAAAAAAAACCCCACCCAAAAAAGAGAAGAAACACATTAAAAATACAAAAATACAAGATGGTAAAGAGTCCCTCAAACAATTTTATTTTTACACAGATAAGTTCGAAGAGGTTTTTGGTTCCTCCAACAAATGATGCCTCAAGTAATGTGCTTGAGCTCTCTATATTTTCTCCATTTTCAAATATTGAATAAATAATATCTTTGTCGATTCAAAGATCTCTTAAAAAATTGCAGTTGTTCAGCTTCAAAACAAGAGGAATTGTTTTTATTTTGAATCCATGTCTGTGTGTTGCTTGCTGCAAAACTTTGGCCAAAAGTGAAGGCCTGCCATCAAATTTATTTCTTAAAAAAAGGCAAGAGAAAATTAATTTGATATCTCCTAGCTCTATACATGAAAGTAGATGTTCAAAAGATTAACATATCAAACAACATGATAGTGAATTTTACCATAAAATTTAAAGCACGTCACATCCTTTAGGTCTTTGGAAAGTGGAATGTGAATACAAGCCCTTAGAAACAGTTATGATTGAAGCTAGCAAGGATCTTCCAAACAAATAGATTCTCCAAGTTTCTCACAAAGCTAAGGGATAAGGTCCTTGAAATGCATGGGTAAACTTAGAATTTTGACCCACACTAGGAAATGAAGACCCATTTCACTAACAACTATAAAGTTGGGGTCATAACTGGACATGACTTTAAAACAACCAAAATAAATGCATGTTCCTACCTCACAAATAACTCGAACTTGCATGGCTAACCCAAAGAACAATGAATAAAACCCCTTGAACCTACTCCTAACTTCAACCGCTTGAAAACCTAGCAGTTTCGATGCCTCTTAGATCCAATCAAAGAGCTCAACTACGTTTGAAATATCTAATGGTAAACCTATTTTGAAAATCTTGCAATACTTGAAAAAAATTATTGTAATCGAACTAAACCAGAAGCTTTGGATCAAAATTAAGAGGGAGCTCAGAATCATTACTTTATGCAATATTTTGGTGATGAATTTATTAGATCACTTCATGGCGTGCTAGTCTCAATAGAAATCCTGTTCATAATTTTATGAAAGAAGACTTATTGCATTGCCACGGGCTAAAAAATTAAGGCCTAGATAAAAAATTTAACACTAAACCACAAACCGTGACCTTCACAATAAATGAAGCTTAGAAAATTCTTTAGAACAAAATCTCTATTGCAACATGTTTTCAACTTCAAACCCCAACCTTTCATACATAACCTCATATAACCCATTATAAAAAAGAATAATATTTAAATAAAAATAATGCTAATAAATATTGGTCTAATTTTCAATCAGGCCCCACAAGAGTTTTAAAAATATTGGCCATGGCTATGTTGTCGGACCAGCGCGAGTTTTCTTTTTCTCGTCGACTTCCTTCAGTCCCTTTTGTTGAAACCATTCCTGGTATGGTCTCGTCCGATCATTCCCCCATAGTGTTCTTTGTTCATGTGTCCTCCACCCATCAATGGCGTACTCATGCTCAGTTTTTTCTTAACACTTATTTCTTGCAACATGAAAGCACTGTTTCTCACATCCAAAGGATCTGGAACATTGTACCCATACCCAATGGAGATTTATGATGGATTGAGTGGTGGAATGATGCCATTTTTTGTACCACTACTCTACTCATAAGCCTGGGGAAGAAGGTAGCGCAGTTGCATCGTCGCTCTAATACTACTCTGCATAATGAGCTTGCACAAGCTTCCTTTCGTCTTGAGGCCTCTCCTTTTGACTTCGCCATTCAAGCCCATGTCACTTAGCTCCGTCATGAGCTCAAAGTGGTTGAAGTGTACGAGGCTAGAGGGGCTCAAATTAAAGCCATACTACATTGGCTCAAAGTGGGTGACTGCGTTTCTAAAGAGTTTTTCCAGAGGCTCCTACCTCCGCATCACTCCACTCAATTCAAAACTTTAGTGGTTAATGGGGTTCGCACCACCTCTTTTCCTGATATAGCAGCTAAATTTACACATCATTATTCTCATGTTTTTGTTGTTCAACCATACACCCCTAAACGAGAATTAGCCCTTCAATGTTGTAAAGAGGTTATCCCAACTTGCCTCTCCCCAGCGTAGTAGAATGAATGTGAACGGTCCCTATTAGAGCAAGATCTTGTAGATGCCCTGTTTCAGATGGTAGACGCGAAGGCCCCAGGGCTTGATGGCCTCCCTTACAAATTTTACAAAACTTGGTGGGAGTTTGTTGGTCCTGACTTACATAAAGTATATTTAGAAGCCCTACAGTCTGGCTCCTTAGGTGCTATTATCAATAAGGGCAATATCAAGTTTATCCCAAAGTTTGAGGATCATAAATCATTACAAATTGGAGGCCAATAAATTTGCTTAATGTCAACTACAATACCATTACCAAAGCGCTTGCTTTGCGGATTAAGCCCTTACTTCCCTCTATTGTGAGGCCTGAGCAAACTAGATTTATCCAAAATTGGTATATTTTGGACAATGTTCTCATTGTTTGGGAAGGGATGGAATGGGCTTGCAGGTCCAGTCAATAGGCCCTCTTCCTCAAGCTTGACTTTGAAAAGGCTTATGAACAAATTGAGTGGTTTTTCATTCTTTCCATGTTGGAAGCTCTTAGCTTTGGTCCTCAGTTTATTTCCTCTGTTAAAATGTTTTTTCAGGATGCATCAATTGTGTTTTCTCTCAACAAGTTTCAAACTGATGTTATTGGCTTGCATAGGTCAGTAAGGTAGGGTTGTCCTTTGTCCCCCTCGCTATTCATTTTAGCAACAGAAGCATTTGGTTATATTTTGGCTCATCGTGCTTCTCTTGGGATGCTTCGGGGTATTTCCCTTCCTAGGAATGTTGGTCAACTCATTAACGGTCATTTTATTGATGATTCCTTTCTTACTTTGAATGACGATGAACAATATCTTTCTGAAGCTCTGTCTTGTCTTGATATTTTTGCAAAGCCTCTAGGTCTAATATCCAATGGAGGAAAACTTCATGTTACAGGTAATCCCGACAGCCTCTTCCCCACTGGCTTCAACATGTGCAGTGGAGTTGGATTCAGCCTGGAAAAGTCTTCAAATTCTTAGGTATTCCTTTTGCCTTTCAAGGCTCTCCATCCCAATTATGGTCTTATGTCATCAACAAAGTAGAAACCAAGTTGGAATATTGGAATGCTAAGAAGTTGTATCTTGCTGGCAAATTTCAAATTTGCTCGAAAGTGTTGGCTTCCATGCATGTTTATTACTTGTCTTGTTGGGTCTCTTCCTAGGATTGTTACATATAGCTTGAAAAATTACTGCGAGATTTTCTATGGTCTAGTGGGTTTGAGAGGAAGGGCTTTCACAAAGTGGATTGGGATATTTGTTGTCTCCCAAGGCAAGCAGGGGGTATGGGTCTGTTGGACTGTAAGTGTCAAGGGTTAGCCCTCTATGCTAAATGGATTGTGTGGGCTC
This sequence comes from Wollemia nobilis, assembly GCA_028583015.1. Taxonomy (NCBI): domain Eukaryota; kingdom Viridiplantae; phylum Streptophyta; class Pinopsida; order Araucariales; family Araucariaceae; genus Wollemia; species Wollemia nobilis. Next base: position 13,533,887 of record JAQPPZ010001063.1, read on the forward strand.
TCAAAGGACCTGAAGCATGAAAATTTTTTATCAAAAATTTCATCTCAGCTGGGCTTCCCCTCAACCGTCGAGCCTGGGCAGGAATGGATTTGCCCTATCTAGTGCTAGCCCTAGTTTTCATTAAAATGCCTAGCTCCTTTGTCATCAAAAGCATATGGAAGACCTGGCAACAATTAAACCCTTGGATTATTTGGAAGGGGGTCCGTTCACATAAAGGCCTTTCCATCAATATTCTCATGTCTGGTGGTCCCCTATATTCAAGCTTTAGGGTAAGCCGTTGAGCCAAGTTTCCTGAGTCCATGCCCAAAATTTTTTTAAGCAAGGCATTACCGCCATTGCAGATTTTTACTCCAGGGAAAATAGGGACTGGATTCCTTGCAATGATTTTAAAAGTATGTTTCGCTTGTCCAATGTTGACAAGGCTACGTATGATGTTCTTCTGGACTATACACCTTTCTCCTTATGGTAGAAATTAGGTGTCAGATCCCAGAAACCTTGGTGAAAAAATTGGGCATGGTATAAGAGCACTTCCTTGCTCAACTACAGAGCCAGGCAGGGTTATGACTGGCTTACGCCAACTACACCCACTGTGCCCAAAATCAATATCAAATGGGACCTTCTCTCATCACCTTCTAGGTGGAAAACCAGATTTCATTCAGCCTGGGCGTCTTATCTGGAGCCAAAGAAAACTTTTTTTACCTGGAGCTTATTGTATCAGGGTTTACCCCTTGGCCGTAAACTTTCTTATATGGGGGTGCCTGAGCCCCGATACACATTTTATCAAGAACCAGAGTTTTGTACCCATATTTTTTGGAGATGGGTGGGTTCTTTCTTTGCCCCGTTTATGTCCCTACAACTTTCCTGGCATCATGTCCTTCTGGGTGATCCCATTCAGTTTTCTCTCCCGTTGAGGGAAGTGTGGAAAATATTCAGAGTCAACTTTCTATTTCACATTTGGAAATCTAGAAAAAAAATTATTTTCAAGCAAGTTGATCCATCTCAGGATTTTTCATTTGTTGACAAGCTCGAAGTTTTTCATGATGTGTAGTTTCAGATCTATGACCAAGCTAAAAAGGGGGCTATGGAGCTAGACCATTTGCAGACTTTATTGAAATATTGGGTTGAGCCCTTTCTGCTATCAGTAAGGAGACCCCTGATCGTGCACAGTGTCAACCTCCTTGGAGCAGATCCCGTGTCTATGGAGGCCCATTGCAGCAGCCAAATATGTACACCTCCCAGCATTTTGCGCTTGTGATCACTCCGTAATCTACGCCTGTGCCTAATGATGGTTGGGGGGCTTCAGGCAACCGTGGGCATATTTATGGCTGGTCCTGTCCTTCTTCTCCAATTACTCGTGCTTCAGGATGGGGTGAGAAGCGCTTTGATGGGTGGGGGGAACTACCCACTTCAAATGGATAAGGCCCTGTCTGCCACAGGCTCACTTCTTTAAAGACCTTTCTGGCTGTAGAATGTTTCTAGTTTGTTTTTGATGGTCGTGGTGCCCGTATGGTGCAATTTGTTTTTCTTTATCCACTATTATTATAAGTTAATGACATTGAGATTTTTTCTCCACCCACATTTTGCTGTAAAAAACTTTTATTTTTATAATTAAAATAACCTTTCATTTAAAAAAAAAAAAAAAAAACTCGTGTCTATTTACGTGCCTGATTTTTTAACCGTAAAATACTTGGGTAGCGCGGACAATGGAGGGTTTACGTGCCTGGTTTTTTTAACCCTAAAATACTAGAGTAGCGCGGACAATCGAGGGTTTGATATTCGAATTGGGTTCTTTATATTTGCGAAATTAACGGATATGTAATAATTTTTTTTTTTAATTTAAGTAATAATTGGAAGTTATATTTTTAGAGTATATTTATAAGAGTATTTTATAATTTGAACTTAAATTATTAAGATAAAATATGTTGATAATGTTATAAATTTATTATAACAAAAAATATGTTTATTTAATAAAATTATTGATACAACAGCAATGAAAATAATAATAACATTATATGTCTTATCAAATATTTTATGTATAAAAAATTAAAGCTCTTTTACACATACATATATTACACATTTACCTTGCCATGATTTCGTCATTTGAAGAGAATAATAATAATCTCTGTTTACTTGACTGACTAATCTCATAACTTCCTTGTTTTATTGTTGAAAAACAAAGCACGTGATTGACACAATGGTCAACTTTCTATCCTGATAAAATCAGCCATCATTCATTCTCTCTTTAACACCAAGGGGAATAACATGAATTCCGTATTAAAGTACGTAACTGGCACAATGGACAACTTTCTATATTAATAAAATCAGCAATTATTCATTGTCTTTTAACCTGATTTAATAGATAATTTTTTATATTGATAAAATTAGAAAACAGTATGGTTTGGATTTTGTTTTTTTTGGGTGGTTTAAAATCAGTGTAGGGGAGTGTGTGAGAGGGTTGCTCTCTTAAATTCCCTATTAATAAGCATAACTTTTGATTTTATGAAAAAGTTATAGTTGAGAGGAAACTGCTCAAAGCTATACTTGTTTTTAAAAATTTATCACACTAACTAAACAAAAAAATAAAAACTTAGTAATTTAATTAAATTAATATCCACTTGATTAGTGGTTAGTTTTTAATTTTTTTTTAAAGACTTACTTTCAAGTTATAGTGTAAAAAAGAAACCAATAAATTAATTGATAAAACTAAGGCTTGATTCACTGTTTAATTACATTCACTATACCAATTTAATTAGAAGGTCAAAATCCAAAAGTGTTACCCGTTCTTATGTAAAAAAAAAACATGGGCCCCAGGTTGTTATTCTACACGTGCATATTATACAGTCTAGGTGCACAAAACCTGGTCGTTACCCGTCCCCTAGTGTGCATGAATCAAGGCGGCCGGAACATTGAACCCCATGCCATTCACCGATAAATGTTGACTGCGATATTTTAGGAAAACTATACGAAGTGGCCAAATACATCAACGCCGACACTACATCGGACAAACATGATAGCAGTGGATCCAAAAAAAGTGAGAGCAGATAGCAATGGTAATGCTTAGCCTTGCATATTATATAACTCTCAAAGCCTTTCTATCAGAATTTCAGAAAATTTTAAGTTACCGTTTCGATCGTTTGTCTGTTAATTGGTAAAACTAGAACTGTATAGAATGGCAACTTTGGCGCAGGAATCGAATAAGAAGATTGTTATGAAGGAGTGCAGTATGTGCGGTGACGTGGGTTTTGAGGAGCAGCTCTTGAGATGCAAGTGTTGCTTATTCAGATTTCAGCACACGTACATGCTTGCTTTTCTCTTTACCTAAATGTTATCGATCTAAATGTAAAATCCAATTTCAACTTTGATTTCCTGTTGTGAATATGTGAATATTGGTAGTGCAGGTATTGCAGCAGGCTGTATCCAAATGTGGACTTGGATCATTTCTCATGCAATTGGTGCGTTGGCACACAGCTGGAGAAGGTGGATGCGGAAGAGAATGCCAATGATATCAATAATATAAATAACCAGCAAAACATTTGGAGTAATGTTGAAAAGAGGAGTGTGAAGAGAAGAGCAGAAGGTGAAGAAAACGCAGAGGGGTTAAGTGTGGTGAAGAAGATGAGAAAGCACAATCTGCATGTTCACGCTCCTCGTCGCTACAAGCGCCTTTCTGAATTTTTATAAGATATTCAAAACATGGCATTGGGTTGATCTATGTCGGTAGAAGCCGTGATTTTCCGTCTAAGGGAAGGGCATTTTAGCCGACGCTACACAATATATACATGTTTTAGTCAACAAGTATTTCACATTGTATGGTTGGATTTTTTTAATAAGATTTGACCTTTAAACGTCCATACTATTGGATTTGGCCTCTGCGTCGTCTTATAAGTGTTTCACATTGTATGGTTGGATTTTTTAATAATATTTGACCTTTCAACGTGCATACTATTGGCTTTGGTCTCTGCGTCTTCGCAGTGTTTCACATTGTATGGTTGGATTTTTTAATAAGATTTGACTTTTAAACGTGCATGGATTTGGCCTCTGCGTCGTCTTATCAGTGTTTCACATTGTATGGTTAGATTTTTTAATAAGATTTGACCTTTAAACGTGCATACTAATGGATTTGGCCTCTGCGTCTTATCACTATTTGGAGCATAAATGCATTTGACCGTGGGATTCGGTATTACCGGTGGTTAAACTCGTACAATAGTTCTGCATTGCGAGGATTTTATTTTTTATTTATTTTTTTTTTTTTGGCATTTTTAGTATGTAATCATCTTGTATTATGTTACTTAGTTGATAGTATTTGTCAGCCAGTTCTATAAGGTGGTTTTGCTTAGTTATTGATGACATTTTTTAGTTGATGGTGTTGGCACGTGGCTTGTTTATATATTTTTTATTTTTATTTTTTTTGCAAAAATGTATTTTATTTTTTTTGAAAATAATGTTTTTTTATATAAAAAAAATATTATAGATAGATTATCATATAATGATTCTTATAAAAAGATTATTATAAAAATATATATTTTAAAAATATTTGTAAGAAGATCATAGTTAAAAAAAATAAAATTAAAAGATTTGTAAAAAGATCATGGTTAAAAGGATTGTTGCAAAAAAAAAAATTATCATTATTACAAAAAAACTTCTTGATATAATCTATTTGTTGCAACAACTAGAATAGGGACCATTTTGTGGAACTTAATAATGTAGTCAACCACAACTGCACTACAAAAATGACTAATATAATCATTCACCACAACATAAAATACTATGATTACCATAATAACTAGTAGATATTTTGAACTAGCATAGGTAGAAACAAACCATAACAAAATATTTCTTGTTGATAATGACTCCAATAGATGCTTTTGATGATCATAAATGTGTGTTTTATGAGATACCCTTGGATGATCTTGTAGTGATTAGTTGGCATGAAGGATGGATTTGTTGATGGATAATCTTCTCCAACCACTGTAAGATGATGATAAAATTATAAGATATATAAATATCATCGATAAAGGCTAGAATTTTACAAGCACCCTCTCAGTCAAGTAGAAATTTGTTCACAATTATATCAAATTAAATTTCATCATGATCAAAACATGCGACCTTTTTGTAGCATTGCTTATTACTCAAAAATACCCCAAAATCTATTTTTTTGATCGTAACTAAAACTTTAGGACATAACTTTGTGCTTAGGACTTTGGTTTGATCCACTCATGAAGTGTTGAAAAGATCAGAAAGGGAACAACAATTTACATAAGAAATTCTTTCATAGCCAACACCTTTGTGAAAAAATGCCCTGAAGGCCCTTTAAAATGTAAAACAAAATACTTACTCTATATTTTTGTAGCCAAAATGCATCTCTAGTTGTTTTGACACATCAATAGAAGACAAAACATAAAATAACAAGTCATACACCTATAATTTTTATTTAATATGCACTTTGCAACTCATGGAAGGTGAATCACTATATTTTCATATGGGCGACCTTCTAACTCGTAGAAGGTGAACCACCACATTTCTATATAGTTGATCATCTATATTCAATATGGTGGAATTTCAACACACCAATTCTTCTATAAAAAGAGATGCACCCTTGAATATAAAAAGCATGAGTAATAGATGCAATGTTATAGCCTCACATCTCTTCTTAGAGATTGCTTGCATTGTACTTTGTTTTTTGAGCAATAAAATCATTCTATTATTTTTATTATGTGTGTGTGTGTTCTAATTTGTTACACTTTTTTTTTTTATTACACTTTTTCATGATCTTATTTAACTCAAAATTCTAATCTTTAGATCATTTTGCTGGAATATATTACATTATTTGGTACATGCTAATGAACCACCTTGGATACATCTTTATATTAGGAGCGTGTCTTAGATTGGGGTTTGAGTATTTACTTTATGCAATGTAATAAATGCACAAGTATGGTTAGAATGTGCAAAGTACTTGATTTAAATGTTTATGTTATCCATGTGTACATGAGTCCATAGAATAGGAAGATGAAGAGTCATAGGTAGGTGGAAGGTCAAGAGTCATATCTCATTATATATAGGCCTTGTGATAGAAGGTAGATAATATAAGATAGAGGAGTAGTAGATGATATGCTAGATACAATGTAGAGCATGTAAGAAATATGGAGAGTATGAGACCTCCATTTTATATCATTGTAATAATTTTATGAGCCTTCATTAATGGTAGTTTTATGAGTAGTTAAATAAGTTTATTATGAGTTTTGCATGCTTAGTATATTGTAATTATCATATATTTAATATTGCATGCTCATTTTATGTCTTTTGGTTGATTTCTCATTAAGTATCTAGCATCAAAAGCTAATAGTGGTATCAAAGCACAAGGGAGATTGATAAGAGATAGGGAGAGCTACAAGAGATATTGAGAGGAGACAGGAAGATTTCTTTTTTAGAATTTGTAAGTTATTTTTGGCTAGAGTCTTTCCACATGGTTGTAGGAAAACTAGTGAAGTTTATTAATTTTTATATCTGGAGATTTGCATGTATTTGATTGCTACTGTCTAAGTTTTTGTTGCAAAAAATTAGTTCTTAGAATTTGAGAAGCTTCCTACAATGGATAAAGAATAATTTTATCTTTGATTGCCTAAAATTTTATGTGCTTTCCTCATGCAAGGATTCGTTCTTTTCTGCAGAAAAAGTAGATATTGAAGATTAAGGAGACCCAAGAAGGAGGTTCCCATAGAATATTGAAGACTTTAGATTGAAGAAAGAAGAAAGTAGCTTTATTGCATATTGAGAAGGAGGAGACCCAAGAAAGAGGTCCCATTTAAGAACTTCTAGATTTGTAAGATAGAATATTGAATATTGAAGGACTAAGAAAAGTCTTATTGAATATTTGAGAAGTTAAAAAATTTGAAGACCCAAGAGAAGAGGTCTCAAACAAATTTGGAAGGAGAAATAAGAAGAAGGTTAGAGAAGCCCTATTGAGAAATTGAAGAAGTGGTCATTGGAGGAGATTTGAAAAAATCTCAAGGTAGAATATTACAAGGAGTAGCTCCTAAAAATAAGAATTTGGGACAATTATCACCATATAACAACAATCCCAAAAGGAAGAAGGATTTGGCAAGAAGTTTACCAAAATTTGGAAAGGATTTTTGAAGATTTCAAGATATTCAGATTCTTGAGGAAGAGACCATCCAAAGAGGTTATATTTTAAGTGATATATAAGGAGGATAAAGGATATAGAAGAGGCCACAAATTTAAGTTTTGAAGATAACCATAAAGGATTTGAAGGATAATTTATGAAGGAGAATATTGCTGATTTTTACAATAGAAGTTGAAGTCACAGAACAACACATTGAAGGTGACATATAGCTACAATTTGGAGAGGATTTAGGTAGATTTTGAAGTGCCCTTGAATAACCAATTGAAGGAAGGGTTGATATAAAAAGAAGGTAGCAATTTGGAGAATATAGGAGAGATTCTTGGATAGCAATATAAGGAGTAGAAATCAGATTTTGAAAGCAGCAATTTGAAGAGATTTGACCTGCAAATTTGAGCATGATTAAGAGAAGACATTAGAGCTGAATTTTGGAGAAATTTAGGGCAGATTTGTTAGAGCTTTTGACAACAAAGAAAATAAGTATTTAGCAGCATTTGAAGAAGGATAATTGCTACAAATTATAAATATATTTGAACAACATATAAGATAATTTTTAAACAACATTGAAAGCTACAAAATTTATTAGTTTGAGGTAACAATTTTATTTTAAATGGTAAGAGAGGTTTTGAAAGGATCCCATAACATTTTACAGAAATTTTCTAGTTAGGAAAAATGCTCCCAACCATTTGAAACAAAAAGGAAGCACCTTATTCAAAAAAACCAAGAATAAAGACAAAAATATATAGAGAAACCCTCGTAGGGGCAAAAGAGGAAGCTTCAAAGGGATAACGTAGAGCTTGCTCATGTGTTTGGGTAAAAAAATAGATGGATCCATTTTACTATTCATTACATAATAAAAAATTTGCAAGAGGGATTCATTGAAGAAGGTGTAGTAAAATACCTCCATGTATGGCTCACAAAGATATTCTCCATGTTGAGCCACAAGCTCCACGTGTCCCGAACATTCATTTTGTCAAGGTGAAGCCACACATGGAAGTGTATGTTGAAAATAGATCCTGTGAACTTAGAAAATTTCCATGGATTGATGAATCCTCCAATGATTTGTCCTAGAAATGCTATCCAATATTAGGAGGATTCCCATAATATGGAGAATATGTGTCTACCCAAGAAACCTAAATCCTAGGAAAACTCACAAAAGAGATACATGAATGGGATTTCCATCGACCAAGAGGGGTGGACAACTTTCATTCCAAATGGTGAGGTTAGGCAAAGAAACCCCTAGGTTAGCTGGAAAGTCAGCTGTTTGGTTTCCTTCCCTAAATACATGTTTGATAGTGACATTAGGGAAGAGCTCAGAAAAAATTTGCCTTGAATATTAAACTGGAGATGTTCCAGGATATTGATTAGTTGCCTACAATGCTTCTAATAATGTTCATAAAGTTACCTTCGACAATAAGGTTAGGGTAATTTATTTTGGATAAGATAGATGGACCTTGGAAGAGAGCTCGAGCTTCAACAAAATGGTTGGTTTAGATGCTAATATTTTTTGCAAAGGCTAACAATATCTTTCTTGTATGATCTCGAAAGATACATCCGTCTCCAGCCAGTATCGGGTTGCTAAACAACACCATGAAAATTATGCTTGATCCATCCAAAATATGGATAAGACCACTTGATAATCAAGCGATCAACCATAAAATAAGGAGAGGAAAGATTAGAGGAAGGGATCTAAAGGGACTTGGCTAACTGAGCATCATTTGGGGACTCTGACCATCTAGTACCCTGGATAACTATGGAAAGAACATAGTTGGAATCATGGATGGAGTTATTGAAGGCTTTTGAATTTTTTTTCATGCCAAACTTCCCATAGGAAATGGGGGAGACAGAAGGTCCAAAAGGTTTTGAAATGTAAACTTTTAAAGCGATTAGGCCACTATAAATAAATTTCATTCATAGGAAAGGGAGTAACCCAGAAAATACCCATAGAGGAAAATAAGGAACAAAGAAATTTGAGGGAGAAAGGACAGAAGAGAAAAATATGTTGGGTGGATTTGCACTCCTGTTTGTAAAGGTAACAATAGTTAGGAATGGGAAAACCTCGAATCTAGAGATTTGGAATGGAGAGGATTTTATCCTAAACAACAAGCCAAAAGAAGAAATAAACTTTAGGAATTAAATGCTTCTTCCAAATTATATTAGAAGGTAACCATGGCTAACTGATATTTTCATTAAGGAAATAGACAATTTTGACAAAGAAAATCCCATTTTCACTAGGTGCCCATGGGAGCTTATATTCAATGGAACAACTGGGAATAACATAGAGATGTAACATGTTAGAAAAAATAAAATTAGCTTTTGTGTCTTTGTTCATATTACCATGAGGAATGGTTTTCTAGTGCTTCCTACTAGTATCAATGAAGTTGCACACATGTGTACCAAACAACATGTTAGTCATAGGTTTGAGGTAGATCAGATCAAGAATATTTTTAAGAGGGCTATCACCCAACCACTTGTCCTCCAAAAAGTGTATCTTCTGGTTATCACCAAGTTTCCAATGGATTCCTTTGTTGATGATCTCTCTCATACACAAGATGGAATTCCAAGTGGCAAAACCTTTAATAGGTGAAAAATCATCCAAAAAATTTAGTTGATGCCAGAGGTATTTATCCTTAATTATGTCAATCCACAATGACTTTTCATTTTGAAGGATCTACCATCCTTGCTTCGCAATGAAGGCTAGGTTCATTTGTTTGACCTTCTTGAACTTGATACCACAATATTATTTATTTGAGTAGACCTGGTCCCACGCAACCAAATGGAATATTTGTTTTTGTTCTAATCCTAACCATATAAAATTCCTCTAGAGTTGTTCAATCGTGTTATAAAATTCAATCGAAATGTGAAATATAGATAAAAATAAAATAGGGATGCTCTGGAGAGTGGTTTTGACTAAGGTGGATTTTCCTTCCTAACTAAGGAGCCCTCCTTTCCATCCTACCATTTTTTTGTGAATTCTCTCAATGAGAGGAAACCAAAGAGATTTTTTTGCAAAACCAACAAAAAGTGGAAAACCTAGGTAGGTAGCAGGAAGGTCAACAATGGTACAACCAAGGATACTAGCTATACTGGTTTGTCGTCTGGGTGACGTATTGAGAAAATATAGTTTACTTTTTGACCAGTAGTAGACTAAAAGGAAATAAGAATGGACATAATAATTTTGGCTTTGGAAACAAAGGAATGAGTGACCAAAATAGTATCATCCACAAACTATTGGTGGGATATGGGCATGAGAGAGGAGGTAGGTTTAATAACAAAAATTTCTCCTTTGGAACAAGAAGATCATAGAGTTCTCCCTAGGGCTTCTGCCACAATGATAAAAAGAAGAGGGGACAAAGGATCACCTTGTCTCAAATCGTTAGCACTTTGAAAATAACTAGCAACGGAGCCATTGACTAAGATAAAGAAGTTGGATCCTGAGATGCATGCCTTGACTAGGTTGATCCAATAAATATGGAAATCAAATTTGAACAATATAGAGAAGAGGAAACTCCAAGACACTCTATCATAAGATTTTTTCATGTCCAATTTGAGGAAAAGACTAGTTTTATCAATTTTAGAAATAGAATGTATAAGCTCATGGATTGTAATTATGCTATCAGTAATTAGCGTCCCTAGAATAGAAATACCTTGATAGGAATCACTGATTAAAGGTATGATAGGTTTCAATGTCATAGCAATCACTTTGATGAGGATTTTATAAAAAATATTGTACACACTAACTATGCATAAATTAGATAAATATTTGACATTATTGGACTTAGGGATGAGGGCTAAAAAGGTGGAGTTTACATATTTAGGAATGTTCTTAGTTTGATGTGTTTGTTGGATGGTTGAAATGATGTCATATCCCACAATGTCCCAATATTTCTAAAAGAAAAATGGGGGAAAACCATTCAAGCTTGGAGCCTTCCCACCTTGCATTGAAAAAACTACATTACGGATTTCCTTAGTGGAAAATGGTTTAAGAAGATAATTGTTAATGTCCTAGGATACCAACCTTGGAATATTGTTTAGGAGGGTATCTAACATTTGCAATTGCACTATGTACTGGTTCCAAGAAGATCTTCGAAGAAATACTTTACCTCATCTTTGATATCTATAATTTCTAAAATAATGGTCCCATCAACTTTGGCGAGTTCTTTGATCTTGTTAGAGCCCCTATACCTCATTGTGATGGTATGGAAAAATTTAGTATTAGAGTCTCCCTCTTTCAACCAAGTAACTCTGGACTTCTGTTTCCAAAAATATTCTTCACTTTTAATAATATTGTGATATTCAGATAGAAGCTTCCTTTCAGCCTCAAGAATATTTGTGTTCAATTCTCCATTTTGGGCAAGAAGCTCAATATTTGTGATCTGGGATTGGATATTCTATTTTCTAGAAAAATATTGCCAAAAATATCTTTGTTCCACTTCTTGAGTTGTGCTTTCACAAAATAGAGCTTATTGCTAACCTGAGAGGCTAGGGACCTAGAAAAATTGCAAGACCACCAATTTGCAATGAGTGCCTTGAGATCTAGATCTTGAAGACACATAGCCTCAAATATGAAAGGGAATTTGAATGGGGAGACCTGGAATGAATAATCAATGAGAAGAGAGTTGTGATCATAACCTATTTGGGGTAGAGAACAAAGGACAACATATCCAAAGGGGTAGATGTCATTAATGGATATTAGGAATCTATGAAGTCTTATTTGAATAAGTTGGTCACCCTTTCTATGATTGTTGTAGGTAAATTTTAGATCTTTGATTTTGATATCCGTGAGTTCATTCTCATCCACAAATAAAGCAAAATTCTTATTAGAATTAATTGTTATTTCATAGCATCCTTTCTTATCAGTGGGTAATAAGGAAGAATTAAAATATCTAGCCAATATCAAAACCTCAATGGAAAAAACCTCTCTCATATGACTACGATTGTTCCAGAGATGAAATCTCCCAAATGGGGAGTTTGGAGCATAAATATTTGATAAAAACCATCTACAATGATAGTCCTTACTGAAGAACAGGATGTTCATGTAGTTTTATACCATAAATAAGAGTTTTCCTTCAACAAAATTTGTATCCCATAAACATAAAAACCCTCCATTGGTAGGGATTATGAGGAATTCATAGTTTTTCCACATGTATTTGGAAATACGTGAAGCATTTTGGGTATCCAAATTGGATTTTTTCAAGAGGAAAATGGTTGGTTTAAGGCCTTTCCTCATGGACTTAATAAAATATTATTTTTTGTGTCCATTGAGACCTCTCACATTCCATAAGAGGATATTCAGTTGGAGATTCTAGAAGAAGACCTTTTACCTCTTCCTTATGAAGAGGACAATTTGGATCAGGTATCATTTTCAAGTGGATCTAAAAGAAGGTTTTTCTTGGAGGAGAGACTCAAAGTGAGCTGAATTTCCTTGGAAATATCCTCAAAAAGGTCTCTATTTTTGATGAGCTAAGAGGAAGGACAAACTCGTTTCTTCTCTGAATTGACATCGACATGGAGAATTTTCTAGCGAAAGAGGAGCTTGGCGAAAAATATTTTTGGTAAGATTTTTACATGGGGAAGGGTGGAGAAGGCCTATAGGGGAAGGAGGAACCTCAAGAATAGATAGAGAAGAAAAATAATTAGAAATAAAAGCCAAAGGGTATACCTTAAAGGAGGAAGAGATGTCAACTTTAGGAACAACATGGAGAGTCTGAATTGTATCCTCTAAAACCCTTTTAGAAATGTATGGTAAATATTTAACCATATCATTCAAAGCCTCCCATTTTGAAACAACTTTAGTACTAGAAGGTGAGGGCTTGGAGCCCACCAAAGAAGAATATTTAAATCGATTGTGGGAACACTGTTGCTACTAAAACCATTCTCCTAAAGGTTTTTGGTGGAAGTTACCTTAGAAAACTTAGACATATGACACTAAGAGCTGAGGTGAACTCCCTTGAAGCACCTAGAATAGAATATTGGCTTGTTCTCATATTCTATGATCTGAATCTTGGAGATCTCATCTAAAAATATCTTGATAGAAGAAGGAAGAGAGGAATAAAGGTTAGAATTGATGCATATGTGGGCATGGACCATGTGGGTCTTAGATTTGGTAGGTGGATCAAGACCATTGAACTCACCAATATCCTAGGCAATCCCCTATAAAATATCCTCATCCAAAAAATTGACAGGAAAACCTAGAAGGTAAACCTAGATCAGAGCTAGATTGATATTTTGAGTCTCTAGATCAAAATCCACACTCCATTTATTTAGAAAAATCCCTCTTCAACCATATTACCAAGGTCCATATGAAAATATTCTACTTGAATCAATGGGGTTATTAATATGGATGAGAAAACCTCCCTAGGAAAGGTAACTGAAGAACATAGGCTTATACTAAGAGGGGGTGAAAAGTATAAGATCAAATTTTACTTTTATTTCCCAAATAATATTATCCAATATTATAAATGGTAGTATAAATAGTAGTAATTAATGCAATGCACAAATCATCATGTACATGAGAGACACAAATTTAATGTGGTTCACCCAATATGGGTTACATCCACAGATAAAATCTTTCTTCTAAATTTTCTCAACAAATATCTTAGGAATCAATTCCTGATTTCAATATTTATGGACCTTTGTCAAAAGGAGACACCAATACCCTATGCTATGATTTTTGGATTTCTCTCCACAAGTGAACTCTATCCCCTTTGCTTTGGTTCGTGGATCTCTCTCCATAGGAGAACTCTATACCCTTTGCTCTGGTTTGTGGATCTCTCTCCATAGGAGAACTATTGTCCCTTTGCTTTGGTTCATGGATATCTCTCTGAAGGAGAACTTTATCCCCTTTTATCTGGCTCATGGATCTCTCTCCATAGGAGAACACTTTTTCCTTTGCTATGGTTCATGTATCTCTCTCCATAGGAGAATTTTTTTCCCTTTACTTTGGTTGGTGAACTTCTAGAAGACTTTTGTCCCCACTTCTCTGGCTTATGGATATCTCTCCACATGAGACATATGTTCCCACTACACTAGATGATGGACCTCTATCCACTATGGACATTTGTCCTCTCTAATATTATCACCTCCAAAGTTTGCTCTCAACTTTATCTCAAATTTGCACCAAACCCTGTCACAAGTCTAACACAAATATGCTCTAACTTTTATCTCAAATCTACCCCAATCCTTAACACAAAGCTTGAACAATTCAAAAACTAAACCTATTCTCAATTCTATCTTAAATTTGCTCCAATATTTAACACAAATATTGAACAAATCAACAACCAAACTTGTTATCAATTTTATCTCAAATATTCCCCAAGCCTTAACCCAAATCTTGAATAAATCAGAAACCAAACCTATTCTCAACTATTTCTTAAATATGTCTCAATGTTGTTTCAAGTATTCACAAGACTTGCTCAAATATATCTTCAAGTATTCTCAAAATACTTGCTCAAATATGCCTTCAAGAATTCTCAAAAGACTTGCTCAAATTTACCTTCAAGTCTTCTCACAAGACTTGTTCAAATATGCCTTAATGCTACTCACTAAACATGCTAAAATATTTCTAAACCTTGCATACAAACAAAGCTTATATATTTTCGAAAATGCTTTCTTCAAAAATATATATTCTACTCATAATTCATATAGCCTCTGGAACATATAGATAATGATAAGCACTATCAAAATCCTAATATGTTCTTTACATTCACAAGTCTTGCATTCAATCAATCCAATATTTATCTCTTGCAAAATGCCTTTCAAATCAAACCAGAACAATGTCTAACTTGCTTCACAAAATTGATCTATCTTTCTTGCAAATTTACTCTCAAACATCAACCTCAATAATGCACAAATTTCCATCACAATATTGATCTCAAACACTTTCACAATTTATTTCAATATATTTAAATCAATGCTAAAAAGGTTTCACAATGATTCATAAACTTGTCTTCAAACCTAACACAAGTAGTTCACAATCTCTAGAACAAATATCTCAATCTATTTTAACAATGGAAGCACACTTGTTCTCCAAATCTATCTCAAATATTTCCAAAACCATTCAATAATGAAGTACAAGAAGATCTTCAAACTCTAATGTAATTTTTTCAACATTCTCTCAACAATTGATGCACATGTAGGTCTCAAACCCTAACTCAAAAATTATTCAACAATGCTTACCAAATAACCCTTTTATCTCCACCTTATGTTTCAAAATCATTTACTCAAGAAAACATCTCAAATAACGAATGATGTGCAAATACCTCTTAATTTGTTGTCATGGAGATATGTCTTCAAAAACCTGTCTCACAAATAATATCTTTTGCAACTACAAAAAGGATTAGCATAACCTTTTCATATATTGGAAAAACTCTTCTCAAATGTGTGCCAATTTTATTCCAAACCATCACTCTATAACTCTCTTGTTTTTTAAAATAAAATTTTAAATCATGAACCAAGTCCCTCAATATTAATTCCAATAATAAAAACACATTTTACACCTTTTATCTCCCACTTTCATAAAATAATTTTCAAACCACTTAATGACCCATAACATTGATTTACAATATTAAATCAATCATTTACACCTTATCACTCCTACTTTTGCATATATAAAAATAAATTTTAATGACAAAAATATCTTCAAAATATTTGGCAAAAATAAATTATCCTTATACCTCCTATATTCCAAAAAAATTACACCATAGCACACCCCTCAAACTTCATGGAAAGAAAATTTAATCAACCTTAGCACATACCTTTTTAATCAAAAATAATATTGTTGGCATGTAATGGAATCGACCCTCCGACCTCAACCTGCTAACACAGCACGTGACCACATGCGCTAGCTAAGCAGTTGAGACCTAACACACATGCCTCCCCCTTTATTCCCTTGGCATGTTCACCAAACAAGAATTAAATACTTCAAAACTAGTGCGAGTGAGAATCGAACCACGAACCTATACCTTGAAAATGACTTAGCCCAAATCTAGCCACCACTAGGCCACCCTGGTAGATGACATCAAGGGGCAATCAAAATTTACTAATTTTATTCTCTTTCTGTGCTCTAAAATTGATGATGTCCCCTCTATCTCATTCGCTATCACCACTTTGTACGATGCATGAAAATCAAATATCAAGCATGTCTTTTATTTCCAAAGTCTTAGGGTATTTATATTCTTTCCTTGCATGTTTTAGACGTTGAACCTCTTTCAAATTTAAATAAAAATAATTTGAATTATCTTTGGTGCCATGTAACTTTATACTTATGTATTATAATATTTAAAATATATATATTATAATAAACCTTTTGCCTTGGGTATTTTTCCACTAATGAGAAGTTTTGTTTTTTTCTTTGCAATTTAAAATATCCCTTTCCAAATGAAGCCCTTATTACTTTCAAAATATCTTAATAATATTTAAATATTATAATTCAAATATTATAATCCTTTTCTTCAAAATTCTCTTTGCTTGCTTTCACAACCATGGAAAATTCATTTGCATTTATTATTTCAACCTTGAAGACAGATCTCAACCTTTTCACCTTTGACATAAATGACAACCAACGACTTCAAACCTTTTATATCAATGACAACACCATGCTCAAAATTTCCAATAATATTTCCCTTTTTCATTGATGGCAACCCTTTCTAAAAATTTCTTTTCCTACCACTGGATTTCAAATCTGCTCGCCCTGAGGAACTGCTCCCCTTGACTAAATGTTCTTCCCCTTACTCAAATATCTATCCCTTTGACATCAATGGAAAAGGGACTCATTTGGGTATAAATATAATATTCTTAGATCAACACCCTCCCCACATTCTCTCCTTGATGTGATAAATTTTGGGGTGGGATTATCTCTACTCCCAGCATACAATGCTCTTTTTCTTTGCCAACCTTATTTTTCAACATACCCTTTTGATCCTTTTGAGTGTCCCTGTTATTGCTTGTCTCTGGAAGTTCCTGAAACTCTATTCTACACCACTTGGCATTATACCCAATATTATTGCACTTGTAAAACTTAATGTAGTAGTTATTGGAAGGCACAAATGTCTTGAAGTTCTTCCTTATGAAGCCATAATCATTTTCATTATGAACCTTGTAGTGGATTACTTTATGACCAAAGTAATTAAAAGAGTAGCAATACCCTTGGAAGAAATATCCATCTTTGAAAGAGTTGACATTCCTTTTAGTGAGGCCATACTCCTTTCCATAATTCCTGCAATGCATTGCCTTGTGACCAAACCAATTACATGAAAAACAATGTCCTTTGAATAAATATTGTCTTGAAACCTTTGGTATCTTAGTCCTTTCTTTTCCTTCTCAGTGATGATCTTTGTTTCTCGTTTGTGCATTGTTTCCTTTCTTAGTGAAGCTTCTATTCTTCAACTTATCCTCATAAGTATTTATCTCTTCTTCACTTTCTTCCTCTAAAAACTCTTCTTCTTTTGAGCTTGAGCTTGACCCTTCTTCTTGTTTCCCTTGTCCTTCTTCAAAACCAAGTCCTATTTTGATAGATGAATATTTTTGTGCATTGATGATTTTATCCAAAGTCTATGAACGTTTCCAAAACCTGTGTATCTTGTCCTTAGAATCTTTCACTTCCATCCTTAGTGAAACTACCTCATGTTCTAATCTTTCACATTCTAACTATTTTGCCTCTAACTTTTTAATCATGACATATTTAACTCTACTTGCCTTAGCTTTTGTGTTTGTTAGGTCTTATAGAAGCTTTTCCTTTTCTTCCTCATGTTCTTGAACTTCAGCCTTTAGTCTTGAATTATACTTTCTAACATTTTTAATTCTTTGAGAGCAACAATAAGTTCTGCTTCTATATCAACTGTGCCTTCCTCTTCATTTTCTTAATATTTTTCTACTTCTTGGTCTCCAAGAGCATCTTCATACTTTTCAACTTTATATTCAATAGGAGCATCTTATTCCTCTTCTATTGCTAAAAATAGAATCTCTTCTTCTTCACTATCTGAGAGTCTTTCATCACTGTCACTTGAAGCCTTGCTTGCCTTGTTAACATATAAAATATTCTTGTGCATTTGAAATAACTTATTTTCATGCTTGCTTTGACCATACCTATTTTTCTTTTCATGCCCGAATTTTCCTCCTTCCTTTTTCTTATGATCTTATTTCTCTACACTGCTACTACTTCTGAATTTTGGATAATTAGATGCATAGTGACAAAAATTACCACAATTAAAATATTTTCCAGTCTTCATACCTTTGTGCTTTCTTGAGTCCTTCTTGTTTCTTTTTACATAGTTAGTTTCTTCATCATTGCTTCACTCACCACTTGATTTTTATTTCTTATCTTTTGTCATTTTTGAAGCTTTGAAATTTACCTCTCTCTTTGAGTTGGGATACATTACTATTCTCATATCATAAGCTGTGAGAATTCCATGTAACTCATCCATAGTCAACTGATCAATATCTCTCATCTCTTCTATAGATGAAACCTTTCCATCATACCTCATAGGGAGTGATTAATACTTTATGAGCAACACTAGAGTCTTCAATTTCAAATTCAAGTCCTTACATGGTATTAAAAACCTCATCCACATGATGTAAGTATGTAGCAATATCTTTCTCATATTCCAAATTCAAATCTTCAAACCTTTTCTTGTGGTTTTGCAATTTTGACATTTTGACCTTTTTATCTCCTTCATATGTTTACTTCAATTTTTTCCATATCTCTTTTGTTTATTTTTAGTGCATAACTTTCAAAAATTTTGCTTCTTGTAATCCACTTAAGATTCCATTCATAGCCTTGGCATTATTCACATGTAATGCTTACCATATTTATCTATGGGAGGAATAGTTGTAGGTGTGAATCCATCCTCAATTGATTGTTATGTCTCATATCCTCGTGCCATCAAGTAAGTCTTAATTATTATACTCCAGAAAACATAATTGTTCCCATCGAA
This sequence comes from Wollemia nobilis, assembly GCA_028583015.1. NCBI lineage: Eukaryota > Viridiplantae > Streptophyta > Pinopsida > Araucariales > Araucariaceae > Wollemia > Wollemia nobilis. The sequence goes on from JAQPPZ010001063.1 coordinate 13,552,958, forward strand.
TAATGGTGCCTTATTTGATGAGGATCCATTCTGAGATGCCATCTGTGTTCCTGTAATATCTTCCTTCAAGATGTTAGACTTTTCAAAAGTAACCCACTTTGATACCAATTGATGAACACAGACTTATACTGAGAGGGGGGTGAATAGTATAAGATCAACTTTTACTTTTCTTTCACAAACAATATTATCCAATATTATCAATGATAGTATAAATAGTAGTAATCAAAGCAATGCATAAATAATCACACACATGAGATACATAAATTTAATGTTGTTCACCCAATGTGGGTTACATCCACAGAGAAAATATTTTACTAAATTTTCTCAACGAATATCTTGGGAATCACTTCCCTATTACAATGTTTATGGACCTTTTTCCAAAGGATACACCAATCCCCTATGCTCTTATTTGTGTATTTTTCTCCACAGGAGAAATCTATCCCTTTTATATGGTTCATGGATCTCTCTCCACATGGGAACTCTATCCCCTTTGCTTTGGTTCATGTATCTCTATCCATAGGAGAACTCTATACCCTTTGCTCTGGTTCATGGATCTCTCTCCATAGGATAACTCTTTCCCCTTTGCTCTGGTTCATGGATATCTCTCCACAGGAGAACTCTATCCCCTTTGCTCTAGTTCATGGATATCTCTCCATAGGAGAACTCTTTCCCCTTTGCTCTAGTTCATGGATCTCTCTTCACAGGAGAACTCTTTCCCCTTTACTTTGGTTGATGAATTTCTAAAAGAATTTTGTCCCCACTGCTCTGGTTTGTGGATCTCCCTCCACAGGAGACCTATGTTCCTACTGCACTGGCTGATGGTGTGAGAATAACTTGCTCCAAAATGAAATAAATTGATAATTCAACATTAGACTAGACTTGGAATGTCGTAGCCTTATATAAGTTACAAAATAGGAATATTAACCAAATAGCACAAATAACGCTAACAGAGCACGTTAGGAGAGTAATATGCTAACAACTAACTATGTAGTCAAATTGACTATGACTAACCTAGGATATTTAGATAAATATCCAAAAGGTAAACAATAAATAGTAAAAGGTAACTAACCTAGTAGTAAAAGTAAATACTAGTGGTAAAAAGTAACAAGCTACTTTTTACCATGCAGTAAATAAAATCTACCTAATGTAGGGAAAGGGTAAAATATCCAAATGATGGAATATTTACTCTAACATCCCCCTTATTACATTATTTGGGTAATACATACATTTCCTCTAATACAAAAATATTTGGGTAAAGTATCTAACTGCCCCAATACAGTGAAAAGGATGTCGATCTGCTGGTTCTTGCTCTGTCACAGTACTCTGGCTGCTTCTAAGCAAAAAAATGGGTCATTCCTCAATTTTTCTTCACACAAATGAATGTCCTTATAGTAATCACATCATCCAACCGAATTGCATGGGTAACTAGCCGTTGCAATCGCTAGGTGTAGTAGAGTAGATCACTTCATACGAGATTCATTCATTTTACAATATGAGTTTGCAAAAGATAAGGTTGCTAAGGTGTCGGTCGCAGCCGAAAATGCACCCTTATAAGTTCCCCCCTTCTCTTTGCAAAAACATGTATTTAATTTCTGAAAGAAGTGTGACTAAGGTGTCGGTTGCAGTCGAAAATGCACCCTTATAAGTCTTCTTCCCTTTTTACAAAAAATTGTGAAGAAAATAAATGTATATCCCCCCTTAATTACAAAATATGTGCAACTCAAGAGTTTTGTGAAGGATTTTTACAAACATTGCCTCCTAGGCAATTTTACACCATAAAAAGTCTCTTCTTTTTATTACAAGGACTTCAAACATTAAGAGTTTGCTATTTATGAAGCCTAAAAGAGGTACAAATCACCCCTTATTTGTAAGAACTTCAAACAAAAAAACTTATGCTATTCTATGAAGCCTAAAAAAGAGAGAGAGGATAATGGTGCTTTGCCCAATGTGACAAACATGTGTTTTCCCTCTACAATACTATTTTAGCAATGAGCACTCTGTGTGCTTTTTCTAAACCAGAATCAAAATCTGAAGTAGACACTTCACTAGCAATGTTGCCTTTGTTTTGATTTTGTGTTGTGCCTTTGTCTTTCTTGTTTTTCTTGTTTTTGAACCAACACCGATTGGTGTCATGGTTATCTTTCTTACAATATGAGCAAAACTATTTTTGAGATTTCTTTCCCTTACCTTTTGAGGATGATCCTCCCTTGTTATAGTTTTCTTTCTTCTTCTCAACCTTATTGTGTGAATAAAGTGCACTATTAGATGCTTCATCTCTTTGGAGTTGATTAGCTTCCTCAGTTTGAAGCAAATTGACTAACTCCACAAAGGTAAGAGTTCTTTTGGAAACATAAAGAGATGTAATCAAACTTTTGTAGGATTAAAGAAGGGCTCTCAAGATAGCTAAAGTAAAAATGACATCCTCAACTTTGGCCCCTAAAGCATTAAGCTTAGTCTTTAGTTCTGTAGTTCTATAGAGGAAGGTTTCTACTGACTCACCCGACTTCATATGCAGTGTATGAAGTTGGGTTTGAAGGTTGAGAACCGTGGATTGATTCTTTCCTTCAAAAATGGTGGACAAGGAATCCCATGCATCTTTTCCATTCTTTGCCTCACTAATGTGAGGTTGTACCTCATCAGAAGTGGCTAGAAGGATTAACATGAGTAGACGATTGTTATTTTTATCCCATTCTCTTTGATCAACTCCTGTTGTTGTGGGTCGTGGTGTAGTGCCAACAACTAAGTCCCACAAGTCCTCTACAGTCAAAATGGCTTTCATCTTAGTTTTCCAAGCTGTATAGTTATGACCTTTTAGCAATTGATATTCACTCAAGTATTTGTTAATTGTTGCCATGAGGAAGGTCCTACAATGCACTAAGATGATATTTCTTTCACTCTCAAGTGGTATTTAATGGCACCTTCCTGAAGATTCTCTTGAAGAGAGATAATCAGGTGGAGGAAATTAAGCCAAACACATAAGAGTTTGAAAGGTTTAATTCACTCAAACAACTATTTAATGGCACCTACCTTAACACCCTTCAAAAAGGATGAAAAGTTGGAGGAATTTAAGCCAAACAAATAAGAGTGAATTAGGGGTTTTGTTTTGATTTAGGAGAATATATCAAGTTTTTAGAAATGGCTTCTAATTGTGCAATTTGAGTTACACAAATTTGTGAAATTTTGGGGTATGGTGTGTTCTTGATTCTATGACTTATAATTGCAAAAGGAAAATGCAATAATCAAACAAGAAGTCCCACAAAATTATTATCACTTAGGTGTTGGATGCAACCGAGAATGCACCTATTTTGCCAATTTTGAAATGAAGGTGTCGAGTAAAATCGAGAATGCACCTTATTTCCAACTTTTGCAACAAAAATGTGTATTTGTGCAAGAATGATATTTTTATGTCTCCTACTTTGTTTTACAATTTTGCAAAAATAAGTACAAGTGTTGTCTTCCCCCCTTAATTTGCAAAATAAACAAAAAAATGAGCACCCCTTCCAAGACAAGTCGACACACGACCCGCGTTTGAAAGGCTTCCAGAACTAGTCGACACACGACGTAGTTTTTATGGACCCAAGGTCTTCAATTTCTTCTCAACTTTGCAAAAAAAATGTCTTTGATTTTGGCCCCCTTTTATGTTGCAAAATTACAAGGTTTTGAGAAGAGTTTAAGGGTTTTCTAATTTGCAAAAATATAGGTGCTCTTCCTTGTCTTATATCTCCCTTTGTGGAGAAAACAAAAACACTCTTTATATTTTGAATTTGCAAAAAAAAACTTTTTTTTTTCTTTAATTTGCAAAATTTAAATAAAAAGTTAAATCATATAATCTAAATAATAATAAAAAATAAAAGAATGTTTTATATAAAAAAAAAATCAATTTTTTTTTTAAAACATAAATTTATATTTTAATTATTAAAAAAGATACATAATAAAAACTTTAAATTTAAATAATGATCAAATTAAAAAAAATATCTTACCTTTTGTCCCCGTCGGGACTCGAACCCGGGTCTGGTGGGCAGCGGCTTAACTTGGCCGCAGTTGCCAGTCGGGCTAGCTAGCCCGACGGCAATGGAAGGTTGCGACCTTCCATATGAAGGCTATCTAGCCTTCATGCGGGAGAAAAAATGGGATTTAATCCCACATTCATCCCGCAACAACATTTTTGCTGTATAAAGGGCCTAACGTGCCCTTACTCTATTGACTGCCTTTGGGCAGTCAACTTGACCCCGCATTTTTGCTGTGCATGCCACCCAACGAGAATACGTCATGTTAGCTGCAAAGCTAGCTAGATCACCTCATCAGTGCCACGTGTCAGGTCTAGTGACATGTGGCTAGTCCGCCATGTGTCGCGTTTGTCTTCGTTGGGTTGTCGTCCAGTGGCTGTCCGCCACATGTTCGATCTTGGTCTAGTCAGTTCCACGTCATACACGGTCCTATCAGCTGTCCATGTTAGTGCCTCAGGAAATGTGCTCAAGGTCACATCAGAGGTGTCCACGTATCATTTCACAGTTAATCTGCATATTATATCTCGGTTGTCATATTTGGCAGAGGGCACGCCTGCCCTTACTGACCCATCCAAGCCACTGGGGATCGTTTAGGTGTCAGGTCCCCTAACAGAGGTGTCTCCCTATCAGTGATTAGAGTTAGAGTCCTGCGGACCTGAGGGTGCTCCTTCCCATTGGTTGTGTTATCGACTGTAGGAGGTTTCTCTCCGATCTACGACAACCAACCCTTCTCGTGGGTTGGTGGGGCCACATAGTCGGCAGCGGATGTGGGGCGATTTGGCCCTCTCAGGCCGGTCACCAATGAAAAATGTGATCCCTCCAAGCAAATGAAATTCTAAAAAAATGCGATCCCTCCAATCAAATGAAATGCTAAGAAGAACGCGATCAATTCCAAAGAAAATTCCACAAGAAAATTCCTACGATCTCCTTGGGCAATGAAAATGGGTCCTCTCGCCTTCTCCAGTGGAACGAGAGGTCCTCTCGCCTTCTCCACATGGAACGAGGGCTTCCTCTCCCTATCCGTGCTCATAGGAACCAGAGGTGAAAACCTCACGAATGATACCAATGTGAGAATAACTCGCTCCAAAATGAAATAAATTGATAATTCAACATTAGACTAGACTTGGAATGTCGTAGCCTTATATAAGTTACAAAATAGGAATATTAACCAAATAGCACAAATAACGCTAATAGAGCGCGTTAGGAGAGTAATATGCTAACAACTAACTACGTAGTCAAATTGACTACGACTAACCTAGGATATTTAGATAAATATCCAAAAGGTAAATAGTAAATAGTAAAAGGTAACTAACCTAGTAGTAAAAGTAAATACTAGTGGTAAAAAGTAACAAGCTACTTTTTACCATGCAGTAAATAAAATCTACCTAATGTAGGGAAAGGGTAAAATATCCAAATGATGGAATATTTACTCTAATATATGGAACTCTATCCACTAGAGACCTCTTTTATCTCTACTCTTATCACCTCCAAATTCTACTCTCAAATATATCTCAAATCTAAACCAACACCTATAACAAGTCCTACACAAATCTGCTCTAACTTCTACCTTAAATATACCCTAAGCCTTAACACAAAGCTTGAAAAAATAAACCACCAAACTTGTTCTCAATTTTGTCTTAAGTCCTCCCCAAGTCTTAACACAAAGCTTGAACAAATTAGCAACCAAACCTATTCTCAATTCTATCTCAAATTTACCCCAAGCCTTAACACAAAGCTTGATCAAATCAGCAACCAAACCTCTTCTCAACTCTGTCTCAAATCTATCTCAATGTTGTTTCAAGTCTTCACAAGACTTTCTCAAATCTACCTTCAATTCTTCTCAAAATACTTACTCAAATCTTATTTCAATACTTCTCAAAAGACTTACTCAAATCTGCCTTAAAGAATTCTCAAAAGACTTGCTCAAATCTACCTTAATGCTACTTTCTAAACCTGCTCAAATATTTCCATACCTTGCATACAACCAAAGATTATATCTTTTTTAGAAATGCTTTATTCAAATAGATATATTCTACTCAAAATTTGTATAACCTCTGGAACATATAGATAATGATAAGCACTATCAAAATCCCAATATGTTATTCACATTCACAATTATTGCATTCAACCAATCCAATTTTTATCTGTTGCAAAACCCCTTTCATATAAAAGCAAAAAAATGTATAACTTGCTTCACAAAAATGATCTATCTTTCTTGCAAATTTGCTCTCAAAAATCAACCTCAATAATGCATAAATTTCCCTCACAAGATTGATCTCAAACACTTTCACAATTGCTTTCAATATATTTCAACCAATGCTCAAAATGTTTCACAATGATTCACAAACTTTTATTCAAACCTAACTCTAGCACAAATGTCTCAATCTCTTTTAACAATGGAAGCATACTTGTTCTCAAACTCTATCCCAAATATTTCCAAAACCATTCAATAATGAAGTACAAAAATATCTGGAAACTCTAATGTAATTGTTTCAATTTTCTTTCAATAATTGATGCACATGTAGGTCTCAAACACTAACTCAAATATTTTCAACAATGCTTACCAAACAACCCTTTTATCTCCACCTTATGTTTCAGAAACTTTTACTCTATAAAACATCATAAATAAGGAATGATGTTCCCATACCTCTTAATTTTCTCTTATGGAGATATGTCTTCAAAAACCTATCTCACAAATAATATCTTTTGCAACTACAAAAAGGATTAGCATAACCTTTTCATATATTGGAAAAACCCTTCTCAAAATGTGTGCACAATTTTATTCCAAACCACTGCTCTATAACTCTCTTGGTTTTTCAAAATAAAACTTTAAATCATAAACCAAGTCCCTCAATATTAATGCCAATAATAAAAACACATTTTACACCTTTTATCTCCCACTTTCATAAAATAATTTCTAAACCACTTAATGACCCATAACACTGATTTACAATATTAAATCAATCATTTACACCTTATCACTCCTACTTTTGCATATATAAAATTAAATTTTAATGAGAACAATATCTTTAAAATATATGGCAAAAATAAATTATCCTTATACCTCCTATATGCCAAAAACGTTACACCATAGCACACCCCTCAAACTTCATGCAAGGTAAATTTAATCAACCTTAGCACATTCCTTTTTAATCAAAAATAATATTGCTGGCACAGATGGGAATCGACCCCCTGACCTCAACATCCTAATGCAGCACGTGACCACTTGCACTAGCCAAGCGGTTGAGACCTAATGCATAGGCCTCCCCCTATATTCCCTTGCACGTTTACTGAACAAAAATTAAATACTTCAAAACTGGTGCTAGGGAGAATCGAACCTTGAACCTGTACCTTGAAAATGACTTTGTCTAAATTTAACCACTGCTAGGCCACCCTAGTGGATGATGTTAAATAGCAAGTGAAATTTACTTATTTTTTCTCCTTTTGCACTCCGAAATTGATGTTGTCCCCTCTATCTCATTCGTTGTCACCACTTTGTACGATGCACAAAAATCGAATATCAAGCATGTCGTTTATTTCCAAAGTCTTAGGGTATTTATGTTCTTTCCTTACATGTTTTAGATGTTGGCCCTCTTTCAAATTTAAACAAAAATAATTTGAGTTATCTTTGGTGCCATGTAACTTTATACTTAGGTATTATAATATTTAAAAAATATATATTATAGTAAACCTTTTGCCTTGGTTCTTTTTCCACCAATGAGAAGTTTTTTTTTTTCTTTGCAATTTAAAATATCCCTTTAAAAATGAAGCCCTTGTTACTTTCAAAATCTCTTAATAATATTTAAATATTATAATTTAAATATTATAATCCTTTTCTTAAAAATTATCTTTGCTTGCTTTCACAACCATGGAAAATTCTTTTGCATTTATTATTTCAACCTTGAAGACAAAACTCAACATTTTCACCTTTGACATCAATGACAACACTATACTCAAAATTTCTAACAATATTTCCCTTTGTCATTGATGTCAAACCTTTCTAAAAATTCCTTTTCCTACCACTGGATTGCAAATCTGCTCCCTCTGAGGAACTACTCCCCCTAACTGAATGCTCTCCCCCTTAATAAAATCTATCCCCCTTTGACATCAATGGCAAAGGGAGTCCTTTGGGGCTAAATATAAGAATATTAGCTCAGCCCCCTCGCACCTTCTCTCCTTGAGGTAATTAATTTTGGGGTGGGAGTATCTCTACTCCCATCATACAATGCTCTTTTTCTTTGCCAACCTTCTTTTTCAACATACCCTTTTGATCCTTTTGAATATCCCTATTCTTGCTTGTCTTTGTAAGTTCTAGAAACTCTATTCTACACCACTTGGCCTTATGCCCAAGATTTTTGCACTTGTAACGCTTAATGTTGTAGTTCCTGGAAGGTGCAAATGTCTTGAAGTTCATCCTGGTGAATCCATAATCATTTCTGTTATGAACCTTGTAGTGTATTGCTTTATGACCAAAGTGATTACAAGAGTTGCAATACCCTTGGAATAAATATCCATCTTTGAAAGAGTTGACATTCCTTTTAGTGAGGCCATACTCCTTTCCATGAGTCCTACAATGCATAGCCTTGTGACCAAACCAACTACAAGAAAAATAACATCCTTTGAGGAAATCTTATCTTGAAATATTTGGTATCTTAATCCTTTCTTTTCCTTCTATGTGATGATCCATGTTTCTTTTTTGTGCATTGTTTCATTTCTTAGTGAAGCTTCTATTATTTAACTTATCCTCATAAGTCTTTATCTCTTATTTACGTTCTTCCTCTGAAACTTCTTCTTCTTTTGAACTTGAGCTTGACCCTTATTCTTTTTTCCCTTGTCCTTCTTCAAAACCAAGTCTTGTTTTGATAGATGAAGATATTTGTGCATTTATAATTTTATCCAAATTATTTGAACTTTTCCCAAACCTATGTAGCTTATCCTTAGAATATTTCACTTCCACCCTTAGTGAAACTACCCCATGTTCTAATCTTTCACATTCTAACTCTTTTATCTCTAAATTTTCAATCTTGACCTTTTTAACTCTCCTTGCCTTAGATTTTGAGTTTGTTAGGTCTTGTAGAAGCTCTTCCTTTTATTCCTCATGTTCTTGAAATTGAGCCATTAGTCTTGAATTCTACTTTATAACCTTTTTCAATTATTTGAGAGCAACAATAAGTTCTAATTCTAGATCAAATGTGCCTTCCTCTTCATTTTTTGAATATCTTTTCTACTTCTTGGTCTCCAAGATCATATTCATACTTTTCAACTTTATCTTCAATAGGAGCATTTTCTTCCTCTTCTATTGCTAAAAATATAATATCTTCTTATTCACTATCTGAGAGGCTTTCATCATTATCACTTGAAGCTTTGCATGCCTTGTTAACATATAAACTCTTCTTGTGACTTTGAAAGAACTTCTTTTCATGCTTTCTTTGACCATATCTATTTTTATTTTCATACCTGGATTTTCCTCCTTCCTTTTTCTTATGATCTTGTTTCTCTTCATTGCTACTGCTTCTGGATTCTATATAATTAGATGCATAGTGACAAAAATTACCACAATTAAAATATTTCCCAGTATTCATAACTTTTTGTTTTCTTGAGTCCTTCTTGTTTCTTTTCACATAGTCAGTTTCTTCATCACTGCTTGACTCACCACTTGATTCTGGTTTCTTATATTTTGTTGTCTTTGAAGATTTCAAATTTACCTCTCTTTGAGTTGGTATCCTTTACTATTCTTATCTCCTAAGTTGTGAGAATTCCATGTAACTCATCCACAATCAACTGATCAATATCTCTCATCTCTTCTATAGATGAAACCTTTCCATCATACCTCATAGAGAGTGATATTAATACTTTATGAGCAACACTGGAGTCTTCAATTTTAGATCCAAGTCCTTGCATGGTATTAACAACTTCATACACATGATGTAAGTATGTAGCAATATCTTCCTCATATTCCATATTCAAATATTCAAACCTTTTCTTGTGGTTTTGTAATCCACTTAATATTCCATTCATAGCCTTGGCATTATTCACAAGTAATAGCTTACCATATTTATCTATGGGAGGAATAGTTGTAGGTGTGAATCCATTCTCAACTAATTTCTATGTCTCATATCTTATACCATCAAGTAAGTCTTCATTATTATACTCCAGAAAGCATAATTGTTCCCATCAAACAATGGTGTCTTATTTTATGAGGATCCATTCTAAGATGCCATCTATGTTCTTGTAATATCCGTTGGTCCGGATTTCATGCACACCCCGGGAAAGGATGAAGCAAGGAAAGCTCCGGAGACACCCACGGGACGGATCCCACTCATCTTTAGGATCTAGCTGGTTATCCAAGGTGCGAGTTACAGAGTTGGGTCGAATGGCAATTCACTCTTTTCCACTTCTGGAATAGATTTCAATATGGACTGCTCTGTTACCTTACAGGGGGTTCTTGAACTTGTTCAGTAGTTGCAAAAGTTGTTGACAATCAGATTTAACTTGAATTCTAGATCTAGCTCTCATGGGTCAGCAGATTTAAATAAAAGACAAACAAAGAAAATAAAAATGGATCATTCACGGTAAGCAAAGAGAGGGTAGGGTAGGAAAGAAAGAGAAGTTTATCAAACATTAAACTGTAAAACCCCAAACTATCAATCTTATCTATGCTACTAGCTTCACAACAGAACAAATCAAAGAAGAAAGTGTCCAGTCAGTCTAAGATCACTTTCAACTAAGAGCACAAGGCAGAGTGAAACAGATCTAGCAAAAAATTATAAATCCAAGGGCAGCTGGTTAAAATTGGTATCTTTCACCGGCAGCCTAGCTCGCACAGTGAAGACAGAGCAATTAGAACAAACTTACACCTGAAATCTGTAATTTCCCCTAGCAGACAAAAGAACAACTGAAGCCTAACAACATATTTAAACTTGATAACTCAGATTTACAGCATATATCTAACAAACTTTAAATGGAACGGATAACAAAAGAAGATACACTTATCACACTCTGCAAAAGATTAGGCTCCTGGCCATGCTATCACAGAAAAGCTAAAGCACATCAACTCCAAGTCCGGAAACAAAGGATTTCACAAAATTTGCAAGAAATTGCTTATAAGCCTTTTATTTCTAAGTCTCCGCCTCCTGCGATTACATTTAGAATCTGTATTTATAGACTCAGGACAGACCCTGATCTTTTCAAAATATCTTCTTCAAACCCTAAATCTTATCGCACTTAAACCCTAGGACCCGGGTTTTACAATAAAAATCCATTTAAAATCAAAGTCCGGATAGAACTTAACCCTTCGGAAAATCTGTGCAGTCAGCTGCCATAAATGGAGAAGATAAAATCAAATGCAACTTGCATTCATCCGCAACTGCAAATAAATGCCTCCATTAATTCTGCTGGTGAGCCGGATGAGTCACCACTTCTCTCAGATCTGATCTCCGCAAATCCATCCCGAAGTTGAAATGGTCTTCATGCTATCAATTCTGCAATAAATTTGTCATTGAATGCTCTACCGGCTTCTTCTCTTCTAGCATGGCGGTCCTTGACTAAATCCGCACTTTAACTTTGCCTTTATGGTCTTTCCCGGTTGTCCCGCAAGTGCCAGGTGGAATCCTGCATGAAAGACAAAAGATTATATTAGCACTTTAATAAACATTAAATCCAAGCTTAAAACATTAAAAACAGATTAAAAACCGCAAAATAAGCTTGCATGTCGGCCTCTGCATGTCTGCCTCACGCTTTGACACGTGTCGCTACCCCAGGATGCCTTCTGTTTCCCGTCGGAATGCACTTTCAGGTCAACTTATGACTTTCTCTCTCCTGCCGCGATTCTACGACATGTCGCGATTTCGCGACATGTCGCAAAATCGCGACCCTGACAGCGCATCGGCAACTTCTTCCCTCGTCGGCCGCAAAAACGCGACATGTCGCGAAATCGCGACCTTCCTGGCCTCCGTACACCTTCTTGATTTTCAGCCGCGATACTAGAACACGTCGCGATATCGCGACAGTTCCCTTACCTGCATGCGTTGACCGCGTTGACCGCGATTTTGGAACATGTTTGCGACTTAGCCAATTTTTCATTCTGCAGCCCACTTTCTCTCTCCTACCATGAAAATGCGACATGTCACGATTTCGTGACATGTCGCAAAATCGCGCCCTTCCGTACAGATTGCTTCTCTCTCCAAAAAACTATCGCGAATTCGCGACATGTCGCGAAATCGTGACCTTTCTGGCACTTAGCCGATTTTCATGCATTTTCTCTCTCCTACGCAATGCGACATGTCGCGATTTCGCGACATTCAAATGACCTCCTACGCTTTCTTTCTCTCTCCTCCGATTTCTTGACTTCCAAAATGAAACGTCGCGATATCGCGACATTTCCAAAAATGGAAGTGTCGCGATATCGCGACACTACCAAAAATGGAAAGTTTGATTTTTCATGAATTTATGCAACTGTTTTCTGGATTTTCTCGATACCGGTGCAAGATTTTGCTTGTGCATGAATGATTCTAGCATGTAAAAAGTGAATTCTTGGATAACACAGCTAGAATGCAAGAAAAAGCACAACTTTAAAAAGGAGGCAAGCAAATTTGGATTTAAAACCTGAAAAGATCAAGAGGGTCCCTGCTGCAAAATGGAATTTCAAAGTTTTCAAGAGGATGGAATCTCATTTTTCAGTGGGGGTGTGTTGCTTCTCAACAAATGGCGATATCTGCGGGTAAAATAGTAGCACTATTTTAGAACCCAAGACTATGGTTTCAAAACAAAAAGACCATGCATCATGCCTTGCCACAGACATTCTTCACAATAAATTGACTGTTAGCTGGATTACTTCAAGGAAGATTTCTGATGTGCAATTTCAAAGGGTATAAAACTTTCTTCAAGGATGATTGAATTGAATGATAAACTTGGATTAATCAACTTTTCTAGATTGTAAAAGGGGAAACCGAGTAGAGCTCTGTTTACTAGTTTAGCCTTTTACAGCCTAGACAGAGTTACCCTTTAGATTTACACGACCCAAATTTACAACTGTAGGGCAGAATCTAATATTGGCTGCCTCTTTTAATTATTCAACTCTTTTTTCTCTTTTTTTTTTTTCTTATCTCTCTCTCTCTTTTGAAATATATCACTATCTGGAAGACCTTAGAGAAATTACAATTTTCTTTTACCATTTGATCAATCTGAAACTGTTTCGATCTAGGCATTGATAGCCTCTCGTGGATACCCAAATAATTACATGACATAGTCCCCTCTCATAACCAGACTTTTCTTGGATTCCCGGGAGTTCCTCCAACAAAACAGCATAGCAGTTTTTCTATCATTAAAACAACTGTGGCAAGTAAGACACAAGATCCAATCATCTCTCTACCTTTGTCCTGAATAACAAAATAATTCTACTGTTCAGAGTAAGCAGACTATCTCAATTAGAATGGTGAGGATGGATGAAGACCATGAACATCTGGATTGAAACGGATTTATCGACTTAGGAATAAAACAATTTTCAGCAAGCTGACTTTTCATTGATTGCTCAGGCAGAGGTTAAAGGACAAAATTTTTAGAAGCCAAAGGACTTTGTACAGGCTTCCAAGGACAGGCACAGGCTTTAAAGCAAAACAGAATAAAAACTACGTAGACTGCAAATAAAATAAACTAAACACTGAAAACTGCATAGCTGTACAGACAAAGGAATAAAACAAACTGCAAGGCTATTTACAAAGGATGCAAAGCACAGCTGTACAGGCAGCAAAATTAAGCTAAAACAAAAGCAAAGCAATTAAAACTGCCGAACTGCAGCAAAGCTAAACTGCAACAGCACTGAAATAAACTAAAGCAACTGAAATAAATTAAACGCAACTGAAAAGAAAGCAAAGAAAAATAACTGCAAGGAAGAAAAGACTGTACAGACTAAAATAAAAGCAAGCTAAAATAAAAAGACAAAGAAAGGAAATAAAAAGCACTGACAAAAGAAATAAACTGCACAAGCTAAAACTGAAAAACAATTAAAGAAAACTGAAAAACTGCAACTGTACAGACATTTAAAAATAAAACTGCACTGACAAAGAAATAAAACTAAAACAAAAGACTTACTTACAATGCATACATATGTTACAACTTCCCTTCATACTCAAAAAATGCAGCAGTTGGGAAAGCAGAGAAATGGTGCCTTAAAAAAATTTGACCATGCAAGTAATTTAAAAAAATTACCTTTCAGGTCCTGTTGACGAAATGCACTCCAGATTGTGCTTCAAAAATTTGCTATCTGGGAAAGACTTGTGTTTACTGTCTTCCCTGTCCCATTTGAAAAACAAATCTGCAACTCCTTCAAATTAAACAAATCATATAATAACAAATCATATGATAACATGTTTATGCTTCTAATTGAAGGGTTTGCAGAGTTCTTTCAAAAGGACTGAATGTAAAAAAACCCCCAGGATCAAATACCTTAAAATCTTGACAGACCCAGACCACCACATCTTCAAAATTATGTGACAACCGAAAGAAATCATGTTTTATCTGTATGCCCTGGTTCTTAACAACTTGAACATTTTGTGGTTGCTGCATTGCTTCAATATCCAGGACTTCAATTTTTATCCCTCTAGAAGAATGCTTACAATTTTCCTTTTCACCGAGCCTTGCTTAGATTTAACCTCATCAATGTGTAATACCCAAACATCATGGTTGTGATGGTTTAGAGTTAGTAACTTGTTCTCACCTTCTCGGTTGCCAAATTATAAACTCCAATATCTGCATCAACACAGTTTATAGCCTTCTCTTTGACATTATGTTCAGAAGTTGCAGGCTTATGTTGAGACAGTTCATCAATTCCAAGTTGGCTGACCACATTCATATTTACTATCTTTTCCTCCTTTTCTTGAAATCCAACAGGTGGTCCAGAGTAAGCCTCAATCAAGTTAACCTTTTGTTCAACAATCTGAGGCAGTTCATAGAGGGTGATGTCAGCTTTAAGTTCCCTCATATCCTCAATGATGTTATCCTCCTCAGTTACTTCTGCATAGTGATATTGAATCTCACTTTCATCATCCTCTGATGAGGAAGGATCATTATTAAGTTCTGGACTCTGACATCTCAAGTCATAACTGTCCATTTTGAACTGTTGAAAATCTTGCATTTCATCCACAGGAGTCTGTACAAGACTTTCTGTCTCTTCAAGAAAAGTGAAAGAATCTGAAACCCTGGTTGTACTATTTTTGGGTGAACTAGAAATATCAATATTTCTTTGATCTCTAGGAAAATTTAACTCACCAGGAAAAACTTCAGATTTGGGTGGTGCCAGATCACAATTGTTCACTTCAAGCACTTCCACTTTGAACTTGTCGAACTCTTCTCTGTATTTTGCACATGCTGAGTGGATGTCACAGTTAACGGAGTCTCCTTGGGTAGAGCATGACATGTTGGCACTAACTCATGATGTGGAATGGGGTCTGGAACAGGCATGTTCTGTGTAACATAGGATATCAAAGGACTGCTCAGAATTTGAGGCCCTAACTGTCTTTCAAGAATTAAGGCTTCTTTATAAGCCCCTGCCAGGGTTGTAATATTGATGTCTCTCTTGAGGAAAATAGAGGTCACTGAATCCAATGCATTCTTGTAGATTTCTAAGGCCAGATTTGCATTTGGGATGTAATGGCCAGTCATTCTACCGTAAGCTCTTTGGAACCTCATATTGAAAGACCTGACAGTTTCTCCCGACTCTTTCTTGATGCTGGAAAATTGCTGATATAAAATGCTGGGATCTATCACTTCACCGAACTGTGATATAAAAGCTTTCTCTAGATCATCCCAGCTAGTAATGGAATTGCTGGTGAGGTTTAAAAACCAGTCATAAGCTCCCTCCTGGAGAGTGAACGGGAACAATCTGCAGGCAACATCTTCATGCTGTATATTCAACAATTTTAAAGCATTTTTAAAAGCTAGCAGATGTTCTTCTGCAGTTCTTGTCCCATCATGTTTATACCTGGGGAGATATCTTTCCGGATTTATGGGCAGGTCATGGGCTATACCCGGATATTCAAAGCGGTGGGGCCCAACCAATTTGCCATTATTACTTGGTCGACGGTGATGTTCGATTTGTAATTGGATAAGCGCAAGTGATGATAGAACTGTTCTTAACAAACCACTGAACTTAAGGCCTTCTCTGGCAATTTTAAAAACTGTACTGACAACTTTCAAAAACTGTACTGACAATTTAAAAACTGCACTGACAATTTAGAAAACTGTACTGACAATTTACAAAATTGTCCGGAGTTCACTGTGGGTCCTTCAAATGTTGCTGTTATGCCCTTACAATACTTGAACTGAGTTCCAGCCCTCCTTCTAGCGCCAATTAGGTTGTTGGTCCGGCTTTCATGCACACCCCGGGAAAGGATGAAGCAAGGAAGCTCCGGAGACACCCACGGGACGGATCCCACTCATCTTTAGGATCTAGCTGGTTATCCAAGGTGCGAGTTACAGAGTTGGGTCGAATGGCAATTCACTCTTTTCCACTTCTGGAATAGATTTCAATATGGACTGCTCTGTTACCTTATAGGGGGTTCTTGAACTTGTTCAGTAGTTGCAAAAGTTGTTGACAATCAGATTTAACTTGAATTCTTGATCTAGCTCTCATGGGTCAGCAGATTTAAATAAAAGACAAACAAAGAAAATAAAAATGGATCATTCACGGTAAGCAAAGAGAGGGTAGGGTAGGGCAGAAAGAGAAGTTTATCAAACATTAAACTGTAAAACCCCAAACTATCAATCTTATCTATGCTACTAGCTTCACAACAGAACAAATCAAAGAAGAAAGTGTCCAGTCAGTCTAAGATCACTTTCAACTAAGAGCACAAGGCGAGTGGAACAGATCTAGAAAAAAATTATAAATCCAAGGGCAGCTGGTTAAAACTGGTATCTTTCACCGACAGCCTAGCTCGCACAGTGAAGACAGAGCAATTAGAACAAACTTAACCTCAAATCTGTAATTTCCCCTAGCAGACAAAAGAACAACTGAAGCCTAACAACATATTTAAACTTGATAACTCAGATTTACAACATATATCTAACAAACTTTAAATGGAACGGATAACAAAAGAAGATACACTTATCACACTCTGCAAAAGATTAGGCTCCTGGCCATGCTATCACAGAAAAGCTAAAGCACATCAACTCCAAGTCCGGAAACAAAGGATTTCACAAAATTTGCAAGAAATTGCTTATAAGCCTTTTATTTCTAAGTCTCCGCCTCCCGCGATTACATTTAGAATCTGTATTTATAGACTCAGGACAGACCCTGATCTTTTCAAAATATCTTCTTCAAACCCTAAATCTTATCGCACTTAAACCCTAGGACCCGGGTTTTACAATAAAAATCCATTTAAAATCAAAGTCCAGATAGAACTTAACCCTTCGGCAAATGCGTGCGATCAGCTGCCATAAATGGAGAAGATAAAATCTAATGCAACTTGCATTCATCCGTAGATGCAAATAAATGCCTCCATTAATTCTCGCTGGTGAGCCGGATGAGTCACCACTTCTCCATCGAATCTGATCTCCGTAAATCCATCTCTGAGTTGAAATGGTCTTCATGCTATCAATTCTGCAATAAATTTGTCATTGAATGCTCTCACCGGCAGCTTCTCTTCTAGCATGGCGGTCCTTGACTAAATCCGCACTTTAACTTTGCCTTTATGGTCTTTCCCGGTTGTCCCGCAAGTGCCAGGTGGAATCCCTGCATGAAAGACAAAAGATTATATTAGCACTTTAATAAACATTAAATCCAAGCTTAAAACATTAAAAATAGATTAAAATCCGCAAAATAAGCTTGCATGTCGGCCTCTGCATGTCTCACTCACGCTTTGACACGTGTCGCTACCCCAGGATGCCTTCTGTTTCCCGTCGGAATGCACTTTCAGGTCAACTTATGACTTTCTCTCTCCTATCGCGATTCTGCGACATGTCGCGATTTCGCGACATGTCACGAAATCGCGACCACTAGCGCATCGGCAACTTCTTCCCTCGTCGGCCGCGAAAACGTGACATGTCGCTTTCGACATGTCGAAATCGTGACCTTCCCGGCCTCCGTACCCTTCCCGATTTTCAGCCGCGAAACTAGAACATGTCGCGATATCGCGACAGTTCCGTACTTGCATGCGTTGACCGCGTTGACCATGATTTTGGAACATGTTTGCGACTTAGCCGATTTTTCATTCTGCAACCCACTTTCTCTCTCCTACCGCGAAAATGCGACATGTCGCGATTTCGTGACATGTCGCAAAATCGTGCCCTTCCGTACGATCTTGCTTTCTCTCTCCAAAAATCGCGATTTCCGACATTTCCAAATCGCGACCTTCTGCACTTAGCCGATTTTCATGCATTTTCTCTCTCCGTTAAAATGCGACATGTCACAATTCGACATTTCCAAATTCTCGCTTTCTTTCTCTCTCCTCCGGACAATAGCGATTTTGCGACACTTTCCAAAAATGGAAATGTCGCGATATCGCGACATTTCGAAAATGGAAGTGTCGCGATATCGCGACACTACCAAAAATGGAAAGTTTGATTTTTCATGAATTTATGCAATCTGTTTTCTGGATTTTCTCGATACCGGTGCAAGATTTTGTTTGTGCATGAATGATTCTAGCATGTAAAAAGTGAATTCTTGGATAACAAAGCTGGAATGCAAGAAAAAGCACAACTTTAAAAAGGAGGCAAGCAAATTTGGATTTAAAACCTGAAAAGATCAAGAGGGTCCCTGCTGCAAAATGGAATTTCAAAGTTTTCAAGAGGATGGAATCTCATTTTTCAGTGGGGGTGTGTTGCTTCTCAACAAATGGCGATATCTGCGGGTAAAATAGTAGCACTATTTTAGAACCCAAGACTCTGGTTTCAAAACAAAAAGACCATGCATCATGCCTTGCCACAGACATTCTTCACAATAAATTGACTTGTTAGTTGGATTACTTCAAGGAAGATTTCGATGTGCAATTTCAAAGGGTATAAAACTTTCTTCAAGGATGACTGAATTGAATGATAAACTTGGATTAATCAACTTTTCTAGATTGTAAAAGGGGAAACCGAGTAGAGCTCTGTTTACTAGTTTAGCCTTTTACAGCCTAGACAGAGTTACCCTTTAGATTTACACGACCCAAATTTACAACTGCAGGGCAGAATCTAATATTGGCTGCCTCTTTTAATTATTCAACTCTTTTTCTCTTTTTTTTTTTTTTTTTTTTTTTTTTATCTCTCTCTTTTGAAATATATCACTATCTGGAAGACCTTAGAGAAATTACAATTTTCTTTTACCATTTGATCAATCTGGAACTGTTTCAGTCTAGGCATTGATAGCCTCCTGTGGATACCCAAATAATTGCATGAACCATAGTCCCCTCTCATAACCAGACTTTTCTTGGATTCCCCGGGAGTTCCTCCAACAAAACAACATAGCATTTTTTTTATTATTAAAACAACTGTGGCAAGTAAGACACAAGATCCAATCATCTCTCTACCTTTGTCTTGAATAACAAAATAGTTCTACGGTTCGAGTAAGCGAGACTATCTCAATTAGAATGGTGAAGGGCATGGGTGAAGACCATGGAGCACTGGATTGAAGGATTTATCGACTTAGGAATAAAACAATTTTCAGCAAGCTGACTTTTCATTGATTGCTCAGGCAAAGGTTAAAGGACAAAAATTTTAGAAGCCAAAGGACTTTGTACAGGCTTCCAAGGACAGGCACAGGCTTCTAAAGCAAAACAGAATCAAAACTGCACAGACTACAAATAAAATAAACTAAACACTGAAAACTGCACAGCTGTACAGACAAAGGAATAAAACAAACTGCAAGGCTATTTACAAAGGATGCAAAGCACAGCTGTACAGGCAGCAAAATTAAGCTAAAAAAAGCAAAGCAATTAAAACTGCCGAACTGCAGCAAAGCTAAACTGCAACAGCACTGAAATAAACTAAAGCAACTGAAATAAATTAAACTGCAACTGTACAGACAGCAAAGAAAAAGAACTGCAAGGAAGAAAAGACTGTACAGACTAAAATAAAAGCAAGCTAAAATAAAAAGACAAAGAAAGGAAATAAAAAGCACTGACAAAAGAAATAAACTGCACAAGCTAAAACTGAAAAACAATTAAAGAAAACTGAAAAACTGCAACTGTACAGACATTTAAAAAAAAAACTGCACTGACAAAGAAATAAAACTGAAAACTAAAGACTTACTTACAATGTATACATATGTTACAACTTCCCTTCATACTCAAAAAATGCAGCAGTTGGGAAAGCAGAGAAATGGTGCCTTAAAAAAATTTGACCATGTGCAAGTAATTTAAAAAAATTACCTTTCAGGTCCTGTTGACGAAATGCACTCCAGACTGTGCTTCAAAAATTTGCTATCTGGGAAAGACTTGGGTTTACTGTCTTCCCTGTCCCATTTGAAAAACAAATCTGCAACTCCTTCAAATTAAACAAATCATATAATAACAAATCATATGATAACATGTTCATGCTTCTAATTGAAGGGTTTGCAGAGTTCTTTCAAAAGGACTGAATGTAAAAAAAACCCCCAGGATCAAATACCTTAAAATCTTGACAGACCCAGACCACCACATCTTCAAAATTATGTGACAACTGAAAGAAATCATGTTTTATCTGTATGCCCTGGTTCTTAACAACTTGAACATTTTGTGGTTGCTGCACTGCTTCAATATCCAGGACTTCAATTTTTATCCCTCTAGAAGAATGCTTACAATTTTCCTTTTCACCTGAGCCTTGCTTAGATTTAACCTCATCAATGTGCAATATCCAAACATCATGGTTGTGATGGTTTAGAGCTATAACTGTTCTCACCTTCTCAGTTGCCAAATTATAAACTCCAATATCTGCATCAACACAGTTTATAGCCTTCTCTTTGACATTATGTTCAGAAGTTGCAGGCTTATGTTGAGACAGTTCATCAATTCCAAGTTGGCTGACCACATTCATATTTACTATCTTTTCCTCCTTTTCTTGAAATCCAACAGGTGGTCCAGAGTAAGCCTCAATCAAGTTAACCTTCTGTTCAACAATCTGAGGCGATTCATAGAGGGTGATGTCGGCTTTAAGTTCCCTCATATCCTCAATGATGTTATCCTCCTCGGTTACTTCGCATAGTGATATTGAATCTCACTTTCATCATCCTCCGATGAGGAAGGATCATTATTAAGTTCCGGACTCCGACATCTCAAGTCATAACCGTCCATTTTGAACTCGTTGAAAATCTTGCATTTCATCCACGGGAGTCCGTACAAGACTTTCTGTCTCTTCGGGAAAAGTGAAAGAATCTGAAACCCTGGTTGTACTATTTTTGGGTGAACTAGAAATATCAATATTTCTTTGATCTCTAGGAAAATTTAACTCACCAGGAAAAACTTCAGATTTGGGTGGTGCCAGATCACAACTGTTCAGTTCAAGCACTTCCACTTTGAACTTGTCAGAACTCTTCTCTGTATTTTGCACATGCTGAGTGGATGTCACAGTTAACGGAGTCTCCTTGGGTAGAGCATGACATGTTGGCACTAACTCATGATGTGGAATGGGGTCTGGAATAGGCATGTTCTGTGTAACATAGGATATCAAAGGACTGCTCAGAATTTGAGGCCCTAACTGTCTTTCAAGAATTAAGGCTTCTTTATAAGCCCCTGCCAGGGTTGTGATATTGATGTCTCTCTTGAGGAAAATAGAGGTCACCGAATCCAATGCATTCTTGTAGATTTCTAAGGCCAGATTTGCATTTGGGATGTAATGGCCAATCATTCTACCGTAAGCTCTTTGGAACCTCATATTGAAAGACCTGACAGTTTCTCCCGACTCTCTCTTGATGCTGGAAAATTGCTTGATATAAAATGTCGGGATCTATCACTTCACCGAACTGTGATATAAAAGCTTTCTCTAGATCATCCCAACTAGTAATGGAATTGTTGGTGAGGTTTAAAAACCAATCATAAGCTCCCTCCTGGAGAGTGAACGGGAACAATCTGCAGGCAACATCTTCATGTTGTATATTCAACAATTTTAAAGCATTTTTAAAAGCTAGCAGATGTTCTTCTGCAGTTCTTGTCCCATCATGTTTATACCTAGGGAGATATCTTTCTGGATTTCTGGGCAGGTCATGGGCTATACCCGGGATATTCAAAGCAGTGGGGCCCAACCAATTTGCCATTATTACTTGGCTGACAGTGATGTTCTGATTTGTAATTGGATAACTGCAAGTGATGATAGAACTGTTCTTAACAAACAACTGAACTTAAGGCCTTCTCTGGCAATTTTAAATACTGCACTGACAACTTTCAAAAACTGTACTGACAATTTAAAAACTGCACTGACAATTTAGAAAATTGTACTGACAATTTACAAAATTGTTCGGAGTTCACTGTGGGTCCTTCAAATGTTGCTGTTATGCCCTTACAATACTTGAACTGAGTTCAGCCCTCCTTCTAGCGCCAATTAGGTTGTTGGTCCGGCTTTCATGCACACCCCGGGAAAGGATGAAGCAAGGAAGCTCCGGAGACACCCACGGGACGGATCCCACTCATCTTTAGGATCTAGCTGGTTATCCAAGGTGCGAGTTACAGAGTTGGGTCGAATGGCAATTCACTCTTTTCCACTTCTGGAATAGATTTCAATATGGACTGCTCTGTTACCTTACAGGGGGTTCCTGAACTTGTTCAGTAGTTGCAAAAGTTGTTGACAATCAGATTTAACTTGAATTCTTTGATCTAGCTCTCATGGGTCAGCAGATTTAAATAAAAGACAAACAAAGAAAATAAAAATGGATCATTCACCGATAAGCAAAGAGAGGGTAGGGTAGGGCAGAAAATAGAAGTTTATCAAACATCAAGCTGTAAAACCCCAAACTATCAATCTTATCTATGCTACTAGCTTCACAACAGAACAAATCAAAGAAGAAAGTGTCCAGTCAGTCTAAGATCACTTTCAACTAAGAGCACAAGGCAGAGTGAAACAGATCTAGCAAAAAATTATAAATCCAAGGGCAGCTGGTTAAAACTGGTATCTTTCACCGGTAGCCTAGCTCACACAGTGAAGACAGAGCAATTAGAACAAACTTACACCTGAAATCTGTAATTTCCCCTAGCAGACAAAAGAACAACTGAAGCCTAACAGCATATTTAAACTTGATAACTCAGATTTACAGCATATATCTAATAAACTTTAAATGGAACGGATAACAAAAGAAGATACACTTATCACACTCTGCAAAATATTAGGCTCCTGGCCATGCTATCACAGAAAAGCTAAAGCACATCAACTCCAAGTCCAGAAACAAAGGATTTCACAAAATTTGCAAGAAATTGCTTATAAGCCTTTTATTTCTAAGTCTCCGCCTCCTGCGATTACATTTAGAATCTGTATTTATAGACTCAGGACAGACCTTGATCTTTTCAAAATATCTTCCTCAAACCCTAAATCTTATCGCACTTAAACCCTAGGACCCGGGTTTTACAATAAAAATCCATTTAAAATCAAAGTCCGGATAGAACTTAACCCTTCGGCAAATCTGTGCAGTCAACTGCCATAAATGGAGAAGATAAAATCAAATGCAACTTGCATTCATCCGTAGCTGCAAATAAATGCCTCCATTAATTCTTCTGGTGAGCCGGATGAGTCACCACTTCTCTCAGATCTGATCTCCGCAAAGCCATCCCTGAGTTGAAATGGTCTTCATGCTATCAATTCTGCAATAAATTTGTCATTGAATGCTCTCACCGGCTTCTTCTCTTCTAGCATGGCGGTCCTTGACTAAATCCGCACTTTAACTTTGCCTTTATGGTCTTTCCCGGTTGTCCCGCAAGTGCCAGGTGGAATCCTGCATGAAAGACAAAAAGATTATATTAGCACTTTAATAAACATTAAATCCAAGCTTAAAACATTAAAAATGAATTAAAAACCGCAAAATAAGCTTGCATGTCGGCCTCTGCATGTCTCATTCACGCTTTGACACGTGTCGCTACCCCAGGATGCCTTCTGTTTCCCGTCGGAATGCACTTTCAGGTCAACTTATGACTTTCTCTCTCCTATCGCGATTCTGCGACATGTCGCGATTTCGCGACATGTCGCGAAATCGCGACCCTGCCAGCGCATCGACAACTTCTTCCCTCGTCGGCCGTGAAAACGCGACATGTCGCGATTTCGCGACATGTCGCGAAATCGCGACCTTCCTGGCCTCCGTACAGCCATCCCGATTTTCAGTCGCGATTCTAGAACACGTCGCGATATCGCGACAGTTTCGTTACGTGCATGCGTTGACCGCGTTGACCGCGATTTTGGAACATGTTTGCGACTTAGCCGATTTTTCATTCTGCAGCCCACTTTCTCTCTCCTATCGTGAAAATGCGACATGTCGCGATTTCGTGACATGTCGCAAAATCGCGCCCTTCCATACAGATTGCTTCTCTCTCCAAAAAACTGTCGCGATTTCGCGACATGTCGCGAAATCGCGACCTTTCTGGCACTTAGCCGATTTTCATGCATTTTCTCTCTCCTGTCGCGATTCTGCGACATGTCGCGATTTCGCGACATGTCACGAAATCGTGACCTCCGTACGCTTTCTTTCTCTCTCCTCCGTTCGGCAGCGATTTTGCGACAGTTTCCAAAAATGGAAACGTCGCGATATCGCGACATTTTCGAAAATGGAAGTGTCGCGATATCGCGACACTACCAAAAATGGAAAGTTTGATTTTTCATGAATTTATGCAACTGTTTTCTAGATTTTCTCGGTACCGGTGCAAGATTTTTCTTGTGCATGAATGATTCTAGCATGTAAAAAGTGAATTCTTGGATAACACAGCTGGAATGCAAGAAAAAGCACAACTTTAAAAAGGAGGCAAGCAAATTTGGATTTAAAACCTGAAAAGATCAAGAGGGTCCCTGCTGCAAAATGGAATTTCAAAGTTTTCAAGAGGATGGAATCTCATTTTTCAGTGGGGGTGTGTTGCTTCTCAACAATAACTTCCTTCAAGATGTTAGACTTTTTTGAAAGAACCTGCTCTGATACCAATTGATGAACATAGGCTTATACTGAGAGGGGGGGTGAACAGTATAAGATCAACTTTTACTTTTCTTTCACAAACAATATTATCCAATATTATCAATGGCAGTATCAATAGTAGTAATCAAAGCAATGCACAAATAATCACACACATTAGAGACACAAATTTAATGTTGTTCACCCAATGTAGGCTACATCCACGAAGAAAATATTTCTTCTAAATTTTCTCAACAAATATCTTGGGAATCAATTCCCTATTATAATGTTTATGGACATTTTTCCAAATGAGACACCAATCCCCTATGCTTTTATTTGTGGATTTCTCTCCACAGGAGAATATCCTCTTTGCTCTGGTTCATGGATCTCTCTCCATAGGAAAAATCTATCCATTTTTCTTTGGTTCATGGATATCTCTCCACAGGACAACTCTTTCCCATTTGCTCTAGTTCGTGGATCTCTCTCCATAGGAGAACTCTATCCCCTTTGCTCTAGTTCATGGATATTTCTACATAGGATAACTCTTTCCCCTTTACTCTGGTTTGTGGATCTCTCTCCACAAGAGAAATCTTTCCCCTTTGCTCTAGTTGGTTAACTTCTAGAAGACTTATGTTCCCACTACTCTGGTTTGTGGATCTCTCTCCACATGAGACTTTTATCTCTACTACACTAGTTTATGGACCTCTATCCACTGGAGACCTCTTTCCTCTCTACTCTTGTCACCTCCAATGTCTTATCTCAATTTTGTCTCAAATATGCACCAAACCCTATCACAAGTCTAGCACAAATTTTCTCTAACTTCTATCTCAAATATGTCCCAAGCCTTAATACAAAGATTGAACAAATTAGCAACCAAACTTATTCTCAATTCTATTTCAAATATACCCCAAGCCTCAACACAAAGCTTGAACAAATTAGCAACCAAACCTATTCTCAATTATATCTCAAATCTACCCCAAGCCTTAACACAAAGCTTGAACAAATCAACAACCAAACATGTTCTCAAATCTATCTCAATGTTGTTTCAAGTCTTCAAAAGACTTGCTCAAATCTACTTTCAAGTCTTCTCAAAAGAATTGCTCAAATATGCCTCGAAGCCTTCTCAAAAGACTTTCTCAAATATGCCTCCAAGTATTCTCAAAACACTTGCTCAAATATTCTTTCAAGTCTTCTCAAAAGACTTGCTCAAATATGCCTTAATGCTACTCACTAAACCTGCTCAAATATTTCCAAACCTTGCATACAAAAAAAGCTTATATCTTTTTCAGAAATGCTTTCTTCAAGCAGATATATTCTACTCAAAAATTTTATAACCTCTAGAACATATAGAGAATGATAAGAACTATGAAAATCCTAATATATTCTTCACATTCACAAGTATTGCATTCAACTAATCCAATATTTATCTCTTGCAAAACCCCTTTCATATCAAATCAAAACAATGTATAACTTGCTTCACAAAAATGATCTATCTTTCTTGCAAATTTGCTCTCAAACATCAACCTTAATAATGTACAAATTTCCTTCACAAGATTAATATCAAACACTTTCACAATTGCTTTCAATATATTTCAACCAATACTCAAAAGGTTTCACAATGATTTACGTAATTGTATTCAAACCTAACACAATTAGTTCATAATATCTAGTACAAATATCTCAATCTCTTTTAACAATGGAAGCACGCTTGTTCTCAAACTCTATCCCAAATATTTCCAAAACCATTCAATAATGAAGTACAATAAGATCTTCAAAATCTAATGTAATTATTTCAACTTTCTCTCAACAATTTATGCACATGTAGGTCTAAAACACTAACTCAAATATTTTCAACAATGATTACCAAACAACCCTTTTATCTCCACCTTATATTTCAGAAAAAATTACTCAACAAAACATCTCAAATAAGGAATGATGTGCCCATACCTATTAATTTGCTCTTATGGAGATTATGTCTTCAAAAATCTATCTCACAAATAATATCTATTGCAACTACAAAAAGGATTAGCATAACCATTTCATATATTAGAAAAACCCTTCTCAAAATGTGTGCACAATTTTATTCCAAACCACTGCTCTATAAATCTCTTGGTTTTTCAAAATAAAACTTTAAAACATGAACCAAGTCCCTCAATATTAATACCAATAATAAAAACACATTTTACACCTTTTATCTCCTACTTTCATAAAATAATTTCAAACCACTTAATGAACCATAACACTGATTTACAATATTAAATCAATCATTTACACCTTATCACTCTCACTTTGCATATATAAAAAAAAAATTTAATGACAACAATATCTTAAGAATATTTGGAAAAATCAATTATCCTTATACCTCCTATATTCCAAAACCTTTACACCATAACACACCCCTCAAAATTCATGCAAAGCAAATTTAATCAACCTTAGTACATACCTTTGTAATCAAAAATAATATTTTTGGCATGGATATAAATTGACCTCCTGACCTCAACCTCCTAACGAGCGCATGACCGCTTGCACTATCCAAGTAGTTGAGACCTAACACATAGGCCTCCCCCTTTATTCCCTTGGCACATTCACCAAAAAAAATTAAATACTTCAAAACTGGCACTAGGGAGAATCGAACCATGAACCTCTGCCTCACAAATAACTTAGTCCGAATATTGCTACCGCTAGGCCACCCTGGAGGATGACGTCAAGGAGCAAATGAAATTTACTTATTTTGTTCTTCTTTTGCACTCTGAAATTGATGTTGTCCCCTCTATCTCATTCACTTTCACCACTTTGTACGTTGCACAAAAATTGAATATCAAGCACGCCATTTATTTCCAAAGTCTTAGGGTATTTGTATGTTTTCTTTACATGTTTTATACGTCGACCCTCTTTCAAATTTAAATAAAAATAATTTGAATTGTCTTTGGCACCATGTAAGTTTATACTTAGGTATTATAATATTTAAAAAATATATAATATAATAAACCTTTTTCCTTGGGTCTTTTTCCACTAATGAGAAGTTTTATTTTTTCTTTGCAATTTAAAATATCGCTTTCCAAATGAAGCCCTCATTACTTTCAAAATAACCTAATAATATTTAAATATTATAGTTTAAATACTATAATCTTTTTCTTCAAAATTATATTTTCTTGCTTTCACAACCATGGAAAATTCCTTTGCATTTATTATTTCAACCTTGAAGACAAAACTAAACCTTTTCATCTTTGACATAAATTACAACCAATGACATCAAACCTTTGACATTAATGACAACTAATGACATCAAATCTTTGA
Source organism: Wollemia nobilis (assembly GCA_028583015.1). Classification (NCBI taxonomy): domain Eukaryota; kingdom Viridiplantae; phylum Streptophyta; class Pinopsida; order Araucariales; family Araucariaceae; genus Wollemia; species Wollemia nobilis. The sequence goes on from JAQPPZ010001063.1 coordinate 13,581,287, forward strand.
CATCAATGACAACATTGTACTCAAAATTTCCAACAACAACTAGGTCCATGGATCCTTGAGGTAACTAATGGGTAATAGTCCATTTACAGATTGAATCCATGTTAGGGCGAGGCCCTAAAAATTTATCCAAAAGAGAATGACAATCTTGGTCCATGATGGAGGAAAAAAACTTCGATGGAATTTTAAGGACACCTTGATAAGGGCACAAATCGACCTTGGGGCAAGGGGGATATCAAGAAGAAACTACATTTTTGAAAAGGGTTGCAAAGTAGTGGGAGGAGGAAATATTCTTGGATCCATTTTGATCTTATGATGTGTCAAAAACTAAAGTTATATCACTCCCTCCACATTTCTTTGAGGGACCTTGTTGGGAGAAATTCCTGCACCCTTAATAGATTTGTCATGCTGCAAGACTTCCCTGATCAAATCAGTACTGTGGACTCTAGTGGATACACCTCTTTAACTCGACAAAATACTATCCTAAGACTCTAGAAATATCAAGTAGGGTAAGGAAACCCTAGAGGTGAGCCTAAAATATTTCTTATATGCGCATGCTCATCTAGATTTGCAAAAATAAAATAAACTTGCAACATAAAATTTGACCAAGTTTGAAATAAATTCCAAGCTAGTGCTTCAAGTTGTAGACCGGTGCCTTATCCATTGGACAATTGTATCCAAACTTAAAATATGACGAAGAAATAAGGGGGAGAAGATAAAATTGAGCCAATCACATCCATTCAAATAATGTAACATAAATTATTCAACATGCCAGTGAAATAAGATGTTATTTATGTTACAAGTGTGAATAGGGTTGTTTCGAAACTGGCTTAGAAAAATATTTTTCTACGTTTCAGTGTGAAATCTCCTTATATTTGTCGGCAATTTTTTTTCGGCAAATTTCCTGAACTTCTCTCCTAATATCCCTCCTATTTTCCCTCTTCCTTATCCCTCCGTTAATCCTTCTTCCCCCTTATCCCTCCATCTTCCTTATCCCTTCATCTCCTAATCCTACTCTCCCGCCTCCGCTCTTATTCCCTATTTTTTCCTAACTACTCTATCCTATTCTTCCTATTCCCCATACACTATATAATATTATTTTGCATATGAATGTAAGGTTGACGAGGGGTGCAAATAAAGTTTTGAATTTTTCTATGATTACATTTTTGTTTTTTGCTGCATTCGATTGGCCCTTGAATTACATCTGATATCAGAGCCAGACTTCGTCATCTATCGGGCACGGTTCTCGAGGCGAAGTGAGGTCAAAATGGGCACGGTTCCCAAGGTGGGCATGCATCTCAAAGAAATTCGTAGTAGGGCTCAGATCCTAAGGTGAATCGCGAGCAGGCTCGGGCACGGATCCTGAGGCACATGACAGCCGAATTTTTGACCTACAGGGCACGATTCCTGAGGAGGGCACAATTTTTGAAGCACGCAGATCGAGGTGCGACACATGGCATAAGCACGCGGATCGAGGTGCAACACGTGGTGGCTGAGCTGGCAGAGAAGCGAATCGTAGCAGTTAAAATTGTGCCATGTGGCAGAGTGGCATTGGTCAACATGTGCAGATGTGGCAGATTACGGTTTGTCCATTTGGCGGAAAAAGACGGCATCTGTGACTGTCCGAAGGCAGTCAATAAACGTTGCGAGGGTTTCAAGTTAAAAACCCTCGCTGCGCGATTGCATCGCGCATGTGGGATAATCCCACGCCAATTTTTTTTTTTTTTAAAAGTGCCCGCCATTGATTTAAAACCCCCCTCGCTCCCATCAATTCACATCCGCTCGTTTGGCGTGGCGGTCAGGGTGGTTCGTTTGTTGGGAGGAGGTACGCGGGTCGAATCCTGCGAGCGCCGCACGAAAGACAATTTTTTTTTTTTTTTTAAATTTTGGCCGTCGAGAAATAAAAGGGCGGTGGCCCTTGTTTGTTTTTGTCGGCCTATTTGGCACAGTGGCTAAGGTGCCCGCGTAGTGGTAAGGAGGTAGCGCGTTCGAGTCGCGCTAAGACTAAAAGGTAATTTTTTTTTTAATTTTTTGTTTTTTAAAGGTTTAAATTTATTTAATAATTTTTATATTATTTATTTTTTAAATTTATATTTTTTAAATAAATTTATTTTTTAAAAAGGGTAATTTAAAAAATAATAAAAGGTTATTAAATTTATTTTTAAAACCTTTAGAAAACATTTAAAGAGAATTTGTGAAATGAGAAATAATGTGCTTGTGGAAATGTTAGATGTTCCGATCTGAAGGGTGCTATCATGCACTTCTCTCGCTTTTGAAGAGAGAAATGCCAGAATCCTTTGATGAAAGGGTTCGCCAAACTAGTCTGCATACTGTGTTTTGTCAGCTTGAGAATCAGGTGATAACTCATCTGAGAAAGCTGGATTCAGGATACGAGGCAGACTCCGAAGACAATAGCTTCAGACAGAGAATTGAAGAATCCAAAACCGTGCAATTTGTTTTGGACGTACAAACTGGTGCCAGTTATACACCAGGTGTGCCAACAAATGAATTGAGTGTGGGCTATACACCACGCTCTCCTGAGCTTGAACCTGAACCAGCAGAAGCAGAAGAAGAGGAAGAAGAGGAAGAAGAAGAAGAAGAAGAAGCAACAGCAGTAGTAGTAGTAGCAGCAGATCCAGTGGAAGTGAAACCTGAGTTCATCATCATTAGCAGCAGTTCTGAAGAAGAACATGAATGTACTAAGAAGGCGAGATTTGATTTAAATTATTAAATCATTTTGTACTGCTTTGTATTTCCAATTTGCCTCAATAAAAGTACTTGTTTGCTTCGAATAAAGATTGTTTTTATTCTGCAATGGCTGCAAACACTAGTCTACCAATCCCTGAATTTAATGGTAGTGACTATGAATACTGGTCTATAAAAATGAAGACTTTGTTGATAGGAAAAGGTCTTTGGGATGTAGTTGAAGAAGGTTATACAGAACCAACTACTGCTTGAATGGGCAACATTTTCTAATGCTGATAAAAAGACAAGAAAAGAAGCACAAAAGAATAATGCTTTTGCCTTATATCACATTCATGCTGCTTTAGATAAAACTATCTTCCCTAGGGTTGCATCATATGTAATTGCACAAGATGCATGGAATGCCTTAAAAGAAAGCTATAGAGGCAGTGACCAAGTGAAGCAGGTAAAACTGCAAACCTTGAAACGAGATTTTGAGAATCTCAAGATGCAAGAGAATGAAAGAGTCGGTGATTACTGTGTGCGAGTGAAAGTAGTAGTCGACAAAATGGTCACACTAGGGGAGGATATTAAGCCAGAGATGATGGTGAAGAAAGTGTTGAGAACACTTCTTCCAAAATGGAATTCTGTTGCAATAATTATTGAAGAATCAAAAGACTTATCTACATTGTCTTTTGATGCATTAACTGGTTCACTTCTCTCACATGAAGAGAGATTGCAAGAAACTCCTACCACCAGTTATGGAGGAGATGACAAAGCTTTTGCCACACATGAAGGAAGAGGTAGAGGCCGTGGCAGAGGTCAACAAAGAGGCAGAGGCAGGAATAATCAAAGAGGGGGAACTCCTAACAGAGGAGGATCATCCAACAGAGGTGGAAATCAGAATAGAGGATAGTAGCAATACAGAGGGAAACAATCTAGAAAAGGAAAAGGAGGAGACAAATCTAAACAAGTTTGCTACAATTGTGGCAAACCTGGCCATTATGCTCGATATTTTTGGTCAAAGACTTCGCAAGGAAGCAGCAGCAACCAGAGCAGTAGTCAGTTTGGGAATTTTGGAGAAGAGGAAGAGTCCTCAAATCTCTTTCTCTCTTATGGCTAGATAGAACAAAATTTGAATGATACATGGATTTTGGACACTGGGTGTTCAAATCACATGAGTGGCAAAGAAGAACTCTTTGCTAAGTTAGACTCCTCATACAAATCCAGCATCCGGTTGGGAGATGACAAGTCATTGGCAGTTGCATGGAGGTTCCAACAAAAGAAGGCATAAAACATGTAAGTGATATCTATTACACTCCTCATCTTCAACACAATCTGTTAAGTGTTGGTCAAATGCTTGAAAAGAATTATAAGTTGATTTTTGATGAGGGTAAATGCACCATTTTTGACAAAAACAATAGTAATAGAATCATTACACAAGTGCCAATGTCAAAAAATAGATTATTTCCTTTGAATTTTGGCCAACCAGGAGGAAATAAGTTAGAAAATGTAGCTATTACCAATCCAAGTGTCCTATGGCACTTGAGATATGGTCACTTGAATTCTGCAAGTTTGAAATTGCTAACTTCACAAGCAATGGTGACTGGACTTCCCAAAGTTCAAGATAATAAGGAAGTCTGTGAAGGGTGTGTCTTGGGCAAGCATGCCAGATCAAAATTTCCTCATGGACAAGCATGGAGGGCCAACTATCCTCTTCAGTTGGTACATTCAGACATCTGTGGTCCGATGCAGACCAAGAGTCTAGGTAATCACTCTTACTTCCTACTTTTCATTGATGATTGCACAAGGATGTGTTGGATATATTTTTTGAAGCATAAGGATGAAGCATTTGCATGCTTTGTTGATTTTAAAGCAAAATTTGAAAGTGAGAGTGGATATTCAATAAAATGTCTTAGATCAGATAGAGGAGGAGAATACTCCTCAAATTAGTTTTTGAATTTTTGTAAACATCATGGCATCAAGAGGCAGTTCACAACTGCCTACACACCACAGCAAAATGGTGTTGCAGAAAGGAAAAATCGCACCATTGTGGAGATGGCAAGATCAATGCTTCAGACAAAGCATTTGAGTAATGCATATTGGGGAGATGCAACAAGGACTAGTGTTCACATCTTGAACAAAAGTCCTACTTCGAGTTTGAAAGGGAAGACACCTTACCAAGCCTGGTATGGTAAGAAACCAAATGTGAAGTATTTCAGAGTATTTGGTTCATTGGCATATGCTCACATTCCATATGAGCTAAGAAATAAGTTGGATCCAAAGAGTCAGGCTTGCATTTTTGTAGGATATTGTGAAAACACAAAGGGTTATATACTCTACAATCCTACAACTCGAAATATAGTGGTTTCAAGGGATGTGATTTTTGATGAAGGGGGAGAGTGGGGTAAGCCCCAAATATTCAATGATGTTGAAGCCACTGATGTAGTAGCTCAGCAGGTGCAACCACAGCTGCCACAGAAAGGAAAGCAGTCTCTGCCCACACATCCACCAAGTCCATATTCTGATTCAACTGCTTCACCGAGTCCTTCTCCACAGTGATCAGTAAGTTCCTCACCAATGGATATTGATGTTCCATCCAAAGGTAAGAGAAATTTATAGTATCATCCATCCTCTCAGATGTTGGATAAGAATTTTTCAAGAAGATATACTAGGAGTCAAGCTAGTGAAATGGAATCTGTTTTACATAGATTAGAAAGTATGCACTTGTATGGTGATGATGAATCCCAACAAGAACCCAGAGGATATCAAGTTAACTATGCTTTGTTAACTAGTGCACAGCTTGAACCTTCTAGTTATGAGAAGGCATGTACTCAGAAGATTTGGCAAGATGCCATGGAAGAGGAGATAACCTCTATAAAAAAACAACGACACTTGGGAGCTCGTGAAGCTTCCGAAAGGAAAGAAATGTGTTGGCTGTAAATGGATCTTCAAGACCAATTTTAATGCTGATGGAAGCATTGAGAAGCATAAGGCAAGGTTAGTGGCAAAGGGTTTTACTCAAAAGTATGGAATAGATTATGAAGAGACATTTGCTCCTGTAGCCAGACAGGAGACAATCAGAACAGTTCTTGCTTTAGCTGCACATAAAGGTTGGAAAGTCCAACACATGGATGTGAAGAGTGCATTTCTCAACGGTTACTTGACAGAAGAAGTGTATGCTGAGCAACCACAAGGATTTGAAGTGCAAGGTAAGGAACACCTTGTTTACAGATTGAAGAAGGCACTCTATGGCCTTAAACAGGCACCAAGAGCTTGGTACTCACGCATTGATTGGTACTTCAAAGAATATGGGTTCACAAGGAGAAAAAATGAACCCACACTCTACTACCTCAAACAAGGTAAAGACATCCTCATAGTTTGTTTGTATGTGGATGATCTTATTTTTATGGGTAGTAATGAGAAAATGAATATGGAGTTTAAACACTCCATGATGACGCAGTTTGAGATGAAAGATCTTGGCTTAATGCACTATTATCTTGGAATGGAAGTTCATCAGTCAGTTAATGGGATCTTCATCTGTCAACATAAATATGCTCAAGACATGATCAAGAAGTTTGCTATGGAGCATTGCAAACCAGTTGCAACTCTAGTTGGACATGGGATCCAATTAAGCAAAGTTGATGGAGCACCGAAAGTTGATGTGACCACTTTCAGAAGCATGGTTGGGAGTTTGATGTTTCTCGCAAACACTAGACCAGATATTTAGTATGCTGTATCTCTTGTTTCTAGATTTATGTCTAACCCCTCTGAGCTGCATTTGCGGGCAGCTAAAAGAATTTTGAGATATGTGAAGGGTACATTGGATTTTGGAATCCAGATGATCGTCAATGTAATACTATCAAGCTTGTAGGCTTCAGTGATAGTGATTGGGGTAGCAATATTGATGACAGGAAGTCAACATCAGGAAACTATTTTAGTCTTGGATAAGGACTAATAACTTGGAGTTCCAAAAAGTAGACAGTAGTAGTGCTATCTTCAACAGAAGCAGAGTATATAGCGGTTACTTATGCTAGTACTCAAGCCTTGTGGCTAAGGAAAGTACTAGAAGAGATTGGAGAACAACAAAGTAGTCCGACCAGAATCTACTGTGACAACATCAGTGTCATTCAGTTGGCATATAATCCTGTCCACCATAGCAGAACGAAACATTTTGATATGAAGTACCACTTCATCAGAGATATGGTGGAACATGAAATTGTTGAGCTTCAATACTGTCACACTTTGGAGAACGTCGCTGACATCTTCACCAAGGCGATGACAAAAGCTCAATTTGTAAAGCTGAGAGACTGTGTAGTCAGTCCTCTCAACTTTAAGGGGGAGAATGTTACAAGTGTGAATAGGGTTGTTTCGAAACTGGCTTAGAAAAATCTTTTTCTACGTTTCAGTGTGAAATCTCCTTATATTTGTCGGCAATTTTTTGTCGACAAATTTCTTGAACTTCTCTCTTAATATCCCTCCTATTTTCCCTCTTCCTTATCCCTCCGTTAATCCTTCTTCCCCCTTATCCCTCCATCTTCCTTATCCCTTCGTCTCCTAATCCTACTCTCCCGCCTCCGCTCTTACTCCCTATTTTTTCCTAACTACTCTATCCTATTCTTCCTATTCCCTATACACTATATAATATTATTTTTCATATGAATGTAAGGTTGACGAGGGGTGCAAATAAAGTTTTGAATTCTTCTGTGATTCCTTTTTTTTTTTTTCTGCATTCGATTGGCCCTTGACTTACAATTTACACATTCAAATGATGTAACATGTAAATGAGAGAACACAAAAAATTATACATAGAATTGTTGAAAGGAGGAAATAAGATTGCATTAAACAACATATCATTACAATGGGAGTTTGATCAGAATAATAAAATCTCACTAAACCAGTACAAACAAATTATCCATTCAAATGATGCAATAGAGAATTGCAACTCTTTGTTAAAATTATGTAACAAAGAGCCTCCTAGATTCTAGCCTTGGCCACTAGAAATGATCTTAGTAAATTGGGCACCTCAATAAAATTTGCATAATAATGGGGAAGAAAAATGGGTGACTAGACAAGACATATAAAGGAAATACAACTAACAAGGATGGGAACACTGGTATACCTCTTCCAAAATTACTATGCAAAAACTTGATGTTTTTTTTCTGTTATAGAAACTCTCTAATATAGCCTACAAATTGGTTCTCTTTCAAAGTTCGATGATGGTCTAAAATTACAAAAACTGCAACTATTTTGATGATGATCCATAACTACAACTGCCTTCATGATGGTCCATATTATTAATTGTACTTTGTAGTGGTTATTAGTTGGTCAAAAATATCCATTACATAAAAATTGATAATAATAATCTTTTATATTATTATTATCAAACTACATGAGGACTTCGTGGCCTATGGAGTTCCTTTGAATGTTGACCCACTTTCCAAGCTGGTGATACATTGCATGAGGATTTTGTAGCCTAAGGAAATCCTCATATTGTTGTTCCACATTTCAGGCTCGCAAGGGATTCAGTTTTTTCTTAGTTTGAGGGATCCTGTGGCATCCATGGTTGCTTCTCATCCTTGTTTTGGTATGATTTACTGTATTCTCAGTTTCTCTACTCCACCCTTTCACACAGGGTGGTTTTTTTACATTTTAATGGTTTTTCCCTATGTGGGAAGTTGTTCCTCTCTTTGTTTCTAGTTTCCCATGGGTGGTTTGACACCTAATTTCCTTTTCCTATCCTTGGGATGTTTCAAATTTAAATTTAGGTGCTTTTTTCCTTTTCCTACCTCTGGGAAGTTTCAAATTTGTTTTTAGGCAGGTTTTTCCTTTTTCTTCTACTACCTTCTCCTTTCCTTCCTGGCAAGCTTTTCAAATTTTGTTCTACGTGGTTTTCCTCGCTACCTTCCTTAATGCTTTCCTGAAGGTGTTCCTCAAGGCTTTCCTCAAGCCTTTCCTCCTGTCCATCCTTGGATGTTTCCTCTTGAAGTTTGATGTAATCAAGTTTTGGGATCCTTGATAAAAATCCACTTTTAATTCATCTTAACTTACCAAAAAAAAAAAAAACTTTTATAACTGTAATTACCAAAGTTGAATGATGGCCTCTCACTATCTCTTAATTGGAACTTAAAAATAACCCATAATAACCTATCTTTAGAAGGGCATAACTTTTGATTCGACCATTGGATCGGCTTGAAATTTTACATGGAGCTAGATAAAGAGGAGGAAAATTTCATGGTAATGATTTATTAGAAGCTTTGAATGTTTTTTAGTGTGTTATCGTGCCCTAATTCCTTCATCTAGTGCCTTAAAAATGAGATTTAGTGTTTTTAAGAAAAACTGGAAGAGAGAATATTTGGAATTTAATGACCTTTTAGACACTGATAGGTGTTGAGATTTTCTAGGAGGTATAATATAGGAAATGCAATAATGTGTGTAAATTTAAGGGGCTATCCAAGATTTTTTTGGTGACTTACTAAAAATAGGGTAGCTCTTGGTCAAAAATAACAAATTACCAAAAAATAATATTTTTAAAAAAAGGGGTAAACTCAATTTGGATTTTGAGGATCCAACATAGGCTCCGAATGGGATAGGTGATGAAAAAGGCTTTTGACAATGAATCACCTAAGAATTCCAGAATCTCCAGTAGACCATAAAAACTCAAAAAATTGCCTAATCACCTAAAAGGGACTCCTTAATAACCTAAAAAGAACTCCTTAATCACCTAAAAAGGACAACCTTAATAACCTAAAAAGGACTCCTTAATCACCTAAAAATTAAAACCTTAATCACCTAAAAAAAACAAGACTGAAACACACTTTTTTTTGTGGCTTCTCAAGCCCTTAGTGTTGAATGATACAATTTCAAATGTTGGCCATTGATAGGAATTGAAAATTCCGTACCATCCAGAGTTTGAAATTTGTAAGTATGTTGGCCTACATTTTGAAGGATTTTATAGGGGCCAAGCCATTTGGGTTCGCACTTCCTTTTCTCACCATGCTTATCATTTTTGGGATCCCACTACAACACAATATCTCCTCCCTAAAAAGGTTTACCTTTGGCTTTATTATTGAACAACTATTTTGTTTTATTAGACTTCGTAGTTATCTTCATTAATGAATCCTTTCTATATTCTTGCAACTTCCCAATATGATCAAGTCTTCTTTGCAAAGCAGTTGTATTTTTATGATCCTTAAGAAGCAAAGATAAAGTATGACTTTCCACTTGAGGGGGTAATAGAGCATTATCACCATAAACCAACTCATAAGGAGATTCACCTGTTCTTATTTTGATAGATATTCTATCAGCCCATAAAGTAAACTTTAGCTCACTATCCTAACTTCTTTTGTTTCTACCTAATGCTCTTCTGATTATTGTGATCAAATTCTTGTTTGATAATTCTACTAAACCATTCCATTGAGGATAGTAATTTACAGAATGAGAAAGCTATATGATGTACTTGGCACAAAATTCAACCATATCAAAATAAGTGAGATAGTTACCATTGTCAAAGACTATGTTGCTTCTACCTACTTGGTAAAATAGTTTGTTGTTGTAATGATCCACTGGTGGTGAGTGTTAATTTAGTATACATTGTATGTGATATATTGTATGATTTTTGACTTTAAATCATGAATATAATGGAATTTTAATGATTACTTCAATTTATTTATGTAATTTATCAGTTAAAATGATGAATACGGTTAAATTGATAAAATACATGAAATTTACACAAAATTTATGCAAGTTTTGTATGCTTGGATAGGAAAATGTTGAAGGACGTTCACAATAGTTTGATGTGATAAATTAGGATTTAAAGGAGATGCTGAACATAAGAGAATATGGTCATGAGGATGACGAATTGAGAAGACTGTAGATGTGGGTTACAGAACATAGTTGCTAAATTCTATTACAAAATATAGTTTCTAAAGTCTGTTAAGGGATATAGTTGTTGAAATATGTTACAGAAGATAGTTGTTGAATATTGTTACTGAATACAACTACTGCTAAGAGTTATAAAATTTTTTACAAAGTCAATTGACCAACACACTACATTCCACATTGGTGATAGCATGGCATTCTTACATGGCAACATGTTATTACGAAATGTTTCCAATAAACATAGTTGGTTGAATTGTCAAATATTATGCACGAGGAACTTATGATTATTGAAGTTGTTATAAAAGTTGTTTTATAAAATTATAAATTTAGTATGTTTTTAGGTTGTCTAGATTCTGATGCAATATATTATGTCCTCTCTGTGAATAAAGGAGCATCTAGTTGTATTGTTATATCTTGCAAAACATTTAAATTAGAATTATTTTGTTATGTTAATTCATGAATTGCAACTTGGACCACTTAGATTATGACTAAGTCCAAGTAGGTTAGGAACGATGTAAGTTTATATTATTTCTGTTAGGGACATAGTTGTCACATTATCGAGCCAACAAAGCGACATGGAAAATATGTGGAAGAATTTATTCAGAATTTCCAAAGTGATATTATATATTACATAGGGAGACCTTTGAAAAGGTCTAATGGAGAATATTCTAATGCTTATTAATGTTACAAAAATAATTCTATACAATTTTTGAAGAAATGAGCAACTATATACGCCTGAATTTCCAATAATAAAGCATCAATACTTTTTGTTATGCATGGTAACTGTATCAATTACTTTATCATTTATTTTTGCATGATTTATTTTATGTAATCATCATTGTATTTTTATTGCAATCATAGATTAGAATAATGTTAGTAGTATTAATGCACGTTATTTATTGAGGTAAAATAGTTTAGGGGAGAAAGACTTACACTATCCATTCGGAGGTAGGACCCACTCCTATAGTCAGTCCCTATTCTCTCACCCCTATAATAGGATAGGAATAGTTAGTACGTAGAATTAAATTTAGATTATTAAATAGATTAAATTACATTATCATAGAGTATAAAGTTGTAGAACATGTGCTTATACTGATAGGGGGGTGGATAGTATAAGATGAAACTTTCTGCTTTTCAATCCATATTATAATATCAACAATATTAAATTAGTAAACATTACACAAAGCATCTCGCACATGAGAGACATGATTTAATGTGGTTCACCCAATGTGGGCTACTTCACGAAGAAAACACTCCTTATAAAATTTTCTCAATAAATTCTCTTGGGAATTCTTTCCCTATTAAAATATTTATGGACCTCTTTCCAAAGGAGACAACAATACCCTAATCAAATTCATGGATATCTATCCATAGGAGACACCAATCCCCTTAGTTGGTTTGTTGATATCTATCCATAGGAGAACTCCTTTGCTCTGGCTGGTGTTCCTCTAGAAGACTATTGCATCCATTGCATTGTCTTGTGGATCTCTATCCATAGGAGACTTTGTCCTCACTCAAACAATCTATGTCCTCACTACCCTGGATAATAGATCTCTATCCATTGGAGACTACTATCATCTACTCTCTATCACCTCCAAAGCTTACTCTTACTCTATTATGTTCTCTATCTCAGATCTAAACTGAACACTGTCCTCTACCCTACACAAATTTGTTCAATATCTATCTTTGATATGTACTAAACATAGTCCTTTGATCTGGCACAAATATTCTCTATCTCTATCTCTGATCTGGAACAAACCTATCCTCAAATCTACACCAAAATTTGTCCTCAAATATTTTCTCAATCCTTAACACAAATCTTGACTCAATAACAAATCAACTCTACTAGATCTGCCTCAAACCTTACTCAAGGTTTAAAAAAATAACTCAATAAACTCTGCTCACAAGTCTTCTCAAAGAATTACCTCATATATGTCCACAAGTCCTCTCAAGAACTTTTCCAATCTACTCTCAATTCTTCACCAAGACTTGCCTCAAATATATTCAACAAGTCCTCAATAGAACTTGTCTCAAATCAACAAAACACTCAATGAAAACTTAGTCAATAATGATTATCTAATAAAATTCACATAAAAATGGTACTCATGATCTTTCACAAACCCTAATCATGCACATGAAGGCTCACTCATTATTTCCAACAATGCTTATTAAACAAGGTTTCTAGAATCAACCTTCATTCTAGAAAAACCTTTATCAATCAATATTGGATATCTCAAAACCAAAATCAACAATGCTTATCAAACAATCCTTTTCACTCCAACTTTGTGGCACGTGAGTCTTGGAGCAAAATGGAAATAAGAAATATTATTCATTAACATTACAAAACTTAGAAATTACAATGCTTAAATAGGGTTGATTTAACAACCTTAGGGAATATAGGAGAAGTTAGGAAATGAATAAAAATGAGGAAATGAGGAAGGGAAATTGATGTCGAATGCATTTTCGCCCATGCCGTCCAATCTGCCCAGTCATTTATCGTCCAAGAAGGTAAAAAGTTAAGGTCCAAAGCTTACCGTTGTAAACAATTTTTTTACCTTTTTATACTGCTTTAATTTCCAACATTCTCCCCCTTAAAGTTGAGAGGACTGACTATACAGTCTCTCAGCTTTATATATTGAGCTTTAGCTATACCTTTGGTTAATATTTCTGCAATATTATCCAAAGTGTTACAATATTGAAGCTCAAATATCTACTGTTCCACCATATCTCGAATGAAGTGATACTTCATATCAAAATGCTTTGATCTTCTATGGTGGATTGGATTGTATGCCAACTGAATGACACTTATGTTATCACAATACAGTCGAGTTGGACCACTTTGACTTTCTACAATCTCTTCAAGAACTTTTATCAACCTTAGGGCTTGAGTACTAGCATGTGTGATGGCTATATACTCAGCCTCAGTAGATGACAATGCTACAACAGTTTGTTTCTTGGAACTCCATGTAATTAGTCCTGATCCTAGACTAAAAAAATTTCCTAATGTAGATTTCCTGTCATCTATATTGCTGCCCCAATCACTATCACTGAAGCCAACTAATTTCACATAATTACATTTTTGGTAATGGATTCCAAAATCCAATGTACCTTTTACATATCTTAAAATTATTTTAGTTTCTTGTAGATGCAGCTCATATGGACTAGCCATAAACCTTGAAACTAGAGAAACAACATATTGAATATTGGGCCTTTTTTTGATGAGAAACATCAAACTCCCAACTATGCTTCTGTAAGTGGTCATGTCAACCTTTGATGCTCCATCGTCCTTGCTCAATTGGATCCATTTGGAGTTGCAACTGATTTGCATTGCTCCATGGAAAATTTCTTGATCATGTCTCGAGCATACTTGTGTTGACATATGAAGATCCATTTATTTGATTTATGCAATTCCATCCCTAGGAAGTATCACATTAAACCAAGATCTTTCATCTCGAATTGTTTCATCATGGATTTTTTGAACTCCATCTTCATTTTATTGTTACTACCCATAAATATTAGATCATCCACATACAAACAAACTATGAGAATGTCTAATCCATGCTTTAGGTAATATAGAGTTGGTTCACTTTTGCTTCTTGTGAATCCATACTCGTTGAAATAGCCATCAATGCATGAGTACCAAGCTCTTGGTGCTTGCTTGAGGCCATAAAGTACTTTCTTCAATTTGTAAACAAGGTTCTCCTTTCCTTGTTCTTGAAAATCTTGAGATTGTTGAACATAAACCTCTTTTGTCAAGTATTCATTCAAAAAAGCACTTTTCACATCCATGTGTTAAACATTCCATCCTTTATGGGCTGCTAAGGAAAGAACCGATCTGATTGTTTCTTGTCATGCAACAGGAGCAAAGGTTTCCTCATAGTCAATGCCAAATTTTTGAGTAAAACCTTTTGCTACTAGTCTTGCCTTATGCCTCTCAATGCTTCCATCAATATTGTACTTGGTCTTGTAGACCCATTTACACCCAACACATTATTTTTATTTGGGTAGCTTTACTAGCTCCCATGTATCATTATTGTATATAGAGGTTATTTCCTCTTTCATGTCTTATTGCCATACATTTTGAGTACATGCCTTCTCATAGCTAGATGGTTCTAGTTGTGTACTAGATAATAAAGCATAATTGACTACATATCCCCTAGGATCATGGGAGTCATCATCTCGATACAATTGTAAATTTTCAAGTTGCCACAAAATTGTATTCATCTCACTAACTTGGATTCTGGTGAATCTTATCTGGAAATTTTGATCCAACATTTGAAAATATGGATGATGTTGTAATGTTCTTTTGTGTCTCGATGGAGAGTCTTTGTCAATGTCCATCGGTGAAGAATTTACTGATCTCTGAGGAGAAGGACTTGGAGTGGTGATTGAAGTACTTGATGTAGTACTCATGTATGGGCCTGGAGGGGGTGGTGTGCCTTTGCTTTTCTTTGGAGACACTTGTTGTACATGTGAATAACTTACATCTTGGGACTCATCGTCAACAAAAATTCTTTGATGACCCCATTCTCCCCCTTCATAAAAAATTACATCCTTGGAGAGTATAACTTTATGAGTCTTGGGATTGTAGAGTCTATATGCCTTTGTAGACTCACAATACCCTAAAAATATACAAGCTTGAATTTTTGGATCAAGCTTCTTCCTTTTCTCATTAGGAATGTGTGCATATGCTAAAGAACCAAACACTTTGAAGTGCTTTACATTAGGTTTCTTTCCGTACCACCCCTCATAAGGAGTGACACCATCTAAACTAGAAGTAGAACTTCTATTTAGAATATATACACTAGTTCTTACAACCTTTGCCCAGTACATATGAGTTAGATGCTTAGTTTGAAGCATCGATCTCACCATTTCAACTATGGCGCAATTATTTCTCTCGACCACACCGTTTTGTTGTGGGGTATAGACAGTGGTGAATTGCCTTTTAATCCCACTTTCTTTACAATATTTCAAGAATTCTTTTGAGGAGTATTCACCTCCTTGATATGTCCTAAGATATTTTACATTATTCCCAATTTTATTCTCTAGATTGTTTCTAAAATCTATGAAGCAATCAAAAGCTTCATATTTATGTTTCAAAAAATAAATCCAGCACATTCTAGAGAAGTCATCTATGAAAGTGAGAAAATAAGAATAGTTTTCGAGACTCTATGTTTGCATTGGTCCACAGATGTCTGAATGTACTAACTAAAGTGGATAGATGGCTCTCCACACTTGTCCTTTTGGAAAATTCAACTTTGAGTGCTTTCCCAAAGCACATCCTTCACAGACCTCCTTTTGTTCATTGATTTTGGGAAGTCCTGTCACCATAGCTTGAGAAGTTAGAAGTTTCAAGCTAGCAGAATTAAGGTGACCATATCACAAGTGCCAAAGCACACTTGGATTTGTTATAGCTACATTTGCAATTTGAGCTCCTCCTGGCTCATCAAATTTGAGAGGGAATAACCTATTCTTGGTCATGGGGACCTGTGTTATGACACGATTACAATTATTTTTATCAAAAATGATACATTGTCCTTCATCAAATACAAGCTTGTAATTGTTTTCCATGATTTGTCCAACACTTAGCAGCTTGTGTTGGAGCTTTGGAGTGTAATAGATATCATGCACTTTCTTTAGTCCTTCTTTGGTTGGAACCTCCATGGCTCCAATACCCTCTACTTGCAATGTCTTATCATCCCCTAATTTGATTTGGGATTTATAAGTGGAATATAGAGTAGAAAATAAATATTCTTTGCCACTCATGTGGTTTGAACAACTAGTATCCAGAATCCATGTGTCATTTAGATTATGTTCTAATTGTCCATATGAAAGAAAAATATTAGAGGTATCATCTTCTTCTCCATAATTACCATATTGACTATTGTTGTCTTGTGAATATTTTGAGCAACAGTCACGAGTGAAGTGACTTGGCTTACCATAGTTGAAACAAGCTGATTTTGACTTGTCACTTCCTCACCCTTGATTTCCACTTTGTCCTTGATTTCATCCTTGATTTTTATTTCCACCTCTTTGTTGATTTCCTCCTCTATATGAGTTGCCTCCTCTATTGGAATTGCCTCCTCTATTCTGGTTGCCTCATCTATTTTGATTACCTCCTCTGTAGTTGTCTCTGCCTATACCTCTTTGCTTGCCTCTACCTTGACCTATTCCCCGTCCTCTTCCATTGTTTTCATTGGAAGTGAAGGCCTTATCATCACCTTCATAGCTTGTTGAAGGAGTTTTAAGAAACCTCTCTTAATGTGACATTAACAATCAGATTAATGCATCGAATGTTAAAGTGGAAAGATCTTTGGATTCTTCTATAATTATGGCAATATGGTTCCATTTCTGTGGAATTGTTCGCAACACTTTTGTTACAATTATCTCAGGCTTGATTTCTTCACCTAGTGTAACCATTTTATCCACAATTGCTTTTACTCTAACACAATAATCACCGAATTTTTCATCTTTCATTCAGAGATTTTCAAAATATATCTTCAGTATTTGAAGCCTTACTTACTTCACTTGATTACTACCCTAGAATCCATCACTCAATGCTTTCCATGCAACTTGTGTAGTTGTACAAGCAACAATTCTATATTTTTCTCCAATGCAGCTTGGAGATGAGAAAGAGCAGAAGAGTTGCTCTTTTTCTCTTCTTTTCATTTTTTCTTGTCTGTGGCACTTAGTGTTGTCTAGTCTAAGGGTTCTGTGTAGCCCTCTTCTATTATGTACCACAAACCTCTTCCTATGAGCAAGGTGTTCATATTTATAGACCAATACTCATAGTCATAACCGTTAAATTCTGGTATAGGTAAGCTATTGTGTGAGGCCATAGTTACCAAAAAATTCTCTTTATTTCATGGTTACAATAAAGTACTTTGTTGTTTGAAATAAGGAAAGAAGAAGGAAGAAATAAGAGATTACAAATTTAAGTCAAATCTGAATTGTTCTACTCTATCATTCACTGCTTATTCCTCTTGATGTGGGGATGCTATCTCTTGATTCACAAAATTATCTGCTACTTCTTCTTCGTCGTCACTTATCAATATTATTTCCAGTGATTCTAGTTCTAATATTTCCACTAAAATATTGTAGTGTGTATACTCTGATTCTTGTGGTGTAGCTTGTATGGATTTCGATTGTTCAAATTGACTCCTAAATGAGTTGTCTTCAAAGTCTACCTTGTACCCTGAGTCAGGATGCCTTTGATGTGCTATCATTGCATTTTTAAGTTGGCTAAACACACTGTTGAGCTCATAACCTCTTACTTTTTCATCAAACCTCTTTGCACCTTCTCTTGCTAAAATTGCACATAAGGCATGATAACAACCATTTGGTCTTATCATCAATGCCTATTTACAATTTTATAATTTGATCCTTGGTATATTTTACAAAAAAAACTAAGCCTCTTAGGCTTATTACATAAGAGTTCTATAGTTTGTCATTCCTTGAATCAAGTAAAAAAATATGTACCCTTTGATTACAATAATTGTCTCTTAGACAATATTTTCCTTTATTTTATAATATTAAAAAAACTATATTACTATTTAATAAATTAAAAAATAATTTCCCTAAAAAAAAAATTTAAAGAAGCAATTATATTTAATATATTAAATATAATATAAGTAGTTTTAATAATATAAAAAAAATTAAAAGAACTTATATAAAAAAAAAAGTATGGTCTCCAGGAATCGAACCCTCTTGGCATCAACAAATCGCACTAACCAACTCGGACACCACTGCCAATGAGAACCAAAGGGAATGAATACAATTTTATGCTATTTCGGATCTGATTTTTAATAAATAAAAAAATTCAAAGCTTTTTCCATCGCTCGGTTTCAAACCCGCGACCTGTAGGAAGGCAGGCGCCTTACGGATGGCTCCTCAAGCCAGTCGAGTTGTATGGCTCGACGGGAAGGCAAGGGAATCTTGCCTTGCTTGTTCTTCTCACGGATGTACCGAAAGAATTTTTTTTTTGGGACTTTTAGTCCCACATCGACCATTCAAGAGTGCTTGAGGTGTTTAAAACCTCAATGCTCGCATAGTCACTTGATTGCCTTTGGGTAATTAGTGACCGCCCTTTTGCATCCTTTATCCTATTGCCTATTTCCATGTTGCTTATTGCCTCCTTCTGCTATGTAACCCTTCATCCGATACGTTTTTGGTTCTCCTTCTGCCACGTAATCAGATCTATATCAGTTTTGTGTCATCCGGTCTACATCGGCCTTGCTCTCCTATCACCACATGGTGCTCTCTGGTTGGTTTCTTCTAGGTTTCTCCTCATCACGTGCTTGCTATGTGGGCCTTATATAGACCTCACCTTGGTTCACAATTTGTGGGCCTTCTTCGACCTCACCTCGGATCACGTGTTGTGGGCCCCACTTGACCTCACCTGCTTCAGTGCTTGTGTTGATAGTTCCTCCACCTAGATCTTTGGGCCCTATCTGGCCTCGACTATGATACCAGATGTGGCACGTGAGTCTTGGAGACCAATGGAAATAAGAAATATTATTCATTAACCTTACGAAACTTAGAAATTACAATGCTTAAATAAGGTTTATTTAACAACCTTAGGGAATATAGGAGAAGTTAGGAAATGAAGAAAAATATTGAGGAAAGGATGAAGGAAAATTGATGTCGAATGCCTTGCCGCCCATGTCGTCCAATTTGCCCAGTCAGCTGTCATCCAAGAAGGTAAAAAGGTAAGGTCCAAAGCTTACCGTTGTAAACAAATTTTTTACCTTTTTATACTGCTTTAAATTCCAACAAACTTAGCATTCACAACATCCAATCCAACAATATTTTACTCATAAGGAAGATGTACCCTACCTTTTATTTTTATGGAGACATGTCTTCAAAACTTGTCTTAATCACACTCAAATTTTCTTTGCCAACACTAGGGTTAGGTAGCCACAACCTATCTCAAGATCTCCACAAAATAATTTTCTCAAAAATTATTTTCCATACAAAATATCAAATCCTTTTGTACACCTTATAATATCCAAACTCACAATATCTAACTCAACAATTTCATTAAAACAACATGCACAACAATATCCCTTATACACCTTATAATATCCACACCTTATAAAATAAATTTCAATCACCAAAAATAAAAATAAAATATTTTAATTTTAACTTTAACTTATAACTCCCCCAAGAACTTAGAACTCACGTCAATCTCTAAGTAACTTTAATTTCCAAATATTGAGAGAATATAAATGAATAGTATACCTTTAATTCAATTTGTCGATAAAATATTTTCGGTGAACTTAACCACATGACCTTGCACTCCCCAACACCCTAGCTCAATCTAGGCCACCAAGTGGGCTGCATATGAGACAAACAACACACATTGTCCTAAAATATTGCCACACAAAAATCACTGAGAAAATCAAATGAAGCCTTCCTTCCTCACGTAAAACGTCGATTGTGTGGATCGAACCGTGATCTCCTCCACGCAAGCCTTAACACTCTCCCAACTGATGCCTATGCTACTACCATCGATGGGATGTCAAATCACTTCTCTGCATTTATTGCCTTGTTTCCCTCCAAGCTCTTTGAAATGCAAATCATCTTCTTCCTAGGGTGCAACACTTTGATTTTCTCTTATATCTCACATTCGAAGGTGTATAATCGACTTTAGGAAATGGAATTCATTTCCTATATAAATGCACATTATCTTTTGACTTCTCATGTTGACCCACTTCAAATTTAAAATTTTGAATTTAGTTTTTAAATATTAAATTTAAAAACTTTTGCCTTCATTAATAATTTAGAAGAATAAGTTCAAAATTTGGAGCTCTAATAGAGTTTTATGAGGAAAAACTACTCTGCTAGGGTTTGATGAAGAAAAACTGCTCTGCGAGGATGGCAGCAACTTTTGGAGGAGGTGTGAAAAATTGGAGTAATTTCATGATGGCATCGGGTCCGGCACAGAGAGTGCATGCTCGTGATGTTTTTTCATCTAAAAATAACTGGAAGGAATAGGATTTTCTAGTGCATGTCAAGAACCGCTTGTTAAAGAATAATGGATGTTTGGAATGATGTGAAGCCATGCCAGTTCTAGTGGTTCAAATAGACTCAATGGAAAAATATGTGGAGTATATAACAAAACATACCCTTATTGGAAAATGTTTGGGCATCCGAATTTCTCTCCCCTTTGTGGAGACTTGGGTCAGGAAAACTTGGAATCCTAAAGGCGATGTGGAGGTGATGCTGAGTGCGAACAACTATTTTATGGTGGTTTTCTCTTGTATTGCAGATCATAACAAAGCATTTGAAGGGGGTCCTTATTTCTATAACCAAGTGGTACTCTTTCTTAAACCTTGGCATGTGGGTTTCAACCCATCAGAGGAGCGACCGTCATAGGTTCTAGTATGAGTGTGGCTTCCATGGCTCCCGTTGGAATTATGGAGAACTGATATCTTTCATAAGATTGCCCTTCTACTTGGGAAGTCGGTTGGACTGTCACAACAGACAATGGATAAAAAGGTAATCTTTGTTGCTCGTATTTGTGTTGAAAATGACTTAAATAATCCTATTCTAGATTCTATTGAAATACAATTTGGATCAACTACATGGGTTCAAAAACTTGACTATGAAGCTCTTCCATTTTGTTTCGGATTTATCATGAATATGGCCACCTACAAAGAAAATGCCCTAAGTTTGTCCCTTCTATGGCTTCAAATCCTGGGCCCTCTCGGTCTAGACAAAGTTTGGATAAAGAAAAAGCCCTGATAAATGAAGGAGAACGAGATAAGGAAGGTTTTATTCTGGTAAAATCTCGAAACAGAGGACGAAGGGCAAAGAAAGACCTTAAGGATATCCATCCAGATTATCTACTCAACCATTTTGAAATATTAGATGATCTTGATCAGTGCATGGAGATACCTAAAATATCGCTACCTGATGCAAATATAACAAGGCCAAATCAGATGTCTCTTCTTGAGGGGGAACTTAAGGAATTAGATCTAGGGGGTTTAAATGAAGAAAAAAAGGGCTTTGGATATGAGTATAGGGGACATGGATGGGTCTAGCCCTATAAGGGAAACTATTTTGGAAAGTGGTACAGATTTATTTATGCCCTATCCTACTTAGGAACTAATGCAATCATCCTTGGACTGCAAAACTCCTATGGTGTTGGGATTGCAACAAAAAATAATTATGAAATTTTTTTCTGATAAGAATATGAAGGTGGGTCGAAAGAAGGACCAGGATAAAATTAAGTTAATGGGGGAGAATTTGGTGGATTCAGGCTTGGTGAGAACATTGGACTCCCATTTTTGTAACCCCCAAAAATTATTATCCTCTCGTGGAATGTAATGGGGTTGAACAACATCCCCAGACAAAAAGTTGTTCGTGATTTGGTTCGGGTGCATTCTTCGGATGTGGTTTTTATTCAGGAGACTAAATTGGCTATTGATAGTATGTTCAATATTACTCCCAATTTTTTTAGAAGGGGGCAATTCCAGTGTATTGGTGCATGTGGGTATGTTGGTGGCATCACTTGTTTATGGCATCTGGTTAATATATCCCCTCTTACTTGGATTTCTAGTAGATGGTCTATTTCGATGGTCGGGCATGATAATGAATCTGGTGAAACCATACTACTTACAAATGTGTATGCTCCTATTGATTACAATGGTAAAGTGAATTTGTGGAAGCACATTTGCTTTATGAGAAGTTTGGTTTCCCTATACCCATGGATTTTGGCTGGAGACGCAACTCTATCACTTGTCTGGAGGAGAAACGTGTGGGGTGGACCATCTCGAGCCTTTTTATTCTGACTTCAGTGCTCATATCCAGACCCTAAACTTGGTTGAAATCAAGCCAGATAATGGGATATTTACTTGGCATAATAGAAGGTGCGGGGAAGCTTCCATATCAGAGTGACTGGATAGATTTTTGATATCCAGTTATTGGATGGGTAATAACATAAGTGCTAGTTCTGTGATTTTGGAGGGTAGGGGATTTGATCATTGGCCTATAAAACTCTCTACTTTGGAGTTAGGGCTAAAAAATAATCCCTCATTTAAGTTTCAACTTATGTGGCTTCATGATACTAAGCTTCATAATTTCATGCAAGGCTAGTGGACCACTGGTAAACCTCTTCATGGCACCGCTATGTATTCCTTTATGAAGCGACTACAATTTGTAAAACATTAATTGAAGAGATGGAATAGACTAAATTTTGGGAACCTTTCCTTGGCTAAGCTGGCAGCTCTTAGGAGGATGGAATAATCTTCAAGGAAGATTAAAGATCAAGGATTCATGAAGGAGCTTCTTTTTGAGCAATCTGAGGTTGTGAAAGACCTTGCTGAATGGGAACTGAGGGAAGAATTTTTTTGGAAACAAAAATCTCGAGTAGATTGGCTTCAGGAAGGGGATAGGAACACATCCTTATTTTATAACTCATTTAAGGCTCACCATAATGGTAACCTGATTACCTCTCTTGTGAATTCTCAAGGTGCCCTGCTCTCTTCTTTCAGGGATATTTCAGAAGAGACTAAGAGGTATTTTTCCTCTCTCTTCAAGGAGGACTCCCTATCAGATGATGAGAATGAAAATATTATTCTAAACTATATTCCAGTTATTGTTTCTAGAGATATGAATGAGAACTTGATGGGTCCAATTTCCCTTGAGGAGTTGGAAAATGTTGTATTCAATATGAAAAAAGGAAAATCCCCAGGCCCAGATGGATTCTTGATTGATTTTTATCAAGAGTTTTGGGATTTAATCAAAATTGATATTTTGGAGGTGGTCCATGAGTCCCAAAAGAACAAACAAATGATAAGGGCCCTAAATACTACCTTTGTGGTGCTTATACCCAAAAAAGAGAGAGAAAAATCCTTGGATATGTTTAGGCCTATTGCTCTCTACAATGTTGTGTATAAGATCATCACAAAAATTATTGCTGAGAGGCTGAAGATATGGTTGAGCAAAATCATCTCTGAGGAGCAACATGGGTTTGTTGCTAGCCGACAAATCTTGGATGGGGTCGTTATTGCTACATAAGCTATTCACTCGATGGAAACTTCTAAGGAGAAAACTATGTTCATTAAGTTGAACATGGCCAAAGCCTATGATCGGGTCAGATGGTCCTTTATTCAAAAATTTCTTGCTGCTTTTGGATTTGATGAGGAATGGATTAGATGGGTTATGAGTTGTGTTTCTTCTTCCTCATTCTCTATTCTTGTTAATAATGAGCCATCAGAGCTATTTGAGGCCTCAAGGGGATTGAGGCAAGGAGATCCTTTATCTCCTTATTTATTTATCATTATGGTAGAAGGGTTGGGAATATTGCTCAAGTCTCAAGTCATGCAGGGTCTCATTCAGGGGTGGAAGTGGGATAGTAGTTTGCCACCTATTTCCCACCTTAAATTTGTTGATGATACTACTTTATTTGGAGTTTCCACTATCAGGGAAGCTAGAAATATTAGACTGTCTCTTGACATATATATTGGTGCTTTTGGACAATTGATTAATGAGGACAAGTCTTCTATTTTCTTCTTCAATATCCCTCCTATTATTCAATCCAGGATTTCTCACATTCTAAGATTCCAGGTTGGGACTCCCCCCTTCATTTATCTTGGTATTCCAATTTCATTTCATTCTCTACCTAGATCTTCTTTGAAGTCTATGCTTGATAAGTTTAGAAGGAAGGTGAATCACTAGACTTTCAGATGGCTATCCAATGTAGGTAGAGTGTTGCTTTTAAAATTAGTTGTTCAAGATTTACCTATTTATGGATGTTTTGTACAAATAGCTCCCTCTCACTTCATCAAGGACATGGATGCTTTTTCAAGAAAGTTTTTATGGTCTGGAAAACTTGATCAATATAAATGGAGTTTGGTTAGGTGGGGTTCTATATGTAGGCCGATGCAAGAGAGAGGCCTTGGATTGCGACAGAAAACTATTTTTGGGCAAGCTTTGGCTGCAAAACTTTATTGGAGATGGTGTACCTCTCAAGATCAGATTTGGGCTAAAATATTATCTTGTAAATACTTGAGAGGTATTTCTAAGGCTGAGATCCCTAGAGTCAGCTTGGTTGGGAAAGTTTCAGTTATCTGGGACACTCTGAAAATAGGAGCTAATTTAATCAAGCAGGGTTTGTTCTGGATTTGCAATTAGGGATCAAATGCTCTTTTTTGGGAGGATTCTTGGGATGGACACCCTCCTATGTTGAATCAATATCCTAGGTTACGTTCCCTAAGCATTTTTTTCTTGGAAGCAAGATGGTCTCATGTGGAGGACTTTAAAAAAATCTAGTCTTTTGGAAATATGGAGATGTATAGGTGGAAATATCCGCAAGAATGGCCCCAGGGGGGACTGTCCAAGGACAAAGAGGTGTTTGCTCTTATTCTTATTAGGATATCTTGTTATTCTTTGAGCGATAAAGATATTCTGTCTTGGAACCCTGATCCTAAGGGAACCTACTCGGTAGCCTATGGTTATTAGGTTCTTGATAAGCAAAAGTATGGGAGTCTTCCTGTCACTTGGTGGAAAAATGTGTGGAACAAATTTTCCTGGCAAAAATGTAACTTCTTTCTCTAGTTGGTAGCTCGTAATAAATGCCTCACTTGGGATAATGTGAGGAAGAGGGGATTTTAGGATCCCTATTTTTGTGTACTTTGCAGTAAGAATAAGGATGACTCTTCTCATTTATTTTTCCAATGCTCCTTTTCCAGAGATATTTGGCACCATTGGTGGAGTGCCTGGAACCATCCATGTTTTCATGTGCTGTCCCTGGTGGATTTTTGGAGTAGTCTGGGCAGACCTTCGACCAAGGCCCCCTTCCTTCGGGTGGCTTGGAATTTTTGCCCTTCCTGCATCATCTAGAAAATTTGGCTCGAACAAAACTAATGCATATTTTAGGACAATTATTTGGTTGTTCAATAGATCTAGCAAAGGATCCTGTATATGGTTCAGGAAACCATCCATAGAAAATGTGATGTGGACCCTCTTTTGTATTCTAGGGAGAATAAGGTACATCAAGCCCTTAGTATATTTGGGTATGGTTTGAACTCTTCTAGCCATATTAGGGTTCCTCAGCTCAGTAAGAAGGTTAGGAGAGATGGTAGGTAGAGGCCACCCCTTAGAGGAGTTTTAAAAATTAATATTGATGGATCATCCAGGGGTAATCATGGACATGCTGGCATTGGCAATGTTGGGAGAGATTCTACTGGTGGTGTCAATTTTTTCTTTTCCATTTATAAAGGTGTTCACTCCAACAATTTTATGGAAGCTCTTGCAATTCTTGAGGCCTTGCAGAGGGGGTTTTCTCTTGGTTGGCATAGGATTATCTGCGAGTTTGACTATCAAATTGTGGTTAATATTTTAAACAGTAAAATGGTGGAGGAATTTAATTGGCAGTTGGCCTCTATAGCCATTCAAATTATCAGAATGAGTGAAGAGTTCAAATTTATATCCTTTGTGCACATTCCAAGGGAATGGAATGTGGTTGTTGATTACCTGGCCAAAAGGGCTTCTGAGTTGCTAGATCCTTGGAGTATCGATAATTGGGAGAGTCTCTCATTTGGGGACTCTCAATGCCTGTGGGAGTTGATCCACAAGGATGTACAAACTTAATGTGGTTTGTTCTTGTTGTCTTTTTTGGGTGTCATTCTAGTCTAGTGGTTTTAGCCTGTTTGACTATTTATTTGAGTCCTTGTTGGAATCTCAGTTGTACTCTGTAATCTAGACTTTTTATCAATAAATTTTTACCTCTTTATTTAAAAATAAATAAAATTTTAATCAAAGATTAAAATATTTTAATTTAAATTAAACCTTTTGAAACTTGCTCATGGGTATTTTCAATTTGAACTTCGTTTTTCTTCACCTTGTTATTTGGACCAAAATATTATAATAATAGAATATTATTATTTAATTTAAACTTGCCTCTCCTTCCTCGGGTCTTCATCCTTTGGGCCCTTTTTAGGCATATAATATTAAAAATAAATATTATATCCTATTCCTTTCCAAGACCTTCTTACTTTTGGAAAAACCACTTAATGTCCTTAATGATGACGAATTTAAACCAATATTCTTTTGACATCAATGACAAAAAAACTACTCAAAATTTCCAACAATCTCCCCCTTTGTCATTTATGGCAACCCCTTTATTTTTATCATTCTTTTTTCTTTTTCAAAAGCTTCTTTCCCTAAGAAATTTCTCCCCTTGACTGAATGCTCTCCCCTAAATCTAATCTCTCCCCCTTTTTCATCAATGGCAAAGGGCCACCTTTGGGGATCGGGGCTAAGAATGAGACTCTTAGCTTAGCCCCTCTCCCACCTCCTCTTGAGGTGATTAATTCTGGGTTGTGAGTAGAACTACTCCTAATTTTTCATGAAGGTACTCAAAAGTCTCTTTCAGAAGTGGCTTAGTGAAAATATCTACAATCTGCTCCTTTGTAGTAACATATTCCAATTTGACCTACTTGTCTATCACTTGTTCTCTCAAAAAATGATACTTGATTGGAATGTGCTTTGTGGTAGAGTGCATCATTGGATTCTTTGAAATATTTATAGCACTTGTATTATCACACAATATGGAAATAGGATGATCATGTTTTATCTTGAAATCCTTTACAATTCGCTTCATCCATAATACATGTATACCACTAGCAACTGCTGCAATATACTATGCCTCTGTTAAAGATAATGATACTGATGCGTATTTCTTACTTAGCCAAGAGACTAAATAGTATCCAAGAAAGAATGCTCCATCATTTGTGCTTTTCATGTCATCAATACTGCCAGCCCAATCTGCATCTGTATAAGATGTGAAAGTGAAACTGTCACTTTTGGGATACCAGAGCCCAAAATCCATAGTCCCTTTTAAATACCTAATAATACTTTTTACTGCTACTATAGGTGTCTCCTTGGGTGCTGCCTGAAACCTTACCACTAATCCCACTACCTGCATGATATCTGGTCTAGTAGTTGTGACGTACAATAAGTTGCCAATCATATATCTATATAATTTATGATTTGCCTTTGGATATTCATCATATTTACTTAATTTACATCCTATAACTATGGGAGTACTTACTGGTTTGCAATCTTCTAACTTGAATTTCTTTAGCATCTCTTTCATATACTTGGTTTGTGAAAGGAACACCCCTTTCTCTAATTTTGAAATCTAAAGTCCAAGAAAGAAGGACAACTCACCAAGCATAGACATCTCAAATTCATTATGCATGCTCTTTGCAAATTTCTAACACATCTTATCATTTTTTCCCCCAAAAATAATGTCATCCATGTAAACAACCACAATTAGTAGATCATTCCCTTCATTTTTTATGTATAAGTTATTGTCCACTATTCCTTTCCTGAACCCTTATTCCTAAAGGTACTTATCCAATATTTAGTACCATGCCCTAGGAGCTGAATTTAAACCATATAGTGCCTTCTTCAATCTACATACATAGTCTGTTTTATCTGTTAGTTTGAATCCCTTTTTCTGCTCAATATAAAATTCTTCCATAACACCATTTAGAAATGTTGACTTAACATCCATCTGTTAAACTTTGAAGTTTTTAAATTTTGATAAGGCTAAGAACGTCCTTATAGCTTCAAGTCGTGCAACTGGAGAAAATGTCTCATCAAAGTCAATTCCCTCAACCTATGCATAACCTTTGCATACTAATCTTGCTTTATTTTGAAACACCTGACCATCTTAATTTAAATTTTTTCTAAATACCCATTCAGTGTCAGTCACATTTTTATCTTTTGGTGATAGGAAAAGTTCCCAAGTCTTACTTTTATCTATATGGTCTAATTCCTCATCCATTGCCTTAATCCAAAACTTATCTTCACTTGCCTCATTCAAGTATTTTAGCTCAATTTTAGATAATAAGGAAAAATGTGCTTGTTGAGATGGTGTTATTATCCTTCTCCTTGTCTGTATCTCATCTAGATTCCTAATGATTAGCTCTTTTGGATGATGTTTATGTACATACTTGGATGGAGTCTTAGGAAGAAGTCTTTGTGTTTCTTCCTCTTCTTCATCTGATTCCTCATGAAACTCTTCTTGACAACTTCCATCTTCCTAATACACAATTTTTTGAACTGGTTCTCTTGAATCTATCTTCTCATCAACTATTATATTTATAATTTCTACAATAGTGTGTGTCCTTTTTAGTAAAATAACCAAGAAAAATACCCTCATCACATCTTCGATCAAAATTGCCCATGTTTTTCTCTTCCTGTCTTATGTAACACTTGCTTCCAGAAACCTTGAAGTGTTTTACAGTGGCCGGTATTCCTTTCCAAAGATCATATAGAGTCTTGTGATGGTTTACCCTCATTTGAACCCTAGTGATTATATACACTGTTGTGTTGACTACTTCCCTCCAAAATCCATATAAAATCTTAGACTCATTTAACATAGCTCCAGCAATATTCTCAATAGTCATATTTTTCTTTCATCTACTCCATTTTGTTGAGGAGTTCTTGCAGCTGAGTATTATTTCTTGATTCCATGCTTTTCACAAAAATCTATAAATTAATTTGAGGTAAACTCTCCTCCTTTGTCAGATCTCAAACACTTAATCCTTTTTTCAATTTCATTTTTGACCCATTCTTTAAATGCCTTGAATTTTTAAAATGCTGGAGTAATCATTCTGGAGTAATCATCTATGAAAAATATGAAGTAACTTTCACCTTGAATACTCTGTGTTCTAGTATGACCACATAGATCAGTATGTATTATATTTAATGGCTCAGATGACATATATCACTTTCATTTGAAACTTGTTCTAGTTTGCTTTCCATGTTGATAAGGTGCACAAATTGTGTTTTGTGGTCTTTTCAGCTTGGGTAAATCTCTGACAACTTGTTTATTGCTTAATTTGACTATGTTGTCAAAATTCAAATGGCCCATTCTTCTATGCCACAACCAAATATCATCCTCTTGTGATATAAAACATTTTTCTCCTTTAATCTCACTAAGCATATAGAGGTTGTTTGGAGTTCTACTTGCATTTACAATGACTTTTCCAGTTTCATACCTTCTTATCTCACATCTATCTAGATGAAATGTAACCATATGACCTTGATCACAAAGTTGTCTTACACTTAGCAAATTGTATCTTAATCCTTTGACATATAGTACATTTTTTGTTCTTGTCTTTCCATTATCTAAACTCAGAGTTCCTTTTCCAAAAATGTTTTTTGATCCATTATCACCAAAACTTATTGATCCTCTATTAGTTTCTTTGAGTACAAGAATTTTGAGTGTCTTCTGGCATGTGTCTAGAGCAACCACTATCAAGAAACCATTGTTCTTATTTATCCTGATCATGAAGAGTTGTTTAAACTAACATTGTTCTAGCCTTTTTATTCCTCTTTTTCTCTTTCCTAGTTCTTGAAGTTGTATTATTTTTACTAGACTCAAGAAGTACCATTTTACACCATCTAGCCTTGTGCCCAAAATTATTGTACTTGTAACTTGTGATATCATCATTCATAAGAGGTGTAAAATATTTGAAATTTCTATTGACATCATTTTTCACATAACCAGTGCAATGGTCAAATCGATGACCATATTTATTACAAGAAAATCAATAGCCATGGAAGAGAATATGTAACCTGTTTGGATGCCTTTGAAAATATATTTGAGTGCTTCTTATTTTGTGATTAACTCTTGTCCATGGTTATTCTTTACTTTCTTCTTTCCTGATGTCCTTTCATTTTGGAATATGAGTAGCGAGCTTAAATTTATTTGATGTATTTGTTTCTTGAAAGATGAATTCCTCTTTCTATTTCCCTAACTTTATATCTTGTTGAAACATGGTATTTTTAACTTCATACCTTAGAGATACAATTTTTTCTTCCAATATTTCACACTTTGTTTCCCTTGATCTTAATAGATCTGTCATATCCTGTTCAATTTTCTTTCCTTATTATACCTTTATCTTGAGTTATGTGAAACTCTGTAGAAGTTCCATTTGTTATTCCTCATCTTCTTAAATTTCTTCCCTCAAACTTGAGCTCTTCTTTCTAATAATTTCCAAATTCCTGAGAGCAATGAATAATTCCTCTTTTATATCAAACATGGTATCTTATTCATTTTATTAATTCATGTGTGTTTCTTATGGATCCTTCTCCAAGATGTTAGTTTTCATGGAGAGACCCGCTCTGATACCAATTGTAGAACATTTACTTATACTGAGAGGGGGGTGAACAATATAAGATACAAATTTCTACTTTTTAATCCATATGATAACATCAGTATTATTAAAGTAGTAAACATGACATAAAGCATCACACACATGAGAGACATGATTTAACGTGGTTCACCCAATGTGGGCTACTCTATGGAGAAAATATTCCTTATAATTTTTTCTCATTAAATTATCTTGGGAATCCTTTCCCTATTACAATATTTATGGACCTCTATCCAAAGGAGACACCAATCCCCCAATCAAGTTCATGGATATCTATCCATAGGAGACACTAATCCCCTTAGCTAGTTCATTGATCTCTATCCATAAGAGAACTCCTTCTCCTATGCTCTGGCTGGTGATCCTCTAGAAGACTACTGCCTCCACTGTACTGGCTTGTTGATCTCTATCCATAGAAGACTCCATCCTCACCTAGAAGATCTATGTTCTCATTGCCATGGATAATGGATCTCTATCCACTAGAGACCATTATCCTCTGCTCGGTCACCTCCAAATATTGCTATTACTCTATTTTTTTCTCTATCTCAGATCTATACTGAACACTATAATTTTCCCTACACAAATATGCTCAATATCTATCTCTGATATATATTAAACACAATCCTTCGATCTAGCACAAATATACTCTATATCTATCTTTGATATGGCATAAACTTGTCCTCAAATATGTACCAAAATATATCCTCAATTATGTTCTCAAGCCTTAACACAAAGCTTAACTCAATCACAAATCAACTCTGCTATATCTGCCTCAAACCTTACTCAAGGTTTGAAAAATCACTCAATCAACTCTACTCACAAGTCTTCTCGAAGAATTGCCTCAAATATGTCCACAAGTCCTCTCAAGAACTTATCCAATCTGCTCTCAAGTATTCACCAAGACTTACCTCAAATATGTTCAACAAGTCCTCACTAGAACTTGTCTCAACTCAACAAAACACTCAATGAAAACTTAGTCAACAATGCTTATCAAACAAAATTTACATAACAATGGCACTCGTGATATTTTACAAACCCTAATTATGTACATTAAGGCTCACTCAATATTTCCAACAATACTTATCAAACAAAGTTTCTAGCATCAACCTTCATTCTAGAAAAACCTTCATCAATCAATATTGGATATCTCAAAACCAAACTCAACAATGCTTATAAAACAATCCTTTTCACTCCAACTTAGCATTCACAACATCCAATCCAACAATATTTTACTCACAAGGAATATGTACCCATACCTTTTATTTTTATGGAGATATATCTTCAAAATTTTGTTAGTCTTACAATGACACTGAGAGGGGGGGTGAATCAGTGTAGTTCTTTAAACTTAAATTCATAGCTCTTAAAACTAAAATAATGAAACCTTAAAACCAGATAAAGCAAGTATCACAAGAGAACATCACACAACACAAGATTTAACGAGGTTCACCAATTTAGCTACTCCTCAAGAATGACTGCTTGGACTACCATCCAAATCTAGCCTTTGCAAAGCACCAACTTTACAATCAATTTACCAGCACCCACTGGAAGGAGCACCAACCCCTTATTTATTTGCACCAATAGAAAGGAGCACCAACCCCTGATTTACCAGCACCTACTGGAAGGAGCACCAACCCCTAATTTACTAGCACCAACTGGAAGGAGCACCAACCCTTGATTTATCTTTGCTTTTGCAAGACCCTGACTAGTCTTCTTCACTTTTGTGATCTCTGTGCACTCTGCTTTCTCTGTGCAATCATAGTAGCACCTGGTCAAAATTCAACCTTTTCACTCTCTATGCACTCTGCTCTCTCTACGCAATCACTTTGCACACTCTGCTTCGTTACAGTCGAACTTCATGATTGTCTTCTCTCTTTTTCGCACTCTACTCTCTTTGTGAATTTTGCACTTAGCATGATTTGACACGACTTGCTCTCTATGCACTACGACTGGACTTCGCACCATTCAATATTATTCAATTCTTCAAACAACCCTCCTTTTATAACAACATTTTCATGATGAAAACCCTAATCTTAGTCGGCTGTAAACCCTAATCTTAGTCGGCTTTCATAACAACTGTAAACCCTAATTTTAGTTGGTTGTCATCGGTCTTCGTCGGCTTCAACTCAACCGTGAAAATACAGCATGTCACGATATCGCGATACTTTTTTTTTCTCTCTTTTTCTCTTTGCATCGGACCGTGAAAATACAACATGTCGCGATATCATGACACTTTTTCTCCTTTCTCTTTCTCTTTGCATCGGACCGCGAGAATACAACATGTCGTGATATCGCAACACTTTTTCTCCTTGCTCTTTCTCTTTGCTTTGGCCCCCAAAAATACAACATGTCACGATATCGTGACACTTTTACCTCCGTACGATTTCTCTATTCTTTTGTCATGATATCGCGACATGTTTGCTTCTGCAGACTTCATCTTTTTCTTTTGTCACGATATCGCGACACTTCTGCTTTCATAGACTTTGACTTTTCTTTTGTTGCGATATCGTGACACTTCTACCTTCATAGTATTCAATTTAGCTTTTGTCGTGAAATCATGACACTTCTACTTTCATACTTAGCTTATTTGCTTTTGTCGTGAAATCGCGACACTTATGCCTTCGAAGTCTTCTTCTCTGTTTTTGTCACAAAATCGTGACACTTCTGCTTCCGTACTTTACTTCTTTGCTTTTGTCACAAAATTGTGACACTTCTGCCTTCAAAGTATTCTTCTCTACTTTTTTCATGAAATCGTGACAGTTCTACTTCCGTACGCTTCCTCTCTTTCTTTTATCACAAAAATGTGACATGTCGCGAAATCACGACACTTTTCAAACTTGCTTTCTCTCTCCTATTTTAGTCATGAAAATGTGACATGTCGCGAAATCGTAACACTTTTCCAACTTACTTTCTCTCTCCTATTTTAGTCGCGAAAATGTGACATGTCATGAAATCATGACACTTTTCTTACTTGTTCTCTTTTTTTGAACTTGTCGTGAAATCATGACACTTCTTCTTGATTTCTCTTTTTCTTCCAACATGTCACGAAATCGTGACAGTTTTTCCACTTGCCTTTTTCTCTTCCAACATGTCGTGAAATCGTGATATTTTTTTCACTTGCCTTTTTCTCTTCCAACATGTCACGAAATCGTGACAGTTTTTCTTGCTTTTTCTCTATCTTCCAACATGTCATGAAATCGCGACAATTTTTCTTGCCTGCTGTATATGTCGTGATATCGCGACACTTTTATTACTTGTCTTTTTATTTGATATTTTACATATGGGACACTTCGGTATTCTTGGAAAATTATTGTACATACTCTGAGTAACATTTGAACTCCTGTATTCTGCATCTGAATAGCTTTTGAACTTCCTATCCACTGCATCAACAAATCTATCTGACTGTGTTGACAACAATGACAATACTATTGCTGCACCTTGCTCAACAATCTCCCCCTTTGGAATTGTTGGCAACACATGTGCAATTTCCTGTAACTCTTCTCCCCCTTTGACAATAATACCAAAGGGCTACTATAGACTCCCCCTGAGTCAATGCACAACATTCTCAGGCACAATTTATTACACTGAGCAAAAATCATGAACATGAGCAAAAAGATAATCAAATACTTAAATGCTCCCCCTGATAATGTGATCCTTGTAGCTAGTCAATTCTTGGGAAGTGTGACCACTCCCAATTTATTGTGAAGGTACTCCAAAACTTCCTTGGGCAATGGTTTTGTGAAGATATCTGCTACTTGCTCTGTAGTTGGAACAAAATCCAACTTAACCTCACCTTCCGCAACTTTCTCCTTCAAAAAGTGGTGTTATCACACTTAACTGATATTGGCTCATTGAAGCTAATACCAAGATCTTTTAGGGTTTTTTTCATCCACAATACCTGTGTACAACATGTTGTCGCTGCAATATATTCTGCCTCTACTGTTGATAAATAAATTGACTCTTGTTTCTTACTGTGCCACATGACCAATCTATCTCCAAGATAGAATGCACCTCCATTGGTACTCTTTTTGTCATCTACACATCCTGCCCAATATGCATCTGAATACGAAATAAGGGTGAAGTCTTTACATTTTGGATACCATAACCCATATTCCATAGTACCCTTGAGGTATCGAAGAATCCTTTTCACTACTGTCACATGAGTCTCCTTGGGATTAGCCTGAAATCATGCTACCATGCATACTGCCTATAAAATATCTGGTCTAGTAGTCATCGAGTACGATAAGCTTCCAATCATAGATCTGTACATGGTTTGATCAACAGGTGGAGATTTTTCATCCTTGCTCAACTTGCAACCTATCATCATGGGAGTGCTAACTGGCTTACAATCCTCCATTGTGAACTTTTTTAACATCTCTTTCACATATTTAACTTGAGAAATAAATATGCCCTTCTTATTTTGATTAACTTGCAACTCGAGGAAATACGAAAGTTCACCAATCATTGACATTTCAAATTATTTATGCATCTTATTTGCTAAATCTTTACATGACTCATATTTACTACTGCCAAATATGATATCATCTACGTACACAACAAGAACAATAAGATGCCCATTTTCTGTTTTGACATACAAATTACTATCCACCATACCTTTCTTAAACCTTTGTTGGGTGAGATAGTTTTCTAGCCTGGCATACCATGCTCGGGGTGCCTGTTTTAAGCCATATAATGCTTTCTTCAACTTGCAAACCAAGTTGGGATCATCACCAAGTTGGAAACCATCTAGTTGCTCAATATAAACCTCTTCTTCAAGTTTTCCATTCAAAAACGTTGATTTCACATCCATTTGATAAAATTTGAAATTCTTGTAGATTGCTAAAGCCAGAAACATTCTAATTGCCTCTAGTCTAGCTACTGGTGCAAAATTTTCCTCAAAGTCAATGCCTTCAACTTTTTCATAACCCTTACATACCAGTCTTGCTTTATTTCTGACTACCTGTCTGTCTTCATTCAATTTGTTTAGAAAAATCCATTTAGTCCCGATTATATTTTTATTTGCAGGTCCAGGTACTAACTCCCAAGTTTTTTTTTTCTCGATCTGATCTAATTCTTCATTTATTGCCTTCATCCAAATTTCATCTTTACTTGCGTCAACAATATTTTTGGGCTCAATGCTGGATAATAGAGAGTAGTTACTTACTACTCTTCTTCTTGTTTGAACACCAACTTTGGGGTCTCCAATTATTTGCTCTCTAGGATGATTTTTCTGCTATCTGCCTGTTTTGAATTTCTTATTTTCTTCCACTTTTGAATCATACCTTAAATCATCTGAGTCAATTTTTTGTATCTTTTTCATTTCGTTTTCCTCATCTCCTTCAATAACTTCTTCATACATTGGGTAGTTTGTTTCATAGCTAATTACTCGTTCTCTACCTTCATCAAATTTAACATCAGCACTGTCCACAATTTTCTTTAGCCTCTTGTTGTAGCATTTGTAAGCTTTTCTTGTTGGTGAATAACCAAAAAAAATACCTTCATCCGCTCTATCTTCAAACTTACCAAGATTATCTTCAGTTCTTTTGATGTAGCACTTGCTGCCAAAAACTTTGAGGTATTTTGTTGTTGCCCTTTTGCCGAACCACAACTCATAAGGAGTTTTGCTTTCATGTGTTCTCAGCATGTACCTATTTTGGATATACACCGCAGTATGTACTGCTTCTTTCCAAAATCTATATGCTACTCTGCTTTCAGCCAACATAGTCCGTGCCATTTCCTACACTGTCATGTTCTTTCTTTCTACCACTCCATTTTGTTGAGGTGTCTTGGCTACTGAAAACTGTCTCCTAATATCGTATTTTTCATAGTACTTTGTAAACTCCTCTGAAATGAATTCTCCTCCTCTATCTGATCTTAAACATTTGATCCTCTTTCCTGTTTCATTCTCAACATGATTTTTGAAAATATTGAACATATGAAAAGCTTCTGATTTATGCTTCAAGAAAAATATCCATGTCATTCTAGAATAGTCATCAATGCACAACATAAAATATTTGTCACCATTTATACTTTGTGTTCTCATGGGTCCACATAAATCAGTGTGTATTAGTTCCAAAGGTTTGCTTGTGTAGTACTCTTTTGTTTTGAATGTGACTCTATTTTGCTTCCCCTTTTGGCATGAAGCACAAATGTTGTTTGTAGGTTTGCTGATGGTGGGAATATCTCTCACTGCTCTTTTTGAGCTGATTTTTACTATATTATCAAAACTGATATGATCGAGTCTCTTGTGCCACAACCAATTTTATTCTTCCTGTCTAATAAAACAAGCTCCTTTTGAAGTCTTTGAGAGCGTGTACAGGTTTCCAGATGTTCTTGATCCAGTTGCTATCAATTTTCCACTATTTGTTTTTCTGACTTCACAAGCCTGCTTCATAAAAAATATGTCATGACCTTTATCATAGATCTGACTTACGCTCAACAAGTTATGTTTCAAACCATCCACAAACAAGACTTCTTCTGACTTAATTTTTCCATCACTAAATTTAACTGAACCTTTGGCAACTATCTTAGCTCCATCATTATTTCCAAACTTTCATTGAACCACCTTCATATTTCTGTAACTTCTCAAATTTTTGTTTGTCACCTGTCATATGACTGGAGAATCCACTATCAAGTATCCATGGTACATATTTATTCTGTGCTTTAAATTTTGTTTGTACGATTAAAGATTCCTTTTCTTCCTTAAGTCGCTCTTTTCCTTTCCACTCCATTTTGATAGTAGTTTTGGGTTCTTATTTTGCCTTTCCCTAATCAATAGCTTGTGCCTATTTTTTGGGAAGTTTTCTATTTTGTCTCATCCTATTTGGTTGAATCCCTGAAATTGATTTGATGCAAATGTACTTCTATAATTTCTTGCAATGTGCCCAAAATTATGACAGTTATAACATTCTACTGTATAATTCATCAGAGGATAAAAGGTATTTCTACTGGTGAAATTCCTTGGTCTTACATTATATTTACAGTCTGATATTTTATGACCATAGCCATTGCATTTAAAACAGAAACCAAAAAAGATATAATTGAACCTGGGTGATGGTCTTTGCCATGTTTTCGTAGGATCCATAGGTCTTCTTCTTCTTTGATGTGTGACATTGGTGAACCCATAATTTTCAATTCTCCTTTCATGCCTGGCATTATTGCTTTTTTTTACATGAGATGTTTTTCCTTGATCAACCTGTTTCTTATCTTCATTCTTTACGGATTCTACATTTTTGGTCTTTGATCCATTTGATGATTCTCCTTCGACGAAACCCAGACCAAATTTGATGCCTGCAGGCCTTTGGTCATTTATAATCTTATCCAACTTCATAGAACTTTCTTTGCATTTGTGATAGAAACTAATTTTGTGATTCATCTCTTCTATATGCATCCGTAAACCAACATTCTCTTCTTCTAGTTTGCAGCAATAATCTATTTTCATGGTAATTTGTACTTCGAGATCTTTAGATATTTTTTTGTATTCTTCTGTCTGTACTTTCAGACTGGTTATGTTTTTTTTTGCATCCTCAAGACTTTTTTAAATTTTCTTATTCTTTTTCCTCTTTATTTTCCACTCTTCAAGTGCAGAGATCAACTCACCTTCTAGATCTACTTCAGCCTCAGGGTTTTCACCACATACTTTAGAGTTCACTCCTTCATTTTCTGATTTTACTTCTTCAAATGCCATGAGAAGAGCTTCACTTCCTGCCATTGTGTTACTTCCAAGATCACCCTAGCTGGTTATGCTTGTATAGGAAACTTTGATCTGATACCAATTGTTAGTATTACAATGACACTAAGAGGGGGGGTGAATTAGTGTAGTTCTTTAAACTTAAATTCACAGCTCTTAAAACTAAAATAATGAAACCTTAAAACCAGATAAAGTAAGTATCACAAGAGAACATCACAATTTAATGAGGTTCACCAATTTGGATACTCCTCAAGAATGACTACTTGGACTACCATCCAAATCCAGCCTTTGCAAAGCACCAACTTTACAATCAATTTACCAACACCCACTGGAAGGAGCACCAACCCCTTATTTATTTGCACCAACAGAAAGGAGCACCAACCCCTAATTTACCAGCACCTACTGGAAGGAGCACCAACCCCTAATTTACCAACACCAACTGGAAGGAGCACCAACCCCTAATTTATATTTGCTTTTGCAAGACCCTGACTGGTCTTCTTCACCTTTTCGATCTCTGTGCACTTTGCTTTCTCTGTGCAATCACAGCAACACCTAGTCGAACTTCAACCTTTTTGCTCTTTATGCACTCTGCTCTCTTTGCGCAATCACTTCGCACACTCTACTTCATTACAGTCAAACTTCACGATCATCTTCTCCATTTTTCACACTCTACTCTCTTTGCAAATTTTGCACTTAGCACAATTTGACATGACTTGCTCTCTGTGCACTATGACTGGACTTCGCACCGTTCAACATTCTTCAATTCTCCAAAAAGCCCTCCTTTTATAACAACATTTTCATGATGAAAACCCTAATCTTAGTCGGTTGTAAACCCTAATATTAGTCAACTTTCATAACAACTGTAAACCCTAATTTTAGTCGATTGTCATCGGTCTTCGTCGGCTTCAACTCAACCATGAAAATACAACATGTCACGATATTGCGACACTTTTTTTTTCTCTCTCTTTCTCCTTGCTTTGGCCCCCGAAAATACAACATGTCGTGATATCACGACACTTTTTATTTCTCTATTTTTCTCTTTGTATCGGACCATGAAAATACAACATGTCGCGATATCATGATACTTTTTCTCCTTGCTCTTTCTCTTTGCATCGGACCACGAGAATACAACATGTCACAATATCGTGACACTTTTTCTCCTTGCTCTTTCTCTTTTCTTTGGCTTGCAAAAATACATGTCGTGATATCGTGACACTTTCACCTTCGTATGCTTTCTCTATTCTTTTTTTGCAATATCGTCACATGTCTGCTTCTACAGACTTCGTCTTTTCTTTTGTCACGATATTGTGACACTTATGCTTTCATAGACTTTGAATTTGCTTTTTTCACGATATTGTGACACTTCTACCTCCGTAGTCTTCAACTTAGCTTTTGTCGCGAAATCGTGACACTTCTACTTTCGTACTTAGCTTCTTTACTTTTGTCACGAAATCGTGACACTTCTGCCTTCGAAGTCTTCTTCTCTGCTTTTGTCATGAAATCGTGACACTTCTACTTCCGTACTTTACTTCTTTACTTTTGTCGCGAAATCGTGACACTTCTACCTTCGAAGTCTTCTTCTCTACTTTTGTCGCGAAATCGTGACGCTTCTGCTTCCGTATGCTTCCTCTCTTTATTTTGTTGCAAAAATGCGACATGTCATGAAATCATGACACTTTTTAAAATTGCTTTCTCTCTCCTATTTTAGTCACAAAAATGTGAAATGTCACAAAATCGTGACACTTTTCCAACTTACTTTCTCTCTCCTATTTTAGTCGCGAAAATGTGACATGTCGCGAAATCATGACACTTTTCTTATGTGTTCTATTTCTTCGAACTTGTCACGAAATCATGACACTTCTTCCTGCTTTCTCTTTTTTCTTCCAACATGTCATGAAATCGTGATAGTTTTTCCACTTGTCTTTTTCTCTTCCAACATGTCACGAAATCGTGACAGTTTTTTTTGCTTTCTCTTTCTCTTCCAACATGTCGCGAAATCGCGACAGTTTTTCCACTTGCCTTTTTCTCTTCCAACATGTCGCAAAATCGTGACAGTTTTTCCTATTTTTTCTCTCTCTTCCAATATGTCGCGAAATAGCGACAGTTTTTCTTGCCTGCTGTATATGTCGCGATATTGTGACACTTTTCTTACTTGTCTTTTTCTTTTATATTTTGCATATGGGACACTTTGGTCTTCTTGGAAAATCACTGTACATACTCTGAGTAACCTTTGAACTCCTGTCTTTTGCATCTGAATAGCTTTTGAACTTCCTGTCCACTGCATCAATAGATCTATCTGACTGTGTTGACAACAATGACAATACTGTTGCTGCACCTTGCTCAACAAATTTGTCTTAATAACACACAAAGTTTCTTTGCCAACACTAGGTTTAGGTAGCCACAACCTATCTCAAGATCTCCACAAATTTTTTTTCTCAAAAATTATTTTCCATACAAAATATCAAATCCTTTTGTACACCTTATAATCTCCAAACTCACAATATCTAACTCAAAAATTTCATTAAAACAACATGCACAACAATCTCCCTTATACACCTTATAATCTCCACACCTTATAAAATAAATTTCAATCACCAAAAATCAAAATAAAATATTTTAATTTTTCCTTTACCTTATAACTCCCCCAAGCACTTAGAACTCACGTCAATCTCTAAGCAACTTTAATTTCCAACACTTTAGAGAATAAAAATGAATAGCATACCTTTAATTCAATCTACCCACAAAACATTTTTGATGAATTCGACCACATGACCTTGCACTACCCAACACTCTAGCTAAATCTAGCCCACCAAGTGGGATGTGTGCCCACATGAGACAAATGATGCACACTGTCCAAAAATACTGATACACAAAAACCACTAAGCAAATCAAACGAAGCCTTCCTTCCTCACACAAAACATCGATCACATGGATCGAACCATGATCTCCTCCATGCAAGCCTTAACACTCTCCCAACTTTCGCCTATGCTACTGTCATCGGTGGGATGTCAAATCACTTCTCAGCATTTATTACCTCATTTCCCTCCAAGCTCTTCGAAATGCAAATCATCTTCTTCCTAGGGTGCAACGCTTTGATTTTTTCTTATCTATCACATTCAACGGTGTATATTTGAATTTAGGAAATGGAATTCATTTTCTATATAAATGCACATTATCTTTTGACTTTTCAAGTCAGGCCACTTCGAATTTAAAAATTTGAATTTAGTTTTTAAATATTAAATTTAAAAACCTTTGCCTTCATTATTAATTTAAATTAAAATTTTAATCAAAGAGTAAAATATTTTAATTTAAATTAAAACTTTTGAAAATTGCTCGTGGGTCTTTTCAATTTGAACTTAATTTTTATTCACCCTAATATTTGGCCCAAAATATTATAATAGTAAAATATTATTATTTAATTTAAACTTGCTTCTCCTTCCTCGGGTCTTCATCCTTTGGGCCCTTTTTAGGCATATAATATTAAAAATAAATATTATATCCTATTCCTTTCCAAGACCTTCTTACTTTTGGAAAAACCACTTAATGTCCTTAATGACGACGAATTTAAACCAATATTCTTTTGACATCAATGACAACAAAACTACTCAAAATTTCCAACAAAAGTAAAAATAGATAATTGAAACTAACTATTTGCATGAGGATCCTCATCAGTAGGTAATCTCATCAGTAATAAATTTCATCAGTAGGTAATTACATTATCAAATGCATCAATAGATAAACACATTGTTAGGCGAATATCATGTTTAAATCATAAATTACATATTATTTCAATTTCTACATAATTTTTGTTTACTACAAT
Organism: Wollemia nobilis; assembly: GCA_028583015.1. NCBI lineage: Eukaryota > Viridiplantae > Streptophyta > Pinopsida > Araucariales > Araucariaceae > Wollemia > Wollemia nobilis. The sequence continues at coordinate 13,623,528 of JAQPPZ010001063.1, forward strand.
TGTTATTTTTCCTACAAAAACTTAGACTAAAAAGAGAACATAATCAAGTCTAAGTATTAATAACTACTGTACAATATATATTGGATTTCTACTCTTTAAATATAACCCTGATTACCTTGGATTGATAAAATTAGACGTAAGCATTACAACTAGGCATTTTTTGCACCATTTATGTTGAGAGTAGTGTTGTAATTATTAATCAGAAAGGCTATTTGGCTATGCAAGAAGAGAGGCTTACTGGTATGTGGAAAGAGGTACGTATGAGTCCTTGGTGTGCATACGAGTCATAGTGGCATGATATGGTCCCAATAAGCCCCTTTGTTCGATGTTGCCAGGTTCTTTTTTTTTGAGGAATCATTTTACTTCTTTCATAGTTAAAATTTTACTTTTTGCAAATTTTCCATGCTTTGGATGATTGCTATTATTTTCTTTGGTCTGGGTTCTATGACCTACGAAAACAAGAAGTAGGTATGATTGAGTGACACAATCATAGTGAAATGCTACTAAATAATCAAATAATTGATAGCAAAATAACTTTTTACTTTCAATAATTTCAATTTCCAGCACATTTACTTTTCAAGCAATATTTGATTTTATTTTCCTCCTAGCGTGCTAATATTGGTTTATGGATTCATAGACCGTGAGTCACACCTAATTTTAGTAAACATTAGGATTGTTTAAAATTTTTATTATTTTCCTATTATACTAGGATTGGCTGTATGGATTCATAGACCGTGAGTTGCACCTAATCTTAGTAACATCAAGATTGCTTTAGAAAATAGAAACTCTATTTTATTCTACTATGTTAAGGATAGATATAAAATCATTTGTTATGAGTTGTACCTAAAATTGAAAACAGTAGGATTTTTTTGAATTGGTGATAAAAATAAAAACAAAACAAAAACAAAACAGAACCCAAGAAAAACCAAAACCAAATTTTCAAAAAAAAAAAGAAGGAAAAGTAAAAGAAAGGTTGCTAGATGGTTGAAAATAGTCTAAAACAATCCACACTTATAGACATTAGAAAATTATTTATTGAACAAGAAGTGAACCTTATTTTTGAAAAACAACACAAAACATCTGGAGAAGAGTAGGAAAACTTGTGCAAACATCTTGATACCATAAAATATAGATCAGGTGAATTGAGTCAAATCCAGAGGGTAAACATAGCTCAAATTATAGGGTCATACTATCACTCACCCTACCTTGAACTTTTTAGAAATTGTGAAAGGTGGTTAGGGAATAGGAGAGCAAAAGTAAACTCAGTAACCTACCCATGGGATCAATATTTCAAATATTCCCTTACCATCCATAGTTTCCTAGAAAAAATAGAGGATAGGGAAGTAAACATAGAATATAAATGGAGATATCATAGGGCACCAAGAGTAGTAATATTTAGAGAACTGTGTTAAGACTTGCATTAGGAACTACAGTTTGAGAACCCTAATCCAATTGTAAAATAGGATTTTATTGTCCAATTGATTACTTTGGTAACAAAAATACTTTGGATTTAATGAAGATTATTATATGAATCCCGAACAACCCAAACCTATCAACGATATTCATAGGTTATTCCAGGATGACTAAAATTTATTTTAAATTTTCATGTTCAGACCTATAGACTCAAAAGGTAGATGAATTAAAATTACTAAACTAGAAGTAGATTACCAAGAAAACCATAGTAATAAATCTAAAACTTCTGAGTCAAAAGAAACCAAAATTACATCTTTAGATTCTACATCAACCAAGTAAATTTAAATTCTAGAACAAGATCATAAAAAATATCTACTACCCAAACCAGAGTTTGATGATCATATTGATGCCTCATCTATATTTACCGAACCTATACCTAAACCAATTCTTGAAATATTATATTCAATCATGGCTGATCAGGATAGTGAACAAGGGGAAGTAAACATAAATCAAAGATAAAGGACTAATGATCAAGGAGAAGTAGAAAACCAAAGGGGTGTGAACAAAGAAATACTGTTGCCTTCCCAATTCCTTCTTTCGAAGATAGGCTAATAAGAGAACCAAAATCGATCTCTGTTGTTATTTTGGCTACTTTCCATGGGAAACCACATGAGGATCTTGATGCCTTTATTTTTGAATTTTAAGTGGTGTTCCAGGATTATTTTTACACCACGGATGAGCAAAAACTAAGACTATTCCCTTCTAAACTTAAGTATGTAGCATTAATATGGTTCATGGATCTAGGGGAGAACATTTGCAACTAATGGGATCGAGAAAAAGGATTAAAATACATATTCCTAAAAAGATATCAAGACTATTGCAGGGTTCAAGATAAGAAAGCAGAGTTTTTTTGTATGAATAAAAATATGATGGATCCCTTGAGGACTACCTTGAGAGATTTTAGTTTTTGGGATCAAGAGTAAACATTGACTTGGATGAGGAGGTTTAGAAAGAAATTTTTCTAAAAGGTCTTAAGGAAGATGTCGTAGACATACTAAACCTCATGACAAAGGGATATATCCAACAGATGGGAAACATGAGAGATCATATATATTTATAAAAATTATTCAAGAAACAATCATTTAAGAAGTAATAAATACCCCTCATCAGGAGGAGGAGTAACACGAGCTGAAATCGGTAATATGCTAGAAAATCTCAAAACCAATTTATTAAGCACATTAACATCATCCCTCGACCTCATGGATAATATACCGAAGGAGCAAAACATTGAAGAGATATATTTTCATAGATGCAGAAAGAAACATAATCTAAGGGAATTCCCTTTGAATGTTACAAATATTTCCAACATTTCTACCTGTTGCAAAATCTGTGACAAAAACCATAATACTAAAAATTGTAAATATATCTTAGCCGTCAAAACCGCTATCAAATATCCTGAGTTCAAAGAGGCAAAAGATGTCTACTTCATAGATAAAAGAAGAAATGGTCCATTTAAAGGTCCACACAATTGGTCAAACTCTAATTATTCCAACCAAAAAAGACCTAATTATTGGTGAAATCCTCCAAATTGGTCAAATTGGAATCAGTATAATCAATATTAGAACATGCCTCCTTGGGCACAATTCATACCCAATACATATGGAAATTCATCCCCATGGACGGAAAGATAAGGTCAAAATACATCTAGTTGTAATATGAATGGCCAATACAATCAAACATGACCGAGTTGGTCTCAAGGGCAGCCCCAACAAAAAAACTTTCAAAATCAATTTAGGGGGAAAGTACCTCAAAACTAGCCTCAAAATAGACTCCTTCCACCTCCAAACAACAATCCTCCTAAACAACCACATTTACCAACTCAACCTGTGCCTAACTCCAATAATAATAAAAATACTCAACGAGTCTATGAAACAAATAAGGCATGTTCAATATCTATAATGCCTTGTCAACAAATTCAATTAAGATCTAGGAAATTATTGGATGATCATAGAGCAACCCTCACATAACTTGAAGAACCTACCAAAAACTTGAGCAAATAAAAAGGATAAGATGATAAATGTGAGGAAGGAATAGAAATTCCCCCAGAATAAGTGTTGGATCAACAGAAAGAGGTTCAAATTTCTCAAAAAGAAATAAGAGCTCCATTTCTCGAAATACTAGCTATACCAAAGGAACCATCTAAACCAGCTTTCGATTTTCTTCAAGAATTGGAAAATGTCTCTATTATAATTCCTCTTTTACAAGCTATTAAATATATTCCCATCTACTCCAAATTGGTAAAGAATATAACAAATTCACAAAAGAGAAAGAGGAATGAACCGAGGACTATTCAAGTTATAGGGCAACTATTTGAAATCATGATTGGTGAGAAATTGTTACCAAAATATATAGACCCTAGAGTACCTATACTCATAGTTCACATTGGTAGGACAACCTTGCATAATATCTTAGTAGACTTAGGGGCTGCCATAAATGTCATGACAAAAGAAAAAACATAATCTTTGGGGGTACACATAATTCAACCAACCTCTATAGTGCTTCAACTTGTAGATATATCTACCATTAAACTAGAAGGGAAGCTAGAAGATATTATATTTTCTGTAAGTTCATGGGAATACCCTATAGACTTTATAGTCTTAAAGCCAAAGAAAAAGTTAGGGGGACACCCCTTGATATTAGGAAGACCATGGCTTGCAATAGCTGATGCTTATATTAGTTGTAGATCTAGGAATATGACTATTTCAAATGACAAGTATACTAAAAATCTTAGCTTATTTCTTGAATCAATAAAAGACAATGATTTTTCAAACCAATTGTGGTATGATTCTCCTGAATACTTGGATGATATACAAAATTTATCAATCAATATGCTAAGAGAGTGTTTTCAACAAGAAATTGAAGGGCCTTTTTCTTCACTTCTTGATGAGGAACAAGGTGCTAATGAAATTACTGTGACTAATGGTGAAGGAAGCACAAGTTACCCTCATAATATGGTCCCTTAAAGTTATAAACTAAAAACTCTTAAACATGGAATAATGAGTATAGATAATAATTATAAACAAATAGATATTACATCTATAAAAGCTTTAAATATAAGCAATGAGCTTACAAACATTCAGGAATCACAACTGATAGAAGTTTTAAAGAAGCATTGGATAAAATTTGCATGGAGTTATGAGGATATGAAAATGATACATATAAACATTTTTACCCATCGTATTTTCATTCACGAAGGTTGTCACCCAGTAAGACAACCTCAAAGGAGATTAAATCCAACTATGAAAGACATAGTTCAGGAAGAAATTGTTAAGCTCTTAAACACAGGATTTATATACCCTATATCTTATAGTCAATGGGTTTCACCATTGGTGATAGTTCCTAAAAATAATGGTAAATAGAGAATTCGTGTAGACTACAGAGAACTAAATAAAGTGACAAAGAAGGACTATTTCCCATTACCTTTTATTTATGAAGTCCTTGAAACTCTAGCTAGTAAGAAATACTTTTCTTGGATGGATTTAGTGGATATAATTAGGTCTCAATAGTTGAGGAAGATCAAGAAAAGACCACTTTTACATGTCCCATAGGAACTTATGCTTATAGAGTATTACCTTTTGGTCTATGCAATGCGCCTTCTACATTCCAAAGAGTTGTTCTCACTATTTTTATGATATGATTAATGAATGCGTAGAAGTTTATATGGATGACTTTACAGTCTACGATGACACCTTTGAATAAACTCTAGCAAGTTTACAAAATGTCCTAGCTAGATGTCAAGAACAAAATATCTCTTTGAGTCATGAGAAGTGTTTCATGATGATGAGAAGGGGAATTATTTTAGGACATTATATATCAGAAGAAGGTGTTAAAGTTAGATCCTACAAAAATTCAAGTTATTCAATCTCTTCAACCTCCAAAAACTCAAACAAAGGTAAGAAGTTTCTCAAGATATCCATGATACTACCATAGATTCATTAAGGACTTTAGTAAAATTGTTTCTCCCATTCTTAATATCTTAACAAAAGAAAGTGAATTCAATTGGATTGAAGCATTTTAGGAAGCCTTTGAAATTATAAAAGGTAAATTAATTACTGCTCCAATCTTGAGGGGATCAAATTGGGAAATTACCCTTTCATATCCATTGTGATACCTTAGGATATGCAATAGGGGTAGTACTTCAACAAATAGAGAATAAAATACCTTATGCTATCTATTATGTAAGTAAAAATTTGCATGGAGCTGAGCTTAACTACACCGTTACTGAAAAATAATTCTTATATGTAGTCCATGCTATTAATAAATTCAAACATTACATAATGGGGTATGAAGTATTTGTTCACACTGATCACTCTACCATTAAATACTTAATGAACAAAGCGACAATAGGAGGTAGAGTGGTTATATGGCTTCTTTTGTTATAAGAATTTAATGTTACAATCATAGATAAGACAAGAAAGGATAATTTCATTGCAGATCACCTATCTTGTATGCAAATATTTGATGATAATGAGTTAATCCTTGATAATTTTCTAGATGAACATTTGTTTGCTCTCTCTATCTTCACTCCTTGGTATGTCGATATTGTAAATTACCTAATAACAGGAAAAATGCCTCAAAACTATACACCGCATGAGCATAGAAAACTAATACGTCAGAGTATTCCTTATATGTGGATTAATGGAATCTTGTTTAAAACATGCCCTAACCAAGTAATTAGGAGATGTGTGCAAGAAGAAGATGTATATGACATAATTCAAGAAGCACATGAAGAACCCTGTGGAGGTCATTATGCCACCCAAAGGATAGTTAGTAAAATACTACAAACTGGTTACTTTTGGCCTACTATGAATAAATATGCCTATAAATTTGTTGATAGATGTGATGCTTGTCAAAGAGCTAGTAAACCTACACCTTCAATGGAAATACCTTTGGTTTCACAAGTAATGTTTGAACCATTCGAGAAATGGGGGATTGACTTTGTTGTACCACTAGACCCTCAAAGTGTAGCTAATAAACATATACTTGTGTGTATAGACTATGTCACTAAGTGGGTTGAATCTAAAGCTCTACCATGAGCACAAGATGAACCAGTAGCTGATTTCCTTTATGAAAATATTATACAATGCTTTAGAGCACCTAGAGAACTAGTTTCGGATCATGGATCCCAATTTCTCTCCAAGGTAATTACACATTTTTTTGACATCTACAAAATAAAACATAGGAAAACCTCACCATATCACCCTCAAGCTAATGGACAAGTAGAATTTATGAATAGATAACTTGAAAAGATCATTACAAAAATTATAGTTGTTAATAGGGTTGATTGGGCAAAAATATTAAAAGAAGTTGTATGGGCATACAATACAACTTGGAAAACCACCACGGGATTGTCATCTTATGAAATGGTCTATGGAAAACAAGCTATCATGCCCATTGAATTTGAGATAGAAACTCTTTGCACAACTTGACATGAATTTGGACCGAGCGCAAAAGGCTAGATTGGAAAAGTTAATCATTTTGGATGAAAGGAGACTAGAGGTATTACATAGGACTGAATTAACCCAACAAAAAAGAAATAAATGGTATGGTAAACACATTATACAACAAATATTTCAACCAAGATATTGGGCCTTGTTGTTTGACTCATGTTACCAAGATTTCCAAGGTAAATTGAGGACAAGATGGCTAGGACCCTATGAAATTGAAGAGATGTTCGAGAATGGTATAGTTAAACTTAATCCTATAGATGATTCAACAAGAAGACTACTAGTAAATGGGCATAGGCTTAAAATTTATAAAAAACCATTATCTAAGGAAGAATTCATACACCACCTTAAGCAACAAGTTGATTTGCAGTGTATCTCTAAACTGCAACCAACAACTATTGAATGATAACTTCTCTCTCTAAAAAAAATATTTTGCTTCCTTGGTTTCATAATGGAGTTCCTATATTTGCAATACTTATATCTTATTTTCATCAATTTTCAATCTCAATATTATTTCTTTTACTTATATCAGTCTGAGAACTTGTAGGAAAATGACTGCCACACTCTGTATAATACTTTGTTTGCTAACAAAATCTAGGTGTTTTGAATTACTCAACCTTCACTAGTATTTTGAGCAAATTTTCATTGAAAATCAAGCAATATTTTGGTGTCATAAGTTATCCCTAGTCAATCAAGTTTCCTCTTGGACTACACACATTATAACAAATAAAAACATTGTGAAGTATTGGAAAGACTAACTCATGAGTTACTATTACCATAAAGTGAATGGTTTCCCCTGCTTATCCAATTGTGCGCATGGTCTAGATAGCTAATGAATTGGAAAAAGGACAAGCTCCCCCTTCACCCCTCCCAAAAAAAAATATCCCTTGCTCTCTATATAAACGAGCAAGTATCCCATAAATTATCTTCTTGCTTCCCCTTAAATAAGCAGGAATCCCAAAAAGTAATAAAAATCCCTTGCTCCCTCTCAAAACGAGCAAGTACCCCAAGAAAAATTCAATAAAATAAGGGTGAAGAGCTTGAATCCCTAGAATTCTTAGTGTCTCGAAAACCATGGGGTGATCCTCATTACAACAATGGGTTGAATGAAACCCGCCTAGAAATAAGGTATCCTTTCACAGTAGCACTAAGTTTGGACAAGACCTATGGATGCTCTCAGATAAGCTAGCTTGTTGGCATAAGTGACCATAATTTTACTTAATCCTTACTCATGATGGGAAATGAGCATTCACTACACACATAGTTGGTCCTTGAGAGGCTTGAAAACATTAGGATAACTTTAACATCATATTGATTTGTGATATGAATAGATGAATTTGTTTAAGGCCACTAGGATGATTGAGTCTTTGTGAAACAACTCTAGAATATCATAAGCAGACAAAAGTTAGAAGAAAATTCCTATATGGGTACTATAGTTCATTCCATCCTACAAAAATGTGGTTTGTATTTTACTTATAGGGACAAAGCAATAAGGATAGAGTTACAATTCCCATCAGGACTCTGGCAGAGTGGTTGGGAATCCAACTCCCCAAAGCTTTGCACCCCTATAAGAACATCAAAAATATGTATACCCCCAAAAGAAAAGGAAAATTCATCACAATGATATCAAAATATCTATCCCACTTTTCTATTCACAACTAGTGTTAAAATCATCCACACCTTTGATAAAGATCTATTTTGCACATGTTGATGACTGATATCAAGTTTACAATCATTACTTTTCTCTCACTTGGAACTCCTTAATGAAATTCAGGAAGCGTAATCACAAAAATAATAATAATAAATAAATATATAGTATAAATAGAATAATCCCCCATAAATAAAACTCATTACTATATCCAATTCACGATAATATAAGTCTTTACAAAAATAAAACCCTCTTCATTATGTTTTGGCTATATAGCCAAAAATATAGTTTGGGAGGGAAGTAAGTAAAATACATTCGGAATCCATAATAAATTTTTGTGGGAAGAATCAAGTAAAGTATTTTCTTAACTCTATAATTATAGTTTTTGTAACTAGGTTCTGGAGACAGCTTCTATAGATAGTTTCTATAAACATCTTCTATAGACAACTTTTGTAAACATTTTCTATAACCAGGTTTTGTATACATATTCTATAGATAGGTTTCGTATACATATTTTTTAGATAGGTTTTATAAACATATTCTGAAAATAGGTTATGTAGACATCTTCCATAAACAACTTCTATAAACATCATCCTTAGAAAAAATCTATAGCACATATTCTAATCTATAGTGCATCTTCTAAAATTTTCTAAGTGTTAATATTAAGACTAGCGCAAGTAAAAATGACGTGTCAACACAGGAATAAAGAGGAAACTTATTATATTATTTATTAAGGTTTCAGGAATAAAGAAAAAATAAAAAGGGTAAACTGCATGAATATTTATAAAATTTTATTTGACCACCCTTTAAAACTCATGAAACTTGGCATATAGAGTAAGGTATAAAATTAAAATTTAAAATTTAAAATTTAAAATATATATGCAAGAAAATGATGATGGTAAGTATTCCAAGAATGCATAAAGGTAAAGCCTAAAACATTACCATAACCCAACATTTGATGTGTATGCCTATGATTGGCTATCATACATTACAATTTAAAAATACCTTGACCATAAGGAAAGTTTTGATGTCAACCATAAAGGACATACGATCATCGATCATGAGACAAACACGAATGTTGACATGATAAAGAAATAAAATAATTAAAACAAAACACACAGGTAATAGGATGTGGGCATTATCAACTGCACACATGGCAAAAGTAAATCATATGTGTGGAAGGGTTAAAAATTAAAAAAGTTTATTTTTATGTACCTCTATGATTGAATTCATAAAGCGGAAAAGCATTATTATTTAGGGTGCAAAAAATAACCCTCACCCATGCAAGGTGGTGGGATATCTCACACCAGAAATATAAGCAAATAGGAAACGTCGACCACCCCAAAACCATCGACGATGAGTGACATGTGTCTTCACGGATAGTAAATGCTAGCCACTAATTAAAACCTACAAAAAGGACCACAATCAAAGGAAGGAGGATTCACATACAAAATTATAGAAAATTCCTCCGTAAACCAACACGGCCCTACCATTTGTGAACATTGTCGATCACTGACACGTAATCCTTAGGAGCCAATTGGGTGAAAGAGATATGGATTTATGTTCAAGACCATCGATTAAAGCATAATAGAAGACCACGATTCTGAAGAACACAAGCTTATACTGAGAGGGGGGGGGTGAACAGTATAAGACCTCTTTTTACTTTTTCCTTTATACTTCAAAACAAGTATATGCCCAAAGCAATATCAAAACAAATCACAATATCATCCACAAAGTGAAACCAATTTTAACATGGTTCACCCAAAAATCCTGGGCTACATCCACAAAACTTTTCTCTAAAAGTTATCTCAAAGTTCTTTGGGAAACCTTCCCAATTACAATGTTTATGAGCCTTGGCCCAAAGGAGATACCTTCCCCCAATATAAATTTATGAGCCTCTGCTCAAAGGATATACCTTCCCCTCTGTCTGAATTTATGAGCCTCTACTCAAAGGAGATACCTTCCCCTCTATCTAAATTTATGAGCCTCTACTCAAAGGAGATACCTTCCCCTCTGCTCTGGAAATGATACCCTAGAAGATCAACTGCCTCTACATCTTGCCAGCACGTGGAACTCCTTTCCATCGAAGACCTCCTATCCTCAATGCTTAGCCTAAGAGACCTCTCGCCTTTTATGATCACGTCCATAGCAGCTCAAGCAACTCTGTACCAAACATAGTCGATCGGTCTAGTACAAGTCTTCCTTTGTCTGTCAGATCTGTCCAACACTTGAACAAATCAATCCTCTACACACAAGCCTTCTCAAAGACTTGCCAAATGTGTCCTCAGGTTCTTCTCAAAGAACCAATGCACCTCTGTCCTCAAGTTCTATGATAGAACTCTCAAACTCAGCTCACAAGTCCTCTGTTAGGACTTGTCCAAATCTGCTCACAAGTCCCCACCGAAACCTGTCCAAAACCTACTCACAAGTCCCCACCGAAACCTGTCCAAAACCTTAGTAAGCTCACAAAGAAAAACTTGCTTAGCATGAACCCACAAAGAGAATTGTTAGAGATGCAATGTGATTCATCAACCTCATAGAAGCATAAAGAGAATTGTTAGAGACTCAATATGTTCTATACTTAACTCCAAGTATCAATCTCAACTCAATCTCAATCTCAACAGAATAAGATAGATGTAGTATGCTTTTCTCAAGAACATGAAACACAACCCAACAATTGCCAACCATGCAATATCTCATATAACAATGATACTCATGTTATTTCCACAACCAATTAGGGTTTTAACAACAATGCTCATCAAACAAGGTTTAGTCAACCAACACCATTCAACTTAACATCAACCTTGAAGCATTCAACCAATCATCACAAGAAAAGGAAACAAGTAGAAATCCTTTGCCCTCCACACTTATTTTCATAAAACCATAAATCAATAACAACCATGGAAGAATGTGTCCATACCTTTACTTTGATGAAGAAGGAGAACTCAAAAAATGTCACAACATTAACTCTCAATTTACCACCAATTAGAGTTAGCAACTATACAATAATACACAATAATAAAGATCCAAAATAACACCTTATTACTCCAACTTAATATTAACCACCAAAAATATAATATACATACAAAGTAAAATATCTTTACACCTTATTACTCCACATAAGCATCAAGCATTAATAATAACAATGTCAAAACAAAGATTACAACTTAACCTTATACCTCCATCAATAATTCTTGATCAAATCAACTCAAATATCCCAAGTCAACAATAAAAAGATTTACCTTGGCAATACTTAGTTCTCCAACCTTAGGAGAAATGAGGAGCCACCACTATAAGCGCTAAAGCGCATTCTCCTCTACTTACGTAGCCCAATCACGACCGCTCTCCTTCGTGCATCGCAACAAAAGGAAAAATTCACTCGACGTGATTCGAAACCTGTATCTCTGCCTAGCGAACGCCTTTACTCAAACTCCATCATCGTTGGAGCACAAGTGCCCGACAAAGAAATATTAAACTATCCTTTGTTTTATCTTCACTTGATCGTAGGATATGGAAAACGTATTCGTTTTCCTAGCACTGTCCAAAACATAAGTCATTTAGAAAATCATCCCCACTTATATAGCCAATTCTCCTTAACTATTTGACGTCGACGCTCCTCCAACGATGGCAACACGTCGACGAAATAAAACTTTATCTGCGTCGCTTAAGGGTTAAAAGACCCTATAATAATAATTAAAATAAAATTATTATTATTTTATTAATAATAAATTAAACTTAGACCTTTGTCAAATGTTTGAGTTAATTTAATTATTAATAATAAACATGGACCTTCAAGGTTTTTCAAGAAGCAAAAACCTTTGCATTAAGTTAAGCTTGGTTTTAATAAAAACCCTTAATGAGTCCAAATGGTTTTAAGAAAAACCTTTAACCTTGCCACCATGGTTTTAATAAAAACCCTTTAACAATATGAAGCTTTCTCAAGATATTTTTGACATCACACTCTTTTTAATATCAACACAAAAATGCCTTTTGACATCAATGACAACTTATACACTTGAGCATAAGCAATGTACCCAAAGTACCCAAAATTGCCAACAGATTCACCACACCACATGATTGCATGCAAGACAAATAAAAACCTAAAAATTGTCTTCTTCTTCTGTAGAAGCTTTGTGAATCTAAAAGAAAAACCCTCTACGATCTTAAAACAAACAAAATTGTCAATTTTAATGAACGTCGAAAAGGGATATTACCACAGACAAGAAAAATTGTGAGCGAAAAGGTAAAACAATTGTGGGCAAGGAATAGTAATCGATAGGAAATTTAGAGCATCATCGTGGGGTGACATAAAATTGATAGCACCAAAAGTGACAAAGGTAAATTTTAAATCATTTCGAATAAAAGTTCTATTGTTTCTAGTAAAGAATGGTCATAGATGATAAAACAATACTTTATGTCCTAATCATTCTGCTTTGAAATTTTTTAATTATAACTATGCAGAAGTATAAACTTATTTTTATCTTCTACATTTCTTTACATACAAAAACTCTTTTGTAAACATTATGGAAATTTTTCCTTTGTCTGCATAAGGATATTTTGGAAAATGATTGTTGCAGGTTTTTGGTCTGTCAAAACAAAATTACTAAACTATCTCACTCAATAGTAAAATGGGCACCTCCTCAATAAAACCTGCATAATAATGGTAAATAAAAAGGGGTGACTAGACAAGACACACAAAGGAAATACAACTAACAAGTACGGGCACACAGGTATACCTTTTGCAAAATTACTATGCAAAAACTTGATGCCTTTTTTTTGTTGTTGTAACAACTCTCTCATATATCCTATAAATTTATTCTCATTCAAAGTTCGATGATGGTCCATAATTATGAAAACTGCAATTGTTTCGATGATGGCCCATAACTACAACTATCTTCATGATGGCCCATAACTACAACAATCTTCATGATGGCCCATATTATTAATTGTGCTTGTAGTGGTTCTTAGTTGGTCAAAAATACCCGTTACATAAATATTGATAATAATAATATTTTATAAATACAATTACCAGATCTGAATGATGGATTCTCACTATCTCTTAATTGGATCTCAAAAATGACCCATAATAGCCTATCTTCTAAATGGTATAATTTTTTATCCGAATGTTGGATTGACTTGAAATTTTACGTGGATCTAGATAAAGAGGAGGATAATATCATGGAAGGTTTATCTATAAGTATTGAATATTTTTCAATGTGTTATCAGGCCCTAATTCCATTATCTAGTACCCCAAAAATGGGATTTAGTATTTAAAAAAAAAATGAAAGAGAATGTTTGGAATTAAATGACCTTTTAGACATTGATAGGTGTTGAGACTTTCTAGGAGGTCTAAAATGGAAAATGTAATAATGTGTGTAAATTTAAGGGGCTATCCAAGATTTTTTGATGACTTACTAAAAATAGAGTAGCTCTTGGTCAAAAATAACAAATTGCCCAAAAGTAATTTTTTTTTTAAAAAGGGATAAACTCAAGTTGTATTTTGAGGATCCAACATAGGCTCCAGCTAGGATAGGTGATGAAAAATACTCTTTGATAATGAATCACCTGAGAATTCTAGAATCTCCAATAGGCCATAAAAACTCAAAATCTTGCCTAATCACCTAAAATGGACTCCTTAATCACCTAAAAAGTACTCCTTAATCACCTAAAAAGGACATCCTTAATCACCTAAAAAGGACTTATTAATCACCTAAAAAATGAGATATTCATCAATATAAAGGGCATCCTAAGATATACAAAATCTCCCCATGGTGTAGTGAAAGTTGTTTTGTGTCTGTCTTCTGGATTCACTGCAATCCAATTGTAACTTTAAAAGCCATCCAATAAAGATATTCTTGATGACCCAACCACTACTTGAAGCAATTGCTCCATATTTGGAAGTGGATATTTGTCTTTGAGAGAGCTCTTATTTAGATTATTTAAATCTAAAAAAAGCCTGATATCATCATTCTTTTTCTAACTAGTTATAGGTTTGCAAACGAAGTAGAAAATCTCACCTTCCTGATTATCTTGGTATCCAGTAATGTTTGCAGTTATTTTGCATAATTGGATGCAAAGTGGGATTGAAATTCCTTTGTTTTTTCCTGAAAGGCTTGGTATATTTTTGAAGGGATATTATGTGAGTCATTACCTTTGTATTGAAGGTCTTCATATCTTCATAACTTCAAGCAAAAATATCCATGTTATTTTTCAAAAATATGATATATTACTGCTTATGTTTTCTTGATAGAGATTTATTGATCCTAACAATGTTAGGCTCTTCCTCTATTCCAATATTAACTTCATTTACCTTAGAATACTGAACTGGAGGTTTATATGCTCTATCAAATTCATCAAATAATATATCTAAAGACACCAACCTCATAGGGATACTATTTATATTCATTTGTATGACTTCTATAGGCTCTCCAATAACATCCTTCAATTTTTCTTCATCACTTTCATCACAATTAACATCCAAAACTAATTTTGCATAGTCATAAAATCATTAATGTGTATATTATCATGAAAAATATGTAAATATACCACATTATCTGGGATAGATGGCTTATTAAAAAATATGGTTGGGAACCTTTCCATAAACCAAGTATCTATCTCAAGGTTTTTTGCTCTAGAAGCATTAATGGCCAACATATTAGCATTGTGATTTTGTGCTCTAGGAATAAATTGTAGATCAAAAGCTAAAAATCTATCTATTTCATCCAACACTATGTGCTTATATTATCTTAATCTAGGGTGCTTTGTTTGATATCTCCCTTTGATCTATTAAATTATAGCTCAACATCCCCACTAACTTTGAGGTAATTAATACCCAATTCCTTGGCTTTCCTTAGCCCTTGCAACATTATTTATACAAGAAAATTCTAACCTGTATGGTATGCCAATATACCTACCATTGATGTCTATCAATAGTACTCCAGCTCCTACTCCTACTTTAGATTTTTTCCCATCAAAGGTCATAGTCCATAACTCAAAAGTCAAAATTTTATGAGATTTTGCATTTTGCTTCAACCTTTAGTTTTGGATCCATATTCTCAGTATTAGGTACTTTCAAAAAGAAAGAAGTATTCCAGATAAAGTAAACCCCCATGTCATTTTCCTCAATAAAATTCATCACATTAACCATATTATAATTAGGATCTATAAATTAAACTGAATACCTATTGAAGGGTTCTATTTTCAATATCATTTTTCCTTACCTTTCATTGGAATAGTGGCATATGACCAATCCAACTGAATAGTACCAGCTAGCTACTCTACCAAATGCCTAGAGAGCAAAATGGAAAAGAAAGGGTCCACATATACAACTACAACGTCCATTACCACATATTTCTTAGGATATTGTTCAATATGGACAAGAAGTCTAGTGATAATTCCTATACAAGGTACTCTCTTGTTATCCATGATAGAAATATGGGGTGTTCTTTTTGATAAATCAAATCTAACTGATCATCTACCTATTTTGACATCACATTCATAGAAGCACCACTATCAAGCATACAATTATGAATAACATATTGGTCTCCATAGCCTGATGTATACCTTAGTGATATGTAAAATGGTTTAAATGAATATGGGGCTCTAACTGCATTATTTTCATGGTGTATGGGGGTTTTAGACTATCCTCCTGATTGATCACTTAATTTGAAGGCTCTACATACCATATACCAATACTTTGGAATAGTCATTAATTTTGCAAAAGTGATGTTGACCTTCTATTTGGCAACCTCTAAACCTAGATTAAACTGATATTCCTTATCATCAATTCCTTTTCTAGTTATTTTATTAACCAGATCAATTTGTTGCATTTGGATAATTTTTGCTACTTCAGACTCTTTAGGAATCATTTGCAACTTCATATTATTTATGCTTTTTCTGTGAAACCACTCCTATAGTTTTTTTCTTTTATGTAAGCCCTTCATCAACTTTGTCCTCCATTGTTATATTCCTAATATTGATAGCATGTATTCTTTCTAAAGAGTCAACCTCTTCTATTGTAGGTATACGATTTCCTTGCTTCATTCTATCAAAATTGGTATTAGAAGGTTCACTTGAGGTTGATGCCAATCCAAATACTAAGGATATTTCCTCAATATTATTGGTACATATTGAAAGCACGAGGATACGAAAGCAAACAAAAAGGGAAATGTAACGCTAAGTCCTACGAATGAGAATGCATGAAAAGAGGGAAAACAAATGAATTGAAACGAGATTTAAAGCAAATGTAAAAGTGCAGCCCTTTATTTTATTAATTTTCTCGAGATCGGGTTACAATACGTCTCCTCCCTTTTCAGGGGCTGGGAGCGTCGGACATAGTTTTGTTACACCACAAATGATATATTCCCCTTGGGGATCTTCCGCGTGCCCACATTGAAAATGGGTGGACCAAACGTTGTCGCCGCTTGCGTGAATGCATCTATAGTTCCTTGCTGCCCCTCCGGTGTTGAGATCCTGCATTCATAGAAATAGTAAATGATTAGTAGCACCTACGGATGGAGGGAAACATGCGATCCCCAAGGCCTACGGTTGATGCATGCATAAAATAATTAAAATGATAACTAAAACATATCAAAATAAGCTGAAAATTTGATAGAAGCAAGAAAACATTACCAAGAACACACTGCAAAAGGAACAGTCGAGAAATCTGCCACATATTTCTAATCGCTCTGGGGTGGGACGATTAGGACTGTCATAAAATGTCAGAAGGTGACCTCCTAAATGTCCCATCCAGGGGCCTCCAAAACACCTACAAAGTTGGGGTTAGGCAAAACGGGGCATTTTGGAATGACCCAGAAGGTCGGATTTTGCATATTCGGCCTCGATCACCCTATATCCGATGATGCTCCCTGTATGTTAGTGAAAGCGAGAAACATTGAAAGCACAGTCAAAACTCATCCAAATGACATGAAATTTAAATGACAACATATATGGATGACCTAGAATAAAATGCAAAAGAAATAGTAGGGAAATCTACCATAAATTTCTAATCACTCTGGGGTGGGGCGATTAGGACTGCAGCAGTGCGGGGGCGCCCGAGGGCAGGACGCCCATCGTTTGGGGCTCGGTCTCGGCACCAATCCACTTGGGATGGGTCCAAAACCTCTTATGGGGTTGTGTCAGAAAATTGGGTGGGGTATTGTGGCCAAATGTTTAGGTTTTGGGTCTGAATTGCACTTCCAATAATCACCCAATAACCTCCCTTCCAAAAGAGAGATCAAGGATGTAAGAAGCACAAACGATGGGTGAGGATGTAATTCGGCAGCACTCCATTGCTCCAAATGCTCCTGCTCTATCATTTTTTTGGGGTGAGAAGACTCACCATTTTATAGACCTGAGGGTCTCTGTGAATGAGCATGCAGAGGCGCCACTTGGCCATCATGCCTTGCCAGGGGGAAGAAGATTCCTCCCTGATTAAGGGCTCCATGACTACCTCTATGACTGCCTCTTTGAGCTCAAAAATGCTCACTCACACTCCATGCATTGAAGGAGGAGTTAAGTGGTGGATCTGAGCTGCCATTTGTCAAGGTTTGACCTTTTTCCCATCAAACCTGCTATTCACCCCACCCTAGAGCGAATGCTGCTAATCATCCCAGGGTGGGACGAATACCAGTTTGTAATCGTCCTAGGGTGGAACGAGTAGGGAGCAGAGTGCCTGAAAGGTGCCAAATTGACCTTTGACCTTCCAAAACTACTGTGAGAGTGGTTAGGACCACTTTTTAACCTCTGGGGGCTGCCCTAGGGGCTGTGTATGCCAATTTGGTCAGTGTTTGTAGCCACATAATCGGATTGGTGATGTTTTGGTGTCTATAGATGCCCCTTTTTGGGAAGCATTGTGCAAGGCGCAATGCTGAGCAAAAATAGATAACCAAAGCACTAATGATTAGGGTTTCTCAAGTAACCTAACCAAATTTTGATGCCCCAAGTATGGAAAGGGCATGCATTCTTGAATCCTTGCTTCTTGACGAGCTAAGGAGCTTAATTCAAGTGTTAACCTTTTTCGGTGAGGTGTTACTTGATCTTGGACATTGTTCGATCATGAATAGGCAAAGGGCGCAACCTTTTGTCTATGGGAACCTTGAGTTCATGATTCATGAATGCCAAGTGTTTGATCAGCTTGTGATTATTGCTTGTTTGCTGCCCCAAGCAGGAGCGTGATTGTCTTTGTCAATGATCCTTTGAATGCATGCCATTTCCTTGATTGGGTGTGTATTTGTTGATTGGTGACTAAGTGTGACTACCCCCTCAAGCGACGAATCGATGAGGGAATGACCGACATGAGAAAAATGATGAGTCGCTTGACCCAAGATGACTTTTGTAAGGGTGCCTTCAGTTGTTTTCCATTGAATGCTTATGCAGTTTCCCAACAATTTGACCTATTTTTGGTGGGTGTAACCCTTTTTGTGACGCATTTTGGGGATGAAATTCTCAAAAATCCGTCCTCCCGTGGAGTGGTCCGGCTATGGTAGCCTTCTTAGGGAGTAGGATAGTGAGGATTTGTGACCCCAACATCTGTTTTGAATGCCAAGAAGCATAGGCGCAAAGGCGCCTTTGTTCGGCAATGTTATTGCTATTTTTGGGTGGGTTTGGACCCTTTTTGTGACGTCATTTGGGGATGAAATTCTCAAAAATCCATCCTCCCATGGAGCTATCCGGCTATGGTAGCCTTCTTAGGGAGTAGGATAGTGAGGATTTGTGACCCCAATGTCTATTTTGTATGCCAAGAATGTCAAGTGCAAAAGCACTCTTATTTGGCAATTTTATTGCTATTTTTTGCATTTTGGTGCAGTTTTTACTATTTTTGATTTTCTTGCTCTGTAATCGTCCCAGGGTGGGACGAATACCAATTTTGTAATCATCCCAGGTTGGGAAGAGCACTCTAGGGTGGAATGATTACAGGCCTAAAAGCCTATTTAAGGGCCAAAACTAGGTTTTGGGCTCATTTGCACTTTGTTTTTCTGGCGATTTGGAGCTGTGAGGAGGAGGAGGTCGAGTTCGCGTAGTGGAGCGCTGTCAAATTTTCTTGGACACCATGAGTTCATAGACTGGATCATCAAGTGGTGGAGCCGAAGTGAGACCGGTGAGTGCTCCTTCTCATTATTTTTTTGTTTTATTTTACAGTTTAAAATCGTAATTTTTTTTTTTTTATTTTTTTTATTTAAACTAAATAAAAACCCTATTTATTTTTTTTTTTTTTTTTTTTTCTTTTGTATTTTGTTTTTCGATTTAAAAATGAAAACCCTAGTTAAATTTTTTTTTTTGTGTTTGTTTTTTTGTGCTTTGTGTTATTTTGTAGAAACTAACATGAAGCCCTAGTTTTAAAAAACCATGTTTATTTTGTTTTTGTTGTAAACTAAAGAAAAAAAACCCTAGTTTGAACGAAGATCGAAAACTTAGCTTTTTTTTTAAATTGTTTTTATTTTGTTTTCTGTTTTGTTTAACCTATAGTTTAGAAACCCTGGATGGAAATTTTGTTTTTATTTGATTTTTTTTTTAGTTTAAACTAAAGTTAAAAACCCTAGGTTGTGTGATTTTTTTTATTTGTACAATTGTATTTATTGTATTTTACATTGTTTTTATTTTTTGTTTTTTTTTTTTTTTTTTATTTCATTTTTAAATATTTTATTTGTATTTTTTTTGTTGTTTTAGCTGTACATTTTTTAAATGTTTTAGCTGTATAGTTTTTTTGTTGTTTTAGCTGTACATTTATTAAATGTTTTGTTGTACATTTTTTTTTTGTCATGTTTTAATGTTTTTGTGTTGTTTTGTTTTGCAGGTGGTGAAGAGCCGGTACCGTGTGCCGACGGTGTTCTCTGAAGCGTGGGAGGCACTGACTATGGCGGACTGGGAGTGGCTTGATGCCCTTGGGCTCAAGCAGGTGACTTGATTAGAGCCTGTGGTGGGGGATCGGGCATATCTGATGACCCTGATCAACTTATGGGATCCTCGAACCAATACCTTTCATCTCCCAACAGGGGAGATGATGATGACTCTTGAGGATGTCTATCAGATTCTATAGATTTCGATAGATGGGCTTCCTATTCGGACTACTCCACGTGATCAGTGGATGACGGTGCTGACACGGTGCTTCGGGCATGGGGTGGAGATGGGGGTGGATAGTCCGATGGAGAGGGCAGAGGGGGATTGCCTGATTGGTGGTATTTTGGTGTGGTGGTGGCTGGAGAAGGGCGTGTTGGGGGTGAGGCATGCATTACTGATGACCCTCATCTCCAACATGCTGCTGCCTGACTCATCAGGTGTGAGGTTCCCTTGGAACCTGCTGGAGGTAGTTTTCAGACTGGTGGAGTGTCCGACCTCAGAGCCACTGATTATGAGGTGGGGTCAGACACTACTAGCATAGCTCTATGATGAGTTGTACGAGGTCCATTGTCGGAGGTGGAAGGGGATTGGATGCAGCTACCTATTGTAGTGTTGGGGATGGCAGCACATAGCTGTGGAGTGGCCATAGGGTTTGTCATGGACTACTCGGGCAGAGATGGTGGATAGGGAGATTGGGTATGCAGCTCTGTGGTGGAGGTCCGAGGAGCAAGGGTAGAGTCAATGGTGGGCAGGTGTCGTAGGGCACTATGTTGATGCCTTCTCATGTCTTGCTCTAGGGGAGGTGTTTTGGCATCCATACCAAGACTGTCCAGCCTAGCCTGAGGCTGGAGAGTGGCTCCGATGGGTGCGTAGGGGGAGATGGCTGATCGGGTGGCATGGGACCGAGCAGGAGTACTTCCCGTACGTCCGGGTGATGCGATAGTTTGGGGTATGCCAGGGGTTTCTTGGTGAGCCTTTGATCTATCGACATCGGGGTGATGAGAGGACTCTGGCCTGGACGATCATCGAGCCATTGGGTGAGGAGGTGGATACAGTGATTGACATCCCTGACATGGACAATGTCGGGGTGACTATAGAGTATGACCAGTGGTGGACGATGCGGCGATGGTAGGGTGAGGGGCCTCTAGGAGGTCCGGACGCATCAGCAATAGGTGGGGAGGGTGCAGAGGCATCAGGGGAGGGTTGGGGGGCTCCACTGGAGGATGAGGACATGGTGGAGGTTGATAATTTTACGGGGGATGATTTTGGAGTTTCGGAGCAGCCGGATACGTAGGACATCCCGGAGTAGTGGGTGCCGGAGTAGCCTGTCATCTCGGAGATGCCCATGCCTCAGGCAGTCCTAGAGGATATGGAGGCGAGGTATCACACTGAGATAGCATGATTGGAGGATCTACTTTGAAGATGGGATGAGGAGCTCGAGGATGCTCTATAGGAGAGGGATCTCCTATGGACTCAGTTGGTAGAGCGGGAGAATGCATTGGCTACGTACCACCGATGGGATGGGGACACCGATGCTTCATGGGAGAGGGATCTCTTACGGACTTAGTTGGCACAGTGTGATGATGCATTGGCTATGTACCATCGGTGGGAGATGGATTTGGTTTGGCATCGGATGGAGTTGGAGGCAGAGATTATCCACCTCGGTGGGCGGTTACCTGAGCTCCCTAGAGGTGGATCTTCGTGCCGAACGAGAGACAGTGAGACTGAGCAGTCAGCATCCTCTCATCGTAGGTGGCTGGATGAGGGGGGTGCTAGTGGGCGTGATGCGAGGGCTAGCAGCAGCTGCCCTGAGAGGTCCCATAGGACCCACACCACTAGGGGTAGTTCCCGTCGCACCGATCCTACGTGATCATGGTGGCCGACGCCCTAGGCTTGGGGGTTTTTGAGTTTTTGCTTTTGTTTGTGAGGTTAGAGGACCGTTTTATTGTAGCCTACGGGCATTTTGATGATATATATACATGACGTTATTTTTGGTTATACACTTGTCATGATTTTTTGTTTATTTTATTTACATTGATGTATGCATGTGTTATTATGAATGCGATGTTTCTAATTATATGATGTATGCATATGGAATGGATGGAATGATTTGTTGATAACTTGTCGATGGCACCATAGACTGTATAGGATTTACTGGCTTTCTGTACTATGTGATTGCTTTGTGGAATGACTTTTCATCTGATAATTTTGTTTTGGTATTTTTCGTATTTTTTGATGGTGATGTAAGTAATGAAATGTACCAGTTGTTTTAAAATGTAGTTTAAGGTTTTTCTGAGATTCAGATATTTTAACTAACTAGCCAAGACTGTACATTTATCTCACAAGACTTTTGAACAAGGTACGAATCAGACTTGAGTTTGACCAAGTTATTTCACATCCTTGTGTGTGCAATTGAGTTCGTTTATGTGGTATTTGTCAGGATACCGCCAGTGCCAGATAGGCTGTCAACCAAACCTGTACTGAGGATCACCTAATTAGCTCCACTAACTCCGTTGTTGTATTTAGTAAGATTAATCCATGGGACAATCTAAGGTACCATAAGCTAGCTCATCCACATGCAAACATTGGTCTGCTCACATGCAAAACTAATGTGATAGACATATCGTCATGCGTTTAGGATACCGCCATTGTCGGGTAGGCTATCCACCAAACCCGTAATGAGGATCACCTAAATGGTTTTTCGAATGCTGAGAATTCCAAGGATTCAAGTTCAGGCATCTTTCGGTTGCTCAACTTGTTGGGATACTTGCTCGCATACATAGTGATGAAAATCACTATTTATTTTTCTCTTTTGTTTTTCTTTTTGAGCAAGGCGTCTGAATAGTGGTGATAACCATTGTTATTTGATTTTGCTTTTTAAGTTGCAAAGTTGAGCTCGTAGGTTGTTGGCTTGTGAGTGGCATTGATCCCGTTTGGCTTTGGGGATGACTACCCATCCTGTTTAGGGATGTGTAGTATGAATCCTTACGACTTTGGGGACCAAAGGTGATTGGGGATCTTATTATGTAATGGCATTGATATTTTAGGCCTTGGGGATGACTACCCATCCTTGTCAAGGGCATGTAGTATGAATCCTTACGACTTTGGGGACCAAAGGTGATTGGAGATCTGATTATGAATGGCATTGATATTTTAGGCCTTGGGGATGACTACCCATCCTTGTCAGGGGCATGTAGTATGAATCCTTATGACTTTGGGGATCAAAGGTGTTTGGGGTTTTTGACAGTGGATTTTAACCACTATTTATTATGGGGAATTGGATGGGGAAGAGCTTGTCCTTTTGTCAATTCTCAGCATTCTCGAACCATTCGCACAGGGGGATGAGCAGGCTAACCTTTCACCTATGGTACCCTAGACTGCTTTGTAGGTTTCTCTTGCGTTCACACAACTTGGAATTTTTTTTTATGTGTTTTAACTTGTGTTGGGATGCTACGTAACAAGGTGTGATCCAAGTAGAACTCTACCTTTGTAAAATCTGTCTGACTTTGTACAGTTTTTGGCTAGAAATCTAATGACAGCTGAATGACGAAAACTCTAGATACATTAGAAGACAACTGACTATGGTATGGTGAAAAATGTGACTGGCGTTTATTTTTGATGGACTATTTATAGAGTGGAAAAATGTGGAAAGTGATGGAATTGTCGAGTAATTACAGTCTATGGTGCATTTGACTTGTATGATCAACAAATGTGCAATGTATGTATGCGATGCCTAATGCAGTTCTTTTTGTGTTTTTGAGTGTTAAGCTTATGCATGAAAGTGAGATGCAATTTTTTTTGTTAGTTTGATTATTTTATTGTTTTTGAATTTTTGTTTTTTGACCAAGCGATTGAGGGAACCCTTGGAGCTTTTGATTTGACCAAAGGGATTATGGGTACCTTTGGGGCTTTTTAGGTGACCAAGCGATGGCTAGAACCCTTGGAGCCTTTGGTTTGACCAAAGGGATTATGGGCACCTTTGGGGCATTTTAGGGTTGACCAAGCGATTATGGGAATCCTTGGAGCATTTGGTTTGACCAAAGGGTTTATAGATACCTTTGGGGCATTTTGGGGTTGACCAAGTGATTATGGGAATCCTTGGTGCTTTTGGTTTTGACTGGTTGGAAACCTTTGGGGATTTTAGGGACCAAGCGATTATGGGAATCCTTGGAGCTTTTTGGTTTGACCAAGTTACCTGTTGTGGGGTTGACCAAGGATTTAGGAATCCTTGGAGCTTTTGGGGTGGGCTATGGCTCTCTAAATGTGGAATGGCCTCAAATGACTGATGTTCAAGGGTTCTAGTTCCTTGATTCCTTCAAGAGAGGCGAGCCGGTATGTTCCAGGTCCTATTTTACTATCGATGACATAAGGACCTAACCAGTTTGTCGTGAACTTGTCCCTTAGATGGGGCGGCAAGTTAGAATTTTGCTGGTTCTCTTTTAAGACCAAGTCACCAACCTGAAAGTCCCTCAGGTGAACCTTCATGTTGTATGCTTTCTTAAGTCACTCTTGATAGATACGTAAATGCTCGAGAGCATTGATGCGTCGTTCATCGAGCAACGTAAGCTGGTCTAACCGGGCCTGCCATGTAGTGTCATTATCGATGAACTCTTGCATTGATATGCGTAGGGAAGGTATTTCCAACTCGAGAGGCATGACTGCCTCGGAGCCATACACCAGCGAAAATGGAGTTGCCCTAGTGGGCATCCGAATGCTAGTGCGATAAGCCCATAGAGCAAGTGGTATTTGAATGTGCCAATCCTTATGACTATCTGTGACTATATTTTTGAGGATGGCAACTAGCATTTTGTTTGATGCCTCTGCTTGCCCATTTGCCTACGGATAATAGGGTGTTGAAAAACTATGCTAAATTTTGTACTTTGTGGTCAAAGCATGCACATATTTGTTCTTGAATGACGTCCCATTATCCGAGATGATCTTGGATGGAATACCAAAATGACATATGATGTTATGTAAAATAAACTCCGCAATGCGGGTTCCAGTCGTAGAGGTAAGCGGAATTGCTTCCACCCACTTGGTGAAGTACTCTGTGGCCGTTATGATGAACGTGTGATGACCTGACGACGTAGGGGAGATATTTTCGATTAGATCTAAGCCCCACTACGAAAATGGCCAAGCCGATTGGATCGGTTGCAAGGCCTGAGAAGGTACATGTGTCAAATTAGCATGGTGTTGACACTTCATGCACTTCCTTACATAGGTGCAACAATCTCGCTCTAAATATGGCCAATAATAGCCCATGCAAAGAATGCACTTTGCGATGGCCATACCACTGAAGTGGCCACCGCATGTACCATCGTGCGCTTGGGTGATCGCCCAAGTGGACTCCTGCTGGTCCAAGCAACGAAGGAGGATCCCTTCATAGCTTCGATGGTACAAAATGTCTCCTAGCAAGACATGTTTTGCCGCTTTCTGTTTGAATGATATTTTCATGGCATGTGTCAATCCAAGTGGGAGGTTACCTAGCTTGAGGTAGTCCCTTATGGGTGTGTACCAATCCTGTTGATCAGAAGCCTCGATGGTATGAACAACCAATCCCTCTTGAAGTTCATCCCTAGAAAAAGCTGAGTGGGAAAGAACTTGTAAGAATAGCGTTGTGTTGCTATTAAGGGGAATAGGGGAGAACAAGGACCCCCAGTTGGCTTGATTCAGACAATCATGGATTCGAGAGAACCTATCCTGAGACGGTTCAATCTGGATCAGGTGGATTCCTGGCGTTAAGTCAGAGCTTGCACGCTCCATCGTGGATTGCGATAGTGTTTTGACTTGAATGGTTGTCATATCACCAGAAATGTCTTGCGGGATTAGTGACCCCAAGGAGGCCATAGTGTCTGCAAAATGATTTGATGACCGAGGGAGTGCCTCGATGTCGTACCATTCAAGCTTTGCCAAGAATTTGTCCACAAGGGCTTTGTAGCCCCCCGAATCACCAAAGATGTTCAAGCATTTGATGTTCATGGTGATTGTTGTCTGAAGACCTATGAGCAAGGCTTCGTATTCTACGTTGTTGTTGGTGCACGAGAAATCTAGTTTAAATGATAGAGGCATTGGAGCCCCTTGCGGTGTGAAGAATATGATTCCCATGCCACCCCCTTGCTCACATTTAGAACCATCAAAAAATAAGGTTATGTCGGCCTGTGACTCAGGCTCATCAGAATCTGGCGATTCTGAGACATGGAAGACCCCATCATCGGGTAGCTCTATGGTCAGAGGCTGATCATCTTCGAGAGGAGCCTCTGCTAGTTGATCGGTGATGACTTGACCTTTGATGGACTTCTGTCCAATGAATTCGATGTCAAACTCCGTCAACAACATGATCCATTTCATCGTGCGGCTACTATGATAAGTACGACTCATCATGTACCGCAATGGATTCTCCTTAGACACAACATACGTCGTGTTGCTCAGCATGTAGTGGCACATATTTTTGGTAGCAAACACCACCGCCAAGCATAGCTTCTCGACGTATGCATAGTTAAGTTCATAACTGACCAGGGTGCGGCTAAGATAGTAAGTAGCCTGTTCTTTGTGTAGTTCATTTTTTTGGGCTAGCATGGCGCCCAGTGCCACCTCAGTAGTTGAGATGTATAAATAGAATGACACTCCTGGTCTAGGTGGTGCCAATACTAGTGGTGAAGCCAAGTATTGTTTGATGTCGTCGAAGGCTGACTGGCACTCGTCATCCCAGTGAAATGCTACCCCCTTGTGCAATAATTTATTCATGGGTCGGCACTTGTCAGATAGCTGCGCTATGAAGCGCTTGATTGACGCGACCTTTCCCTATAGGCTTCTGAGCTGCTTGATGGTAGTTGGGGGGAGCATTTCAAGGATTGCCTTGACTTTGTTTGGATCTACCTCGATGCCTCATTTTGAGACTATGAAACCCAAGAGTTTTCCAGATGTGATGCCAAATACGCACTTCTTGGGGTTTAGTCTGACTTTGTGTTCGATGAGGCGATCGAGGATCTTGCTTAAGTCATCGAGATGATCTGGGTGCAAAAGAGATTTGGCCAACAAATCATCCATGTAATCTTCCAAAGTTTTATGCATGTGATCATGGAAGATGTATGTCATAGCGCGTTGGTAGGTGGCGCCAACATTTTTAAGGCCAAAGGGCATGACCTTATAACAAAATGTCCCCCAAGGCATTGTGAACGCCATTTTTAGTTGGTCCTCGAGATTGATACGAATCTGATTGTATCCCGAGAAACCATCCATGAGGGATAGCATTTCATGGCCCACTGTAGCGTCTACCAATGCATCGATGCTAGGCAAGGGGAAATCATCCTTAGGACTCGCTTTGTTTAGATCTCAAAAATTAGTGCATATGCGAATCCTCCCGTCAGGCTTTTTGATGGGCACCATGTTGGACAACCATGGTGGGTAATCCATGTAGATGACAAACTATGCATCCAACAGCTTTTGTAATTCATCTTTGACCATTAAGGCCACTGTTGGATGCATCTTACATAGTTTTTGCTTAACTGGCTTGATTGTCGGATCAAGCGTTAGATTATGCATGACTAGCTGTGGATCTAGCCCCGACATGTCTTTGTAGGACCATGCAAAAACCTCCTTCTTCTCTTTGAGAAGGGCAATGTAGTCGGCTTGCTCTTCGGGGGATAGACTTACCCCCAGCTTGATGATCTATGGATTCATTGGATCAGAGCCGATGTCTACGTCAGTCGTCTCCTCGAATGACATGTGGGACCCATCCTCCAACTGGTGTGGAGTTGGGATCAAGTGGATATCATTCGCTGAATTCAGATCTACGTTAGGAACTTCGGGTCCCTCTTCAACATGGAAGATATCCTGAGTTGGTCTTGGGGTGAAATGAAGCATCTCACCGCAAGGCCAGTACTCTGATGGGGATGGTGGTGAATTAACATGATCCCAGTCTATGGCATCTAGGTCTAGATACAATGACCATGCTGGATCGGCTGGATTGTGGATGGGGGCGGTTAAGTCAATGGAGATCATGTTGATGAAATGATTTTGGTCTCCATTACCATGGGTGTGGTGACTCGGACATCCTTGATGATTTTTGTGCTCCGGATCTGGCTCTGGGGGTATTGGCACAAATGGATCGGCCCTATGTGTGGATAAAAGGATAGGGTCTACCCTTGGCACTGATAACTCTATAGGGTCTCTGGGTGGAAGGTGCTCTCTGTATGCCCAAAGTGGCGGATGCAACACTTGGTCCAACTATGTTGGGTTTAGGTGCCACCTATGCCTTGGCCCCATGTTTAGCTATTGAAACATGTCATCAAGATCCATGGGGTATTGTTGCTACCGCATATGATTGAGATATGCCATCTCAGTTTCATCTTCATAATCACTGTCGGAGATCCACAGGCCTTCGTTGGCTTCGATGACTATTTGTGGCATGTGAGGCTCATCTCGAGCAAATTAATCTGGTCCCATCGGGTTGTTCTACTCTCTATGGGAGGACCTAATTTTCTTGAGGTGGCACTTGCTCGATTGGAGCATCCAAAGGGAACATTGCCAAGAGGCTTTCTTGGTAGTCATCCATGGGGGTCACTTGTGAGTGATTGCTATCCGATTCGAAAGGGTCCCATGGTGCTACCTCATACTTTGACTCATCTTTTGAAGATCCTTCCTGACCTTGTCTATATCCCTCTTGTAAGTGAGTCCTCAAACTTTCTCCTTTCTCGATCGAAGGGAAAGGGTTATCAAGGTCAACAAGGTGTGTTGTCAACAATGGGAGATAATCCCCCAATGTATATGTTGTGTTAGGATTGGCATATGGATCTAATGCCAACCCATCCTTGTTGCCTATCCCTAGGCCTTGCATGTTCTCTACCAAGATGTCAAGGGGCAAGGGGTGGTTGAACCCTACTCCTGACTTGTCGTATGGCATCTGATATCTTGGTTGGCAAAGAATGCGCACTCCTTGCTCATATCTGCCCAACCCATATCCATGCCAATTGCATTGGCCAAGATATCTCAAAGCGAAGTCTGGGTTGGACAAATAGTTGACATCCTCAGAAAAGGGCTCTTCATCTTCTTCTTCTTGCATGTAAGGTTCAATGCCATTATCGAGGCCCCCATATACAAAGTTTGTCTGATTTGGTGGGTAGCCTAGAGGAACAATAGTGTCGATGGGGAGGTGAGGTCTCCCCATGTCCTGCATGGACTCAAGTGTGGGTGTTGCTACAATTTTCCATACTAGGTACTCCCCCAGGCCCGTATTGGCCATCTCAATGGTGATCGTTGGTGGTTGAGGGGAGGGAATGGGAGTTCTTCCTGAGTCCACTCCATGTCGGGTGAACTAGGCATCTCGACTTCCATTCGGCTAGGCATCTCCTCGATAGAGATGGTTGAGACTGATGGCGGTGCCTCTTCCAGGGGTTTCTTCCCTTTGTCCTTCAATGTGGCCACCATAGGTGGCATCATTGGTGAAGGACCAGATGATGAAGATGGGCCCGAATGGGGATTTGATGGACTTAACAATGGGGATGTATGCGGAATCGGACCCTGTTTAGATGGATTCAACTAAAAATCCAAATGTGTTGATGGAAGGGTCGATTGCGGCATCAGTTGCACCGCATTGCAATACTTGAAGGGCTCTAAGTCCATCGGGACTACATGCACTTGCCCTTCGAATGTGTACTTTAGGCATTGGTGGGCTATCGAAGGGACACACTTCATGTCCCTGATCCAAGGCCGGCCCAACAAGATATTATAGGCCATCTCACCTTCCAAGATGTGGCACAATGTAGGAATAGTCTTTTGTCCCACCTGGATGGGCAGGACAATTGTGCCAACCATCGAGCATATCGCATCATTGAATGCTCATAGAGTATAGGTGGAGGCCACGATGTGAGATGCTGGCAACTTTAGGTGTTTCAATGCCATTATTGTAATTATATTACTGGATGAGCCAGTGTCCACCAACACCCTCTTATACGGAATCTCGTTGACCCATGCAATGACGTGCAAGGGTGGATCCGCCATGTCACCAGTCACTGATTTTAGCTCGTCCTCTCTAAAGGTGATGACTAGCTCGGTGCATCATTTGACATGTCCCACAAAGTTGTTGAAAGAGTTTGCTTCATGGGGCTGCAACTCGATGGCTTTTAGTATCTCCATTAGAGCCTCCCGATGGGGTGATGATTGTTGAATGAGCTCATAGATGGAGAGCCTAGCCGACGTGGTCCTCAAACTTTGGGTAAGTTTAGTCCGAATCATGGCCACTAGTCTAGGCGAGGGAGGTTGTGTAGGGTTCTGTTGAGGTTGTGACGTTGATGGAACCTCTCCTGTAGCCACCATGGGGGCAGCTATGCTTGGGTACCTCTTGTTCCGAGTCACTATGCTTATCATCCCTACATACCCCTGCATGGGGCAGTTCTGTGTCACCTCATTGACTTGAAGGGTTTTTGCCTACGTATCATGGGCAGGCAGGGGGTCTTTGAAGACCTCCATCTATTGGTTGTTTGGTGCTACGAGATTATCCACCACTAGCATCTTGTTGTCGATTAGGTCTTGCACGAAGCTTTTGAACTTCCAACATGCATAAAGGTCATGTCCCTTCTATCGATGAAACCTACAGTACAAGTCTTCCCTATAACCTTTGGGTTTTGGCACGTTGGGGTCTACAGGTCGACTCTCTGGTAGGTTTATCAAGTTTACCACTGAAAAATGGTCAAACAAGGAGTCTTTAGACTCTGTAAAGGGTGTGAATTGTCACCTAGGGTGATGCTACTGATTTTGCTCTTGTCGATGATTTTCTCTTTCATAACTGTCAAGAGGGACCACTTGATAGTTAGCCTTAGGGGGCTATGTTGCTTGTGCAGGCTTTGGTGCATTGATAGCAACCTTATTGACCGCAGTGGGTTTCGGTTGCGTGGTCCCTATTTTGGCATTTTTAGGCCACTCTTTCTTCCATGGCTTGGCAATCTCGCCATCCTGTATCTTGATCTCCTCAATGATTCTGGCTTGTGCCAGGGCTTCCTCAAGAGTGGCATATTGCTGTAGCTACAATAGCATGGAGATCGACCTCAAACAACTCTTTGAGAACATTTGGGTCAGGTCGGCCATGGGAGGGAGGTAGGGCAGCTTTGAAAGCAATGTCCTCCATCGATTTCCATAGGCCGCCATGGTTTCTTCCTCATACTACCTGAGGCTAGCTAGGTCACTTAGTGATGCCTTCTTCTTGGTGTTGAAGGTGAAGCATTCGAGGAATGCATCCACTAGCTGATCCAAGTTACTGATGCTATGCTTTGGCAACTGAGTGAACCAATCCGAGGTAGGGCCTACGAACGTGGTTATAAATGTTCTTAGCAGCAAAGCATCATTGTCCTGAATGCCAAAGCATTGGCTCAGGAATCTAGTCACGTGCTCTTGGGCATCCTCCTCCCCTCTAAATATTACCAACTAGGGTAGTTTAAAGTGTTTAGGGTATGGGGGTGCCGACATTGATGGATGCACAGGGTGACTACGGAGTTGGCGTAAAGTGGGCTTTTGGGGCCCAGAAGTCTTGGTCTCCATAGACTCTAAGCGCTCTAGCAGCGCTTTATATGCATCGAAAGATTTGATCTCTTCCTCCTTGGTTTGCTCCCATTGTGGGTTGTGGGGAACTTGAAGCCTATGGAGGGGTGGCCGGATAGCACCCCCTCTGCCTTGGTAGGGCATTTCAGCCCGCTCTTCTTCTTGCTCATACTCCTCATAGGCTTCTTGAGGAGTTCTTGGGTGAGACCTATAAACATGGGTGGGTGCCCACGGAGGGTGCCCATCATTGTTTCTAGGAGTGGCCTCCCGCTCAGGTCTAGGAGGTCTCGGAGGCAACATTTGGTAAGGTCATGGAGACCTGTCTCGCACCAAGGGGTTGTGCCTCTCATACAACTCTGCCCTCTACATGTGAGGGGTTGGAACCCTCTCAGGCATAGTGTTCTAGAGCAACTCATCTGTTTGACATCGAATGCGCTCTTTGCTAAGGTGATACAGGTGCTCCAACTATTGTTGGTCTTGCTCAAGCTGCATGATTTGCGCTTGGTGGGTGGCATGTCTGGAAAATTCCAGGTCAATTTGTTCTATCGTCTTGAGTCTAGGAGGCCTAGATGCCTCTCCTACATATTTATCTCGATCATGATGATCCGAGATCTCTATAGGTCGCTTCCCTCTATCGAGGTTGGCGGCATTCACCCGAGGCTCTGGCCTCAGTAGGTGATCCTGATAGATAGCAGGTGCGGAGGTGCATTGCTCCCATGCTATGTATTGCTCTTGAGGAATGTAATGGTCTTCCTCATGCTCCCTTTCGTATATGTGAAAGGGGCGGGCAGAGTTGGCTCGCCCTGTCTGAAGAGCCTTGTGCTCTGGATTTGGCCTATTGTTTTTGATAGTAATAAGGGGTAGAGGAGGGATGATGTAATCATGTGGCCCCTCCTTATGGACCCTATGCTTTTCTAGCACTTCATTGCATGGTGGCCACTCATAACGAGCATCTAAGGGAGCCTTCCCATTTATGTTGAGTGCCACGTGTAAGGATTCTTCCTGAAAGGGTCTATGTTGAATGGGAGTGTCCCTCGAAGGGGTGCCTCCATAGTCCCATTCCATCATGGTATGATGTGGACTATTTTGTGGGTCAGGCCACCAAGGTGGTATGACCAAGTCCTTGGGGCTATAGCGGAGGTGACTTGTGCCTCCTTGTACACTTTTCGTAGCCTCTGCCCGTGATTGGGCTTGGCTACGGGTGTACACCATGGTGGTGTCTCTCTACAAGCTATGTAGGTTTTTATCTTCTTTATGATTTTTATTCTACACTAAACAAAAGGAACCACACAATCAAAGAAGTGATTATCTCATTTATAGATTAAAGGTGTGCCCTAAATCTGGTTTAGTGTGTTTTGATTTTTGTTTTGAAAGCTTTGTGAAGAACGTGTTGTTGTACATGCAATATGATGGCTCTTATGTCTCCCAAATGGTCGCCCCTTCAATATACCATTGCTAGGCCATTATACCAAACCTCTCAATATACCCGCCCTTACGTGAGGGAAACTATTGGTACGCGAGAGCAGAATGGTACGTGGAACATAGGCGGTACAGAAGGGGAATCACTCTATTTTTGACACCTACCATAGAAGACTTATCCTCATGCATTGGGAATCACCCCAGCTACACTTGGTCAGCTTTCATCAGGATTTACGTCTAGCAACAGTAGCGATCGGGGTTATGTATGCAAAAATTCAAGCCAAGGTGGTGATGAAATCCACCGTTGGTCTTGATCAAGGGTTGGGGTTTTACGACCAACTCCTTGGTGTTTAAATTACCATGTGGTGTGTGGGGTTATTTTTATTTGTGCAAAGAAAGAAAAACATGCAGTAAAACTCTCCTATGCAAGCAAAGAAACAGGAAATGACAGAGACAAAAAATAGAAAATGATAGAGGATGCTCAGAACCCCTACCTCTTCTCTGCCCAAACCGGATGCCTCTGAGTTTCTACTCTAAAACTGCATAGAGAGCTAATCATCCTGGGGTGGGATGAATAATAGATCTGTATTCATCACAGGGTGGGACGAATGCCCATTCGTCCCTGGGTGACACGAATTCCAGCTCTGTATTCGCCACAGGGTGGAACGAGCAGCAGTCCAATGCTTGAAATATTGACACCTGCAAGCAAAAACACACAACTTTTGATCAGAAATTTGATCTCAAAATCAGGGGACAGGGTCCCACCATGATCGCCACTGAAAGCACGAGGATACGGAAGCAAACAGAAAGGGAAATGTAACGCTAAGTCCTACGAACGAGAATGCATGAAAAGAGGGAAAACAAACGAATTGAAACGAGATTTAAAGCAAATGTAAAAGTGCAGCCCTTTATTTTATTAATTTTCTCGAGATCGGGTTACAATACGTCTCCTCCCTTTTCAGGGGTTGGGAGCGTCGGACATAGTTTTGTTACACCACAAATGATATATTCCCCTTGGGGATCTTCCGCGTGCCCACATTGAAAATGGGTGGACCAAACATTGCCGCCGCTTGCGTGAATGCATCTATAGTTCCTTGCTACCCCTCTGGTGTTGAGATCCTATGTTCAGAGAAATAGTAAATGGTTAGTAGCACCTACGGATGGAGGGAAACATGCGATCCCCAAGGCCTACGGTTGATGCATGCATAAAATAATTAAAATGATAACTAAAACATATCAGAATAAGCTAAAAATTTGATAGAAGCAAGAAAACATTACCAGGAACACACTGCAAAAGGAACAGTCAAGAAATCTACCACATATTTCTAATCGCTCCGGGGTGGGACGATTAGGACTGTCATAAAATGTCAGAAGGTGACCTCCTAAATGTCCCATCCAGGGGCCTCCAAAACACCTACAAAGTTGGGGTTAGGCAAAACGGGGCATTTTGGAATGACCCAGAAGGTCGGATTTTGCATATTCGGCCTCGATCGCCCTGTATCCGATGATGCTCCCTGTATGTTAGTGAAAGCGAGAAACATTGAAAGCATAGTCAAAACTCATCCAAATGACATGAAATTTAAATGACAACATATATGGATGACCTAGAATCAAATGCAAAAGAAATAGTAGGGAAATCTACCACATATTTCTAATCACTCCGGGGTGGGGCGATTAGGACTGCAACAGTGCGGGGGCACCCGGGGGCAGGACGCCCACCGTTTGGGGCTCGGTTTTGGCACCAATCCACTTGGGATGGGTCCAAAACCTCTTATGGGGTTGTGTCGGAAAATTGGGTGGGGTATTGTGGCCAAATGTTTGGGTTTTGGGTCCGGATTGCACTTCCAATAATCACCCAATAACCTCCCTTCCAAAAGAGAGATCAAGGATGTAAGAAGCACAAACGATGGGTGAGGATGTAATTCGGTAGCACTCCATTGCTCCAAATGCTCCTGCTCTATCCTTTTTTGGGGTGAGAAGACTCACCATTTTATAGACCTGAGGGTCTCTTGTGAATGAGCATGCAGAGGCGCCACTTGGCCATCATGCCTTGCCAGGGGGAAGAAGATTCCTCCCTGATTAAGGGCTCCATGACTACCTCTATGACTGCCTCTTTGAGCTCAAAAATGCTCACTCACACTCCATGCATTGAAGGAGGAGTTAAGTGGTGGATCTGAGCTACCATTTGTCAAGGTTTGACCTTTTTCTCGTCAAACTTGCTATTCGCCCCACCCTGGAGCGAATGCTGCTAATCGTCCCGGGGTGGGATGAATACCAGTTTGTAATCATCCCAGGGTGGAACGAGTAGGGAGCAGAGTGCCTGAAAGGTGCCAAATTGACCTCTGACCTTCCAAAACTATTGTGAGAGTGGTTAGGACCACTGTTTAACCTCTGGGGGCTGCCCTAGGGGCTGTGTATGCCAATTCGATCAGTGTTTGTAGCCACATAATCGGATTGGTGCTGTTTTGGTGTCTACACATATGTCCATGTCCCTTTCAAATTCTTGTTCTCTAGTTTCATCCTCTTGAGTCCAACATACATTAATTCTAATATCTTCATCTTCAGATTCAACATTTAAATCAACATTAGAATGCATACTTAGATAAATACCACAATCAACAAGGTTATATGGTGCATCATAGGAAGAGCAATAAAATGGATGATATGATGCTATATTATTTTATGGCATGGTATGTGGAATATAATATAGATCTCTCTCTTTTTATTTCTTCTTTCAATTTCCATTCTAATTCATGTTCCCTCTTCATTTCCATTGTTATTCTAATTTCTATTGAAATTCCTCCTAAAAGGAGGCCTGTTATCTTCATTCTATCTTTTATTACCCTGTGAATTTTTTCTATGTTTTCCTTACCTTTTTCAAGTATAGCCAACCTATTATTCAAAGTAGTAAAACATCTCACTCAACTGATTAGCTATTTTGTTCATAAGATCTTGATCTATTTTCTTAGGAGCAGAGAGCTCAATTTTTTGAGTTTCCTTTAAGATGGATTGGGCTCTAAATAGTTTACTTTCATCTTACCACTATCAATCATATGTCTATCTATTTCAATATCTCTTTCTATACATATATCAATGGTGGTTGTTGCTTGTTGTCTCAACTCATAACTGAAATCTCTAGGGAAAACATTTTTGTAGAAACAAATGGGTTGATCATCATTTGGCATTAATACTATTGAAATCCTATTTATGTTCTTAAAGAATATTCTACTGAAATATTCCATTGATTCATTTTATTTCTTTTTCATGGTAGCCAATTCTATCACCAAGGACTATTCATTCTTCCTCTCTCCATATTTCCTAAGGAAAGTATGCTCTAGATCTTGAAAATTATGGATAGTACCAGCTCCAAGGCTATTAAACCATTCTCAAGTAATATTTATCTAAAGTTTGAAAGAAAAGTCTAAGTATAAAATCTACATCATCTACTTCAAGAATATCCATGGTATACAAAAAATCCCTAATATGATCTTCACCAGTGACAATATTATTTCCTTAGAATTTAGGCATGCACTTATGAGCTTTACTAGGGAGAGGATTCAGATTTGTAGGTAAAACAAAAGCTCTATATCTATTGGTTCTCCACTAATTGAAATTTTGGTTAGCATTGACATTTTGATTAATATTTTGATTGACATTGATATTTTGGTTTACATTAGGGGCTGCCATACTCACTACAGATTGATTTACTACAAGTATTTGATTCACAGTAGGAGAAGACTGATTTAAACTAGGAATGGATTAAAAATAAGAATACCATGAATTGAAGTTTTTTTGTGATATTTGAAAACTACCACAGGATTTGGCACTCTAGCAAGCACTTTATTGCCACTTATTTTAGATGCCAAATCTAGCTCCTCCTTTGGTTTTTAAATTTTTGAGTTCATTCAGAGTCACTAACATAGATGTGCAAAGAAAGAATAAGATATTTAATATTACTTAGGACAAGATTTCTCACCCTGATATTCACTCAACTCTCACAAATTTCACTCTAGGAAAGACTTTGAGAAATACAAACACAAAATAATACTAAGCCACCAAAAAATATTGGTTGACTACTATTGTACAATTTTTTTTAAAATCATCCATGACAACAACACTAATAATTGTTGGGGGAAATTCCTACACCCTTAATATATTTGTCACACTGCAAGACTTCCCTGATATAATCAATATTGTGGACTCTGGTGGATCCACCTCTTTAACTCTGGAAAGATTATCCTAAGACTCTAGACAGACCAAGTAGGACAAGGAAACCCTAGAGGTGAGCCTATAATATTTCTTATATGCTCATGCTCATCCAAATTTGTAAAAATAAAATAAAACTACAACATAAAATTTGACCAAGTTTGAAAGTAACTCCTAGCTAGTGCTTCAAGCTGTAGACTAGTGCCTTCTCCATTGGATAATTGTAGCCAAACTTAAATATGATGAAGACAGAAAGGGGAGAAGATAAACCCGAGCCAATCACCTCCATTCAAATAATGTAACATAAATGATTCAATATGCTAATGAAATAATATGTCATTTACACATTCAAATTATGTAACATGTAAATGGGAGAATGCACAAAATTTTACATAGAAATACTAAAATGAGGAAACAAGATTGCATTAAACAACAGATCGTTACAATGGGAGTATGATTAGAAGAATCAGATCTCATTGAACCAGTACAAAAATATTCTCCATTCAAATGATGTAATAGAGAACTGCAACTATTTTTTCAAATAATGTAACAAAGAGCCTCCAAGATTCCAGCCCCATGCACCAGAAATGATCTTAGTAAACTAGGCACATCTTGAGTAAAACCTGTACAATAATGGGGAAGAAAAAGGGATGACTAGGCAAGACACATAAAGGAAATACAACTGACAAGGATGGGTACATCGGTATACCTCTTGCAAAATTATTGTACAAAAACTTGATGTATTTTTTTTGTTGTAGCAACTCTATCATATAGCCTGCAAATTGGTTATCATCCAAAGTTTGATAATAGTCCATAATTACAAAAACTGTAATTGTTTTGATGATGGCCCATAACTGCAACTATCTTCATGATTACCCATAGTATTAATTGTGCTTGTAGTGGTTCTTAGTTGGTTAAAAATGCTCATTATATAAATCTTGATAATAATAATAATTTATAATTGTAATTACCAGAGTTGAATGATGGCCTCTCGCTATCTCTTAGTTGGATCTCGAAAATGACCCATAATAGCCTATCTTCTAGAGGGTATAAATTTTGATCCGACCATTGGATCAGATTGAAATTTTACATGGAGCTAGATAAAGAGGAGGAAAATATCATTGCAATAATTATATAGAAGCCTTGAATATTTTTTAGTGTGTTATTGAGCCCTAATTCCTTCATCTAGTGCATTGAAAATGAGATTAAGTGTTTTTTAGAAAAAATGGAAGAGAGAATATTTAGAATTTAATGACATTTTAGCATGGATAGGTGTTGATATTTTCTAGGAGGTATAATATAGGAAATGCAATAATGTGTGTAAATTTAAGGGGCTATCCAAGATTTCTTTGGTGAATTACTAAAAATAGGGTAGCTCCTAACCAAAAATAACAAATTGCCCCAAAATAGTATTTTTATTAAAAGAGGGTAAACTTAAGTTGGATTTTGAGGATCCAACATAGAATTTAATGAAATTTTAGCATGGATAGGTGTTGAGATTTTCTAGGAGGTATAATATAGGAAATGCAATAATGTGTGTAAATTTAAGGGGCTATCCAAGATTTCTTTGGTGACTTACTAAAAATAGTGTAGCTCCTAGCCAAAAATAACAAATTGCCCCAAAATAGTATTTTTTTTTAAAGAGGGTAAACTTAAGTTGGATTTTGAGGATCCAACATAGGCTCCAAATAGGATAGGTGATGAAAAATACTCTTTGAAAATGAATCACCTGAGAACTCCAAAATATTCGGTAGATCACAAAAACTCAAAAACTTGCCTAATCGCCTAAAAATGACTTCTTAATCACCTAAAAAGGACAACCTTAATCACCTAAAAATGGCTCCTTAATCACCTAAAAATTGAAACCTTAATAACCTAAAAATAACAAGACTGAAACAAACTTTTTTTGTGGATTCTCAAACCCTTAGTTTTGAATGATAAAATTTCAAATGTTGGCCATTGAGGAATTGAAAATTATGCACCATCCAAAGTTCATAATTTGTAAGTATGTTGGCCTACATTTTAAAGGTTTTGATAGGGGCCAAGACATTTAGGTTACCACTCACCTTTCTCACGATGCTTCTCATTTTTGGGATCCTAGTATAACACTATATCTCTTCTATAAAAAGGTTTACCTTTGGATTTCTTATTGAACAATTGTGCTGTTTTATGAGCCTGCTCAGTTATTTTTATTAATGAATCCTTTTTATCTTCTTGTAACTTCCAAATTTTAGCAAGTCTTATTTGCAAAACATTTATATTTTAATGATCCTGAAGAAACAAATATAAAACATGAATTTCCACCTGAGGTGGTAATAGAGCATTCTCACCATAAACCAACTCATAAG
Source organism: Wollemia nobilis (assembly GCA_028583015.1). Lineage (NCBI taxonomy): Eukaryota > Viridiplantae > Streptophyta > Pinopsida > Araucariales > Araucariaceae > Wollemia > Wollemia nobilis. The sequence continues at coordinate 13,663,439 of JAQPPZ010001063.1, forward strand.
GAGATTTTCTTGTACTTATTTTAATAGATATTCTGTCAACCCATAAAGAAAACTTTAGCTCACTATCCCAAATTATTTTGTTTCTACCTAATGCTCTTCTAACTTGTGATCAAATTCTTGTTCGAGGATTCTACTAGACCATTCCCTTAAGGATAGTAATTTGCAGAATGAGAAAGCTCTATGTTGTACTTGGCACAAAATTCAATCATCTCAAAAGAAGTGAAATAGTTACCATTTTCAGTGACTATTTTCCTGGAAACCCAAAATCTTGTCAATTTGTGCTCTTCTAAAAATTTTATGACCACTTTTGTAGTGGATTTCTTGAGAGGTATTTATTCTACCCACTTGGTAAAATAGTTTATTGCTGTAATGATCCACCTATGACCTCTAGAAGAATTGGGGTTAATTTTGCCTATGAGATCTATTCCCCATTTAGTAAAATAAGCTTCCACAATTACTAGCCTTAGGGGCATGACTAGAAAATTTATTTCCCTACAAAAATCTAACAGTTGTGACAACTTATAACAAAATGATATACATATTTAAATAAGGAGGGCCAATAATAACTAGCTCTCATGATTTTATGAGCAATAGCCTTTGAAGCAAAGTGTCCTTCACAAAATCTAGAATGGTATTCTTTCAGCACTTGAGGGATATCTTTTTCAAAAAAGCATAGGAGCAACACACCATCTGGATGCCTCCAATATAGTCTACCTTCTTGAATGTAATACCTATGATCCAGTTGAGTGATAGACCTTATTTTATTTTTGGATATATATCTTGGAAATGACAAGTTTTGAAGGTAAAATATAATGCCATCATACCACCTGCAATCAAAATTATCAACTACTCTTGCTTCTTGTTGTTCATCTACTGCAATGGTTTTATTCAGACTCCCCTTATTTATTAGCTAGATACTTTGCGAATCCCTATCCTATGATAATATGTAGTACTTTGAATTCCATATCATACTAGAAAAATTTATCCATAAATCTTGTAGGAATGCCTAAAGGTTCAGTTTGAGTAAAAATATATTTAACAACAATGTAAGGGATACAAACTATTACCTTATTGGACCCAAAGATACACTTTAAACATTCCAATGCTCTGATTAATCCATAAGCCTATTTTTCCAACAAATAGTATTTTAATTTAGCATCGTTCAATATTGTACTCATAAAGGCTATGGGCCTTTTATTTTTCTCTTCATATTGCTGAGCTTGAACTGCAACAATAGTGTATTCTGAGGAAAATGAATAGATCTTAAAATATTTGGAGTAATCAGGGTAATTCAATACTAGAGTTTGAATGATTGCATCTTTGTTCTTCTGAAAACCTATAATATTTTCCTCTATCCACCTTATTTCTCCGTTTTTCTTGATCATGTCATTTATTGGTTTGATAATATAAGAAAAATCAAGGACAAACCTTCTAATAAAGTTAATATTTCCAAAGAATTATCTAACTCCCTTAAGATTATTAGGAGGGATAATTTTAGCAATGGCTTCTACTCTTTGTGGATAAATGCTAATATCATATTTTGAAATAATGTGCCTAAGCAGTTTATCTTGTGTGGCCCCAAACAAATAATTTCTAGGATTCAAATATATGTCATTCTCCTTGCACCTGTCAAACACTTGAGTTAGATGTGCAAAATGATCTTCAAGATTTTTTGAAAAACTATAATATCATCAAGATATACTACCACTATCTTGAATGTCAATCCCTTAAATGCAATATCCATTGCTCTCTAAAACATTGTTCCTGCATTCACCAATCCAATGGGCATCCTGAGATATTCAAATGTTTCCCATGGTGTAGTAAAATGTGTTTTGTGTCCGTCTTTTGGATTCACTGCAATCTAATAATAACCTAAAAAGCCATCCAATAAAGACATTTTTAATGAACCAACCACTGCTTGAAACAATTGCTCCATATTTTTAAGTGCATAGTTATCTTTGAGAGAGCTCTTATTTAGATTCTTAAACTATATGTAAAGCTAGATCTCATAATTATTTTTTCTAACTAAAACTAGGTTTACCAACCAAATAAAAAATATCACCTTTCTGATTATCTTGGTATCCAGTATCTTCTATACTTTTTTTCCATAATTGGATGAAAAATGGGATCCAAATTCCTTTGTTTCTATCTAAAAGGCTTGGTATCTTTCTAAAGGAGTATTATATGAGTCATTACCTTTGTATTGAAGGTCTTCAGATCTTCATAAATCCAAGCAAAAATGTCCATGTTATTTTTCAAAAATATGATATATTGTTGCTTCTCTTTTCCTAACAGAGCTTTATTGATCCTAACAATCTTGGGCTCTTCCTCTATTTTGATATTAACTTCATCTACCTCTAATTCTTGAACTAAAGGTTTATATGCTCTACCAAATTCATCAAAAAAGCTCTCTAAAGACACCAAACCACTATGAATCCTTTTGGTATTCAGTTGTATGACTTTTTTAGGCTCTCCAATAACATCCTTTAGTTTTTCTTCATCACTTTCATCACAAATGACATCAAAAAATTAATTTTGCATAGTCATAAAATTATTAATGTGCATATCATCATGAAAAACTTGTAAATATACCATATTATTTGGGATAGATAGCTTATAAACAAATATGTATGGGAACCTTTCCATAAACCAAGTATCTATCTCAAGGATTTTTTTCTCCAAAATCATTAATGGCCAACATATTAGAATTGTGATTCTATGCTATAGGAATAAATTGCATATCAAAAGCTAAAAATGTATCTATTTCATCCAATATTAAATGCTAATATTGCTTTAATATAGGGTTCTTTGTTTGATATATCCATTTGATATTTTGAATTATTAGCTCAACATCCCCACTAACTTTGAGGTAAATAAGACCCAATTCCTTGGATTTCCTTAGCCCTAGTAATAAAGATTCATACTCTACAACATTATTTATACAAGAAAATTCTAACTTGTATGGTATACCAAGATAGATGCCATTGATGTCTATCAATAGTACTCCAGCTCCTACTCTTACTTTAGATTTTATCCCATCAAAGTTCATAGTCTATAAATCAGAAGTCAAAATTTTTTAGTCTCTGCATCTGGTTCAACATTTAGTTTTGCATCCATATTCTCAGCATCAGGTACTTCCAAAAATAAAGGAGAATGCTATATAGAGTAAACCCTCATATCTTTTTCCTCAACATAATTCATGACATTAACCATATTATAGTTAGGATCTTGTTGGTAATATTAGGTATATTGGTTGTCATTGATGTCCAAAGTGAAATGGTTGAGATTTATATTCAAGGCAAAAATATTGATGTCAAAAGGTACAATAGTCATCAAGGTAAAAAAATTCTCCATGGTTGAGTTTGAAAGAAAAGGAACAAGGTTTAAAGTTGATTTTATTTCTATTGCTTGAAAAATATTTATAAGACCACCAAGGGCCAAAGGTTTAAGGTTTATAATATTTAAATCTAAAAATATTTAAATATTCCAAAAATAAAAAGAGGTTTGAGCACCAAATCGTGGAAGCTATTTGAAAAGGAATAAAAATAATATCAAAGTTTGAGCACCGACATCATGGCAAGAGGAGGAAAAAATTCATATAAATAAAGTTTCAAAACCTTTGCAAAGTGGAAGTTGTGGGATGAATTTTTGAAATCCTCTCATGCTTGGAAATGATGAATTGCAGAAGAAGAGGAGCATGATTGGTGAAAGGGACAACAAGGATAAAGATGAAAGGTTGCACGATTTGTTTCTAGATGGCAGGCTAGTGTAGCTGGTCACTAGGGCAATGCTAAGGCATTGTGAGAGAGGTGATCGCTAGTTCGAATCACGTGGAAGACAATTATAAACAAAAAAGATAATATTTTTATTGGCAACATGAGAAGAGGTTTAAAATTGCATTTGTGTATCACTGTTGCTACCATTGTGGGCAACCCAGCTGGATGCCTAGAAAGTGCTAGGGTGCCGTGGAGAAGGAGGTTGCAGGGTCAATTCCTACAAGAACTTTTTGCAAGGCAGAAAAGGGGTAAATCGTGGGCTCATGAAAGGTATGAATTTTTTATTAAAAATTAAGTGGTTAAGGTGTTTTGTTCGTTGTGCATGATTGAATATTTCTGAGGGTAAAATATTTTAATTTGATATTTTAGTTAGAGGGAGCCATAAGGTGTAACAAAGGATATTTTATATTGTAATTTGAAATTCAATTTAGAAGGAGTAATAAGGTGTTAAAAGAGTATTTGATATTGTAAAGTTAGCATGAAATAAATTTGAAGGTTGTGATATTGTATTTTCAGATAGGAGGAATAAGGTGTATTTGTGAGCATTGATTTTTGTATTATTGAAAAGAAATTTGAGGGCTTTTACAAGTATTATTTTTAGGCATTTTTGGGCACATATTTTTGAGAGAATTTCTAATGAGGATGACTTGAAAAAGGAGTTTTTGACTAACCTATTTTGAAAGAGGCACTAGAAAGGGAATTTATTTTTGAGACAGGATTTGAGGGCACATCTTCATCAAAGCAAGTTAAGAGGTATGGTGATATTATTCCTTCCTTAGGGTGTTTGGTTGAGCAAATATTTTTGAATCATAAGGTGGAGAAATAAGGATTATGTATGTGCATTGTTGGAAATACATGAGCTAGGGTTTGAGAACAATTGTGCTTCATTATTGAAGGAATTGGAAACACATGTGCTAGAGTTTGAGAGCAAGTTTGTACATGAGCTTTGATTTGTATTGGGATAAATTTGCAAAGGTTATAGGGTAGATTTGTGAAGTAAATTGTGCATTGGATTTGAGTGATTTTTGGAAAGAGCATATTGTGAAATTATCTTGCATATCATTCTTTATATGTTCTTGAAGAAAAGGAATTCTGGGTAGAATATGTCTGAAATACTTTGATTAAAGAAAGCAATTTGAGAAGATTTGAGCAGGTTTTTTGAGAAGATTTGAGCAATTTTTGGAGTAGATTTGAGCAACCCTTGAGTGAAGGCTTGAATCATATTTGACCAGGTTTGATGAGCATATTTGAGTAGGTTTGATGAGCAGATTTGAGCAGGGTTGAGAGCAAGTTTTGGAGCAGATTTGAGCAAGTTTTGGAGTAGACTTGAGCAAGCCTTGAGTGAAGGCTTGAAGCAGATTTGAGCAGAGTTGAGAGAAGAATTTGGAGCTAAAAGTATTGAGGGGATTGAGGTCTCCTATGGATAGAGGTCCATGAACTTGAGCATAGGGGATTGGTGTCTCCTTTGGATAGAGGTCCATAAAAATTGTAATAGGGAATTGGTTCCCAAGATATTTGTTGAGAAAATTTAGAAGAAATATTTTCTCTATGGACGTAACCCACATTGGGTGAACCATGTTAAATTTGTGTCTCTCATGTGTGTGATGATTTGTGCATTGTTTCATTTAGTGCATTGATATTATTGCTATTATAATTTGGAAATAAAAGTAAAAGTTTTGATCTTATACTATTCACCCCCCTCTCAGTATAATCTTGTGTTCTTCAATTGGTATCAGAGCAGGTTCCTTCATGAAAGTCTAGAATCTTGAAGGAAGATCTTACAGGAACACACATGGCCACTAAAATGAAAGAAGATGCTTCTATGGTTGAAATCAAAGAAAATAGAGAAGAAGCCATGGTTGACATGAAAGAGGAACTTACTATTGCTCTTGGAAAATTGAAAAGAGTTAGAGAGGAGATGTCAAGATTGAAGGCTAAAATTCAAGTTGATGAGGAAACAAAGACAATATTTCTACAAGATCTCACAAATTTAAAAGTAAAGGTTGAAGAGGCAAAAAAAATTGAAGAATTAATGATTGAGAAATTAAAGGCAAAATAATTAGAATGTGAAATATTGGAATATGAGGTTGTCTCTCTTAGAAAATAAGTTGAAAAATCGAAGAATAGGACACAACAAAATACAAGGTTACAAAAGGAGGAATCAAGCTCAAAAGGGACATCAAAGAAAGTAAATGATAGAGAGCCCATGACTTATGCAGATGTGTTAAAAGGTAAAAACATCAAGGAGGAAGAAAGCCAAGAATCATCATGGACAAAATTCAATCATAGGCAATCAAACAGGTTTCAATACTTCTTTCATGGTTATTGTTTTTCATGTAACAAATATGGTCACAAAGCTGCACAATGCATGATCCATGTAAAAAATAATTTTGGCATCACCAATAGAAATTCTTTTGCACCTCTCAACAATATCATGTGTTATAAATGTGAAAATTTTGGGCACAAAGCAAAATGGTGTAAAACAATGTTTCTTGAACCTTCTAAGTTAAGCAAGAAAGAGGAAAGTCAACCAGTTTAGAAAGAGATATCTTCAAAAGTATGGAAAAATAAGGAACAATAAAAAGAAAAATCCATGTTAGTACAAACAACTCTTCATGTGCAAAATGAAGGAAATCAATGGTATATTGATAGTGGTTGCTCAAGCCATATGACAGGTGATAAAAGTAAATTTATTTCTCTCAAGAAAATAAATGGAGGAATAGTAAAATTTGGTGATAATGCTTCAGCTAAAATTTTTGGAAAAGGGACCTTGAGTTTGGATAATGGAAGATCTAAAATAGAAAATGTGTTATATGTTGAAGGATTGAAGCACAATTTACTAAGTGTAAGTCAACTATGTGATCAAGGACACACACTTACTTTTCACCCAAAAGGATGTGAGATCAAGAAATCCAAAATAGGAAAGCTTATTGCAAATGCTAGTAGAACTACAAATAATATTTATATATTGAGTGAAATCAAAGGAGAAAAATATTTTTTATCAAAATAATATGAGAGATGGTTATGGCATAGAAGGATGGGTCATTTGAACTTTGATAACATAGTGAAAATCAACAACAAACAGGCAGTCAGAGATTTGCCCAAGATAGCAAAACCACCAAACACAATGTGTGCACAATGTCAGCATGGGAAGCAAACAAGATCCAGTTTCAGATCAAAGGAATTTTCTTCATCTAAGCCATTGGAACTAGTTCACACTGATCTATGTGGCCCTACAAGAACAAAGAGTTTACAAGGTGAGAGTTACTTCATGCTATTTATTGATGATTTCTCTAGAATGACTTGGGTAACTTTTCTAAAAGAAAAATCAGAAGCATTTGAAAAGTTCAAGACATTCAAGGCACTAGTAGAAAATGAAATAGGCAAGAAAATTAAGTGTCTAAGATTAGATAGAGGAGGAGAATTCACTTTAGGTGAATTTATAGAATTTTGTGAACAACATGGAATCAAGAGATAATATTCAGCAGCAAGGACTCCACAACAGAATGGAGTAGTTGAAAGGAAAAATAGAACTATTGAGGGTATGGCCAGAGCTATGTTAAATGAGTCTAAGATTTCATATGCTTTTTGGAAAGAGGTAGTTCATACAATTTTTTATATCATCAATAGAGCTCAAGTAAGGGTAAACCATCACAAAACACCATATGAGCTCTGGAAAGGAAAATCAACTACTATGAAATATCTCAGAGTTTTTGGAAGCAAATGCTACATTAGAAGAGAAGAGAAAAATTTGGGCAAGTTTGATTCTAGATGTGATGAAGGTATCTTCCTTGGATATTCCACAAAAATCAAAGCCTACAAATGCTATAATAAAATATCACATACAATTGTAGAAAGTGCAAATGTAAGAGTTGATGAAGAGATAGAGCCAAGAGAATCAACTCAAGAAATTGTATATCAAGAAGGAGAGAGTTGCAGAGAAGAAGAAGGAGAAGAAATAGAAGAAGAAGAGACACCAAGAATACCAAAAATACCTTCCAGATATGTGCAAAATAATCATCCAAGAGAATTAATTATTGGAAATCCAGATGAGAGACAAACAAGGAGGAGGATAATAGGAACAAATGAACATGCAAATATTTCTCTACTATCTAAAATTGAGCCCAAGGTTTTCAATGAAGCAAGAGAAGATAAATATTGGGTCAAGGCAATGGATGAAGAATTAGACCAAATAGAAAAGAGTGAGACTTGGGAACTTGTCCCACATCCAAAAGGAAAGAATGTAATTGGCACCAAATGGGTCTACAAAAATAAGCTAAATGAAGATGGTCAGGTTGTCAAAAACAAAGCAATATTGGTATGCAAAGGATATGCACAAGTTGAAGGGATTGATTTTGAAGAGACATTTTCTCTTGTTGCACGTCTTGAGGCCATAAGAATATTTTTGGTATTCTCAAGTTTCAAAAATTTCAAGGTATATCAGATGGATGTAAAGTCAACTTTTCTAAATGGTCACTTAGAGGAAGAAGTCTATATTGAACAACCAGAAGGTTTCAGTCTAACAAATAAGCCAGAATGTGAATGCAAATTAAAGAAGGCTCTCTATGGATTAAAGCAAGCCCCTAGGGCTTGGTACTCAAGGTTGGATAAGTATCTTCAAGAATAGGGTTTTAGGAAAGGTATAGCTGATAGCAATTTATACATCAAAAATGATGGAGATGACTTGTTGATTGTAGTGGTCTATGTGGATGACATCATTTTTGGAGGTAGTGATGATAAGATGTGTCAAAAATTTACAAAATGCATGTAGAACAAGTTTGAGATGTCAATGCTTGGTGAGCTATCTTTCTTTCTTGGTTTGCAAATTTTCACAGTAATACAAAGGTATATTTCTCTCTCAGACCAAGTATATCAAAGAAATGTTGAAGAAATTTGGACTGGAGGATTGCAAACCTATAAGTACTCCCATGGTTACAGGATGCAAGTTGAGTAAAGATGATGAATCTCCTGAGGCAAATCAAACATTGTATAGATCCATGATTGGAAGTTTACTATATGTCACAACTACAAGACCAGATATAATGCAAGCAATGGGATTAGTGGTAATATTTCAAGCAGCACCAAAGGAAACACATGTACAGGTAGTAAAGATAATCCTTAGGTATCTAAAAGGAACTATGGAATTTGGACTATGGTATCCCAAGGGCAACAATTTCATTCTCACAGCATATATAGATGCGGATTGGGAAGGAAGTATTGATGATAGAAAAAATACAAGTGGAGGAGCATTCTTTCTTGGAAATTGTCTAGTCTCTTGGCTAAGCAAGAAACAAGCATCGATATCCTTATCTACAATAGAATTAGAGTACATTGCAATAGTTGCTTGTTGTACATAGGTCTTATGGATGAAACAAAATTTAAAATATTTCAAAGTAGAGCATGATCATCCCATATCCATACTTTGTGATAATACAAGTGCCATAAACATTTCAAAGAATCTAGTAATGCATTCAAGGACCAAGCACATTCCAATCAAATATCATTTTTTGAGAGAGCAGGTGATGGATCAACAAGTTAAATTGGAATATGTTGCTACAAAGGAACAAATTGCAGACATATTTACTAAGCCACTTCCAAAGGAAAATTTTGAGTATCTTAGAGGAAATTTGGGAGTAGTCTTACTCCCATCCCAAACTTAATCACCTCAAGGAAAGGAGGTGGTGAGGGGGCTGATCTAAGAGTCTTATTTTTAGCCCCAAAGGAACCCTTTGCCATTGATGTCAAAGGGGGAGATATTTCAGTAAGGGGGAGAGAATTCAGTGAGGGAGAGCAACTTCTCAGGGGGAGCAGATATGGAATCCAGTTGCAAGAAAAAATATTTTTAAAAGGGTTGCCATCAATGACAAAGGGGGAGATTGTTGGAAATATTAGGTATATTGGTTGTCATTGATGTCAAAAGTGAAATGGTTGAGATTTATCTTCAAGGCAGAAATATTGATGTCAAAAGGTACGATAGTCATCAAGGCAAAAACATTCTCCATGGTTGAGTTTGCAAGAAAAAGAACAAGGTTTAAAGTTGATTTTATTTCTATTGCTTGAAAAATATTTATAAGACCACCAAGGGCCAAAGGTTTAAGGTTTATAATATTTAAATCTAAAAATATTTAAATATTCCAAAAAGAAAAAGAGGTTTGAGCACCAAATCATGGAAGCTATTTGAAAAGGAATAAAAACAATATCAAAGTTTGAGCATCGACGTCATGGCAAGAGGAGGACAAAATTCATATAAATAAAGTTTCAAAACCTTTGCAAAGTGAAAGTTGTGGGATGAATTTTTGAAATCCACTCATGCTTGGAAATGATGAATCGCAAAAGAAGAGGAGCATGATTTTTGGTGAAAGGGACAACAAGGATAAAGATGAAAGGTTGCACGATTTGTTTCCAACTGGCAGGCTAGCATAGCTAGTCATTAGGGCAGCGCTAAGGCACTATGAGAGAGGTGATCATTGGTTTGAATCACATGGAAGATAGTTTTGATGGTAGAGACAATGTTTTAATTGGTAGCATGATAAGAGGTTTAAAATCATGTTTGTGTATCATCGTTTGAGAGAATTTCTAATGAGGATGACTTGAAAAATGAGTTTTTGACTAATACTTTGATTAAAGAAAGCAATTTGAGCATGTGATATGAGTAGTGTTTTAGCATGAATTAGAGAAGATTTGAACAGGTTTGTTGGCTGGATTTGAGTAGGTTTTTGAGAAGATTTGACCAAACCTTGAGTGAAGGATTGAATCATATTTGAGCAGGTTTGATGAGAAGATTTGAGCAGGTTTGGTGAGCAAATTTGAGTAGGGTTGAGAGGAGGTTTTGGAGCAGATTTTAGAAAGCCTTGAATGAAGGATTGAAGCATATTTGAGTAGATTTGAGAGTAGATTTTGGAGCTAAAAGTGTTGAGGAGATTGAGGCCTCCTGTGGATAGAGGTCCATGAACTTCAACATAGGGTATTGGTGTCTCCTTTGGATAGAGGTCCATAAACATTGTAATAGGGAATTGGTTCCGAAGATATTTGTTGAGAAAATTTAGAAGAACTATTTTCTCCATGGACATAACCCACTTTGGGTGAACTACGTTAAATATATGTCTCTCATGTGTGTGATTATTTGTACATTGTTTCATTTACTGCATTGATATTAATGTTGTTATCATTTGGAAAGAAAAGTAAAAGTTTTGATCATTTAATGTTCAACCCCTCTTAGTATAAGTTTGTGTTCTTCAAATATCTAAATTCAACTGAATATATGTTGAAGGGTTCTCTTTTCAATATCACATTTTCCTTACTCTACATTAGAATAGTGGCATATGACCAATCCAACTGAATAGTACAACCTAGATGCTCTACCCAATGCCTAGAGAGTAAGATGGAAAAGAAAGGGTCCACATCTACAAATACAACATCCATTACCACACATTTCTTAGGATATTTTTCAATATGGACAAGAAGTCCAGTGATATTTCCTACACAAGGTACTCTTCTATTATCCATGATAGAAATAGGCGATGCTCTTTTTGATAAATTAAACCTAACGAAATAGCTATATATTTTGACATCACTTTCATAGAAGCACCACTATCAATCATGTAGTTATGAATAACATATTGGTCTCCATAGCCTTATGTATACCTTAGTGATATATAAAATGGTTTAACTAAATATGGGGGTCTGACTACATTATTTTCAATTCCTATAGGGATTTTAGACTGTCATCCTGACTGATCAGTTAATTTGAAGGCTCTACATACCTAATACTAATACTTTGGAATAGTCATTAATTTTCCAAAAGTGATACTGATATTTTATTTGGAAACATCTAAACCTAAATCAAACTGATATTTATTATCATCAATTTCTTTTCTAGTTATCTAATTAACTAGATCATTCTGTTACTTTTGGATAATTTCCTCTAGATCAAGCTCTTCAGGATTTTTTTGCAACTTCATATTATTTACCTTTTTTTGTGAAATTGCTCCTGTATTTTACTTCTTTTGTATCGACCCTTCATCAAATTTATCCTCCACTATTATGTTCATAATATTGAGAGCATGTATACTTTTTAAGGACTCAATATCTTATGTTATAGGTATAAGCTTTCCCTGCTTCATTATATCGAATATGGTATTAGAAGGTTCACTTGAGGTTGATGTCTCTCCAAAGACTAAGGATCTTTGCTCAATATTACTGGTACATATGTCCATATCCCTTTCAAATTCTTGTTCTCTGGTTTCATCCTCTTGAGTCCAGTATACATTAATTCTAATATCTTCATGTTTAGATTCAACATTTAAATAAACATTAGAATGCATACTTTGAAATATACCACAATCAACAGGGTTATGTGGTGCATCACAGGTAGAGCAATAAAAGGGATAATATGATGCTATATTATTTGATGGCATGTAATTTGGAACAAAATCTAGATCTCTCTCTATTTATTTCTTCTTCCAATTTCCATTCTTATTCATGTTTCCCTCTTCATTTCCATTATTATTCCAATTTCTATTGAAATTCCTCCTAAAAGGAGACATGTTATCTTTCTATTATATGTTATCACCCTATGAAGTTTTTGTAATGTTATCCTTACCTTTTTCAATTCGGGCTGACCTATTATTCAAAGTATTAAACATATCACTCAATTGATTAGCCATTTTGTTCATAGGATCCTGATCTGTTTTCTTAGGGGCAGAGAACTAAACCTTCTTGGTATATCTTTAAATTTTATTGGGATCTAAATAGTATGATTTCATATAACCACTATCAATAATATGTCTCTATATTTCAATATCCTTTTCCATACATTTATCAATGGTGGTTGTTGTTTATTGTCTCAAATAATAACTAAAATCTCCAAGAAAAGCATTTTGTAGAAACAAATGGACTGATCCTCATTTGATCTCAATGCTATCGAAATCTAATTTTTGGTATTAAAGAATATTCTATTGAAATATTCCACTAATTTATTTTCTCTCTTTTTCATGGTAGCCAATTCTGTCAGCAAGGACTATTCATTCTTTGTATATATGACATGGAAAGAAAATGTATGATCTATAGATTCATGGATTTTAGATCCCAACTATAATTTTTTACAGACTATGCATATAGGAATTGGTGAACTAAGGGATAATTTTAGATTACACACTATTAGATCATGGTTTCTTGGGAAAGCAAGTTTGTTCAGGAAAAACATATAAAATTTCAAGCAGAGGAGGAAATTCCTTTTGTGGGCCCTATATGAGTTGGGTTATTTAGGTTGCTAGATGAATACTAGAAACCCATATCTTTTGTAGCTATTGGAAACACTCTTAGAACCTTTATGATGTTGTATAATAGTACTTATAGTTTTTATCAAATCATGTATGCTAGAATATGTGTCCTAATGGACTTCAACAAACCTCTTTTAGAAAAGATCACACTACAAAGGATAAAGTCTTGGAGCAAAAAATCGATTATGAAAATATCCCATTTAGATGTTGGATATGCCATGAGTATGCCGACTTCGTGAGAAAATATTCACATAAGTGATAAGAGAAAATGTAGGTAAAGGAAAAGGCTACAAAATTTAAAAAATATAAAAAGAAATAACATCCAAAGAAAAAAAATATATTATGAAAGCAATATGACACCAAAAAATAAATTTGATCCTTTGACTAATGAATACCCAACTGTGGGAGAAGATCATAAAATGGAGGTAGAGTAGATAATGGATAAAATTATTCAAGAAACTAGCTAGTCCAGGGGAACATACAATACCACAAATAGATGATAAGCAAATCAACATGCAAATATATACACACTTGAACAAAAAAAATAGCAAAGGAAAAAAGTGAGAAGCTATAAAAGAAGAACATTATACCATACAACTTGACATAGGAGAAGATACCTCGATCACCCTTAATAAGGCCTTGGTGTTATATAGAAAATATCATGAAGGAGGACCTATCCAAGCTTAATTTGGTATACAACATGAAAAACTCAAGAAAATGAAGATTGACACCAATAAAAAAATGGAACGTAAGACCAATTAGCACCACTTACTAAGATAAGGGGAAGCTCTTGTTTCTAAGAGTAAGGTGATTCCTATCACAAAATTTTTAACCCACCCATCCTCGTGATACTCCTTTTGTGGAACATAAGGGGGATAAAATGCAACCTCTTAAACATAATAAAATTAGAAGGTTTATTTTGAAAAATAAGCTAAACATAGTCTTTCTTTAGGAGACTAAGTTATTAGCAAAGGAGATGGAAATATTGGCTAAGAAATTATGGTAGGTCTAGTAGAATATCTTAGATTTTATGGAGTAGTGGGCGGGGTATCTTGTCTATGGGATCCAAAGAAATTTATGGTGCAGGCAACTATAGGAAGCTAGGATATTTTAGTGCTTCAAGGGCAATGGATAAAAACAAACCAATAAATCCTATGTTTTAATATATAAGTAGCCAATGCCATAGAGGAAAAATAAAGGTAGTGGGATCATATCTAAGATTTGAGGCTTTAGTTTCCCAATGATAAGATGGTCTTAGGAGGGAATTTTAATACCATTCTTTCCTTAGATGAAAATATGGGAGGGATGAGAATATTGGATTAATGTAGGAGCACTTGAGACATCTCTACATAATTGATGTAATCCCAATAATAGATTTATTACATGGATGAATAGATGATAAGGACCTGCATGCATCCTAGAGCATTTGGATAGGTTTTTCATTTTGGATGATCCTCTCTCTAGAAGTAATTCTAAATATCTTATACTTAATAATGCAGGATCAGAACACTAGCCTATTTTGCTAGATCTATAGAAATCTACTAGGAATTAGTCACCCTTTAAATTATTTCTTATGTGGTTCAGATATAGTTCCCTTACACCATTAGTTTTTCAATGGTGGAGGGAAGGAATGCCAAGATATGAAACTCAAATATATTGCTTTACTAAGAGCTTATAGTTCATCAAAACTAAAATTAAGGAATGGAATTGGCATGAGTTTGGGGATGTGGTGGATAAAAAAGTAGGTTTTGTTTTCCAACTAGAGCAAGTGAATGCTTAAATTTTCTCTTCAAGACTTATAGAGGAACTTAGCAAATAAGAAATCCAAGTCTCTTTTGAGTTAGCAGAATGGGAAAGTAGGGAGGAGCTCTTATGAAAATAAAAATATGAAATCCAGTGGCTAAAGGAAAGGGATATAAACTCTACTTTCTTCCATAAATATCTTTTGGCCATAAGAGTTTCAAATATTTTATCTTTCTTGAAGACCAACAATGGTACTCCTGGGATTGGATAAATAAAATTGTCATTGATTACTTTGAGGAAATTTTATTTGTAGTCCCTATAGACTCTAAGGCTCAGGAAGAAATTATATAGGGAATGTTGTTAGGGATTTAAAAAATATTAATTAATTAAATGATAGGGATTTGGTTTGTTGTAATAAGTCGTTCCCATTAAAACCATTTATTTTTAATTATTTTTTTTGAATTTACATGGTGGAATCGGTAGCCGCCACGAATCCGGGCAGGTTGTCCAACTTTTATGGCCGCCACAGTATTCTATGTTGTTCACCCCGAAGATGCCACACAGATATTCGTGTAGTCCGCCCCTATAACCACCATGCCACAATCATTTTAAACCTTTTACGCCGCTGAAAGCTCCAGGAAAGGGACAAGCGTTCAGTCCGACGAGTCTCGAGATTTGAATCTTGGACCTCCGCCCCCCTTATGGGGTTTGGATGAACCGATTGGTCTACACCTCGGACCTTTATTTTTAATTATTAATTGTTGTAACGAATAATGTTATTTAGTACAACCTTATCTGTAACTTATGCTTGTAATGCCTATTTATAGGTTTCTTTTGTTAATTGCAAATTAGTTTTATATTATCTTTTAATATTTGTGTCTATTGTAAATTGATTCCTTATCATTGGTATTAGAGCAAGTTATGGATAAGGTTAGTATCCTCTTCCTATAGGCCAAATTTTATTCAAACAAGGAATGAGAATGCCTCTCATAGGTTTGATTTGTGGAGTCATTTACTTTTGTTATAGATAGTTTATGTTTACAGGATTTATAGAGTGGTCTTGAATCCATATGTGGTTTCATCCCACTTCCACCTTGCATTATTGACAATTGTAAAACTTCATTCACTTTCATATTCATTTATACATGATCTGGTGCATTTGCAACTTCCTTATTCATGATTTGGTACCTGGCTGTACCAATGTTTTTTGATATTTTTTTGCATTTTTTGTGACCATGACTTTATTGGTGACAAAAATTAATAACACTTTCTAAGGTGCACAGACTTACAATGACCCCCTCTATGTTTCTATGTTTTTTTCCAGTGATCGACATGTTTTCATTACATTTAATACTTTTTAATGGTTCTTTTCATCTTCATGTTTGTTTTTCAAATTTCGTTTGTGGGCATTATCCCACATGTCCAGGGTATTTAGTATTTTCACCTTCAAAAATGATGCATCGTAGTTAGTATTATAGCCAGTGCTTCATGTGTTGGCTACCCGCCCCCATATGCCAATTATCTTTAATGTTGTCCATGTTGGCTACCCTTCGTGTTAACTACCATGCCTAGGTTCCATCCATCATGTCTAACGTCTCCCATGTACACCCACCTCCTATTAGTGCCATGCCATCATTGTCATGTCAGAATTAGTCCAGTTTCCACCTGCTTGTGGGTTTGTGAATCCAATAGCCATCACGCTACTACACAGTCTAAGTTGGCACTAATGTTAGCCTTTCCTATGAGTCGACCTTGCTTGCATCATTCCACCTCTCGTGTTGACCCCACGTGTTGTCAACATGTGTTGTTTGCCACCTAGAAATTTATTTCCACTCTAGTCAGCATTGTCCATGCATTTTGTGTCATGTCTAGCGGAGCCTTAGTCATGTTGATGTCATCTTAGCCTTTGGCAATGACCCAATAAAACCCACTTTTTAATAGCCTCCAATTTTCATTAAATCACATTAATTAATGCGTGATACAAAATTAAACACCAAATATTTAATGCAATTGGCTATTAACTTAATATTAATGCGTACCACCTCATCAATGTGCATCCGCATCCAAACCATTAATGCATGCCATAATTAATGGTGGTTGAACATTAAATTAAACCAACAATCAAATGCATATGTAGTTTTTAACTTAGCACGTTTTGGCATGTGGTTAAAGGGCTATTCTTTGGCATATTTATTGTACCACCGATGCTACTTTCTTCTACCAATTTTGAGGGACCCATTTTAGCTGTCCATTGATATAGCAATGATTATAGTCATTGGAGAGCATTTTTTGCGCTTGATTCAATGACATTGTTATATTTTGGTTTTTTGAAAACTTGTAAAAAAATTTCATTTTAGTCTTCTTGTTTTATAATAGGAGCAAATTTTAGGTTGTACCCGATAATCCTGGCTATTTTCATATTTCTCTTCCACATTTGTATGCATTGGGGACTAATGCTTCCTCAGTGGGGAGGAATGATATGGATTTTAGCATCTCCTTCTGCCCATGCAAAATGTGAAGTTCAAATTTATGAAGGCTCCCATGATCCTAATGTTCTTAATACTTGGACACTTGATATGGAGACCTGGTTTAACTATAGTCAAACAACGGAGGATGACAAATTTCTATTTGCTAGGATAAAGCTTTTGGGTATGGCTAATGTTCTAAAAACCGAATTCCACAAGACATAAAATTCCATTCTCACATGGGATAACTTGATCAAATATTTGAAGGCGATATTTTATTTGTCCCATTATGATTTTGACTTACAAGTTCATTGGATTCACCTTCAAAAGGGATAAAATTAGACCATCTAGGATTATATGTATTAGTTCAATTGTTTATGCATTTTGGTATATGTTGCTAATCCTACATATTCCTTGATTCTGAAGTTTAAAAGTGGAATTCTGACACACTTTTATCATGAGTTGAAATATACTACATGTAACACACTTGATGATGTATTCAACAATTCTCAGATTATGGAGGAGAAGTTTGTTGCACAACACTAAGGACCTCACTACTCATCTGGTGGTTCTACACATGAGTCTCATCAATAGAAAAAGAACCAAGGAACTCTTCTTCTGTCTCCCCTTCTTATAATCCCGCTTCTAGTAACTCCATTATAAGAAAATATTTAATTCTTCTTCTTCTTCTCCTTATCAACAATTATATCGATATTGTAAAAAACTAGGGCATGACAAATTTGCATGTCCCAAATTACAAAATTCTAACAAGAATAATTTATTTATACATTTGATGAGGGAACATATGAAAACCCCATCAAGGCTAATGGCGAGGGAGATATTTACGAGGAATTATGGGGGCAATTAAATGATGTAATATTGATGCATCACCATTCCACAACATGTGACCATGTGTTGTGGTTGATCCACAACACACCCCAGAAGTGGGGACCCACCTTTTTTGCAGGCTTACTGAGCAGATCTCAATCACCTAGATGCTAAAAAATGAAGAAAAAAGAAAAATGCATAAGTGTAGAAAGGGGTCGCGAAATCGCGACATGTCGCGAAATCGCGACACACTGCGCCATCGCGACCAAAACCGGAAAACTGTAGCGAAATCGCGACGTGTCGAAAAATCGTGGTCAACGCGGTCAACGGCAGCAGGTAAAAAAAGGCGCAGCGAAATCGCGACGTGTCGGTGGCAAATTTGAAAAGGCGTAGCGAAATCGTGACGTGTCGGTGGCAGATTTGAAAAGGCACAACAAAATCGCGACGTGTCGATGGCATGAACAAAAAGGGTGTCGCGAAATCGCGACCTGTCGGCGGCCCGATGGAGAAAGTGGTCACGATTTCGCGACGTGTTTCGACGAAGGTGTACGGATGACAAAACGGTAGCGATTTCGCTACGGTTTTGTGAAAAGGAGGTCCGAAGGAGAAACGGTAGCGATTTCGCTACGCCTTGCGGAAAGAAGGCTCAAAGTTCAAAGTGGTAGCGATATCGCTACCATTTCATGAAAAGAAAGCCCAAAGTCAAAGTGGTAGCGATATCGCTACCATTTCATGAAAGGAAAGCTCAAAGTCAAAGTGGTAGCGATATCGCTACCATTCGGGAAAAGCAGGCTTAAGTTAAAAAGTGGTAGCGATATCGCTACCATTTCATGAAGAGGAAGCTTAAGGTAAAAGTGGTAGCGATATCGCTACGAGGAGCTGCCAAAGACATACGGTCGGAAGGAGTGTAGCGATATCGCGACATGTCGCGATTTCGTGACATGTCGCGTTATCGCGGCTAAGAAGCTGAACAGGCGGCATGCAATTTTTGTCGGGATTTTCGTAGAAAAGCGTTACGAAAGGCGTAGGAAACGCAGGACACGTGGCGTACAAGTGTCGAAATTGCAGGAACGTTACATGCAGTGGAAAATTTCGCGTGTTTGGGCATCCAGTATGAATTAAAAGCAAGGAAAAGCGGGAATTTGAAAGGTCATTTGCAGGAAGACGAAGTGAAGCGACAAAGGGAATCGAAGAGCCATTGAGAGTACTATAAAACCAGAAATGCAGATTGAAGGAAGGGTTGGAAATTGCCGATTACAGAGTTGCAGAGACAAGAGCTTCGTGCTATTCTGGGCCTGTACTTGGGCAATTTCCTTCTTTTTTTTTGGAACTTTTATGCCTTGGAACATTTTTTGAGTGTAATTGAGTTATCATTTAATATAAAATACAGAAAGTTGGCATCTCATTGATGAGAAAGAAGGAGTCACTTTGTGCATGCATGATTTAATGCTTTATCTTTCCCTTCCGGATTTCTTAGGCTTTTAGGTGAAGTTTAATGCAAGATCTCTTGGTTGCTTCATGCGAACGCTTGAATCTGGAATTACAGTAGAAACCCTCGAGACCCGCACCTAGCCTATTTGGATTGTGTGAATGTGCAGGTTCATTAGGTTAGGTTGTATGTAGAAAGCCTCAGTATCTTCGGTTTCATCTAATTAATGACAACTTTCTGACTGTAATTTATTCTTATTTTTATTTATTTTGTTTTGCTTTTCAAACCCATACTTTGTTTTCAGCAGTTTAATTACTGTATTCAAATAAAAAAGCTGAAAATCCATCGAACTCAAAGATGAAAACAGATTTTATTCATTTTGAGTCCACTTGAAAATTCAAGGTTAATAAACCATAGTGCCCCTTGTTAACATCCACTTGCAAACCCTAAGATATTCCTGGCATTTCATTTGAACAACATTATGTTTAAGCATAACAGGAACCTTGGAGAAATTGTTTTTTCTTTGCAAGCAGAGGATTTAGGACTCGGATCCTACAGGAGAGTGTGCTTTCACAATCGGGTGAAAACACCACTCAAAAGATTGGCGCTAGAAGGAGGGCCCGGAATGGTTTATTTGATTTTGATTTTCATATCTGAATATTAAGTTTTTGATTTGATTTTGAAATTATTTACGGCTAAATTGCAACATTGTTTTTATTGCAGGTTTTCTTGGTGATAATCGAATGTTTTGTCAAGGACGGCCGAAACGGTTTATTTCATTGTGATTTAAGTGCTACACGAATTGCTATGAACTGTTCCTAACGCTTTGACTGTTCATACAGGAATAATACGATTTGATTTGATTTAAAAATAAAAATATAAAAGATAAAAATAAAAAATTAAAATGAATATAAAAAAATATAAAAAAAATAATAATAATAATAATAAAAATAAAAATAAAAAATAAAAATAAAATAAATAAATAAAATAAAAAAGGAATTTTTTGGTTATTAAAGTTATATTCTTTAAAAAATTCACTAATGGCTATGTTTACACCGTGGATGACAGGTAGCCCATTAAATATACCGGGAGTTCAACATTATTTGCCCGTTGGTTTTGAGAGATGGCTTCCTCAATTTTTGTCTAATGGGACAAGTACTGCAGAAGAACACATTCAAGCATTCAAATTTGTTGTGAATCACTTGACAAGTTGGTATGATGATGTTGCTTGTAAAATGTTCCTTTATACCTTGGACAAAGTGGCACATGATTGGTTTACAAGTCTGCCTTTAGGGTCTATCACTTCTTGGGCTCAGCTAGAGGCAACATTTCTCAATCAATTCAACAAAAAGCAAGTTGACCCAATCCTCATGTACAATCAGTTGGCCTATATTAGAAAAGGACCAAGTGAAAATGTGAAGTCATTTTCTGAGAGATTCTTTGGATTATATGCTCAATTAGTGACATTTTATGCCCTTCAAGAAGAAATGGCTCTCCAAATATACATCAATGCTCTTGACTCACCCATGTCCACATATTTGCGAGGGATGCCTCAAATCACATCTTTGCCACAAGCCTATACCCAAGCAATGGTAATTGAGCAACAATTGAGTTGTCAAAATTATGGTGTGGGTTTTGGATCATGTAATCTTCAATCATTTAATAACTCCTTTACCCACCCAATGATTTATCCATCACAACCAAGTTCAAGTGTGAATCAATTTCAGAATCAACAATCATTCCCATGCTTCAATCAATTTCAAAATCCTCAACATACTTTGCAAGATCAACCATCTTTCTTAAGTATGAATCAACTTCAAAGTACTCATCTTGATTCAAAAGATGGTTCTAAAATCAATTTCAATGATTTTCATAGGAATATGATTTTAGGTAAGGGAGGCATACTAGATCCAACTAGTATGGAAACATGTGATAGATTGGAAACCCTTGACTCACCAAAAGATGAATTCTATGAGGATGAATCTGATTCGGATGACACATTGGAAGACATTGTTGAAAGTAATGGCCTAGGAAATTCACACCTTTCAAATCATGTTAAACGTGAATCATGGGTTACACATGTGGATTATGATAGCCTTATCAATTTGAATGTAAGCAATAACCCAATTTTGGAAGTAATTGAACCATCTAAGGAAGGTGAAGATAAATTTGATGAGAAACATGTTGATGAATTAAAAGATGAAGAAGAAATAGTTGAGCATCACAATTTAATTTTGAAAGATGATCATTATGATTCTTGGGAAGAGTATGCTCACTCCAAAACTGCTAATGAAATTTGTTTGCCTATTGATATGCAGGATGATACAATTGCCCTTTCACATGAGGATATTACAAGTCCTGTGCAATCTGAAAATGTTTTGGAAGAAGGATTAGGATCTCATCAAAGGTTGGAGAAGGATAATGATTCTACTAACATGGATGAAGAAGGAGAATCAATTGTTTTTGTTCCCCTTGGGGGGCAAGAAATTAGAAAGCTTGATCCACCTATTGTTTCTACAATGTCTATGCCATCTCAATGTGATGAAATTACAAAACCTAGGTGGTATGGGTTGGATGCTATTGATGATCTTAATGAAAATATGGATTTTGGGGCAACTCAAGCCATTGATCGTGGAAAGGTGTCACGTGACACATATCTTGAAAAATTAGGCTCTTGTTTTGAAAAAGATGGACGCATGTTTGATTGGGTGCCTAACTTTGGTGTTTTTGAACAGGTATTGGACGATGAAGAAGACAACGAGAAAAAAGAAAAAGCTACTAATACTCATCAAGTTATGATAAATTTTAATCATGATGGGTTGAGTATGGATGACAAGGGGAAATCTTTACCTTTGATAGTAGCTACAAGAATTTCAAGTGATAGGTTGCATGATGTCCCTTTGGTTGCTAACATTATTAATGAGGAAATGCCAAATTTTGTTGATGCTTGTCAAGTATTGAATGATTCTGATTGCTTTAAAATCCTGGAAAATGATTTGAAGTCAAGATTTTTAGAAATAGGCTCTTGTTTGCAACATCTCACATTTGAAAAGGAAAGCCTACTTCTAAATCATGAAGGAAACGATGAAACTCGCACTTTAAAGAATAGACAAGATAAAATTGAATATCAACTATTGTCTAGTCAAGTTGATTTGAATCTCACCTATGATGTTGGTAATAGAACTAAATCAAAGTTGAATGGTAAGCATGGCAAGTTGAGATGTGTTGCATTGCTTGGTTTGATCTTATTGTTGTTGGATTCCTACAAAATTTGGCATGTGTATTGTGTCATATGTTTTTTGATATATTCTAATCATGTTTGGGATCCGGGAAAGTAATAGTCCAAGCTTGGCATCATCTTGTACAATAGTGTATATAATTTTTGTTTTTTTTGTTGGTGTGGGCTTTCAAGTTTTTGTTTTTGGGATTGTTGTTGGGATTTGGTTTTGGTTTGTGTTTTTCAAGTTTCATTTTTGAATTTGGATTTAATATTGTGTGTTTATTTGACATATTTTGTGTTGTATAAAATAAAAAATAAAAAAATGAAAAAATTGAGATGTCAACTTATGCTTAAGGTTAGGAGAGTATGAAACATTGGAATTGTCTTGTAAAAGCTCCACAAGTAACACAAGCAATTTAATTACATCGTTTGAAACTTGTGATACATGAAAGAGTCAGTTTTGCATGACAAATCATTTCATTTGCAATCCGAGAGATAATGCATTCATACTCCATCTCACTTTACATACATTTCATCTTAGTTACATATGCATCTTATGTGCAAATCATTAAAGTATGTCAAATCCTCTTAGGGTTGTGTTATAACATAAATATAAGTAAATCCTAAGGTTGGAAACTGAGTCTTGAGATATCTAGAACCAAGCACGTCTCATTCATTAAAAAGGATCTTGAGCAAAATGATCAAAACCTAGCTTGGAGGAAAAGGTTGGGCGAAAGTGGTTTTCATGTCTATCCTATTATGCAACATGATCCTTAAAACAGTGGTTTTGACCACTTCCATAGAGCTTAAAGCCTAAAATCAGAGTAGTAAGGATAGGGTTAAAATCCTCATCAAACTTAGGTTGAGGATCCAATTCCCCAAAGCTTTGATTTGACCCACATGGAGTAGTAAGGATAGGGTATAAATTCTCATCTCGGTTAGTTGAGAATCTGATTCCCCAAAGCTCTTATGTCTCATTTCATAATAAATCTTGGATTGTAAGGATCGTACTATTTGTCCTCTGCAAAGGATGGGTAGTCATCCCCAAGGTCTAAGTAACAAAATTAATATTTTCCATTTACATTTAAAATTTGGATTGTAAGGATCGTACTACATGTCCCTAACCAGGATGGGTAGTCATCCCCAAGGTCCAAGAAGTAAAAAAATAAATAAATTTTTCCCATCTCATCTTTATATTGGATTGTAAGGATCGTACTACTCGTCCTCTGCAAAGGATGGGTAGTCATCCCCAAGGTCCAAAGAAATGAAGATAAGTTTTGGATTGTGGGGTTAGATATGCCCATGCATGGCATCATGTCTTGCCTAAAAAACAAGACCACTGATTGTCTAGAGGGTTAGACTAGCATGACCATTTCTTCCATAATTGGTTTAATTATTTTGCTCAAAGTGAGGTAATGAACTCTAAATCAGAATAGTAAGGATAGGGTTGAACTCTCATCTCGGTTGGTTGGGAGTCTGATTCCCCAAAGTTCTGATTTCACATTCACTTGCACATGGGTTCAAGATAGTAGGG
Organism: Wollemia nobilis; assembly: GCA_028583015.1. Taxonomy (NCBI): domain Eukaryota; kingdom Viridiplantae; phylum Streptophyta; class Pinopsida; order Araucariales; family Araucariaceae; genus Wollemia; species Wollemia nobilis. The sequence continues at coordinate 13,687,715 of JAQPPZ010001063.1, forward strand.
ACTCATAACCAACTTTGGGATACAATAAGGTAATAAATCAGTGGATCCTAAGAGGGTTTGGCAATCTTAAATGCTTGTACATAATAGTAGAAGAATGACCATGCCTTTTATGAGAATAAAATCTCCTTAGCACATTCATTAGGGTCACGAATCATTCACCATCCCACATATGCATTCATGCAAAACTGATAATGGAGTGTTGATCAATTTCAAATGATAGGGAAGGAAATTCATTGCACACACTGAGCTAATGCTTGATGATTCTGATAATTCATGTACTTCGATCTTTGGGCATTTGTTATATTGCTTACGTGCTAACACATGTTTTCGAGTTATGATATGTTTCAGGTTGGGTTCTTACTAAAATGCTCAAGAGCATTTGACAGCAGAGTCGCCATTTGTTGTGGTTGATCCACAACACACCCCAGAAGTGGGGACCCACCTTTTTTGTAGGCTTACTGAGCAGATCTCAATCACCTAGATGCTAAAAAATGAAGAAAAAAGAAAAATGCATAAGTGTAGAAAGGGGTCGCGAAATCGTGACATGTCGCGAAATCGTGACACACTGTGCCATCGCGACCAAAACCGGAAAACTGTAGCGAAATCGTGACGTGTCAAAAAATCGTGGTCAACGCGGTCAACGACAGCAGGTAAAAAAGGGCGCAACGAAATCGTGACGTGTCGGTGGCAAATTTGAAAAGGCATAGCGAAATCATGACGTGTCGGTGGCATGAACAAAAAGGCACAGCAAAATCGCGACGTGTCGGTGGCATGAACAAAAAGGGTGTCGCGAAATCGCGACCTGTCGGTGGTTCGATGGAGAAAGTGGTCGCGATTTCGTGACGTGTTTCGACGAAGGTGTACGGATGACAAAATGGTAGTGATTTCGCTACGGTTTTGTGAAAAGGAGGTCCAAAGGAGAAACGGTAGCGATTTCGCTATGCCTTGCGGAGAGGCAGGCTCAAAGTCAAAGTGGTAGCGATATCACTACCATTTCATGAAAAGAAAGCCCAAAGTCAAAGTGGTAGCGATATCGCTACCATTTCATGAAAGGAAAGCTCAAAGTCAAAGTGGTAGCGATATCGCTACCATTCGGGGAAAGCAGGCTTAAGTTAAAAAGTGGTAGCGATATCGCTACCATTTCATGAAGAGGAAGCTTAAGGTAAAAGTGGTAGCGATATCGCTACGAGGAGCTGCCAAAGACATACGGCCGGAAGGAGTGTAGCGATATCGCGACATGTCGCGATTTCGCGACATGTCGCGTTATCGCGGCTAAGAAGCTGAACAGGCGACATGCAATTTTTGTCGAGATTTTCGTAGAAAAGCGTTACGGAAGGCGCAGGAAACGCAGGACACGTGGCGTACAAGTGTCGGAATTGCAGGAACGTTACATGCAGTGGAAAATTTCGCGTGTTTGGGCATCCAGTATGAATTAAAAGCAAGGAAAAGTGGGAATTTGAAAGGTCATTTGCAGGAAGATGAAGTGAAGCGACAAAGGGAATCGAAGAGCCATTGCAGTACTATAAAACCAGAAATGCAGATTGAAGGAAGGGTTGGAAATTGCCGATTACAGAGTTGCAGAGACAAGAGCTTCGTGCTATTCTGGGCCTGTACTTGGGCAATTTCCTTCATTGTTCTGGAACTTTTATGCCCTGGAACATTTTTTGAGTGTAATTGAGTTATCATTTAATATAAAATACATAAAGTTGGCATCTCATTGATGAGAAAGAAGGAGTCACTTTGTGCATACATGATTTTAATGTCTATATCTTTCATTCCAGATTTCTTAGGTTTTTAGGTGAAGTTTAATGCAAGATCTCTTGGTTGCTTCATGCGAACGCTTGAATCTGGAATTACAATAGAAACCCTCGAGACCCGCACCTAGCCTATTTGGATTGTGTGAATGTGCAGGTTCATTAGGTTAGGTTGTATGTAGAAAGCCTCAGTATCTTCGGTTTCATCTAATTAATGACAGCTTTCTGACTGTAATTTATTCTTATTTTTATTTATTTTGTTTTGCTTTTCAAACCCGTACTTTGTTTTCAGCAGTTTAATTATTGTATTCAAATAAAAAAGCTGAAAATCCATCGAAACTAAAGATGAAAACAGATTTTATTCATTTTGAGTCCACTGAAAATTCAAGGTTAATAAACCACCAGTGCCCGTTGTTAACATCCACTTGCAAACCCTAAGATATTCCTGGCATTTCATTTGAACAACATTATTGGTAATCAAAAATCAGCATAACAGGAACCTTGGAGAAATTGTTTTTTCTTTGCAAGCAGAGGATTTAGGACTCGGATCCTACAGGAGAGTGTGCTTTCACAATCGGGTGAAAACACCACTCAACACCATGATAATATATTTGTCATGCGTGCACATTTGCTGCATAATTTTGCTTTAGAATATATCATTGAAAATTGCTCATAGAAGAATTTTATTATGCAATCCATTGTTGATAGGCTTAAACTTCCCACATCCTCACCCATACTCTCTTAGGTGGAAGGATGATACAAACACTTCATAGATCACACACACGTGCACACTTGCATTTGCTTTTGGCCCTAAGTTCAAAGATAGGGTCACTTGTGATGTGACACCCATGGATTATTGTGGTTTAATTCTAGGTAATCCCTATAAGCATGATAGGCATGCCACTTATGATGCCTATCAAAATTACTAAACATTACAACATGAGAACAAATCCTTTATTTTCTGTAGTGTTCCACCCACTACACATTGGGCTTGCACTAATTTGCATTGGATACTACCCATTTCTTTAATTTTTATCACACCACAATAGCAGGATGTCAATCCAAGAGTACTTTTGTCCACTTCACATCACATTCATCGGGCTTCTATTCTTGTTGTACCTATGGTTGTTCCTATTGTACCAACAATTGTTCTTGTTGCACCAGTAGTTATTCTAGTTGTACGAATAGTTGTTCCTATTGCACCAGTAATTTTTCCTATTGCACATGCATCTACATCTATTGCACAAACATATCTTTTTGTTGTTCTTGCTCCTAAACCATTTGTAGTTCCTCCTCTAGTTATTTATTTGGTTTATACCACTCCACGTACTGCATCCTTCACATTGTAGGATTTTTAGCATTCGGTGGTATATCAAAAACTGCCATTCATACACACTCATCATATTCATATTGGTATTCTACATTGCATCTATATGGAGCCTCATTATGGAGAATCCCTACAACCTCTGGGATTATCAACAACTTCCTTACCTTTTTAACACATTAGAGTCCAATGCTTCTACGGTGGGGAGGAATGATAGGGATTAGGTGTGTTGTAATAAGCCATTCCCATTACGGTCATTTATTTTTAATTATTAGTTGTTGTAATGGATAAGTTTATTTAATACAACCTTATTTGTAACTTATGTTTGTAATGCCTATTTATAGGTTTATTTTGTTAATTACAAATCAGTTTTGGATTATCTTCTGATATTCATATCTATTGTAAATTGATTCCTTATCATTAAACATTAGGGTTAATTAATTAGTAAAATTAATTAGGTTTTTAATTAAAAAGTTATCATTCCTTACCAAGTGAAAAAACTACTTGTCAGGATTTTGGTTTTGTCAGCCTTATCTCTAACAATCTTATATTATGCTCCTAGTTTAGGCCTTTGGTTCTACCCATCAAGAAGTTTTACATTGTGTAGAAATATGTGTTTGATTAATGAAATCTTAGTAAAGATTTTAGATAGCTTGAATCCTCATCAAATACCTTCATTTATTAAGGAATAGGATAATTAGGTATTGAAAACACCAATTTCTATGAAAAAAGTAAAGGAATCAATTTTCAAGGTGAAAAATAAATTGTTTTTGTCTAAATGGTTTCCCCATTGTGTTCTTCCAAGAATTTTTGCACCTATGCAAGGATGATCTTCTTGCAGTGGTAGAAGAAGCATGGGTCAAAAAATGGTTTTGAAAGAAATCAATAATACCTAAACTATGCTCATACCTAAGTCATAAGAAATCAATAATTTATATGTAATGTTCTCAAAATATTTATAACGGTGATAGCTCAAAGGTTAAAACCCTTCATCCCTATGATAATATCACTAGAGCAAAAGGAGGATTTATGGGAAGAAGACAAGTTTTGGATGAAATAGTGCTTGCTTAGGAGGCTCTTCACTCCATGTAGGCACAAAAATCCCCCTCCATGTTTGTCCCTTTGGACCTCCCTAAGATTTATGACAATGGGATTTTATTTTATAGGTCTTGAGGAAGTTTGTATTATTCCAATATTGGATCGATTGAATTAGAGGCACTATTTTATAAATATATTATGCCATCACTACACCAAAAATGTCTTTTAAGGATAACTAATATAAGTAGTCTTTTGTGGTGGTAAAAAATCGCCCTAATAGATTCTAAGAGGGTGGTTTAAAATCATCCTCTTAGGGTAACTGACCTCTTAGTTATGAAAGGGTGGTTTAAAAAAACCCTCTTAGGGTTACCTAAGAGGGTAATTTTAAACTGCCCTCTTAGCCCTGATAGGGTAGTTTTAAACTGCCCTCTTAGGACCTCTTAGGACTAAGAGGATGGTTTAAAACCACCCTCTTAAGTCACCCTAAGATGATGGTTTAAAACCATCATCTTAGGGTTACCTAAGAGGGTAGTTTTAAACTACCCTCTTATCCCTAAGAGGGAAGTTTAAAACCATCCTCTTAGGGTGGGTCTAAGAGGGCATTTTAAAACCGCCCTCTTAGACCTTAAAAATCACCCTAGAAGGATGCACGAGAAGTAGGAATTTTGACTTTTTAGATGCATAGGAAGTTGGGATTTTAATTTTTAGATGCATGGAAAATAAAAAATTTGAATTTTTGGCTAAACTAAATTTCCTTCAATGGCCCTCCTCAAAAAAATGATTTTGGCTTCAATACTATCAATGTTGTTGTTATTTCCTTGAGTTTATGGAAAATATGGTGGCTGGCAATTTGTGCATGCCATGTTCTATGATGGGAGCAATGCTTTTAGAACTATGGGTAGGTTTTATTTAGATTAAGAAAAAATTTAATTTCACTTATTATTCTTCGTTGAGAAAGGCTTAATCATTGTATTATATCATGAAACATTACAGGAGGAGCTTATGGATATGGTAATTTGTATAGCTAAAAATATAGAACCAACACTACTGCATTGAGCATAACTCTTTTCAATAATGGCCTTAAGTGCAGAGTCTATAATGAAATTAAGTGCATTGATGATCCACATTTGTGTCTTCCTAGGACAATAACTATAATTACTACCAAATTCTTTTTGCCGAACTTTGCACTTTCCAATGATAATGGTAGATGGTGCAATCCCCTACTTCAACACTTTGATATGGTACAACCTACGTATCAATAGATCACCAAGTACATAAGTGGTATTGTCCCTATCCTCTTTAGAAGGTATTCTAATTAAATCATATCAACAATTCAACAAATGAAATCTCTTTGTCCATCATTCTCACTACCAACTTGAATATGAAATCAAATTAATACTGTAATGTGTTTGTAGGGTTCCATGTTTAAGGAAGGAGGAATGAGGTTCACTATAAAAAGACATTCCTACTTCAATTTGGTGTTGATAAGCAATGTGGAAGGAGCAAGAGATGTACAAAGTGTGTCGATCAAGGGCTCCAACACTGGTTGGCAATCGATGTCAAGAAATTGGGGGCAGAACTGGCAGAGCAATTCATACCTGAATGGACAGAGCCTCTCATTCAAGGTGACCACAAGTGATGAAAGGAGTGTAGTGTCATATAATATAACTCCTAACTAGTATTTTAGCCAAATTTTCCAAGGAGGAAAATTTTGAGTATAGCTAGGCATTAGGCACCCGTTTTGTGTTAAGCTACTATTCATAATAAAATTTTGGCTAAAATCCCTAATACTTTTATTTTGAAGCTAAAATCATTGTATGCAATTAAGATAAAAGTTGAACCTATGATTTTAAGGAATTATTGCCAAATTTGAAACACCAATATTAGGGATTTAACTATTTATTATGTTGCATCTACTAACTTGAGCTCGAGTCAAGTAGGAATCTAAAATTTAATTTTGTTGTGTGTACGTGTAGGATAGGAGGGATAGATATTAGCATTACATATTTTTGGATATCTAGAAAATTTAATATTCCTCAAGGGTAAGGCATTTCCATGCATGGCAGCTATTTTTTATTTTTTAACCACCCTCTTCTAAGAGGATAGTTTATATTTTTAACCACCATCTTCAAAGAGGGAATTTTAAAACTGTTATTACCACCCTCGTAGGGCCAAGATGGAGGTTTTAAACCATCATTGTAGGGCTAAGAGAGTTTTTTTAAACTACCCTCTTAAGTCTAAGAGGGTAGTTTTAAACCACTCTCTTAGACCCTAAGAGAGTGGTTTTTTGAGGTAGTTTTTAGCCACTATCATATGATGTAGACTTTTTACAATGTCCTCATAGAAAACGATTGAATAACCTCCCTTAAATTTATTTAAGGATGGTTAAAAACCACCCTTAAATGTCTTTAAGGGTGGTTAAAAACCTCCCTTAAAGGTATTTAAGGGTGGTTTAAAACCTTCCTTAAAGACATTTTTGGTGCAGTGCATGATGATAAATTGTAGTTCATCTCCTTTGTTTATCTCTTTCAGGGGACTACACTAGGGGGATGATTTTCCCATATATGTTTATTATTTTGGTACTTACTCAAGGATGATCTTCTTGTAGTGGTAGAAAAAGCATGGGTGGAAAAATAGTTTTGAAAGAAATCAATAATACCTACACTGTGCTCATTCCTAAGTCATAAGAAATCAATAATTTCTATGTAATGTTCTCCTCAAAATATTTATAACAGTGATAGCTCAAAGGTTAAAAACCTTTCTGCCTATGATAATCTCACCAGATAAAGGAGTATTTATGGAAAGAAGACAAATTGTAGATGAAATAGTGCCTGCTTAGGAGGCTCTTCACTCCATGTAGGCACAAAAATCCTCCTCCATGTTTGTCCCTTTGGACCTCTCTAGGATTTATGACAATGGAATTTTATTTTTTAGGTCTTGAGGAATTTTGGATTCTCCCAAGATTGGATTGATTGAATTAGATGCACTATTTTCTCAATATCTTATGCCATCACTGCACCAAAAAAGTCTTTTAAGGATAATTGATATAAGGCAGTCTTTTATGGTGGTAAAAAACTGCCCTAATAGATCCTAAGAGTGTGGTTTAAAACCACCCTCTTAGGGTAACTGCCCTATTAGAGATAAAAGGGTTTTTTAAAACCACCATATTAGGGTTGCTTAAAAGGGAAATTTTAAACTACCCTCTTAGCCCTAAGAGGGTGGTTTCAAACTGCATTCTTAGGGCTAAGAGGGTTGTTTAAAATCACCCTCTTAAGTCACCCTAAGATGATGGTTTAAAACCACCATCTTAGGGTGACCTAAGAGGGTGGTTTGGTGGTTTTAAACAACCCTCTTATCCCTAAGAGGGAAGTTTTAAACCATCCTCTTAGGGTGGATCTAAGAGGGCGTTTTAAAATTGCCCTCTTAGACCTTAAAAATCACCCTAGAAGGATGCATGAGAAGTAGGAATTTTGAATTTTTAGATGCTTAGGAAGTTGGAATTTTAATTTTTAGATGCATGGAAAATAAAAATTTTAAATTTTTGGCTAAACTAAATTTTATTCAATGACACTCCTCGACACAATGATTTTGGCTTCAATACTATCAATTTTGTTGTTATTTCCTTGAGTTTATAGACAAGATGGTGGCTAGCAATTTGTGCATGCAATATTCTATGATGGGAGTGATGCTTTCAACACCATGGGTGGGTTTTATTTAGATTAAGAAAATTTTTAATTTCACTTATTATTCTTCGTTGAGAAAGGTTGAATCATTGGATTCTGTCATGAAATGTTGCAGGAGGAGCTTGTGGATATGGTAATTTGTATAGCCAAGGATATGGAACCAACACTGCTACGTTGAGCAAGACTCTTTTCAATAATGGGCTTAAGCACAGAGCCTAGTATGAAATGAAATGCATTGATGATCCACAATGGTGTTTTCCTAGTAAAATAACTATAATTACTACCAAATTCTTTCTGCCAAAATTTTTACTTTCCAATGATAATGGTGGATGGTGAAATCCCCTACTTCATCACTACTAGCCTGAATAGGAAATCAAATTAATACTATAATGTGTTTGTAGGGTTCCATGTTTAAGGAAGGGAGGAACAAGATTTACTATAAATAAATATTCCTATTTTAATTTGGTTTTGATAAGCAACATGGAAGGGGCAAGGGATGTGCAAAGTGTATCCATTAAGGGCTCCAACACTGGTTGCCAATCGATGTTAAGAAATTAGGGGTAGAACTAGCAAAGAAATTTATACTTGAATGGACAAAGCCTATCATTCAAGGTGACCACGAGCAATGAAAGGAATGTAGTTTCATATAATGTCACTCCTTCTAACTGGTATTTTAGCCAAATTTTCCAAGGAGGAAAATGTTGAGTATAGCTAGGCATTAGGCACCCGTTTTGTGTTAAGCTACTATTTATTATAAAATTTAGGCTAAAATCCCTGATACTTTTATTTTCAAGATAAAATCATTATATGCAATTAATATGAAAGTTGAACCTATGATTTTGAGGAATGAGTACCAAATTTGAAACACCAATACCAGGGATTTAACTATCAATTGTGTTGCATCTACTAAGTTGAGCTCAAGTCGAGTAGGAATCTAAATTTAGTTTTGTTGTGTGTATGTGCAAGAAAGGAGGGGTATATATTTTGGTAACGCTACATATTTTTGGAGATATGGAGAATTTAATATTCCTCAAGGGTAGGGTAGTTCCATGCATGGACGCTATTTTATATTTTTTAACCACCATCTTATAAGAGGATAGTTTATATTTTTTAACTATCCTCTTCTAGTAGAAAAGTTTAAAACTGCCCTCTTAGGGCTACGAGGACGATTTATTACCACCCTTGTATGGCTAAGAGGGTGGTTTTAAAGTACCATCTTAAGGCTAAGAGGGTGGTTTTAAACCACCCTCTTAGACCCTAAGAGAGTGTTTTTTTGAGGTAGCTTTTAGCCACTATTGTATGATGTAGTCTTTTTATGATGTCCTCATAGACAACAGTTGAATAATCTCCCTTAAAGGTCTTTAAGGGTGGTTAAAAAACTCCCTTAAAGACCCCTTTTAGTGTAGTGCATGATGATAAATGGTAGTTCATCTTCTTTGTTTATCACTTTCAAGGGACTATGCTTATTATTTTAATGTCCAAGGCATATTCTATTTAAGAAAATGAATAACATATCAATTTAAGGAATTATATGTACATAAAAATCCTATTCTCAATCTCATTTCTAATTTATAGATGACGCAACCTTGATGGGCCATGATACTGCACTGGAAGCATCTATATTCAAAAGAATTCTAAACCTCTTTTCAGCATCCACATGGCAACTTATTAATGAGAAAAAAACCTAAGATCACATTATTTTATTGTACTACTAAAGTAGAGATCATGATTCTAAATATTCTGAATTTTAGGTGAGCATATATTCCAATCTCTTATCTAAGATTTGCCTTAAAGGTAACCAAGAAAAAGGAGGTAGAATGGGGGTGGTTTATAGAGAAGATGCTGAGTAGGCTGAACAATTGGACAAATTGATGGCTTTCTATTGTAGGTAGGTTCACTTTGGTTAAATATATTTTACAATATATTTCCATCATCCTCAACTTTAAGTATTCCTAAGGATGTTATGAGAAATATGAATAATATTAATCAAATTTTCTTATGGAGCAAGGCAAAAGTGGAGCATAAGTGGATCCTAGTAAAGTGGGATAAGCTTTGTCTTCCCAAAAAATAGGAAGGTTTGGGTCTTCAATTTGCTATTAAAAACATCTTATACTTGGAAGTAAAATTATATTGGTAGTTAATTACATCTTCTAAAGAGTTATGGGTATAGATCCTAAGAGTCAAGTGTGCCAAAAATTGAGCTCTAGAAGTTTCTACTAGGTATCAAATTTTATGATGAGGATCTATAGTTATTGAGGTATTCAGGATAGGAGAGACAATTATCAAACCACAACTATTCTAGATAGTGGAGAATGACCATAATCCAAATTTTTGGATACATGATTGATATGGTTTGCTTCCATTATCTCAATAGTTTCTAGAATGACAAGACATCATGGAACAACTTCATAGTCGAGTTTGGATAAAGATATCACATCATTATAGAAACTATGGTAAACATAATTTTGATGATAGAGTATGGATTCTAGTAAGATATTGACAAATCCTGACAACAAAGGATATCAAGGAGGTTATTCATCAAATTCTTAGAAGATAGTTGCTTTCTTGGATAAAAGACAAAGACAAGGTAGGATAGAGATCACATTATAACAATATGTATACTACAAATCTAGGATATTCATCCCTCACTCATAATAGAAAAAATCTACTCAGTGATGTCTTCAACCAGATTTGACAACTTTTGACTTGGCCTAAAGTGAGACTTTTTATCTGGTTCCTACTGCACAAGAGAATTCTTACAGAAGACCAATTGGTGAAATGAGGTTTTTTTGGTCTGCTTGGATGTGAATTATTTTGATCAAAGAATGAGAGGTGCGACCACATTTTTTTCTACCCCTTGACAATTCAATTGTGGAAATTATTAGCAACCTTTTTAGATCTAAGATTTTGGTAATTCACCTCCCTTGAGTACACATGGAGGAATTGGCCTAGAGTGAATGAGTTGTATAGTTAACTGAAATAGATGGACTTGGTTAGTATATCTTTGATGCTTTGGAATCTATGGAAAGAAAGGAATAAAAAAATATTTAAAAAAATTCACCATAATATTCAATATATTTGGGAAATTCACCCACTGATAGCGTCCAGAGGTAATCTAGGAAGGAAAAGTATAGGAGGCATAAGAAGATTCTCAAATGGTACTGATGCTCTTCTTTTTGCAGAGAATCTTGGTATCCTCTCTAACAATGTAGCAAAAGGATGTTTTATCATTCATGACCTTTATGAAGCTACTAAGGTTGGCTAGTTTGTAGTACAAGTAGAATTAGACTTATAAGTAACCATTGATCGATTAAAGACATCCAGGATTGGAGGTTACAAAGGGTGATGGACAAGATACATGCACTTTAGTCTAGTTTTAAAATAGTAGTGTTTCTTCATTTTCCTTGAAAATAAAATAAGATTGCATATGTTATGGCAAATTGCGTTTTTGATTGCAAGGATTCAAATTGTTTAAAAGATCCTCTATGATGGTGGATGCAAAAAAATTAAGAAAGATTTATATAGTATATTACGTATTAATGTTGATAAATTTGATTTTGTATGTAGTAAGTTAGAAGAAATTTATAATTTTCGCTATCCTTGTATACACTTAAAATATAGTTGTTGCTCTTTTATAAAAAATCGATAAAAATCGGATTTGCATATCAAGACAAATGATATAATTTTTTTCCCTTATAAATAATAAAAAACTTTTAAAAATAACGTAAGCCAAAAAAATAATGTTTTGAGGAGTTTATAAAAGTTGAAGCATGACATATAAAAACGTTGAGAGCTGTATGTGTATAGTCAATACACGACTTTAAAATCGGTTTATTAACAAACAACTTTGAGATGAATTACAGTTATAAAATTATGATGGAAATAAAAAACATGAATAGTTATAATAATTCCCTATTATAAAGGTCATTGTCTCGTGACTATGAGATGATTTATGATAAGCCCACGTCTCTTATAAATGAAAAGCGACGATAATACAATATTATAGTTATTGTGACATATGATAAGATGACTGGTTATAATCTCATGTCACCAAATTTATATTATGAAAGCTTTTAATAATTTTCATTTAATAAATCAAATGAAATACATTTTTTTAAACCATATTTTATTTTAGCAATAGGGTGCAAGGTATGTTGAATTGATTGGTCATTCCATGTGTTTCAATTAGTTTTAACATATACAATATTTTAGCATGTATGATAAAATGATATGGGGACTTACCTATGCTGCAGACGAAACATGCATTTCTGGCACTGAAACAATTCTTTACTAAAACCGACATCCCCACACATGCTGCACTCTTTATTACTCTTCTTCATTGCAATTCTCAAAGTTTAGACGCTACACATCCGTGTGATGGACATGAAATAAATGCTACTAAGCTCACCTCAGTTATCTGTGGACCAAGCAAAGCATTCCTTTTAGGAAAGGAAGTTATCACAACTTTTGAGACTGGTTCATAGAGATGCATAGATTCCGATATTGTTATTGGACGGGAGGTCGCTATTCAATTTGGTTTGCCGTCCTTATCCCTTACGCGTCAAGGTCGACAAAACAAGTAGTTGGCTGCCCACGTCTCACCTTTCAGACAAAACAAAAAAGAGAATCGGACCGAAGAGTCGGTTATGTTTTCTCATTTTCAGCGTCTCGTGCCACCAGTATTCCTACAATAATTAATTATTAATAAAATATTAATTAACGATCTATCTTTAGTGGTTAAAATATGGGTACTTCTATAAATGAAATTTCTCTTTATGAATGATCTTTCTCACTTGTTCCATTATAATTGCTTGTAAGGTGTATCAAAATTATATTCAAATATATATAAAAGGGAAAAATAGTTTAAACCAGAAAACACTCACACATTCACATCAGATAAAACAAATAACAACATGAAGCAAATAATTAAAAATATTTCAATTCTAAAAACTTAAGCTATAATGACTTTTCACACTAATTCAACTTCATACATCCTTTATTTTTTAAATTAAAAAATATTTTAAATTTTATTCATAGTTATGTAATTTAATACAATATTTAACAAATAAATGTTTATTTTACAATTAAATCACTAATATTTTGTCAACTAATTTTTTTGTTTAGTCAAAGGATTATTAACTCTATTACTTTTTTTTAATTGATTAATTAGTTAATTAATTTTGTATAATTACTTTGACGTCATCATATTAACTAAGTCAGCCTAAAAACACTTGCTTCTCCTCTAGTTCAATAGTTTCTTACCTTAAATAGTAACATAAAAAATGCTCACCTCCATCTTCACCTCTTATGTAATGTAGAATAAATTCAACATGCATTCTACCATATACATGGTAGGTATGTGTCTATAAATATAGATGGATAAATTTATTTTATGTTAATCTAATAAATAATACTTATAATATATATGATAATCAATTCACAATGAAACATATTGCAAATCATAATTGTTTGACTCTGAAGTTATTCTAAATCACTTATAAAAAGACCATAATTGTCTCCTATATTATATGGTATTTTATATTTCTTCCTCTTTTGATCTATTATAAGTTTCATTCATTTTCTCTAATAAAATAATTATTAATAAGCATGATCATGAAAGCTTTCTTTCACTAATTCATTTTAGTTAATTTCTATATAACTAAATTCACCCATTTATAAATAATGTTCAAAATAATATGTTTCGCATGAGAATATCATACATGGATCATAATGCTCACACCATAGTATATTATTTTATCCATTCTATTAAAATTAACTTTAAAGGGTTTTCAAAGAGTTTGTAGGAAGTGATGGGTAAAAATTTAGCCATTTATGAATAATGTTCAAAATAATACATTTCACATGAGAAGATCTTACATGGATCATAATTCTCACACCATAGTATATTACTTTATTCATTTTATTAAAATTTACTTTAAAGGGTTTTCAAGGAGTTTGCAGGAAGTGATGGGTAAAGAGGAATGTCATACCATAGACCAAGGTTCCAATACCATAGGTGAATCTTAACACTTTCAAGAAGTAAAAGTCATGGAATTCGAGTATGAGGTTATGTACTTAAATCTTGCCAACTATTATATGCATAGTTAAGAGTTGTAAATTTATTAGGTAATTGATTTAAATATTGATAACACAACATAACGTTATACTAATAACCAATTAAAATAAGATTCTTTAAAGGATTAACTTGCATAAATTTTAACTTGGTTACTTAGGGATATTTGAATCCTATATAATCAATTAAAAGAAGATATTTTAGAGTATTAAATAACATACCTTTCAATATAGATTTTACTTGATAGATGAGTGTTGTCTTTTCTATGCTAGTAACCCCTCCTCATATTGTTTCTCATTTTTTCCAATATATATATATATATATATATATATATATATATATATATATATATATATATATATATATATATAATTTTATTATTACATAGAAAGGCGTTCTTACAATGGCAGACAGGGGGATGGGGGCAAAAAGGTCATACATGTCAGACCGTAAAATATTTAAACTAGGCACCTCGAGATTGATAACTCTCGATGTTTTTAGATATATATCCTTTATATCTAAGCTAGTTATTCTTATTTTCTTCAAGATTTTATTTACTTTTTAATAGTGACAATTTATCCTTTTTCTTTTCATTTTATAGCATTTATTTAAATAATCTAAATTACTACACATTGGTATTTTAAAAAATTAACTAATCTAATAAAAATGTTAAATGAAACTAATTTGCTAATTATTATATTTAAAAATTATTAGAGATTTGAGTGGCAGGGTGGTGGCTGCCTTCGCTGAGCATCTATCGGTCTGAATCTATTTATTTGTTGAATCTAGAGCAATATGTTTTGGTGTGTCGCTACTCCAGGATTTAGGGTTTAAGAAGGCAGTGGTGGAGGGGGACTCTCTAAGCCTCATTAATTCGTTGAACTCTGACAAATCTTTGAATTGACACCTTTATAATATGGTCTATGAAACACAAAGAATTATCCAACTTATGGAGGATGTCCAAATATCTCATGTTTGGTGTGAATGCAATAAAGGGGTAGACTTCTTGGCTAACTGGGGTGTGACCCATTTGGGTAGGTTCGATTGGCAAATAAACTTTCCTGAAGATATAAATTCTATTATTGATGTTGACCTATCCGGTCTGGCTCAGGTTGGCCCTAGATGATGGAAATCACACCCTTGTGTGGTATTCTATGAGAGTTCAGATTCCTTCATGGCACCTGTGTTGTTATGTGTATACTTGTTTATTTATTTTGATTCACATGGCCTCTTCCTGGTTCACCTTGGCCACATAATTTTCCTTGAGTGTTTGTGACTTCCCTATCTTGTAAATGCTAGCCTTTGGTTTTCTCCCATTTGGGAATTGGTTCTCTTGCGCCTATACCTTCATTCCCTAGAAACAAAGTAGCTCACGTTTTTCTAATAGGGCACCTTTGTTATTATCTTTTTCTATGTGTTTTTGGTTGATTCCAATCTCCTAAGATTCTTAGAGTCTTTGGCGTTGTTCCTTCACTGGAGTTTTATTGTATCTAGAGTGAAGTATTTCCTGTGAAGTTCAGGTTGTGGTTGAGTATGTTCGATGAATATGGTGAGATCCAAATATCTTAACGTGAGGTCTGCTTGATCAAAGCTCCACTTAGAACCTACCTCCCTATGTGCGGATGAGGTTTTAGATATTTTGAATAAGGGTGGCCTATTGGACTGCATTAGGAAATTTCATGGACATAATATTCTTCTATCCATATGGTTGGCTTTCTCTTGGAATGAAGGTATGGTCAATGTGGGGAACCTTGTCTTTTTAATTGATGTAGCCCTCATTTCTAAAGTGACTGGTCTCCCCCTAGATGGGTTCCCTCATAATCATGATGGAAATTCTCTAATAATGGAGCTAGGTTTATTTCTAGATGTGGGGGAATTCTTACCTAAATAAAAGAATGGATTTAAATCCTAGATATTCTGTCTCCCTCGGATCGAGTAACTCAAGTCATCATGGACTATTTCACTTTGGATCCCTTAGGAGAATTTATCAAAAGCTATCATGTTATATTTCTAAATCAACTGAGAAGGGCAAGGAGGATGAACATCCTAACTTTTCTATTCCATTCTTTAAAGAAATTGATGACTGATGTTAAGAATGGTAAGGGCTTGAGTCCATTACACCAGGGCTTGGTCCTGTTAATTGTGGAATTTGTTAGAGTAGAAAGGGGAGTGCAACTTGTAAAAATATTCAATTTTATAGAAACCATCCCATTGAAATCTCATGGATTATTGGAACCGAATGACTCTTTTATTATCTCTAATGATTCAAAAATTTTCTTGGGGTAGTATGGATCCTGCTTTGGTCATTTGGTTAAATAACTCTTTGTCTTTGCTTAGGGTGTTCAGGGTGGCAAGGTGCATGGGGATGCTAAGTATAGCCCTTTGTCGAATTAGTTCATAGTGAGAGCCCAACATTGTCCTCTAGGAATTCTAGAAAATGTAAGGGCCCTTTAGTGATGTCTCAAGGGGTGAGAGGCCATCTAAAGCACTGTTCCAAGTGCTTGTTTGCTAAGGGTGCTCTAAAGGAGGCTTTACACACATTGGTTGAACAATTGATTCTTAATGCCCTGCTTGAGGTGGTTTTGGATGTTCAGTCAGATGGAGTGGTAAATTTAGGTCCCTCTCGTTCAGAATATCATCATTCCCTATTGTAGGCAATTAAGGAAATTGATGATAAACATAAATCAATTATAGGTATGCTAAATTTAGATATGGATTTTACTAAGGATGTGAACAAATGGATGGGTACATTCTAGAGATGGTATCATCTAGTAATAATTCGGTTTTCAACCCCCAATCCTTGCAATAACTTTTCCATTTATTTTTTTGGGGGGGTTTTCCTTTTTTTTTAGTTATTGTTTCTAGTCTTTGGTTTATCCTTTATTTTCATGCATTTTTATAATTGTTCTATTCTTGGTGATCACCTGGTTTTGTTTTTGGATTCCTTATGGGATCCCTATTACTTTTGACCTCCTTCGAGAGATTTGTTCTGGAGCTTTGTACTGGGTTGTGGGTCCCTCTCAAAACCCTCATTGTTTACCTAATCATATATATATATATATAGTTGTATGGAGAAATCAATAGCTTTTGATCATTGTACTCCACCTATCATGTGCTCAAGTATTGTTGTTGTCACTATAAACCCCACCAATATTTATTGAATGCAATGACTAGCCACAATCATGTGTAATATGGACCATCAACCTCCTAAGGACTTAAATCATAGTTAGAAACTAAATAACACTCAAGCTCCTTCCTATCAATCTACCCCACATGGGGTTATTTTTTGAATGTTAACTCTCAAGGTGAAGACCTAGATTCAAATCTTGTTGAGCAATACATGCATAATTATCAAGTTATTACAATCAAGAGAAAGATCTAGGTTTAAATCTTGTTATAACTATGTAGTTTTTTAAAATATTATGGTAACATTGTCATGATGAACCATAAAAGAATATTTTTTGTTTGAGAAAAAGGGGTTGTACTCGGGTTGCCCACCTTTGAAAAATCACAACTCTTTGCTTTACAGCTTAAGAGTTTACAAACATATTCAATTTTCACCTCAAGTGAGTTACTATAGCTAGATACCTAAATATTTTTCATAAAAAAATTGAATTCTTGATTTTTTATTTTTTGAATCTTCTTCAATTTTATTTGTAAATAAAAATATTCCAAAATTCAAAATTCTTCTTCTTGACACTTTTCTTGCAACAAAATTCACAATACGAAAACTCCACCTCTACTATATACGTATTACATCTTAGTAGATTAATATTTGTGAAACTTCACATTATCATAGTCCACTTTGCTAGATATGATCTATTAGTTTCCTTCATATTCCTAGGTACCATAGCATTCCACCCAGATGCGTAAGGGTTCAAATTCAAAGTATATTTATAAAAATGGAGTGATTCAATTTTAAAATCCAAGTGAATAGTGTCCAAAATCATGTAGAAGACATGGTCAATTTCCTTTTTCCATCAAAAAATATAAAAATATGGTGAACTTATAATAATATTTGAACTAACGAATTACAATTGGTAGCAACATAGTATAACGTATGGCATAATTGGGATGACATTCCTAGTACATATCAATAGAAAGTATCCTTTCCTATGATTAAAACTAAGGCCATAGAGATGAAACAACAATGACATATCGCTAGAGTTTTCCTGCAAAGACACCAAAAACAAATTTAAGGATAGATGAATAAAAGCAATTTTTTTAAAATCTAAATTTGAAAAGATAGACTAGTGCTGAATTGATTTAGAAATTTATTTTCTAGGTAAATCATCATAAATCATCCAAAGTATTTAAGGAGCAGCAACAAAACTTTATAATAATTAATAGTAAAAAACTTTTAGAATTGCTTTACACTTAGACTCATCCAAAACTCCACTTCCACTATCTACACACTACATCATAGTAGAGTAATATTTATGAAAATTCACATTATCATAATCCACTTTACTAAGTATGGTCTGTTAGTTGTTTTCATATTCCTAGGTACCATAACATTCCATGTAGGATTATGCATAAGGGGTCAGCTCCGAAAAATATATTTTTTAAATGGGATGATTCGGTTTTGAAATCTAGGTGAATAGTGTGCAAAATAAAGTAGAAGATAGCGTGAATTTGCTTTTTTTTCTATAGAAAAATATAAAAATATAGCAAATTTATACTAATATTTGAACTAATGACTGATTACCTATAATAACATAGTATAATAGATGGCATAATTGGGATCACATTCCTAGGACATAGCAATAGAAACCATCCTTGGACATAACAATAGAAAGCATTTGATGTAATTAAAAAACAAACATGAGCTCATAGTGGTGGGCACATGCAAACATTTAATTTTTTTCCAATTTTTCTCTAAAATATTTGGTGGCCAACAAACTCTCGCCCTAGCCTTCCTCTTTAAATGATAATAAAATAACCTTAACACCATCTTAATCCATGGGTATAACATCACACTAGATATCATAAGTATAAGTATTACCAATAAAAAATTTAATCAAACACATCTTGTCTACAACCAATTCATTACCCTTTTTAAACTAGGATATACGATATGGATATGGATGCTTCTCACAATTCAAACTTAGTTTATCTACCATAATATTGTAGACCATATTATCACAACTTCCACCATCAATAATAAGTTTGCATACCTTTCCTTCAAATGTGTAGCACATCCTAAAAATGCTCATACGTAGCCATGAGGTACTACCGTCCCTCTCTAGAATCTAATATTTACTTGGCACGATCATTGTCCTTCTCATCATTTAATTTTCACCCACGTCTGTAGAAACTTCTACATGTTGCGACACCTCCTCTACTTCAGCTAAATTAACCTTAGGCTTTTTAGTATACCTCCATTCTTATCCTTGATTTTGAGGATACTCATAGGTTATGCCCTTCTTCACCATACTTATAACACACATATGGTCTATGGGGAGCATTCCATGTCCTTCCTCTTCCTCTATGATATCCCCTTCCTCTCTGGGGGGTATAAGAACCTTATTTGTGATCCTCAACCTTCACTGTTGTATTTGAGGATTCTCCTTTGACAATATTAAGTCCTCCATGTCATTTTTATGGGAAGGATGATTCTCCTCTCTTTATTCCCATATTATTATTAAAATTACCCCATCCTTTTCCTCTACTTTTAGGGCTAACTGATAAGCATCATCTACAATGTGAAGCATGAGCATACTAAGCTCATTTTAGATGCTAAATTTTAGACCATTAACATACATGGTTGTCTTTTAGAGCTTAGATTCCTCATGTTTCACTCTTATGGAGAACTTATAAAACTCATTGGTATAATCTTCCACACTGTATTCTCTCTACCTCAGATTCTACAATTTTATGAAGAGGGTTTGCTCATAATCTACCAAAAGAAATTTTGCCCTCAATTTCTTCTCCATTTTGTTCCAAACCCTAATCTTGTCTTTTACCTTTTTTTTTCTCTCATTCTGGAGGTGATCCCACTAGACCAATGCATGGCCCATCAGCTTAGTACATTAAAAATTTACCTACTTATCCTCCCCTATATTCTTCCATTCAAAGAATTTCTCAATTAGATTCAACCAATATAAAAGCTCCTCTGGTTGTATCCCTCCTCCATACTTGAGAACATCAACCTTCACCCCATAATTCTTACCTTCCAAGGCCATGAGCAACCTTTCCTCAAATGATTTTTCCTCCAGAGGTTTCTCTTCTCCTTCCACAGGTAGAATTTAACCCAGCTCACTATCCACATCATTAGGGTTTTTTGGTCTTAGATCATTCACCACAACTATGATCTAAGCTATTTTTCTTTGTAGCTCTTGGATCTGCCTATTCATTTAGGTATATCTAGCCCTTCCTCTTCTCATATTCCTCTAAAATAAGATAATAAACACACAAAAAAACTAGATATTCTTACCTCCATGACATTTGTAGGATCAAACCTTGCTTTGATATCACTTGATGTAAATCTAGAGACAAATATTCAATAACCATCCAAAAATATTGTAAAATTCTTCATTAATAGTAAAAAACCCTTCAATACTCTGGAAGTAGATCTTCAAAATGAGCATCTAACTTAAATCTATATCTGCAACAATTTCCACACCTACCAAGAAAAAATAATAAATCCACACTTACAAAAAAACATTAAATCCATACCTACTAGAAAAAACATTAAATCCATACCTACGAGAAAAATATTAAATGCACACCTACAGATAAAAATATTAAATTTGGAGAGGATTTTAGGGTCCCTCTTTTTGTGTCCTTTGCAGTAAGAATGAGGATGACTCTTCTCATTTATTTTTCCAATGCTCCTTTGCCAGATATATTTGGCACCATTGGTGGAGCGCTTGGAACCATTCATTTTTTCATGTGCTGTCCCTGGTGGAGTTTTGGAGTAGTCCGAGCAGACCTTCGACCAAGGCCCCCTTCCTTCAGGTGGCTTGGAATTTGGGTCCTTCTTGCATCATCTGGAAAAATTGGCTCAAACAAAACCAACGCATATTTCAGGCCAAATATTTTACTGTTCAACAGATCTGGAAAAGCATCCAGTATATGGTTCAGGAAACCATCCATAGCAAATGTGATGTGGACCCTCTTTCGGATTCTAGGGAGGAGAAGGTATAGCAAGCCCTTGGTCTCTTTGGGGATGGTGTGAACTCTTCTATCCCTAGTAGGGTTCCTCAGCTCAGCAAGAAGGTTAGGAGAGATGGTAGGTGGAGGCCACCCCCTAGAGGAGTTTTAAAAATTAATACTGATGGATCATCCAGGGGTAATCCTAGACATGGCTGGCATTGGCGGTGTTGGGAGATATTATACTGATGGTATCAATTTTTTATTTTCCATTTATAAAGGTGTTCACTCCAACAATTTTATGGAAGCTCTTGCAATTCTTGAGGCCTTGCGGATGGGGTTTTCTCTTGGCTGGCATAGGATTATATGTGAGTCTAACTCTCAAATTATGATTAATATTTTAAACAATAAAAGGGTGGAGGAATTTAATTGACAGTTGGCCTTTGTAGCCGTTCAGATTCTCAGAATAAATGAAGAGCTTGAATTTATATCCTTTGTGCACATTCCAAGGGAATGGAATGTGGTTGTTGATTACCTAGCCAAAAGGGCTTCTAAGCTACTGGATCCTTGGAGTATCGATAATTGTGAGAGTCTCCCATCTGGGGACTCTCAATGCCTGTGGGAGTTGGTCCACAAGGATGTACAAACTTAATGTGGTTTGTTCTTATTGTCTTTTTCAGGTGTCATTCTAGTCTAGTGATTTTAGCCTGTTTGGCTATTTATTTGAGTCCTGGTTGGAATCTCAGTTGTACTCTGTAATCCAAAATTTTTATCAACAAATTTTTATCCCTTTATTTAAAAAAAATATTAAATCTACACCTATAAAAAACATTAAATGTCTGCATGTACCCACTAAAAACTGTACACATTGTATACTACTCCATAGTTCTAGATCCTTTCCTTTGTTGTACACACTAAAGATTGTTCTGTTGTGCTGTGGAATTTTTTTTTTTTGGAAGATGATATAGATCAATCTAATCCTTAGCCACCACCACTACCTTCATTGTTCAGTAGTTGTAGGAGTTTGAACAACCAAACTTGTAGGAGTTGTGTTCCCTTCAACCAGAGGAGAATGATGCAATAAAAAAAACAAATGAGCTTCTAGTGGTGGGCACATTCAGATATTTAATGATTCGATAGATGTGTATTCAATATTTTTCTGGATAGGTGTGTATTTAATGTTTTTCGGTAGATTTGGATTTAACATTTTTTCTTGTAGGTGTGGAAATTATTGCAGGCATATATTTAAGTTGGAAAAATTGCTCATTTTGGGATGTATTTCCAGAGTGTTGAAAGGTTGTTTTTATTATTAATGAATAATTTCATAGTATTTTTGGAAGGTTATTGAAGATCTACATTAGTTTTATTCCCCATGATTCAAAATTAGGTCATGGAGATGAAACAACAATGACATACCATTGGATTTTTCCTGGAAAGACACCAACAACAAATTTAAAGATAGACGAATAAAAGAAAAAATATTTTTTAAATATAATTTTGAAAAGATAGCCTAGTGCTTAATAATAAGATTTTATATATTTACTTGCATGAATCAATTTAGAAATTCATTTTTTTGGTAAATCATCATAAATCATCCAAAGTATGCATCAATAGTAAATCTGGATGTATCACATTTCATGATACACGTTGTTGTGGCTTTTGGATTTCAATATCAAAATACTAAATTTGGTTGTGAGAAGTTTTTTATTTAGATTATTTCCTAGTAATTGAGATCAAGATTGAAAATATAAAGCTCTCCAGTTATCGAGAGGCCCAGGTTCAAATCTCTCCCCTCACATGTTGCGGATATGTTGTATATAAAAGATTCCTCATCAAAAAAAAAATATAACTATTGATATTATCATAGATTATTAAGCGAGTGCCTTTCATTAATGCATTAATAAGGTTTTCGAATATATTTGCATTTTTAACTATTCAATCAATTTAATGTCAAGCAAAGCAATATTATTTATATTCAATCAAAAAAAGAATTTGTATTTTTACTTAGATTATTTCCCAGTAATTGAGATCCATATTGAATGAAAATACAACTATTGTTATCATATATTATTGAGTGCCTTTCATTAACACATTAATAATAGGATTTTCAAATATATTTGTATTTATAATTGTTCAATCAATTTAATGTCAAACAAAGCAATATTATTTATATTCAATCAAAAATAATTTCACTTTCATTTTTATTTAGATTATTTCCCATGAGATCCAAATTGAAAATACAATTATTGATATTATCATAGATGATTAAGCGAGTTTTCAAATATATTTATTTTTTTAACTTTGCAATCAATTTAATGTCAAGTAAAATAATATTATTTATATTCAATTAAAACAAAATTTGTATTTTATTATTCATTGTAAAATGATTCCAATTACTTTTTCTTCCCTTTGGTAAAGGAAAGAAAAGCATTCAAATTCCATTAAATTTTGTTAACATATGTTTCATGATATTATTAAAAATATCAATATATAGGAGGTTATATTGTAACATAATATACACTCTGTTGAGTGGTATTTTCACCCGATTGTGAAAACACACTCTCCGATAGGATTTGGGTTCTAAATCCTCTGCTTGCAAAGAAATTAAACATGTAACTTCTCCAAGGTTCCTGTTATGTGAGCATTTTGCATCTGTGTATGAAAGATATTAAATTAAAATGCTTGGAACACCTTAGTGATTGCAAGTAACTGAAAACAAGGGGCACTGTGGTTTATTTTACTGTGAAATAAATGATTGTTCATTGAACCCTTATAAAACAAACGTGAGTTGGCCCTCATATGACCATGATGTAATGCTTTAATTCCTTTTATCTTGATGGTTTTAAGATAGATTTTATCTTGCATTAAATCCTCAATGATGAATAGGGTCTTCAAATGTAACTTCAAAATGTCACTTTAACTTATCCCTCTTAAATGAAATCAAATTTTCATCAAGATGAACAATTAAGTGCTTTAAGGAAAATACTTTCAATGTAGTACTCAAACTACCCCTCTTTCGTAAAATTGGAATTTTTATGAAGAAAGGGTAATTTTAGGCCCAAAATGAAATTTGTGAAAATGCCATAAAACATAACCCCTTCAATGAAATTGGAATTTCCATGAAGGGAATGTCATCATAGGCTCATGAATGCAAAACAAAACTAGAAAAATGAAATTTGACCTTAAAATGGAAAATTTCTATTTTCGGATTTTAAAATCTGTAACAAAACAGCAACTTCGATGAATTTTTAAAAATACTAAACAACTCCAAAAATGAAATTTCAAAGTGCGTATTGGAAGTCTGAATTATAATCTACGCAATGGTGAAATCATTTTTAGATTTTGAAATTTTTTAATGTTTATTTTAATGTCTGAAAATAAGAAAAAATTCTGAAATTAAAATTTTTGAAAACAGAAAATTAAAATTTGCATCAAAATAATTGCTGAAAATGCGGCAATGCAAAAGCTCCTTCAGTTTGATAGCACCCCATCCTGCAAAACCGAATACGTGAGAGTTTCGTACATGCAACCTAGCTTATTTGACCTGCAAAATAAACACAATCAAAGTAAACTAGGTGCTGGCTCCTAGGGTTTTAAATAATTTCCAGATTGCAGACATTCACATGAAATAACCCAAAACAATGGCATAAATTTCACATACAAATCTGAAATTTGGAAGGAGAAACATAAAACAATTAAAATAGAGCATGCAGAAAATTTCTCATCCTTTCTTGCTAACAAGGCCTGAAATTTCTGAAGAGAAGCTTTGGCATTCAAATTATATTCCTAAGTTTACATATCAAAATCTGCCGCCATTTGGCCATGCCACAAATTCCAGTCCCCTGTGCATGCATTTCGATGGGTATTTTAAGATTTTCCTCCACGCTTTTTCGTTTCACCTCCATGGCTCTTCGCTTGCCTTCTTTATTTCGAAATGCCTCTTCGTTTCATTTCTCGAGGATTCTCGTTTCCCAGACGTTTGATTTTCTTTTTCTGTTTTTTTTTATATAAAATGCCTCACTTGGTTTTCCATAACGCATCCTTCCGTGATGTATTTGATAAAACAAAATATGGTCATAACGTATCCTTCCATAATATTCTACTTCAATGATGGGCCACATTTAAAACAAACCCTATAATGGTATAAATTTGGCACACAAAATTTGACCAGTGGCGAGCCAAATCTAAAGGGGACACGCTGCACCTGACAGAAGCGTTATCAATGTGAATGAGAGGCTATTGAAAACATAATAAACATATTAAACATGGCTCGTGTGATAGTTGTGGGTCCCCATTGGCAAGTGGGAACCACGTCATCTAAGTGCTGCCCAATCGTCGACGCTTGCATTTCGTAGCCCACAACACCTCATCCTTGTTGGCATCTATGTTGGGCACCATCATCATCCTCATGTAACGTGTATGCTCCGTCATTGATTGACCGCCGTGGTGATTGGCTACAGAACTGTCGGTAGTCGCCACATCTAAGTCATCGTTGCCGAGCTCCACCGTAGAACGCTGCTCCAGAATCGTTTGCCTTCATGACCTGTGTATTGCTGTTACAGACCGAATGAATCTACCCTGCGCAGCGCGCGGCGAATGTAGATGCTCGACCCGCTGCCGTAAGTTCCTGTGGGCTACTACTGTAATGAGCTTTCGAGAGCTCCTTCGCAAGGTTGTCGAGATGGTATATCGGCTCTGTGGTTCCTTCCTTTCACTGCGAGACCTGCACTTTAGACAAACAACGAAGTTAAGAAAAATTACCTTTTAAAAATAAACTTCCTTATAACATGCATTTGCCTAAAACGTGCATCACCTTTATTAAAAACAAAGCAAAATCCTTTTCTATACTTTCATTAAAACCAAAAGCAAAGGCTTTATATATGTAAAATTTTACCTTTCTTTTTATTATTTTTTTATTATTTTATTTTATTTTTTTACTTTTATTTTAAACTTTCACATAAAAGTTAACACAAAATTAATCGTAAAAATCACCAACAACAATGACGATAAAAAATTGTCAACCAAAATGAACAAATAAAAGCTGTCGACAAGAAAATATTGTCGACAAGAAAAAGTTGTCGACAATAAAATATCGTCGACAAGAAAAAGTTGTCGACAAGAAAATATTGTCGACAAGAAAAAGTTGTCGACAATAAAATATCATCGACAAGAAAATACTGCCAACAAGAACCGACAACAATTGCAAAACCTATGACAAAACAAAGGATTAGACACTAAAAATGAAATGTCAACACCCGGATATCAAAACGAAAAGGTGGGTCCCCAATTTTGGGTGTGTGTTGTGGATCAGCCACAACACACTCTATAAAATTCTTCTTGAGAGTCATATTTTTTAATTATTTTTCTTCTTATCCTTTTAGCTTATCCCTGCATATGAACAACCTTCGTATTTGGTTGATTAAAAGGACTATTATATTTAAGGTGTCATGTGCTTGGGAGAATAAGATACATGGATAGTAGAGGAGATCAAATTAACAAAAAGACAACTAGATTAGAACTAACATATATTATTTTAAAAGTTTAATAAAATCTAATGTCATTAGAAGGTTTTTATTTTTTCTACATATTAGTGACTATTGATTTTTCTTTTTTAACCTTGTAATGTCATTATAAAATCAAGTAAATCCCAACCATTGAAAAATATTTAGAATGACTGAAAAGGAGTAATGTAGATGGAAACTATGATATATGTTCCTTCAATAGTTTTCACGAGATTGCAATGTTCCTTTCAAATTTCAACTACTCAAATGTATCATTAACTATCTTTCTTGTATGCTTATGTTTTATATACTACATGTTTTAAGGTATACTCAAAACCCTCTAGAATTTCAATAAGCCTACTCAAGATGATGTTTAAATTCATAATTATTAAAGTATCCACACCTCATATTTAAAGTAGTGCATCCACTACAAATTTAAAGGAAATAATGTTTAAAGTAGTGCATCCACTACAAATTTAAAGAAAATAATAAGAATTTTAAAATTAAGTTTTTATTTTTTTAACAAGTTTATTTACACTTTACCCTAGTTTCTGTTTAGATCTTTAGAAAGAGAATCCAAGACCTTAACCACTATCCTATCCCACAAAAACTAAATAAATGCATGCTATCATTTTAATTTGAAACAAAATGTAATAATATTCTAATATATATATATATATTAATAATTATAAATTGATAAATAATGAAACCCATCAAAACAAAGTTGTTATGAAGCATACTAAACTGGAAGATTAGTTTCTCCTTGCTCGAGCTGACTATTCAATCAATTTAACCAAAATATCAAATAAATTTCATTTACAACTAAAGTATTTTTAATTGTTTAATCAATTTAAAGTAAAACTCAAATAAAATTTATTTACAACCAAAGTATTTTTAAATCATAGGTTTAGTTAGAATATGAGATCCCTAAACAATAGACCCACACCATTACACCTTTGCTTAATATTCTAACAATGACCAACTTACCTATACTCACAATAGCAACTAATATTTAAAATTATTTTAATATATTCAAAGTTTCTCATTTAAACCAATACTAATGAATGCATTGTTCTAGCTTGTAATTATAAATTCTATGAAAAAGAACATAGCCTAAGATCTCATTATTTAAGAGAAAAACAAAGAAAAAAATTATTTCTTCTCTCTTAGATGACACTCCATCGACATCTTCTCTTAGTGTAGACACTAAAATCATGTCAATCCGATTAGACTACCAAGACATATTCTAATCGACACCATATGGCCCCCTTGGGCAACCCTCAGAGGTTAAATAGTGGTCCTAGCCACTTTTGGGAGGTTCTACCCCACTTTTGGGAAGTTTTGGGCCATGTAGGCATGGTCGTCCCACCCCAGGATGACCACAGTTCATGGTCATCCCACCTAGGGATGGCCACCAGCAACCATCCCTGGGTGGGATGACCATGGCCTTGGACCCTTAAAAATTCAAAGGTGAGACAAATGGCACTCATATTCTACCATTTACCCCACCCATTGAAGCATGCCAGTCTGAGGGTGCATAACTCCCATGCCAAGTTGCAAATTGGAGGCCCAAATTGGAGATTCTTCCCCCTCCAATGCATGGCAAGGTTTGGACAAATGGTGGCACCTGCCTCGCATGGCCAAGCATGCCCATTTGACCATATGCTCACTTGAGCTATAAAGTGGAGTCATTCCACCCAATTTTAGAGAGGAGTCTTTGCAATATTTCACCATGAAGTGCTACCAATATTTATCCCTAATTCACCACGTGTTTTCCCTTGAGATCTCCATCGAGCGAAGGAGGTTTTCAAGTGATTCCAAAACACACAATCTATTTACAAAACCAACCCATTTGAGTGAATCAGATCCCAAAATTTGATGACAACACCCCTAGGAGTAGTTTGGACCAAATCACAGAGGAATTGGTGGTAAAAACCACCAGATTTGGTGGTCGTCCCCACCTGGGATGGTTAGCAGTCTTAAATGGCACACCCAAGGATGACCATGAATCTGAGCATAATTTCTCTTCTATTTTTGCATAGATCAATTCTAGAGTAGATTTTATACCTTCTATCAAGTTTTGGTGCAATTTTGAGTTGTTTTGCACCTGTTATTATGCATTTCTTGTTTTGTAGTCCTAAATGGCACACCTAGGGATGGCCATAAATCTATGTGCAATTTTATTTTTGTTCTTACTTAGATCATTTCCAGAGTACATTATATGCATGATCCTAAGTTTTGGTAGCATTTGGAATAGTTTTGCATCATCTATTATACATTTCCTCTTTCAAGCTCATTATCGCATATATCTCTTTGATTGCATTTCAATATGCACATGCTATTAACAAATCTGATTTCTCTATGTGTAGATCTAGGTATCACGAGTGCACAAGGAAGGAACATTGATAGAACATTACGATGGAATCAAAATCCTACTCTTGAATGATTCGTGAGTGCGAGGAAGACATTGAAGAGCACCTTAGTTTCTAAAAGGATTTAATCCTTTGGTACATATGTAATGATTGTATCAATTTAGAGCCCTCAAGGGGATATTTTGTAATCATGAATTTGACAAATAAAATAATATAAAGAGGACCCCCATTTCTTTCACTTATTTGTCTTTCATGCTTACTTAAAATATCACTTTTGTAGTGCTTAAATCAATAGAGCAATAGATGCATTTCATTTCCCATTTTTAGGTGCATTGTTTTTCTTCTCTACAGTGGTGATCACGGTGGGACCCCTATCCCATTTCTTTTTGCAAGTTTTGACCCTATTTTTATCTTTGAAATGTTGCAGGTTTTGGCCATTCTAGCCTAAAATAGCCCCTAATTTCCTAATTGGAACACCCAGGGATGACCACAGTAGTCGTATCACCTAGGGATGGCCCCCAAATTTGCAATCATCCCACCCCAGGATGGCCACAAAATAGAGGTTCTGCAACTCAAATTGACAGAAATAACAGAATCATAGGCTTTCAAGTTAAGTAACTGCACCTTGCTTTTGCATTTTTACTATTCATAAAAGGTCAAATTTAGTTTTTCTTTCTCCCCTTGTTTTCTTGAAAGGTAGATTTCACTTTTCTTTAATCACAAAAACAACAAAAAAAGAAGAAAAATAGAAAAATAATCCAGTAGGAATGCATCTGTGTGGTTTGATTGCTTGTGACCTACCTAATGGGTAGGTTGCCATTTAGGGCATGCATTTTGTAGGTTCAATTTCTATTTAATACTTCTGAAAGTGAAACATTATTTTTGCATTTAGTGAAATCTCATTGAGTGCTCTATTGTTTTACTTTTTTTAAGTATAAAATGAACCACACACACCACGTCCCATTTTGAACATTAGTGAGTTGGAATTCATCCCCAACCACTAATAGAGACCAACGATGGTGGGCTTCATCTCCACCCATTGGCTCACATGATTGATACAAACCCTATTTTATTGGCCAAAGCTAGCTCCAAGAACCATCTTAGCCATGGAAAATAGCATGCATTCCTCTTCAAAGGGTGTATCGCTACCCACGATCAATATGGGTGAGGACTGGTAGGACATGTGCTCCCTGATCGGGTATGGGCTTCATCTCCATACTTTGGTTGGTTCACATGATCGAACTTTCATTATCGGTTGTTGAGCTACGAGTATATAGGTGAAATCCCTTTAACATAAGAATATCATCCAACAAAAGAAAAACACGTGATAAAATATCTCCTTGCAAACAATGAATCAAAACACACAAAATAGTTTTAGGGAACACACATAAATATTTAAAAGAGATAAACACTTGTCTTATTATGTATTTCCATTCTTGTGTGTTGCATCATTAAAATTTGTAAAGGAGATAATCACGTAGGGTTTGGTAGGAAGTAGCTATGGTGTGCACCCGCAGCCAAGCCCATTCAAGGGTTGACGCTGTAGAGAGTAGACAAGGAGACACAAGTCATCTCTGATTTAGCCCTAAGGACATGTTCATACCTCCTTGGTGGCCTCCTACTCGCCCAAGTCCTAGAATAGCAAGTCAGGAACTTCACCTACAAAGGAACCCTACAAAGGACCCCTACACGGGACACCCCTACAGGTTTTGGTCCTAATCAAGGAACATACTTCCCATATGTAGACACTTCACATACCTTATTTCAAGAATGGCAACTATGTATTGAGGTGCTAATAGATAGAGCAATACCATGCATTCGTATGCCTTCTAGGTCTACCATACCCACCTATGGGAAAGATCAAGAGTACACACATTGGGTAGAGCTAAATGATCAAACTACACCCTTAAACCACCCTAATAGGTTACAACAACCTAAGTACCAAGATGAGTATGATACTCATCGCTCGGGGCGAGCAAAGTCAGCCCTTCCCTTCCTCATCAATGAAGGAAGGCATGAGGAAAATTTTGATTATCCTCAGGTCCATTATGCCACGCAAGCACGATGTGCCTCTATGCTAGCTGAGTACAAAGAACGCTTGTCTAGGACTAAACCTCAAGTGAACATGACTTTCCTCGATCGAGGGAAGCTCATAGTCGATATTTTAGACCATCCTAAATGAGATAGGCCCTAGGGTGATACTACTAGGGCTCATAGGCCCCACATGATAGAATAGATAAATCAAGTGGTCAAGAGATATGTTGAGTACCAAGCATAATTCAATCAACTTTGATAGGATAAAGAATGCTTGGACCACTAACATCAATTAGAAAAGAAAATAATTGAGAAGCAAACCAATGAGCTATTTCAAGAGACCTTACATGATAGGGTCCCTACCCCAAGTACTCATAGACAGGGGGTTCATCAGAGGTAACCTACTTTCAATCAAGATAGGCCTCCCAAGCCTAACCAAATGTTGCCTCCTTGACCTCCTAGGCCTAATAGGGACTTGCCTCCTAGGCCAAACATAGATCACCTTCCATAGGCGCTTACTCCTCCTTGTAAGCCAGTTCAAGAGACACCTTACGGGGCCTACACTAAGCTTGAACCAAAAGAAGAATATCCTAAAGCACCTTATGGAGGTAGGGTGGATGACATTCAACCACCATGCAATAGGCTTGATATTCCTTGCCCTCCCCCATAGGGTCGAAGCAAAGAAGAGGAGATCAAATCCTCTGATGTATACAAAGCATTGCTAGAATACATGGAATCAATAGAGAACAAGACCTCTAGATCTAGGCCTCAGAAGCCCACTTTGTGCCAGCTTCGTAGTCAATCGCTTCACCCATCAGTACCTTCCCCTCCCTATCCAAAGCATTTCAAAATGCCCAAGCTAGATAAATTTAAAGGAGAGGAAGATGCGTAGGAGCATGTCACCAAATTTTTGAACCAATGCTTCGGTATCCAGGATAATGATGCCTTACTTTTGAGGATATTCCTACTTACCCTCTCTAGCCCTACCATAGAGTGGTACAATCAACTCCCAAAGTACAATATCTACAACTTTGAACAATTTGTAGATGCATTCCTAGAATGCTTCACCTTTAACACTAAGTGAAAGGTGACATTAATAGACCTCATGGGGTTGAAGCAATATGATGATGAGTCAATCACGGACTATGGCAATAGGTGGTGAACACTTCTTGCTAAGCTACCATACCTACTCCCCATGTCTGAGTTGACTCACATATTTTCTAAGAGTTACCTAAAGCCAATTTCCTTGTTGCTGCAACTCCAATAATACCCAACTCTTGAAGATGCTCTAGCACAGGCTAGAACAATCGAAGACATTAAAATTCAAGAGGGGGAAATTGCAAAACCCCACAAGAAGGAATGGACTAAGAACACCAAGAACAATCCGGTGCAACCAAATCCGATAGTAGTCAACCAAGTTGCTATCAGTATTCTAGGGCCTATGCAACCAACGCCACCTTAGAAGCCCAACTATCAGGCCACACTTAGAAACTACAACAACAACAATCAAACAAATCAAGGGAAAAACTAGCAATGTCACCCTAAGCGACAATTTACACCCATTGTTGAGTCCATGGATTCTCTATTTGAGCACCTCTATGCGGCCAAGGTAATTAATCTACCTAAAATTCGACCTGTAGATCCAAATGCACCAAAGCCCCTAGGATATCATGAAGACCTATACTACAAGTACCATAGGTAGAATGGGCATGATGTGCAGATGTGCTTCAGGTTCAAACACCTAGTATAGGACATGATCGATAGGAATGATATTTAGGTCGATAACCCTATTGCAACAAATAATCAACAAATGGGTGTTTTTAAAGACCCATTGCCTACTCATGAGGAGCAGGAAAATCCAACACAATAAGGGTTCATCAGAATGGTCAGTATCATGACAAGGAATAAGCATTACCCAAGTCAAGTCGCACCACCTATGGCTTCAAACGATATTCCTTCAACATCACAACCTCCACCACCTCTAGTGCAAAACCTTCCACCTCATTCGATGGTCACAATAAAGAGTAAGCTTACTCAGAGCTTGTAAATAACATTGGCTTGAATCTCTATCTATGAGCTTATCCAACAATCTCCACCTCATCGAGAAGCTCTCATGGAGATCCTCAAGTCGATTGAACTGTAGCCCCAGGAGTCTAACTCCTTTAACAATTTTGTGGGGCATGTTCAATAATGCACAGAACTAGTAATCACCTTTCATGAGCATGAACTCAATCCAGTACCAAATGACATGGTGGATCCTCCCCTACACATCATTGCATGTGTAAATGGAACACCTTACAAGAGAGTTCTGATTGATACTAGTTCCTCCAACAATATCATCACCATGACTACTCTCAAACATCTAGGGCTTCCAACATCCCACATTGTTGCATCCACGTATACCCTCTGAGCATTTAATGATGCTCTATGCTCAATGGTTGGTACTATAGTCTTACCTATTCAGGTGGGACAAAAGACCATACCAATATTGTGTCACATCTTGGAGGGTGAAATGGCCTATAATATCTTGTTGGGAAGACCCTGGATTAGGGACATGAAGTGCGTGCCATCCATAGCTCACCAATGTTTGAAGTACACTTACGAAGGGCAAGTACATGTTGTCTCTATAGACCTTGAGCCCTTCAAATACTACAACTTGGTGCAACAAATCCTCGAGTCGACCTTACCATCAACCCATATGGACTTCCAACCGAATACATCCAACCAAGGTTTGACTCCTTCATCATCACCTTCCATTAATCCATCACCATATTCTTCCATACCATCCTCATCATTGACACCTCTAGATATGCCTTTGTCATCATTGAATCCTCCATAGAGGAACATGGGGAAGAGGCCTATTGATGAGATCCCTCCAACCATCTCTACCATCTCCATAGAAGAGATTCCTAGTCCAGCAGATGAGGAACCACCTCATGAGGTAAACATTGAGTCAACTCAAGCCTCACTTCCATCTCATCCATCTCCACCACCACAAGTCACAGTCCATCTAGCTACCACTGGCTTAGGAGAATACCTAGTAAGGAATATCACAACAACTCCTACCATTGAGATAGTGCAAAACATGGGTCGACCTCATCTTCCCATAGGTGCCATCGTACCTCTAGGCTTACCTCCTAATCAAATGAACTTCATTTATGGGGGTATTGACTATGGCATAGAACCATATCAGCAGCAAGAAGAGGATGAAGAGCCCTTTTCTAAGGACATTAATTACATGTCCAATCCTAAATTTGCCATGAGATATCTCCATCTCTGCAATTGGCATGGCTATGGTTTGGGGTTGTATGAACAAGGTACTCACATTCCTTACCAACTACAATATCAAATATCATATGATAAGTCTGGTTTAGGATACAACAAGCCTATACCTCTCGATGTCCTCATTGATAGTTTAGAGTGCCTAGGTCTGAACTATAGGGATGAGCTTGCGCATGATCCCTACACCAATCCTAATCATGTCCATTATTTGAGGGATTATTTCCCCATAACTATGATAGATCAAGAGATATCTCATGATTTCACCCGATCCTATGAATAAAGTGAAAGTTCACATACTCTTCCATATGATAGTGAGGAAGAAGATCAAAGGCCTCCCTATGAATGGACAACTGATGATGAGTCATATTACAGAGTAGCACCTATCAACTCTTCTAGTTTAGATGGGGAATACGTGTAGATCATCCCTTTGGATGATGAAGATGAGTTCTATCTACATGTGTTCCCATTACCACATCCCATCTGGTGACAAATTCTACCCTTAGAAGAGCAAGCTCACCCACTTTCACATCGACCACCTCCGGTCATTCCACTTCCACCGCAACCACCTCCACAAGTCTTGCGACAACCTATTGTCAATAGACCCCATCAACCACCCAAAGGAGATCATCCATCCATCAACATGATTTCCATAGATATTTTTGCACCCCTGCATGATCCAAATAACCCATTAAATCCATTGTACCTCAACTTGGAGGTAATTGAATTTGATCGGGGAGATTCTCTACCATCTCCATTAGAGTATTGGCCATAGATAAGGGGTCCATCCAAAGGTACCCATAAACCCTTTGGTCACCCAAAATCCCCAAAGGTATCCATAAACCCTTTGGTCACCCAAAATCCCCAAAGGTAAAACCCTTTGGTCACCCAAAAGCCCCAAAGGTATCCATAAACCCTTTGGTCACCCAAAAGCCCCAAAGGTATCCATAAACCCTTTGGTCACCCAAAATCCCCAAAGGTATCCATAAACCCTTTGGTCACCCAAAATCCCCAAAGGTATCCATAAACCCTTTGGTCACCCAAAAAAAGCCCCAAAGGTATCCATAAACCCTTTGGTCACCCAAAAATCCCAAAAGGTATCCATAAACCCTTTGGTCACCCAAAATGCCCCAATGGCATCCAATAAGCCCATTGGTAAAATGTATATACATATATATTAATCAAAATCCAAAAACATCATTAAAACAAAAAAAATACAAAAATATTACATTGCATCGCATTTCATACCATTGCATTATACAATCACTTGCATTAAGGATACCCATCATTGCATTTCGTATTTTAGAGTTGCTCATACATGTCTAGCACTAGGTTTGTATACTAGACATCCTTCAAAGTCAACTTTGTCAAAAGTCATCATTCACACCCATCTACATTACAATTATCATTTCCATCCACATTTCCACCTTTCGTATTTGTGTATGTTTCCCTTCACCTAGTCATTTGTTATAGGGTATCTTTAGGGTTTTTGGTCACTCAACCGTCTCTAGTTTTCTTTTCAGATTTTGTAGAAAGCTATCCTAATTTTTAGAAGGTAGAGTCTTGCTCTGATTATACCTTGTATACGTCAAAATCCTAACACATTTTCACATTAAATCCAAGTTTTGCACAAGGAAAGATGAAACCTACAAAGTGGTCCAAGTTACCTTAAGTGAAAAGTTTACCTTGCTCATCCCCCTGTGTGCATGGTTCAAAAATATTAAGAATTGACAAAAGGACAAGCTCCTCCCTACCCAAATACAAAATAAATAGTGGTTTTCACCACTACCAAAAATCCCCAAAATAAATAGTGGTTTTCACCACTAACAAAAGAAAAAATAAAAATAAATAGTGGTTATCACCACTCCCAAAATCCCTTGCTCACCAAAACAAAATGAGCAAATCCCTGGAGCAATTCAAAAATAAAATAAAAGAAGGGAGTACTGAACTTGAATCCCTAGAATTCTCAGCATTTGACAAACCATGAGGTGATCCTCATTACAGGTTAGGTGGCATCAAGCCTACCTGGAAATGGTGGTATCCTTACGCATGATGATATGTCTATCACATTAGCATCCTACTTTTGTACAGACCAATGTTTGCATGTAGATGAGCTAGATTTTGGTAGCTTGTATTACCTAGTGGTCTAATCCAACTACGTACAAAACTTAGGATCATGATACTCATAGGGTGATATTTAGTACATATGGGTTGCATCAATATTGTTTGGCACTGGGGTAACTTTATGCATTATCATAACAATGAACTCACATGCACACATAGGGATATTGAATATCTTGGTCATCCTAGCAGATTCGTACCTTGTCAAAAAGTCTTGCATGGTTAGTATATAACTTTTGACTAGTTGACTAGAGTGTTTGAGTCTCATGAAAACCTCAAGGACATTCTATAACATCTTACTATTCATTCCATTCCATACCATTTTATCACATTTTTGTCAGTTTACATTTTCACAAATCCATCACATAGTCTCATGACAACATTACAAATGAATCGATGAATTTTATACAATCTATGGTGCTAACATAGTGTGTCAAATAGTATTCATATTTCATCATACAAATCAACAAATCATCCATTTCATTATGCATACACACATATCCATATCATCAAAAACATCATATTACAATACATGCATCCATCAAAGCATCAGAAAACCGATCAATAGACATAAATGCACATATTTACTCACCACAATGAGCTTCATAAAGGACAATTAAGCATATCTACCGATCCAAAATCTTCAAAATCATAAAATCAAAAAAATAAAAATAAAGAAAAATATCAAGTGCACCTCGTACCCAATTATTTACCCTATACACTTGGCGATTGCAGTGACTTGTGCTCCATGCAATCGACAAGATGAGTAAATTACCATAAGGCTACTTGAACCAAATTATTCATTGTCAATATGAAATGTCTTCATTTCAATCCAAAATAAGGCCATTAGGGCTGAAATTCTCCATGGGAATGAGGTATTCATTTCCTTTCTTCTATGAAATCCTATCAAAAATAAAAAATTCAAAAAAGAGAAGAAAAAACAAATAAAATGGCCTAAACACCACCAAAAATAGGTCAAATCTGATAAAATTCACAATGGAACAAGCTTGAACCAAATTTTTCATGGATTAATTGAAAATTATCTACTTCAATCCCCAAGAATATCATTGTGGTCAGACCGCTCCATGGGAACGAGGTATTCAATTTCTTTCTTCCATGAAATATCAATAAAATCATCAAAATCCTCACAAAACTAAGAAATTTTACAATGGGTAAAGTTGAAGGAACCCCAACCAAGTCATATGGGTCAAGCGACTCATCACTTTTATCACTTGTCATTCCCTCATTGAATCATCACTTGAGGGGGTAGTCATAATTAATGAATTCATAATCAAAATCAATAATCAAACACTCAATCATGCAAACCACTTTTGTCAATGAATCGTTACCAAAAATAATCACGCCCTTGCTTGGGGCAGAAAACAAGAAAAAAATTCAATTAAATAAATTCTTGGCACATGGAAGTGTGAAGGATCATAGGCATCACCTCTTCATGACTGGACAATATCCAAGATCAACTAAGCCTAACGTGAAAGGTTGTACTTGAGTCAAGTTTCTTATCTCGTTAAAAGTAAGGATTCAAGGATGCATGCTATTTCCATGATTGGGACATTTAAAGTTGGTTAGGTTATTATATAATATTAATCATTTGATATTTTAGTCATCTATTTTTTCTCCATGTATTGCACACAACACATCCCAAAAAGGAGTATCTATAGACACTAAAATCGTGTCAATCCGATTAGACTGCCAAGACACATTCTAATTAACACCATATGGCCCCCTTGGGCAACCCTAAAAGGTTAAATAGTGGTTCTAGCCACTTTTGGGAGGTTCTACCCCACTTTT
Organism: Wollemia nobilis; assembly: GCA_028583015.1. Lineage (NCBI taxonomy): Eukaryota > Viridiplantae > Streptophyta > Pinopsida > Araucariales > Araucariaceae > Wollemia > Wollemia nobilis. Next base: position 13,725,798 of record JAQPPZ010001063.1, read on the forward strand.
AGGAATTTTTGGGCCATGTAGGCATGGTCGTCCCACCCTAGGATAGCCACAATTCATGGTCGTACCACCCAGGGATGGCCACCAAAAACTATCCCTGGATGGGATGGACATGGCCTTGGACCCTTAAAAAGTCAACGATGGGATAAATTGCACTCAGATTCTGCTATTTACCTTACCCATTGAAGCATGCAAATATGAGGGTGCATAACTCCCATGCCAAGTTGCAAATTGGAGGCCCAAATTGGAGATTCTTCCCCCTCCAACGCATGGCAAGGTTTGGACAAATGGTGGAACCTACCTTGCATGGCCAAGCATGCCCATTTGACCATATTATCACTTGAGTTATAAAGTGGAATCATTCCACCCAATTTTAGAAGAGGAGTCTTTGCAATATTTCACCACGAATTACTGTCGAGATTTATCCCCAATTCATTCCATGTTTTTGCTTGAGATCTCTATCAAGCGAAGGATATTTTCAAGTGATTCCAAAACACACAATTGTTATTCTTGCAATGGCACTGAGAGGGGGGGGTGAATCAATGTAGTTATTTAACTTGAATTTATAGCTCTTAAAACTAAAATAATGAAACCTTAAAACCATATAAAGCAAGCATCATAAAAGAACATATCACACAACATAATATTTTAATGAGGTTCACAAATTTTTCTACTCCTCAAGAATGACTGCTTGGACTGCCATCCAAATCCAGCCTTTGCAAAGCACCAACTTTACAAATAGTTTACTAGCATCCACTGGAAGGAGCACCAACCCATGATTTATCTGTACCAACAGAAAGGAGCACCAAACCCTGATTTACCAGAACCTACTAGAAATAGCACCAACCCCTGATGCCAAGCTACAACCTGGAATTCAATTTTGAATCTATAATTTTGATGATAAAATACCTTTGCTTTTGCATGAGCCTAACTGGTCTTCTCCACCTTTGCATTTTCTATGCACTCTGTTCTTTCTGCACAAACACTTCGCACACTCTGCTTTGCTGCAATCCAACTTCATGATTGTCTTCTCCATTTTGCACACTCTACTCCTTCTGCTTTTTTTGTGCAATCGTAGATGCACTTAGGACAATTCGACACGAATTATTTGCTCACTTTGCGCACTTAGCCATAATCTCGCTGCTTCTCCACTTTCTACGCTCTTACGGCCACATTTCACACTTTGACACATATTTGACAACGCATTAATTCAATGATAAAATCTCCAAACAACCCTCCTTTTATAATAGAATTTTGGTGATGAAAACCCTAATCTTAGTCGGTTGTAAACCCTAATCTTAGTCGGCTGCAAACCCTAATCTTAGTCGATTGCAAACCCTAATCTTAGTTGGTTGTCATAGGTCTTCGTCGGCTTCAACTCAACCGCAAAAAAGCAACATGTCACGATATCGCGACACTTTTGCTTACTCTCTCTTTCTCCTTGCTTTGGTCCCCGAAAATACAACATGTCACGATATCATGACACTTTTGTTCTCTCTCTCTTTCTCCTTGCTTTGGACTACAAAAATACATGTCGCGATATCGTGACACTTTCGCCTCCTTGCTTCTCTTCTTGGCTTGTACCCACAAAAACTTAGCATGTCGCGATATCGCGACACTTTTGCCTTCATACTCTTTCCTCTTTACTTTTGTCATGATATCGTGACACTTCTGCCTTCTTACTTTCTCTCTCCTCATTTAGTCGTAAAAATGTGACATGTCACGATATCACGATAGTTTCTCTCCTTTGCTCTTTCTCTTGCCTTCGGTTCGTGAAAACTTGACATGTCACGATATCGTGACACTTTTTCTCCTTTGCTCTTTCTCTTGCCTTCGGGTCGCGAAAACCCGACATGTCGTGATATCGTGACACTTTTTCTCCTTTGCTCTTTCTCTTGCCTTTGGGTCGTGAAAACCTGACATGTCGCGATATCGCGACACTTTTTCTTTCGGACTCTCTCTCCTACAATATGTCATGAAATCGCGGCATTTTTTTCTTCCGTACAATCTCTCTTGCAATATGTCACGAAATCGCGACACCTTTTCTACTTGCCTTTCTCTCTTCCAATATGTCGCAAAATCGTGACACTTTTTCTACTTGCCTTTCTCTCTTCCAACATGTCGCGAAATCATGACACTTTTTCTTCCATACTATCTTCCTTGCAATATGTCATGAAATCGTGACACTTTTTCTACTTGCCTTTCTTTCTTCCAACATGTCGCGAAATCGTGACACTTTTTATTTCGTACTATCTTCCTTGCAATATGTCACGAAATCACGACACTTTTTCTACTTGCCTTTCTCTCTTCCAACATGTCGCGAAATCGCGACACTTTTTCTTTCGTACTATCTTTCTTGCAATATGTCACGAAATCACGACACTTTTTCTACTTGCCTTTCTTTCTTCCAACATGTCACGAAATCGTGACAGTTTTGCTTGCTTGTGCTTTCTCTCCGAACATGTCATGAAATCATGACAATTTTGCTTGCTTGCGCTTTCTCTCCGAACATGTGAAATCGTGATAGTTTTGCTTGCTTGCGCTTCCTCTCCTAACATGTCGTGAAATCGTGATAATTTTGCTTTCTTCTCAACATGTCGTGATATCGCAATAGTTTTAATCTCTTCTCAACATGTCACGATATCGCGACAGTTTTTCTTTCTTGCTCAACATGTTGCGATATTACGACAGTTTTCTTCCTTGTGATTTTCTTTGAATTTTTAGCATATGGGCCACTTTGGTCTTCTTGAAGAAACACTGTACATACTCTGAGTAACCTTTGAAATTCTGTCTTCTGCATCTGAAATGCTTTTGAACTTCCAGCGCACTGCATCAACAGATCTATCTCACTATGTTGACAACAATGAAAATACTCCTGTTGCACCTTGCTCAACAATCTCCCCCTTTGGAATTGTTGGCAACACATGTGCAATTTCCTATAACTCTTCTCCCCATTTGACAATAATACCAAAGGGCTGCTGCAGACTCCCCCTGAGTCCATGCACAACATTCTCAGGAACATGTTATGACAGTTAGAAAAAATTACAAATATGAGTGAAAAGATAATCAAATATATAAATACTCCCCCTGAGAATGTGATCCCTGTAGCTAGTCAATTCTTGGAAAACGTGATCACTCCACAAACTGTTGTTGGAATAAAAATCCTACTTAACCTTACTTTTTGCAACTTTCTCCTGTGTACAACATGATGTCGCTGTAATATATTTTGCCTCTGTTGTGGATAAGGAAGCTGACTCTTGTTTCTTACTTTTCTACGTGACCAATCTATCTCCAAGATAGAATGCACCTCCACTGGTACTCTTTCTATCATCTACACATCCTGCCCAATCTACATCTTTTGGATACCATAACCCATACTCCATAGTACCCTTGTGATATTATAGAATACTTTGTATCTCTGCTGCACTGACTAGTGGACCTCTTCTTCACTTGAATAATCCTCATTCAGATCTATCTTCAATTGTGTTGGCTTGCTATATTTCTAGCCATTGAGACTCTGTCCTCTGTACTCTATCACCTCCAAAGCTTAGTCAATAGGCTCACTAAGAACCTGCTCAACAAGCTCACATAGAACTTGTCCAATGCTAAATAACAAGCTCATACAAAACCTGTCCAAATCTGCTCCACCAAGCTCACTAAGAACTTGTCTAAATCTTCTCTAGCAATCTCACCACTAACTTGCCCAAATTTGCTCTAGAAATTTTTCCCAGCATTGTCCTCAAATATTTCCCAAAGGCCTTCTCAAAGGCTCAATCAATCATGCTCAAGTAGTACTTAAAATGAACTCAACAATGAATGGCGATCTCAAATCAAATCCACTTCATAGAACTGTAAAAATCACTTCACACATAACTTGACTAGGCTCAATCAAATCACCTCAACCAATCATCACAAGGGACAACTCTCTCTCACACAACCCTAGTCCAAGTATGTATCAACCAACTCAAATAATTCCAACAATGCTCAACCACAAATATCACATAACAATGATACTCATGTTCTTTTCTAACTCAAGTTCTTTCACAACCAATGGGCTTAAACCACTATGCTTATAACACAATGTTTAAACATAGCTCTCAATTCAGAAAACCTAATGCATTCAACCAACCACTTTTGAAAAAATAAAACCACAAACAATCATTTTCCCTTCAATGATATTTCAGAAATCAACCACCATAATGTTGTCACATGAGTCTCCTTGGGATTATCCTAAAATTGTGCTACCATGCATACTACCTAAAAAATATCTGGTCTGATAGTTATCAGGTACAGTAAGCTTCCAATCATAGATCTATACAAGATTTGATCAACAGGTGGAGATTTGTCATTTTTTCTCAACTTGCATCTTGTCGTCATGGGAGTGCTAACTGGCTTACAATCCTCCATTGTGAATGTTTTTAACATCTCTTTTACATATTTAACTTGAGAAATAAATATGCCCTTCTTACTTTGATTAACTTGCAACCCGAGGAAATATGACAGTTCTCCAATCATTGACATTTCAAATTCTTTATGCATATTATTTGCTAAATCTTTGCACAACTCATCTTTGCTGCTGCCAAATATGATATCATCTATGTATACAACAAAAACAATAATATGCCCATTTTCTATTTTGACATACAAATTACTATCCACCATACCTTTCTCAAACCTTTTTTGAGTGAGATAGTTGTCTAGCCTTGCATATCATGCTCAGGGTGCCTGTTTCAAGCCATATATATTCAACTTACAAACCAAGTTGGGATCATCACCAAGCTGAAAACCATCTGGCTGCTCAATATAAACATCGTCTTCAAGCTTCCCATTCAAAAATGCTAATTTCACATCTGTCAACAAAATTGACAAGTGACTCACACTTCTACCAACTTTTGTCCAACACTGTACCAACACTGTAATTTTACTGCCAACTCTATGCAAGCATCAAACATTGTACCACAACACAACCAAATCCCTTTTTATATTTTCAACTTGGTCTGTATTTTCTACAGTAACAGCTGGTCACACCTTACTTTCAACTGTTCGAATCAGGAAACAAAATTTTGTTAAACACTTCATGGCCAACTATAGTGCACCTTACTCAAACTCATACTTCTGGACCTCGGATAGGTATTATTCACAAAGCAAAGTTGCTCATCTTGGTGGGCTAAACATGAGTCAATGATCAGACTTTAACATTTTTCACCACAACATCATAATAGATCTAACAAACTTCACGTCAATGTGTAGTTCAAATACACACTGCTTTTATCGAAACACATATATGCGGTTAGGGCAACATTCTTTCACTAACCAAATTATCTAATTGTTATAATCCTTAACTTTGGACAGTGGAAGTAAGAACCATCACCAGTACAACAATGACATATAGCAATACTACAAATAATGAAAACTCTTAATTTAATCACCACCCTTCACGGAACTTCCACAAACTACATGAACTGAAAACACACTTTGACAACTATACAACAACTTCCCTGACTGCTTGCCTTTCATCATCAGGTAATCAAACAAATACATAGGAGCATTAAAATGAAACTTTCAAGATTGCTCCCCCTGAGGATGTGCTACCTGGAGTTGCTTAGTGCAATATTGGAGTAGTCTCCTTCAGTCCAAGGAGACATGATTTCCTTTCTTCTATATTTCTCCAAACTTTCTTGAACTCGAGCTTGGATTTTTCAACTGCATCCCTGTTTTGCATCTTTTCATGAACTCGAACATTTCTCTTGTGTGGTTTTCTCTTGTGCATCCTTGATGAATGATTATTTTCCTTTTTATGTACCTAATTTATTCCCTGTCTGTGTTGCATTCTTTGCATCTGATGAAATCTACTGTTTTGCCTTAGATTAGATGCAAAAATTCTTGGACAAAACCTTGCTATGTGCCCATGACCATTACATTGAAAACATTGTACATATTGTTCACTCAGAAACACAAAATTATTTCTACCAGCATAACTCTTTGATTTATTATTCAATCCACAATAAATTGCCTTGTGACCATACTGGTTGCATCTGAAACAATAGCCATTAAAAGTATTATTATGAATAGAGTGAGAGTGATAGAACCTCTTTTGTTGTGGTTGCTTTGCTATAGATCTCCTTTGATATTTTCTTCCTTTTGAAAATTTAGCTTCAAGCTTTTCTTGCTTTGATCCTTCAACAGTGAACTTCTTCTTCTCTGCAGAGTTGGAATATGAAGGTTACTCAGCTTCATATCCAAGACCACGCCTATCCATGGAGCTTCTTTGTTGGCTTATCATTTTATCTAGAAACTCTGTGCTTTTATCGAATTTGAGATTTGTATTGGCCTCTTCTAGTTGTTTCTTCAATAAAACAATCTCTTTCTCTTGTTTGTAGCAACCAATCTCTTTCTCATTGAACTGTGACCTGAGATTTTCTTCAATACTTTTAAATTCTTCTACTTGTACTTTCAAATTGGTTATTATTTCAATTGCATCCTCAAGATTTCTTGAGATTTCCTTATTCCTTTTTCTTTCTATCTTCAATTCATCCAGAGCTGCAATTAGTTCCTCTTTCAAATTTATTTCTGCATCAATTTCTTCTTCATCACAATCCTATTATTTTTCTATTTCTTCTTTGAGTGTTAAGAAAATACCTCCACCGGTTTCCTTTTTAGAATCATCCTCTAGAACTTCATTAACTCTCAGCATATATGCTTTTATGTTCTCATTGTCTCCTTCATGAATACTCTTCAGTTTGTTCCATATTTCTTTTGCTATTCTACAACTCATGATCTTTACCAGTTCACTTTCTACTAATCCACACCTGATAGCATCCTTTGCTTTTGAGTCATTCTCAAACAGATTCTTACCGACAACATTAGTTGGAGGAGTGATGGGTATTGTGTTTTCACTGTCTATTGAATCCCAGATGTCATATCCCAAGGCACAAAGATATGTCTGCATCCTGATTCTCTAGACCACGTAATTAGTTCCATCAAACAAAGGTGCTTTGTTTGATGAGAAGCCTTCACCATTTTTTGGTTCAATTTTCTCTTCCATAGGAACTAAAACTGACTGAGATGCCCTTTTGGAGGAGGATCTATTCTTCTTACCCATTGCATACTAATCCAAGATCAACCCTGACTGATTTAGCCTTAGAAGGGAACTTGGCTCTAATACCAATTGTTAGTCTTACAATGGCACTGAGAGGGGGGGTGAATCAGTGTAGTTATTTAACTTGAATTTATAGCTCTTAAAACTGAAATAATGAAACCTTAAAACCAGATAAAGCAAGAATCATAAAAGAACATATCACACAACACAAGATTTTAACGAGGTTCACCAATTTGGCTACTCCTCAAGAATGACTGCTTGGACTACCATCCAAATATAGCCTTTGTAAAGCACCAACTTTACAAACAATTTACCAGCATCCACTGGAAGGAGCACCAACCCCTGATTTATCTGTACCAATAGAAAGGAACACCAACCCCTGATTTACTAGCACCTACTAGAAGGAGCACCAACCCCTGATGCCAAGCTGCAACCTGGAATTCAATTTTGAATCTATAAGTTTGATGATAAAATACCTTTGCTTTTGCATGACCCTAACTGGTCTTCTCCACCTTTGTGTTCTCTATGCACTCTGCTCTTTCTGTGCAAACACTTCGTACACTCTGCTTCGTTGCAATCCAACTTCACGATTGTCTTCTCCCTTTTGCACACTCTGCTACTTCTACTTTCTCTGTGCAATTACAGATGCACTTAGGACAATTCAACATGACTTCTTTCCTCACTTTGTGCACTTCGCCATCATCTCACCGCTTCTGCACTTTCTGCGCTCTTACGGCCACATTTCACACTTCGATGCATATTCGACAACACATTAATTCAATGATCAAATCTCCAAACAACCCTCCTTTTATAACAAAATTTTGGTGATGAAAACCCTAATCTTAGTCGACTGTAAACCCTAATATTAGTCGGTTGCAAACCCTAATCTTAGTCGACTGCAAACCCTAATCTTAGTCGATTGTCATAGGTCTTCGTCGGCTTCAACTCAACCATGAAAAAGCAACATGTCGCGATATCGTGACACTTTTGCTTACTCTCTCTTTCTCCTTGCTTTGGTCCCCGAAAATACAACATGTCACGATATCGCGACACTTTTGTTCTCTCTTTCTCCTTGCTTGGACCACGAAAATACAACATGTTGCGATATCGCGACACTTTCGCCTCCTTGCTTCTCTTCTTGGCTTGTACCCATGAAAAATCAGCATGTCATGATATCGCGACACTTTTGCCTTCATACTCTTTCCTCTTTACTTTTGTCATGATATCGTGACACTTTTGCCTTCTTACTTTCTCTCTCCTCCTTTAGTCACAAAAATTTGACATGTCGTAATATCGCGACACTTTCTCTCCTTTGCTCTTTCTCTTGCCTTTGGTTCACGAAAACCTGACATGTCGCGATATCGTGACACTTTTTCTCCTTTGCTCTTTCTCTTGCCTTCGAGTCGTGAAAACCCGACATGTCATGATATCATGACACTTTTTCTCCTTTGCTCTTTCTCTTGCCTTCGGGTCACGAAAACCCGACATGTCGTGATATCGCGACACTTTTTCTTTCGGACTCTCTCCTATAATATGTCGTGAAATCACGACATTTTTTTCTTTCGTACAATCTCTCTTGCAATATGTCACGAAATCGTGACACCTTTTCTACTTGCCTTTCTCTCTTCCAATATGTCACGAAATCGTGACACTTTTTCTTTCGTACTATCTCTCTTGCATTATGTCGCGAAATCGCGACACTTTTTCTACTTGCCTTTCTCTCTTCCAACATGTCGTGAAATCGCAACACTTTTTCTTTTGTACTATCTTCCTTGAAATATGTCACGAAATCATGACACTTTTTCTACTTGCCTTTCTTTCTTCCAACATGTCACGAAATCGTGACACTTTTTCTTCCGTACTATCTTCCTTGCAATATGTCGTGAAATCGTGACACTTTTTCTACTTGCTTTTCTCTCTTCCAACATGTCAAGAAATCATGACACTTTTTCTTTCGTACTATCTTTCTTGCAATATGTTGTGAAATCATGACACTTTTTCTACTTGCCTTTCTTTCTTCCAACATGTCGTGAAATCACGACAGTTTTTCTTGCTTGTGCTTTCTCTCCGAACATGTCACGAAATCGTGACAGTTTTTCTTTCTTGTGCTTTCTCTCTGAACATGTCACGAAATCACGATAGTTTTGCTTGCTTCTGCTTCCTCTCCGAACATGTCATGAAATCGCAACAATTTTGCTTTCTTCTCAACATGTCACGATATCGCAACAATTTTGCTCTCTTCTCAACATGTCGCGATATCACAACAGTTTTTCTCTCTTCTCAACATGTCGTGATATCACGACAGTTTTTCTTTCTTGCTCAACATGTCATGATATCGCGATAGTTTTCTTCCTTGTGATTTTATTTGGATTTTTAGCATATGGACCAATTTGGTCTTCTTGAAGAAACATTGTACATACTCTGAGTAACCTTTGAACTTTTGTCTTCTGCATCTGAAAGGCTTTTGAACTTCCTACCCACTGCATCAACAGATCTATCTGACTGTGTTGACAACAATGACAATACTCTTGCTGCACATTGCTCAACAACAATCCATTTAGAAAATAACCCATTTGAGTGAATCATATCCCAAAATTTTATGACAACACACCTAGGAGTAGTTTAGACCAAATCACAGAGGAATTGGTGGTAAGACCACCAGATTTAGTGGTCATCCCCATTTCGAATGGTTAGCAATATTAAATTGCACACCCAGGGACGACCATGAATATGAGCATAATTTCTCTTTTTTTTTTGCATAGATCAACTCTAGAATATATTTTATACCTTCAGTCAAGTTTTGGTGTACTTTTGAGTTGTTTTGCACCTGTTATTATGCATTTCTTATTTTGCAGTACTAAATGGCACACTCAGGGATGACCATAAATTTGTGTACAATTTTATTTTTGTGCTTGCTTAGATAATTTCTAGAGTATATTATATGCATGATCCTAATTTTTTGTAGCATTTGGAATAGTTTTGCATCATATGTTATGCATTTCCTCTTTCAAGCTCATTATCACATATATCTCTTTGATTGCATTTCAATCCGCACATGTTATTAACAAATCTGATTTCTCTTTGTGTAGATCTAGGTATCACAACATGCAAGGGAGAAGTTACAAGTCATAACATCGATATAAAATTATGACAACATCGAAATCCCACTCTTGAATGATTCATGAGTGCAAGGAAGACATTGAAGAGCACCTTAGTTTCTAAAAGGTTTTACTCCTTTGGCACATATGTAATTATTGTATCAATTTAGAGCCCTCAAGGGGAAATTTTGTAATCATGAATTTGACAAATCAAATAATACAAATAGGACCCCCATTTATTTTACTTATTTGTCTTTCATGCTTACTTAAAATGTTGCTTTTGTAGTACTTAGATCAATAGATCAATAGATGCATTTCATTTCCCATTGTTAGGTGTGCCATTTTTCCGCTCTACACTAAGAGCAGGGGAACGAAGCCATGTATCTTTTATCTCTACTACCAAGGCAAAGGCAATGGGATAGGTTTCCATACTACCTTCTCCTCTCTACCACCTGAGATAAGGTATCTGTGAAGTAGGGACAACCATATTCTTTGACTGACAAGGAAGAGCCAAGGGGAAAATCTTCCAAATATACCTTCTCCTATCTACCACCAAGGGGAGAGACGAGTAAAGTGTAGCTACATCACATTAGAAGATATCTCCACAACTTAATGTTCCTTAATAAATATATTTTATATTTCTTTTAATATTTTAAATTAAAATCCAACCATAATCCCTTAGATAACCTATTGAATTTACCATCTAAACAAGCAAATAACCACAGTATTTTATGACAATAGCCTTCCAATACATTGCAACTAAATTCATGAAGGAAATTTATTTATTTTCTTTGATCTCCTTGCATAGATTCTAGGGGTCTTTCTATGTATCACATTAAGTATATACTAGGGGTATAATAGGTAATTTTTTCAGTGTAAATAAAATTCTTTATAATTTCAAAGCAAAAATGTCCACTATTTTTTCTTTTGATAAATAGATTATATTAACAAATGGGTTTTTAAAGGGGTCCCAAAACCTTTTACAAAAAAACATAGATCATTTGAACAGATCCAAAAACACAGCGCTAATAGAAAAATACTTACAACTACAACAAACTGAACTACAAAAGGAGTCCCTACAGGATGATCCCGACAAAACAATCTCGACAAAATAGACCCGAGCAAGACCAACAGGGTAGACCTTGGAAAAAAGTTTCACTATTATTGGGGGTAATATTGGTGATTTAAACATAAAATAATCAAATTATAATAAAATTGGGTTGAGACGACCCAAATTTTTTTTACACCCAACAATTTTGGGCTAATGGGTCCCAATCAAGGGTTCCTATATTCACCAATTTCAAATTTTGAAAATCCAAATATTCATTAATTAACAATTATTTGACAGTATGCATAACCTTGATTCCATCTATAGTATAAGTGCTTTATCCTCAATACATGAGAAGAAACTAAATAATATGATATTTTAAGCAATGTTGACAATTGATATCAATCTTGATCATCTGTCCATCCTAGTGAAATATTGATTAATGGTGGTCTTTGATGATGTCAAGTTGTCATTGTGTCACTTGAATATCTATAACTGCTATGTTGGTTGTTGGAGTAGATTATTTTCTACATGTTAATTTACCATCTTGGTACATTATTAGATTAGGTGTGTGTCTTAAATTAGAGTGTGAGTTTATATTTCATGTAATGTAATAATGTGTATAAAATGGACAAGTGTCATGTAATTTTGTGTGCAAGTGTTGTGAGTGTAAATGTGCACAAGTATTCATTATGTAAGAGTGCACATGTGTCCTTAGAATAGGAAAGTGAATATTTACAAATAGGAGTGAAGGTCAAGAGTGTACCATATGAGGAGTTACTATTATATATTTATGACAAAGCATTGTAATTCGTATAAAAAATGTATTGCTTATTACATGCATTAGTAGACCTTTATTCTATGTTATTTTTATTATTTTTGTGATCATTTCTATGTGATATTTCTATGAATTATTTTGAGCTATTTCTATGTTATTCATATCTTGATTGAGTTCATTATATTTCAACTTTATATTTGATATTGTGGTTATTTTATTGTAATATTTCCATTAAGTATTAGGCTACAAAATCTATTAGTGGTATCAAAGCCACAACAAGTTTACTTGCATAGGTTTTTAAAACATTGCAAACAGTCTAAGGGTATTACCACCAAATTAAAAACCAATGAAGATAAGTATTTCCACTATGTTGAAGAAAAACTAGTGAAGCCAAGAATTAATACCACTAGGTTGAAGGACAACTAGTGAAGATTAAGGATATAGATTTTAGAGAACCAAATCAAGAAGAAAAGTTGGTCATTGTCATTCTACTTCAGATATTGAAAATTTTTAGATAGATTGAGTTTACCTATTCCAAGAATATATTCATAATAGAAGGCAGTCTACAACATAGTTTTAGGTCTCAAAGATAGACCTTGAGATTGATAAGAGTTTGGAGACTCTATAAGAGAAGTCCCATAGAAGATAAAGAAACAAGACTTGAAAAAATTCCCATTGAAGGTAGACTCAGAGACCTAAGAAGAAGGTACCATTAGATATTAAAGATAGAAGAAAGAATATTTCAAGACAACACAAAGTCTTGAGGATAGTCCTAGTTAAAGGATATCATATAAAACTTTAAAGGCAACATATTAGAAGTCCATATTGGACAGATAAAATAGAGAATTCATGATAGTAAAATAGCAAAGGTAGTAATATGAAAGTATGAAGACCACAAGGGAAATATTGAAAGTGAGTGAATGCCACAAGGGCAATATTGAAAGTGTTTGAATATCACAAGGACAACATTAAATAAAGGTAGCATTTGAAAGCTACAAGATCAATGTTAAAGGAAAGAAACAACAAGCTTAGAAGTAAATTCCACAAGAGAAACAATTTTATAGAATGCAAGGCAAACGTTTATAGTATTTCCACAAGCAAGTGAAGCATGACAATAGTATCACTACAAGAAGTTTTTAAGCTAGAGAAGGTAACATATTCAGTCAAGAAAATTTTTGAAATCTAGAAGAACAACCTTGAAGACAAGAAGATATCTTCAAGAGAGAAATAAGACAAAGATAAAATAATTCTAGAAAATGTGTTTACATAAGGTTTGAGACAATCATTGTCATTTAATGAGAAGCCCATAAGATATAGATGAGACTCATTGAAGGAGGTCCTAGTGAACATTGATGTAGAGATAGAAAGATTTAATACAGAAGATGACAAGTAAATATTTTTGTAAGAGAAAGCAAAGTGTGCAGCCTTTGTAGAATCCTATAGAAGTAAGATAAGTATTATAAATAGAAAACAAGAAATATTAAAGCTTGTAAGGTTCAGGATAGAGAAGAATAGTATTCAAAGGGTACTCTTGCAAGGTGAAATATTAAAATTTTCAAGAAGAAATTGTTGCACCTTCACCTGCAACAATAAGAAGAAAGAAGCTATGAAAAAAGCAGAATAAAGAAAAGTCTATAATATGAAATAAATCTACGGTATTGAAGGCAATCAAGTCATTAAAGGTACATATAAAAGTGTAGTAAAATAAATAAATTTTAAGTATTGTTCTTGCAAGTAATTAAGAAAGTTTAAAGTTTTTCAAATCTGTTACGCTAAATACAAAATAGATGACTGCACATGCATAGTAAAGGAAGAGAATAAATGCCATTTAGGATAAAGAGTGGTTAAGCATATATAGTGAAGAAGAAACAATCGTAAGGTATCTTCCATAAAGGAAAGACATACATATCATTTGGACTACATACATTATTTTTCCTGAGCATCTTTATTTGGGTTGAAGTAGCATTACTCGGCATAAGATGTTACAACAACCATAAGAAAGCTTCATTTAGTAAACTAGTGCTATCAAGGAAGGAAGTGTCATCATGGAGGTTAACTACCATATAGGCAACCAACAAGGTATACAATGCCATCTTGGAAGTATCGACCAACAACGTCACCAGTGCCATCTTGGAGAATATCATTATCAAGAAGGTCGATCACCACCAATATTCGCTAGCACCATTGAGAAGCTGAAGTGACATTGTGCAATGCTTATATTATTTGCAACAAAGAAAACTAGGTGAAGGACCACTTATAAATTCAAATGTCTACTAAGAGAAGAGGAAATGAAGTGTAGTGAAAGAAAATTTTGAACAATGAGCAAGGGAAGGCAAAAAAGAACAAGATCAAGCACGTGTAAACATGAACATCACAGATAAGATAAGCATTAAAAATCTCAAGCATTTGAAAGGCCAAACATCATAGATAGGGAATAGAAAGAACATTCCAAAGAAAATTGAGCATTGAATAGAGTATTAAAACATCTTGAGAAGCATGCAAAATCCATGTGGATTATAGGTAGTTAAAGGGATAGAAGAAGATATATTTTTGAATGTCATTAAGAACTCTTAACATGTTCTCCAAATTAATTTGAAGTAGTAGAAATCTTAGTGGAAGCATGAAGAACTCAAGCTTATACTGAGAGGTGGGGTGAACAGTATAAGACCACTTTTTAATTTTCTTTCAATCAATATTATGCAATGTAAATATAGAAATATCAACAAAATTAATCAAAGCAATGCATAAATCACCATACACAATAAAGACACCAATTTAATGTGGTTCACCTAATGTGGGCTACTCCATGGAGAAAATATTTCACTAAAATTTTCTCAATCAATATCTTGGGAATCCTTTCCCTATTACAATGTTCATGGATATCTATCCAAAGGATACATCAATCCCCTAATCAATTTTAAGTATCTCTATCCATAGGAGAACTCCTTTCTCCTTAGCTCTGACTAGTGATATTCTAGAAGAACTGTTGCCCCCACTGCTCTGGCTAATGGATCTCTATCCACTGAATATACCTTTCCTCACTATCCTAGCTAATTTATCTCTATCCACTGGATACTATCATCCTCTATACTCTATCACCTTAAAATATCTGTCTCAAATCTACACTAAACATAGTCCTTCGGTCTAGCACAAATCTTCTCAATATGGTTTGGTATAAACCTATCCTCAAATCTTCACCAAACTCTATCCTCAAATTTGTACTAAACATAGTCCTTCAATCTAGCACAAATATATCCTCAATATTTATCCTCTAATCTACACTAAACACAATCCTTTGATCTAGCACAAATCTACCCCCAATATTTATCCTCAAGCCTTAAAAAAATGCTTGACTCAATCTCAAATCAACTCTATTGAATCTGCCTCAAAACTTAACTCAAGGTTTGAACAAATCAATCAATCAACTCTACTCTCAAGTCTTATCAAATACTTGTCTCAAATCTGCCTTGTAAGCTTCCATAAAAGCTCACACTAATATATCTACAAGTCCTCTCTAGAACTTATCCAAATATGCTCTACAAGTTCTCACTAGAACTTGTCCAAATATTCTCAATAAGTCCTCGCTAGGACTTATCCAAATCTGCTCTCAATATGTATTGTAAGCTTCCACAAAAGCTCACACATATCTGTCCACAAGTCTTCTCTAATACTTACCTTAAATCTGCTCAACAAGTCCACACTAGAACTTGTCCAATCTCATAGAAACATAAAGGCGATTGTTAGAGACTCAATATGCTTCTCACTCATCACAATGCTTAATTACTTTCAATAACCTTTTAGAAAAATATAGAGAATTGTTAGGGACTCAATATGCTTCACATTCATGTCAATACTCAATCACTTTCAATCACTCTTTTGAAACATACAGATAATTTTTAGAGACTCAATATGCTTCACATTCACAAACTCTCAATAAATTCCAATCTCTATATTATCATAGAAATATATAGAGAATTGTTAGAGACTCAATATGTTTCACACTCATCAGTACTCAATATCTTTCTCAAATCAATTCAGAATATAGAATAATGTGTTTCATAGAACTTGAGCTATCACTTAACACATCCACATGACTAGGCTCAACCAACTCTATTCAACCAATTACTCAATGAAATAATCCTTGCTCAAAAACCGTAGTCCAAGCATATAAAAACTCACTCAAAATATTTCCAACAATGCTTATCAACCAATCTCACATAACAATGATACTCATGTTCTTTTCAAAGCCTAGTTCAAGTTCTTCACTCAATCAATGGTTTCAACAACAATGCTTATCAAACAAGGTTTTATCAACAACTCTTCATTCCAAAAAACCTTGAAGAATTAATTCAAAATACACTCAACAATGCTTATAAAACAATATTCACATATAGCTCAACAACTCAATAAGAAAACCTAATCAAGTCCTTTTCACTCCAAATTTGTTTTCTAGAAAACCAATCAATCAACTCAACCAAGGAGTAATATGCCCATACCTTTTTCTTTTATGAAGAATGATATTCAACTCCTGTTTCAAATATCACCGTTTTATTTTCCAAGTACAAGGGTTAGATGATAAGAATTATCACCCTAACACTTTTCACAGTTTACCTTTATCACAAAAATAAATTAAAATCCAAATACACCTTATTGCTCCATCTCAACAATAAATTTCAACATCATAAATTTCATCAAAAATCCCCTTTAAAATATAACACAACTTATACTTATAACTCCTTTCTCAATATTGCATTTAAATTAAATACTTCATTTTATTACTAAATGCAATAAATCAATTTCTCTTTTCTAAGGTACAAACAATGTTACCCTAGAAAAATTCACTATTTACCACTTAGGTAAAAATAATAATTTATTTACACCTTATCCCTCCACACAACTTTGGCAAAAGCAATAATTAAAAAATAAAATTATAAAAACCTTTTTTTGCCCTCTCCGTGAATTGCGGGATTCAAACTTGCACCACTACCACTACAGCACCTTGGCTTCGGCTTCCACGTCATGTGAGCCAAGCACTCACCTTGCTCCACTAAGGTGCAATATACGCCTTATGCCTTTGCTGCCCTTTAGAGCCTTTTGGGTCCTTTCTCCACCATGTCTCCTTGCTCCATGTAGCACTTCAAAGGCGCTTCTCCAAACAAAATTTGCATGAGTGTTACACCGAATATTGCAGAGGATGAATCCAATTAATTTTTCAATGCTTTGGCTAAGGTATAAATTCCTTGTGCCATAGTTCCATGCACATCGGCGAAGGTGAGTTTATGGAGGTCGACACTAAGGTTTTTGCATTTAAATATTTTAATTTATAAATCATTTAAATTATTTAAAATTTAAATTTTATAAATTAATATTTAAATCTCTTAGCTTTATAAAAAGCTTTCTTAGGTTTTAATCAAAACCTTTTATTTTTTCCCATTATGGTTTTTAATAAAACCTTTTATTTTGCTTCACATAATATTAAAAAGAATATTATGAAGCCCTTTTTCATCAACCTCTGATATTTCTTATTTTGACATTTTGACATCACCGATTGTTCACTTCTTGGCATCAATGAAAACTTCATTCCTTGACACCAATGACAACTCCATGGACTCAAAATGTCCAACAATCTCCCCCTTTGTCATTGATGGCAACCCAATAACTTTTTACCACTTCCATGACCTTTTCATTTTGCTCCTCCCAGAAAACTTCTCCTCCTTACTGAATGCTTTCTTTCAAACATAATTTTCTCCCCCTTACTCTAATATCTCCCCCTTTGACATCAATGGTAAAGGGTCACCTTTGGGGCTTAGGGCTAAGAATGAGTCTCTTAGGTTAGCCCCTCCCCCACCTCCTCTTGAGGTGGTTAATTTTGGGGTGGGAGTATTTCTACTCCTAACAAGAACTGGTATTTACCTTTATTTGTTTTCCTTCACATCTGATCCTTCTGATCCCTTTGACTATTCCTGTCCATGTCCATGTTCTTTTTCATGTTCATATACATATTCCTATTCCTATTCCTGATCATGTTCTTGTTTATATCCATATTCCTGTTCCTATTCATGTTCATATTCATGCTTGGTTCTGGAATGACTGCTCTACACCACTTTGCTATGTTTCCATAATTATTGCATTTATAACACTTAATGTTAATATTCTTTGGAAGTCCAAATATATTAGGATTTCTCTTGGTGAAGCCACATCCCTTTCTATCATGAACCCTGCAATTCATTGTCTTGTGACCAAACTGATTGCATGAGTAGCAATTCCCACGAAAAAGTTGCATGTTTCTAAAATTCCCATTTTCTTGTCTTTCATGTGTTCTGTATTATGAAGCCACGTGTCCAAACCTGTGACATGAGAAACACCTTCCATTAAAATTTCCTTATCTTGACCTCATTGGTCTCTTAGTCTCTCTTAACCTATTCTGATTGATATTCCATCTATTTCTCCTATGTGCATTGTTCCTTTCCTTGTTGAACTTTCTGGTGTCCAACTCATCCTCAGAAGTCTCACTTTCTCTTACAATGTCTTCTTTTGAAGTTCCTTCTTCTGAATTGTCTTCTTATTTAGAACTTGAGGTTGACTTTTCTTCTTGTTTATTTTGAGCTTGTTCAAAACCACAATATTTGAACTCTTTCCAAACTTGTGTAGCTTATCATTGGATTTTTCTAAATCTTCCCTTAGTAGAGCTACTTCTTGTTCTAACCTTTCACATTCTAAGACCTTTGCTTCTAACTTATCCTTGAACTTATTTGTCTTAGCCATTGACTTGTTTAGATCCTCTATAAACTTTCTTCTCTCTTCATCGCATTCTTGAAACTGAAACTAAAGTTTAGATTTTTCCTTTCTTACCTTCTTTACTATGTCAAGAGCATAAATAAGTTATGCCTTAAGATCAAATATTTCCTTTTCTGATTCTTCCTCTATTTTTTTACCTTTGTCTACATATTCATCTACAATAGGATCATCTTCTTCTTCTTCTAGTTCCATTAGAAGATTCTCTTTTGGTTCTTCAAGTGCATCCTCATATTCATCATGATTGAAACTGAAACCATTCCTTGTACACAGGGTTATGCATAAGCATAAAATATCATAAATTGTCTCTATTTAGGTTTTTTAAAATTTTGAAAATGCTAATTCTAGATCCTTTCACTAGGGGCCATTCACCCGAAATTTATGAGGTGGAATTTTTTTAGGGGTAAATTCGCTCACCGTTGATAATCATGAACCTAACTTTATTTTAATTGGTTGACCTAAAATTACATATGATTTTGATTTTCCTGCCCAATTCGCCTTCAAATTATAAATGATTTTATATTTCCTGCCCAAATATCCTTCAAATTATAAATGATTTTATTTTTCCCTCCCAAATTGCCTCATATACTACCCGTATATATATTGTACTGGGTACCTATAAAAATACATCGAAAATACTCTAACTCAAAAATAGCTTTGAAATAATGAAAAACTTGAGAAGGTTGCATAGGAGTGATTATCAAAATAAACTGATTGGTTATAGAAGATTCTCCATTAATGCAAGACGATCAGTTTAGAGTCGTGTCTATCAACATAAGCCGATCGGTTGTAGAGTCGTGTCTATTGGCATAAGTTGATCGATTGAAAAGTCGTATTTATTGGCATTCTTGTAGCGGATTAGCATACCTATAGCTAATCGACATGAATGTAGCCTATCATAATGCTTGCATCCAATTGTCATGCCTACAACCGATCGACATGCCTTAGTCGATCGACATTCCTATAGCCGATCATCATGCCTACAATCGATTGTCATACCTACAACCAATCATCATGCTTGCAACTGATCATCATGCCTATAGCCGATCGATATTCCAATAGCTGATCGACATGATTGCAGTTGATCGTCATGACTACAGCCTATCGTCATACCTACAACTACTTGTTATGACTATAGTTGATCGACATACTTGCAGTTGATCAGCATTCCTGAAGTCGATAATCATACTTGTAGTTGATCGACATTCTTGTAGCTAATTGACATACCTACAACTTATTATCATGCTTGCAACTGATCGTCATACCTGTAGCCAATCATCATACCTGTAGTCGATCGATATTCTTACAGTCGATCGACATTCTTGCATTCGATCGGCATGCCTGCAACTGATCGACATTCTTGCAGTTGATTGTCATGCTATCGGTTATCATGTTGGCCTAAAGTCTTTCATATCAGCCTAATGCTTTTAAGTATGTCATAAATTTTTTAGATTTTGCAAACCGATATTCATATTCCCCAACACAGAAAAATTTGCCACGATTTGAAATTTTTTGGAGATAAATTAATGAAAATCGCCACAGTTTGAAATTTTTTGGAAATAAATAAATGCAATTCGCCATGTATACTTCTACAAATATCACCAAGATTCCAAGACAATTCGCCTTGATTTTATAAATATGTTTCAAGGCCGACCCCTTATGCATAACCATTCCTTGTACAACTATCATCAAGATGTCCAAAATTACCACATCTAAAACACTTGAGAATTATTGGTGACCTTTTCTTAACTTATTTTTCTTCAATCATAAATAGGACTTCATCTTTATCATTACTTGAAAAACTAGCATCACTATCACTTGAGTACTTACTTGCCTTATCTGTATAGTAGCTTATCTTTTATCTTCGAAAGAACTTCTTTCCTTGTCTACTTTGTCCATCCTTGTATTTCTTTTGATACCTATATATTTATGATTCCCTGTTCCTATGATCATGTTTTTCTTCATATTTTTTGTTTCTGGCTTCTTTAAAATCAGTTGCATAGTGACCATATTTTCTACAATTGAAACATATAATAGATTTTACATCTTTGAATATTTTTAAATCCTTGTTCCTTATGCCATAATTAGCTTCTTCATAATTGGATGACTAATTTCTTAATTCTGACTTGTTACCCTTTGTCTTCTTAATTGTTTTGAAGGTTTCTTCCTTCTGGGGATTAGGTTCTTTTATTATTAACTCAAAAGTTGTAAGAATACCAAGCAACATATCTCTTGTCAAATAATCAACATCCTTTGCTTCTTCTATAGCTGAAATATTTTCACTAAACCTTGTTGGAAGAGACCTTAAGATCTTATCACAAACATTTGATTCATCCACATTAAGTCCAATTTCTTGCATAGCATTAACAACCTCATCTACCCAAAGTAGATAAGAACTAATATCTTCCTCATTATTCATTCTTAATTCTTCAAATTGTCCTTTGATATTTCATATATTTACCTTTTTGACACTTTTATATCCTTCATATATGCTTTGCAACTTATCCCAAATTCCTTTTGCATCTTTGTAATGCATAAATTTTATTGATTTTGTCCTATGGAAACCTCTCAAAATTGTATTCATTGCTTTTGAATTATAATGTTGTAGAATCTTACCTTCCTTATCTATAGGTGGATCAACTAGTGGTATATATCCATATTTAACTGCTTCCTAAATTTCATTGCCAAGTGCTATCAGGTGAACCTTCATTCTCATACTCCAATATATATAATAACTTCCATCAAATATTGGTGTTGAATTATCTAAGGACACATTCTTAGAATCCATTATGTTCTTGAAAATTTTTCTTTCAAGTTGTTAAACTCTTCCAAAGAAACCCACTCTGATACCAATTGAAGAACACAAGCTTATACTGACAGAGGGGGTGAACAGTATAAGACCACTCTTTACTTTTCTTTTCAATCAATATTATGCAATGTAAAGATAGAAATATCAATATAAGTAATCAAAGGAATGCACAAATCACCATACACAATAGAGACACCAATTTAATGTGGTTCACCCAATGTGGGCTTCTCCACGGAGAAAATATTTCACTAAAATTTTCTCAATCAATCTCTTGGGAATCCTTTCCCTATTACAATGTTTATGGATCTCTATCCAAAGGAGACACCAATCCCCTAATCAAGTTCTTAGATCTCTATCCATAGGAGAACTCCTTTCTCCTTAGCTCTAACTTGTGATCTTCTAGAAGAACTATTGCCCCCACTACTCTGGCTAATGGATCTCTATCCACTGAAGACACCTATCCTCACTGCCTTGGCTAATGGATCTCTATCCACTGGAGACTTTCATCCTTTATACTCTATCACCTCCAAATATCTATCTCAAATCTGCACTAAACACAGTCCTTCGGTCTAGCACAAATCTATCCTCAATATCTGTCTCTGGTCTGGCACAAACTTGTCCTCAAATCTGCACCAAACTCTGTCCTCGAATTTGCACTAAACATAGTCCTTCGGTCTAGCACAAATCTATCCTCAATATCTGTCCTCTGATCTGCACTAAACATAGTCCTTCGATCTAGCACAAATCTGTCCTCAATATTTGTCCTCAAGCCTTAACAAAAAGCTTGACTCAATCTCAAATCAACTCTATTAGATCTGCTCCAAACCTTAACTCAAGGTTTGAACAAATCAATCAATCAACTCTACTCTCAAGTCTTCTCAAAGACTTGTCTCAAATATGCCTTGTAAGCTTCCAAAAAATCTCACACTAATCTATCCACAAGTCCTCTCTAGAACTTGTCCAAATTTGCTCTACAAGTCCTCACTAGAACTTGTCCAAATTTGCTCAATAAGTCCTCACTAGAACTTATCCAAATATGCTCTCAATCTGTATTGTAAGCTTCCACAAAAGCTCACACATATCTATCCACAAGTCTTCTCTAAGACTTGCCTTAAATCTGCTCAACAAGTCCACACTAGAACTTGTCCAATCTCATAGAAACATAAAGAGAATTGTTAGAGACTCAATATGCTTCTCACTCATCACAATGCTTAATTACTTTCAATCACCTTTTAGAAACATATAGAGAATTTTTAGAGACTCAATATGCTTCACATTCACCTCAATGCTCAATCTATTTCAATCACTCTTTTGAAACATATAGAGAATTGTTAGAGACTCAATATGCTTCACATTCACAAACTCTCAATCACTTCCAATCTCTCTATTATCATAGAAATATATAGAGAATTGTTAGAGACCCAATATGTTTCACACTCATCAATACTCAACCTCTTTCTCAAATCAATTCAGAATATAGAATAATTTGTTTCATAGAACTTGAACTATCACTTCAACACATCCACTTGACTAGGCTCAACCAAATCTACTCAACCAATCACTCAATGAAATAATCCTTGCTCACAAACCCTAGTCCAAGCATATGAACACTCACTCAAAATATTTCCAACAATGCTTATCAACCAATCTCACATAACAATGATACTCATGTTCTTTCCAAACCCTAGTTCAAGTTCTTCACTCAATCAATGGCTTCAACAACAATGCTTATCAAACAAGGTTTTATCAACAACTCTTCATTCCATAAAACCTTGAAGCATTAATTCAAAACACACTCAACAATGCTTATAAAAAAATCTTCACATATAGCTCAACAACTCAATAAGAAAACCTAATCAAGTCCTTTTCACTCCAAAGTTGTTTTCTAGAAAACCAATCAATCAACTCAACCAAGGAAGAATATGCCCATACCTTTTTCTTTTATGGAGAATGATCTTCAACACCTATCTCAAATATCACCACTTTATTTGCCAAGTACAAGGGTTAGATGATAAGAATTATCACCCTAACACTTTTCACAATTTACCTTAATCACAAAGATAAATTAAAATCCAAATACACCTTATTGCTCCATCTCAACAATAAATTTCAACATCATAAATTTCATCAAAAATCCCCTTTAAAATATAACACAACTTCTACTTATAACTCCTTTCTCAATATTGCATTTAAATTAAATAATTCATTTTATTACTAAATGCAATAAATCAAATTCTCTTTCCTAAGGTACAAACAATGTTACCCTAGCAACATTCACTATTTACCACTTAGGTAAATAAAATAATTTATTTACACCTTATCCCTCCACACAACTTTGGAAAAATCAATAATTAAAAAATAAAATTATAAAAACCTTTTTCTACCCTCTCCACGAATTATGGGATTCGAACTTGCACCACTTTCGCTGCAACACCTTGGCCGTGGCTTCCACATCGTGTGAGCCAAGCGCTCACCTTGCTCCACTAAGGTGCAATATACGCCTTATGCCTTCACTGCCCTTTAGAGCCTTTTGGCTCCTTTCTCCACCACGTCTCCTTGCTCCACGTAGCGCTTCGAAGGTGCTTCTCCAAACGAAATTCGCACGAGTCTTGCACCAAATATTGTGGAGGATGTTTCAAAATTAATTTTCCAATGCTTTGGCTAAGGTATAAATACCTTGTGCCATCATTCCATGCACGTCGGTGGAGGTGAGTTTATGGAGGTCGGCGCTAAGGTTTTTGCATTTAAATATTTTAATTTATAAATCATTTAAATTCTTTAGAATTTAAATTTTATAAATTAATATTTAAATATCTTAGCTTTATAAAAAACCTTCTTAGGTTTTAATAAAAACCTTTTATTTTTGCCCATTATGGTTTTTAATAAAACCTTTTATTTTCCCACTATGGTTTTAATAAAAACCTTTATTTTGCTTCACATAATATTAAAAAGAATATTATGAAGCCCTTTTTCATCAACCTCTGACATTGCTTATTTTGACCTTTTGACATCACCGGTGGTTCACTTCTTGGCATCAATGACAACTTCATGCCTTGACATCAATGACAACTCCATGGACTCAAAATGTCCAACAATCTCCCCCTTTGTCATTGATGGCAACCCAATAACTTTTTACCACTTCCTTGACCTTTCCATTTTGCTCCTCCTAGAAAATTGCTCCCCCTGACTGAATGCTTTATTTCAAACATAGTTCTCTCCCCCTTACTCTAATCTCTCCCCCTTTGACATCAATGGAAAAGGGTCACCTTTGGGGCTCGAGGTCTAAGAATGAGTCTCTTAGCTTAGCCCCTCCCCCACCTCCTCTTGAGGTGGTTAATTCTGGGGTGGGAGTATTTCTACTCCTAGTAAGCACTGGTATTTACCTTTATCCTCTTTCCTTCTCATATGATCCTTCTGATCCCTTTGATTGTTCATGTCCATGTCCATATTCATGTTCCTATTCATATCCATGTTCTTTTTTCTATTCATGTTCCTGTTCTTGTTTATATCCATATTCATGTTCCTATTCCTGTTCTTGTTCATGTTTATATTCATGCTTGGTTCTGGAATGTATGCTCTACACCACTTTGTTGTGTGTCCATCATTATTGCACTTATAAAACTTAATGTTATTATTCCTTGGAGGTGCAAATATCTTAGGATTTCTCCTAGTGAAGCCATATCCTTTTCTGTCATGAACCCTACAATCCATTGCCTTGTGACCAAACTGATTACATGAGTAGCAATACCCATGGAAAAGTTATTTGTTTCTAAAATTCCCATTTTCTTGTCTTTCATGTGTCCTGCACTATGAAGCCATGTGTCCAAACCTGTGACATGAGAAACACCTTCCATTGAAATTTCCTTGTCTTGACCTCATTGGTCTCTTAGTCTCTCTTAACCTATTTTGATTTATATTCCATCTGTTTCTCCTTTGTGTGTTGTTCCTTTCCTTGTTGAACTTTCTGTTGTCCAACTCATCCTCGGATGTCTCACTTTCTCTTACACTATCTTCTTCTGAAGTTTCTTCTTCTTCAAAACTTGAGGTTGACTCTTCTTCTTGTTTCTTTTGAGCTTGTTCAAAACCAAGACCTATTTTGTTTGTTGACCTTCTTTGTACCTTGATCATCTTATCCACAATCTTTGAACTCTTTCCAAACTTGTGTAGCTTATCCTTGGATTTTTCTAAATATTCCCTTAGTAGAGCTACTTCTTGTTCTAACCTTTCACATTCTAAGACCTTTGCTTCTAACTTATCCTTGAACTTCTTTGTCTTAGCCATTGACTTGTTTAGATCCTCTATAAGTTTTCTTCTCT
This sequence comes from Wollemia nobilis, assembly GCA_028583015.1. Taxonomy (NCBI): domain Eukaryota; kingdom Viridiplantae; phylum Streptophyta; class Pinopsida; order Araucariales; family Araucariaceae; genus Wollemia; species Wollemia nobilis. Next base: position 13,751,738 of record JAQPPZ010001063.1, read on the forward strand.
CTTCATCACATTCTTGAAACTGAAACTCAAGTTTAGAGTTTTGCTTTATTACCTTATTTATTGTGTCAAGAGCATAAATAAGTTATGCCTTAAGATAAAATCCTTCATTTTCTGATTCTTCCTCTATTTGTTTGCCTTTGTCTACATCTTCATTTTCTTTTGACTTGTCTACTATAGGATCACCTTCTTCTTCTTCTAGTGCCATTAGAATATTCTCTTTTGGTCCTTCAAGTGCATCCTCATATTCATCATCACTGAAACTAAAACCATTCCTTGTACAACTATCTTCAAGATGTCCAAAATTACCACATCTAAAACACTTGAGAATTATTGGTGACCTTTTCTTAACTTCTTATTTTTCTTCAATCATAAATAGGACTTCATCTTTATCATTATCTAAAAAACTAGCATCACTATCACTTGAGTACTTACTTGCCTTATCTGCATAGTAGCTCCTCTTTTGTCTTTGAAAGAACTTCTTCCCTTGTCTTCTTTGTCCATCCTTGCATTTATTTTGGTACCTTTATCTTTTTGATTCCCTATTCCTGTGATCCTATTTTTCTTCATCATTGTTATTTTTAGCTTCTTGACAATAAGTTGCATAGTGACCATATTTTCCACAATTGAAACATCTAACAGTTTTTGCATCTTTGAATCTTCTTGAATCCTTATTCCTTCTACCATAATTAGCTTCTTCATCACTGGATGACTCATTGCTCAATTCTGACTTCTTACCCTTTGTCTTCTTAATTGCTTTGAAGGTTTCTTCCTTCTTGGAATTAGGGTATTTTATTCTTAACTCAAAATCTGTAATAATACCAAGCAACATATCTCTTTTCAAAGAATCACCATCCTTTGCTTCTTCTATAGCTGAAATATTTTCACTAAACCTTGTTGGAAGAGACCTTAATATCTTATCACAAACATCTGATTCATCCACATTAAGTCCAAGTCCTTGCATAGCATTAACAACCTCATCTACCCGAAGTAGATAAGAACTAATGTCTTCCTCATTCTTCATTCTTAATTCTTCAAATTGTCCTTTGAGATTTCATATCTTTGCCTTTTTGAAACTTTTATCTCCTTCATATATGCTTTGCAACTTATCCCAAATTCCTTTTGCATCTTTACAATGCATAACTTTTATTGATTTTGTTCTATGCAAACATCTCAAAAGTGCATTCATTGCTTTTGAATTGTAATGTTGTAGAAGCTTACCTTCCTTATTTGTAGGTGGATCAGCTGGTGGTATGTATTCATTTTCAATTGCTTCCCAAATTTCATTGCCAAGTGCCATCAGGTGAACCTTCATTCTCATACTCCAATATATATAATCACTTCCATCAAATATTGGTGTTGAATTATCTGAGGACACATTATTAGAATCCATTGTGTTCTTGAAATATTTTTCTTCAAGCTGTTAAACTCTTTCGAAGGAACCCACTCTGATACCAATTGAAGAACACAAGCTTATACTGAGAGGGGGGGTGAACAATATAAGACCACTTTTTACTTTTCTTTTCAAATCAATATTATGCAATGTAAAGATAGCAATATCAACAACAGTAATCAAAGCAATGCACAAATCACCATACACAATAGAGACACCAATTTAACGTGGTTCACCCAATGTGGGCTACTCCACAGAGAAAATATTTCACTAAAATTTTCTCAATCAATCTCTTGGGAATCCTTTCCCTATTACAATGTTTATGGATCTCTATCCAAAGGAGACACCAATCCTCTAATCAATTTCATGGATCTCTATCCATAGGAGAACTCCTTTCTCCTTAGCTCTGACTAGTGATCTTCTAGAAGAACTGTTGCCCCCACTACTCTGGCTAATGGATCTCTATCCACTGAAGACACCTATCCTCACTGCCCTGGCTAATGGATCTCTATCCACTAGAGACTGTCGTCCTCTATACTCTGTCACCTCCAAAGCTTTGTCTCAAATCTACACTAAACATAGTCCTTCGGTCTAGCACAAATCTACTCAATCTCTATCTCTGGTCTGGCATAAACCTGTCCTCAAATTTGCACCAAACTCTATCCTTGAATCTATACTAAACATAGTCCTTCGATATAGAACAAATCTATCCTCAATATTTGTCCTCTAATCTACACTAAACACAGTCCTTAGGTCTAGCACAAATCTATCCTCAATCTCTGTCCTCAAGTATTAACAAAAGGCTTGACTCAATCTCAAATCAACTCTGTTGGATCTGACCCAAACCTTAACTCAAGGTTTGAACAAATCAATCAATCAAATTTGATCTCAAGTCTTCTCAAAGACTTATCTCAAATATGCCTTGTAAGCTTCCACAAAAGATCACACTAATCTATCCACAAGTCCTCTCTAGAACTTGTTCAATCTGCTCTACAAGTCCTCACTAGAACTTATCCAAATATGCTCAATAAGTCCTCACTAGAACTTATCCAAATATTCTCTCAATATGTATTGTAAGCTTTCACAAAAGCTCACACAAATCTATCCACAAGTCTTCTCTAAGACTTGCCTTAAATTCTGCTCAACAAGTCCACACTAGAACTTGTCCAATCTCATAGAAACATAAAGACAATTTTTAGAGACTCAATATGCTTCTCACTCATCACAATGCTTAATTACTTTCAATCACTCTCTTAGAAACATATAGAGAATTGTTAGAGACTCAATATGCTTCACATTCACCTCAATGCTCAATCACTTTTAATCACTCTTTTGAAACATACAAAGAATTGTTAGAGACTCAATATGCTTCACATTCACAAACTCTCAATCACTTCCAATCTCTCTTTTATCATAGAAACATATAGAGAATTGTTAGAGACTCAATATGTTTCACACTCATCAATACCCAACCTCTTTCTCAAATCAATTTAGAATATAGAATAATGTGTTTCATAGAACTTGAGCAATCACTTCAACACATCCACTTGACTAGGGTCAACCAACTCTACTCAACCAATCACTCAATGAAATAATCCTTGCTCACAAACCCTAGTCCAAGCACATGAACACTCACTCAAAATGTTTCCAATAATGCTTATCAACCAATCTCACATAACAATGATACTCATGTTCTTTCCAAACCCTAGTTCAAGTTCTTCACTCAATCAATGGCTTCAAATAATGCTTAAGACCAACCTCACATAACAATGATACTATGATCTTTGTAAATCCCATCCAGCTCCCCACCCCCACCCGGCCTCAAAAAACTCATAAAAAACCTTTTCCCACCACCCCTCTTTATTAAAACTTAATTATAACACACACACACACAAATTATAAAAACCACCCCTACACCACCAAACATCAAAAACCAAACCAACCCCCTCCCCCCCAACTTTCCCTCACCCAACCCAAACACACACAACAAGAAACCCCCACCCCCTTCTCTTTTGCTCCTCCCCCCCTCCCATATCTCCCCCTTCTCTCCCCCCGCGGGGAGAAAACTCTCCCCCTCCCCCTCCACTCTTCATTTTAACCAAAATATAAATAAAAACTACAACCCCACCCCCCCCCCCCCCCACCAAAATTCTATTATTTTAAATTTACACACAACACCCCTATAATAACACCACCTCTCCCTCCTCTCCTCTATTATATAATTATTATATTTTTTTCTAATCCCCAAACAATGTTACCCTAGCAACATTCACTATTTACCACTTAGGTAAATAAAATAATTTATTTACACCTTATCCCTCCACACAAATTTGGAAAAAGCAATAATTATAAAATAAAATTATAAAAACATGTTTCTACCCTCTTCGTGAATTGCGGTATTCGAACTTGCACCACTATCATTGTATCACTTTGGCCATGGCTTCCACATTGTGTGATACAAATGCTCAGCTTACTCCACTAAGGTGCAATATACGCCTTATGCCTTTGCTGCCCTTTAGATCCTTTTGGCTCCTTTCTCCATCACGTCTCCTTACTCCATGTAGCGCTTCGAAGGCACTTTTCCAAACAAAATTTGCATGAGTCTTGCACCGAATATTGTGGAGGATGAATCAAATGAATTTTCCAATGCTTTGGCTAAGGTATAAATACCTTGTGCCATCATTCCATGCACGTCGATGAAGGTGAGTTTATGGAGGTCGATGCTAAGTTTTTTGCATTTAAATATTTTAATTTATAAATCATTTAAATTCTTTAGAATTTAAATTTTATAAATTAATATTTAAATCTCTTAGCTTTACAAAAAGCCTTCTTAGGTTTTAATCAAAACCTTTTATTTTTTCCCATTATGGTTTTTAATAAAACCTTTATTTGCCCACTATGGTTTTAATAAAAACCTTTATTTTGCTTCACATAATATTAAAAAGAATATTATGAATCCCTTTTTCATTAATCTCTGACATTGCTTATTTTGACATTTTGACATCACCATGGTTCACTTCTTGGCATCAATGACAACTTCATGCCTTGACATCAATTGCAACTCCATGGACTCAAATTGTCCAACAATCTCCCCCTTTGTCATTAATGGCAACCCAATAACTTTTTACCACTTCCTTGACCTTTTCATTTTGCTCCTCCTAGAAAATTGCTCCTCCTGATTGAATGCTTTCTTTCAAACATAGTTTTCTCCCCCTTACTCTAATCTCTCCCCCTTACTATAATCTCTCCCCCTTTGACATCAATGGAAAAGGGTCACCTTTGGGGCTCGGGGGTACGAATGAGTCTCTTAGTTTAGCCCCTCCCCCACCTCCTTTTGAGGTGGTTAATTCTAGGGTGGGAGTATTTCTACTCCCATTAAGCACTAGTCTTTAGCTTTATCTGCTTTACTTCTCATCTGATACTTTTGATCCATTTTACTATTTATGTTCATATCCATATTCCTATTCCTATTCCTATTCTTTTTCTTTTTTATATTCATATTTATATTCTTGTTCCTATTCCTATTCTTGTTCATATTCATGCTTGGTTTTGGAATGTCTGCTCTACATCACTTTTTTGTGTGTCCATCATTATTGCACTTATAACACTTAATGTTATTATTCCTTGGAGGTCCAAATATCTTAGGATTTCTCCTAGTGAAGCCATATCCCTTTCTATCATGAACCCTACAATTCATTGCCTTGTGACCAAACTGATTACATGAGTAGCAATACTCATGGAAAAGTTGTCTATTTCTGAAATTCTCATTTTCTTGTCTTTTATGTGTCGTACAATGTGAAGCCATGTGTCCAAACCTGTGACATGAGAAACACCTTCTATTGAAATTTCCTTGTCTTGACCTCATTGGTCTCTTAGTCTCTCTTAACCTATTATTATTGTTATTCCATCTATTTCTCCTTTGTGCATTGTTCCTTTCCTTTTTGAACTTTCTATTGTCCAAATCATCCTCAGAAGTCTCACTTTATCTTACATTGTCTTCTTCTGAAGTTCCTTCTTCTGAAGTTTCTTCTTCTTCAAAACTTGAGGTTGAATTTTCTTCTTGTTTATTTTGAGCTTGTTCAAAACCAAGACCTATTTTGTTTGTTGACCTTATTTGTACCTTGATCATCTTATCCACAATATTTGAACTCTTTCCAAACTTGTGTAGCTTATCCTTGGATTTTTCTAAATATTCCCTTAGTAGAGCTACTTCTTGTTCTAACCTTTCACATTCTAAGACCTTTGCTTCTAACTTATCCTTGAACTTATTTGTCTTAGTCATTGACTTGTTTAGATCCTCTATAATATTTCTTCTCTCTTCATCACATTCTTGAAATTGAAACTCAAGTTTAGAGTTTTGCTTTCTTACCTTATTTACTATGTCAAGAGCATAAATAAGTTCTGCCTTAAGATCAAATCCTTCCTTTTCTGATTCTTCCTCTATTTGTTTGCCTTTATCTACATATTCATTTACAATAGGATCATCTTCTTCTTCTTCTAGTGTCATTAGAATATTCTCTTCTGGTTCTTCAAGTGCATCCTCATATTCATCATCACTGAAAATTGAAACCATTCCTTGTACAACTATCTTCAAGATGTCCAAAATTACCACATTAAAACACTTAAGAATTATTGGTGACCTTTTCTTAACTTCTTCATTTCTTCAATCATAAATAGGACTTCATCTTTATCATTACTTGAAGAACTAGCATCACTATGACTTGAGTACTTACTTGCCTTATCTGCATAGTAGATCATCTTTTGTCTTTGAAAGAACTTCTTTCCTTGTCTACTTTTTCCATCCTTGCCTTTATTTTGATACCTGTATATTTATGATTTCCTATTCCTGTGATCCTATTTTTCTTCATCTTTGTTGTTTTTAGCTTCTTGAAAATCAGTTGCATAGTGACCATATTTTCCACAATTGAAACATCTAACAAATTTTGCATCTTTGAATCTTCTTAAATCCTTATTCCTTCTGCCATAATTAGCTTCTTCATCATTGGATGACTCATTGCTTGATTTTGACTTCTTACCCTTTGTCTTCTTAATTGCTTTGAAGGTTTCTTCCTTCTAGGGATTAGGTTCTTTTGTTCTTAACTCAAAAGTTGTAAGAATACCAAGCAACATATCTCTTGTCAAAGAATCACCATCCTTTGCTTCTTCTATAGCTGAAATATTTTCACTAAACCTTGTTGGAAGAGACCTTAAGATTTTATCACAAACATTTTATTCATACATATTAAGTTCAAGTCCTTGCATAGAATTAAAAACCTCATCTACCCAAAGTAGATAAGAACTAATGTCTTCCTCATTCTTCATTCTTAATTCTTCAAATTGTCCTTTGAGATTTTGTATCTTTGCCTTTTTGACACTTTTATCTCCTTCATATATGCTTTGCAACTTATCCCAAATTCCTTTTGCATCTTTGCAATGCATAACTTTTATTGATTTTTTTCTATGAAAACCTCTCAAAAGTGCATTCATTGCTTTTGAATTATAATGATGTAGACATTTACCTTCCTTATCTATAGGTGGATCAGCTAGTGGTATATACCCATTTTTAGCTACTTCCCAAATTTCATTTCCAAGTGCCATCAGTTGAACCTTCATTCTCATACTCCAATATATAATCACTTCCATAAAACATCTTTGTTGAATTATCTGAGGACACATTCTTATAATCCATTGTGTTCTTGAAATATTTTCCTTAAAGATGTTAAAATCTTCCTAAGGAACCCGCTCTGATACCAATTGAAGAACACAATATTCTACTGAGAGGGGGGGTGAACAGTATAAGACCACTTTTTACTTTTATTTTCAATCAATATTATGTAATGTAAATATAGAAATATAAACAATAGTAATCAAAGCAATGTAAAAATCACCATACACAATAGAGACACTAATTTAATGTGGTTCACCCAATGTGGGCTACACAATGAAGAAAATATTTCACTAAAATTTTCTCAATCAATCTCTTGGGAATCCTTTCCCTATTACAATGTTTATGGATCTCTATCCAAAGGAGACACCAATCCCCTAATCAAATTCATGGATCTCTATCCACAGGATAAATCCTTTCTCTTTATCTTTGATTGGTGATCTTTTAGAAGAATTGTTGTCCCCACTACTATGGCTAATGGATCTCTATCCACTGAAGACACCTATCCTCACTACCCTGGCTAATGGATATCTATCCATTGGATATTGTCATCCTCTATAATCTATCACCTCTAAATATCTATCTCAAATTTGCACTAAACATAGTCCTATCTAGCATAAATTTTATCAATCTCTGTCTCTATTCTAACTCAAACCTATCCTCAAATCTGTACCAAACTCTATCTTTGAATTTGTACTAAACATTACTTCAGTCTAGCACAAATTTATCCTCAATATCTATCCTCTAATCTCCACTAAACACAGTTCTTCGGTCTAGCACAAATTTATCCTCAAACTCTGTCCTCAAGACTTAACAAAAAGCTTGACTCAATCTTAAATCAAATATGTTGGATCCACCCCAAACCTTAACTCAAGGTTTGAACAAATCAATCAATCAACTCTACTCTCAAGTCTTCTTAAATACTTGTCTCAAATCTACCTTGTAAGCTTCCATAAAATCTCACACTAATCTATCCACAAGTCCTCTCTAGAACTTGTCCAAATCTGCTCTACAAGTCCTCTCTAGAACTTATCCAAATCTGCTCAAAATTCCTCACTAGGACTTATCCAAATCTAATCTATATATGTATTGTAAGCTTCCACAAAATCTCACACATATCTATCCACAAGTCTTCTCTAAGACTTACCTTAAATCTGCTCAACAAGTCCACATTAGAACTTGTCCAATCTCATAGAAACATAAAGAGAATTTTTAGAGACTCAATATGCTTCACACTCATCACAATGCTTAATTACTTTCAATCACCTTTTAGAAACATATAGAGAATTTTTAGAGACTAAATATGATTCACATTCACCTCAATGCTTAATCACTTCTAGTCACTCTTTTGAAACATACAGAGAATTGTTAGAGACTCAATATGCTTCACATTCACAAACTCTCAATCACTTCCAATCTCTCTTTTATCATAGAAACATATAGATAATTTTTAGAGACTCAATATGTTTCACACTCATCAATACTCAACCTCTTTCTCAAATCAATTCATAATATAGAATAATGTGTTTCATAGAACTTGAGCTATCACTTCACACATCCACTTGACTAGGCTCAACCAACTCTACTCAACCAATCACTCAATGAAATAATCCTTTCTCACAAACCCTAGTCCAAGCGATTTAACACTCACTAAGAATATTTTCAATAATGCTTATCAACCAATCTCACATAACAATGATACTCATGTTCTTTTCAAACCCTAGTTCAAGTTCTTCACTCAATCAATGGCTTCAACAATAATGCTTATCAAACAAGGTTTTATCAACAACTCTTTATTCCAAAAAACCTTGAAGCATTAATTCAAAATACACTCAACAATTCTTATAAAACAATATTCACATATAGCTCAACAACTCAATAAGAAAACCTAATCAAGTCCTTTTCACTCCAAAGTTGTTTTCTAGAAAACCAATCAATCAACTAAACCAAAGAAGAATATGCCCATACCTTTTTCTTTTATGGATAATTATCTTCAACACATGTCTCAAATATCACCACTTTATTTTCCAAGTACAAGGGTTAGATGATAAGAATTATCACCCTAACACTTTTCACAATTTACCTTAATCACAAAGATAAATTAAAATCCAAATACACCTTATTGCTCCATCTCAACAATAAATTTCAACATCATAAATTTCATCAAAAATCCCCTTTAAAATATAACACTTCTACTTATAACTCATTTCTCAATATTGCATTTAAATTAAATACTTCATTTTATGACTAAATATAATAAATCAATTTCTCTTTCCTAAGGTACAAACAATGTTACCCTAGCAACATTCACTATTTACCACTTAGGTAAATAAAACAATTTATTTACACCTTATCCCTCCAAACAACTTTGGCAAAAGCAATAATTAGAAAATAAAATTATAAAAACCTTTTTATGCCCTCTTCGTGAATTGCAGGATTTGAACTTGCACCACTACCGCTGTAGCACCTTGGCCGCAGCTTCCATGTCGTGTGAGCCAAGCGCTCACCTTGCTCCACTAAGGTATAATATACCCCTTATGCCTTCACTGCCCTTTAGAGCATTTTGGCTCCTTTCTCCACCACGTCTCCTTGCTCCATGTAGCGTTTCAAAGGTGCTTCTCCAAACAAAATTTGCACGATTATTGCACCGAATATTATAGAGGATGAATCCAATGAATTTTCCAATGCTTTGGCTAAAGTATAAATACCTTGTGCCATTGTTCCATGCACGTTGGTGGAGGTGAGTTTATGGAGGTCAGTGCTAAGGTTTTTGCATTTAAATATTTTAATTTATAAATCATTTAAATTTTTTAGAATTAAATTTTATAAATTAATGTTTAAATATCTTAGCTTTATAAAAAGCCTTTTTAGGTTTTAATCAAAACCTTTCATTTTTGCCCATTATGATTTTTAATAAAACCTTTTATTTTGCTTCACATAATATTAAAAAGAATATTATGAAGCCCTTTTTCATCAACCTCTAACATTGCTTATTTTAACCTTTTGACATCACCGGTTTTTCACTTCTTGGCATCAATGACAACTTAATTATTTGACATCAATGACAACTCCATGGACTCAAAATGTCCAACAAAGCATTCTAATCATTGGCAACCTCATTCGAAGTATTTTTAGCATGAGCAAAGACAAAGAAGTGAAATGCTTAGTTGAGATCGATTTTTGAATACATTTGTAGCACTCGTTGGATGATAGTGAAACAAGGTTAGAGTCATACCATCAATTGGAGAATAGTGTAACACCCAAGCACCTATCGGAGGACAACAAAAATATTACAGGATTGGAGGATAGTGAAATTTCCAAGCAGTTACCGAAGGATGGCAAAATATTACACATTGGAAGACAATAAAAAATCAGAGCATAAATATATTAGGGTTTATTAGATAAATTAAATTAATTTTTTATTTGTGTAAATTTTAGTGGAGTGATAAGGAGTTATTTTTTTTATTTTTGGTTTTTAAAGGTTTTCTAAAGGTATTTTTGGAGTGATAAGTGTGCTATTAGAATAATAAAGTTTTTAATTGTTTTTAAGCATTTTCTTGGAGAGATAAGTAGTTAGTGAAAATATCATTATTAAAGTTTTTTAAAGCTTTATTTTAATATTTTTTAAATTCAAAAGCCATAGAATATTTACAAATAATTCAATTATGGAGAGAAGGAATTCTACCTCAAACTTAGGAATTTATTAAATTTGCAAACATTATTTTTCATTCAAAAACTTAGGGAGACATAAGGTAAACTACATCAAAGGATATTCATGGATGAAATTTTTAAGAATGCATTTAATGAATATAGTGAAGACATGTTGCATGCACTCAAATTTTACTCACACAACTTAACTTTGATGGTTAAAAAAAATATTTGATGTTCTAAAAGATAAATTGACTTTGTTTTTTAAAGAAGCAAAAGAAGAAAAAATTACAACTCTTATAGGTTATCTTCATGAAAAAAATTTAGGTCATGGTGGGATTATCAAAACACCATTATACTTACTTCAAAAGAGTTTTTAATGATGTATCTTTCATTAATTAGTTTTGAGCTTTTTCAAGGGAAGATACAAGTTGAAAGAAATGATACATATGATAGTCTCAAAGAAGAATCATTGAAAACAAAGTCATATTATTGTGATGATTTACTAACTCAATGCTTAGAAGATATACCATCAAATATATCACAAATGAAATTGCAAAAAATAAAAATAAGAAAGAGGAATAGAAGTAATCACATCAAGAACAATAGGAAACCTAAATCCAAAGACAAGATCAAGCAAGGAGAAGAAGAAGATCAAAAAGTTTAGAAAAAGGTAAAAAGAGAACAGGGGAAATATAAGAGCCAAGAACACATGAAATATGAAGGTCATGTTAAATACTCTTACATAAAGGATCCAGATATTAATCTACTAGAGGTAGATTGAATATTGAAGGATAAAGATTGTATTGAAGACTAAAGTCTTCAATAACCAAATAATGTAATACAGGGTGGTGTTGGATAATATTACATTATTTGGTACATATCAATGTACCACCTTGGTATATTATTAAATTAGGTGTGTGTATTATTAGAGTGTGATTTTATATATCATGTAATGTAATAATATGCAAGAAATGCACAAATATTATGTATTTATATGTGCAAATATTGTGAGTGTAAATGTGCACACATGTCCATTATGTAAGAGTACACATGTATCCTTAGAATAGGAAAGTGAAGAGTTACAAAAAAGAGTAAAGGTCAAGAGTCCATCATATGAGGAGTCACATACTATTATATATTTATGAAAAAGCATTATAAGTGGTATCGAAAATACATTTCTTATTGCATGCATCAGTAGACCTTTATTATATATCATTTTTTGTATTTTTGTGAGCATTTATATGTGATTTTTCTGAGTTATTGTGAGTCATTTCTATGTTATTCATATCTTTATTGAGTTCACAATATTGCAACCTTATATTTGATATTGTGGTTATTTTATTGTAATATTTCCATTAAGTATTAGGTTACAAAAGCTATCATTGGATCCATGCTACTACTACTCTACTCTAATATTTTGAACAATTGGCTCTATTGTTCCTTGATGCTACTACACCCCTTTTAAATCTAAAATTATAATGCTTTTTTACTAAAAACTACCATACTTGATGCCTTTCTAACTCCATGCATATGTATAATATTGGTGCCCTAAGCCATACCTCCATTTTTGTTGCCACCTATGGCGGTGTGGGTAGTGATATGTTGTAACTTTAACCTAACATTCTATTTCCTTTGATTTTTCAACAATTTGTTTTTTATTTTATTTCAAATTATTTCTCATGCCCTTATCTCTTATGCCCTTATTTTGGTGCATCCTTGTGCACTTTTTTAGTCTTACAATGGCACTGAGATGGGGGGGTGAATCAGTGCAGCTAATTAAAAACTTAAATCTTCATCTCTTAATTCAGAACTAATGAATGCTTAAAACCAGATGCAGCAAGTGTAACAAGATAGCAACACATAACACAAGATTTAACGAGGTTCACCAGTTTTGGCTACTCCTCAAAAATAGACTGCTTGGACTCCCATCCAAATCCAGCCTTTGCAAAGCACCAACTTCACAATCAGTTCACCAAGCACCCACTGGAAGGAGCACCAACCCCTGATTTATCTGCACCAACAGAAAGGAGCACCAACCCCTGATTCCAAGCACCAACTTGGACTTCTATTTTAAATCTTGATTGACATAAAAATGCCTTCTGTGTTACAAGACCCTCACTGGTCTATATTAACTCAAATCAATCTCATGGAAGCATACACTCTTTTACAGCTCTACTTACTGCACACTTACAGCCCTTTCTTATAGCTTACTCTTGCAGCTCTCACAACTCTGTTTACTGTACTCTTACAGCACTCTCACAACTCACTTACAACCAATAGCACTCTTGCTCTCTGCTTACTTCATTCTTACAGCATTCTCTCTGCTGCACTCTATAAGCTTCTCTATTTTAGCCGTGCTTTCTATACTCTTTTTTGTAGCACTTTCCCTCTATTCTCCAACACGCTGCTCGCTCTTCCCGCATGAAGCTCAACCTCACTACTTCACGCAAATCTGCTTTTATAATAGAGTTCTGTTTCTATTCTTAACTTCCTCCATATTCGTGCATGCAGCCTATTAATAGTAACGACTTCTTTATTCTCACATGCAACCTTATTAATAGAACGGTTCTTTGTTTGGTCTTCGAGACGTTTCTCTGTCCAACTCGTGGTCTTCGTTTGATGACTTTCAGTAACCACTGTTGCATGATATTTCTTTGTAACGGCTCCTGTAACTGTAGTAATGACTTTTGTTTACTGTCACTGTAACTGCCCCTGTAACTGCCTTAATTACTTCAGTTTACTGTTCTTATTTAACTGCATGATTTTCTTTAGCAACTGTAGTTCTGTAACCGTCGCACTCTTTTTCACATTTCTTATTATAGCTTACATGATCTCACTGTAACTCTCCACCTGTAATAGTTCTTATTTTGTTGCATGAACTTATTCTGATAATCGCCTCGTATGCATTGCAACTTCGACATACCATGTTACTATGACATGTCGCGAATCATATTCTAGCTGCTTGACTTTTTCTTGGCGGTTGACACAAACATAAACATGACATGTCACTGATGTCGCGACCTTTTCACCTCCTTGTTTCATAGTTCAGCTTGCATCCATGAAAACACAACATGTCGTGAAATCGTGACACATTCGCTGCCTTGTGCTCTTCTCTGTCTTTCACCCGCGAAAATGGAACATGTCACGAAATCATGACACTTTTGATTCCTTGCACTCTTCTTTGCAAGCACTAGCGAAAACAAGACATGTCACGAAATCGTGACATCTTTTCTTGCCTTATGCCTTTCTCTGCCTTTCACCTACGAAAATGGAACATGTCACGAAATCGTGATGCTTTCACCTTTGAGCTCTTCCTCCTTGAATTTGTCGTGAAATCACGATGCTTCTGCTTCCATGCTCCTTCATTTTGCTTCTGTCATGAAATCGTGACACTTCATCCTTCTCCTCTTTCTCTTCGCTTTGTACCGCAAAAATGAAGCATGTCGCAAAATCGTGACACTTCATCCTTCTCCTCTTTCTCTTCGCTTTGGACCGTGAAAATGAAGCATGTCACGAAATCATGACACCTTTTTCTATCGGTCTCTCTCTTGCATTATGTCATGAAATCGTGACACTTTTCCTCCTTAGCGCTTTTCTTCTCATCGGATCATGAAAACCCGACATGTCACGAAATCGTGACACTTTTCCTCCTTAGCGCTTTTCTTCTCATCGGATCGTGAAAACCCGACATGTCATGAAATCATGACACTTTTCCTCCTTAGCACTTCTTGCAAATTGTCATGAAATCGTGACACTTTTCCTTGCCAGCTCTTTCTCTCAAACATGTCACGAAATCGTGATAGTTTTCTTTGCCTGTGCCTTCTCTCCAAACATGTCACGAAATCATGACAGTTTTCTTTGCCTGCGCCTTCTCTCCAAACATGTCATGAAATCATGACAGTTTTCTTTTCCTATGCCTTTTCTCCAAACATGTCACGAAATCATGACAGTTTTCTTTGCCTGTGCCTTCTCTCCAAACATGTCACGAAATCATGACAGTTTTCTTACTTGCCTTCTTTGCTTCCAACATGTCACAAAATCGTGACAGTTTTTCTACTTGCCTTCTTCTCTGACAACATGTCGCGAAATCACGACAGTTTTTCCACTTGGCTTCTTTGCCTCCAACATGTCATGAAATCGTGACAGTTTTCCACTTGGCTTCTTTGCCTCCAACATGTCACGAAATCATGACAATTTTACTAGCATTTTCTCTCTCCTCTGAGATGTCACGAAATCATGACAATTTTGACAGCATTTTCTCTCTCCTTCGAGATGTCATGAAATCGCGACAAAAAACATGTCGCGATATCGCGACAGTTTTCTTACTTGTCTTTTTCTTTGATTCTTTGAATCTGGGTCACTTCTATCTTCTTGGAAATTTACTATACATGCTCTGACTGCTCTGAACTCTTGTTCACTTCATCAACCGATCCATCTAATGACCTCTGCACTCCTGTCCATTGCATCAACCGATCCTCTGTCTGTGTTGACAACAATGACAATACTTTGGCTGCACCTTGCTCATCAATGAACTCCTATCCATTGCATCAACTGATCAACTTGATTGTGTTGACAACAATGACAATACTTTGGTTGCACCTTGCTCATCAATCTCCCCCTTTGGAATTGTTGGCAACACACGTAATTGTGTGCAATTACCTATAAATCTTCTCCCCCTTTGACAATAATACCAAAGGGCGGCTGCAAAACTCCCCCGAGTCCATGCACAACATTCTCAGGCAAAAAATTATTACAGTTAGCAAAAAGCATAAACATGAGCAATATGATAAACAGATGCATAAATGCTCCCCCTGAGAATTTGATCCCGATAGCTAGTCAATTCTTAGACTATTCTTGGGAATATGTGACCACTTCATTTCACTATTTGACAACATCATGATAAGCATAATAGGCATTACTCAGATCTATCTTCAACTATGTTGGCTACTGGATCTCTATCCATTGAGACTCTGTTCTCTGTACTCTATCAATAGGCTCACACAGAACCTGCTTAACAAGCTCACATAGAGCTTGTCCAAATCAGCTCACAAGTCCTCACTAGAACCTGTCCAATTCAGCTCACAAGTCTTCACTAGAACTTGTCCAAATCAGCTCACAAGTTCATCAAGAAAAACTTGCTTAGCATGAACCCACAAAGAGAATTGTTAGAGACCCAATGTGATTCATCAACCTCATAGAAGCATAAAGAGAATTGTTAGAGACTCAATATGTTCTATACTTAACTCCCAATCTCAATCTCAGCTCAATCTCAATCTCAAAAGAATAAGATAGATGTAGTATGCTTTTCTCAAGAACATGAAACACAACCCAACAATTGCCAACCATGCAATAACTCATATAACAATGATACTCATGTTCTTTCCACAACCAATATCTTTTCTCAACCATTTAGGGCTTTAACAACAATGCTTATAGACAAGGTTTAACCAACATCATTCAACTCAAGATTAACCTTGAAGCATTCAACCAATCACTGCATGAAAAGGAAACTAATAGACATCCTTTTCCTTCCAAAGGTATTTGAACAAAACAGCCACCAACATAAATCACCAATGCAAAGAATAACTTGCTCAAATCAATCTCAATGGAGTAAGCCCAAATCATGTATCAAGTAAAGTATTAACTTGATCAAAACAACCTCTATGAAAGCAACTCAACCATCAATCTCAAAACAGCCAACTAAGGGTTTCACCATCTCACTGCAAGTAGCAAGACTTACTAACATAAACCCTAGTGAAAAATGCTTCCTCTTTGTTTGAGGAAGAAGAGAATAGATCTTCAACTTGTTACCAACACCACCCTCAACTTTGCCATCAAGTTAGGGTTAGATCATAAAAGTAACCACAAAAAAAATATTTATTCCATAAAACACCTTATGACTCCAATCCTTACCTTACTCAAACTCATACTTTTGGACCATTACCTCTAGCGTTGGAACCTCAATCTATGCGTAGTAAACAACTCTCGGTATTCTGCTTCCTCAGGCAATATCTCGCATTCCTCAAATAATGCAAGACTTTCTTAGGTGCATAGGCATCTTGTCCTCCTTGGCGCTTCACCACCTGGACGCTATTCTCTCAATGTCTCTGCCTTGCAAGTGCCACTTTGCACACTTGACCAACTGGGAGCTAGTGCCACTGTTTGCTTTGACTCTGGCATCTCTTTGATAATGGCTACTTCTTTAGAGAAAATTAATGCTCTCTTATACCAAACGATGTGTTGAATTTTTGGTTAAGAAACGCACGCCTTCTCACTCAGAACACGGATTCTATTTTATCTGTAGGTTGGGAATGTTACAGGCTTCAAAACCAGCACCTGCCAGCTTATGCTTTCATGATACGTCGACCTGTGCTGCATGTTCTATCCCAGATAAAGCCTATCAGCTGCTACATCAAAAACCTAGCTGTTCACCATGTTGTTCTGTTGAGGCACATCAGTTTGATACTATCTCCACAAACATCTACAAGAACTGGAACACATTTTGACAACTATACGACAACTCCCCGACTACTTTCCTTTCATCCTCAGATAATTACACAAATACATAGGAGCATTAAAATAACCTTTAACATTGCTCCCCCTGAGGATGTGCTACCTGGAGCTGCTTAGTGCAATAGAGGAGTAATCTCCTTCTGTCCAAGGAGACACGATTTCCTCTCTTCTTTCTTTCTCCAAGATTTCTTGAACTTGGGCTTGAGTTTTTCAACTGCATCCCTATTTTGAACCTTTTCATGAATTTGAACATTTCTCTTGGGTGGTTGTCTCTTGTACATCCTTGATGGATGATTCTTTTCCTTTCTTTGATGCACATGATTTCTTCCCTGTCTGTGTTGCACTCTTTGAGTCTGATGAAATCTACGGTTTTGCCTTAGATTAGATACAGAAGTGTTTGGACAGAACCTTGCTATGTGCCCATGACCATTACATTTAAAACATTGCACATGTTTTATTCCCTGTCTGTATTGCATTCTGTGTGTATGATGAAATCTATGTTCTTGCCTTAGATTGGATACAGAAGTGCTTGGACAAAACCTTGCAATGTGCCCATGGCCATTACATTTAAAACATTGCACAGGGTGTTCACTCAGAGAAGCAGATGTGTTTTTAACAGCATAACTTTTTGATCTATTGTTCAGTCCACAATAAATTGCCTTGTGACCATAGCAGTTGCATTTAGAACAATAGCCATTAAAAGCATTATTATTAAAAGAGTGAGAGTGAGAGAACCTCTTTTGCTGTGGTTGCTTTGTTGTAGATCTTCTTTGATGCTTTCTTCCTTTTGAAGATTCAGCTTCAGACTTTTCTTGCTTCGATCCTTCAGCAGTGGGCTTCTTCTTTTCTGTACTTTTGGAAGATGACGGTTGTTCAGCTTCATATCCAAGACCAGACTTAGCCGTGGAGCTTCTTTGTTGCTTTATCATTTTATCTAGCAACTCTGTGCTCTTCTCATATTTGAGATTTACATTGGCCTCTTCTAGTTGTTTCTTCAATGAAACAATCTCTTCTTCTTGTTGGCAGCAAACAGTCTCTTTCTCATTAATTTGAGACCTGAGAATATCTTCAATCCTTTTGTACTGTTCTACTTGTAGCTTTAGATCAACAATAACTTTGTTAGATTCCTCTTCACTTGTGTTGCATACATCATCAGGTGTGTCTTCAAGGCTTCTTCTGATTTCTTGGCCTTTTGAACTTGTAGGAAGAGATCTTCAATCTCATCCCCATATTCTTCTAACTTCTTGGACATTCTTTTGTTCTTTTTCTGTTCTATGCTCAACTCTTCAAGTGCGGCTATCAACTCACCTTCTAGATCTACTTCAATCTCCAGGTTTTCATTGCATACTTCAGAGTTCACTTCTTCTACCTTCTCTAGTGCAATTTTCTCTTCTGCAGGAACTGAAACTGACTGAGATGCCTTATTGGAGGAGGATCTATTCTTCTTACCCATTGTGAACTAATCCAAGATCAACCCTGACTGATTTAGTCTGAACTAGGAACTTGGCTCTGATACCAATTGTTAGTCTTACAATGGCACTGAGAGGGGGGTGAATCAGTGCAGCTAATTAAAAACTTAAATCTTCATCTCTTAATTTAGAACTAATGAATGCTTAAAACTAGATGCAACAAGTTTAACAAGATAGCAACACATAACACAAGATTTAACGAGGTTCACCAGTTTTGGCTACTCCTCAAAAATAGACTGCTTGGACTCCCATCCAAATCCAGCCTTTGCAAAGCACCAACTTCACAATCAGTTCACCAGCACCCACTGGAAGGAGCATCAACCCCTGATTTATCTGCACCAACAGAAAGGAGCACCAACCCCTGATTCCAAGCACCAACTTGGACTTCTATTTTAAATCTTGATTGACATAAAAATGCCTTCTATGTTACAAGACCCTCACTGGTCTATCTTAACTCAAATCAATCTCATGGAAGCATACACTCTTTTACAGCTCTACTTACTGCACACTTACAACCCTTTCTTATAGCTTACTCTTGCAGCTCTCACAACTCTATTTACTGTACTCTTACAACACTCTCACAACTCACTTACAGCCAGCAGCACTCTTGCTCTCTGCTTACTTCATTCTTACAACATTCTCTCTGCTGCACTCTATAAGCTTCTCTATTTTAGCCATGCTTTCTATACTCTTTTTCGTAGCACTTTCCCTCTATTCTCCAACACGCTGCTCGCTCTTCCCGCATGAAGCTCAACCTCACTACTTCACGCAAATCTGCTTTTATAACAGAGTTCTGTTTCTATTCTTAACTTCCTCCATATTCACGCATGCAGCCTATTAATAGTAACGACTTCTTTATTCTCACATGCAACCTTATTAATAGAACGGTTCTTTGTTTGGTCTTCGAGACGTTTCTCTGTCCAACTCGTGGTCTTCGTCTGATGACTTTCAATAACCACTACTGCATGATATTTCTTTGTAACGGCTCCTGTAACTACAGTAATGACTTCTGTTTACTGTCACTATAACTGCCCCTGTAATAGCCTTAATTACTTCAGTTCACTGTTCTTATTTAACTGCATGATTTTCTTCTACAACTACAGTTCTGTAACCGTCGCACTCTTTTTCACATTTCTTATTATAGCTTACATGATCTCACTATAACTCTCCACCTATAACAGTTCTTATTTTGCTGCATGAACTTATTCTGAGAATCGCACCCTATACGTATGCTTACGACTCTAATTATATCGTGTCTTATTCTAGCTCCTTGACTTTTTCTTGGGGGACTGAAAACATAACATACGTAACATATCTGACACTTTCGCCTCCTTGTTTCTTAGTTCAGCTTGCATCCGCGAAAACACATGTCATGAAATCGTGACACATTCGTTGCCTTGTGCTCTTCTCTGTCTTTCACCGCAAAATGGAACATGTCATGAAATCGTGACACTTTCGATTCCTTGCACTCTTCTTTGCAAGCACTAGCAAAAACAAGACATGTCACAAAATCATGACATCTTTTCTTGCCTTATGCCTTTCTCTACCTTTCGCCTACGAAAATGGAACATGTCACGAAATCGTGACGCTTTCGCCTTTGAGCTCTTCCTCCTTGAATTTGTCATGAAATCATGACGCTTCTGCTTCCATGCTCCTTCATTTTGCTTCTGTCACGAAATCGTGACACTTCATCCTTCTCCTCTTTCTCTTCGCTTTGTACCGCAAAAATGAAGCATGTCGCGAAATCGTGACACTTCATCCTTCTCCTCTTTCTCTTCGCTTTGGACCGCAAAAATGAAGCATGTCACGAAATCGTGACACCTTTTTCTATCGGTCTCTCTCTCCTGCATTATGTCATGAAATCGTGACACTTTTCCTCCTTAGCGCTTTTCTTCTCATCGGATCGTGAAAACCCGACATGTCACGAAATCGTGACACTTTTCCTCCTTAGCGCTTTTCTTCTCATCGGATCATGAAAACCCGACATGTCACGAAATCATGACACTTTTCCTCCTTAGCACTTCTTCTTGCAAATTGTCATGAAATCATGACACTTTTCCTTGCCAGCTCTTTCTCTCAAACATGTCACAAAATCATGACAGTTTTCTTTGCCTACGCCTTCTCTCCAAACATGTCACGAAATCATGACAGTTTTCTTTGCATGCCTTCTCTCCAAACATGTCACGAAATCGTGATAGTTTTCTTTGCCTGCGCCTTTTCTCCAAACATGTCACGAAATCATGACAGTTTTCTTTACTTGCCTTCTCTCCAAACATGTCACGAAATCATGACAGTTTTCTTACTTGCCTTCTTTGCTTCCAACATGTCATGAAATCGTGACAGTTTTTCTACTTGCCTTCTTCTCTGACAACATGTCACGAAATCGTGACAGTTTTTCCACTTGGCTTCTTTGCCTCCAACATGTCACGAAATCGTGATAGTTTTCCAACTTGCCTTCTCTCTCCTCCAACATGTCACGAAATCGCGATAGTTTTTCTAGCATTTTCTCTCTCCTCTGAGATGTCACGAAATCGTGACAATTTTGATAGCATTTTCTCTCTCCTTCGAGATGTCGCGAAATCGTGACAGAAAACATGTCGCGATATCGCGACAGTTTTCTTACTTGTCTTTTTCTTTGATTCTTTGAATCTGGGTCACTTCTGTCTTCTTGGAAATTTATTGTACATGCTCTGACTGCTCTGAACTCTTGTTCACTTCATCAACCGATCCATCTAATGACCTCTGCACTCCTGTCCATTGCATCAACCGATCCTCTGTCTGTGTTGACAACAATGACAATACTTTGGCTGCACCTTGCTCATCAATGAACTCCTGTCCATTGCATCAACTGATCAACCTGATTGTGTTGACAACAATGACAATACTTTGGTTGCACCTTGCTCATCACACTTCTCTTTGGATTTTTTTTCTACTTCTTCCATGGTCTATGCTACTACTACTACTACTATAGGTTCAACATTTGAGTCTTCTATTGGTTCTTCAACTTGTTTCCTTACCATAATTTCTTCTTGCTTCTCCTTGGATTATTGCTTCTTATTTTGTTCCTTCTGAATGTAACCATGAACCTACAAATATAATTTTTAGATTCAATAATTTCTTTTGTTCATTTTTTAGCTTATTTTCTACCAAAGGTGTATTTCCCTCAACTTACACATTCTCATCTATATATTTTCCTTCTATCATGTCCTATTTATTCATTTCATTTTGTTCTCTCTTAATCCCTTTTATTTCTTCTTCATATCCATTGATGGTGACCTTCAAACAAGATATCTTTCTATATGGGTCCCACTAAATCAAGAATGCATGCTCCATGTTGTCCCAAGTGTAGTTATAATTATTTTCTTAGCAAAACTTACCCACAAAAAATAAGCTTCCTCTCTTAAAAATTTTTAATGTGTCATTACCAAAAATGACTATGAAAATATAGAGATCTAAAACTCATCCATCATTCTCGATCATCAATGTCATCCTCTCTAGTGAATATTAGCAACTCCATGACCTCAACCCAATTTTTTTCTTAAAGTAACTAGGGTTTTAAGAAAAACTAGGGTTTATCAAAAACTAAATTTTTTCAAATCTCCTCTATTACTTGATATCAACAAATAATTTTGTATATTTTCTTAAAAAATAAATTAAACTACAATTGATTTGCTTATCTTGACTAATAGGTAGTTGTGATTTTATTCTTTGTGATTTGAAAACAATGTCACTATACTCATTCTATATGGATGAATTCATAGGGTAGTATCTCCCTTAATACTACTTGGATTCCTTCATGTAAAAACTATTTCAAAGCTCTTCAAATTCTGCACAAAATGGTCCTCGTCAGAGTGGAACAAACTTTTGCAAATATATGGATTCTAAGAAGTGAGATATTTTTTTGGAATTTTTTTTCCTAACTAATAATAATTAATATTAATTTTATAGTGATACCAATTTATAATATATTTTACCAAAATTTGTTGATTTTATATTATCAATGTATTAAAACATTGTACATTAAACATTTTATTTTAAATTTAAATCTCTTAAGTAAATTTCCATAATTTGATAAGAACATTTTATATATTATATTTTCTAGTAGATAACACCAATATATAGTTATAAAGAAACAATTATCTATTTGTGATGATATTCATGGTTATAATAGGTAATTATTATTGTGTTATCTAATACATACATATTTTAAACTTAAATGAATATTTTCAAAGTATCAATAACCTCACTATTCAATGTATATTTCACAAAATGATATGCATTTTTAAAGTGCACAAAGAAATATAAGAAAATTAACATATAGTTTTTATCTAAAGGAAGAGGATATAAAATTACATTTTTGCATTTATTGATAGTTATACATAAGAGTGAAAAGCAAAGAAGAAAACTTAAAAGGAAAAGATAAAGAAAAAAAGAAAGGGGTGCAATTGGAAAAAGAAGAAGAACTATAACAAAGAGAAAAGAATGGGAAGGAATAACATTCAACATCATTAAAAAAAAGGTAATTTATATCTATACTTTGATCCTAAGTATTTAAGACATTATAATATGATGAATGAGAAAGAAACAATAAAAAAATATAAATGGTAAGTTTCTCGAAAAGTAATGGGAAAATCATATAAATTTGGTTAGAGAAATGCATGGATAATTCAACATTATCTAGGAAATAATGAAGTCATTGATGGGTTAAGTGTCCATTATTATTTAAATAAATGAGAATTTATGGTTTCTTCCTGATAGAGTAGGTGATGCTAATGCTAACATGAAGAAAATCAAATTGAAAGATGAGACTAAGAAAATTAAGGAGAAAGGAAAAGATAAGAATAAAGATATTGAAGCAAGCATTGCTAATGCTCTTAATAAAAAGAAAGAAAAATATTTAAAAACTTAAACATGATGAAGTTAAAACCACAATGATGTGTGTGTGATGTGTTACAAAAATATGATGAAGAAGATATTATTTAAGTGACTAGTTTAAAACACAATGCACATTCTAGAACCAAGAATAATAGATTATTTTTGAGTTGGAAATAAAGAAGTTAAGAATGAATATCATGTATATGAAATATTTTAGAGGTAATATCATGATCCAAAGTATTAAGTCATATGTATCACATTAAAGGATAAAAAATGTGTCTAATTTAAGATCTGATCCAATATTAATATATCAAGAGTGTGGAGGAATTGTTAAAGGGTAAAGCAACAAAGGAATTTGGGTATGTTATATTTTTGTGAAATAATAAATCTATGTTAATTAATAAATAAAAGTATGACAATCCAAAAAAAATAGCAAGAAGAATAGGAAATGGAGATTTTGAACTTGATTTTCATAAACATAAATCACTCACCAATATGCAAAAATATCAAATCATGGATCCACAAATAATATCCACAACAATAATCCACATAATGAGACAAACACAGATAATACCTTTAAGGTAGGCCAACACCAATAATACTACTTAAGTAACTAATAACTCAAAATATCTCCTAATATGAGAGCACCATTTATAGAGGATAAAGTCCCATAAGCCACTTCATGGGCAAATATGATTACAATGACAATATCCCTTATTTATAAAGAGAAATAAAGAGCCCCGATGACTAAAACTAGCAAAGCAATAAATGCATATTCAAAAGAATATATTAGACACACACATAACACAATATTTATCTTAGGAAAACCCTTATGGGCAAAAAACCTAGCACAATAATATCTTATTATTGTATAAACTTGATTGTCTCCAATACAAATAATGTTCCTCTTCTTTCTATCTTCAAACCCTAGTGCAAGTTTGATATAATAACAAATGCACATGCATGTATATTACAATATCATGGGCAAAAAAGCATGGTTCAAATATAGTAACCCAAAAAAGCCCATATGGATCTAAAAATAAATTAAGAAACCCTAACCTTGATGAGTATAGGTACAGAGTGTCCAATACCTTTTAGTGTTAAGCCCACCAGAATAACATGGAAAATTTTCAACATATTTCCAACATTCTCCCACTTGTTGAATACTTTCCATAGGGGAAAAAAACTACCATCATGAACTATCAAGGGCAACCATGCCCATAGATCTCCTACACCAAGAAATTTTTTGACTAGGTACATCATTAATGAATCAAAAAAATTATTCTCTATATCAACTTTCTCCAACATCACTCAATTCCCTTCAACCATCTCTCTCACAAAATGGTACTTGATATCAATATATTTTTATCAATCATGAAAACTAGGATTGTTGGCCAAAAATATTACACTTTGACTATCACTATCAATTCTCACAACCTTATGCTTAAGACCAACTATTGAACACAACCTTTGTAGCCACATTGATTATTTATAGGCATGAGTTATTGTAATGTACTCTACCTCTATTGTGGAAAAAACAACCACTGATTGCTTTTTACTCATCCAACTTACTATCCCTCAAAATAGTTTGAACACATAAGCACTCGTGGATCTTCTCTTGTCAAAATATTTAGCCTAGTTAGCATCAAAAAAATCTTGTAGATTTATAATATTATCATCTCCCTATTTTCCTTAGTAATAGATAGCATAATCTAAATTTCCACACAAATATCTGAAGATCCTTTTCACAATAGTCCAATGTTCTTGTAGGCCCAAAATGGCCACATCCTTAGAAAGCATTGAAAATTATTCTAAGGCATGATAAAATTCCATTCCGCACATTTCCTAGTGTATTTTGGAGTGGATCCGCAATGAGAGTTCCAAAATATGCTCAACACTTAGTGTTTTTCACCTTAAACAAGCTAAATTCCATTTCACTCGATTCATAGTGTATTTGGAAGTGGATTCCAAGCGAGTCCTAATTTCGTAAAATTTCTAGGTGATGATGATATCAACACAAAAATAAGTGTGGAATGGTGATTGTTGTTCATTGCTCCAGTGACTAAGTGTTGGTAAGCTCGATTCTGCTAAGTCCCAAGAGTATTTTGGTGCGGAATGACAACTTGAAGGCCTAAAACATTGCAAAGAGCTCAGAATGGTGACAAAGACTATTTTGCACTATCTCTAGAGCAGAATGATGACAAAGGATGATTTGCACTAGCTTCGGTGTGGATTGGTGATTCCACATTTCGACCAAGGCAAAGATGATGTCAGCATACTTTTTTGTGCGGATTGCAATTTCTTTAAAGTTGAAGAAGAGTAGAAGGGTCCCCCCACCCCCCTCAAAAAAAAAAAAAAAAAAGAATTTGCAGAGTATTTTTGGAGGTTTAATCGTAGTTGTCCATGATGGAGATCAATGGCCTAGAGTTTGCTAACACTATTGAAGTATTTAAAAGCAAATTCTTGCCAGACCAGAGAACAATCAGTTGGAGGGTAGGAAGATGAAGTATTAGAGGGTTTTCAAGAACAAGAACCAGAAGTAGTTGTAGATCTACGATGGAGTGAGCTTCCAAGAATGATCAATGGATCAGATGTGGTCTCCAATGGCCTAAATACCAACTACCATCAACGAACCAGCAAGTTGCAGAGAGCCAAGCTGCCATGGCGGATTACTCATAGTGGATTTCCTGGACTAAGTCAACTAGTAAGATAATGCCAGAAAAACTCTCTACTGAGCTATAAATTTGTAATCTTTGTAATGTCTCCTTAATATTCTTTCATTTTACAAACTATAAATAGAGGTCGAACCCTCATTTTTAAGGGTCGGCTCTAGTGCGTTTGCTTGCCCTACTGTAAATATTCCTATGAGCTAATGGAAGGAGCATTACTCTGATTATTGACTCAAAATTTGTCATCTTCATCATCTTTGTGCAAGAGGTTTGAAGCTTTGAGCTGCATTTCTATTAATACTTTAGCGGTTAGTTCATTCCAGCTTATTGGATTACTAGTTGTGAGAGTAATTGAAATCTGTTCATGGTTAGATCTATGTTGTTAGGAAGTTTATTTTTGTTAAATCTAACTATTGGTCTATTCTGCTAATTTGGATTATCAATATTAGATGTTGGAATTGCTTTCTATAATATATCTCTATTTATGCTTTAATGTATGAAGATTTCATGGGTTTGGGTGTTGTTAATCTTGAGTGATGGGACACTGGAAATAGTTTGTGGGAGATTTTTGTTGTAGTTGCCTATGTTGTTAGCCTATCCGACCACTATTTTTCATAATATCTCTAACCCTAAACCTTTTCTAACCCTTTTCTCAAAACCCTAATTGAGCTTTAATTGTGTCAACACCATTCTAAGTTGACAAGGAACCAACCTACTCTAGAGGTTGGATTGAAGTTGCCTTTGGTCCATCCAATGTTGAGTGTCGAGCTGTGACTATCGGGTGCATGCCTAGATAGAAAATTGGAAGATAGATAGTCGCAGTGTCAAGTAAAACTTGATGTCAATTTGGTGCCCAACAGTTTTTGGCATGCCCGGTGGGACCAGTTCACAAGGAACATGAAAACCCATCATATGAGTTATTGTTTTATCTCTACCTAGAGGAATCAATATTTGGTGAATTGTCTTGACCTTGCTAAGTGGAGAATAGAAAATTCACCTAGTGACTCCTTGGTCTTTAAACCTAGAAAATAATTATCCCTATAGACCATAGTTCTTTCATGTATACCAAGTCATTCAAAAGGAATAACCCTGACTCTTTTTTCTATTGTGAGTTACCTTATAGAGGGTCCACTATTATAAGGAATTTAAACCAATATTTTCATTCAAAAGAAGAGCCTCCTGAGGAAAACCCTACAGTTAATCCAATAGCCCCTCCAACAGGACCTACACCTAGAAACATGGTAGGAAATGCAGCCCCAAATCAGGGAAATGTACCCCCAAATCAGCCTTTGTAGAAGTACCCTAGCTGGAACACAACTGGTCCCCTTATATTAGCCCATATGCATGACATTCCTCAAGATGTGTCTAAGGCTATTCCCACTTATGATGGATCTAGAAAGACTGCATATGAGCACTATCAGGATATTTTGAATCTAGCAACAATCCATAATATAAAGAATGAGGATGTTATTGTGAGAATCCTAGCCCTATCCTTTAGAGGAAATATTTTGCATTGGTTTAGGACTCTTGAGGATAACACCATCACTTCATGGGCAGCATTGGCTGAGCCTTTTGTGGAAGAATTTAATGAATCTACTAACCCTTTCTCCTTGCTTAATCAGTTCACATCTATGCAGAAACATCAACAAGAAACTATCTCAGATTTTAATTTGAGGTTTAGCAGAACCTGGAAAAGAATTCCTCCTACAGCTAGACCAGCTGCATGCCTTGCTTATATGTATTATATCAGAGCTCTTGGATCAGAGCTAGGCCTGCAAACCCAACAATCTAGGGTGGAAACCTTTCCACAAGTTTATAATGCAATAGTTCATGCAGAAAATATCCTAATTAATGTGGGGAGATTACCTCCCAAAGTTGTGCTACCTTACAATCTAGAAACCACTAATATCCAAAGCCAAGCTACTACTTCATCTTATATGGACCCTCCTACATTATCATCCCCATTTCCACAAATGACTCCCATTCCTCAGCCAAAAGCACCATCTACTATAGTTCCTTTCCCTCCACTTCCTTCTTAGACTCCTCAAGAGTTTTTTGTCATCCTTGATATACATAATACTTTGAAAACTCTTAGAAACAAAATGAATTCAATGGAGAAGAGAGAAATGGAGAGGTCTCAACAAAGGAGATTCCCATATGTGAATAAATATCAAAGACCTGGTCCTAGTAATAGTACTGGGGTCAGAGTAAATGTAGCTTATGAAGAGCCTGAGTGTTCTTCAGAGACAAGTCTAGTAAATATCTGGTGTTTGGTATGTAATGATCCTCATGATTCACAATCTTGTGTTATGTACCAACACCATGTTCAACAAGCTATGGATCAAGCAGAAAGAAATCAAAAGGGAAGAGTAAATATGTTATGGCAACCTGACCAGATCATGGTTGGGAAAGAGTTGGATGAGGATGGCCCTATTGTTGTCATGAAAAGGTCATGGAAGAAAACCCTGCAAGTTGATCCATAGAAGATGGGTCAATTTTAGGTTCCTTCTCAGAAAAATAATGACCCACCTCCCTAAAGCAGTGACACTTTCCCTATTCCCCAAGCCAAAGGAAAAGAAAAGAAAATAGTCTCCCCAAGAGATTTGAGAAAGAAATTGAGGGAGACAGAATGAGGTCCAAGGATGAGGCTCAAGAGAGGCTTAGATTCCCTTCTATTACCAAAATATAGAGAATAGAGGCCACTCAACAATATAAGAGAAAATATGGTGAGCCAGAAAGAAGGCCTGAGAGACCCACTTTGGCTAAGTCTGAATACAATATTGTGGAAGAGATGAAGAAGATACCATCAAAAGCTAGTTTATATGATACTCTCTTCATTCTTGGCTAGATAGACTTGCTTAAAGCTTCTCTCAACAAGTATCCACAGGATAGGTAGGCCACCACAATCCTTAGTATACCCTCTGAAAAGAAAGAAATATCCCCTACTATTTTAAATAATAAACCCCCTCCTTTCTATATATCTTTGAGGATGGAAGGTTGGGTAGTCCGAAATTGTATGATAGACTCAGGAGCATCAACTACAATTATGCCTAAAGTAGTTTGTGAAGAGATGGGTATGGAGTATACCCGATCCTACCCTGGAGTACTGCAATTGGATGGAACACCTATGAAAATAGTGGGAGTAATAAAGGATGTTTTAATGAGGCTGCATAGAGCACCTGAGGTAACAATAGTACAAGAAATAGTAGTGGTGGATCTAGAGCCTTACTTTGGCTTATGTCTCTCAAGGGAGTTCACTGTAAAGTTAGGTGGATGTATGTATATGGATTATTCTAGCATGGTTATTCCCTTCAAAGGAAAGAGGATAAGGATAACACCTGAAAAGCCTATGTCTTACCACATAGAAAAAATTGAAGAAGACATGTGCAATCTCACCCCTCTTGAAGAATTTGAAATTGTGGATAAGTTTGAAGAGCTGGAAATAGAATATGAATTACCTTTCAGGGAAGATTACAGTCAATTTGGGACAGGCATGGGCACATATAGTATTTCTATAGAATCAGAGAAGAAAATTCTTGCTATATCTAATCAATATCTGAGAGAGAAAGAAGTATGGACCATGCACTTTGATGGTGCTAGATGTAGAAATGGTGCTGGTGTTGGTGTGGTATTACAGTCCCAATCAGAAGGGACAAAGATTTTTACCTACAGATTAACATGGTCATGCACCAATAATGTTGCAGAATATGAGGCTCTATGCCTTGGATTAATGCAAGCTAAAAATATGGGCATTAAAATCTTGAACATATATGGTGACTCTAAGTTAATCATCCATCAGGTAAGAGAAAGGTGCAATAGTAAGCACCATTACCTAAAAGTATACAGAAATAGGGTATGGGATCTGATGGAATCCTTTGATGCCCTAAACATAAAATTTATTCCCAGAGAAAAGAATACTTTGGCAGATTCCTTAGTAGCAAAGGGAGCTAACTTCAACCCTTCTGTAGACATAGGAGTCAAGAAATACAAGGGGATCAAAATGATTTTTAGGCCTACAATGCTAGATAAGCAGATTTTCTGGTAGGTCTTTGAAAGTGATGAACAAATCATTGATTTTCTAGTAAGAGAAGCCTATATCTCCACTATCCAAGAGGAAAATCTAGAGGAAATTGATCAACAGGATGTCATTCAACTTAAGAACAATCACATACCTAGAGGTTTGGTTACTCTAGAGAGCCTGTTTGACAATGAAGATAGGAAAAAGATCAGATCCATGGAAGTCAATGAGAAAATTTATAAAGAAGTTGAAGTTGGAACTGAAAAGAAGCTCAAGGTTGGAATCAAATGTTCACCAGAGGAAGAAGAAGATATCAAGGCTTTATACCTAAAGTACCAAGACATTGTAGCTTGGTCATATGAAGACCTCAAAGTGTATGATAAAAAGGTAATCCAACACACCATTGAGCTAGAGCCTAATGCAAAGCCTTTTAGGTAGAAGCAAAGGCCTATAAATCCAAGGATCAAAGCCATAATGAGAGAAGAGCTCTTAAAGTTATTAAAGGCTAAGATCATCTATCCAATTAAACATTCAACCTGGGTAGCCAACTTGGTACCTGTGAGGAAAAATAATGGTGATATTTGCATGTGTGTGGATTTTAGAAATCTTAATCAAGCATCATTAAAGGATCACTACCCCCTCCCATAGATTGATCAAATATTATAAATAGTGGCAGGGGTAGAAAGGTTCTCATTATTGGATGGTTTCTCTAGATATAACCAGATTTGGGTGAAGAATGAAGATCAGTATAAAATAACATTCACCATAAAATGGGGCACATTTGCCTACCAGAGAATACCTTTTGGGTTATCCAATGCGGGAGCCACATTTCAGAGAGCCATGGACTATGCCTTTGGGGAACTAATCAATAAGGTCATTCTGATCTATTTAGATGACATGAATGTGTTTTCCCACAACAAGCATGACCACTTAGCACACCTTGAGCAAGTTTTTCAAAAGTGCAGAGAATTTGGCATCTCCCTCAATCCTAAGAAATCATTTTTTGTAGTACATGAGGGAAAGTTGCTAGGTCATGTGGTCTCAAAAGAAGGTATGGCCATTGATCTAGATAGAATCAAATCCATTCTTGCTCTTCCACTGCCTATGAACAAGAAAGCCTTGTAGTCTTTCTTTGGTCAAATAAAATTTGTTAGGAAATTCATCTCTAACTTTGCATAGAAGGTAAGGCCTATATCTAAACTACTAAAGAAATATGTAGAGTTCAAATGGACTGAAGTAAGAAAGCAAGCCTTCAAAATTATCAAGTAGTCCATTGCTATAGCTCCAGTGCTAGTAAATCCTGATTTTAGCAAAGATTTCATCCTTTACGCTTATGGAGCTGAGGAAAGTTATGCCTCAATGCTCACCCAAAAGAATGATCAAGGTGAGGAGCACCCTATATTATTTTGGAGCCAGAATATCCATGATTACCAGGTTAAGTATAATTTTATTGAGAAACAAGTATTTGTTGTGATGAAGTCATTGAAGAAATTTAGGCAGTATTTGGTTCAAAGCAAGACCCTGGTTTATGTTGTTCATCCGGATGTAAGAAGATTTATTCTACAAGGAGAACTAGGGGATAAGAGAGCTGGTTGGATCACCAAAATCTAGGAATATGATGTGGAGATCCATCCTACCAAGATGGTAAGAGGTAGAGCCCTATGCCAAGGTCTAATAGAAGTAGTAGTCTTAGAAGAGGTAATAACTTGTCAGGCAATAGTAGATGATCAGATTGAAGGATTGCATTCAGATAAATCAAACTGGGTAGATCAGATGATTAAGTATTTTCAAAATGGGGTATGCCCTTATGATCTTAATGCATCACAAAGAAGAAGATATAGACTTGCAAGCTTTGAAGTATGTCTTATTACTAGAAGGTATGTACAAAAGGAACCTTGATGGAGTTCTCCTTAAGTGCTTAAAAGATGATCAACAACAAAAGGTCATAGAGGAGTTCCATGGAGGACTATCTAGAGGATATTTCTCAGGTAGAGTTATAGCTTTGAAAATTATTAGAGCAGGCTATTATTGGCCTACTATATTTGTTGATACCTTCAAAGTCACTAGAGCCTATGACAAATGCCAGCAACATGTAGAGAGGACAAGGAATGCTTCATTCCCCCTTAAGCCAATCTAGGTGGAAGAACCTTTTCAGCAATGGGGTTTGGACTTCATAGGGGTTATCAACCCTCATTCTTTAGCTGAGCACAAGTACATTCTAACTACTACAGACTACCTCACCAGATGGGTAGAAGCTATTCCTACCAAGAAATCAGACCAAGAAGTGGTGATCAATTTTATGGAAAGCTTGATTTCAAGGTTTGGTGTTCTAGAAGCCTTGGTGAGTGACAATGGACCAGCATTCATAGGAGCCAAGTATATTGAGTTTTCTAGCAAGTATGGCATCACCATTAAGAATACTTCAAATTACTACCCTCAAGGGAATGGACTTGCAGAATCAACTAACAAAAACCTATTAAGGATTTTGAGAAGATCACTAGAGGGTAACAAGAGAAGTTGGCACCTAATGCTGGAGTAAGATTTGTGGGCAGATATAATTACTATTAAGAAGTCCATCAAGACTTCTCCTTATGCCTTAGTGTATGGCAAGGAAGTAGTGTTACCTATCCATTTGGAGATTCCAGCACTCAAGCTGATAAACATAGAAGAGGAATCTGAGGAAAATCTAGTGGAAACAAGGCTGACACACCTACTGCAATTAGAAGAGAAAAGAACTCAGGCCTATGAGGACTTTCAAAAGCATTCAGTGGACATCAAGGCATGGTTTGACAAGAAGGCAAGGTTCAAAAAATTCTAGGTTGGAGACTCTGTACTCAGGTGGAATGTTGAAAGAGCTAAACCAAGACATCATCAAAAGTTTGACTCCTTCTGGGATGGCCCCTTCAAGATAATAGAGGTTAAAGAGACCAATATTTTCTAGCTTGAAGATCTAGAGGGAAACATACAACCAATTCTGGTTAATGGTTTTCATCTTAAACTCTATTTTGATTGAAATATAAGCTCATTGTAATATATGTACATACTTTGTATCATATTCTTTTGCATTTTATATCAAGTTTTGTTTTAGTAACATATTGTATAAAAAAAAGAAACAAAAGAAAAGTGCAAAATAAGCTAAGTGTTCACAAGGAATGCAACAAGCTCCAATCCATACTAAAATACACTAAGGAAGTAGTGGAATGATAGACGAGCTCCAATCCACACTCAAGATGAACTACAACACCAGCGGAATGTTGCATGTGTTATTTTCTGCACTTAAAAGGTCTAAGGTGGCAGTAGAAAGGCATAGAATTCTAATCCACTAGAATTCAGAGTTATTTTGAGTGGAATAAAGAAGGTTGCAATCCATCAAAGCGCAAGTGTATTTTTGAGTGGAAAATGGATTCCGCATTGCACCACTTCCTAAAAGGCAAATGTGCACTAATAAATGCTCAAATTTCCTATGCTCAAAAAATAGGAAAAGGATAAAGCAACATCGTGAAGATATAGAGCATGTTTAAATTTTGGCCAATCAAAAAGTAGAATTGTACCTCCAAGCCATCGAAAGGAATGAAATTAATTTGAAGAGTGTGCCAATGGGTAGTTCACATAGTGGTCGCATTAATGGTAGAGGGTGCACATGCATGGAAATTTAAAAGTGTCAAAAATATAAAAATTCACTCATTCGACCAAGAGCAACGTTCACCAAGTGAAAAAGAGCAGAACAATTGCTGAGCATTATCTGTGAATTCCAGAGAAAGAATTTGAGAATTGCTAGTAAAAATGGCCTTCGAAGACACTCAAGAAGCTAAAACATCGATAAAAAGGGTAGTGGGGCACTATATCGACAAAGTGAAAGTTATGGTAGACACCGAGATGGTCCTCACAGAGAGAACAAAGCTTAGAAGGAATATCAACAATAGATATAAGAAAGGAGCAGCTCTATCAACTCAAGGTAGATGTGTCGTTCTCTCCTTCTTGTCCTTTTATATTTGTGATTCCGTTCATCCTTGTCTAGAGTTAATAGTGGCTATCATCAAATTTTATGACCCGATGGCAAAAGTAGTAAAAATTGCTAGTGGTAAAACCCTATTTAGCATCACTACCACAAATTGTCACAAGTTTTTTGCCATAGGAGTAGAACCACCCATAAGGCCAAAAGAGTTCAAAATGACCACCCAGGATGGGTATTACTCTCTGTAGAAGTGAGCTCACGATGGTGAGCCTTTCAGAAAATGGGTCTATAATCAACTCAAAGACACTAGACCCAGAAAAGGGTTGCCCAAAGTCCCAATTTCCATTGAACGATTTGTCCACCCAGAGCTATATTCAATGTTAGCCTGTATGGAGGGTTTGGACTTGATAAAATGGTGAATGATTGGAAAATAGTCATTGCATATTGCATTTCAAATGAAAGGATGTATGAAGAAGGTGCAGAAAAGAAAGGCGTTAGGGTTATCTATTTTGACTAGTCGACTTTCCTTGCTCAGAGAATTCATGAGAAATTAGTGAGAATGAAAAGGAGTTCTGATGCACCTTGCTTTCGACATTGCTCAAGCCTAGTCTGGATGTTCTTTACTGTTGTAAGGGACATGATGCCCTAGATTCTGGTCAAGGACAAGAACAACGAGGGAGACCCCATTCCTATTTATTATTGGACTTCTCATATGAGAAGCACCGAGTCTTTCTATAGATTCAACTTGGAATTCTTAGGGCCAACATTGAAGATAATGTATGGAGAATGCCCTAGGCTACCACCTCTAGCCAAGAAATTATTAAGAACAGAAGGTGCAGAGGAAGGATATTGGTACCTCCTAATAGAAGGTACAATCATTAGACTGTATGGATTCATTGGTAAGCCTTTTCTACTACCCCATTTTGTTACAGATAGGCTATTCGCCTTAGAATACTTGAGGTAAGAAGAATTTATAGATTTGAACTATGGTTCTGGGAGAAAAAGGAGATGTATGTTGACCTACCATAATGTTGATGATATAACTATTACCAAGAAGTGGCAGGGTGAACAAATTGACCAATACTTGGATAGGTTGGGTCTATTTTACATTCCTCAGAGATGGAGTTATGACCCAGATGATGTATTCTATAAGAGGAACATAGCCCTGAATGGAGAAAAGGCCTACAAATTTGAGAAGAAATCTAGGCCTCATTTTGAACAGGGAAGAAATAACAAAGAAACTACTCTTTTGGAGTGGAATGTTTCCAAGATGGATCAACTTCCTCCATGGTTAGACTTTTATGAATAAATTGTTGATTTTTATCCAGAAAATAATGCAAAACATCGGTTGAAGGAGTCTACCATCAAAGAAATTGAGGATAAAATAGATAAGAAAAAATACCCTCAATCTCAAGAATCTACTAGAAATGAGGTAGAGGAAAAGAAGAAATGGAATGAAGCCAAGATATCATACTGGTGGAGGATGAGAGTCAATATTGGTAAAGAGAAATCCAAGTTTGGATTGAAAATTGATGATGAATTTTCTAATAGATATGACAAGAATGTCACAACTTGGAAGCCCAAAGACCCAAGGAATATAGTGCTAATCTATAAGAAGTCACAAAAAGGGTCTGATTCCCCATCCCCACCTCTAGAAGAAGAAGTTCAAGAAGAGGAACCTGATACTCCATTAACTATTGCCAAAGTTCTAAAGACTTTTCAACCTTCAACTGAGCAAATAGAGCAATTTCCAAAAGGAGCACAGTTGATGAGTAAGATGCACTATTCTGATGAGAGGGCTATCAGTACACCAGTCATAAAGACAATAAGTAGGCCCAAGAACCTAGCCCTAGGTGGACACCCTTCAGATGCAGAGGTAGACTAGAATAATAAGGATGAGAACTTTAGGTTCACACCTTTGAGTTTTACCACTACAGCAATAGTGGAATTAAATCCTATTTATGAATAGATATTACAGGAGAAACCAATACAGGAAGGATTATATGAAGAGGACACATGGAGTGAGAAATAAAACATGCAAGATTTTAAGAGAAAATCCAAAAGGGCACCAGAAAGAGTTAAGAAGGATATTTCCAAGAAATAAAGGTTGGATAAAGAGGAAATTGTTAAAGAAACAACTGTTTCAGCTGTGGAATAATTGATACAACAAGTGCAATAGTAGAACATAGAGATAACTCCAAAACACCCTACATCAATAGGTGAAGGTATGGTCTCTAATCCCTCTTCTCCTCCTCCTCCTATGGATTCCCCTAAGAAATATCCCTCCCTTTCTAAGCAAGAAATTGAAACTAAGGTGCCTTCTCCCCCTCATAGTTCACCTCCTGTTTCATCAGTCAATACTAGGTGCAAACCAACCCATCTCCTCCAAGGTCACCTCAAATTCCTTCTTCATCACCTGAAATCCCCCCTTCATCATCTCCCATAGTTCCATCCTTGCCATTACAACCACCTCCATCATATGAGAAGCAAACTATTTTGAATACACCCACTCACCCATCTGTGAGTCTTGCTTTAGTTTCCATGAGTCTACCAATTGCAATAATAGCAGTGGCCACAGATTCCACTAGGGTCACATATTCTTCTATAGTTACTTCTTCTCAGCCACTATCAACTATTGATTCTGCTCTTGCATACCTTGTAGCCTCTTCTCCTCTTCCTGTAAGTTATCCTACCCAAGCAATTTTGCAAAAGGAACATGAAACTTCACAAAAAATTCAAGATTTCTGGGTAGAGAAGTTGTCCAAGCCTTCCAAGAGGATGGCCACAAAGAGAAGAAGCATGTTTGTTGATCCAGTTTCAAGGCAAAGGACATCTAGATCCATGATTCCCCTTGTGAGCAAGCCTAAAACTGAGATGACTACTTAGGATTATCGCATAGAAGAATATACAGAAGATATTGAAAAGTTGCCTGCAGAAGATGAATTGGTCATGGCCAAAGCTCACTTGGAAACTTTTTATGTGAAAAATGATATATACAAAGAAAAGGTGGGTAAGTTGGAAAAGAAAATAGAAAAGCTTCAAAAGACCATTGACAATCAGAAACAAGTGGAGAAGGCTCTGGAAAAGGAAGCAAAGAACTGACAAGACAAGTTTTAGGAGGCTAATAAGCTCAAGGAGCAAATAGAAGAGCACAAGAAGAAAAATGAAGAACAAGCTAAGGAAATACAGATTTTGAAGCAGCAACTTCAAATTAAAAAGGCTAAATCTTCAGGTTTCTCCAAGGCTAGGCTAAAGAAAGTGAGAAATGAATTGCTCTCTGAAGTTCTGGAAAAATGCTCAGGGTTGTAGCTTATTATTGATTATTTGGATGATGCTAGCTACCTACTCCAAAATATTCAGAAATATCTAGATAGTTTCATTGGAGAGCTACAACCCATGGTGATTCCAGTTGAGCAAATTTACAAACTAGTGGATAGTAGGCTCAGTGACTCTACTAAGCCAATTCCTAATAAGGAGTGGAATATTGCTAGAATTGCTACCAAAATTGTGGTGAAGAAGCACAAAGCCCTCCAAAAGGCTTGGCTATTGTTTGAAAAAATTGAAGGTGTGATCAAGGATGTAGTGGATATTAATAAGGAAATGATTCAGAATGGTTTTAGAGGATTATGGATGGAAGACCACAACTTGTTATCAGTAGAAGAAATTAAGAAGAGTACTAATGAGAGCTTACAAGATGAGTCTAAAATTGATGCTCTAGAAGAGCCAATTGACCAAGAGCAAGCTTCACAAATTATTATTGATTTTACTAGGCTTAGAGACCTAATGGAAGACTTGGTAAACAAAGGAAGTGTTGCTAACTATGAAGATATTGGTGAGCTATAGTACATTTATAAGCAGATGAAGGAAACTTCCAACCCCTCTGAAGCAACTTGGAAACAAGCCCTGCAGATCTTGAAACTGATGGTGCAGTTGTTTGGTGATAGTGCAGAAGAGGAAAATAAAGAATAAACTTCACCTGAGGAAGAAGCTGAGCAAGAAGAAGAAGATAATATTGAGGAAGAGGCCCAGAAAGAAGAATATTCAGATAGACCTACGGACCCTGAAGGGACACAAGCTTAGCATTTTTGTTTTGTACATTTTTATCGTCATGTAGAAGTTTTGTATTCTATTCATTTCTCTAGCAACTAAGTGAGCAAAATATTGAAAATTATTCTTAGTCATGATAAAATTTCATTTCGCACATTTCTTAGTGTATTTTGGAGTGGATCCACAATAAAAGTTCCCCAATATGCTTGACACTTAGTGTTTTTCACCTTAAATGAGCTAAATTCCATTCCACTTGGTTTATAGTGTATTTGGAAGAGGATTCCACGTGATTCTTGATTACACAAAATTTTTGGGCGATGATGATGTCAGCACAAAAAGAAGTGTGAAATGATAATTGTTGTTCATTTCTCCAGCAACTAAGTGTCGATAAGCTCAATTCTACTAAGTCCCAAGAGTATTTCAATACGAAATGACAACTTGAAGGCCTAAAACACTTTAAAGAGCGCATAATTGTAACAAAGAATATTTTGCACTATCTTTGGAGTGGAATAACAAAAAAGGATGATTTGCACTAGCTTCAGTGCAGATTGGTGATTCTGCATTTCAACCAAGGCAAAGATGGCATTAGCATACTTTTTTTTGTGGGTTACAGTTTGTTTGAAGTCGAAGAAGAGGAAAATGAATATTAGTGAGTGAATTGATAGCCGACTGCATCCTGCTCACTTCTTAGTACATTTTAAACCAGAATTTGATTTCATAAAATCAAGGCTACAAAAGATGATGTCAGCAATTAAAAAGAGCGGCATGACGCTTTGGTTTTTCCTTGCCAATTTGTAGAGTATTTTGGAGGTTTAATCATAGTTGTCCATGATGGAGATCAATGTCCTAGAGTTTTCTAACACTGTTGAAGTATTTAAAAGCAAATTATTGTCAAACTAGAGAATAATTAGTTGGAGGGTAAGAAGACGAAACACCAAAGGGTTTTCAAGAACAAGAACCAAAAGCAGTTGTAGATATGCGATAACAAGCTTCCAATAATGATCAATGGATCAGATGTGGTCTCCAATGGCCTGAATACCAACTACCATCAATGAACCAACAAGTTGCAGAGAGCCAAGCTATCATGGCAGATTACTTACAGCACATATCCCAGACTAAGTCAACTAGTAAGATAATTCCAGCAAAACTCTCTACTGAGTTGTAAATTTGTAATCATTGTAATGTATCCTTAATATTATTTCATTTTAAAAACTATAAATAGAGGTCGAACCCTCATTTTTAAGGGTTGAATCTAGTGCATTTGCTTGCCCTATTGTAAATATTATTATGAGCTAATGGAAGGAGCATTACTCTGATTATTGACTCAAAATTTTTCATCTTCATCATCTTTGTGCAAGAGGTTCAAAGCTTTGAGCTACATTTCTATTAATACTTTAGCGGTTAGTTCATTCCATATTATTGGATTACTAGTTGTGAGAGTAATTGAAAAATTTTCATGGTTAGATCTGTGTTGTTAGGAAGTTTATTACTATTAAATCTAATAATTGGTCTATTCTGCTATTTGGATTATCAATATTAGATGTTGGAATTGCTTTCTACAATATATATCTATTTATGCTTCAATGTATAAAAATTTTATGGGTTTGGGTGCTGTTAATATTGAGTAATGGGACACTGGAAATAGTTTTTGAGAGCATTTTGTTGTAGTTGCCTATCTTGTTAGCCTATCCGACCACTATTTTTTATAATATCTCTAACCCTAAACCTTTTCTAACCCTTTTATCAAACCCTATTTGAGCTTTAAATGTGTCAACATCATTTTAAGTTGACAAGGAACCACCCTACTATGTAGGTTGGATTGAAGTTGCCTTTGGTCCATCTAATGTTGAGTGTCGAGCTGTGACTATCGGGTGCATGCCTAGATAGAAAATTGGAAGATAGACAATCGCAGTGTCAAGTAAAATTTGATGTCAATTCGATGCCCAATAGTTCATTTCCTGTATTAGACATATATTTGTTGACTACTTCCACTACATGTAGGTGTAGTAAGGACAATTGCACACATTAGACTACTAAAAATGCTACCATAAGGAACATGATGTATTTCTTTAGTTTCCTCATCTATTTTAGGATATTTTTTAGCAGATAACTTTTGACCAATAGGGTATGACATACTTACCAATTTACAATCATGCATCCTAAATTTTTGTAGTATCAAATCAACATATTTCCTTTGATTTAACCACAACTTTCTATTTTCATGATCCCTTATTATTTTTATACCCAAAATTACATCACCCAAATCCTCAATGTCAAATTTAGAATATAATTAAGATTTTAGTAGCTTTATCATCTCCTTATTGTTACTAGTTAACATCATGTCATCCACACAAAACAATGATAAAAAAAATTCCACCTTCTTATTTGAAATACATACATGGATCTACTTTACCTTTTTCAAGCCCAAGTGTCAAAAAAAACTATCAAATTTTTTGTTCCACATTCTTGGAGATTGCTTCAAGCCATAAAGGGACTTTGTTAGCTTACATACTAGGTCTTACTTACCTTTTCCCTTAAAGCATTCTATTTGTGACATATATATGTCTTCATCAATTTCACTATATAGAAAAGTTGTCTTTACATCCATCTATTCTATTTCAAGATCAAAAGCATCAGAAATAGACAATAAAAATCTAACTGAAGTAAGTTTAGCCATAGGAGAAAAATCTTGCCAAAGTCAATTCTCTCAAATTAAGAAAATTCTTTTACTACTAGGCAAGCCTTTTACTTCTCCAAATTTCCTTCTACATTGTACTTCTTCTTGAATAACCACTTACAACCAATAGGTTTTCTTCCAGGAGGTAATCTCACAAAATACCACATCTTATTTTATCTAGGGACTCCATTTCTTCCTCCATAGCCCTTTTCTAAAACTTATTCTCACTTGACTAAAGTGACTCCTTCATAGTATTAGTTTCTTCATCAGTAATTGATAGTGTAGAATAAAAATTTAAAGGGCTATACCTATCTAGGAGTCTTCTCACTCAATTTGATCTCCTAAAACTTGGAGTTCTAGGTTCTGCATCTTCAACTTCCTCCTCACATTCTTCTTATGAATTTTTCTCTTCAAATTCTCTCTATAGTTCATCTTATTTTTTAGCATCATATTCTACCCTACGTTATTTATTTGGTTCCAAATTTATGTGATCTAATTTAGGTTATTGGCTTGGTTGCATTTCCTATTTTGTAACTCCTTTTGTTTATCTAAATATCACAATACGACTGTAAACAACATTCTATGTTTCTAGGTTCCACACCTTATATCTTGTAACACTAGTACTATAACCCACAAATATGTATTTTTTAGATTTATAGTCTAGCTTAGTCCTTTTATATTTTGAGACATACATATAGCATCACAACCAAAAACCCTTACAAGAATGAGATAGGGTTTCTTACCTGTCCATACTTCTTATGGAGCCTTGTTGACCAAAGCTGAGGTAGGAGATCTATTGATGAGGTAACAAGCAGTTAACATAGCTTTTGCCCATAATTTATTTTCTAACCCTAAACCACTTAGCATGATTTTTTCATTATCCATCAATGTCTTGTTCATCCTTTCTACAACCCCATTTTGTTGTGGAGTATACGGAGTTGTTTTCTAGCTTTCTATTTCGTAGTGCTTGCAAAACTATTCAAATTCATTAAAGCGATACTCACCAACATTATCAATTTTCAAAATATTTATCTTTTTCTCTATCTGATTTTCTACAAGAGCATTAAACTCTTTAAATTCAATGAAAACCTTAAATTTATTCTATAGAAAATATACCCATGTCTTTCTTGAGAAGTCATCTATAAATGTAATAAAATAGATAAATTTACATAATGATGGTACTTTTGCAGGTCCAAACACATCACTGTGAACTAGATGTAAAATTTATTTAGACCTTGTAGCACTACTAGGAAACTTGACTGTAGTATGTTTTCAAAAAACATAGTGCTCACAAAAATCAAAATTTAATGGGCAATCAAAGATACCTTTAGCATACCTTTCATTTTAATGTTTGAAGGCCTTTATCACCAATACACCCCATGCATTTATGCCACAACATTGTATTCACTACAAAAATAATCAGAGCCATTTCTACCATATTATTTTCCTCTACAACTAAAGAATTATTGCAATTAATACTTACAATGCTAGCCTCAAGTATGATCAAATTTCCTATGTGAACTCCCCTTGCCAAAAATAAGGCTCCATGAACCATATTCTAGTTATCCTTATTGAATACCAAATTCACACCTACATCATTCATCTTACTCATAGATATCAAATTCCTTTCCAAACCTAAAATATGCAACACACCAAGAAGGGTTTTAATTCTTCCATCTTTTAACCTCAACTTGACTCTTCCTCAACCTATTATTTTATATGTTGAATTGTCTCCCAAGAATACTTCACCTCCATTTATCTTTTCATATTCATATAACCCCTCCCTATGAGGAGTCATATGAAAAGAAGCACCTAAGTCAATCATCCATGAGTCATGGCATTCACTTGAGCATGCTGCAGCTAAGAATAAGTCCCCTAAATATTCATTTGTGGTCTTCATTTTCGTATAATTTCCTTCATCATATGATCGATAATTATCAACCTTTTTAGATTTGTAATCTTTTTTATAATGCCCTACTTTACCACACTTCCAACATTTCCTCTTTTATGGGGCAACAGATTCACCCCTAGATTTTGATTTCATTTTTCTTTATTTATTTTTGTTTCTTTCTTAAGAATGACCTCCCACAACCAAGGCACCCTTATGATGATAATCCTCAAAATATTTTCATCTCATCTCCTCATATAGCAAAGTTCCTACTATATCCTCTAATTTCAATGTAGATGTAGTATTGGTGATAACCATAACTAGGTTATCCCATGAATTAGGTAATGAACAAAGTAATACAATTTTCCTCTTCATCCATGTTTACTTCTACAAAGGTTAATTGATTTACCACAATGTTATAAGTATT
Organism: Wollemia nobilis; assembly: GCA_028583015.1. Classification (NCBI taxonomy): domain Eukaryota; kingdom Viridiplantae; phylum Streptophyta; class Pinopsida; order Araucariales; family Araucariaceae; genus Wollemia; species Wollemia nobilis. Next base: position 13,794,982 of record JAQPPZ010001063.1, read on the forward strand.
CATATGTTTAGCCAAAGTCACCATCATTCATCAAAAGTGAATACAACTTCTTTTATACAAAGATTTTATTTACCAGCAACTTTGTTTGATACAAAGTTTCTAGCTTCTCCCATAATAAATTTGTCGTGGTCTTTATCGATACATTGAACAATAATAAATTAGATAAGCATAATATGATAGATCTCCTTGCCTTCCTATTGATTTTTATCCAATACTCATCTTTCATTGATGTTGGTTTTGTTCTTGAGACTACAATCCACTAATCTCTATCAACCAACAAATCCTCCATCTTGATTAACTCAAAATTATGTCCATTAAATTTTTCAATCTCTACCTGTGTGCTTCCAATATTTCTCCTTTGCTCAGATCCTTTCATGTATGGCTCCCACTCAGTAATTAATTTATCACAAGGTTGAAACCCTTACTCCTCAAACAAAGATGAACCTAGCTCTAATACCAAATGAAGAGAAATAAAAAGCCCTAATAAACTAAAACTAGCAAAATAGTAAAAGTAGAATCAAAAGAAGAAGATAATAGATACACATAACATAATATTTATCATGGAAAAACCCTTACAAGTACAAAATCCAACATATAAACTTGATCATCTCTAATACAATAATGTTCCCCTTCTCTGTCTCTCCAAACCCTAATGCAAGTATGATATATATAACAAAGGCACATGCATATATTTTACAATATCATGGGCAAAAAAATATGGGTTCAAATATAGTAACCCAAAAAATCCCATATGGATCTAAAAATAACTTAAAACCCTAATCCTAAAATTTTGGTAGGGGGATACCAACCCTAGATACCTACTTTTCAAAGGGCTACCACCTTCGAAACTCTATTCGAGGTTCATCCTACCCTTGAACCCAAAAAAGTATAGGTAAAGAGTGTTTGATACCTTTTAGTGTTAACCCCGCTCGAATAACATGAAATATATTCAACATATTTCCAACACTTTATATATCCATCTTCTAATTCTACTTTAGGGATTTGAATACTAATATAATATAATATTATAATATAATCAACCTTGGGTTAAGTGTGGCCCAAGCCAACCCTTATACAATATAATATCATCTCCCCATATATCTATTCTTAGATACCCTAAAATTCCATCCTCACAAATGTTTTTTCCTTGAAACAAATGAAGAAACAAGATAATATGATTTGCTAAGCAATGTTGGCTACTAGTGTCAATCTTGATCATCCATCCATCCAAGTAAAATATTGACTAGTGGTGGTCATCATTAATGCTAATATGCCATTTTACTACTAGAGTATCCAAATATGCTTTGTCGGTTCCACACTTCTATTGCTTTATTTTGATAATGTGAATGATGGGTTAGCTTGTTCCTTGATGCTGATGCACCACTCTAAAAACTAGGATAACTATACTTTCTCTGCCAAACACTACCGTACTTGGTGATCTTTCGATTCCATGTAAAACCATAATATTATTTCCTTGAGCCATGCTTCCAAGATTTTTGCTACTCATGGTGGTGTGCGTGGCGATATGCTACAACATTAACTTGATGTTCTACCTTATTTGACTACTCAACATTTGACCCCATTATTTTAAATTCTTCTACACATTTTTATTTCATCATCTCTTTATTTGGTGTGTCTTTGTGTTATTCTATAAAAGCTTCCTTGGACTCTACTACTATTATTTCCATGGACTCTATTGCTACTGCTTAGTCCATGGACTTTGTTATTGCTACTACTTTCTTGGGCTCTATTTCAAGTTCTATTTTTTCTTCAATTTGTCTCTCTTGTATCACTACTTGGTCTTCCTTGGATTCTTTCTCCTTAAGATGAGAAATATATTGCAATGCTTTCTTTTTTTCTATACCATAACTTCATAATTTTTTTTTAATAGTAATGTTAATAGTACCCAAAGAATCCAACCAAGGATATCTAAGAACAATATCCACATCGTCCATATCAATAGCTTGAAAATCTAAATGTAAAACATATTTATCTATGGTAATATTCAAATCTTTAAAAATTTGAACATTCTCACCCTCAAGATGTATGTCATTTATTTTAATTATTTGAACCTACAACCTCTTAGTGAAATCCATATTAATAAAATTATATCTTCTACAAGGTTTAATGAAAATAATAACTTGTTCCTTTTGAATGCATCAATGAACTTGCAAAATAGAACTTTTATATGAATTTAAACCCTTTTGATCCTTCTCTTGCTTTTGTAAATCCAGAAATGAGGCTTCATTCTTCTCACTATCTTCCTTAACGTTTTCCTCTCTCTTTTTTTAGTAGTTTTGCTTCTTTTCGTATGTTTCATTATGTTTCTTGAAAACTTCCCATTCTTCTTTCATTTTATTTTGCTAATTTTAAATCCCTTGTAGTTTTTATTCAAGGTCTTTGATGAAATCCATCAGGCTATCTATCTTTTTATCCCTTTCCTCAAGATATCTCTTACAAATATCTAACTTTCTTGGTAATTGAATAGGTTCCCATTTACTCAAGAATGCTAGTTCCATTTCTTTCCAAGGTCACATGAGATTATCCCTAACAAAGCTTTTTACCTATTGTAAATCTTCTTGTCCCCAAAAAACAATGGAAACCAAAGTACATGAAGCTATTTTATTTTTTCTATTTTTAGCCACTCTCTCACATCAATATCATTTTCTCCAAAAAACCTTTGAAGTGCCATGAGTTCACATCCACAAAAATGATAATGCAAACTAGGTTTTTACAAAAATATATATCTCTCCATTGATTTGAAGCTAAAATTCCACATAAAAAATAGACCTACTTTTTTTCAAAACAAAATAAATTGCAACTGATTTGCTTACCCCGACAAGCAAATTCTATCTTCAAAAAAACAGCAATTTGAAAATTTGTCACTACCCTTTTTCAATATGGTTGACCTCACAAGGTTGTATTTCCCTCAATACTATTTATATTCCTTCATATGACCACTCATTTTAAATATATTCAAATTCAACATAAAACTATCCAAGAATCATCTAAATCAAATAAAATTTCACAAAGATATGAATCCTGAAGATGAGATATTTTTCCAAAAAAAAATCTATCATAATTTTGCAATCCACATAAAAACAATCACCAATTTGCAAGAATCATTGCTCTAATACAACTTGGTACAAAACTTTATATTCATAAATATAAATCATTCACAAATATGTAGAAATATCAAATCATTCATCCACAAACAATATCCACAATAATAATCCACACAATGAGATAGAGATAGATAATCCCTTAAGGTAGGGCAAAACCAATAATACTCCTTAAGGAAGGAATAACTCACAAGATCTTTCAAGATGATAGAGCCACTTAGATATGGCAAAGTCCCATAATCCATTTTGTGGGTAAAGACAATTACATATGATTGATCTTCATGATGATTACAATGACAAATATCCCTTCTTTATATATCCATCTTCTAATTCTACTTTGGGGAGCCAACTACTAATATAATATAATATTATAATATAATATTATAATATAATATAATCAACCTTGGGTTATGTGTGGCCCAAGCTAGACCTTATACAATATAATATCATCTCCTCATATATCTATTTTGAGGTACCCTAACATTCTTGTTATATAGAGATAGATAAATCATTCTTAAATATGCAAAAAATTCAAATAATCCATCCACAAATAATATCCACAATAACAATCCACACAATTATATAGAGATAGATAATACCCTTACGGTAGGGCAAAACCAATAATACTCAAGGAAGAAAAAACTCCAAATGATCTCCCAATATGAGAGCACCACTTAGAGAGGGAAATGTCCCAAAAGCTACTTTGTGGGAAAATACAATTACATATGAATGATCTCCATGATGATTACAATGAAAAATATCCCTTCTTTATATATCCATCTTCTAATTCTACTTTGGGGAGTCAACTACTAATATAATATAATATTATACTATAATATAATATAATATTATAATATAATATAATATTGTAATATAATCAACTTTGGGTTATGTGTAGCCCAAGCCAACTCTTACACAATATAATATCATTTTCCCATATATATATTCCTAGGTACCCTAACATTGAGGACCTATGTATGGAACATTAATGTTTTTTCTTTAGATAAGGTGAGATATTTACATTGTTTTTTAGATGATTTTGGTTTATTTTTTGCACTAGAAACTTGAAAATGTAAATATAGAGAAATACTTGTAGTCATATTTTATAAATAACCACTTTGGAACTCACAACACCTTCATGGGACTATGCACTTAGCAAAAAAAAATTCTCTTGTCCAACTATTCATTGATACTTCCTATATGGCCTTACTCAATATAGAACTCCTGCATTGCTAAATAAGTTTGACTAGCTTGAGCAATACTCCTCTTCATTCTTGGTGTTGCACCATCTAGAAACCAATTTTTAATTAAGTATTGCTAGATATCTACATATTCCTCTAGAATAAATTCTACTATCAGTAATAGTACATTAGTAAACTCATAAAATTCACATTTAGATCCAAATCCCCAATATGCTCTTGAAAGAGCATATTTATTGGCTTCCTCCCTAAACTTGAGTGGGTTTTATACTTCCCAATCAATCAACAATATCAAAATCAATTGCAATAAGAGAATCCATCTGGCTATCCTTCTAGACATGTTGGGCTTCATTACAATATACTTGAGGGTAACTTGATTTGTAACAATAGTAAAATTTTACCCCAAAAGAGAGTTCCTAAAATTATTGAGGACAAATATGATGGCTAGTGCTTCCTTCTCTATAATTGTATAATTTACCTTTGTATTGCTTATTTTCCTAATTCCAGAGTGGATAGAATTATCATACCCATTATCAACCCATTGAATGAATGTGCTCCCAGGTGTTAGATAAGATGCATCTATATAGGTAATAAATGACTTACTCTAGTCTTGATTCTTCAACACCAAAGTCATGATTAGGGCCTACTTCAGTTCCTCAAATACAACCTTAGCTTATTTCTCTACTTCATATGGAATTTATTTCTTGAGAAAAAAAATTAATGGTAATGTAACCCTTGAGAAATTATTTATGACCTTACTATAATATCCCACGTGACCCAATAATAATTAAAAATTACTCTTTTTTCTTGGAAATGGTAATTTCTTACTCTTAGCACCCTTTGCAGGATTTAGTTGCAAGTCCTTGTTGGGAGACAACATGACCCAACAAGACACATTTGTTGCATCTAAATATGTATTTTTAGGATTAAATGAGACCTTAACCCCATCCAACCACTAAAATTTGTTCTCAAGAGTGGCTAGATGATTTACCTTTTCTCCAAAAATATAAAACTCTTCCAGAAAAACTCTGATAAAAGTTTCAATATAAGGTTCAAATACCTTATTCAAATCGTTGGAAAGTTGTAGATGCATTGCACAACCCAAATAACTTCACTCAATAAGAAAAGGTGTCCTACAAAGTCCTTAAGGTTATATTTAGATGATATTTCTATATAATGCAAACTTTATTGTAATCACTATAGCCATCTACAAAGCTATATCACTCTTGTCCTACAAATTAATTTAAAATCTAATATAAGAAGAGGAGTGGATAGTGGTCTTTCTTTGTAGCCTTTTTCAACTTTTTATAATTGATACAAACCCTTATCTTCCCATTATTCTTTCTTTCAATGATTACTGGAGACATCCACTCTGAGTTGTCTACTAGAAAAATGAAGTTTGCATCCTCCTTAATAGGATTGGTAAAATTTGGATTCATACAATATGGAATTTGATTCATAGATTTACCATCATCGATCAACTCTATCTAATGATTCACCAAATCTACTTATAGTAACTCTTTATGATCAAAATGAAACAAATGAATATACTTATAGAAGATCTAGAAGTAATCATATTTTTCATGCTCTTCTATTTCATCATGAATGTGTAACTTTTATAGCCAATTCTCCATATCTTCCTCTAAAAAGTGATGTGGGTGATCTATTGGAGCATTAGGAAGGATTTCATCCATTGAGATGTTCACCTAGCTTTCTTCTTCATCTTCAGTATCCGCCTTTCTTGTATTGGCATATTTTGGGGTTGTCCACTCACTTTCTTCCTCTATCTATATTATCCTCAATGTATGAGGTTTAGGTATTACATTTATCTTGATTTTATTAAAAACCTAACCAATGATCATGTAACATTTATACCAATAATTATAATAATAGGATTTTCTTAACCATGGCCTTCCTAACAACATTAGATAGGTTGTTGAACCATATTTCGCGACTTGAAACTCTACTACATAGGTGACTCCCATAATTGATATTGCTACATCAGAGACTACTTATATTGGTTTTGTTTTTTCTTTATTCAAGGATCTCAATTTTTAGTTAGATGGGCAATCTATATTTAGTATTAATGTTGTCAAAGTATATTCTATTATTATATTAATAGTAACTCCATATGCCATGATATCAAGAATTGAAATACCTTTGCACAATACTTCAACTTGTAGAGCATATAGATTAACCTTTGTGTTGAATATAGTGACTTCGATCTTTCTTCTTCATCTATAACTAAGTCTACTATGCAGCTTCCTTTTATTTTCTAATGATACCCATACATGATGTTGGTGGTTTCCTTTGAAAAATCCTCCATGATTGAGTATGATTCCTAGCATGCTAAGGTTGGAAAATCATGAACTCCCAATTTTCTTCTCCTCTTTTTGGGCTCTTCTTTCTTCTTCTTGGTATCATTTTCTTCATTAGGAGTCCTATCACAAGATTATTTGTTTCTATAATATGAAATTATTATTTGTTATCTTGAACAAGATCAACAATGTTAACTAAACATTTGCCCTTCTCATTACTATTTATTCCTAAAGTATATGCTTTATTAGGGAAATTTGTCTTATAGTTCCATTTCTCTTTGCCCTCATAGAAAACTATCTTAGGAAAATTATTCCTAACAACTTTATCTCTTGATTGGTCTCACTAAATTCCTATTTCCTTTACTTGTAACAAATTGATTGTAAGTTATCCCATATTTTTGACTAGAACTTTTGTTTCAACTATAAAAGTAGATGAAGATGGACTTACTATGGGTACTACTATTGATAGTTTTGGATCCTAGCTAAAAGCTATCAAATAAACTGGTGTTGGTGGAACTAATTCCTCCAAAATATCCTCTTGCCACTTTGCAACCTCGTATAGGTATTGGGTAGTGGCAAGTTGCACATACATAACTCAGCTTAATTGTTGCCTTGAGATCTATAATAGAATACTTACATAACATGTTATCCACACCCTCTATGAGGTCATTAGAAAAGTTCTTTTATAATTGGGCCTCTATATTCTTTCATATCTCCTAAAATCATGAATAGTAGTCATGCACAGTTTCTTTAGGTCCTTGAACCAACTTTGTTATCTCGTTCATTAGGTTAGAATATTTCTAGCATGTCTTATATTCCTTGATCATTTTTCACTAATCTTATCTCATGAATTCTTGATCTACTCCTCTTGCATCTTATACCATATACAAGTGATGGCTTTTTAGTCAGATTAAATCAAAGGTCCTGATATCTATGATCAAATATAAATCATATAAATTATATGAAGGATAATTCATAGAATAATATCAATATCAATGAATATAACAATCATGAAATAACAATAATATTACTCAATAAACATACTCACAATATTATTGATGAATAAAATATACAAATTGCTATTTGATCGATACTTGATACAATACAAGGAGATTTATCTCCATAATATAACCTTTGAAGATGACTCTTCAATACTAGACTATTTCTCTCCTTACATATTTTGGATATGCATCCTTTCCTATTTCACACATATGCCAAACTTCTCATGTCTCTTGTATTTACATCTTGCCATATACTATGTGAATCTTCACTTATATAATTGACACATACACACTTGAATCTTGACTTACCTATATGAAATATTACACACTCTCATATATTACACACTTACACACTTTATTATATGACACTTTGCACACTCTTATATTCTACACAATTGCACACTTTATTACATGACACTTGGAATCATCTCACACATTAACACATACTTAAGGTGAAATATAAATCACAATCCCTTATTTAATAGCTCACTCCTTAATCTAATATTTACAAATATACAAATGTACCATGGGGGTACTTTATAATTTACCAAATAATGTAATATTCTCCAACAAAAAGAAGCACCATCCAAAAATGTGAGAAGAAAATTTTCCCATTGCTCCCTCTATGTTAAGTTGTTACAAATGAATGTCCTCTTAGATTCTTGAATGAATCTCTTGACATATTCATAAGATTATGCTAAAAATATAGGAATATTTTCCATATTTAGTATGCCTTTGTAATCCCAAGTACAACTCTTCTTGGTGAAAGAACCAAGGGTTTGTTGTAGAGGGGAAAAATAACCCCTGTGAATGATTCTAGATGAATCGGCTAGGAGTCAAGGTGACCGTGAGGCTATTTTTCTCTACACTTGAGAGATTGGGGGATTGAAGGGTTCACCAAGAGTGATATTAGGATTCACTCCAAGTCTATTATGGGAATTTTAATGTGTTTATTAAGAAATCACCTAAGTTTAACCTTGATTAATATATATACTACTAAGAAATAGAGAACAACACTGTAAAAAATAGTGCAGGGAAAATAGACACACAATAAACAACCTAAAATATCTATCAAACACTTACTTGATCCAGAAATTGATCCTAGTTGAGTTCACACTCTACATTTGTAGTTGTGAATCCAAATTTACACCTTGAAACTCTTAACCACAAATTCAATCAAACCTATAAATCAACAATAGAAACTTGAAAACATTGATTAGAGTTTGGGGGTCTTCTTAGGCCAATATGAGATTGAGCTTGGAGATACAGTAGTCAAGACCCCTTGGTCCTTTTAGCTAACCATTCAAAATAAAAAGCAATTTTTGACCTATGAAAACAAGTAAATAGAATGCAACAAAATATAGTGCAAACAAAAAGGGATATAACAAAAAATAATCATGCATGAGATAGAAATAAGGTTTTGGGAGTGAAAACTTACCCCTAATCCTCGTAACTAAATTTGTGTCAAGTAATGGATAACCAAAAATTCAAAAACAAGGAAATAATGATGAAACCAAGGGTTTTTTGAATTTGTGCCTCGTATAAATGGACTATGAATTCATAGCAGAGGTTTTAAATTTATTCTATAAATGTAAGGAATCAGTAAAAACCTTAGCTAACATAAATGAATTATCTAAATAAAACTAATGATGCAATAAAAATCTAACTTATCTATGGTGAAAGTAAAATAGCAATGAAAGAGTGATGGTAATAACCATAATTGTGGACCTTTACTCCTCTAGAAGACAAGTCTTGTATATGATCTATTATCAAGGATCCTTCCATTGATCACCCCAAAGTAGCTAATCACAAATAGTAGAGAAACAATAGAGCATTCCAAAATCATTTATTGATTGGTTATGATGATTGCGATGATAGATGTCCTTCAAAAAAGGGAGTCCAATCATTCTATTTATAAGAGGTTTATAAATTAATAATTTATGTTTTGCAGCTATGTGTGCTTGAGAGCAGGGAGTGGCAACTAGACACTCTAGAGGATATCATGAGGGAAATCATAGTAGCAGATAGGGATATCATATATGTGATGATGCTACCACATCTTGTAGAGATACCCTGGGAGGAGGTGAATAGAGTGTTCCTAATAGTGTTAGCTAAGAGGTGCTATATGGAGTCATCCCCATTTTGGCTAATTATAGGAGAGATGACTATCACACTAGAGGACGTGTGGTAGATCTTAAGGATCTCCCTCAAGGGAATAATAGTTTAAAGAGCATAGGTATGGGACTATGCAATCAACAAATTTCCTTGCCCTTGTCTAACTACTCATCAATAGTTTCTACTTGTCCCTACTCAATACAAAACTCTTGCATTGATAATTAGGTTTGACTAGGTTGAGCAATCCTCCTATTCATTCTTGGTGTTGCACTATCTAGAAACCTAATTTTAGTTGAGTATTGCTAGATGTCTAGATATTCCTCTAGAATAACTTCTACTATCAGCAATATTACATTGTTAAACTCATCATATTTACATTTAGAGCCAAATCCCTCATATTATCTTGAAATAGCATCTACATTGGCCTCCTCTCCCCTCATATCTAAACTTGAGTGGGTTTATGCTTCTTTCCCAATCAATCAACAACGTAAAAATCAATTGCAACAAGAGAATCCATTTGGCTATCCTTCTAGACAAATTAGGCTTGATTATGATATACTTGAGGGCAACATGATTTGTAACAATAGTAAAATTTTACCCCAAAAGAGAGTTCCTAAATTTTTTTAGAACAAAGATGATGACTGGTGCCTCCTCTATAATTGTATAATTTACCATTTTATTGCTTATTTACCTACTTTCAAAGTGGATAGAATGATCATGCCCATTATCAACCCATTGAATCAATGTGCTCCCAAGTGCTATGTAAGATGCATCTGTATAGATAATAAATGACTTACTCTACTCTTGATTCTTCAACACCAAAGCAATGATCAGGGCCTACTTTAGTTCCTCAAATACAACCTTAGCTTCTTTCCCTAATTCATATGGAATTTTGTTCTTGAGAAACTTTTTTTATGGCAATGTAGCCATTAAGAAATTATGTATGACCCTCCCATAATATCCCACATGGCCCAAGAATAATTAAAACTTAATCTCATTGCATGGAAATGGTAGTTCCTTACTCTTATCACTCTTTTTAGGATTAATTGCAAGTCCTTTTTTGGAGATATGTAGATAAGTGCTCATGTTAGATTTGGGGTCTATTCTCTACTCCTCTTGTACTTCCCAATATCATACTTTATCACATAAAAATTTCTAAGATACCTTGAGAAATATTGTGAGAGTCTTGAGACATTATCCCACATATATCCCATGATATCCTTCATGGTGGTATATAAAGCACAACACCCACATAGATATTTGCAAATTGAGAAGTAGGATTTTGGATGAAATACCCTAATGGATGTAGGTAAACCATGATCTAACCCCTCAAACAAGTGAATCATGGTCCGTCCATATGCTCCATCCTATCCTATGGGATCATTGCTCAATGGTGGTGAGTGTGGAGTTCTTCCCATGCATGGTTTTCATTGGTTGATTTCCCTTGTGGACCTCATGTTAGATATGGGGTCCATTATTCACTCCTCTCGTATTGGCCAGTCTCATACTTTCTCACATAAATATTTTTAAAATACCTTGAGTAATATTGTGAGGATATTGAGCCATTATCCCACATGTATCCCATGAAGAATCTCATGGTGGTATCTACAGCACAACACCCACATGCAACTTTACAAATCAAGAAGCAAGATTTTGGGTGAAATACCCTAGTGGATGTAACTAAACCATGACCCAACTGCTTAAACAAGTGAATCGTGGCCTACTCATACTCTCTATCCTCTTTTGTGGTAGTATTGCTTGATGGTGGTGAGTGTGGAGTTCTCCCTAGTGTGGTTTCCATTGGATGATTTCCCTTATGGGCCCCATACTAGCTTTAGGGTCCATTCTCCATTCCTCTCATACTACCTAGTCTCATACTTTCTTACATAAAATTTTTTAAAATACCTTGAGCAACACTGCAAGTGTCTTAATAAATTATACCACATATATCCCATGATGACACTCATGTTGGTATATAAATCACAACACCAACATGGATATTTGTAGATTAGAAAGTAGGCTTTTAGGTGAAACACCCTATTGGATGCAAACAAACCATGACCCAACCCTTCAAATAAGTGAATCATGGCCTAGACATATGCTCCATCCATTACCATGAGAGCATCGCTTGATGGTGGTAAATGTGGAGTTCTCCCCATGTGTGGTTTTCATTAGTTGATTTTCCTTATGGGTACCATGTTAGTTTTGGGGTCCATTCTCTACTCCTCTTGTACCCAGTCTTATACTTTATCACATAAAAAATTCTATAATACCTTGAGCAATGTTGAAAGTGTCTTGATCAATTATCCCATATGTATCCTATGATGGACCTCATAGTGGTATATAAACCACAACACCCACATAGAGATTTTTAAATTGGAAAGCAAGCTTTTGGGTGAAATTCCCTAGTGGATGTAGGTGAACCATGACATAGCCTCTCAAACAAGTGAATCATGGCCTAGCTATATGTTCCATCATCTTCCATGGGAGCATCACTCAATGGTGGTGAGTGAGGAGTTCTCCCCATTTGTTGTTTCCATGGGTTGATTTCCCTTATGGGCCTCATTTTAGCTTTGGGATCCATTCTTCACTCCTCTTGTACTTTCTCACATAAAAATTCTAAAATACCTTGAGCAATATTTCAAGAGTCTTGAGCCATTATCCCACATGTATCCCATAATGAACCTCATGGTGGTATATAAAGCACAACATCCACATAGAGCTTTGCAAATTAGAAAGTAAGATTTTGGATGAAATACCCTAGTGGAAGTAGGTAAACCATGATCCAACCCCTCAAATGAGTGAATCATGGCCCAACCATGTGCTCTATCCTCTCTCATGGAAGCATCACTTGATGGTGGTGAATTTGCAGTTCTCCCCATGTGTGGTTTTTTTTGGTTTATTTCCCTTGTGGGCCCCATGTTAGCTCTGTATTCCATTATCCACTCCTATTGTACTATCTAGTCTCATACTTTCTCACATAAAATATTCTAAAATACCTTGACCAATGTTGTGGGAGTCTTGAACAATTATACCATATATATCCCATGATGGCCATCATGGTGGTATATAAAGCACAACACCCACATAGAGCTTTGCAAATTGAGAAGCAATATTTTGGGTTAAATGCCCTAGTGGATGTAGGTGAACCATGATCCAACCCCTCAAATGAATGAATCATGTCCCAAACATATGTTGCATCCTCTCCCATGGGAGCATCGCTTAATGGTGGTGAGTGTGGAGTTCTCCCCATGTGTGGTTTTCATTTGTTGATTTTATTTGTGGGCCCCATGTTAGCTATAGGGTCCATTCTTCACTCTTATTGTACTACCCAATCTCATACTTTCTCACATAAAAACTTCTAAAATACCTTGAGCAATGTTGCAAGAGTCTTTAGACATTATCCCATATGTATCTCATGATGGCCCTAATGGTGGTATATAAAGCACAACACCCACATAGAGATTTGCAAATAGAGAAGCAATATTTTGGGTTAAATTCCCTAGTGGATGTGGGTAAACCATGCTCCAGCTCCTCAAATGAATGAATCATGGACCAACCATATGCTCCATCCTCTCCTATAAGATCATCGCTTGATGGTAGTGAGTGTGGAGTTTTCTCCATGTATGTTTTCCATTGGTTGATTTTCCTTGTGGACTCCATGTTAGATATAGGATCAATTCTTTGATCCTCTCATACTGCCTAGTCTCACACTTTCTCACATAAAAAAAAATCTAAAATCCCTTGAGCATTGTTGCAAGAGTATTGATCCATTATCCCACATGTATCCCATGATGGCCCTCATGGTGGTATATAAATCACAACACCCACATAGATCTTGGCAAATTGAGAAGTAGAATTTTGGTTGAAATGCCCTAGTGGATGTTGGTGAACCATGACCCAACCCATTAAATGAGTGAATCATGGACTGACCATATGCTCCATCCTCTCCCATGGAAGCATCACTCAATGGTGGTGAGGGTCGAGTTCTTCCCATGTGTGTTTTTTTGGTTGATTCTTGTGGGTCCCATGTTAGCTATGGGGTCCATTCTTTAATCCTATCATACTACCCGATATCGTACTTTCTCACATAAACCTCCAACCTAACCTTATTGTCCAAGGATGGAAATGGTGATACAAGGCTATAAGTAATATTGATATAAACCTATAAGAAAATCTAATGTACTCTTATATAAGTCTATGGTCATGAATTGATGTATGTTACCTTAGTTTCATTTGTTAAACCACTAGAATTGTTGACCTTATAAGGTTGCAATTAAACTTATAATTAATATTAATCCATTATATTATGTCAACTTAGCTTAGTATAAGATATATTTAGTACTAGGAATTAGGTGTTTGCCTTAAATACCCCCAACCATGAATCCATTTTAACATCAATGTGAAATATCATTCGGTGTCCATGGGAACCAAAATCTCCATTCTTATTTTATCTATTTACTTGGCTATTTAATTATTTATTATTTTATATATGATCTATAGTGAATGCATGCTTTTGAACTTTTCTAGAGTATTGTGAAAACTAACAATGCTATATTTCTAATTGCTACAATAATAATAAATGCCATTAAATTTGATATTATCAAATTATATTTATGGATTTAAGTGGACAAAGGACAAAATAATACTATATAACATATTGAAACTTTTCTCCTCTTCAATATTTAATGTAGAAAAAATGCTAAATATATTCATCAAAGATCCAATTATTTTTATGAAAAAATATATTAAAACTTTTACAACCAGGGGAGGATATTTTATTTAGATATTTCAATGCTATGACAAATAATTTTCAAACAAATGTGTGTATATGGAGGTTAGATATCCTTTAGGGATGAAAGAAATTGACAAAGAGGATATTAGGAATAATGGATGGTAAAGAATTTTATTTGACATGAGTGACATCACAACTATGGAAAATCATTTATGATCATTATATGGATGTTTTAATAATTTAATTTATAAAAAGGCTTCTCATTTCATAGGGATATAAGGATACATTTCCAAAGTGTGTAGGCATTCACTATGGTTGACTACTCAATAGCACATGAAAGAAATATGACACATATATGAAATTTTGGAATTGGAACTAAAATTCTAGAATCTCATTTGTCTATTTTCTTCTCAATTAATGATGTTGCCAAACATAAATTTAAAATTATATTAACTTGATATCATTGTCAAATATAGATTCTAAACCATAAATAGTTAATATTTACATAATTATTGGAGAATAAAATCAATAATACATTTATGTTGAATTTATAATATAATCCATAGCCACAAGATGACATTATGTGATGTATTTGATAGGCCTATGGGATTTTTTATTTTTTTTATTAGATGGAAGAAGGAGATTTCAGAAGGATCTCCAAACCATTAAACATAGAGATATATCCTTCCAAATGAAATAATGCTCCAATCATATACAATCGGGAACAAATGGAACAAAGAAAAAAACATCAAAAGACTAGCAACAAAGAAAAAAACAACTAGTGAAAGATGAAAATGACCCAAACAACAACCAAAATTTCCCATAAATGCCTACTATAAATAGAAAGGAAAGGGGCCTAACCTTGGAAAGCAAAACATAGACAAAAAAACAAACCGACGTTAGATCTTTGTGTCACTTGGGCTAGCTTCATTGTCAGTCTTCTATTCATTAATATCCCAAACCTGCCAGTCCATAAGGGTAAAAATATCCTCGGTCTAGGAAGTAGAAGCCTACATAGAGGAGATGGTAGTCTGTAGTGAATCGATAAAATAGAAGAGGATGGATAAGTGGTAGTCAACACAGGCAATATCGAACCCCATCCTCTGGCTACAAAGATGTCATTAATATTGAATATGATATTATAAATTGCCTCAGGTGGAACATAGGCAACTTGCCACAAAAGCATGAAAGCTTGAAATCCCATGAAATGCAAGCCCTACCTCCACAAAAGAACCTTAAAATATACAACTTGTCACATAGGATGGAAAACCACCAGATGGGACGTGCACCACAAGAGCGTGAGGGAAGAAAACATAACAAAGGACTCAGACACCCTGGGATTCGCCGAGGTGGGAAAAAAATTAAAATTTAAAAAGAGGCAAGAGTGCCAAGCCATCAAAAAATTCTCTAACTTATGAGGCCTATGGGAATTTCATTGTGTAATGTATTTATTATTTTTAATATTTTATTATGTAAGCCCAATGGACCATGGTTAACATTGTTATGGTTAAACCTCATTTAATATTTGTAATTAACCTAAATCCCACTTGTTATGTCAACTTAGGTTAAAATTTATGAAGTAATTAGGGGTTTTTTCATTGCTGTAAATACCCTCTTACACTCCTTTTTTTTTATCAATTTTTTGTGTAATATAATCTATGCATATAAAAATTAGTCTTTTTGAAAGAATCTAGTTTAAGATTGAAGAGAGATTTTGAACGTGGAGAGAGATGAGATGAGGTTTTTGAAGAGTTTTAGAGAAAATACAAAGGATAGAGTCTATTTTCCCTTGTGTCCAACAATAATTTTTTGAGGAGGATTATTATAGTAAGGAAAAGGTATAGCTAGAGGAAATATAATAGAAAACCAATTTTTACAAGCCATATAGAGTGAAGGAAAAATCAACAAGAAATTTAAGTTCACAATACAAAAATATATGGGACATCATAGTCTACAAAAAAAATGAGGCCATGGATTGAAGAGAACCAAAAATAAATTTCATGATATAGACTGGATAGAGAAGTTGAAGTAGGAAATCTGTTATGGTCCAAAACTTGGGCAAGACTATTTTTAGGGTAAACTACCCAAAGGGGTTGACTCTATCAATACATAATATTAGGAAGGATTAAAGGGAGATACCCAAAAAAATAAATTTTAGGGATGTGCTTCATAGGGAATAATCCCAACCAGATGTTATTAATAGTGTGAGGGTAGCACAACGACCTTTGAGGATGGTTATGATGGATCTCATGAAAACTATGATGGGATGTTTAAAGGTGGTAGGTTCCATGATAGTGAAGGAGAACATGGAGGACATTTAGAATGGAATAGAAGACATGGAGAAGAGAGGTATTATATGTTGATTTATGTGGTTTTGAAAAATACTATCAACATTTAAACTATGGGTTGTTAAATAATGGACAACAAAATGTGAGTTCCAAATCTCTATTTATCTTGATGGTTATTTCCTTGTTTTTTTTTACACCTAAAGAAGATAGAGAAAAAATATTCCAAGGGAGATCGTGGTTTTTGGAAGGGTGAGTCTCTTTATGTGTAGACACTAAAATGTGGTCAACCCAATTAAGCATCCACAAACAATTATCATATTGGCATCATATGGCCCCTTGGGCAGCCCTCAGAAGGCTCACAGTGGTTCTAGCCACTCCGGAAGGGTTTTTGGAGGTTTCTGGCCCAATTTTGGGAGGTTTTAACCCAAAATTCACTACCGTACCACCCTGGGATGGTGGTATATTCCCACCATCCCACCCTGGGATGGTGGTGAGCCATCGTCCCAGGTTGGGACGATGAGTAAGTTTGACCCAAAAAAAGTCAAATCTGGGACACTTGGCACCCAAAAACTGCCATTTAACATGCAAATTGGAGCATGCAGGTCATAGGGCACTGCATACTTATGACATGCTTCATAATGGAAGCCCAAAATATATATTCTCTTCCACACCCAATGCATACCTCCTTTTTGACAAATGGCACCTCCTGCCATGCATGTCCTTGCATGCCTTTTTGCACATGAGCCCATTTGGGCTATAAAATGGATACAAGATCCACACAAAAACAATATATAGGAGTTCTAGGATATATAATGGTGTACTTAAATATTTCCCCTCACTTTATTATTCCTTATTTCCATAGAAATCTATCTTTTGCGAAGGAGGTTACCGGGTGACTTCAAGAGGGTCCTTTGAGCATAACTTTTTCATCCGGGTGAATTTCTTCATAAAATTCAATGAAAACACCCATTATAGTGTTTAGGATATTTAACCAATGGGATTGGTAGCAAAAAGTGTGCATAATGGGTGGGTATCCCCTCCTAGGGTGCCCCCCAATTAGTTGCAGTCACCACCGTCCCCCCAGGTACAAGGAAAAATCCTTGTAAAATTTTATTACTTTTTTTTAATTATATTATTCTATAATATTATAGAATTCTTTGGTTTAAATTTCATGCAATTTTTAGTTAAATTAACGGAGATATCATATTTTTAAGGTTTTGCAGGTTCATAGGGCCCATCCGGGCACCCCAGTTGCATGCAGGTGGATATGCACCTCATTTTGGAAATATAACCATATGGGTTGTCTTAAAATTATTATTTATGCATTATCCCAAAATTTCATATGTTTTGGACATGTCTAGGTGCAGGATTTGCTTGTCTTGGTCTTCGTAGGTTGTAGGCGGGCGACGCAAAATCAAGGGGTCCACGGATGCAATTTCTGATATTTTTTTAGTTATATCCCCTCAAAACCTCTTATTAAACATCCCCATAAATTTTCATATCATTATGAGTTGATTTTATGTATTTTTAATATATGTGCCATTTTGTGCCTGTGGGGATTGCATGTTTCCCTCCACACACCCTTGCTATTTTACCCCTTTTGCTTCCTTGTGTGTAGGTACAAGTTCTTTAGAGGCATTGGGAAGGAATATCAGACATCATATATTGAATATAAAAGCAGCAGTGGCATTGGCCCACCCACCTCGATTGTGGGTACGAGGAAAGGCACTGGATGTGCACCTAGATTTCTTCGAGGATTTGATCCTTGGGCACCCAAAATTTGTAAAAATTGTATAAAATTTGAGACCTCAATGGGAATGCTTTGTAACCTTGGATTTGATCCACCAAATTAATAAGAAAGAGACTTTTTTCATTTCATTCCTTATTGTTTGGTATTGCTTCATTTTCACATGCATGCTTCCGTTTGATGCTCATAAGCGAGATAGGATAGATACATATATTTGTATTCATCATTATGTGCACCTATTTTCCTTAATTTAGTGAAGATCATGGTGGGACCCTTTTCCCTTATGCTTTGGGTGAAAATTTGACTCCATTTTTGCCAATTTTGCCCTTTTTGTGTTGTAGGTGCTCCCCTCCCCACCTTGGAACGATGGCAGAGCCTTTATCTAGCTCACCATGGTATGGTGGCTTCATCATCCCACCATGGGATGGTGATGAGGCTTCTAATCATCCTACCCTGGAGCGGTGAGGAAACAGAGAATTTTTTTCTCAAAAACCTAGAATTTGGAGGTCTCAAAATTGATAAGGTGAGTGCCTAAATCCTCTATTTTTCTACTGCATTTTCAGAGACTATTAAAATTAGTTTTTCTTGCTTTGTTTGTTTGCATAGAAATATTAAAATTCATATTATTACTTTTATTACAACATCAAATAGCAAAAGGAAGAAGAAAAATCAAAAGAAATTTGAAGTAGCAATGCATCTTTATGGCTTGATTGCTTGTGGCTTACCCAATGGGTAAGTTATCATTTAGGGTTGTGCATTCATAAGTTACATTTGTAGGTTATTTATCCAATTTTTGAAATTAAAACACACCTATTGCATGCATTTAGTGAATGATCATTGAATGCTTCTTTGCTTACTTTCTTTGGATTAAAAGAAACCACACACACTTGCACGTTCCACAATAACATTGGTAAGGTTGGATTTCATCACAAACCCCCAATTCAGACTGGTGAGATTGGATTTCACCTCCTTCCACCAGCTTGATCATATATTCCTTAAATAGAATAGGTCACTCTCAATATGGAATAGGTCACTAATGTTCAAACTACCTCCCACTGTTGGAAATATTATTTTAGAGTGGAATAGCTAGGTGAACTCCCCACTAGGATTTAAGCAGTGTACCCTAGAATATTTTGATAAATCATGTTTGGTACTAGTTTTCCTAGTCACCACTTTGGTTGAGTTTCCTCATTCTAATTCCACAACAAGAGAAAAGAAAAACAACACACTGAAACCAGTTTAGGACACACATTTAATCAGTAAAAGATAATCATATTATCTACTTTGTGTGTTTATTTGTTATTTGGTACAAAACCCTAACCCTAATTTTTAAAAAAATAGGGTTTAAAAAAAAAATCTACTTTTTGATTTTGCATCCAATGCTTCAAGAATTGTGCAAAACAGAGCTATAACGAAAAAGTTATTTTGTTTTGTGATTACTCTATTTTCGAGGCCGAAAATAGGGAAAAATTGCAGTAAAACGGTCATAGAATGGTATAGACAACTCCAAAACTTGCTAAATTTGTTTTGTTGTCTTAGTTAGCTCCTTATGCACCTCTTCCAAAAATTTTGAGTCCTAATTCTTCACGGTTCAAAATTTCCCAAAAATTCCTAAAAGTGGTCATTTCCCTAAGGGCCCCGGTTAGCCAAATATTCCAAAAATACAAATTTTTGGCCCAAAAAATCAGATTTTGGAGTCCTAGACCATTTTTATCAGCTCTTCGCACTGATCATTTTGATATATAACACTTATAACCTTTTTGGGAAAGTCAAAATTTTCTAAAAATGGTTGACGGACCCCCGTTTTACCAATTTGGTCCAAAGGTGGTTGAAAACAAGACCTCCAATTTAGTGAGATATTCAAGCTCCATAGCCAATGAATATCTCCAAATAATTCTAGAGGACATACCCATACCTGAATGGCATCCTAGGTCCTATCATAACAACAATATCATCCCTAGGGGGGCAAACCTTCGAGATACCCCTACTAGGGAAGCACCCATAGGTCCTCTAGGAAAACTCCATGATTGGGATACCTTGATAGAATTATATATAGAAAATAATCTGCCCACTACGGGGTCTAATAGATCAATATCAGTGTTCACACCCCAACTTACTCTATACATCAATCATAATATGAACATGAGAGTACACCATGGCCTAGCCTGGATGAGCAAAACACCCCATTTTATCGAGCAAGTCGCCATCATACTACTCACAGAGAGTGCTCAACATCCATACATCATGCTTTTGTGCAGCATAAATATATAGATCTTACATCCAAAACTAAATATGAGGCTTTCCTAATAGATGAGGGAGAATATCCCAACCATCTACCTACTCCTCGTGAAGAGTACTTGGTGCAACCATATGATGGCTCTACATCTTCGGACTATACAGAACCAATTCATACATTAGAGTCTCAAGGTAATGTTATCCTTAGGGAGCATGGAAAATAAGCATTAGACGCTACTAGGGGGGAAAGACATGATAAAACCATCCATATTTCAAATATGAGGATACACAAACCCCATGCAACGGAGCAACCAAATCATACTCATCAGGCAATTAGGCCAAATCTTAATAGGCAACAACATACGGATCAACTCTAGTTGTCTCAAAACAAGTACATCAACAATGGGTGGACTCACAATGAGCACACCTACAAGAGTTGTATCAATGAAAGATACAAGAACAACAAAAGATACAAGAGCAATTACATAATACAATACCTAAAGTTGTGCTTACACCTAGCACCTATAGGATGCAACAACGAGCAAGACACCCAATACAATCTCAAAATCTTCCCCCTCAGCCATGCCAAACTCACATTCAACATCAAATGCCATTATCTAGTTATCATAAAAAGCCTCATACTCCTCAACAGTACCAAGATCAATACGAGGAGGAATCATATGAAGAGTTCCAACGAGAACATCAGGATCAAATAGATGCCTACCCTGAACCCAGTTATGATGAGGTACCTAATAATCATACTTATCATCCACCTCAACATCAAAAGCGACCTCCTTCATCTAATCAAGGGCAATAATAGGATGATCATATTATGTCATTAGGGCCATACAAAGTGCCAGCTGATCGGTTGAAGGTATTAGAAATGCCATATCAAATTTTGGATTATTAAAAATCCACACTAAAGCAACTTAGTAATCAGCCTGTACATCCATTAGTGTCATCACTGACATACCCATCAAATTTCCAGGTGCCCAAACTTGAAGATTTCAAAGATGATGAAGATGCAGAAGAGCATGTGATAAGCTTCATTCTTAAGTGCTCTCATCTTCAATATTATGACCCTTTGATGTTGAGAATATTCATTACAACATTATCTGGAGATGCTTTAGAATGGTATAATCATCTACCACATCATAGCATAAACACCTTTGAGCAATTGGCCGATGCATTTTTGGGACATTTTGCCTCTAGCGCTAAGAAAAGGACAAACTTGATTGACTTGTCTAGCCTTAATCAACTTGATAATGAGCTAGTCATGGAGTATGGTAATAGATGGAGAAAGGTGATGTTAAAACTACCTTTCACCCTACCCACAATGGAACTCATTCGAATGTTAACTAGAAGCTATTCAAAGTGGATTTCACTTCTTTTACAATTACAACGATATCAAACATTCGAGGAGGCCTTAGCACAATCCCAAATCATTGAGGACATCAAGGTCCAGAAGGGTGATGTATGACTCCACAAAGGGGAACAACCAAACAAGAACATTAAAGGTGGTAACATGCAGCAAAATGTAGCCCCAATCAATCAAGTGGTTCTAAGCATCCCTGAATCCTTAAACCAAGATCCCCCACTGCAATTACCAGTGCAACCTAATTACTAGGCTCAACCTTCATTGGCCAAAAACCATTTGCAACAAAAGCAAAGACATTATACTCATTTTTAAGAGCCCTTAAAATCAATATTCAATCGATTGTATGAGGCATGAGCAATCACGCTTTTCAAGATCCATCCATTAAAACCTAACAAACATAGATAAAAGGCACACAAGAAAGATCTATACTGTATTTACCATAGATAAAGAGGTCATGACATCCAGACATGTTATACCTTTAGATATTAGTTCAAGATATGATCGAGAGGTAAGAGCTTCCAGTGGGTAATCCTATTGCTCCTAACAACCAACCGATAGGATAATTACAAGACCTCTAGCCCATACACGAAGCAAACACAACATCTGCCAACCACTTTGAGCAACCCAAAGGTAGCATACCTTCCCCACCATCCACATCACAACCAATGAATCATAGTGAGAAATTTAACAATATCACACCTTTCTCACCTTCATTCAGTAACACACACACTAGGGATGCCTAAGGTATCATGCCTTCCCCATCGTAAAACACTCAAAATTCAAAAATAGTTTAAAGCACCAAAAATCCAAACAAATCATAAAATATCGAACTCCACAAACATTCAAAATAATCAAAATTTCAAAAATATTACAAACATTAAAACACAAAAACATTTGGAATGTAACCTTGCATACTTTAATTGCATTGCATTAGGTATTTTAAGCCATTATACTTGCATTAGGATAGGTCTTTTTTAACATCACATCAATCATAGTAAATGTTGGGGTATATAAGGTATTACAACTTCCTCCTAAGAAGACAAAGTAAGCAAAGTTACAAAAAGGCTCCAAGGGTATCTACATATCGCTTGGTCAATATAGAATGCTCCTAGACTATCTATGATCATCTAGGTCAACCCTAAAAGCCCCAAAGGTATACATAAGCCCGTTGGTCACAGCTAAATTCCCTTAGGAAGTCGTAGACACTTTTTAAGTGTCGATGCCCGTCTAGGTCACCTAAAAGGCTCCTAGTGGGTTTTCATCATCTAGGTCAAATAAAAATGTTCCTAGAATATCTATGATCGTTTAGGCCAACCCTAAAATCCCAAAATGCATCCATAAACCCTTTGGTCACAACCAAATGCCCCTAGGCAGTCGTAGACACTTTTTAAGTTTCGCTGTCTGTCTAGGTCACCCAAAATGCTCCTAGCGAGTTTTCACCGTCTAGGTCAAATAAAAATGCTCCTAGACTATCTACGATCATCTAGGTCAACCCTAAAAGCCCCAAAGGCATCCATAAGCCCTTTGGTCATAGCCAAATGCCCCTAGGTAGTTGTAGACACTTTTTAAGTGTCGCTACCCATCTAGGTCACCCAAAAGGCTCCTAGCGGGTTTTCACCGTCTAGGTCAAATAAAAATGCTCCTAGACTATCTACAATAATATAGGTCAACCATAAAAGCCCCAAAGGCATCCATAATCCCTTTGGTCATAGCTAAAGATCTCTAAGTAGTCCATAACACTTTCTAGATATCATTGATCATCTAGGTCCCCTGAAACGCTCCTAGGTGATCAGCAACCATATAGGTCAAACAAAAATGCTCCAAGGGTGTCTACAACCCACTTGGTCAACCTAAAATACCCCTAGACCATATACAACCATCTATGTCAACCCTAAAGGCCCCAAAGAAATTTTTAAGCCCCTTGGTCACCCCCCAAATGCCCCAATGGCCCTTAAATAAGCCCGTTGGTCACATGTATATACATATCAATCAAAAATTCAAAAAACATTATGAAAATTTCAAAAATTTAAAAATATTGCATCACATCACATTGCATCCCATTGCATATTATTGTCGCTTGCATTTAGGCATATTCATCATTAGCCCTTTACATTTTAGAGTTGCTCATGCATGTCTAGCACCATGATGGTACATTACTTACCGCTCAAAATCCATGTTGTGAAAGCACTAATAGTTCAATGCCACAATTATCATTTTCACCCACATTTTTCACATTTCCATAGTTGTGTCTATTCCCTTCACTTTACCATTTGTTTTAGAATGTCAGTAGGGTTTTTGGTCACTCAGCCATATCCAGTCTCTACTCAGATTTTGTAGAAGGCTAACACGATTTTTATGAGTTAGAATCTTGCTTATATTATGCCTTGTGTACATCATATCCCAAACACAATTAATCATTAAAAATCCAAGTTTTGCACAAAGACGGATGAAATCCATGAAGTGGTCTAGGTTACCTTACGTGAAAAGGTCATCCTGCTCATCCCCCTGTGCGAATGGTTCAAGAATGTTGAGAGTTGGCAAAAGGACAAGTTTTCCCCTACCCAATTCCCCCATAACAATAAGTGGTTTTCCCCCTTGTTTGTCGTCAAAATCCCACATTTTCACATGTTTGCAACAGTCTAAATTTGCAAACTCCCACAAAGAAAAAATTCAAAGTACAAAAATAAAAAAAAATCAAAAAGTGCACACATCAAAAAGCACAAGAAATAGTGATCGCTATCACTCAAAATTCAAATACCTTGCTCAATAGAAAGAAGAAAAACTTAAAATAAATAGTGATTATTATCACTAAAAAGAGAAAAATAAACAATGATTATTATCACTCTATATGAGAGCAAGTATCCCAATAAATCGAATAAAGTAGGGAGTCGAACTTGAATCCTTGGAACTCTCAGCATTTGGAAAAACATCAGGTGATCCTCATTATAGGTTTGGTGGATAGCCTATCCATCAATGGCGGTAGCCTCCCGCATGATGATATGTCTAACATATGAGCTTTTGGGTGTATGTGTAGACCAATGTTTGCATGTGGATGAGGTAGCTTTGGTAACCTATATTGCCTAGTGGTCTAGTCATACTTAGTACGAAACCTAGGATGGTGGTATTCATTGGGTGATCCTCAGTACAGGTTTTGTTGAGATCCTTCTTGGCACTGGCGGTATCCTTATGCATCTCATAGGAATGGACTCACTTGCACACACAGGGATATGAAGTACCTTGGTCATCCTAGAAGATTCATACCTTGTCAAAAAGTCCTGCATGGTTAGTATACAACTTGTGATGAGTAGACTAGAGTGTTTGAGTCTCATGAAAACCTAATGGGCATTCCCTAAAAAACATGTCATTCATATCACTTCACCTCATTCATTTCAGTTACATTATTCACAAATCCATTAAATAAGTCTCATGACAACATTACATATGAGTTGGTGCAATATACATCATCTATGGTGCTAGCATGATATTTCATATAGTCTACACATTGCATCCTCTAAATCAATAAATCATCCATCTCACCATACATCCATGCATGTACAAAACAAAATTAAATAACATTAAAAATTATGCATACAGGGTAGACATCCATCATCATATCATAAATCAAATTGCATACATTTGCATACATTTCATAAAACAATAAACACATGATGATAAACCACATAAAAAGCTCATATATATATATATGTGTGTGTGTGTGTGTGTGTGTGTGTGTGTGTGTGTGTATGTATGGGAAAAAAAGATACATCATGTTACCCATAGGCTACAATAAAAGGAGTCCTCAGACTTCACACTGCAGCTTAGTCACCTCACCACTGCTGGAATCCTCCCGTGTAGGGCTCCAAGATCATAACTATGCCTGAAGAGATGCTATATTAGCCTGAGCCACCTATACCTCAGCTTGCTATGTTGCTAGCTCTGCTTGTACATCATGCACCTATGTTTGTATGAGATCTCTCTCCTACCTCTGTGTCCCCTAGCACATCTATGGTTCCTGCACCTCCTCATCCCTGATAGCCTCATAGCCAGAGTCACCTTGATCTCCTAAGTCTAGGAGATCCGCATGCTCCCCTGCCATGTGTCCTTGCCAATCGCCTGCCTCACCCCGGTACTCATCAAAAACCTTCTGATGTGCCTCCCTAGTTGCACCCCTCCCTAGTGGCCCCTCTTCATGCCATTGACTTGTCACCCACCAAGCATCATACTCTATTGTAGTCCTGACATCATCCACATCTAGAATATCTAATACAGGATCTGTATCTTGTGCCACTACCTCTACCACTGGCCATGCCAATGTCTTCTCATCCCCATGATATCGATAAGGTATCGACTCACTAGGTACCCCTTGGCGTAGCCCAAACTGTTGCATCACCCAAGCAAAAGGGAAGTACTCCCACTCTGTGCCATGTCATATAACCAGCCATCTGCCTTGCCACACCTTGTGGACCTATATAGTAGCATTTTACCACTCTGGGTAATCTCTTTATGGCCTCCAGAACACTTGGCCTACCCCAATTCATGCGAATAGATCTGCATAATAACCCACATTTCCTATGAATCACTGACTTTATCCCCTCTCCTAAGCCCTCTGCCATAAGACATCGTATCCTATCTTCGTGTCTGCCAGCTATGCTTGAGTCATCCATAGTAGCCCATGTGGTCACCCCACAACTATGTGCTACCATCCCTAGCATTGTAGCCAAAGGCTACACCCAACACCCTTTCATCGATGACAATGGATCTTGTACAACTCATCGTAGAGTTGTACTAGTAGTGTAGTACCCCATGCCATCACCAGTGGCTCTGCCATAGTACACCTCACCAGTGCAAACACTATCTCCACCAGGTTCTATGGGAACCTCGCTCTATAATAATTAGGTAGCAGCATATTGGAGATGAGCATAATGAGTAGTGTATGCCTTACCCCCAATACCTTTGCCTCATGCCAAAATCCTATCAGTATACCCCCCTTCAAGCAGTCCACCTCTGTCGTCTCTAGATCATAATTGAAGTACATCTCAAGCATTTTATGTCTCTGGTCTCATGGTGTCATGTGGATTAGCTGCCATTCTATCAAAATCCTAAGAATCTGATAGACGTCCTCAAGCATCACCGTAATCTCCCCAGTGGGTAGGTGGAAGGTATTGGTGTGTGGATCCCACAGATCAATTAGGGCAGTCAGATATGCACGATATCCTATAATAGCCTCTAACCATGTCACCTGCTTGAGGCCGATGGCATCCAACCATTCCCATTACTCTATGGTGAAGGCATCTCTCGTGGAATCAAAGAGAGTTGGTACTTGATACCAACTCCTCACCACCTGACAGGGATAAGCAACTCAATAATACACCTCCAAAAATGGCTACAAATGGCCCCAAAAACACTCAAAAAAAAGACTTAAAATGGCCCCCAACCCTGTGGCCAGCCCATAAAGGTATGGCCTATGACCACCCACACTAGCCATACCACCTAGGGATGACTCCAAAAAAATGGGCTCAAAAAGGCCTTTCAGGCCATCAAAAATAGCAAAAACAATGCAAAATTGGACCTATAAAATGCAATCTAATTGCAAAAAAACATGGATAAAACATATAAGTTGGTACATAGCTCATAAATTAGGTATAATTATCTACAATATAGTGTTATATGCTTCCAAGCCAAAAACATGTCCTAAAAGCAAGAAAATCAACTCCTAACACTAGGAAAATGCAATGAGAGAGACTTGGCATACCTGTCTCGCACCAACTCCTCCACTGGCTGAGTCTGCCTACTGAATAATGGTAATTGTGGGATGAATTTGACAGTGCTATGCTACTCAGAATCACTCTCTTACTCCTCACCTCTCAAACTACCAAAGAAAGCATGTACAAATGAGCCTAACCTTCATATTTTGGGTTTATATAAAGATGCAGGGGTCACCACCATCCCAGGGTTGTACAAGTGCAAATTTTTCTGATAGTACCACCCTAGGATGGTGGTAGAACATGCACGTGTCCCACGCTAGGATGGTGGTAGCAAAAATAGGCCAAAACAACCCAAAATGACCCAAAATAGGTCAAAAAATGCACCAAAATAGCTCAAATTGGGTCCAAATTTCACATAGATCAAAAGTCAACCCTGAGGATCCTGGGAGGGATGGAAAATTTGTTCATTCATGCAATAAGAAGGCAATTATGGCTGGAACACCCCTTGGGCATGCAATTTTTAGCTTCTTTCCTCCAGGAAAACTCAACAAAGTCACCTAAATCCTCTCCAAATTGCCCTATTTTTCATGGCATAAAATTGAAGGTAAGCATAACACAAGTCAATTGGGTCAAGTGACTCATCAATTTTCTTACTGTTCATTCCCTCATTGACTCGTCTCTTGAGGGGGTAGTCATACTCAGTCCAAATCATCAAGCACACACTCAATTATGTAAATTACGTTCGTTCAACGAATCTTCGATAAAGACAATCATGCTCCTGCTTGGGGCAGAAAAAAAGCACACAATATCACATCATAACACTTGACATTACTAGCATCATGAATTCATGGGACCTATCCCTTTATGACAGATAATTTTCAAGCATAGGCACGCTCATTTAACAAGTTAGAAACAAGGATTCAAGAACACACACCCTTTCCATGATTGGGGCATCTAAAGTTGGTTAGGTTATCGAGTAACCTTAATCATTCAACATTTTTGTCATATATTTTTGCTCAGTGATGTGCTACACACAACACATCTCAAAAATAGGTATCTGTAGACACTAAAATATGGTAAACCCGATTAAGAATCCATAAACAATGATCAAATTGGCATCATATGGCCCCTTGGGCAGCCCTCAGAAGGCTCACAATGGTTCTAGCCACTTTGAAAGGGTTTTTGGAGGCTTATGGACCAATTTTGGGAGGTTTTGGCCCAAAATTCACCATCGTACCATCCTGGGATAGTGGCAGATTCCCACCATCCCACACTGGGATGGTGGCGAGCCATCATTCTAAGGTGGGACGGTGAGTAAGTTTGACCCAAAAAAAGACAAATCTGGGACACTTGGCGCCCAGAAACTGCCATTTAACCCACCAATTGGAGCATGGAGGTCAGAGGGCACTGCATCCTTATGATATGCTTCATAGTGGAGGTCAAAAATGGATATTATCTTCCACACCCAATGCATGCCTCCTTTTTGAAAAATGGTGCCTCCTACCATGCATGCATTTTTTGCACATGAGCCCCTTTGGGCTATAAAATGGATAAAATTTCCACATAAAAAAATATATATAGGAGTTCTAGGATATGCAATGGAGTACTGTCGAGATTTCCCCTCACTTTATTGTGCTTTCTTGTCCTCGAAATCTCTCTTTTGTGAAGGAGGTTAGCGGGTGACTTCAAGAGGGTCCTTTGAGCATAACTTTTCCATCCGGGTGAATTTATTCACAAAATTTGATGAAACCACCCCTTATAGTTTTTAGGATCATTCTCCAGTGGGATTGGTAGAAAAACATATGCAGAACTGGTGGGTATTCCCTCCCAAGGTGCCACCCAATTAGTTGTAATCACCACCGTTACCCCAGGATGAGGACAAATACTTGCATAATTTTATTAATATTTTTTAATTATATTATTATATACTATAATAGGATTCTATGGTTTAAATTTCATGCAATTTGGAGTTAAATTGGCCAAGATATCATATTTTTAAGGTTTTGGAGGTTCGTAGGGCCCATTCGGGTACCCTAGTTGTATGCAAGTGGATATGCACCTCATATTGGAAATATAACCATATGGGTTGTCTTGAAATTATTATTTATGCATTATCCCCAAATTTCATATGTTTTTGATATGTCTAGGTGCGATATTTGTTTGTCTTGGTATTCGTAGGTTATAGGCGGGGGACGCAAAATAGAGGGCTCCACGAATGCAATTTCTGATATGTTTTCAGTGATATACCATCAAAACATCTTATTCAACATTCCCATAAATTTTCATAGCATTATGAGTTTATTTGACATATTTTTAATGTATGTGCCATTTTGTGCTTGTGGGGATTGCATGTTTCCCTCCATACGCCCTTGCTATTTGTTCCCTTTTGCTTCCTTGTGTGTAGGTGAAGGTTATTGAGAGTTATTGGGCAGGAATATTAGACATAAGATATTGAATATACAAGCAGCAGTGGCATTGGCCCGCCCACCTCGATTGTGGGTATGAGGAAAGGCACTGGATGTGCACCTGGATTTCTTGGAGGATTTGATCCTTGGGCACCCATAATTTGTAAAAATTGTATAAAATTTGAGCCCTCAAGGGGAATTCTAGGTAACTTTGTATTTGATCTTCCAAATTAATAATAAAGAGACTTGTTTCATTTCATTCCTTATTGTTTGGTATTGCTTCATTTTCACATGCATGCTTCCGTTTGATGCTCATAAGCGAGATAGGATAGATACATATATTGTTATTCATAATTAGGTGCACTGCTTTTCCCTAATTTATTATGAAACCTTAGTATACTAAATTCAAAGCAAGGAAAGATATTCCATCCACAACACTAGTTTGGGTGACACTTTTTTGTTTACTAGTAAAATTTTAGAATTTTTTAGTATTTATGGTAATCAAAAATACCCTAGAAACACTCTTGATGGTTTCTAATAGTACATACATATTTGAAAAATTATTTATGCTCAAATATGTGTTTTAATAGACTTTAAAAAACCTCTTCCAAAAAATATCACTCTATAGTTTGTGGAGGAAACATGGGAGTAGGAGGTGGATTACAAGAACATATTTTTTTGTCGTAGAACCTACCATAAATATAGCCATTTAGAAAGATATTGAAATCATAAGATACTAGAGAAAATAAGAGATGAAATAGACCTTGAAGGGTTCCAAGTTCTCAAAAAAAAGAATATCCAAAAGAAAATGGTAGTGAAGAATCAAGAAGTGGTGTCAAATAAAATGTTTGGCAATCTCCCCATTGATGACCTTTTGGATGATGAGGAATATGCAATGGAGATAGAAGTATTAGAGATATAGTTCCATGGTGGGAGGAAGGTATTTGTGCTAGAAGAGGTAAATAACACCCCTAACACCACCCTAGCAATGCAGAGAAACAAATAGGAAGAAGTAAACCAACCAACCATAGAATACCAATAAAAAAGCAAGGGGAAAATAAGAATAAAAGTAAATTTTGTTTTATGTTTATCAAATATGGGGTGATGTCTGAAGGTTGCATGTGCTAGGAAAAATCTATGTAGGTTTCAGTAGTAGAGTCCCTAATTCACTCTTGCAAGAAAATTAAATTACTTTGCAGAAAATAAATCTTGCTAAAAATAGAATCATGCTTGTAGAATATAAAAATTATACTAGCTAAAAAGTAAATTAACATGCTTGCAAGAAATGAATAACACACATGCAAAAATGAAATCTAGAAGTTTCATGAAAATTTCCTAGGGAACTAAAATATTCTATAGACACATCCACAGTGATAACACTGATAAAGTAGGCCCTTACTTATCAGCCCAAGAGAAAGCAAATCGTACTTCAAAATAAAATTAGAAACTCATACAAATAAGAAAAATAATAATTATTCATTAAGGAAGAAAAATTCTCTTACAAATAATCTTCGATGCATCCTCTTCTTCATATTCATCTTCCATCCCGTTCTAACAACATTATTACAAAATGTAGTAGATAATTACAATAACAACATTACATTGGCAACTTCTATTACAACTTCTATCCTAGTTATTAGAGTTGTGTCCTTTATTTATAATTGAGAACAATAAGATCCTCCCTCGTCTTTATTACTAGACTGTTAAAATAACAAGATATGCAAGAAACTCTAGCAACATGTAAATACAAAATAAGGTATAACAATAGTCAAACTTGTTACACCCACCTATGTGGAATCCTAAATACCATGGTGGACATACTAGAAATAGAAAAATATAGCTTTAGAATAAGCTATCTTTTCCTATGAATAATTGCTAGTTATGCTAAGTCAATAGTACTTGATTGTTCCATTGATGTCACTCATAGGTGGAAAATAAAACCAAAGTTTGTTGATTGAAACAACAAAACAAAATTTATAGGTGGTTTGATGTTGTTAGTATTCAATCATGTCCTTTCTTGTCTTCTTTTGGCACATCCCTTGTTTCCTTCTATAACCAAATTCATAGCCATTTTCCTTGCCAACATCTGATACCAACCTATCCTCCATTATCAGGTGTCAAAATATCATCCAACTTTCAATGTCAACCTGTCATTCCAATGTCTAGTGTAAGTTTATGCTACCGGGTCTAACTCTGACTATATAAAGCTATGTTCAATGCTTTTTGTAGTTCATATTTTTGGTGCCTATTAGAATCTCTATTTCCAACACCTATTCTATGTTGTTCTAGATCTCTAAAATACTATCTTCAAACCTATAAAATTATAATCTTTCTTTCTATGACATAATATCCATTAGTTACATGTTAAAGCTTGTATTTTTATCTCCAAAAATATGTAAATACATTCTATTCAATTTAGTAATATATTCCTCCTTTTTATTGTGCTTAATTGTAATATATCTACAAACTATATTTTAATCCATAGTTAAGTGGCACAAAAGAAGAGTTAAAGACTACATTAAATGAGGCTTTTTAGAGGCTCATCACTCCACCAAGCCTATTGTAATGCATATCTTCATACATTATTTTTGTCCAACTTTGCATTGATATGAGATTATTTTTCAAGGTACTTTTAAAATTTTAATGTCCACAACCATGAGTGTTATACCAGTATTTTATTTTCTCTTCTTTTTTTATTTTTTTTCGTGGCATGAAAGGTGTATTGAATACCACCAAATGAGGCTTTTCATATCCCATCATTATATCGTAATGCATGTCATGCATTTTTTCAAGACAAAATCTTACTCATTCTTGGGCACTAGAGAGTTCTAATGCTTAATATAAAGTATCCTCCAGTGCTACATAAATTTCTCTGATGCTCCATATATTTCTTCATATGTAAGAAGAGAGGCACCAAGGAATTTAATGCTATATAAATCTTCTAAAAATAGCTAACATCAATGATACAAGAATCCCCCTTTTGTGAACTATAAACCATCGATTAACTATAATTATGCAAAATAGTCAAATCAAGTCATAGTAAAAAAGGAAAAATGCATGTTTTCAAAATAGATGATATGTGATGCTCTGAAGGAGATAAAAAACTAAAAGGACATCAAGGTAGGAAGATTAAGATTACACCAAGACTAAAAAATGATCATGCACCATATCCATACATACATACATATATATACATATATATATATATATATATATATGCATACATATATATATATATATATATATATATATATATATATATATATATATATATATATATATATATATATATATATATATATGTATGCATATGTATACATACATATGCATACATATATATATGTATATATATATATATATATATATATATATATATATATATATATATATATATATATATATTATCAAAAGACCACATTGTTCCAATTTTCTTCTACAATGATTTGCATCCATAAGGGATTTTCTCAACGAAGTTATTTTCTTTTTTTTGCAAGACTAGCATGTCAAAAACTAGTTTTCATATTAGCCTTGGTCCAATAGCTCCTCAAAAGAGGTTTTCACTATTGAAATTCTTTCTTTTTCTCAAAACAATCACAATGGATTCCTCCATGGAAAGCAAAAACCTCATTTAGAATGTGCAAATCAACTATGACTTAAAATCTATTTTAAACTCCTTCTCGATGGTTGGTTTACTATAAGCAATGTTTGTTGATGTCTAGAACTAATAAAATTGTACTTATGACTAAAAATTCATCCTATCTCATATGGTCATAGCTATTTGGTGCATAATTGTCTTTATTTTTTATACTTTTTTCTCTCTTTTTTCTCTTTTTTTTTCTATCTTATTTTCTGCACTTTTTTTTCTTTTATAAACCATACTTATGCAATCATTCCAAACTCATTAGAACTAAAAGCTGAAAATATTTTGATGCTATATACTTTGGATCCAAAATACACCACCATAAGATGGCGATGTTAGGTATTGAAAGTCTTTTTTGTTTAAATGTTGAGCAATGAAAAATATTTTTAAGGATGTGCTAGTTCCATAAGGTACTATGTACCAAATGGATGTATTCTAGTGCTATATAACTTTCATAGAAAGGAGCACAAAATAGTTTTAGTGCTAATTATTCTGCATAGAAAATACCATTGAAAGGTTTTGGTGCTACCCAACCACCTACAAAGACTTATTATTTCATGTGTTTGCATAAAATAAGGTTAGATCTAGAAAATAATATATCATATAAAAGATAAAATTTGTGGAATGGATTGAGTGTTTTTTGATCACATTCAAATATTATCATATTCAATTGTATCATTTGTTTCACCAGTGTAGACAAGTGATACTTGTCTATGTTTATTTGGATTCGCCATGGCTGACATGAGACGCAAAGTTTGTGTGATTTATCGTGATTGATTTTGTTGCTTGTTCCTATGGTTCATAGGGATTTTGGCTAATGAATCTTTCTATTTGGTTTAATGAACCCCTCCTACAAAAAATAAATGTAAAAATTCTAAAGTTTAATTTTTGCATTACTTATTGCCTCTCAATACCATTATCTCTAGTTGGGTTTTAACTAGTTATTCTCCTATTGGTTTGGAATAAAAATAGGATCACTTAGTATCATATATTAGTAGACTAGTCATAACCTAATCTTATGACCATATCACAATGACTATTATTCATACTCCATCGATTTCACTTTTTAAAAAAATGGAAATAAAAATAAGAACATATCAACTAAAATTGATTTGGACTAAGAATAATAGAAACGTAGTTTAGTGCTTTAACATCCAAGACCTTTAATTATATAATAATAATTTATTTATAACTACATGTTCTGGCACAAGTTTGTATGAATAACTGATTGAAAACCTAAAAAAAAGATGATGATATTGGATGTTTGAACAATTTCCTAGCAACACCAATGTCCTTGAAAAAGGCACTAAAAGGTGATGATTTTTAATAATGTCACTATAATTTTTTCAAATCTAGGGTGATGTTCAAAGGTTGTACATGCTAACAACAAACTATGTAGGTTTTGGTAATGAAGTTCCTAGATCATTCTTACAAAAAATTAAATTATTTTTTGTAGAAAATAATTCTTGCAAAAATAGAATCGTGCTTGTGAAAAATAAAATCACACAAAAATAAATAAATTAAAATGCTTGTTGAAAATAAATAATACACATGTGAAAATGAAATCTACTAGTTGCATGAAACTATCCCAAGGAACTAAAATATTTTATAGACACGTCCAAAATGATAACACATTAAAACAATTACAAGACATACATATCTACAAAGATTATGCTTTCTATTATGCTGATGGAGTAGGCCCTTACTCAACCCAATGAAAATAAAATCTCAATTCAAAATAATAGAAACATACAGAAATTAAAAAATAAGACTACACCACCTTGCAACTCATGTTTATTTTATGTTTTATTTCCTCTTTTGGAGGATCTACTAATTATTTCAATCTTATAAGATGCAAATATATTTTTTGGGTTGTCCATAAAACAATTTCTCAAAAAATTAAAGTACTTTATAATTTATTAATATTTTATATAATTAACATTACAATTATATTAAATTTTAAAATATATAAGTAATTTAGTATTTTTCTAAAAATATTTTTATTAAACAATTTTTTTGTATGGTATTAATAAAGGGGGTTTTTGAAAGGAATCCCAAAAACATTATTTAAAAAATATGGAGAACTAGGTATCCTAGGATGAATCCAAAGGTTCCCCATAAAACTAGTAGGCCTCATAGCCCATAAAAACTAACCAACATTCCAACAATTAATATTTTGAAGCCAATTTTTTGTGAAGGAACTATTAAGCACACTCCAACTGATAGCCATAAGTACAAAGAACATAAGAGGAATAGGTTATCTAGGCCGTGCAGACTTTTATATCAACAATAACACTACCACAATCAATGAAAATTGAGTTTGTTATATCCAATCTTCCTCAAATCGAAAAGGGACAACATCCAATGACAATTTAAAATAAAACAAATACAAATCCCACCAAATCTAGGAACACAAATATGCTCCAAGAAAATTCGAAGAAGTCCAAAGGCACAATTCTTACCCACAAGAAAGGGGGACCAACCGAGCCAAGGGACTTACTGCAGAACAAAACCCAAAATAATTCTAGCTCACAAAGAGATCTCCACAAACTATTGGGTGTACATCCCAAGCCCACAAGAACTTTTAGTATTTTACTGCTAAAAATACATTCTTAAAATTTTAAACATGAACCAATAACACATATATTGCACTAAAACACCACTAAATCCACCAATTTCCAAGGGAAGAGGTTATGAGAGAAGAACCACAAAGACCTCCCCAAAGTTAATAACTAAGAAGGAAAATCTAACCCTCCCCGGCTTAGGATAAATAAACTTTAACATCTATAAAATCTAAAAAACTTTTGGATCCACAAAATGACCCAACATATGAATAAAACTGAAAATATTGTGGAACCACTCAAAGACCCACAATGTTTTTTTTTATTATTTGGAAGCCACCTTTCCTCAAAGGAACCACTAACTACACTCTAATTGATAATAAAAAATACATAGAACATAAGAGGAATAGGTCATCCAGGCCATGTAGGCTCCCAACCCAAAAATAATACTACCACAATTGACGAAAATAAAAAAAGTATGTCATCAAATGATAATTTGAAATTAAAAAAATACAAATCCTGCTAAGGCCAACAACACAAATTTGCTCCAAGAAAATTCAAAAAAGTCCAAAGCCATGATTCCCTCCCACAAAAAGGGGGATGGATTGAGCTAAGGGACTTATTGCAACATAAAACCCAAAAAAAATTCTAGCTCACCAAGAGAGCTCCACCAACCATTGGGCATACATCCCAAGGCCACAAGAACTTTTACTATTGAAAACCACATCCTTAAAATTTGAAATAGCAACCAACAACACATATATTGCACTAAAACACCACTGAATCCACCAATTTCCAAGGGAAGAGGTTTTGAGAGAAGAGCCATAGAGACCTCCCCCAAAGTTAATAACTAAGAGGGAAACTCCAACCCTCCCTAGCTCAAGATAAATAAACTCCAACATCTACAAAATCTAAAAAAATTTTGGATCCATAAAATGATCCAACATTTGAATAAAATTAGAAATACTTTGTATCCACTCAAGTACCCATTATGGTAGAAAAAGCAACAATGGTAAATGACAATTATGGCTAGGATCCCCCTCTTCAGTATTTATCTCTTGGAGGAAATATTTTATAAGAGTTTCATTTACAAGTTTTTGGGACCTGTTTCTTACCTCCCAAAGCCACTAAGGCTTACTAGACAAATAATTCTATTTTAAGCTACTTAACTCCCACATATTTTCCCATATTTTCTTTTAGGGTGGCCTATGATCTGTTAATAATATTCGATTCTAACTCTTTCTTCCTAAGGGATTTGTTGGAAGGTCTCCCAACCTTCTTCTCAACTCTAACATTAATCGAGCATTTCCTCTACTTGTGAGATTTGGGACCTAGAGATCTCTTAACCAGATTGATTTTTGGAGAACCCTCTGACAACTCAAATTGATGAGCAACCATTTGAACAATAGATTCATCCTCCCAAAAACAACCAAAATAATTATGGATGAGATCGTTAGATACCAATAATTTAATAATAACATTTGAAGGGCTTACTTCAGAAATAAGAACAAACGAAATTAAATTTGGATGGGTCAAGGGCACCAAGTCCTCATCAGAGATCCCACCTGATACTTCTTAAACTACGTCGTCCACCAACTTCTACCCAAGACTATTCCCATAGACCATGTCTCCCATTTGGTGGAACTCCTCCACCACCATTTGGATTTCTAGGAGAATTGGGGAACTCTTAGGGTTAGTGGATTTTGGCCCACCTATTTTATTCACCAAGTTTCCATGAATTATAGATTTCTTGAATGATTTATAGATCCATTTTTTAGGGTTCTTCATCCTCCTGCATTAGGTTTTGACCTCAAGCATCACTAAGAATAGTGATCCAAAGAATGACCTTGTATTTTACATCCTAAACAAACACAAGGTCTATTTTCATATACAAAAGCCTGATTCTAGGAGCCCAACGGGGCTTCTAATTCAAACGAAGAGGGGAGCTCAAATTCTAGGTTTACCATCATGCACATTCAGGTCGTGACCATCCTTTTTTTGGCTCTAGTGGTCGAATCAATCAAAATATAATCCCCTATTACCTTAGCCATACCCCTAAGAATATCCTCATGTCATACATGGAAGGGAAGACCTAGGAGATTAACCCAAATGGGAACCGAATTAATATTTTGGGTATTTAGATTGAAATCGATCCCCTATTTTTTGAGAAAAAATCCTCTTTTGTCAAAGAACTAGGGGTCTTTACCTAGAATTTGCTTTGAATCCTCTTCACAGTTCAGTTTAATAATAAATAAAGCTTTAGGCACTACAACTATTTCTAATGATCCCAATGACTTCCATTAGGTTACTACATATTTTCAAATGGAATCTAGATTTGGTCGACCTCCTTGTAACTTTCCCACCAAGTTCCAAGTTCCTTCGTTCAACGTAATATTCAACAAATCCATTGAAACCCTAATCTTGTTCTTGACTGAGGAGAGATCAAAAGATAATTCATTCCACAACTCTTGCTACTTGTCACCACTAAAGAAAATGAATTTCTTGGGTCAAAATTCTTAAGAAGTACCTGATACCCCAAGCTACGAGCCCCACCCTCATAGGTGACATAGTAAATCCATGATTAACTACATGACCCATAGGACTCTCCTAACAGTAAACACCACCCGATAGCCTATTCCCCAAAAACAAGCCATTGAAGCAACCACCCCCACAACTGATAAAACATTAGCACCAAGGATCTCCTGGGGTCTATCAAACCCTTTCATTCCGCTAGCTCACTCACACTAAAAAACCACCTTCTTGCACTTTTTCAAATCAAAAGCTTCACCCACTGACTCATAGTATGCATCCGGTTCTATTATGCAAAAACCTTAAGTTGTACCCTAAAAGAACTGCACACCTCTAACATTGTTGTTGATTTCCCACTCCTATGGACCCTCCACTCCATGCACCTCTCACATCACTGCTCAGATTCTGCTTCTCCTATAAAAAATAATTTTTTATTAAACATTTTAAATATATGATATATTTTATATTTTTATAAACTTTATTTAATTAATAATTATTATTTTTAAATGTAAATAAGATTTTATATCTAAAACTCAAACAAAAAATAATGTTTTGAGAAATTTATATAAAAAAGTAGAGAGCTATATGTTTTTAGTTATTACATGGTATAATATTATATAATATAAATAAATAAATATGAAGTATATAATTGGAGTAATAACAAGGCATTTTGGACTTTGGAGCTCTGTTAGGGTTTGATGAGGAAAAACTACTCTACTAGGGTTTGATGAAGAAAAACTGCTCTACGAGGATGGCAGCAACTTTCGGAGGAGGTCTAAAAAATTGGAGGAATGTCGTGATGGCATCGGGTTTAGCACAAAGAGTGCATGCTTGTGATATTTTTTCATCTAAAAATGACTAGAAGGAACAAGATTTTTCAGTGCATGTCGGGAACCGCTTGTTAAATAACAATGGATGTTTGGAACGATGTGAAGCCAGGCCAATTCTAGTGGTTCAACCAGACTTAGTGGCGAAATATGTGGAGTATCTAACCAAACATGCCCTTATTGGCAAATTTTTGGGCATCCAAATTTCTCTCCCCTTTTTGGAGGCTTGGGTTAGGAATACTTGGAATCCTGAAGGCGATGTGGAGGTGATGTTGGGTGCGAACAACTATTTTATGGTGGTTTTCTCTTGTATTGTAGATCGTAATAAAGCATTTGAAGGGGGTACTTATTTCTATAACCAAGTTGGACTCTTTATTAAACCCTGGCATGTGGGTTTCAACCCATTAGAGGAGCGGTCGTCACGGGTTACAGTATGGGTGCGGCTTCCATGGCTCCCATTGGAATTCTGGAGAATTGATATCTTGCATAAGATTGTCCTTCTGCTTGGGAAGCTAGTTGGACCGTCACAAAATACAATGGATAAAAAGGTAATCTCTATTGCTCATATTTGTGTTGAAATTGACTTAAATAATCCTATTCCATATTCTATTGAAATAAAAATTGGATCAACTACATGGGTTCAAAAAATTGACTATGAAGATCTTCCATTTTGTTGTCGGATTTACCGTGAATATGGCCACCTACAAAGAAAATTCCCTAAGTTTGCCTTGCATGTGGCTTCAAATCCTGGGCCCTCTCGGTCTGGAAAAATTTTGGATAAAGGAAGAGCCCCGATAAAGGAAGGGGAATGGGATAAGGAAGGTTTTATTTCAGTGAAAGCTCGAAATAGAGGACGAAGGGCAAACAAAGACCTTAAGGACAACCAGCCATATGCTCTACTCAACCGTTTTAAAATATTAGATGATCTTGATTAGTGCATGGAGATACCTCAAACGTCGCTACCTGATGCAAATATAATAAGGCCGAATTAGATGTCTCTTCTTAAGGAATCAGATCTAGGGGGTTTAAATGAAGAACAAAGGGCTTTAGATCTGAGTATAGGGGACATGGTTGGGTCTAGCCCTATAATGGAAAATATTTTGGAAAGTGTACAAATTTAGTTATGCCCTTTCCTACTTAGGCACTGATGCAGTCATCCTTGGACTGCAAAACTCCTACGGTGTTGGGATTGCAGCAAAAAATAATTAAAAAAAGTTTTTCGAATAAGAATATGAAGGTGGGTCGAAAGAAGGACCAGGATAAAATTAAGTTAATGGGGGAGACTTTGGTGGAGTCAGGCTTGGTGATAACATTGGACTCCCATTTTTATAACCCCTAAAAATGATTATCCTCTCATGGAATGTAAGGGGGTTGAATAGCATCCCAAGACAAAAATCTATTCATGATTTGGTTCGTGTGCATTCTCCAGATGTGGTGTTTATTCAAGAGACTAAATTGGCTATTGATAGTATGTTCAATATTGCTCCCAAGTTGTGGAGAAGGGGGCAATGCCAGTGTATTGGTGCATGTGGATATGCTGGTGGCGTCGGTTGTTTATGGGATCCGGTTAAGATATCCCCTCTTACTTGGATTTCCAACAGATGGTCTATTTCAATGGTCGAGCATGATAATGAATCTGGTGAAATCATCCTACTTACAAATGTGTATGCTCCTGTTTATTACAATGGTAAAGTGAATTTGTGGAAGCACATTTGCTTTGTGAGAAGTTTGGTTCCCCTGTACCCATGGATTTTGGCTGGAGACTTCAACTCTATCACTTGTCTAGAGGAGAAACGTGGTGGGGTGGATCGTCTCGAGCCTTTTTATTCTGTCTTAAGTGCTCATATCCAGGCCCTAAACTTTGTTGACATCAAGCCAAATAATGGGATCTTTACTTGGCACAATAGAAGGTGTGGGGAAGCTTCCATCTCAGAGAGACTGGATAGGTTTTTGATATCCAGTTATTGGATGGGTAATAACAGAGGTGCTAGTTCTATGATTCTGGAGGGTAGGGGATCTGATCATTGGCCATCAAACTCTCTGCTTTGGAGTTAGGGCTAAAACATAATCCCTCCTTTAAGTTTTAACTTATGTGTCTTCGTGATCCTAAGATTCATGATTTCATGCGAGGCTGGTGGACCACTGGCAAACCTCCTCATGGCACCGCTATGTATTCCTTTATGAAGCGACTACAATTTATAAAACATAAATTGAAGAGATGGAATAGACTGAATTTTGGAAAACTTTCCTTGGCTAAGCTGGCAGCTCTTAGGAGGATGGAAGAAGCTTCAAGGAAGATTAGAGATTAGGGATTCATGAAGGAGCTTCTTGTTGAGGAATCTGAGGCTGCGAAAGACCTTGCTGAATGGGAACTGAGGGAAGAAATTTTTTGGAAACAAAAATCTCGAGTAGATTGGCTTCAGGAAGGGGATATGAACACAACCTTCTTTTATAACTTAGTTAAGGCTCATCGTAATGGTAACCTTATTACCTCTCTTGTGAATTCTCAGGGTGCCCTGCTCTCTTATTTTAGGGATATTTCAGAAGAGAGTAAGAGGTATTTTTCCTCTCTCTTCAAGGAGGACTTCCTATCAGATGATGAGAATGAAAAGCTTATTCTAAACTGTATTCCACCGATTGTTTCTAGAGAGATGAATGAGCATTTTATGGGTCCAATTTCCCTTGAGGAGTTGGAAAATATTGTATTCAAGATAAAAAAGGAAAATACCTAGGCCCATATGGATTCCCGATTGAGTTTTATCAAGAGATTTGGGATTTAATAAAATTTGATCTTTTGGAGGTGGTCCATGAGTCCCAAAAAAACAAACAGATGCTAAGGGCCCTAAATGCTAACTTTGTGGTGCTTATACCCAAAAAAGAGGGAGAAAATTCCTTGGATATGTTCAAGCCTATTTCTCTCTGTAATGTTGTGTATAAGATCATCACAAAAATTATTGCTAAGAGGCTGAAGATATGGTTGAGAAAAATCATATCTGAGGAGCAAGGAGGGTTTATTTTTGGCCGACAAATCTTGGATGGGGTTGTTATTGCTACAACATCTATTCACTGGATGGAAACTTCTAAGGAGAAAACTAAGTTCATTAAGTTGGACATGGCCAAAGCCTATGATCGGGTTAGATCATCCTTTCTTTAGAAAGTTCTTACTGCTTTTGGATTTGAGGAGGAATGGATTATATGGGTGATGAGCTATGTTTCTTCTTACTCATTCTTTGTTCTTGTTAATAATGAGCCATCAGAGCTATTTGAGGCCTAAAGGGGATTGAGGCAAGGATATCATTTATCTCCTTATTTGTTTATCATTATGGTGGAAGGGTTGGGAAGATTGCTCAAGTATCAAGTCATGCAGGGTCTCATTCAGGGGTGCAAGTGGGATAGTAGTTTGCCACCTCTTTTCCACCTTCAATTTGTTGATGATACTACTTTTTTGGGAGTTGCCACTATCAAGGAAGATGGAAATATTAGACAGTATATTGACATATATCTTGGTGCTTCTGGATAGCTGATTAATGAGGACAAGTCTTCTATTTTCTTCTTCAATACCCCTCCTCTTATTCAAGCTAGGATTGCTTGCATTCTAAGATTCTAGGTTGGGACTCCCCCATTCATTTATCTTGGTATTCCAATTTCATCTCACC
Source organism: Wollemia nobilis (assembly GCA_028583015.1). Taxonomy (NCBI): domain Eukaryota; kingdom Viridiplantae; phylum Streptophyta; class Pinopsida; order Araucariales; family Araucariaceae; genus Wollemia; species Wollemia nobilis. The sequence goes on from JAQPPZ010001063.1 coordinate 13,838,443, forward strand.
CTATACCTAGATCTTCTTGGCAGTCTATGCTTGATAAGTTTAGAAGGAAGGTGAATCATTGGAATTTCAGATGGCTATCCACTGCAGGTAGAGTGTTACTTTTAAAATCTTTTGTTCAAGCTTTACCCATTTATAGATGTTTTGTACAAATAGTTCCCTCTCACTTCATCAAGGACATGGATGCTTTGTCAAGATAGTTTTTATGGTCTAGAAAACTTGATCAATCTAAATGGAGTTTGGTTAGGTGGGATTCTATATGTAGGTCAGTCCAAGAGGGAGGCCTTGGGTTGCAACAAACAACTCTTTTTGGGCAGGCTTTGGCTGCAAAACTTTATTGGAGATGGTGTACCTCTCAAGATCATATTTGGGCTAAAATATTATCTTGTAAATAGTTGAGATGTATTTATGAGGCTGAAATCCTTAGATTCAGCTTGGTTGGGAAAGGTTCAGTTATCTGGGACACTCTGAAAAGAGGAGCTAATTTAATCAAGCAGGGTTTGTTCTGGATTTGCAATCAGGGATCAAATGCTCTTTTTTAGGAGGATTCTTGGGATGGCCACCCTCCTATCTTGAATCAATATCCTAGGTCACGTTCTCTAATCATTTTTTTCTTGGAAGCAGGTTGGTCTCGTGTGGAGGCCTTTAAAAAAATCCATTCTTTTGGAAATATGGAGATGTACATGTGGAAAGATCTGCAAGAATGGCCCTAGGGGGGACTGGCCAAGGACAGAGAGGTGCTTACTCTTATTATTATGAGGAAGTTTTATTTTTCATTTAGGGGTAAAGATATTCTAGCTTGGAACCCTAATCCTAAGGGAACCTACTCGGTAGCCTATGGTTATCAGGTTCTTGATAAACAAAAGTATGAGAGTCTTCCTGTATCTTGGTGGAAAAAGGTGTGGAACAAATTTTCCTGGCCAAAATGTAACTTCTTTCTCTGGTTGGTAGCTCGTAATAAATACCTCACTTGGGATAATGTGAGGAAGAGGGGATTTTAGGGTCCCTCTTTTTGTGTCCTTTGCGGTAAGAATGAGGATGACTCTTCTCATTTATTTTTCCAATGCTCCTTTGCTAGAGATATTTGGCATCGTTGGTGGAGCGCCTGGAACCATCCATGTTTTCATGTGCTATCCCTAGTGGAGTTTTGGAGTAGTTTGGGCAGACCTTCGGCCAAGGCCCCCTTCCTTCGGGTGGATTAGAATTTGGGTCCTTCTTGCATCATCTGGAAAATTTGGCTCAAACAGAACTGACGCATATTTTAGGGTAGTTATTTGGTTGTTCAACAGATCTGGCAAAGGATCCTGTATATGGTTCAGGAAACCATCCATAGAAAATGTGATGTGGACCCTCTTTTGGATTCTAGGAAGGAGAAGGTACAACAAGCCCTTGGTCTCTTTGGGGATGGTGTGAACTCTTCTGGACCTAGTAGGGTTCCTTAGCTCACCAAGAAGGTTAGGATAGATGGTAGGTGGAGGCCACCTCCTGGAGGAGTTTTAAAAATTAATACTGATGGATCGTCCAAGGGTAATCCTAGACATGCTGGAATTGGCGGTGTTGGGAGAGATTCTACTGGTGGTGTCAATTTTTTCTTTTCCATTTATAAATGTGTTCACTCCAACAATTTTATGGAAGCTCTTGCAATTATTGAGGCCTTGAAAAGGGGGTTTTCTCTTGGCTGGCATAGGATTATCTGCGAGTCTGACTCTCAAATTGTGGTTAATATTTTAAAAATTAAAAGGGTGGAGGAAGTTAATTGGCATTTGGCCTTTGTAGCCGTTCATATTATCAAAATGAGTGAAGAGTTCAAATTTATATCCTTTGTGCACATTCCAAGGGAATTGAATGTGGGTGCTGATTACCTGGCCAAAAGGGCTTCTGAGTTGTTGGATACTTGGAGTATCGATAATTGGGAGAGTCTCCCATCTGGGGACTCTCAACGCCTTTGGGATTTGATCCACAAGGATGTACAGACTTAATGTGGTTTATTCTTGTTGTCTTTTTCGGGTGTCATTCTAGTCTAGTGGTTTTAGCCTATTTGGTTGTTTATTTGAGTCCTGGTTGGAAGCTCAGTTGTACTATGTAATCCAAACTTTTTATCAATAAATTTTTACCCCTTTATTTAAAAAAAAATAACGGGGCATTTTAACTCTAGTCTAATATTATAACAATGAATTTTCTTAATAAAAAAACTAACAAATAACTTTGAAATGAGATAAATTAGAGTATGGATCATTGGAAAATAAAATATATTAATAGTTATTAGTTATAGTAATAACTGTTGAGTTAATTATGAAAAAATAACAATGGAGTTGTTGGTGTGCATGTTGGTCTGCATGTTGTCCTAGGGTTTCTGGTAGTTTCTGTTCATTCTCTATGAGCTTGTGCCAGTATCTGTGTTGCGCTTAATCCATGGGTGTTATTATATTGGTTTCTCCTCCCCAGGCTTCGTCTAAAGCTAGAAGTGAGAGGAATGGCTTTGGAGGTGAACAAACAACCCAAGGAATTTTATTCCCAAGATGTACCACAAGGTATTTCTGAACCCGATTTTTTGATTCCTCTGCATGAATTCAATCAGGCATGTTCTTGGTTTGAAAACAATACTCTTATAGGGTATTTGTTGGGTCGGATTCTCCTTGAGCAAGTCCTTAAGAACTGGATTGAGCAATAATGGCATCCGTATGGGATTCAAGTCAACCATGTCCAAAATCTCTCTAAGGGTTTTTTCATTTCCAATTTGGTAGTCCCGACCAAGCCCAGAAGGTCCTCAATAAGGGTCCTAGTTACATTAATAGTTCACTTCTCATTTTTTAGCTGTGGAGCCAAGATTTCACAATTTCTAATTTTGTTTCCCTAGTCGTGCATTTTTGGGTAGAACTCCTGGAACTCTCGGTTCATGTTGGTCCGCCATAGCAGGAGAATGTGTATCAAGGTTGACCTAGCTAAAACCCTAAAGGAGTATATCGACATTTAGGTTGGTTCTACCCGTATTCATCAGTGGGTGGGGTATATCAACCTCCCTAATATATGTTACTGCTGCTAGTCATCCTCTTATCGCATTAAGGATTACCCCTTGATGGCTAAAAAATTCAAGGCCAAGGTGGCTACCCCGGTAGCTGGTGTTGTATTATCTCCCACTACCCCACACCCTCCATCAAAATATGGTGAATGGACTAAGGTTTCGTGCAAGAAAGGGAAAGGTAGCAAGCCCGCTCAAGTAGGGCACATAATGGCCACATATGCTCAAGCCCTAGTGCCTAAGGCTCCCATGCAGTTGTCGGTTATGGAGTCAACCCCTATCCACTCTCCTCCTCTAGTCATCGAGTCTGTAGACCATGATGAAGGGATTCGGTCCACTCTACCCTTGGGTTCTCCATATGAGGCAGGCGCTGAAAGACGTTTCTCTCAAAATTTAGGATGATAGTCTCGTAGCCCCCTATGAGGTGAGCGACTTGCTCATTTAGACATGTGGTGGCAAATTTCTCTCTCCTTCACCACCATGGATGCCTTCAATAATAACCTCTATCACCTATTTTCGAATAATGTGACTAAGGCCAATGGGGGTATGCAACTTGACTCTTTTTAATGTTTTTTATCTCCTGGAATGTGCATGGTTTAACGGATCATGTTCATTGTTACATGGTTCAGGATGAGCTGACTACCTGTTCCAATATCTATGGTCAACTAGATTTTTTTGTGTTTACAAGAAGTAAAAGTGGCAGGTTTCAATTTGAAATCTACTTGTTCTATGTTATGGACTAGCAGTATGATGTATGCTACCAACCACAATAATGGCAGCAGAGGCACTATATTTTTGCTTAATAATAAGTGGTTGACCAATTTTGTCACATGGGGTTCTGACCCCTCTCACCACGCGATGTGTATTCTGCTCGAATTTGGTGGTCTTTCCTTTGGTATTATTAATATTTATGCCTTTAATGAGGTCTAAGATAAATGTGCACTATGGATATGGTGTGCTTTATCCTTACATACCGCGGTCTGGCTAATGTGTGGTGATTTCAATATGGTCGAGAAGACATATGATAAAATGGTCCAGCTCCCCAATAGGTAGGCCTCGAGAGAGCGACATGCTTGGTATTTTATAAAAAATAAACTAGGGGTCATCGATCCCAATGGTTGTTTCTCTGTGGGTCAGTTTCCTAAGCATTGTGGTTCACGTGGTCTAATTTTCAGTTAGGCACTGCAAGAGTTTTAAAAAGGTTGGATAGGGCTATATTGTCAGAACAGCGTGAGTTTTCTTTTTCTTGTCGGCTCCCTTCAATCCCTTTTGTTGAAACCATTCCTAGTATGGTCTCATCCGATCATTCCCCCATAATGTTCTCTGTTCATGATTACTCCACCCATCAATGGCCTACTCATGCTTAGTTTTTTCTTAACACTTCTTTCTTGCAACATGAAACCACTGCTTGTCACATCCAAAGGATCTAGAACATTGTACCGAGCCCAATGGAGATTCAGGATGGATTGAGTGGTGGAATTATACTATTTTTTGTACCACTAATATACTCAGAAGCTTGGGGAAGAAGGTGGCATATCTGCATCATTGCTCTAATACTGCTCTACGTAATGAGCTTGCACAGGCCTCCTTCCGTCTTGAGGCCTCTTCTTTTGACTCCACCATTCAAGCCCATGTGACTCAGCTCTAGCATGAGCTCAAAGTGGCTGAAGTGTATGAAGCCAGAGAGGCTTAGATTAAAGCTAGACTACATTGGCTCAAAGTGGGTGACCACGTTTCTAAAGAGTTTTTCTAGAGGCTCCGGTCTCGCGTCACTCCACTCAATTCAAAGCTTTATTGGTTAATGGGTTTTGAACCACTTATTTTCCTAAGATAGCAGCTGAATTTAGATGATATTATTCTCATGTTTTTGTTGCTCAGCCATACACCCCTGAACGAGAATTAGCCCTTCAATGTTGTAAAGAGATTATCCCAACTTGTCTTTCCCTAGCACAACATTATTAATGTGAACAACCCCTATCAGAGCAGGATCTTGTAGATGCCTTGTTTCAAATGGTAGATGCGAAGGCCACATGGCTTGATGGCTTCCCCTGCAAATTTTATAAGACTTGTTGGGAGTTTGTTGATCCTGACTTGCCTAATGTATATTTAGAAGCCCTACAGTATAGCTCCTTAGGTGCTATTATCAATAAGTGCAATATCAAGTTTATCCCAAAGTTCGGGGATCCAAAAATTAATACAAATTGGATACCAATAACTTTACTTAATGTTAGCTACAAGATCATTGCAAAGCACTTGCTTTGTAGATTAGGCCCTTGCTTCCCTCTATTGTGAGGCCTAAGAAAACTGGATTTTTCTAGAATCGATATATTTTGGACATCGTTCTCGTTGTTTGGGAAGGGATGGAATGGGCTCGCAGGTCCAATCAATAGGCCCTCTTCCTCAAGATTGACTTTGAAAAGGCTTATGATCGAATTGAGTGGGTTTTCATTATTTCCATGTTGGAAGCTCTTGGCTTTGATCCTCAGTTTATTTCATCTATTAAAATACTTTTTTAGGATGCATTAGCTATGCTTTCTCTCAACAAGTTTCAAACTGACGCTATTGGCTTGCATAGGTTAGTAAGGCAGGGATGTCCTTTGACCCCCTAGCTATTCATTTTAGCAGTAGAAGCATTTGATTATATTTTGGCTCATCGTGCTTCTCTTGGAATGCTTCGGGGTATTTCCCTTCCTCGGAATGCTGGTCAACTCATTAATGGCCATTTTGCTGATGATTCCTTTCTTACTCTAAATGAGGATGAACAATACCTTTCTGAAGCTCTATCTTGTATTCATATTTTTTGCAAAGCCTCCAGGTATAATATCCAATGCAGGAAAACCTCATGTTATAGGTAATCCCTACAACCTCTTCCCCACTGGCTTCAGCATGTGCAGTGGAGTTAGATCAACCTAGAGAAGCCTTCAAATTCTTGGGCATTCCTTTTGCATTTCAAGGCTCTCTGTCCCAATTATGGTCTTATGTCATCAACAAAGTAGAAAGGAAGTTGAAATATTGGAATGCTAAGAAGTTGTCACTTGCTAGAAAATTTCAAATTTGCTCGAAAGTGTTGGCTTCCATGCATGTTTATTACTCGTCTTGCTAGGTCCCTTTCTAGGCTTCTTACAAACGGATTAAAAAATTACTACAGGATTTTTTGTGGTCTAGTGGGTCTCAGCGGAAGGGATTTCATAGAGTGGCTTGGGATATTTGTTGTATCCCATGGCAAGTAGGAGGTATGGGTTTGTCGAATTGTAAACATCAAGGGTTAGCCCTCTATTATAAATGGATTGTGCAGGCTCTCAGAGGACAGGAAGCATGAAAAGTTCTTATCAGACATTGCATCTCAGTTGGGCTTCCCCTCAATCATCGATCCTGGGAAGGAATGGATTTTCCCTCTCTAGTGCTGGCCCCAGTTTTCATTAAAATCCCTATCTCCTTTGTCATTAAAAGCATATGGAAGGCTTGAAAACAATTAAACCCTTGGATTATTTGGAAGGGGGTCCATTCAAATAAATGCCTTTCCATTAATATTCTCAATGTCTGGTGGTTCCCTGTATTCAATATTTAGGGTAAGCCATTGGGCCAAGTTCCCTCGGTCCATGCCCATTTTTTTTTAAGCGGGGCATTGCCACCATTGCAGATTTTTACTCCAAATAAAATAGAGACTGTATTCCTTAGAATGATTTTAAAAGGATGTTCTACTTGTCCAATGTTGACAAGGCTACGTATGATGTTGTTCTGGACCATACACCTTTCTCCTTATGGCAAGAATTAGGTTTCAGATCCCAGAAACCCTGGTGGAAATATTGGGCCTGGTATAAGGGCACTTCCTTGCTCAACTACAGAGCTAGGCAGGGTTATGACTGGCTTAGGCCAACTACACCCACGATGCCCAAACTCAATATCAAATAGGACCTTCTCTCATCACCATTTAGGTGGAAAACTAGATTTCATTCAGCCTGGGTGTCTTATCTGGAGCCAAAGAAAGCTTTTTTTGCCTAGAGCTTATTGTATCAGGGTTTGCCCCTTCGCTGTAGAATTTCTTATATCGGGGTGCTTGAGCCCGATGCCCATTTTGTCAAGAACCAAAGTCTTGTACGCATATTTTTTGGGCATGTAGACGGGTCAGTCTCGCTTGGAGTTGGGTGGGTTTTTTTTTTTGCCCTGTTTATGTCCCTACAACTTTCCTGGCATCATGTCCTTCTGGCTGATCCCATTCAATTTTCTCTCCCATTGAGGGAAGTGTGGCAAATATTTAGAGTCAGCCTTCTATTTCACATTTGGAAATCTAGAAATAAAATTATTTTCAAGCAGGTTGATCCATCTCAAGATTTTTCATTTGCTGACATGCTCAATGTTTTTCATGATGTGTGGTTTCGGATCTGTGACCAAGCTAAAAATATGGCTATGGAGCTAGATCATTTGCAATATTTGCTAAAATATTGGGGTGACACCCCTTGTGATGTCATTAGGGAGGCCTTTAATCATTCACCTCATCACCCAACCAGATCTCGTTCACGTCGATGCCTTGATCGTGCACGGTGTCAGCCTCCTCAGAGCAGATCTCGTGACTATGGAGGCCCATTGCAGTAGCCAAATATGTACACCTCCCAACATTCTATGTCTATGATCACTCTGCAATCTGCGCCTGTGCCTAATGATGGTTGGGGGGCTTCAGGCAACCATTGACAAATTTTTGACTAGTCCCATCCTTCTTCTACTAGTCCCATCCTTCTTCTACAATTACTCATGCTTCAGGCTGGGGTGAGGAGCCCTTTGATGGGTGGGGGGAACCACCCACTTCAAATGGATAAGACACTATTTGCCACAGGCCCCCTTATTCAAAAACCTTTCTAGTTGTAGAATGTTTCTATTTTGTTGTTGATGGTCGTGGTACCCGTGAGGTGCAGTTTGTTTTTATTTATCTGCTATTAGGATAAGTTAGTGGTATTTGGGGTGTGAATTTTTCTCCACCCACACTTTTTTTTTGCTGTAAAGGAATTTTATTTTTATAATTAAAATGGCTTTTCATCAAAAAAAGAAAATAAAATTATAACTGTTAATAAGTTCTTAAGGGTTAGATAGATTGGTAAAGGTTTGATTGGCTAAGTATTTATCAAGAAGAGATCTAGGTTCAAACCTTGGGGGTACGCTGCCAGCTTTAACAAAGGTAATAATCCATACAGAATACAAACCCCGAGCAACCAATGGTCTCCGTTACTAAAAAAAAAAAAATAATGACTATAACAAACTTCTATATAACAAAAAAATATAAGAATAATAATAATGAATTATTAAGGTTATTGTCTCGTGACTATGCAATGAGATGATTTATGATAATCCCTTGTCTCTTATAAGTGAATATCCACGATAATACACTATTATAGTTATTGTGACATATGATAAAGTGACTGGTTATAGTCTCGTGTCACCAAATTTATATTATAATAGCGCATGCGGTGATTGTTAGTTTGTGAAAGCTTTTAATAATTTTTATCTACTAAGTCAAATGAATTTTTTAAACCATGTTTTATATTAACTTATTTTTTAGGGTATAATATTTTTTAAATTTTAAATTTTATTAAAAGGTTAAAGTCCAATGATTAGATATAAATATATTAATCTATTTTGATATGTTTATATTAAATTAACCCGAATATTTAAAACACTTTTAATTACTCTAAACATCTTTAGCACTTGTCAATCACAAATTTTGTCAACCTGTTGAAGTCAAGTGGTCCCATACAGTTTCGAAGCTGACCTAAATATCAGATAAGTATCTCCTCATACCAAAAATATTAGTATTTAAATAAAATAAATTTATATTATTATAATATTATAATAGTTTGATAATTATTTAATTTATGAGTTTTTTATTTAAATAATTAAATTTTTATTATTTATTAATTTTATATAAAATAATTTTATTTAATAAATAAAATTATTATTATAAATAAATTTATGTAATTTTTTATTTTAATTTTTGTGCGATTATATAGGGGAGTTGGAGTTGGTTACAACTTACAACCACTATTTTTAGTAACTGGTGGTAAGCGCAGTTCAAACTACAGGGGCTTCCAACAAGTCTCGATGGTGGTAAGCGTGGTTCAAACTACAGGGGCTGCTTCCAACAAGTCTCGATTGTTCAGAGTTCAGGATTTCAAATAGTATTGCTAAGCTGGCTGCTTGCCCCCAAATTTTGAACCTAGATCTCTTCTTCATAAGCATTTGATCAATCAAACCTTTGCCAATCCACCAAAGTTTGAATGTATGTCTCTTCTTGATAAATATTTGACAACAAACCTTTTACAAATGTATGTCTCTTCTTGATATATATATATAACGGCTCAAATCCCCCTCATACATTGTTGAAAGAATGGGTGCCGCGGAATGCACCATCTATCTGCATCCGCTTGAATCTATCCTTCGAAAGACGCACTAAAACTTCTGCGAGAAACCTGTAGCGGCGTGTAATGCTTTTGCCGCAGATCTTCTTTGCATTCTTACCCTGGAATTTCATACATTTTGAAGTATTGTAGCCTGCGACCAATTTTGTTGATCTGGATGGTTTGAGTCCTACCTCATTTCTATGAGACATATAGATATCCTTATACACTCCCTTCCGAGCAGGTTCAAGATTTCTATTATCAGGAGTAGCAGTTGAACCCTTGCAATAATTATGATCGTTTACCATCACTGAAACACTTGGACCGGTTCGGAACGTCTTTGAGTCCTTGATAGGTGTTGTCGAATCAGAACAACCCATGTTGCCAATTCCGCCACTTTCTTTGGAGGCCATAATTTCTTCACGGAGACACCATTCGCATAGCAGCCTTCCACTGATAATATTATTGGGATACAAGCTGCTGCAATACCTAATCACAAAAATAGCATAAGTGACACCTTAAAAAATTACTTCAGCGGAAACTCGAGATCTGAGGGAAACTTAAACTCTACAAAACTAACACAACCACTGGCTCGCACTTATAAATCTAGTTCAGTTTGATGAAGAAACTTTTAGTATCCCTATGGATTAGTCGAAACTCAATGAAGATCAAATGATATGGGAACTTACCTATGCTGCAGACGAAACATGCATTTCTGGCACTGAAACAACTCTTTAATAAAACCGACATCTCCACACATGCTGCACTCTTTCTGCTCTTCTCTGTAACTCTTCTTCTTCATTGGAATAGTGTGATGGACAAGAACTAAATGCTACTGAGCTCACCTTGGTTATCTGTGAAGCAAGCAAAGCCTTCCTTTTAGGAAAGGAAGTTATCACAACTTTTGAGGCTCTGGTTCATAGAGATGCATAGAGGATTCCGATATTGTTATTGGACGGGAGGTAGCTATTCAATTTGGTTTGCCGTCCTTATGCCTTACGTGTAAAGGTCGACAAACCAAGAAGTCACATCTCATCTTTCAGACAAAACAAAAAAGAGAATCAATTTTTATAACTCAGACCGAAAAGTCGGTTGCTTATCTTATTTCGTATGGTTTGTCTTTCTCCCTCAGCCTTGTTGATTGGAATCCACTGGAGTCAATTCTCGTTTTTCAAAAGTTCTCGTCATTTTCAGCGTTTCGTGCCACCGGGTTTCCTATACATATTGTTTTATACTGATGATTAATAATTAATTATTAATAAAATATTAATTGTATCTTTAGTGGTTAAAATATAATTCAATTGTTTGTAATTAAAAATAAAAAATATCAATATTATCTTGAAATATAAATATGAAAAATAGCAGAAACAATCGAAAGAAAACATTTACATAAGATCAAACAAATAGTAAGAACAAGAAAACATTTACATAAGATCAAACAAATAGTAAGAACAAGTAAAGAATTAAAAATCCTTTAATTCTAAAAACTATAACTCTATACATCTTTTTATTTTTTAATTAAAATATGTTTTAAATATCTGCTCAGGGGAGTTGGAGAAAAGTGGGTAGTTGAAACTTTCGTGTTAGAGAGGCCCCAGGTTAAAATCTTATATGTTGCGGATATGCTATCTAATAATTATTAAAGACCCTACTAAGGTGTTATATATATATAATTTAATGCAATATTTAACAAGTAAACATTTAATTTATAATTAAATTATTAATATTATTAAAGTTAAAGGATTATTAATCCCATCATTTATTTTTTTATAATTATTATTTATTTGACTTTTCTTTATCATTTAGTTTAAAAATACTTGTTTCTCCTCCTCTTACCTTAAATGACATAATCTAAAACACTCCCTTTTATATTCACCTTTTATTTTAGGTAGAATCAATTTAACATGTATACTACGATACACATGGCAGGTATGTGTCTCTAACTATAGATAGATAATTTTGATTTGGTTATCATAAAAAAAATTATGATCGACGTATAAGGTTAAGCAGTCTCTTTTCAACCATGAGCCCTCTTAAATTTGAGAGCTATACTTATTAATAGAAAATTTAACACAAAGCCAAAGCCCTCACACACTCGCCCACGCGGTTTGAACCTTGGACCTCCAAGAAAAGAGCCAAAGCTCGAACCGTTGCGTTGCATCCCAGATAGATAAATTTATTCTATATTAATATAATAAATAATACCTACAAAATATATTGTTGGTATTATTTAAAGTGCCTATATAAGGGTAGATTTCAATATAGTCTTTATGGGTTATAACTTTTTAGGAGTATAATTAATAACTTTCCCTTTATGGGTTATAAATTTTTATGATTGACGTATAAGGTTAAGCAGTCTCTTTTCAACCATGAGCCTTCTTAAATTTGAGAGCTATACTTATTAATAGAAAATTTAACACAAAGCCACCACAAGCCCACCCCCTCACACACTCGCCCACATCGCGGTTTGAACCTTGGACCTCCAAGAAAAGAGCCAAAGCCTGAACCGTTGCGCTACATCCCAGATAGATAAATATAGATAGATAAATTTATTCTATATTAATATAATAAATAATACCTATAAAATATATTGTTGGTATTATTTAAAGTGCCTATACAAGGGTAGATTTCAATATAGTCTTTATGGGTTATAACTTTTTAGGAGTATAATTAATAACTTTCCCTTTATGGGTTATAACTTTTTATGATTGACGTATAAGGTTAAGTAGTCTCTTTTCAACCATGAGCCTTCTTAAATTTGAGAGCTATACTTATTAATAGAAAATTTAACACAAAGCCACCACAAGCCCACCCCCTCACACACTCGCCCACATCGCGGTTTGAACCTTGGACCTCCAAGAAAAGAGCCAAAGCCTGAACCGTTGCGCTACATCCCAGATAGATAAATATAGATAGATAAATTTATTCTATATTAATATAATAAATAATACCTATAAAATATATTGTTGGTATGATTTAAAGTGCCTATATAAGGGTAGATTTCAATATAGTCTTTATGGGTTATAACTTTTTAGGAGTATAATTAATAACTTTCCCTTTATGGGTTATAACTTTTTATGATTGACGTATAAGGTTAAGCAGTCTCTTTTCAACCATGAGCCTTCTTAAATTTGAGAGCTATACTTATTAATAGAAAATTTAACACAAAGCCACCACAAGCCCACCCCCTCACACACTCGCCCACATCGCGGTTTGAACCTTGGACCTCCAAGAAAAGAGCCAAAGCCTAAACCGTTGCGCTACATCCCAGATAGATAAATATAGATAGATAAATTTATTCTATATTAATATAATAAATAATACCTATAAAATATATTGTTGGTATTATTTAAAGTGCCTATATAAGGGTAGATTTCAATATAGTCTTTATGGGTTATAACTTTTTAGGAGTATAATTAATAACTTTCCCTTTTACCTTTTCAAGAAATATTCCATTTTATTGAAAAGTCCTAGAAATTATTATTATTATTATTTATCATACATAAAGTTGCCTAGAAATGTTAGTGGTCATTTTTTAGTTTAAATCCTAAAATGTTTAGGAGAATATATTTAGCAAAATTGTTTGATGCAAATTGAATACATTTGATTTTGAATTTTACTTTTTTTTTTTTTCCTTTGAAATAGCTATACTTAGTTTACCAACAAGAATTATAAAGAGAAGGAGATATCATGACCCTCTATAGGAGTCTGTGATATTTCTCAAAAGAAAAGTGTGGGGGATCTATTAATAAATATAAATTTTTTGGAGTTCTATAGCATCTAGTTATTTTAGAATAACCTTGACTAAAGCTAATTATATAGAAAACTATAGTAAAACACATCATATGCTTTTCAAATAAATGTTACAAGCATTCTTGACTTTTTATGGGTTGGAGAGAATATATGTCCTTTTATACAATGAATAGTCCATCAAGTATTTATATAATATGGCGCAAACCACCTTATTCTTTTGAGATAACATAATCTAGAATGCATTTTATTATATTTACCACAACTTTTGAAAGTATTTATAAATCGTATTATATAGTCTTATAATATGAAAATTATTAAAATATATGTTATATCACATTTCTTGCATTCAACAATATGCTAGAGGTAGCATCGACATCACCTAAATTATTATAGCTTTTCTTTTTATGGTCTCTTTTACTATAGCCAACATATATATATATGTTGAAAACATCCTAGAAGGGATGCCACTTTCAAGTAAGATCCAAGGAGGCAGGGGCAAAAATGTTGGGGGCTTGAACTTGGCATACCACCTTTGAAACATGCAAGTAGCATGCCTAAACCAACAAAAAATAAGAATACACAAACACAAACACATAATAATCTAAAAAAAATAAAGCATACTCCTTGAGTGTGTTGAAAATATAAAGCACAACCAAACACACACACAATAAGATTTAAAAAAAAAACACGAATCACATAGAACAAACACAAAAAAAAACGAAACACAAAAAAATTAATAAATAAAAATAAAAATATAAAATTAAATTAAATAAAAAAATGAAAAAAATAAACAACACCAAAACATGAAACACACCAAAAAACCACAAATACAACATAACAAAACACTAATAGAAAAAAAATAACAAAAATATTCAAATACACCACAAACAAAAAACCACAGAACACGAAACACACATAAAAAACCACAAAAACAACATAAAAAAACATATCCAAAATAAAAACAACAAAATGATCCAAATACACCACAAAAAAAAACATGAAAAACAAATACAACAAAAACTAAGCCAAAGGAGCTATTGATAAATCAAACAAAATAAGGTAACACTAAAAATAAACCAAAGCTTAACAAATTACCAAAAATATCAGAAATTGCTTAGCAAATTAGCCAAAGCTTCCAACATTGCCATAAAGAGACTGAAGGATAACACTCATCCTATAAAACCTTAGGATTATGGCACCCTCATCCTTTTATTTGTATCTTACTTCATTCCAGTTGGGACTATAGGCTGGTTACTTAGAACCACAACACTACTATTGAAATTTGTATGGTCTTTTTGAGGATCCATTTTGTTTGTAGTTTGAATCTACCCTTTTGTTTTGCACTTGGGTTGGTTTTCTACATTGTACTTTTTTTTCGTTTACTTTTATTTCTCAGCATAAAGGCAAGCTCTTTTAGTGATTTCTCATTATGCAATCCTTCATGCTCCTTCTCTCCATCAAGTCATGTTTCCATATCCATTTGACCATCCTCATCATCTGCTTCCTCATCCATGGAGAGAATTTCAAATATGTTAGGGGAAATTACTGTTTTCTCATTTGTTGCTATTTTTTTCTTTGTATTTTTTTGTTTAGGGATTTTAAACCCTGCCAAGTCCCCATCCTCTTGCTCTTTTTTAAGGACCTTATGTGGACAATCCTTGGCTATATGGCCATATTCATGACAAATTCTGCATCTAAATGGAATATTTTCATAATCTACTACTTGCTCTCATATTTATTCCCCATATTGTAAAGTAATCTTCTTAGGAAATGGTTGGTCAAAATCAATCAAAATACAAATCCTTGCATAAATTATATGCTCAAATTTTGGGTGCTATCATCATGAAGACTCCTAAAGAATTTTCAATTGTTGTGAATATATTTGGATGCCAATATTCTATCGGAAGACCAAATAAATGGACCCAAATAGGGGCAGTTGATGGCATTTCTTCCTCAGATTTAAACTTGGTATTCCAGGGCTTAATGAAGATCCATACCCAACCAAAACACCTTTCCCCCATTGAAACATGTACTCCTTATATTCTTCAATAGCAAAAATTTAAGAAAGTAGCCATTAAGGTAAGTAAAAATTTAGAACTTACCTTTAGTGGTCCAGTTTTTGGCAGCCTATTGTTTGAAGGTAGTAAGAGTCGGTCGAAATCCCATGAATCAACAAATTATACCTCTACTCTCCTTTTCATCTATTCCTTCCTGGACATCAATTATTTCCAACTTCACTAATGAGGATCCATTAGTTTCTTTCATGCAACCCATATCTGTTTTCCTTGAATCGACCTTTGACATCCGTAATGGTTTCCTTAGCAATTATTGATTGTGTTTCCATCCTGTTTGAGGTGCTCCTCCATGGATTGCTTCTTTAAAATTTATTTTTGGCTTAATGCATGCATCTCTATTGAAACGCCTACTATATCCAACATATCACTCTTAAAAAAATATCAATTTAAATAACATATTAGGAAATCCATCAAGACTAGGCAACTTTGAAAACACGGTTGAGACTAGAATCAACAAGTGGGTATATAAAAAAAGAGGAAAAAAGGATATGCAGGTTTCAAATAAAAAAACTCAACAATAGACCATGGCATCACTTTTTAAAATAACATTGACAAATATGGAATGAAAAATGAGAAGCTTATTATTGTTCTGTTGACTTCAAGAAACCTTTTGATATAATGCCTAGAATGAAGAACCTAGGCATTGTAGAATAGTATAAATCAACACTTCATTTAATTTCTGAGGATTTTTTATCTAAAATTAGAACTCAAGTAGGCCTTTAACAATGCTTTAGAGGTGATATAAGGGTCAAATAAGGATGCCAACTATATCCTCTCTTATTTGGTTTATATATTAACAAATTGGATGAATGGATAACTATGAGAAGAGCAGACAATAATCATTGGGGAGATTATGTAATCATCACTCGTTTGTATGGAGATGATTTTTTTTTTTTATTACAAGGTC
This sequence comes from Wollemia nobilis, assembly GCA_028583015.1. Classification (NCBI taxonomy): domain Eukaryota; kingdom Viridiplantae; phylum Streptophyta; class Pinopsida; order Araucariales; family Araucariaceae; genus Wollemia; species Wollemia nobilis. Next base: position 13,854,580 of record JAQPPZ010001063.1, read on the forward strand.
AGCATAGGACTAAAAAGCACTTGAAGGACCTATATCTCTATTGTAAAGCAATAGGCATGTAAGTAAATACCAATAAAACCAAGATTTTTATCTTCTAAAACAAAAATAAAAATAATCAATAAAATGTTCACTTTGGAGAGGTCTCTAAAAAGATGTAAAAAGGTACAAATACCTTTGGATAAACTTCAATAATAAGATTGGATAGGAAATATGTAAAAGGAAAGGATTTTTGAGATGATGGAGAGCATTTTTCACATTATAAAATAGAAGTAGAGAGGTTAAATTATGAAATTGGAAAATTATATGGTTTTACTTGGGCTACTAGTGGTACCATTGGTACTATATGGTTATGAAGTATAATATAACAACACAACAGAATTAAAATGGAGATATGTAAAGATGATTTATAATTATCTAATAAAACACAAATTCAAAATAAAATCTTTAGTTCCATATGATAGATTTCTAGTAGAAATAGGTACCTTCTTTATAAAATGAACTATTATGGTTTTTCTTCTAGGATATAAAAATAATCAAATAAATGGATGCAAATAGATGGACCAAGGTTGCAAAAGAAAAAGATATGAATAATAGGAAGAATACATGGATGGAACAAAACAACATATCAAAGGAAAAATGAAATATTAACTTGAATAAATGCCTAAATAATAACAAAAACATAAAAATATTTGTTAAGGAAAATATTAGTAGAACCCTATGGGAAAATAAATTTGAAAGAAAGAGAAAGCATTGTCTTACTATATTTAATCCTACATATGATCACCATCAAAATGCTTGTATAGGATCAAAATCACTTGGAGAGATAATATGCTCGTGTGTCCCAATTGAAGACTAGGTCATAGCAACTTAGATGTGAAATAGGAAGATGGGAGAGATCAAAATAAGAATGAGAGGAAACAATGTGTACCTTCTAAATATTAGGGGCTACTGAGAGAAAGTGGTATCTTATTTTAGAATATGAAGCATACAATGGTATTTGATCAAGATAAGTTGATACTCCAAAATTGGAATGTATGCAAGATTTGTTTCAAGCAGAGAAAATAAAAAAACAAGAAGAATCCATTCTTAAAATTAGTACCTAAAGATCAATATTGTATAAAGAAAATAATCAGCTCAAATTTTATGGTTGGTAACCATGATTCTTTGTAAAATTATTGTCTGATAGGTTGGTTTTGACCTCGTGGATGTTGAAAACCTTCTATTCCATTTTATTAATGGATCTTAAAAAAACTACAAGCTAAAACATGGTCACATTATGTTCTAATTTTAGATGAGTTTTTGAATGCCAAATTATTTTATATAAATCCATTAAAATTTCATAGTAAAGTTACAACTACTAAAATAAATATTTATAAATGAATAACCTAAGGTGGAATTTGACATTAAAAAACATGCAAAAAATCAGTTTGAATGTTTTTTGTCCTATGAATGTTAAAAATTCTTTTGGTACAAATTTGCTTATTAATGATATATAGATGAATAATTTAATTAAAAATCTCACTCTTCCTTAAATAAATAAAATTAATTTTAAAAGAGGTTGTTAACTTAATTAATCAAGATATTAACTTAGAAAATTCGCAAATGAATATATTTGTTCATATGTATTTTCTACATTTTAGTATGCCTTAGAGGTGAGATGAAAACCATATGTATTTATTCTTTGTTGAATTAAACATATTGATTTGTCTACATTTGAGAGGCTATAACAATTGGATAGGATTATTGGTATAAAAATGGGCTTCTTATTTTGAACAATCCATACATTCCCTCTATTGAAACTTCCATACATATAATTATGCATTGAAGTAAGTTACTAGTGGGAAGATCATGAGCCTACACCATCAAAAATGGTACCAAGCATATGCTAGTAATTATAACAAGGTTTTAGAACAACTCAAAGAGAACTCTACTAAGAAAATGTTGAATCCATTGTTGCTATTAAGAGCACCATAAATTTGATGATAAAGTAAATATGAAGGGGGAACTAACTAATCTTGAGAAGATGAGGCGAAATTGATTATACGTTTTTCACTGCCCAAACTGCCAAACTTGTTTCGGCCATATCTCACTCATCTAGACTCGGATTGAGCTGAAATTTTGAGGGTAGATGCCTAAAAAACCCTAGAACGTCTCCACCAATTTTCATATCATTTGGAGAAACACAAATCCTAGCGCATCCCTATGTGTGAACGACATATTTGGCAAGCAGCTATGCGAGGGTTTCATCTGGGTTGAGTGCAAGCAGCTCCAGAGGTTGGTTTTTAGGGCCTTCGGGCCCTAGCGGCCAATATTTTTGTGGTTTATGCTCAATATTTTAGCAGGAAATGTTGCAGGGGATACAATATGGGTTAGAAATTTATCTTTCAATAGATCATACTATGAACTTGAGTGACAACGACTTCCAATTTGCTGCACAAAAGAAAAGTGAAAACCATACCTTTCCACGACGTCTAGGGCAAGGATTAAAGAGATCATGAAACAAGTTTCAAGTAGTTGATCAAAAAATGGCTCATATCTCAAGTGAATCTGGTGCTAAGGTGCACCCACAAAATAATTCTACTATGAAAACCCCTATCAAGGGTAAGAATTTTGAAGACTCAGTCCCAAAAATGAATTTTAGGGATGCCCTTCATGGTGGACAACCTCAGCCCAATGCTAATATCAATATTAGGGCTTCCCATAAACCTCTAAGAATGCCTAAGATTGATCCCAGGAAAATGGAGTCAAGATGTCTTAAAGCAGCTGATGGAACTCCTATTGTTAAGCTTGATATGGGTAACATTCAGACTGGCATTGAAGATTTGGAAAAAAGAGGACTAATTTGTTGGTTCGTGGGTTTTCGTTCGAGTCTATCTGCTTTCAAAGTTTGGGCTGCAAAAATCTGGAAAACTAAAGGTGAGTTACAAATCTCTATTTATCCAAATGGTTATTTTCTTGTTTTATTTGCTAATAATGAAGATAGAGAGAAAAATTTTCAAGGGGGTCCTTGGTTTTTTGGAAGGGCAGGGCTTTTCATGAAGCCCTGGCATACTAAATTTAAAGCTAAAGAAGAGATGCCTTCTATAGCTCCCGTGTGGGTTAGACTCTTTGGCCTCCCTATTGAATTTTGGAATCCTACTATTTTTTCTTCAATTGGAAACTCTTTAGGAACTTTTATGATGACTGCTGATTGTACTCAAAATTTTGAACATATTATTTATGCTCGGATTTGTGTTTTAATGGATTTTGACAAACCCCTACCTAAAAATATCACATTACAATTTGGGGAAGACACTTGGGAGCAAGTAGTGGACTATGAGAACATTCCTTTTCGTTGTAGAATTTGCCATGAATATGGTCATTTGGCTAGTGCTTGCCCAAATAAAATTCTTGATCAAAAGAAAGAAGATATAAACTCAACAGGTTTCCAAATACCTAAGAAGAAGAACACTTAGAAAAAACCAGTTATGAAGGATCAATCAAAGTCATCTGCTAATATGTTTGAAATCCTTTCCACAAATGATGTCCCAAGTGAGGAAGAGGAAATAATGGAAACTGAAATCTTAGAAACACAATTTAAATATGAAGGGAAGAACTCAGAGACAAACCAACAAATCAAAGGTTTTCAACTAAAAAAAAGGAGAAAATTTACACAAGAAAAACAATATTTCAAATGTCAAAACTTCAAATAATGCAGGTCCCAATATAGACTCCGTTGAACCATCTAGTAAAATTTTGGCTATGTACGAGCATTCTTCAAGGTTAGAAGCCATCTCAGATTCAATTGGAATAAGTCAAGAAATAGGAAAAAAAATTGAAGATGGATTCTAATAAAAAAGTAGGTCGCAAGACCAATCAATATCATATGGTAAAAGAAGGTGAAAATCTTGTAGAGGAAGGTAAGATTAATGCCCTTCCCAACTTTTTTAGCCCTGGTATTAATGAAGATCATCACTTGGAATATTAGAGGACTCAAAGGGAGTCTTTCAAAACAAAATGAAATTAGAAGAATGATTCAGATAAATCATCCACATCTTGTTTTCCTTCAAGAAACAAAGATGTCAATGGAGGATATGGACTTAATTGCCAGTAAAATTTGGCCAGCTGGAAAAGTGGTTTCCCTCAGTTCCCAAGGGACTTCGGGTGGCATTGCTTGTCTTTGGGACCCAAAAGAGGTAGTTATTCACCATATGGTTGGCAGTTGGGGTTTGTTGGCTATAGCTATTCAAAGTAGACATTCCAACCAGATTATGCTCGCATTACTATTTATGCTTCGACTTCTTTGGAGGAAAAAAGAAGATAGTGGAAGGATATTACTCATATTATCTCTCATTTTCCTAAAGCTTGGATCTTGATCGGAGGATATTTCAATACCATCCTCTCTCTGGATGAGAAAAGGGGGGGAAATAGAAATTTGGACAAAAGCACTGACCTCATGAGCGAATATATTGCAAACCTCCATCTTGTGGATATCCAACCAGATAATGGCCTTATGACTTGGTCTAATAGAAGGCAAGGCTTAGCTTGTATAATGGAGAGATTGGATAGGTTTTTGCTCTCTAAAAATTTCTTAATCCATGGTCACATTCCTAAAGTGAAGACTCTTAATAATGTTGGTTCGGATCATTGGCCATCATGGTGGAAATGTGGAAAACCAATGTGAGTTTCTCTCCTTTTCATTTTCAATTAATGTGGCTTAGAGACATTTCCTTCAGACCTCGTGTGCAACAATGGTGGAAGGAAGGTAAACCTAGGCATGGGACTAAGATGTTCTGTTTTGCCAAAAGACCGCAATACATTAAATCCAAAATCAAGACTTGGAACTGGAAAGAGTTTGGGGATGTTCATAAAAAAAAACATGAAGTTATTGCTCATATTGAAAATTTGAATAAGAAAATCCGTTTAGATGGCCTCACAGAGAAGAGAAGTGCAGATGAAATTAAACTCACAACTCAGCTTGAGGAATGGGAAAAAAGAGAAGAAATCTTATGGAAGCAAAAATCTAGAATTCAATGGCTCAAAGAAGGAGATCGAAACACAAATTTCTTCCACAAATATCTTCTAGCTCGAAGATCTCACAACTTTATTTCTTCCTTAAAATCAGATTCTGGAGATGTTGTTTATACTTGGGATGGCATGAACTCTATTGTTGTTGATTACTTTTCCAATATTTTTGCTGCTACTCCCCTTGACTCAGCTTCACAACATAATGTTCTTCAAGCAATCCCTTCTCTTATCACTTTTGAGGAGAACTCTATTTTGACTGCTCCTGTTACTATCAATGAGCTTCAACAAGTAGTTTTTAAAATGCAAAAAGGGAAAACCCTAGGTCCTGATGGTTTTCCTATTGAGTTCTACCAAGAGTTCTGGGATATCCTTCATGTTGATTTATTAGAGGTGGTGGAAGAAGCCAGGAAAGCCAAAGAAATTTTGAAGGTTATCAATAAAACTTATATTACTCTTGTTCCAAAAGCTCAAGAGGTTGATCATATCTCAGCTTTTAGACCTATTGCTTTATGTAATGTTCTTCTCAAAATCATTACTAAAATCATGGCAGAAAGGTTGAAGCCTCTTTTGCATAAGATTATTTCCCCGGAGCAAGGGGGTTATGTGGAAGGACGTCAAATAGTAGATGAGATAGTTCTTGCTCAGAAGCCATCCATTCCATGGATATGCAAAATTCTCCTTCCATGTTCATTCGGTTAGACTTATCCAAAGCTTATGACAAAGTGGATTGGCACTTCCTTATCAAAGTTTTGAGGCAATTTGGTTTCTCTAAGGATTGGATGGATTGGATTATGGGATGTATCTCTTCAGTTTCCTACTTAGTTCTTATCAATGGCAGGCCTTCTCAGTCTTTCCCATCTTCCAGAGGTATTAGGCAAGGTGACCCGCTATCCCCTTATTTATTCATCATTCTTGTTGAATGCTTGGGTAGGACTATAACCAAAAAGAGGGAAAAAAAAACCCTTGAGGGAGTTACCATTGCTCATGGAGCTAGACCTATCTCTCATCTTCAATTTGTGGATGACTCTACTCTTTTAGGTAAAGCTACACTTAAGGAAGCTTCTAATATTAAGCAAATCATTAGCTATTTTTCTAAGGCTATCGGGCAGTTGATCAATGAAGACAAATCTAAAGTTATTTTCTTTCACCGCCCTGTTAGACAGGAATCCATGGTCTTGGATAAACTAAGATATAAGAAGACCTCTCTTCCAATCACTTATTTAGGTATTCCCATAAATATTCAAAGGCAAAAAAATAAATATTGGAATTGGTTGTTGGACAAAGTCAAGAAGAAAATTGGAAAGTGGACCAACAAGTGGCTTTCTTCTGGGGGTAGAATCACCTTGGTAAAATCAGTCCTTCAAGCTATTCCTATTTATGTTTCTTCCATTTTGAATATCCCAAAGGTTGTTCTTCAAGAATTGGATCAAATCAGTCATCGTTTCCTTTGGAGTGGTACTAAGGAGAAAAGAAAATGGGCCTTGGTGAAATGGGATACTTTATGTCTTCCTAAGAGTGAAGGGGGGTTAGGATTCCGGTCTTCAATTAATAACAACAAAGCTTTAGCTGCTAAATTATATTGGAGGATGTTGCATAACCCCAATGCTCTTTGGGCCAATAATCTTCATGCTAAATATGCCGAGAACAAAAGTCCCGAAGACCTTGTTCGCTATCAACTTCCTACCAAAGGTTCTCCCATTTTAGCGGTTCTTAAGACTGGTGAGGATTTGATAAATTTTTTTTTTTTTGGATCATTCATAATGGTCAACATGCAAATTTTTGGACAGATTCTTGGGATGGTCACAAGCCTTTGATAACTCAGTTTCCCGATTGGAGGCCTTGGATGGAGGAGCTTCACCGAGCTAATTGGATAAAGGTGGCTAATTACTATCGGTACCATACTGGTAATTCAAAGGTTGGTAGATATTGGATCCCTATTGAGGATTGGCCTATTCAAATCCTAGAAAGGCAAAGACAAGATATCCAAGGCATCCTTCATATGAGATCCCTCTCTTGGTCCCATGAAAAATATTGTTTTGGATGGAACAACACTACTAAGGGTGAGTATTCAGTTGCTCAAGGTTATTTGACCTTATGCCATAATAATCCCAACCATTCTTCTGACATCTTTTCTCGATTGTGGGCTCAAAATCTCTGGCCTAAGGTGAGGTTCTTTAATTGGCTTTTATTGCATCGTAGGGTGCTTACTGGTGAGCAACTTATGAAGCGTGGTTTTCATGGCCCTTTTAGATGTGAAATGTGTGAAGAGAATGTAGAAAATATCAACCATATTTTTATTGAGTGTACTTTAGCCTCTCGAGCTATGGAGGAGAATGGCCACTTTACTTGGCTTACAGTGGTCCAATTTTTTTACTTTTGAACAGATTTGGAGGGATTGGCCTAATCAAGAGGGTGTTGATCATTTTATTAGGTAGTTAGTTTGGATGGGTTCTACCATTCTTCTTTGGAATATTTGGAATGAAAGGAACAACCAAATTTTTAATCAAGATAGGAAGGATATTCACTATATTTGGCAAAATACCATAGCCAACTTAGTTGAATCAATCCATCATCTCCTTAATCACCCCCAAAACTCCCACCAAATATGGGATCAAGTGATGCAAATATTGAAGATTAAACCTTCTAAGGGCAACCAACTTAAAGGGAATGTGAGTATTAGTAAGATGGATAGGAATAGAAATTGGCAACCTCCTCCTAAGGATTTTGGAAAAGTCAATACTGATGGAGCCTCTAGAGGGAACCCCAGAAAATCCAATGTGGGAGGAATTGGTAGAATTTCAGATGGCTCCCTGGTTTTTACTTTTGATGAGAATTTGGGTATTCTTTCCAATAACCTTGCCGAGGGGTATGGTATCCTCAGAGGCCTTCAGGAGGCTACTAAGGTTGGATGGGAAAAGGTGTTAGTTGAGTCCGACTCTCAACTTATGATTAATCTCTTGAAGAATCCTTCTAAGAATCATAAGGTGGATTGGAGAATAAAAAGAATTATTGAGAAGATTCAAATCCAGATGGGATTTTTGAAAGTTGATTACAATCATGTGGTCAGAGATCAAAACAAGAGTTCTGATGCTTTAGCTAATTGGGCTTTGGACAAAGGTGATCTTACTTGTTATGGCCACCCTCCTATATGGTGGGCTTCTCAAATTAGGGAAGCTCTTCTTTCTATCATTTCTTTGGATGGCTCCAGTTCTGAAGGTACCTAGTTTCTTCTTGTTTTTTTTTTTTTGCTTCTCTTTGGTTCATTCAATTTTTTTTAGTTCCTGTTAGCATATGGCAGATATTGTATTTCATTATTTGCAAAACTATCGCTCGTAGGCGATCTCTGATTTCGTTGATTAACCAACTAGTTGGTTAATCAACTGCTTTGTAATTCTTTATATTGAAATCAATGAGAATGAATCAAGTGCTTCGTCGAATTCTTCATGGCATCAGAGCTACGGATGTAAGGACAGCCAATGGGACCTGCGGTGACCAGACTACAGGAAAACGAAGGACGACAGGACGACAGGCAGCAGGCGGACGAAGGACGATAGGCAGCAGACTGACCAGACAGTAGGCGGATGAACCAGACAACAGCAGACTGACCAAACAACAGGCGGACGAAGGATGACAGTAGCAAACTGACCAGACATGTAGACCAAGGCACACAGGTGCAGAGGCAGACGAAGGTGCGTGAGGCAGACGGAGGACGCACGACGGTTGCGGAGGCCAAAAAGGGTGGGGTTGGTTGCCCGAAGGCAACCGAAAGCTTAACTGCTTTCCCCCAATTTTAAAACCTCCCACAGTGGCCGCACAGGCCATGTGGGATTATTATTTTTTTTCCCTTCCCAGGCCGCAACGCTCTTCATCATTCCCTATTGTCTGTTTTGTTTCGTCGGGCCGTCTGGCTCCCGTGGCAAGTGCGGACGTTGTTTGGTGGCAGATCGTGGGTTCAAATCTCTTCGGGGGTTATGTGACGGCATTTTTTTTGTTTGACGCCCGCACCAGTTCTGTGATGCCCGCACCAGTTCTGTGATGCCCGCACGGCACAGTTGACGCCCGCACGACATAGTTGACGCCCGCACGGCATTGTTGACGCCCGCACGGTGCCATTGACACCTAAAACACATTTTTTGACGTAGAATACCACTAGTTGACACCTGTAAGGCCACATTGACGCCCCACAGTAGCAAAATTGACGCCTTGAAGGCTCAATTTTTTTTTCAGGTATTCATTTCCCATTTTTTGCCTAATTTTGCAAGTTGACGGGGGGCAGATTTCACATGATTCATTTGCAAAATTGTCAGATAAAGGGGGGAAATCAAGCCATTTGGCAGAATAATTGCTAGATTGGTAATAGGAGCTATAAATTTGTGGGCATTTATGATTGTTTTTTTTGCATTTAAATATTTTGTTTTCTTGCATTCACAATCATAAATTAAAAACAAAATATAAGACCCCAAATTTATACCCTATTTGTGCAATTTATTGCACAACGAGTGTTCGGTATTTGAGATACCTCTGGTCCACACTTACAGGTAATGTTGTCGTGCTTTGGACTACTGTATTCGTCGCCTAATATAGCTGCAACAACGACGTCTGAGCTTGTTCTCTATAAATCGTCGGGGAGAAATAAGGCAAACCAGTTTTTTTATTTCTCATTTCATACCCACATCGTGATTGTTGTTAGGCGTAAATCCTGACGAAAGCTCTTTTTTCCAAAGTGTTTAGGGGAAGTTACGCCCCACGCATGCGGAATAAAACTTTCTATGGTAGGTGTCATTAACAACACGATGCCCTTTCAATATCGCCTATGTTCAATATATTGTGCTTCTCATATGTACTTATAGTCTCCCTCTCGTAAGGGCGAGTACATATTGAGTAGTATATTGTTCCTATATACCTATAGTTTCCCTCACGTAAGGGCGGGTGTATATTGAATGGTTACAATATAATGATCTGGCAGGTATAAAGAAAGGGAGACCAATTGGTGATATAAGGAACCTTCATAATGGCCACAATTCATAAGTATCTCTCAGATTCCCAATTGTTGAAAGGTCCTAACTTTGTTCCATGGAAGACAAAGATGAAAGCCATACTTCAGTTGGAAGATTTATGGGATGTAGTGACTGGCACTGAAAAACGTCCTCAAACAACAGGAACAGATCAAGATGATTGGGATAAGAAAGACCAGAAGAGTCTTGTATTTATCTTACTTGCTACCACAGATGAGGTGCAGCCTCATATTTGTGATGCAAAAACTAGTAAGATAGCCTGGGATGCTTTGCTCACAGTATATGAAGGGAAGAATCAATCCACTATTCTTCATCTTCAAACTCAACTACATAATCTCAGTATGAGTTCTGGAGAAACAGTTGACATATTCCTATGCAGAGTGGCAGATTTGAAAGCAAAATTGAATGCTATGGGAAAACCTGTGGATGATGATGTCTTGAATTCTGTTATCTTGAGAGCATTACCAAGTTCCTACAAGATGTTGATCACCTCTCTCAATGTTTCTGGTAGACAAGTCTCATTTGTGGAACTGGTAAACTTGCTTCAGACTGAGGAGGCAACTCAGGTCCAGAAAGATGACATGCCAGATAATGCTCTTTCCACACAACAAAGTGGTAAACAACAAGGCCAGTTTCAAAAAGGAGGTGCTTCTTCCAAAGGAAAAGGGAAGCAATCTCAGCAAAAAGATACAAAATATTGCAAAATTTGTGACATGAATAACCATGACACCAACAGATGTTGGTTCAAAAACAAGCAACCAAATGAAAGAGGTTCCCAAAAGAAGGGCAAGCACAAGAAAAACTACAATAAGCATAAGCAATCTAAAGGCCATGTTGCTTATGCTGAATCCAACTCAGACTCACATTCTCCTGAGTCCGATTCAGATTCTGACTCTGAACGAGCACACAAGGTGCTCATGACTCATACTTCGTCTTCCCAGATAGATGTTGTATGGTATATTGATTCAGGAGCTAGCAAACACATGACAGGGGATAAATCCTGGTTTGATACGTTTGTGGAAAAAGAGGGTAAGCCAGTCACAATTGCTGACAATCAGGTATATCAAGTAAAAGGAGAAGGGGATATTTTTGTGTCTCTTCCTGATGGTAATTGTCAAATTGAAAAGGTTCTCTATGTTCCAGGCTTAGCCAATAATCTGCTTTCAGTCACACAAATGTTGGATAGAAACATGGAAGTCGTGTTTCGAGTTGTCAATGGCCAAAAGAGATGTTTTATCACACATAGTGGTAAACATGTAGCAACTGGATCTTACAAACATGGCTTGTTTATTCTCGATGCTATATCCACTTCCCATGTTGCTTTGGCTGCAACTACAAAAGAGGCCACCTCTCTCTGGCATCGACGTTATGGGCATCTCGGTCTTCCGCCCCTCTCATCTATCTTGCCGGTTTGCTCGGATTGCTTAGCAGGGAAGCAACATCGAGTGCCTTTTGAAGCAAGCTCCTCTCGAGCTGCAAAACCTTTAGAGCTGGTACATACCGATCTGTGTGGACCTATGCCAACCAGCTATGGTGGAAAAAAATATTTTCAACTATTCGTTGATGATTACTCACGGAGGATGTGGGTTTTCTTTCTTCAGTTGAAATCAGAAGCGTTTCTCTACTTTCAACAGTTCAAGAAACTTGTTGAGAAGGAGTCGGGATGTTTGATCAAGACCCTCCGCTCAGATCGAGGGGGGGAATACACCTCTGAAGAGTTTTTAGAGTTTCTTAAAAAACATGGGATCAAAAGACAACTGACTACAGCCTATACACCTCAACAGAATGGAGTTGCAGAAAGAAGAAATCGTTCCATTATGGAAATGGTTCGATGTATGCTAAAAGGAGCACATCTTGAGGATCAATATTGGGCAGAAGCAATAAACACAACATCATACCTCCTAAATAGAGCACCCACTAGAGCTCTACAAGGGAAGACTCCACAAGGAGCATGGAGTGGTAAGAAACCTTCCATTGCTCATCTGAAGGTGTTTGGATGTAAAGCATTCATGCACATTCCAAAACAAAAAAGGAGGAAGCTGGATGAGAAAACCTTGCAGTGTATCTTTCTTGGCTATGATGAGTACTCAAAAGGTTATCGATTGATTGATCCTAAGACCAAGAAGACACATGTAAGTAGAGATGTTATATTTGATGAAGCTCTCACATCAAAAGACACATCCACAAGTGTATACCTAGATGAAGAAGAGCCTAAGAAGGAGGTTCAACTTCCACAGAAAAAACAGAAAGTTCCAAAATGGTATACTAGCACTTTGAGAGATGCTAAGTTGAAATCCCTTCCGGATCTATCTCTTGATAGGCCATGTACTCGCAGTATGACTCAACGAGATGAAAGAAGAAGAATCTACTTCGAGAGGTTGACGAACTTTGTCAACACTTTGATGATTTGTCGGTGGGTACAGAAAATGATAGAGAGGAAGATAAGGATGGAGAAAAAATTTATATGTCTACATTGAATACAAACGAACCCACAACGGTTCAATCTGCACTTGATGAACCACGGTGGAAAGAGGCCATGGATGTAGAACATCAATCTCTCCTTAAAAATAATACTTGGAAGTTAGTCGATCTGCCAAAAGGGAAGAAACCCATAGGCTGCAAATGGGTGTTCAAAGTGAAGTATAAGGCAGATGGATCTATTGATAAGCATAAAGCCCGGCTTGTTGCAAAGGGATATGCTCAGAAAGAAGGCATAGATTATGAAGAGACTTTTGCCCCTACTGCAAAAATGACTACCATTCGTGTACTTTGTGCCATGGGAGCTCAGTTTGGGTGGAAATTACATCAGATGGATGTTAAAAGTGCCTTCTTGAATGGTGACTTACAAGAAGAAGTATATATGACTCAACCAGAAGGATTTGTGGAAAAGGGGAAAGAACAAAAAGTATGCAAATTGATTAAATCCTTGTATGGGCTAAAACAAGCTCCTCGAGCTTGGTATATCAAGATAGACAGTCACCTTGTGCAGCATGGATTCGAAAGAAGTCCTTCAGATGCAAATCTCTATATCAAGAGAAATGGTTCTGATATAGTGATCCTTGTACTTTACGTAGACGATCTGATCATCACAGGAAGCTCAGAAAGTATGATTGGCTTAGTGAAAAATGACTTGAAGCAATCATTTGAAATGACAGATCTAGGACTTCTGCACTATTGTCTTGGTTTAGAATTTACTCAAGAACAGTTTCATATTCGAGTAACACAAAAGAAATATGCCAAGACTTTAGTAGAAAAATATCGGATGACTAATTGTAAGTCCAAAGCAACTCCAATGGAGCAAGGACTTAAGTTATCTCGATATGATGAGTCACCTCAGGTAGATGGAACTCGCTATCGCCAATTGATTGGGAGTCTCCTATATCTGACAAATACCAGAGCCAGATCTCAGTTTTGCTGTGGGATATCTTTCAAGATTCATGCAAGAGCCTAAGATGAGTCACTGGAAAGCAACAAAAAGAGTTCTTCATTATGTTTGTGGTAGTACAAATTATGGTCTGGAATATAGAAAGAATAATAATTTTTTCTTACTTGGATACACAGACTCAGATTATGCTGGATCTCTTGATGATCGTAAATCCACTTCTGGATATGTTTTTCATCTCGGGTCTGGACCAATCTCATGGCACAGTAAGAAACAACATGTGGTTGCTCTATCTTCAACAGAAGCAGAATATCGTGCAGCCAGTGAAGCAGTCTACGAGATAATGTGGTTAAGTCGCATTCTTACAAACATGGGCCTTCCAAAGAATCTTCCACTTCATTTGTTTTGCGACAATCAAGGTGTTTTGAATCTTGTCAAAAATCCAATTTTTCATGAACGTACCAAACATGTTGATACCAGATGTCATTTTATTCGAGATGAAGTTCCAAAGCACCATATACAACTTCAATACATTTCTACTGATGCGCAAGTTGCAGATATCTTTACCAAAGCACTTGGACGTATCAAATATGAAAAATTTCGAGATACAATTGGAATTTGCCAATAATGTAATACGGGGGGATGTTAGCATATGGCATATATTGTATTTCATTATTTGCAAAAGTATCGCTCGTAGGCGATCTCTAATTCGTTGATTAACCAACTAGTTGGTTAATCAACTGCTTTGTAATTCTTTATATTGAAATCAATGAGAATGAATCAAGTGCTTCGTCGAATTTTTCAGTTCCCTAGCTCATTATATTCTTTATTTTGTTTCCTTTGTTGATTCTTGCCTTAATAGTCTTCTGGTCTAGATAGGTCATTGTTTTGTTCATTTTTTATTTCTTTTTTCTTTTTTGTTTTTTCTTGTTTAGTTTTTTAAGGTGGGTGGGTTTTTTTTTTTGTTTGTTTTTTGTGTTCTTTGTGTTGTTTTTTGTTTTTCTTGTGTTATTGTTGTTTTGTTTTGTTTTTTTTATGTTTTTTGTTATTGTTCTTGTGTTTTTTTTCATTCTTGTTCTTGGGTTTCTCTTTGTTTGTGTTATTTTGTGTTTTTATGTGTGAGTGTTTTCTATGTTTTTTGTTTTTGTTTATTGTCTGTTGTTGGTTGTTTTTTATTTTTATTTTTATTTTATTTTTTAATTTTTTAGGTTTTGGTTGTGTTTATTTTTCATGTTTTTTTTGGGTTATGTCTTTGTAGTGTTTTGTTGTTTTTGTCTTGTTTGTGTTTTGTTATGTGGTTCTTGTGTTTTTCTATGTGGTTTATGTTGTGGTTTATTTTATCTTATTGTGAATTTTTGGTTGTGCTTTTTTTTTTTACGCACTCAAGGAGCATGTTTTTTATTTTATTTTATTATTTTTGTTGTTATTTACTTATTTTTAAATTGGTTTTGTGTGTTTATTTGCTCCTTGAGTATGTCAAAGGTGGTAGGCCAGGTCCGATTCCTGGGCATTTTTGGCGGAATGGATACCCCTGCCTCCTTGGGTCTTACCCGAAAGTGCCATCCCTTTTGGGATGTTTTCCACAAATAAATAAAAAAAGCACCATTAATTTTAATGAATTAATTGCTATAATTATTTAAATTGGTATCATGTCTCAATGAATGAGGCATTTACCCAATCCTTTATAAATAATCGTACCTATCCAACATCCAAACCACCTATGGTTGGGTCTTTGGATATTTTATCTCAATGGAAACCTACATGAAAACTCCTATCACACTTTACTATAGGAGGAATCATTTCAACCTATATGCTAGAATTGGTTCATTTTAACATTATTTGGGCTGATAGAAGGAAGGACCGTCCATCCAATATTTTTGACACAATCTTAAGAGTTTTATAAACTTAATTTAATTTAGTACATTCTATTCAAATTAGTACATTCTATTCAATTTAATATTATACAATCCAAAGAGTTGTATTTTTTCTCCAAAAACACATAAATACATTTTATTCAATTTAGTATTATACTCCTCTATATTATTATACTTAATTGTATTATATGCAAACTATAGTCTAGTCCATAGTTAAGTGGCACAAAATAAGAGTTAAATATTGTATTAAATGAGGGCTTTTAAAGCCCCATCACTCCCCAAGCCTATTTTAATGCATGTCCTCATGCATTATTTTTATCCAAATTTGCATTGATAAGAGATTCGTTTTCAAGGTACTTTTAGAATTTGAATCTCCACAACCTTGAGTGTTATACCACTATTTTTTTCTTTTCTTTTTCATGCCATACTAAGTGTCTTGAAGACCACAAAATGAGGTTTTTCATATCCTCTCATCCTATCATAATGCATGTCATACACTTTTTCAAGACACAATCTTAATTGTTCTTGGGTCACAACCATAGAATCTCGTTCTTAGGCACTAGAGAGTTCTAATGCTTAATATAAAGTATCCTCTACTGCTACTTAAATTTCTTTGATGCTGCATAAATCTCTTTATATGTAAGAAGAGAGGCACCAAAGGGATCCAATGCTATATAACTCTTATGAAAAACATACTTGATTATGAAAATAGCTTACATCCATGATGCAAGAATCCCATTTTTATACACTATAAACTAGGAATAACTATAATTATGCAAAATATTCATATCAAGTCATAGTAAAAAATGGAAAACACACATTATTAACATAGATGATATATGATGCTTTGTAGGAGATAAAAACATAAAAGGACATCAAGGTAGGAAGATTAAAATTACACTAAGACTAAAAAATTATCATGCACTATATCCATACATACATCCATCCATACATCCATACATATAATAAAAAGGGACTACCATTTTTTGTTTCAATTTCCTTCTACTTTGATTGCATCCATAAGATATTTTCACAACCAAGTTTTTTTTTTTGTTTTTTTTGCAAGACTAGCATACCAAAAAATGGTTTTTCACATTGGACTTGGTCCAATAGTGCCTCAAAACAATGACAATGAATTCCTCCATGGAAATAAAAAGCCCCTATTAGAATTTTCAAATCAACTATGACTTCAAATCTATTGTAAACTCCTTGATGGTTGGTTTACTATACGTAATGCTTGTTTATGTATGAAACCAACAAAACTGCACTTATGACCAGAAATTCATCCTATCTTATATGGTCATAGCTATTTGATGTGTAATTCTCTATTTTTTTTTACTTTTTTCTCTTTTTTCATTTTTTTCTCCTTTTTTTTTTCTATCTTCTTTTCTCTTTTTACACTTATTTTATCTCTATTTTTTTTTTCTTTTCTAAACCATACTTATGAAATTAGTCCAAACTCATTATAATTTAAAGCTAAAAGTATTTTGCTACTATATACTCTTGAGCTAAAAGAAACCACCATAATATGGCAATGTTAGGCATTGAAAGGCTTTGCTGCTTAAATATTGAGCAATAAAAACTCTTTTCAAGGATGTGCTAGTTTCATAAGGTACCATGTACCAAATGGATGTCTTCCAGTGCTATATTCCATTCATAACAAGGAGCACCAAATAATTTCAGTGCTAATCAATCTTCATAGAAACGGCCACTAAAATGTTTTGGTGCTACCCAACCACATACAAAGACTTGTTATTTCATATATGTTTGCATAAAACAAGTTTAGATCTAGAAAATAATATATCATTTTAAAGATAAAATTTGTGGAATGGATTGAGTATTTTTTTAGCACATTCAAATATTATCATATTTAATTGTATCATTTGTTTCACTAGTATAGACAAGTGATACGTGTCTATGCTTACTTGGATCAGATATTGTTGACATAGGAAGCAAAGTTTGTGTGACTTATCATGATTGATTTTGTTGCATGTTTCCTATGGTTCATAGGGGTTGTGACTAGTTAATATTTATCTTTGGTTTAAGAAACCCCTCCTTTCAAAAATAAATGTAAAAATTCTTAAGTTTAATTTTTGCAATACCTATTACCTCTTAGTACCATTATCTCTTGTTAGATTTTAACCAATTATTCTCTCATTGGTTTGGAACACAAATAGGATCAGTTACTATCATAGATTAGTAAATTGGTCATAACCTAATCCTATGAGCATGTAACAATGACTATTATTCATATTCTATCGATTCTACTTTTCAATAAAAAATGGAAATAGAGGTAACAATAGATCAACTAAAATTGATTTGGGTTAAGAATAATAGAAATATAGTTTAGTGCTTTAACTTCCAAGATCTTTAATTATGTAATCATAATTTTACAATCATAATTTTTTTATAACTACATGGTCTAACACAAGTTTGTATGAATAACTGATTGAAAACCTTGCAAAAATATGATGATATTGGATGTTTGAACAATTCTAGAGCAACACCATTGTCCTTGACAATGACACTCAAAGGTGATGAGTTTTAATAATGTCACTATAATTTTTTCAAATATGGGGTGACATCTAAAGGTTGTACATGCTAAGAACAATCTATGTAGGTTTTAATAGTGAAGTTCCGAGATCATTCTTACAAAAAAATTAAATTACTCTTTGTAGAAAATAATTCTTGTTAAAATAGAATCTTGCTTGTGAAAAGTAAAATCACACTCAATCAAAAATAAATTAACATGCTTGTAGAAAATGAACAATACACATGTGAAAATGAAATCTAGTAAGTGCATGAAACTACGCCGAGGAACCAAAATATTTTATAGACACTTCCACAATGATAACACTTTAAAACAATTACAATAAAATACATATCTACAAAAATTATGCTTTCTATTGTGTTGATGAAGTAGGCCCTTACTCAGCCTAATGGAAAGCAAATCTCAATTTAAAAAAAATTAAAAACATAAACAAATAAAAACACAAGACTACACCACCTTGCAGTCCTCTTTTATTTTGTGCTTTATTTCCTCTTTTAGAGGATCTATTAATTATCTCAATATTATAAGATGAAAATTGAATGTTATAGGTTGTCCATAAAATAATAAGTCAACTATATGTGTTAAGCAATAATGGGTCAACACAAATTAATATTTTCTAAAATTGACATGATAATTATCTTAGTTTTTAAAATGTATAAAATATTTTAATATTTTTTTAATAAACATTTTAAATATATTAAATTTTATTATTTTATAAACTTAATTTAATTAATAATTATTATTTTTTAATGTAAAATAACATTTTGTATCTAAACGTAAATAAATAGTGTTTTGATCAATTTATAGAAGTGGAGGCATAACATATAAAAAAGTAGAGAGTTATATGTGTTTAGTTAATACAAGACTTTAAAATAGGTTATATATATATAAAGTATGGAGAAATAACAGGTCATTTTAACTTAAGTTTTTAATGTAAGTTAGTTCAACATCATCGCAATTAATTCTCTTAATAAAAAGTAAGAAATAACTTTGAAATGAGATGATTTTTTTTTTGTTTGTGTCAAACATCTCAAAAGGAATACCACTTTCGGGTAAGACCTAAGGAGGTAAGGGTATCTCTTCCACCAAAAACACTCAAGGCTTGCACCTAGCTTACCACCTTTAGCACACTCAAAGAGCATGCCTAAAAACACAAAAACAAGCACACACAGACAAACAAACACAAAAAAAACAACAAAAAAAAACACCTTCAACACACTCAAAGAGCATGCCTAAAACACAAAAACAAACACACACAGACATAAACAAACACAACCCCCCCTAAAAAAAAACACAAAACACAGAAAAAAACTATAAAAAACAACATAACACAACACTATCATAACAAAAGAAACCAAATGATACAAATACACTATAACCAAAACATAAAAAACAAAAAAACAAAACATAAATCACACAGATAAAACCACAAAAACAACATACCAAAACACAACCAAAATTGAATCAATTAAATGATACAAATACACCACAGACAAAAACATGAAAAGCAAACTAAGCCAATGAAGCTATTGACAAATCAAACAATGTATCATAACAATAAAACTAAATCATAACTTAACAAATTACTAGAAATGTCAGAAATTGCTTAGAAAATTAGCCATAGCTTTCAACATTGACATCAAGAGACTGTACGATAATGCCCATCCTATAAACCCTTAGGATTAAGGCATCCTCATCCTTTTATTTGTATCTTGCTTCATTCCAACTAGGACTATAGGATGGTTACTTAGAACCACAACACTACTATTGGAATTTGTATGGTCTTTTTGAGGATCCATTTTGTTTGTAGTTTGAATCTGCCCTTTGGTTTTGCACTTGGGTTGATTTTCTACATTGTTCTTTTTTTATATAGTTTAAAGCTGGTTGAGATGGCTCTCTTTGACTGAAGCTCTTTTAGTGTTTTATCATCATGCATTTCTTCTTTTTACCTCTCTTCATCCAACTGTATTTCCATAATTACTATTTCCATTTTACCATCGTCATCATCTGCTTACTCATCCATAGACCGAATTTCAAAGGTGTTAGGTGAAATTATTGTTTTATTTTTTGTTGCTATTTTTTTCTTTGTGCGTTTTTGTATAGGGATTTGAAACCCTGCCAATTCCCCATCTTATTTCTCTTTGTTAGGGACCTTATGTGGACAATCCTTGGCTAGATGGCCATATTCATGACAAATTCTGCATCTAAATGGAATATTTTCATAATCTACTACTTGCTCCCATATTTTTTCCCCATATTGTAAAGTAATATTCTTTGGAAGTGGTTTGTCAAAATCAATCAAAACATAGATCCTTGCATAAATCATATGCTCTAAGTGTAGAGTGCTATCAAAAGTCATCATGAAAACTCCTAAATAATTCCCAATTGTTGCAAATATCTTTGGATTCCAGTATTCTATCGAAAGACCAAATAAATGACAGTTGATGGCATTTCTTCCTCAGCTTTGAACATGGTATGCTAGGGCTTCATGGGGTAGTTGATGGTATTTCTTCATCAGCTTTGAACTTGGTATGCCAGGGCTTCATGAATAGCCCTGCCCTACCAAAAAACCAAGGCCCCCTTTGAAAAATATCCTCTCTATCTTCTTCATTAGCAAACAAATTAAAGAAGTAGCCATTAGGGTAAGTATTAATTTGGAACTCACTTGTAGTGTTCGAGTTTTTGGCAGCCTATTGCTTGAAGGTAGCAAGAGTCGGTCGAAATCCGATGAATCAATAGATTAACGCTCTCCTCTCCATTTCAACTATTCTTTTCTGGAGATCCGTTATTTCCAATTCACTAATGGGGATCCATTAGTTGCTTTCATGCAATGCATCTCTATTTTCCTTCTATCGACTTTTGGCATCCTCATTAGTTTCCTTGGTAATCATTGATTGTGTTTCCCTCCTGTTTGAGGTGGTCCTCTATAGATAACTTCTTTAAAATTCATTTTTGGCTCAATGCATGCATCTTTGTTGAAACCCTCCATCCTAAAATCCAACAAATGAAGTTGCAAGAAACCCTAAATTCCTACCATAAACCCCAATGTATCTACAAATTTTTCCATGCTGCAAGCGTCGATGCAACCACTTTCGAACTTAAAACGAACTTAAAACCGTTTTGCTAAAATCAATTTCCCTTCTTGTTCACTACTCCTTCCTTAACCCATCCACACAACGGAAAAGTGAAGGGATTGGAGCGATTCCACTAAACTTAGTGTGAAGAGCTGGAACTGCGGGGACAAATGTTTGGATCATTCGCTAAGGTTATTGTCTCGTGACTATGCAATTAGATGATTTATGATAATCCCTTGTCTCTTATTAGTGAATAGCGACGATAATATACTATTATAGTTATTGTGACATAGGATAAGAAACTGGTTATAATCTCATGTCACCAAATTTATATTTTAATAGCCCATGCGGTGATTGTTAGCTAGTGAAAGGCGACGATAATATACTATTATAGTTATTGTGACATATGATAAGGAAGTGGTTATTATCTCATGTCACCAAATTTATATTATAATAGCGCATGTCAGTGACCGTGACTGTTAGTTTGTGAAACTTATAATAATTTTTATTTAATAAATCAAATGAATTTTTTAAACCATGTTTTATAATAACTTATATTTAAGGGTACAATGTACGTTGAGTTGATTAGTCATCCAAAATATTTTTAATAATTTTTTTTTTTTTTTAATATTATTAAAAGAAAGAGGGTTTTGAAAGAGACCTCATAATTTTATACATCAAAATAACTTTAAAAGGTAGTTATCAAAAGAACAATAAACACAACATCCTTTGGGTGGTCAAAGAAACGAAAAATCAAAGAGGTAAAGATAAACCAGATAAGAAGAACACAAGACAAGAGGGGACAAGAGAGAACCAAGGGAGTTCTACACCAACATATCAATCTCTTGAACAATCGTTTCCGTCATCCGCGATACCTCCTCAGAATAATCTAAAGCAATCTTCATGGAGCTCCATTTTGCACGTTTTTTTATTTCAATCAACTGTGCAAAACGAAACTCTTCCTCTTAGAGGCTTCCTCTGACTCATAGACATCTTTCACCATCTTGTCCTTATGGAAGTCCCTAAGTAGTATATCCGGGTCAACGAAAAGGGATAACGGGGACGAACCATCCACCTCCCGCATTTTTCCAAGCAATCACAAGATTTACGAATTTCGCTACCTTCCGCTTGACTATCTGATGAAAGACCTCAAAAAAAAACACGAAAAAGGCCAACCTACACCAAACCATCAGGAAAAGAAATTTCCACCTCCCAAGACATACTTTGGAGCCAGACATAGAAAATCAAAGAAAAAGGCCTAACACAAAGAAAACCAAAGAAACACAAGAAATGACCAAAATGAAAACATCGAGGAAGGGAGGGAACAACACCAAGGATTTAAAAATTGAAAAGGAAGAAGTCCGGCCTGACACAGACAATAACGAAAATCCTCCGCGATCCCAAGAAACTCAAACCCACTAGTCATCCAAAATATTTTTAATAAGTTTTAATATTTAAAATATTTTTTTTAATTTAAATTTTATTAAAAGTTAAAGTTTAGTGATTAAATAAAAATATATTAGTCTATTTTAATATGTTTATGTTAAATTAACTTGAATGTCGTGTGGAGGAGGCGAGCTTTGTTAGAGTAAATCACTATGTAAAAATATATTTATATAGAAAAGCAATTATAGTGTTTCAAACTTTAAAGGCATAATTAAAGAAAAATTAGACAAACACACAGAAGAAGAGACAACAATTTTAACGTGGTTCACCCAATGTGGGTTACATCCACCGAGAATTTTTCAGTCCTTCATTTTCTCAATCCAAGCAATAGAGGGTTACAACCTACAGCAAACATCTGCTGTAATTTCCTCTCTATATTTCCAAGGAATTAACACAGTAATTTTCTTTGTCATAGTCTTCTTTGTTTTTCCTCACAACTATATATAAGAAAAAACAGAAAAACAAACTGCTTTTCTTAATACATTCCAAGATTAACATTGAGTTCCCATCATCTAATTTTGGGATAAAAACAAAAAAACTTTCCCTGGTTGTCTTGTTGTAAATCCGAAAACTTTCTCTGATAGACTAACAGACTGTAAATCTAGAAACTTTCCTTGCCCATCCTGCAGTAAATCCGGAAACTTTCTCTGTTTAGCCTCCTCATAATTAGGCTCCATTCCTAACAATCTCCCACTTGGAGACTAATTCCATTGCACCATACTGCAACCAAGGACTGAAAAATTCTCATCATGGCCTCTCATTCCTTAAGGCCAACTGAAGTTGAGCAAAAGCTCAACTTTTCTCTTGACACCACTTTTGTAAGCATATCAGCAGGATTTTGTGATGTGTGAACCTTCCCTAATTTCAAAGATCCATATTCCACTACTGATCTAATGAAATGATACCCGAGTTTGATGTGTTTAGTTTTTGAATGGAATGCTGAATTCTTTGCAAGGTGTATAGCACTCTGGCTATCACTCCACAACCTATTATCCTCTTGCTTCTTCCCCAGTTCTTCCATTAGTCTTTGCAACCAAACCATCTCTTTGCTTGCTTCTGTAGCAGCAACATATTCAGCTTCAATGGTTGAAAGGGCAACTACATGTTGGAGTTTAGAAATCCAACTAACCGCTCGTCCTCCTATAGTAAATATGTAGCCAGTAGTGCTTCTTCCACCATCAAGATCACCTGCCATATCAGAATCTACAAAACCTTTCAAGCATATATTAGAGCCTCCAAAATTCAAAGAATAATTTGAAGTTCCTCTCAAGTACCTGAGTATCCATTTTACCGCTTGCCAATGTCCTTTTCCAGGATTACTCATAAATCTACTCACTACTCCCCATCGCATGGGCAATATCTGGTCTTGTACAAACCATTGCATACATCAAACTTCCAACTGCTGATGCATAGGGAACCTTAGCCATATGCTCTTGTTCCTTTTGTGTCTTGGGACACAAATCTTTGGTGAGTTTGAAATGCTTTGCCAATGGAGTAGCAACAGACTTTGCATTGTTCATGTTGAATCTCTTAAGCACTTTTTCAATGTATTTTGCTTGTGATAATTTCAGAGCGTGACTCTCCTTGTCTCTTGTTATCCTCATACCAAGGATTTGTTTGGCTTCTCCCAAATCCTTCATGGCAAAGGATTTAGCCAACTTCTTCTTGAGCATGTTTATATCTTGCATATTTGTTCTCGCAACCAACATGTCATCCACATACAATAACAAAATAACATAGTTACCATTTCCAGTTTGCTTAAAATATACACAAGTGATCACTTTGACATCTTTCAAACCTTTGATTAGCCATGAACTTATCAAATTTTAAATACCACTCTCTAGGAGCTTGTTTTAACCCATACAAGCTCTTTTTCAGTTTACATACCCAATACTCTTTACCTTTCACCTGAAAGCCTTCTATTTGGTGCATATAAATTTCCTCCTCCAAATCACCATGAAGAAATGTTGTCTTCACATCCAATTGCTCCAGAAACAAATTTTCTATAGCTACAAGACTCAAAATAGCTCTAATAGAGGTCATTTTTACAACTAGAGAAAAAATATCATCAAAATCAATACCTTTTTCTGAGCAAATCCCTTGACCACTAGTCTTGCTTTGTATCTCTTATGCCCTTCATTCTCCTCTTTAATCTTGTACACCCATTTATTGGTCAAAGCTCTTTTACCTTTGGGTAGCTCAACCAAATCCCAAGTTTGGTTGTGAAATAAAGAGTCCATTTCTTCATTCATTGAAAGCTCCCACTTATTCTTGGTATCCATTTGTAATGCTTCCTAAAAACATTCTGGCTCACCAGCATCAGTATACAAAACATTATCAGAGAAACGTTGAGGAATTTTACTTATCCTAGTAGAACGTCTAACAACACTTTCTGGAGATTGAGGTGCTTGTTGTTGCTGTTGAACATTTTGATCTTCTACCACCTTTGGAGTTACCTTTTCTATGTGTCCATCAAGGTCTATGTATTCAGCATTTTCCTCTTTCTATTTCTTTCCCTGCAACCGATCTTTATACAAGTTTTTTTTATTAAATATGACATCCCTACTTCTAATGACTTTTCGGTTATCACAATCCCATATTCTGTAACCCAAGCCATCAATACCGTAACCAATAAAATAGCACTTTTGGGCCTTAGCATCTAACTTATTTCTGTTCTCTTTGTCTATATGCATAAAAGCCTCACATCCAAATACCTTAAGGAAAGAATAATTTACTGGTTTACCTGTCCAAAGCTCTTCCGAAATTCCTCCATCCAAGGCACTAGATGGTCCTCTATTAATCAGATATACTGCAGTATCAACAGCATGAGCCCATAAAAATAATGGTAAGCTTGCATGTATTCTCATGCTCCTAGCATGCTCCATGATGGTTCTATTCATTCTTTCTGCAACCCCATTTTCTTGAGGTGTTCTTGGAACTACCTTGATTCTTCTAATTCCATTTTTAGAACAAAACACATCAAATTCTCTACTACAATATTCTCCACCATTATCCGACTTTAGACACTTTAACCTTTTTCCAGCTTCATTTTCAACTAATGCTTTCCAATTCTTAAAGGTATTAAAAACATCACTTTTATTCTTAATGCAATATATCCATGTTTTCCTTGTTGCATCATCAATAAAAAGTACATAGTAAGAGGAACCTCCAAGAGAAGTTACCTGAGCTGGGCCCCAAACATCTGAGTGCACAAGCTCCAATTTCTCTTTCTTCCTTTCCTTGCCATCCTTGAGAAATCTAACTCTCTTTGCTTTACCATAAACACAATCCTCACAGAATTCCAAATCAATCTCTTTTAACTTAGGCAATAACTTTCTTGAATGTAAAATTTCCACACCTTTTCCACTCATATGGCCAAGTCTTTGGTGCCACAAAGATGCACTCTCACCTGTAGAAACTAAATTCATGGAGCAAGGAGAAAAATCAGTAAGTAAATAAAGAGTACCTACCAATTTACCTCTAGCTACTATCAATGAACCTTTAGTAACTTTCCAAGCATTTTCTCCGAATGCAACCGTGTATCCTTCACCATCAAGCTTACTTGCCGATATAAGATTTCTCTTTAAATCTGGTATGTGTCTCACATCTTTAAGAGCCCATTGACATCCATTTGGGGATTTAATCAAAATATTTCCAATACCCACGATTTTACATGGTTGGTCATTTCCCAACAGAACCTATCCATAATCTCCAAAAACATAATCTATGAAGTATTCCCTATGTGAGGTAGCATGGAATGAAGCACCACTATCAATTACCCAATAATCACTATTTCTATCAAGAGATAAGATTAAAGCATCTTGTAGAATTTGTCCAGTAATATTGGCTTTTGAAGTGTTACCATTATTATCATTACCTTCATTTCCATCACCCTTTCTTTGCCAACAATCCTTCTTGAGATGACCCTTTTTGCCACAAGTGCCAACACTGTAGCTTTCCTTTTCCACGTGATTTGGATCTGCCTTTGGATTTGCCACGATGTGAACTCTTGCCTCTTTCTCTTCCTCTTCCTCTATTCTCAATAGTTAAGGCAGTGCTAGATGATTCTCCTGTGGTTTTTCTTCTCATGTCATCACTGAGTATCACACCAACCACATCATCAAATTCTAATTTATTTGAACTCGAAGCAGAGTTACTTACCGCCATTACCAAATTGTTCCAACTTTTCGAAAGAGAGCATAAGATTAATAAGGACCTAAGCTCATCATCAAAATCCAATCCTACTGAATGCAATTGATTAGTGACAGTATTAAATTCATTTAAATGATCATGCACAGATCTTCCTTCACTCATTTTCATGTTAAATAACCTTTTCATTAAGAATACCTTATTTGATGTTGATGGTTTCTCATACATCTTGGCCAACTTATCCATGACTCCCTTGGTAGTCTTTTCATCGAGAGATGTTGAAGTCTACGGTGGCTCCCAAGCACAGCCTCACAGTACCCAATGCCTTTCTATCAAGGAGACTCCACTCCTCATCAGACATAGATGAAGGTCTCTCTGTTTCTCCCTCAAGATGTAAGTAAAGATCCTTCTGGTAAAAGTAATCCTCCATCTGCATCTTCCAGAATTGAAAGTTCTGGCCATTGAATTTTTGAACTCTAAACCTCCCTTCTTCCGCCATTCCTCCCACTTGATCCAAAAATTTTCCTTCTGTCAAGTGCACCCAACAAAACAACCGCTCTGATACCACTTGTTAGAGTAAATCACTATGTAAAAATATATTTATATAGAAAAGCAATTATAGTGTTTCAAACTTTAACGACAGAATTAAAGAAAAATTAGACAAACACACACAGAAGAAGAGACAACGATTTTAACGTGGTTCACCCAATGTGGGTTACATCCACCGAGAATTTTCGGTCCTTCATTTTCTCAATCCAAGCAATAGAGGGTTACAACCTACAGGCAAACATCTCGCTGTAATTTCCTCTCTATATTTCCAAGGAATTAACACGGTAATTTTCTTTGTCATAGTCTTCTTTGTTTTTCCTCACAACTATATATAAGAAAAAAATAGAAAAAACAAACTGTTTTTCTTAATACATTCCAAGATTAACATTGAGTTCCCATCATCTAATTTTGGGATAAAAACAAAAAAACATTCCCTGGTTGTCCTGTTGTAAATCCGAAAACTTTCTCTGGTAGACTAACAGTATCGTAAATCGGAAACTTTCCTCGCCTCGTCCTGCAGTAAATCCAGAAACTTTCTCTGTTTAGCCTCCTCATAATTAGGCTCCATTCCTAACAAGCTTGGCCCTGTTGAACAAGAGGTCCATGGTTAGAAACTCTGTGATGCAAAGAGGGACACAAAGGTTGTGTGTTAAATTCCTTATTGATAAGTATAGCTCTCAGCTTTATGAGGGGTCATTATTAGGAGGAGATTGCTCAGCCTTATGCGTTGGTCATAGGGGTTTCTCACACTAACCTAAAAATAGTCCCAAGAGTTAGGTGGATTGGTAAGTGCTTGTTTGGCTAGGCAATTACTAGGAAGACACCCAGGTTCAAACCTCGGGGGCAACCTATTTGCAAAGGTAGTAGTTTGATCTCAATCCTCTGAATGCGTGTCAGACCCACGATGACGGTACGAATCCTAAGCGGTCGGTGGTCCCCTTCACGCCGAGTTAACAATAACGAAGTGGAATAAGTTTAGTGGAAGCAACCCATGTGATTTGAACCCTTCGCTTATCAATTATTAAAAATAATATGGTTGTGACCAACTCTTCTATATAACCGAAAAAACTTAATATTTAAGCACTTGTCAATCACAAATTGTGTCAACCTCTTGAAGTCAAGTGGTCCCATATCATGGTTTAATATAATTATATAATATATATTTTTGTTAACATTATATTATAGTTTAATAATTTTTTAATATATATTTTTTATATGATCTGTGAACTCTTTATTTAATTGATTAAAATTTTTATCATTTAATAATATTATTTTTAAGTAAATTTTTTATTATAAATAAACCATTTACGGTGAATTTCAAATCTTTATTAATAAGATATGTAGTGCCGGCCCTGTAATATCACAAAATTTATGGTGAATTTAAAATCTTTTATTACACAAGAACAAAATCATAAATCATATTTGAAGTGCCAAGCAACTTTGATATATATATCACAGCTCAAATCCCCCTCATACATTGTTGAAATGATGGGTGCCGCGGAATCCACCATCTATCTGTATCCGCTTGAATATATCCTTCCAAAGACGCACTCAAACTTCTGTGAGAAACCTGTAGCGGCGTTTAATGCTTTTGCCGCACATGTTCTTTGCATTCTTACCCTGCAATTTCATACAGTTTGAAGTATTGTAGCCTGCAACCATTTTTGTTGATCTAGATGGTTTGAGTTCTACCTCCTTATTTCTATGAGACATGTAGATATCCTTATACACTCCCTTCCAAGAAGTTGCAAGATTTCTATTATGAGTAGGAGTTGAACCCTTGCAATAATTATGACCGTTTACCGTCACAGAAACGCTTGGACCGGTTCGGCACGTCTTCGAGTCCTTGACAGGTGTTGTCGTAGGAGAACAACTCATGCTGCCGATTCTGCGACTGGCTTTGGAAGCCATAATTTCTTCATGGAGACACCATTCGCATAGCAGCCTTCCACTGATAAAATTATTGGGATACAAGCTGCTGCAATACCTAATCACAAAAATAGCTTAAGCGACACCTTAAAAAATCACTTCAGCGGAAACTTGAGATCTGAGGACTATTATCAGATACGAAGAAAACTTAAACCTTTGATCTCTACAAAACTAACACAACACTCGCTCGCTCTTATAAATCTAATTCAATTTGATGAAGAAACTTCTACTACCCGTACGAATTACTTGAAACTCAATGAAGATCAAA
Organism: Wollemia nobilis; assembly: GCA_028583015.1. NCBI lineage: Eukaryota > Viridiplantae > Streptophyta > Pinopsida > Araucariales > Araucariaceae > Wollemia > Wollemia nobilis. Next base: position 13,883,824 of record JAQPPZ010001063.1, read on the forward strand.
TGATATGGGGACTTACCTATGCTGCAGACGAAACATGCATTTCTGGCACTGAAACAACTCTCCACTAAAACCGACATCCCCACACATGCTGCACTCTTTCTTACTCTTCTTCTTCATTGCAATTCTGAAAGTTTAGACGCTACACCTCCGTGTGATGGACATGAAATAAATGCTACTGAGCTCACCTCGGTTATCTGTGAAGCAAGGAAAGCATTTGTTTTAGGAAAGGAAGTTATCACAACTTTTGACACTGCTTATTAGAGATGCATAGAGGATTCCGATGTTGTTATTGGACGGGAGGTCGCTATTCAATTTGGTTTGCCGTCCTTATCCCTTACGCGTCAAGTCAACAAACCATCTAGTCGGTTGCCCACGTCACATCTTTGAGACAAAACAAAAAAGAGAATCAATTTCCATAACTCAGACCGAAGAGTCGGTTTCTTATCTTATTTCGTATGCTTTGCCTTTCCCCGTTCTCAGCGAGGTCGAGTGGAATCCACTGGAGTCAACTCTCTTTTTTCAAAAGTTCTCGTCATTTTCAGCGTCTCGTGCCACCGAATTTCCTATATATATTGTTTTATACTGATAATTAATAATTAATTATTAATAAAATATTAATTAATGATTAGTGGTTAAAATATTGGTACTTTTATAAATGAAATTTCTCTTTATGAATGATCTCATTTTAATTTGTTTCATTATAATTGTTTGTAATTAAAAATCAAGAGTATCGAAGCTCCCGAGGACTTTGAGATTGTTGAAGATAGTATGTATCTCGTTCGGGTTTAATGCTTTTTCTCTCATGGAATGTAAGAGGACTGACGAACCCAATTCGAAAATACCTGGTTCGTGATGAGTTGACTAAGGTCTCTCACACGTTTGGTAATCTTGACTTTGTTTGTCTACAAGAAGTTAAATTTTTTATTTTAATCTAGATTGTACCTATAATTTTCTATGGTTGTGTGGTTGCTTTCATGCAACCCATCATTTTCCTGGTAAGGGAGGAGCTATTACTTTTGTCTCTTCCAAGTGGATGATGAATGTGGTTTCTTAGGGGTGGACCCCTCAAATCAAGTTGTCTGGACTTTGTTTGAGATTCAAGGTCAACCTTTTGGAATAATTAATTTGTATGCATCTAACAATGCTTCTGAAAATTGTAGTCTATGGCGGTGGCTGGTCTTTTCTCTGTCGCATGTTGTCTGGGTGTTTTGTGGTGACTTTAACATGATTGAGAAACCCCAGGACAACACTAGGCACTTGCCAATGTGATGAAATGTCAGGGAAAGAGAAGCGTGGTTTTTCATGAAGAATAAATTGGGACTGTAAGATCCTAATTACTATTTCTCTCAGTCTGACTTCCCTGAGAATGTTTGGTTCACCTGGTCTAATTTCCAAATAGGATTTTTGAGGGTTTTGAAATGCTTGGACCGAGAAATGCTTTCTAATTCCCACCACTTCGTCTTTAATAGGCTTTCTCCATCCTACCCTTTTGTTCATGCCATTCCAGACACTACCCTCTCTAATCACTCCTCGATGATTTTTGGCATTGCCACCCGGGCCTCTCCTCCTTGAAGCTTTCAATCATAAATTTACCTAAATGTTTATTTTCTTCAAAATGATGCTATGAGGGCTCATATTACCCGATGCTAGAATCTTCTCCCAAGACACTCTATCTCAGTTGGCTAGATTGTTTGATGGAATAATGTCATTCGGTGTACAAATTATATGCTTCATTCTCTTGGGGTTGAAGTTGCGAAGTGTAGGAGGGTTGCAAATTTTACCCTCAAGAAAGAATTATCAGAGGCCTCTATGAGACTCGAGTCTTCCCCATTAAAAAAATATTTACAATCTCATGTTGATATCATTCCTCATGAGCTGAAGAAAGCAGAGTTTTATGAGGCCAGAGGACCCCAAATTCATGTCAGAATGCATTGGCTCAAGATTGGGGACAAGGTGTCTAAATAATTCTTCAAATGGTTACACCCTTCTTCATTGGCTATGCAATTTCAAGATCTTCAAATGGATGGGGATAGATTCACTGAGCTTCCTGATACCATGTCTACCTTTGTCCACCATTATCACAAAGATTTTTCTTCTCAACCACTCACCCTCACCCAGCAGTAGGCCTTGGCTGAGTGTTGTGCAAAAAATCTCTCTTCCGAGGAAAAATCTAGCTATGAAGCCCCTTTGTCTCTTGAAAACCTTACTCAGGCTCTCTCTCAAATGAAGAATGATAAGGCCCCTAGGTTGGATGGATTCCCCTATGAATTCTTCAAAGAATTTTGGGATTTCATTGGCCCAAACTTGCTTAAGGTCTATCAAGAAGCAATGATCATAGGTTCCTTGGGTTCTATAATCAATAAAGGCAATATTCGATTCATACCCAAGGCTAGGGACCCTAAAATTATTACCAATTGGAGGTCGATCACTCTTCTAAATATTAGCTACAAGATCATTGCCAAAGCTCTAGCTTTAAAGCTATGTCCCATTTTACCTTTAATTATTAGGCCTGAACAAACTAGGTTTGTTCAAGGTCGATATATCCTAGATAATGTCTTGGTAGTATGGGAAAGTATGAAATGGGCTAGACAGTCTCAACATGATGCTATATTCATCAAAATTGATTTTGAAAAAGCTTATGATAAAATTGAGTGGAATTTTATTCTTACCATGTTACAAGCACTTGGCTTTGGCCCAAACTTTTTTAGTCTGTCAGTATATTCTTCCAAGATGCTTCAGTTGTGCTCACTCTGGATAACACTTAGTCTAAAGTCCTGTGCCTATTTCATTTGGTGAGGTAAGGTTGCCCTTTTGCTGCTTCTCTATTTATCCTAGATACAAAAGCCTTTGGATACCTCCTGGCTTCCCAAGTGTCTCAGGAAAACATTCAGAGAATTTCTCTTTCCAATTCGTCAACTCGGTTGGTTAATGGGAACTTTGCTAATGATTCTTTCCTGACCATTAGGGAAGATCAACAATTTGTGTCCAATGCTTTGCATTGCCTTGATATCTTTTGTGCAGCTTTAGGCTCTAGCATTCAGTGGCATAAGACTGCCTGCTTTAGATAGTCTATTAATCCTTACCCAAATTGGCTTTCTCAATATTCCTAGCAATGGATTCAACCTAGTGAAATTTTCAAGTTTTCAAGCATTTCTTTTGCTTTTCAGAGTACCTCTGCTCAACTCTGGAATCATATACTCCAGAGAGTTGAGAAGAAGCTTTCTTATTGGATTACCAAGAAACTCTTCCTTGTAGGAAAGTTTGCTCCAAGATTTTGGCTATCACTCATGTGTATTTTTCTTCCCACTAGACTTCATCCCGAGCTTGTTACCAAAATCTAGATAAGTTATTGCGAGATTTTCTTTGGGATCGCTCTTCCTATAAGGGATTTCATAGAGTAGCCTAGAAAATTTGTTATCTTCCCAAGTTCTCCAGTAGGATGGATCTATTTTTCTGTCAATGCCAGGGATTTGCTCAGTGTGCAAAGTAGGTTGTTAGAGCTATTAACAGCCCAGAAGCTTGGAAGGTCCTAATTTGATGTTGTATTTCTATAGGTCTTCCTTTGGGTAAGAAATTTAGGTGAGGGATATCTTTCTCCTCTATTGTTATAGCCCCTATGTTTATTAAAATTAAAGGTCTCTTTGTGATGCAGAGCCTTTGGCGAGCTTGGGAGGCTATTAAACCCTGGCTCTGTTGGTCTGGTGATGGGCAAAAAAAATGTGCTTTCATAGCCTCTCTTAATGTGTGGTGGTCGTTTGTCATTACTTACCAAGGCTCCCATTTGGCCTCGTTTCAATAGATTCATGCTCAACAGTTTTTCAAGAAGGGAATTGCTACCATTTCTTATTTCTTCTCTTCTTATACCAAATGTTGGATTCCTTGGGAGGTTTTTAGATGACTTCATAATTTAAATTTGGAAGATAAGGCCACGTATGATGTTGTGTTAGATAGCATTCCCTTATCATTTTGGCCAAAAATTACCAGGCATTTCCAGAAACATTGGTGGTCGAACTGGACCTGGCCAAAGAACATCCCATTAATTTGGTACAATACCCATTTGGGATATTCTTGGATTTCTCCACACTTGCCCATGGTATGTGAGTTGAACAAGCATCAGGATTTAATCTCTAGGTATTCACAGTGGAAATTATGTTTTAACATGGTCTAGGTCTCTTATCTTGAGCCAAAGATTACTTTTCTTGCTTGGAGTTTGCTTCTTCAAGGTTTGCCTATGGGGCAACAGTTGAAATACTTGGGAATTGCTAATCCCAAATTCTATTTTTGTAATTAACCTCAATATTGCACTCATGTTTTCTGGTCATGTCGTAAAGCTCAAATGGCTTGGAAGTGGCTGGAATATTTCTTTCGACCTTATATGACCACTTATTTTTCTTGGCACCATTCCGTGCTAGGCAATGCTCCTAATTTTTCTATTCCTCTTATGCTTGTCTAGAATATTTTTAGAGTTAATATTATTTTTAACTTATGGAAGACCAAAAACAATGTAGATTTTTCTAGAGATACAGCTTCTGATTCCTTTTATTTAACTGATCAGTATGTTGTATTTTTTTACACTTGGCTATAGATACAGGTTCAAGTGGAAAAAAATCATATTGACATTCAGTACTTGAGGACTCTCCTGGACCATTGGACCAATGCACTGTGCACTATCATTTGAGTCCCCCTATATTTGACATCACAATGCCATGTTGGCTCTCATTCTTGGTCTCATCGGGGATGCAGGGCATTGTTGAAGGTTAGGAGACACTGGTCTCAACCTTCGTCAGTGACAAAACATCATTACTCTGTTGGTGCTGGTAATTTGTGGTTGATGAGTACATGGGATGTTCATCCATAACCTTCACACCAGATTGCATCCTAGGAATATGCGATCATGGTGACACCAGCTAATACTATGGGTTGGCACGGTGATGGCCAAACCCCCCATCCTCAAGATATAAATGCATAAGAGGTTAATGACGTTGTTGATATGGATAATACTAGAATGGATGATAATGGCTGGGATGCACCATGATGACAATGTGGACAATTTTATCCCCCAATGTCTGGAAATGATTTGTGTTTAGTGGATGCATGCTTATTTTATTTTTGGTTAAGAGGATGATTTTAATTCCCTTCTTTTTGTGTTAGCTAGCTAAAAACTTTATATTTACTATTTGGTTTCTCCTGACTGTATGTGGTTAGTGTAATTTTTGGTTAGTGTAATTTTTAGGACCCTCCTAAGGTGTGCTAATCCACCAATTTTTTCTATGATTAAGTTGTATTTTTAATATAATATAACTTATTTCATTGAAAAAAATTAAGAGTATCAAAATTATCTTCAAATATAAATATGAAAAATAAGAAGAACCATAAAAAAAGCATTTACATAAGATGAAACAAATAATAAGAACAAGTAAAGAATTAAAAATACTTTAATTCTAAAAACTATAATGAGTATTTATACTAATTCAACTCTATATGTCTTTTTATTTTTTAATTAAAATATATTTTAAATTCTATTTATAGTTATATAATTTAATACAATATTTAACAAGTAAACATTTAGTTTATAATTAAATTATTAATACTCTGAATCAAATTTTATATTAAATTAAGGATTATTAACCCTCACTTTATTTTTTATATATATATAATTATTATTTATTTGACTTTTTTTTTTTTTTTCTTGTTATCATATGGTTAAGTTAGTCTACAAATACTTGTTTCTCTTCTAGTTCCCTCAGCTATTACCTTAAATGACATCATTTAAAATAATAGCCTCCATCTTCGCCTTTTATTTAATGTAGAATCAATTCAACATGCATTCTACTATACATGGTAGATATGTGTCTATAGATAAATTTATTTTATATTAATCTAATAAATAATACTTATAAGATATATTGTTGGTATTATTTAAAGTGATTATAGGGATAAATTTCAATACAGTATTTATGGGTTATAACTTTTATAGGACTATAATTTATAATTTTTCTTTTTACCTTTCTAAAAAGAGTATTCCAATCTATTGAAACCAGATTCTAGAAATTATTCCTGTTTCATTAGACAGGGAGTTTTTATTAGGCAGGGAGTTGCCTAGAAATGCTAGTGGTTATTTTTTTATTTTTTTATAGTTTAAATCCTAAAATGTAGGAGAAGATATTTAGAAAAATTATTTGATGTAAATTGGATACATTTGATTTTCATTTTCATTTTTTTTCCTTTGAAATAGTTATACTTAGTTTACCAACAAGAATTATAAAGAGGGAAGGAGATATCATGACCATCTAAAGAAGTCTATGGGATTTCTCAAACTATTTAGTGGGAGATCTATTAATAAAAATAGAATATTTTGGAGTTCTATAGCATCTAATTCTTTTACAATAACCTTCACTAGAACTAGTTTAATAAAAAACTATAGTAAAACCTATCATATGCTTTTTCAAATAAATGTTACAAGCATTCTTGTTTTTTTTATGGACTGAAGAGAATATATGGCCTCTTATGCAATATATAGTCCATCAAGCAATGATTTGGGCATTTTCAGAGGCATAGGTAATAATGCGGAGAAATGTGGAATGGGGGTCCTTGGAGGTGATGGAAAACACCATGTTGTTCCATTCCAGCCAAATTTTCCAGAAGTAGTGAGGTAAGCAAAAATCCCAAAGGGCATTGAGCTAGGATTTAAGGAAAGGGTTGGACCATTGTTCATATAAAATATTGACAGATGATGGTAAAACTCATGCAAGGTTGACCAACTCAAATAGGGAATACAAGACTGACAAGGAGAAATGGTACTCCATAAACAGGTGGAAGACAAACGTCTAGTTAGAATTGTAAAGGAGACACCGATTTGGAATATGCAATCCCCTAATGATGAGATTATCAATAGTTAGAATATTTTTTTGCGTGACAAGCCAGGAAAATACCTAATCATTAAAATCAAATGTTTTAGCTATATGAATTTGATTGGGGCCCAAGACATTGATGATGAAGCCTGGATATGATAGGTAGTTTTGACTAAGAATTGGCCATCTTCATAGGGCTTCCAAATGGGAGTGTCTTTGAAATAATTATTAGGAATAACGTACACTTTGAGGAGGTTAACCATAATTCCTGACGACACACTTATAGTTATTATTGAGATCATGAGTAGGTATGATTTTCCATTGTCGACACTAAGAATTTTGAGAACTGAAATTGTAGACCTTGCTGCAAAATATTTGGTCAATTATTGATTTAATAATGATTATATTTGGATCATTGATCATAGGGTAGTCTTTTAGCCATTTATTTTTCCAAAATATGATGTATCTACCACAACCAAGTCTCTATCTTATCCCTTTTATGATGATATCTCTAGTTTGGATAATAGTGTTCCAGAACCATGATCCATTAGGAAGTGGATGATCATCAAGGAAACTATTTGATGAAGACACCGATAGGAGACACCGATTTGGAATACGCAATCCCCTAATGATGAGATTATCAATAGTTAGAATATTTTTTTGCGTGACAAGCCAGGAAAATACCTAATCATTAAAATCAAATGTTTTAGCTATATGAATTTGATTGGGGCCCAAGACATTGATGATGAAGCCTGGATATGATAGGTAGTTTTGACTAAGAATTGGCCATCTTCATAGGGCTTCCAAATGGGAGTGTCTTTGAAATAATTATTAGGAATAACGTACACTTTGAGGAGGTTAACCATAATTCCTGACAACACACTTCTAGTTATTATTGAGATTATGAGTAGGTATGATTTTCCACTATCGACACTAAGAATTTTGAGAAATGAAATTGTAGACCTTGTTGCCAAATATTTGGTCAATGATTGATTTAATAATGATTATATTTGGATCATTGATCATAGGGTAGTCTTTTAGCCATGGATTTTTCCAAAATATGATGTATCTACCACAACCAAGTCTCCATCTTATCCCTTCTATGATGATATCTCTAGTTTGGATAATAGAGTTCCAGAACCATGATCCATTAGGAAGTGGATGATCATCAAGGAAATCATTTTGCTGAAGATATTTTTCTTTGATGATGTTGACCCAAGAAACTTGAACATCTTTGACTATCCTCCATCCTTGCTTTGCTATTAAAGCCATATTCATTTTGTGCACTTTTCGGAATCTAAGGCCTCCATGAATTTTCTTGGCATAGACCCTATCCCATACCACTAAATAGAACATGTTATGGTTCTTGTTTCTAGACCATAAGAACTTATTTTGGATTTATTCAATATTCTTGCAGATGGATGCAGGAAATTTGAAAATAGACATAAAGAAGACTAGTATGCTCTGGAGGTATGCTTGAACCAAAGTGGATTTAGCTATCTAACTTAACATAGTACTTTTCCAACCAACAATTTTTTTGAGGATCCTGTCCAAAACATTGTTCCACAATTTTTTTGATGGATTTCCATGGAAAAGGGGAAGGCCTAGATAGGTGGATGGGAGGCTGGAGATGAAACATCCTAAAATTCTAGCTATTTTGAGTTGTCTACAAATGGGAGTGTTCAAGAAATAAATTTTTCTTTTCTGGAAGTTGACCTTCTGACTAGCGGCTTCTTCGTAGTAGTTGAGAATGGTTTTAATAACCTTGGCTTCAAGAATGGAGGACAAATTTTCCAAGATGGTATCATAATTTAATTGTTGGTGAGATACTGGCCTAGAAACTGAAGAAGGTTTAATTCTTGATAAAATACCTAAGAAGCATACAACCTTAAGGGATCTACCAAGGGATTCAATAAGGATGATGAAAAGGAAAGGAGATAGGGGATCCCCCTGCCTGAGGCCTCTAATTTTTTTGAAATAACCGGTAGCAGATCCATTGACAATAATTGAGAACCAAGCAGAGGTTATGCATTCCTTGATTAAAGCAATCCAATCCTCATGGAAGCTAAATTTGGTAAGCATAGTGAAGATAATGTCCTAAGACACTTTATGAAAATATGTTTTCATGTGAAGTTTTAGGAGAAGACCACATTTTTTTCTTTTATACACTGAGTGAAGGAGCTCATGGATAGTGATAATTCCATTAGTTATGAGCCTACCTTAGATAGAACTCCCTTGACAAGGATCTATGATGGATGGAAGGGCTTCCTTGAGTCTATTTGCAATGACTTTGGATAGAAGTTTGTAAACAACATTGCAAAGACTGATAGGTCTGAAGTTAGATATGGATTTACAGTCATGAGATTTGGGAATGAGGGCAATGAAGGTGGAATTAATATCTCTAGGCAACGACTTGGTCCTTTGAATTTCCTGCACGACTTTAGAGATGTCTTTGCCAACAATATCCTAAAAATGCTGAAAGAATTTTGGAAACCCATCTAATCCTGGGGTTTTATTAGGAGACATGGAAAACATGGCTTCTTTGATCTCTTCATGAGTGAATTATTTTAAAAGCTTCTCATTGAAATCTTGAAAAATGAGAGAGGGAATATTTTGGATGAGAGCATTGTGAGCTTGGGGAGTGCAAGGTGGGCATGGTCCCAAGATATTTTCAAAATGATTAACTACTTAAAACCTAATTTTATAAATATTTGCTATGATTGTCCCATCATTCCTTATCAGTGCTATAATTTTATTGGCACTCCTAGAAGTATTTGGTATTAGAATATCCTTCTTTCAACCATAGTTCTCTAGACTTTTATCTCTATAAAACCTCTTCTTTGATCAAAATGTTATGATATTCTGTTAAAAGTTATTTTTCCCTATTTTTGAGCTTAGGATCCAACTCTCCATTCTAGAGTTGATTTTCTATATCTTTTAACTGGTCTACAATTTGTTGTTTGCATTCAAAAATATTTTTGAACACCTCTTTGTTCCACACCTTTAGATTGAGCTTAATGAAGTGGAGATTTTTGGCAATTTGGGTTATGGGTGAGCTTGAAAATGTTTTGTCCCACCATTTAACAACATAATTTTTGAGATCCTCATGCTGAAGCCACATAGATTCAAATCTAAAAGGTGTTTTAAAAGGGAGAACTAAATTTTGACTTTCCATGACTAGAGGGCTATGGTTTGACCCAATTTTTGGAAGGGAAGGAGTTTAGCATTGACAAAAATTGAATTGATTTCTTGGATAGATAAAACATGTCAAGTATTAGTTGAATCAATTGGTTTCCTACTCTTCTATTTATCCAAGTAAATTTTGCTCCTTTGAGGTGAATGTCCATCAATTCATTCCCATCAACAAATTCAGCAAAGTCTTCAAAACATCTTGGAGAAATGGGAACCCCACCTCTCTTTTTAGATGGATAAAGGAGGTAGTAAGTTACCAATGAGCATCCATGCCTCATTCAGGAAATGACTTCTCATTTGGTTTATAGTGTTCCATAAATCCAAATGTCTAGAAGGACTATTAGGCACATATATATTTGACAAGATCCATTGAAATTTAGAATCTTTATCAAATAGTAGAATGTTGATAATTTTTTCTAAGGAATAAATTATTCTACCTTCAATTTTACCAGGATCCCACATGCAAAGGAGACCACCAAAAGAGCCTTGAGCTAGGCTAAAAATAAACTCACTATTTTTCCACAATGACTTAGCTATCCTATTACTGTTGTCCATATCAGTCTTGGTCTCTTGAAGTAAAATGATGTTGGGCTTGAGCTCTTTCCTCATGGACTTGACTAGCCTTTGCTTAGTAAGCCCATTGAGGCCTCTCACATTCCATGAGAGGATCTTCATCTGTGGATTTTTGTTGAATATTTTTCCCCCTCCCCTACCTTGGGATGGAGGTGGTTTGGATTGCTTTCCATCATCTTTCAAAATATCTAAGTTTGATTGATCTACCAATAATGATAGTATAGTAGACTGAATATTGTTGGTAATATCATTTTCAATCTCTTTATGCCTGATCTCTTGGATAGACGATCTTCATTTCTTTTTATCACTACCAACATCAGTAAAAACTTTATTTTGGCTTCTAGTTTCCTGTTTAATGGGGCTATAAAGTTACTCCAAAACAAGAGGATTTTTGCTTGAAGGACAGGTAAAGGGTTCTTCCTGAGAAGGTGGGTCATTGAGGATGTTCAAGGAAACATTGGAGAAAGGGATACCTTATGGTCCTGACCTGGTGGGGGACTACAGATAGTCCAAATTGGGAAGGGGAGGGTCAAAGGGACCTGACCTAGTAAGGGATTAAGGGTTTACTACAACATTTGAGAGAGAGTTTACGACAACATATGAGAGATGATCTTGTCAGAGGGACCTAACCTAGTAGGGGATTAAGGGTTTAATATAATATCTGAGAGAGAATTTACGACAACATATGAGAGATGAGCTTGTGAATCATGGGGTAAAGGGTTGCAGATTGGGGCTTCGAAAGCTCCATCAACAAAAATAGTTCCAAAATCATTATCTTGATCACTTAACGAAATGAAGGGATTGGGTTTGGAAAAGAAGGAACATACCTGGTCAGTACCATTCTCAGGCATGTTGGACATTGGTTGTTTTTATTTGTCATTTTAATTTTTTTTCTAAAACCGTTGAGTTCGTTTGCTGCTATCTAAATATTTCTTTCTCTAAAATCCATATTTTTTCAAATCTCTTCTCAATAAAGGATATTAAACCCGAAGGTGCCCTTATTTTTGGCACTCGATACAAAAGGCTGACTTGTTCTCATACTCAACTGCCTGTTGCCTGTGTAGGAACCCAAAATGAGATCAACATAAGTAGGGAAATTTGAATCTAGGTTAGCAATGATGAATAAATGAGCATAAGTCATCATAGAATTTACTTTGGTTTCCATATCTAGAGCAACGATATGCCCTTTAGGATTCTTGCATGCCAAAACTGAGTCGAGAGGCCAGGTAATCTAACCCAAATTGGTACCATGTTTATGCTTTGGGTCTTAGAGTCAAAATATTCACCCCACATTTTGATGAAAAGGCTCTTTCAATCGAAAAACCAGGGACCACCAGTGAGGATTCGATTAATATAGTGTGGGTTGTTTAACCGGATGAGGAAGAAGCCCTTGGGAGGAGCTACCAACTTCATATTGCCAATGGGGCACCTCTTGGAAAACACCAATTTGTGAATGGACTCGATGTTTGGTTGTGGGCCTACAAACTTTTCCACCAAGGACAATGATTCTTAAGAAATTAGAGGTGTCATGATCTCTGGAGGAATGATGATCTCCCTGCCCAAAAGTGAGATAGGTGTAGAGTCTTGGGGAATACTGATCGAAAAGGAAACTGCTCCATTTTGAACTAACTCTGTGAAAGAGGTACAAAAGGATTTTTGGGTAAGGTTTTATGGGACCCCACCAACACCCGTGACCTCCAAACCGCCATCCAGACCATCGGGAAAGCCAGATTCAGGGTTGTCCGAATTTTTGTTGCCAGGATCTGTATCTTCGCCTAGAATCGTACCTGGCTTCCTGCTTGATTTCTTGCCTCCTGGCAGTTCAACTTTGTAAGGACTGTTGGCTCGAGAAGAACCACTACCATCACTGTATATCATCTTCTGTTTTTTAAAATATGCAAACTTATATTTATTTTAAATATAATATAATATAATATCTATATATTTAGATATTTTTATTTTTATTGTCTCGTAATAACGGGGTTATTTAATTTATGTTTTTGTAATGTAAGCTAAACATTATATCAACGAATTGTCTTAATAAAAATAGTAACAAATAACTTTGAAACGAGATGAATTACAGTTACAATATTAGGGATCATTCGGAAATAAAAGATATTAATAGTTATAATAATAATAATAACTATTAATAATTCCTTATTATTAAGGTTATTGTCTCGTGACTATGCAATGAGATGATTTATAATAATCCCTTGTCTCTTATAAGTGAATAGCGACGATAATGCACTATTATAGTTATTGTGACATAGGATAAGGTGACTCGTTATAATCTCGTGTCACCAAATTTATATTATAATAGCGCATGTGGTGATTGTTAGTTTGTGAAAGATATTAATAATTTTATTTAATAAGTAAAATGAATTTTTTAAACCATTTTTTATATTAACTTATTTTGAGTTGATTAGTTATTCAAAATATTTTAATATTTAAAATATTTTTTAAATTTAAATTTTATTAAAAGGTCAAAGTCTACATATAAATATATTAGTCTTTTGATACGTTTATGTTTAATTAACTTGAATATCTAAAACACTTTTAATTACTCTAAACATCTTAAGCACTTGTCAATCACAAAATTTGTCAACCTGTTGAAGTCAAGCGGTCCCATTCAGCTTTGAAGCTGACCTAAATATCATATAAGTATCTGATCATACCAAAAATATTAATATTAAAATAAAATAATTTTATAATATTATAAGAGTTTAATAATTATTTAATATATATTTTAATATAATTTTTAAATTTTTATTTAATTAATTAAATTTATGTTATTTAATAATTTTATATAAAATAATTATATTTAATAAATAAAATTATTTATTATTGGTTAGTATAAGAAACCTATGATTAAAGTATACATTTGAGCAGTTTTCTCTTAACCATAATCCCTTATTTATTGTTGGTTAGTATGAGAAACCTATAATTAAAACATACGGTTAGTATGAGAAATCTATAATTAAAACATACGGTTGAGTAGTTTTCTTTAAACCATAACTCCTTTAAAATCGAAACTATACAACATATAGCCACCCCATCCATTATCACATTATACAACATATAGCGACCCCATCCATTATCACATTAACCAGGCATTTTATTATTAATAAGATTTGTAGTGCCGGCCCTGTAATATCACAAAATTTAGGGTGAATTTCAAATCTTTCATCATGTTACAGTAATATTTTATTACACAAGAACAAAATCATAAATTATATTTGAAGTGCCACGCAACTTTTATATATATATATATATATCACAGCTCAAATACCAGCTCAAATCCCTCTCATACATTGTTGAAATGATGGGTGCCGCGGAATCCACCATCTATCTGTATCCGCTTGAATCTATCCTTCGAAAGACGCACTCAGACTTCTGTGAGAAACCTGTAGCGGCGTTTAATGCTTTTGCCGCACATGTTCTTTGCATTCTTACCCTGCAATTTCATACATTTTGAAGTATTGTAGCCTGCGATCAATTTTGTTGATCTGGATGGTTTGAGTCCTACCTCATTTCTATGAGACATATAGATATCCTTATACACTCCCTTCCGAGCAGGTGCAAGATTTCTATTATCAGGAGTAGCAGTTGAACCCTTGCAATAATTATGACCGTTTACCATCACTGAAACGCTTGGACCGGTTCGGCACGTCTTTGAGTCCTTGACAGGTGTTGTCGTAGGAGAACAACTCATGCTGCCGATTCTACGACTGGCTTTGGAAGCCATAATTTCTTCACGGAGACACCATTCGCATAGCAGCCTTCCACCGATAATATTATTGGGATACAAGCTGCTGCAATACCTAATCACAATAAATTACTTCAGCGGAAACTCGAGATCTGAGGAACATTATCAAATAGGAAGGAAACTTAAACCTTTGATCTCCACAAAACTAACACAACCACTCGCTCGCTCTTATAAATCTAATTCAGTTTGATGAAGAAACTTTTAGTATCCCTACGAATTACTTGAAACTCAATGAAGATCAAATGATATGGGGACTTACCCATGCTGCAGACGAAACATGCATTTCTGGCACTGAAACAACTCTCCACTAAAACCGACATCCCCACACATGCTGCACTCTTTCTTACTCTTCTTCATCATTGCAATTCTGAAAGTTTAGACGCTACACATCCGTGTGATGGACATGAAATAAGAAAAGCATTCTTTATAGGAAAGGAAGTTATCACAACTTTTGAGGCTCTGGTTCATAGAGATGCATAGAGGATTCCGATGATGTTATTGGACGGGAGGGCGCTATTCAATTTGGTTTAGAGTCCTTATCCCTTACGCAGCAAGGTCGACAAACAAAGTAGTCGGTTGCCCACGTCTCATCTTTCAGACAAAACAAAAAAGAGAATCAAACGGAAAAGTCGGTTGTTTATCTTATTTCGTATGCTTTGCCTTTCCCCGTTCTCAGCGAGGTCGAGCGGAATCCACTGGAGTCAACTCTCGTTTTTCAGAAGTCGTGTCATTTTCAGCGTCTCGTGCCACCGGTTTTCCAACGTACATTGTTTTATTCTGATAATTAATAATTAATTATTAATAAAATATTAATTAATGATCTATCTTTAATGGTTAAGATATCGCTATTTTTTTTTACACAAACATACCAGGGAACCTGATCTCCAAAAAAAAAAATTCAAATCTCTAACCATATAAATGTCCTACCCCAACAATATTAATAATTTTATAAATGAAATTTCTCTAAATTAATAATCTCATTGTCATTTATTTCATTATAATTACTTTTAATTAAAAATTAAAAGTATCAAAATTATGTTGAAATATAAATATGAAAAATAGTATAAACCACTAAAATAAAACATTTACATAAAAAATAAAAGAGGTTATAATAAAAAGGGAGTTGGAAAGTTCACAACTCCGGGTGTAAGGCCATCTATAAAATCAAAATCGGAGCCAACCTTTAAAAAGGTGAATATACAACATAACTAAGTATATAAAAATAAACTAGATTAAAAAAAATCTTAAACTATAGAATTGTAACTCTAGGCACTAAGTAGACTTATTGCTTTATCATTTTGTGTCTATTCAATGTCGTAAAGCTATTGAAACTTTTGAGTTGAAAGTGTGAAACCATTTTTTAGGTAAACTATCTCCATCTTCTTTCCCTTATCGAGAACTATGAGAACATCGAAACCACACAGAAAGTGAAGGAGATTTAGATTTTGCTTCCTCCATAAGAATAGCTAATTCCATCGATGATGGTTCTGCATTCAATGACATATCCTCACCGTTGCGGAGATACTTCAACACATTGTAGTTGTTGGATGAATCAAGAACATAACTGCCTAATTGAAAATTGGTCTCATCCCTTGGGGTATGAATCTGATGAGACTAAGTAGTCTCATTGTTGGCAGTTTCAATTGAGGGACCAACTTTTACCATTTTATACCCTTTTTTTACCAACTGTGATACATGTGCCAACTTGGAATGTGTACCTTTAGAAGAGGCCAAATGTATATTTATACGCCCTCTCAAAGTCATCCAACCATACTCTTAAGGTTGAGGAGTGGGCACACTTGGAATGATGGGGCCTTGCTTGTCCTTATTATGTGGCATCAAGGGACAATATTTGATCTCGTGTGATGAGGAATGACACTGAAAACATGTGTTGGAAAAATTAATGTAGACGATATGTTAGGATAGCACATTGTCACCAACTTGTATTTCAATAGACTCCTCAAGATCTCAAGAAATATCAATCTCAATGTAAACACATTTTTGAGGGCGTGCATGGAAAAGTTTGTCAACCTCCACCAAAATGACATGCCCTAAAGGGGCTACTATGCGACTGAGAAAGGGCCACAAAGATAGATTGCAAAAGGGCCACAAAGGTAGAGGGAGTCCTAGAAATTCCACCCACAAAAGAACTTTGGTAGATCTTTCCTTAAAAATAAAAAAGTCATGGGTCCAAGGAGAAAAAACAAGCAGAAAAATTTTCATGTACGAAGGGCCATGTTCATAAATCACCTTAATATGGGTTGTTTCTACAAAGCAAAAAAAAAACTTTGTAAGGTTTTGAACCATTATTAGCTTCAATCCATGAGGTTTCCAAACTGCATTAACTTAGGCCCCAAGGGAAGACTCATTAGGGATGAATCCAACGAAATACCCAACAAGGATGAGTGATTCTAAACTCTGACATGCATAATCAACTTTAGGCAATAGAAGAATTACATCAAGAGAATGAGGTTACCTTGTGGACCATTCTCAACACAAACCTACACAATCAATTAAGAAGAGATATTATCGAATTTATTTCCTTCTATAATGTTAATGTTGTGCATTTGTCCACTAAAATTGAAGACCATAATATACTCAAAATCCTATCTTTTTATTTTTTAATTAAAATATATTTTAAATTTTATTCATAATTATATAATTTAATACAATATTTAACAAGCAAACATTTAGTTTACAATTATATTATAAGAAAAAAAAATTTAACTATTATTAACCCTATCACTTTATTTGTTTTTGTTTTTATATAATTACCATTTATTTTGTCATCGTATGGTTATGTTAGTCTACAAATACTTGTTCCTCTAGTTCCCTCACCTCTTACCTTAAATGACATCATCTAAATTAATCGCTTCCATCTTCGCCTTGTAGAATAAATTCAACATGCATTCTACCATACACATGGTAGGTATGTCTATAAACATAAATATATAAATTTATTTTATGTTAATTTAATAAATAATACTTGTAAGATATATTGTTGGTATTATTGGTATGTGTATAAATATAAATAGATAAATTTATTTTATGTGAATTTAATAAATAATACTTATAAGATATATTGTTAGGATTATTTAAAGTGACTATATAGGAGTAAATTTCAATACAATATTTTATGGGTTATAATTTTTTTAGGAGTATAATTAATTATTTTTTTATTTACTTTTTTAAAAATATATTTCATTCTATCGAAACCAAGTGATAGAAATTATTCTTCTTTTTTAATTAGATCGGACGTTGCCTAAAAATATTAGTGGTTATTTTTTATTTTAAATTCAAAAATATTTAGGAGAAGTTATTTAGAAAAAAAAATGTTCATGCAAATTGAATACATTTAATTTTGAATTTCATTTTTTTTCTTTTGAAATAGCTATACTTAGTTTGTCAAGAAGAATTGTAAAGAGGGAAGGAGATATCATGACCCTCTAGAGGAGTCTGTGGGATTTCTCAAATTATTTAGTGGGGATCTATTAATAAAAATAGAATATTTTGGAGTTCTATAGTATCTAATTTTTTTTACAATAACCTTGACTAGAGGTAATTCTATAGAAAACTATAGTAAAACCTATCATATGCTTTTTCAAATTAATGTTACAAGCATACTTGATTTTTTTTATGGATTGAAGAGAATATATGGCCTCTTATGCAATGAATAGTCCATTAAGGATTTATATACCATGGAGCAAACCATCTTATTCCTTTAAAATAATGTAATCTAGAATGCATTTTATTATATTTATCACAAATTTTGAAAGTACTTATAAATCGTGTTAGGCAGTCTTATCATATAAAAATTATCAAAATATATGTTATATCACCTTTCTTTGATTCAAAAATATGCTAGAGGTAGCATAGATATAACCTAAATTATTATAGATTTTATTTTCATATTCACTTCTACAATAGCCAACATATCACTCTTAAACAATTTTTTTTTTTTTTTAAATTGCTTATTAGGAAATATATCAAGACTAGGCAACTTTGAAAGCATGGTTGAGAATATGATCAACAAGTGGATATAAGAACAAGAAAAGAGGGAATAAAGGATGTGTATATTTTAAACCAAAAAACTCAACAATAGACTATGACATCACTTTTATAAATATCTTTGAAAAAATATGGAAGGAAAAACGAGAAGCTTATTATTATTTTGTTGACTTCAAGAAAGATTTTGATACATTGCCCGGAATGAAGAACCTAGGCATACTATAATAGTATAAAGCAACACTTCATAAACTTTATGATGATGTTTGATCTAAAATTAAAATTCAAGAGAGAATATTCATTGGGGAGATTATGTAATCATCATTTGTTTGTATGGAGATGATCTTATTTTGATTACAGGGTCAACATAAGTCTAAAAATAACTTGAAGGACCTACATCTCTATTGCAAAGCAATACGCATGTATGTAAATACAAACAAAACCAATATTTTGATCTTCTAAAACAAATAGAAAAAGAATCAATTATATTTTCAAGCATACAATGGTACTTGATCAAGCTAAGTTGATGTTCCAAAAATGGAATATATGCAAGATTTATTTCAAGTGGAGAAAATAGCGAAACAAGAAGAATTGATCCTCAAAATTAGTATATAAATATCAATATTATAGAAAGAAAATAATTAGGTCAAATTTTATGGTTGGTAACCATGATTCTTCATAAAATTGATTTTGCCCTCATGGATGTTGAAAACCTTCTATTCCATTTCATTAATTGATCTTAAAAAAACTACAAGATAAAACATAGTCACATTATGTTCCATGTTTAGGTGAGTTTTTTAATGCCAAATTATTTTATATAAACCCATTAACATTTCATAGTAAAGTTACAACTACTAAAAGAAATACTTATAAATGAATAACCTAAGGTGGCATTTGACATTAACAAACATGCAAAACAAAGAGTCTGAATGCTTTTTATCCTATGAATGTTAAAAATTATTCTAGTACAAATTTTCTTATTAATAATATATAGATGAATAGTTTAATTAAAAAATCTCACTCTTACTTAAATAGTTAAAATTGTTTTTAAAAGATATTGTTAACTTAATTTATTAATCTATTAAGTTAGAAAATCCATAAACAAATATAATTGTTCAAATGTATTTCTTACATTTTAGTATGCCTTAGAGGTGATATGAAAACCATAAGAATTTATTCATTGTTAAATTAAACAGATTGATCAGTCTTACATTTGAGAGGTTGTAATAACTGGATAGGATTATTGACATAAAAATGGGCTTCTCATTTTGAACAATTCATACCTTCCTTTTATCAAAAATTCCATACATATACTTATGCATTGAAGTTAGCTATTAGTGGGAAGATCATGAGCCTCCACCATCAAAAATAGAACCAAGAAAATGCTAGTAATTATAAAAAGGTTTTAGAGCAACTCAAAAAGGACTCTACTAAGAAAATATTCAATCCATTGTTGCTATTAAGACACCATAAAGTTGAATGAAGTAATTCATACAATTCTTGAAATTGATATCAAGTCTCAATGAATGGGGCATTTACCCAATCCTTTAGAAATCATCATACCTATCCAACATCCAAACCATCTATGGTTGGATCTTTGGATATTGTATCTCAATGGAAACCTACATGAAAACTCCTATCACACTCGAATATAGGAGAAATCATCCCAACCCATATGCTATAATTTTTCATAAATTTATTTGGGTTGATCAAAGGAAGGACCCTCCATACAATTATTTTACCATAATCCTAATATTTTAGAAGACTAATTTAATACCAATTGTATTATCAACAAAATATATTACCCAATCCATATGGTAAGTGTAGGGATGTTTTAGTTTCATCCACTTATATGTCTAACATCATGGGATTAAATTGTAGGGTACTTCTTGTAGATCAAATCCTTTGAAGATACTATTAATCAATATTGCACAAAAATCATATGTATCTGCTTTCTAGAATAGTTTGATTAAATCCTAGGATTTTATTAAAAATAACTATTGTTGGGTGATTGGCAATGGGAGATCTATTTTGTTTTGGGAAGATCCATGGCTCAGATATCTCCCCCTTGCTGAGGATCCTCGCTTTAGGGACTTGTGTTTGAATTCCAGGGTGGTGGGATTCTCTAAGGTAGCTGATTTTTTAATTCTTCATAATGGACGTAAAATTTGGATCAACTCCCCCTTTCTTAAGGAACATCCAGGACCATCATGCATGGAGTTCCCTCTTGATTGAACTACATTTGTATATTGTGAGGTTTGAGGAGGTGGCGGACCGTCTGGTCTAGAATGGTGATAGTTTTACGATATTCTTTGTCCCGAAGGGGTTGGCAACTTTTCAATCATGAAGATATGGATTAAAAACATGACTCCTAAGATTAATATATTCTTTTGGTTTGTGGTGTAGAATAATATTTTGACTATTGATAATTTGCGTAAGAGGGGCTTCAATTTGATTATTAAATGTTTTCTATGCAAGCAGGATTGGAAATCAACCTCTCACTTGTTACTTAAGTGCCAGGTTTTTCAAGAAATGTTATATTTAATCCTTTAGTGCCTCAGTGTGTTTTGGATCTTACCTAATTTTATAAGTGATTGTGTACAGCAATGGACTTCACCATTTTCTTTACCCTGACTCAAATGATTCTAGAATTTTATGTTACCTCATTTACTTTGCGGTTTGTGGAAGGAGTAGAATGCAAGGGTATTTAAAAACATGAAGAAATATATCTGCCACATCAGTCAAAAAATTGTGTGGAAGGTGGTAGAGAACATTTTATTTGCTACCAAGGACTCCTGCTCCTCAACGCCTCATGACCACCCAAAATTTTATATTGAGTAATATCTTGGTTTTAGCCTAGAGTTGAGGCCCCCACCAGCTCCTAATTTGAGAAGGTCAATTCATTGGAACCTGCCACCTCCTGGGTGGTTTAAGATTAATTTCAATGGGGCATCGAAGGGTAATACGGGCTCTACTAGGGCTAGGAGCATGATATATGATAATAGTGGCAACCTGATCTTGGATTTCGTAGAGCATATTGGTGTCCAATCATCTCACATGACTGAAGCCCATGCTTCCTTCTTAGGGGTGTTAATGCTCAAAGACTTAGGTATCCGTAGGGTAGTTATTGAGGGTGATTCGATGAATGTCATCAACATGCTCAAAGGGGACTATCGATCTAGCTAGAATATCTCTAACTTAATTGATGAATCCATATCCCATATACGTTCCATGGAGGAGGTGTTAATTAAGCACGAGTTTAGAGAAGGGAATTCGGTGGTCGATTTACTAGTAAATCTTGGGTATCTCATCAGGACTTATCGATATGGTGAATGGATTTTTTGCCTGAGATTATCCACCTTGCGAACACAGAGAAACCTTAAGTTTTATCAGTTGGCTTTACGTCATCTCATATTTTAGCTGATCCTTAGGTGGTGGTGGAGTTTGCAGGTTAAAGGCTTGGTGGTGGACCTATTTTATTTCTTGCATCTGAGATATCCTTTATGGATTTTTTGGCACGTTATTCGATTTTGGTGGTGTTAGGAGGGTCTTTACCTCTTTTCAAATTTCAAATTTCCTCCAATGGATTTCCTCGTAATGGTGTGGTGGGATTCCCTAATTAGGCATTGAATTTTGCAAAATTCTTTAAGTATGGTCGTGTCAGATCATTATATTTTGTGTGCTTCTTTTTTGTCTCAGTTTGGGGAGGTTACATATTTATTCTCTTGGTTTTTGGAAGCTTATTTATGCTTTATCCTTCCTTCTCCATTGGTTTATGCTCTTTGATAATGATTTTCCCTTCGTGGTCGAGGAGCCTTTTTGAGCCTCCTCTTTATATAATTTGGTTCACCTCTGTGGTAGAGTGTTAATTAGTTTTTTTCTATTCATCCTCACTCCTATCTGTGGGATTTTTGTGATGGTGACAAGTGGTTCCTGCTAGGATGGCCAACTCTTGTAGGTGGCAGGGGTTTTTCGATCCTCTCCTTTGTTGTCCTGGATGGGTGAGGAAGGTGGCTCCTCCCCTCTCTCCCCCTATCCTGATTTGGATGTCATATCGATATAATGTCATAGGGATGAAATAATTGAATGATGGTTATTCTCTGGACGACATCCCCGAAAATAAAAATTCCATCTTTCACAACCTGAAACTTATTGAGATTAAACAAAGGAATATTTGGAGCTTGTTGAATATTGCATTGGATTTTTCTAAGGATGTCTCGCATTTGACTGCTACTATTTCTCAAGAGGTGGGCATGATGGGGTAGAACCATCTCAGTTCTCCCCTCTGTTCTTGGGTCTTGGATCTTGTGTAGTTTGTATTTCTATTTTGCCTTGATGGTTTATGTTTGTTTGTTTTAGTTTTATGTTCTGTTGTTGCTCGCCCGAGTGACGTTTTGATTGTACAGGTTGTGGGATTCCTATCAAAACCCTCTCTTTATTTTAATAGTATAAAAAAAAGTAGTGTGACTCATAGATAATAATTTGTGTCTTGATTATTAAGTGACCTTGTTTAATTATATTGATTTCAAGGGATGTTTTTTTCTTTTACATTATTTGCTATAAATGATTGAAATTAAGTTTTCTAATTGATAACATTTTATAAATAAAAATAATAGTACCAAAGCATTGAAGTACTAATATTGTTTTCCTTAGTATAATTATATCTTTATTAAATTGGTCATTTGTAAAAGCTTTTACAATTCTCACTTGCAAGGTGCTAAAGTCATTGTCCTTGTCATTTTTTGTTTGATGACCATAAATTAAGACTACACCAACTTGTAACCACTGTTTATTTTATGTTTTATTTCCTCTTTTGGGGGATCTATTAATTATCTCAATCATATAAGATGAAATATAGATTTTATGGGTTATCAACAAGACTTATTGTTTTATGGGTCAACTAAAAGTACATCATATTTTATTAATATTTTCTATAATTAGCTTCCCAATAATATTAAGTTTTTCAAACATATAACATAATTTAATATTTTTAAAACATATTTTAAGTATATAATAAATTTTTATTTTTACAAAATATATATTTTTTTACTTATTGTTATTTTTAAAATGTAATATAAGGTTCAAATAAAATATTTTGATTAGTTTTTTTTCTTTGGAAATAAACAGTAACTTTCATTTTAGTGTTTGGAAAAAAAATACAATGAGATGGGTATTTTATACCCTCATATAAGCCTTACTAAAAAATCCCCATTCAAAGCTATGCTAGAATCTCTCAAAAATGACTCAAATTTCTATAAAAAATCTATTAGAACTCAACAATAACAACCTATTGCAAGCCTTCAATAATCTTATAGAGTTTTATTTTGGTACTTCAACCCTATAGTCATCACTCATACTATAGATATGATTGTAATTAACAAAAATACATTAAAAAAAAACACATAAGATATCCTAAACCATGACTTATATCAAAAGGAAAAAAGTATCAAAAGGATGCAGACTATGGTGGAATCACAGTCCCACACATTACTCCTTCCTTGAACCAAGTACCAAGTGAAATGTTTAAGGCAAATTTTGATAGACCATCTACTTCCTCATTTACCTCTCTATGGATATGTTCATAATATATCTCTGTAAATGATGCTTCTAGCAATTTCACTTGCACATAACAAGGCCTAAGCATAAAATTTTGCATCCCTACTAAATCTAAAGCCCAATCCACCACCAATTTTGAGTCACCAAAAATTTAAAGTTTTATTATTCAATATCCCACTACCGTTCTTCACAAAAATATCAAAGCCTTTCACTCTGCTAAATTATTGGTACCTTCACCAAGACCCGCTTTAAAAATAAATTTGTGATTTTCATCCTAATATAACACTCCTCCTACCCCACATCTATCTAGATTGTCTTAACAAGCTGTGTCAAAAAAGCCTAAGACTTCATAATATCCACTGTTAAACTACCAACATATCTTACAACCTTTAATTTTAGGTATTTTTATGCCTTCATAAGTATATTTGATTTGTGGTTGAAATTATATAGGTAGAATTTCCCTGCTCTCAAACAACATAGAATTTCTTGCCATCCATAGGTCCCATGCCACTATTAATGGAATGCACTTGTATTTCTTTAAGGCTTTGTATTTAAACAATTTTTGCATATTCTTCAATAGATTCCTTGGTGGTAATTATCCCTTCCCCTTAGTCATGGGTAGAATAGACCTCCACACTTCTCTAAATAAATCACAATGAACTAGTAGGTGGTCCATTGTTTCTTCTTCCTTTTTACACAAACTTCTTTGAATTGGACCTTAGTAGGACCTCATTTTTAGAACATGCTCTTTTCATACCTTCTTAGCAAAACCTAACAAAGAAAATAATTAATTTCCAAGGGTGCTTTCACCTTCCAAATCTTGCCCCACCACCAAAGGACCTCTTCATGTTATCTTCAAACATTCCCTTGTATCCTTCATTAGTTGTAATTTATCCACTAGTTATGTTCTTTGAACATACTAAAGAATATTCTTCTTATATCAATATTATAAAGCCCTTGTCAACCCTCTTGTATACTTGCTCCATTACTCAACTTCATTTCCTTTCAAAAATAATTATTTTTCTGAAGGCCACCATTGATTCCATAAATTTATTCTATTCATAGAGGCTACATCTACCAATACACTATGCCCTTGTCTATTTGGAAGTTCTAGTAAATTTTGATATTTATGGTACTTTACTTAATTCCCTAGACATGGATATTATCCTAGCCTTATTTTCTTCTTGTTTCCTATTTTACAAACCAAAAAATATCAACTAATGGAAAATCCTTCAATAATGCTTTCAAAATGATATTTGCATTGGTCAATGGCTTGATAGGAAGTCTAATGCACTCTTCAAAGGACATGGAACCCAAATATTTCTCCTTGATAACCTCATGCTATAATTCTTTACTACTTACTAATCTCTAAATACTCCTAGAAGCTAGTACTTTCCCAAAGTTATGTATATTATTAAACCCCCATGATCCTACTAATTTTTGTTTGGTTATCTTACTCCATTTAACCAAAGGCATTGCATCCTTCTACCTTATTCCTATCCAAAGGAAATGGAAGCATTTTCTACTTATTTTTTCCACTATTTTAACAAGAATATAAGCCATGGAGTGCCAAAATACTAGAATGAATTCTAGAACTAATTTAACCAATGTTAGATGTGCTCACAATGATAACCATATATTGCACCATGAAGTTACCATTTTCATACTTTATTATATAACCAAACCTAATCTTGGTATCCATAATTATTTGTATTTAGTATAAACCCCAAATATTTTAGACCTTTTCCAAACTCAATTAGATTGAATCCAAAAATCCTTACCACTACTTCTTGTCGTGGATGTAGTCTTTTAAAAATTATATCTATCTTCTAGAGATTAATTTCCATTATTGTGGAAACACAATATAGATTTAACAACTCTTTCTATTTGAGTGCTTCTATTAAGGTTCCATTTCCAAATAGGAGTATATCATTTGTAAATAATGAGTGAGTCTCAAATAGAAAGCTTCCCAATTTGATACCTTTTATCATGCCAAGTATTTTTTATTCCTTAATCATTCTACTCAGCCCTTCAACCACAACTAAGAATAATAAGAATGAAATGGTGCATCCATATCTTAGCCCTCTAGAAGGCTTGAGAAAGTTAGAAGCTAAACCATTAATTAAGATAACAAAGGAAGCATAATTAATACATCCCATTACCCAATTTACAAAGGACACACTATAACCAATATGAATTAATATAATCCTAATGTACATCCAAATTACCCTATCAAAAGCTTTTTTCAAATAAATCTTAATTATCATTGCTTGTTACTTCCTTTATTTGACTAATTAATTTTTTTTTAGCAACATCTATAGCTTGATGGATTTATATTTTACTCAAGAAACCAAACTATTCTTGTAAGGAGGTGTTTAAAAAATCCCTTTTAACCTCATACCAATAATATTGGAGATAATTTTATAGAGTATTACAAATGATATAGACCTATTTAGTAAAACCAATATCCATATGCAATTTATAAAATTTGATGCATAATATATAAACATGTAGAGATCTATATGTGTTTAGTCAACTTTAAAATAGGTATAATAACAAACAACTATGAGATGAACTAAATTATAATATTATGGATCATTTGGAAATAAAATATATGAATAGTTATAATAATACACAATTATTAAGGTTATTAAAATACTAATCCCAAAGATCAATATTTATTTCTTGTTGGCGACTCAAAATAAAATACTTTCTTTGGAGAATATTCGAAAGAGGGTTCGCATTATGATGAAAAGATGCTATCTGTTCAAATCGGACTAAGAATCCACGTAAAATCTGCTCCTCAGCTGCCCATTCACATGGCAGGTACTTATTGAGGCAAGTAGATCAATAAAATAATTAAATATTATTAACTTTCAACCCAAAATTAATCAATACAATGGCGCTTAAGGGTATTTATAGGGAAGGAGGAGGAGGAAGAAATGGAGGAGAGGAAAATGTGGAGAGATAAGGGGGAAGGGAAGGCATGGAGGGATAAGGGGATAGGGGAGGCGTGGAGGGAGTGGAGAAAGTGGAGGAATATGGTATTGATATCTTGTGTGTAGCTGAAGCAAGAACTATTTTGATGGTCTCCTATTGAGCTATAGGAGCAAATATCTCTTCATAATCAATACCATAATTTTACGTAAATCCTTTTGCAACTGTAGACACCAAAACAGCACCAATCTGATTATGTGACTGCAAACACTGATCACATTGGCATACACAGCCCCAAGGGTAGCCCCCAGAGGTTAAACAGTGGTCCTAACCACTCTCACAATAGTTTTGGAAGGTCAAAAATCATTTTGGCACCTTCAGGCACTTTGCTCAATATCCGTTCCACCCAAGGACGAATTCAAACTGGGATTCACCCCACCCCGGGACGAATTCCAAATCCGCCCTAGGGTGGGGCGAATTACAGGTTTGATGGGAAAAAAGTCAAATCTTGGAAAATGGCAGCTCGGATCCACCACTTAATGCTTCCTTCATTGCATGGGAGTATAGGTGAGCATTTTTTAGCATTAGAGGATATTACAGGGGTAGTCATGAAGATCCTAATCAAGGAGGAATCTTCCCTCCCCTAGAAGGGCATGGCTGCCATGTGGTGCCTCTGCATGCTCATCCCAAGAGACCTCCAGGTCTATAAACTAATGAGTTTCCTCATCCCAAGACACAAAGTAAGAGCAATTTGGAGCAACGAAGTGCTGCCATTTTATTTCCCCATACATCCTTGTGCGATTTGTGCCTTCCACATCCTT
The DNA here is from genome assembly GCA_028583015.1 of Wollemia nobilis. NCBI lineage: Eukaryota > Viridiplantae > Streptophyta > Pinopsida > Araucariales > Araucariaceae > Wollemia > Wollemia nobilis. The sequence goes on from JAQPPZ010001063.1 coordinate 13,911,525, forward strand.
GATCTCTTTTAGAGAGGAGGTCATTGGGTGACTATTGGAAGGTCGAATCTTGAGCCCAAAACCCAAAATTTTGCCATAGAATACCACCCAATTTGTTGAAAACACCTTGTAAGATATTTTGGACCCATCCCAAGTGGATTGGTGCCAAAATCAGGCCCCAAATGGTGGGCGGCCCGCTCGGGTGCCCCACACTACTGCAGGCCTAATCGTCCCTTTTAGGAACGATTGGGAATCTATGGCAAATTTTTCTTTCTATCATTTTCATTTTTTGAATTCAATTCTATGATGTTTATATATGTTGTCATTTAAATTTCATCTCGTTTTGAACAATTTTAATCGTGTTTCTATATTCGTTTGCTTTCACTAACTTGCAGGTAGAATCACCAAATTCCTGCTAATGGAGGCCAAATTGGGAAAATTCGACCATCTGGGTCTTCCCAAAATTCCCCCAATTAGCTAACCCCAAGTTTTTAGGTCTTTTGGAGCTCTCTAGGCAAGACATTTGGGACAATACCTTTTTGGCATTTTGTTGTAGGTGAATTCGTCCCGCCCCGGAGCGAATTCAAATTGGTGAGGAATTTCTTGACTGTTCTTTTTGCAGTGCCCTCCTAGTGATGCCCTGATGTCCCTGTAAAATTTTTAGAGCATTTGGATTCATTTTAGTCATATTTTAATTCATTTTTCTCATCCACTTATCGTAGGCTTGGGGATTGCATGCTTTGTTTTATCCGCAAGTGCTATTGGTTATATTTTGTTTATTTGAACGTATGATCGAAACATCGAAGGAGCAATAAGGAATCAAAATTCATAGACACAAGCGGTGGTGACATTTTGGTCCGCCCATCTTACATGTGGGCACGTAGAAGAAGGAAGGCTATCCATGGATGTAACCAAGAGACGGATTTAACGCTCCTCGCTCCTGAAAAGGGAGGATGTGAATTGTAACCGAGTTGTGAAATACATCAATAAAATAGAAGGGCTATTATTTCATTTGGGTTTCAATTCATGCTTTCTCCATTTCATGCATTTTTAATTCGTAGGATTCAGTGTTAAGCTTAGTTTCATTTTTTGCATCGTGCTTGGAGTCTTTCCTTTCTTGTTTCCGTATCCTCATTATTTTAGTGGTGATCACGATGGGACATTGTCATATACTTTTAATATTAGAGATTTGATCCGAACTTGTTTGTTTTTTTCTTGCAGGTGTCGAGTTTCACATGCTGATTGTTGTTCGTTCCATCATGAGGCGGATACAGAACTGTGATTCGTCTTACCCAGGGACGAATGGGAATTCGCCCCAACTTGTGACAAATACAGTCCTGTAATTTTTTCTCCCCTGGGATGAATTTTTTTCTATGCAGTATTTGGGCAAAAACTTAGAACTGCCAGATTTGGGCAGAGACGAGGTAAGGATTCTAAATTTTTCTTGTCTATTTTTGTCTTCAGTTTTCTGTTTTAAGGTACTTGCTTACTTAGGGAAAGTTTTCCTTTACCACTTGCTTGTTTCCATTTTGCAAAATAAAAATAACCCCACACACCACGTGGAAAATTAAAACCAAGGTGCTGGTCGTAAAACCCCAGCCCTTGATCAAGACCAAGGGTGGATTTCATCACCACCTTGGCTTGAATCTTGCATCCATTACCCCGATCGCAACTGTTGCTAGACGTAAATCCTGACAAAATCTGATCGAGTGTAGCTGGGGTGATTCCCAGTGCACAAGGATAAGTCTTCTATGGTAGGTTTCATAAACAGGGTGATTCCCCTTCCGTACCGCCTACGTTCCACGTACCATCTGCTCTCACGTACCTATAGTTTCCCTCACGTAAGGGCGGGTATATAGAGAGGTTGGTATATCAGCCTGGAAATGGTATATCGAAGGGGCGACCATCTATGGGAGTCATAAGAGCCATCATTTTGCATTTAAACGTTCTTTACAAAAACCTTCAAAAACCTTCAAAAAAAAAAAACAAAAACAAAAACAAAAATCAAAAACACACTAAACCAGGTCTAGGACACACTTTCAATATTTAAACGAGATAATCACTACTTGTGTGTGTGTATGATCATTTTTGTTTAGTGTAGCATAAAAAATCATAAAAAGAGATAAAAATATACATAGCTTGTAGGAAAGCACTGCCATGGTGTACACACGTAGCCAAGCTCAATCAAGGGCGAAAGCTATGGAAAGTGTACAAGGGGGCACAAGTCACCTCCGCTATAGCCCTAAGGACTTAGTCATACCGCCTTGGTGGCCAGACCCGCAAGAGAGTTCGCATCAGTCCATGTCAATATGGAATTATAGGGACACCCTTTTGAGGGACACGCCTATCCATCGTAGCCCCTTTCGATAAGATTCCTTACACATGGCACTCAACATAGATAAAAAGGCTCCCCTAGAAGCTCGATATGAGTGGCCACCGTGCGATGAAGCGCTAGAGCAGCATAGTTTCCATGAAGAGAGGCCACATGATGGTGGCATCTTCCCTTTGCCCCCCATCACGGTTAGAACCAATAGACAAAATCTAGGGCATGAGACCCTTCAAGCAGGGTGAACTAACTCTGCCCATCCCTTTCACACATATGAAAGGGAGCACGAGGAAGATGATTACATTCCTCAAGAGCAATATACAACACGGGGGCCATGCACTTCTGCACCAGCTAGATACCATGATCACCCACTAAGGCCAGAGCCTCGGGTGAATGCCGCCAACCTCGATAGAGGGAAGCATCCTATTGAGATCTCGGATCATCAAGACCGGGGTAAGTGCATAGGAGAGGCATCCAGGCCTCCTAGGCTCAGGATGGAAGAACAAATTGACCTGGCAGTCGCCAGACATGTCACCCACCAAGCATAGATCACGTGGCTTGAGCAAGACCAATAGCAGCTAGAGCATCTATATCACCTTAGCAAAGAGTGCATTAGGCACCAAATAGATGAGCTTCTCAATAACCCGATGCTTGATAGGGTCCCAACCCCTCGCACCCAAATAGCGGAACCATATGCGAGGTGCAACCCCTTGGTGTGATATAGGTCTCCGTGACCTTACCAAGTGCCACCTCCGAGACCTCCTAGACCTAAGTGGGAGGCCACTCCCTAGAAAAATGATGGTTACCCTCCATGGGGACCCACCCAGGGTCATAGGTCTTGCCGAGAGACTCCTCAGGAAGCTTACGAGGAGTACAAGCAAGAAGAAGACCAAGCCAAAATGCCCTACCTAGGTGGAGGAGTTGCCATCTGGCCACCCCTTCAGAGGCCTCAAGTCTCCCATAACCCAAAATGAGAGCAAACTAAAGAGGAAGAAATCAAATCCTCAAATGCATATAAAGCGCTGCTAGAGCATTTGGAGTCTGTGGAGACCAAAACTTTTGGGCCCCAAAAGCCTACTTTATACCAGCTCTGCAGTCATCCTGTGCATCCATCAGTGCCAGCACCTCCTTACCCTGAACACTTTAAGTTGCCTCAGTTGGCAACCTTTAGAGGTAAGGAGGATGCTCAAGAGCATGTGACAAGGTTCCTAAGCCAATGCTTCGACATTCAAGACAATGATGCTTTGTTATTGAGAACATTTATAACCACATTCGTAGGCCTTACCTCGGATTGGTTTACTCAGTTACCAAAGCATAGCATTAACAATTTAGATCAGTTAGTGGATGCGTTCCTCGAATGCTTTGCCTTTAATACCAAGAAGAAGGCATCACTGAGTGACTTAGCCAGCCTCATGCAGTATGAGGAGGAGACCATGGTGACATACGGGAATCGGTGGAGGACATTGCTTTCGAAGCTGCCCTACCTCCCTCCTATGTCTGACCTCACTCAGATGTTCTCCAAGAGTTGTCTGAGATTGATCTATATGCTATTGTAGCTGCAATAATATGCCACCCTAGAAGAAGCTCTAGAACAAGCCAAGATCATTGAAGAGATCAAAATACAAGATGGCAAGATAGAAAAACCTAAGAAAAAAGAGGACTAAAAACACTAATGTTGGGACCACGCAACAAAAACCCATTGCGGTTAACCAAGTTGCTATCAATGTCCCTAAGACTGCACCAGCAACACAGCCTCAAATGGCTAACTATCAGGTAGTGCCTCCTAACAACTATGACAAAGAAAATCAGAGGTAAGAACAGGGTCAGCAGTGTCGCCCTAGGCGACAATTCACACCCTACACAGAGTCCAAGGACTCCTTGTTTGACCGCTTGTTAGCGACAAACCTGATCAACCTACTAGAGGTTCAGACCATAGATCCCAATGCACCCAAGCCTAAGGGGTATAGAGAGGACTTGTACTGCAAGTTCCATAGGTGGCAGGGACATGACCTAAATGCTTGTTGGAAATTTAAGGGCTTGGTGCAAGACCTGATTGATAACAAGACACTAGCGATGGATAATCCTATCGCACCAAGCAATCAACAAATGGAGGTCTTCAAAGACCCCTTGCCTACTCATGATCCATAGGTAAAGACCCTACAGGTTAATGAGGTCACACAGAACTACCCCATGCATGGATATGTAGGGATGATCAGTATAGTGACTCATAACAGGAGGTATCTGAGCATGAATGCTCCTACGATAGCGGTAGGAGAGGTTCCAACAACTTTGCAACCACAACAGCACCTTGCACAACCTCCTCCGCCTAAGTCGATGGCCACACTTCGGACCAAACTAACTTATATTTTTAGGACCACCTCGGCTAGGCTCTCCATATACGAGCTTATACAACAATCTACGCCCCATCGAGAAGCTCTAATGGAGATTTTGAAAGCCATCGAGTTGCAGCCCCACGAGACAAATTCTTTCAACAACTTCGTGGGGCATGTGAAATGATGCACTGAGCCGGTCATCACATTTCAAGAAGATGAATTGAGATCAGTGACTGATGACATGGTAGATCCACCCCTGCACGTTATCGCACGGGTCAATGGGATCCCATACAAGAGGGTGTTGATAGACACTGGCTCGTCTAGCAACATCATCACAACTACGGCTCTCAAACATTTGAAGTTTCCCACATCCCATATCATAGCTTCCACCTACACTCTATGAGCATTCAATGACGCAATCTTCTCGACAGTCGGCACAATAGTCCTACCAATCCAAGTGGGACAAAAGACCATACCCACATTGTGCCACGTATTGGAAGGTGAGATGGCCTACAACATTTTGCTAGGCCGACCGTGGATCAGGGACATGAAGTGTGTCCCTTTGATAGCTCACCAATGTTTAAAGTATACATTTGAAGGGGAGGTGCATGTAGTCCCGATGGATTTGAAACCCTTCAAGTATTGTAATGCGGTGCAGCTGATGCCACAATAGACCCTACCATCAACACATTTGGATTTCTAGTTAAATCCACCTAAACAGGGTTCGATTCTGCAGGCATCCCCATTAACAAGTTCTTCAAAATCTCAGTCAGGTTCATCTTCATCATCTGGACCTCCACCAACGACACCATATTTGAGGGCCAAACAGAAGGACAAAGGGAAGGAACCCCTGGAAGAGGTAAAACCTTTAGAAGAGACACTGCCATCAGTATCAACTATCTCTACCGAGGAGATGCCTAGCTGGATGGAAGTCGAGGCTTCTAGCCCACCCGACATGGAGTGGAATCAAGGAGAACTTCCATTCCCTCCCCCTCAACCACCAACGATCATCGTTGAAATGGCCAATACGGGCCTGGGGGAGTATCTGGTGCGGAATATTGTAGCAACACATGCACTAGAATCCATGCAGGACATGGGGAGACCTCGACTCCCCATTGGCACTATTTTTCCCCTAGGCTACCCGTCGAACCAGACAAACTTTGTGTATGGGGACCTTAATCATGGCATTGCACCATGCACGCAAGAGGACGAAGACAAAGAGTCTTTTGCTGAAAATTTCAACTATTTGTCTAACCCAGACTTTGCTCTGAGATACCTTGGCCAATGCAATTGGCACGGGTATGGGTTAGGCCGATATGAGCAAGGGATACGTGTTCTTTGCCAACCAAGATACCAAATTCCATATGACGAGTCAAGAGTAGGGTTCAACCACCCCCTACCCTTGGACATCTTGGTGGAGAACATGCAAGGCCTAGGTATAGGCAACAAGGGGGAATTGGCATCAGATCCATATGCCAACCCTAACACCACATATACATTGAGGTATTATCTCCCATTAATGGAAATCAACCTTGTTGGCTCTAGTAATCCCTTCCCTTCGCTCGAGAGAGGAGAAAGCTCGAGAGCTCATTTTCAAGGAGGTTATAGATAGTGTCAAGAGGGATCTTCAGAGGATGAGTCAGAGTATGAACCAGCATCATATGACCCCTTCGAATCAGATAGTGATCACTCTCAAGTGATCCCCATGGATGACTATCAAGAGAGCCTCTTGAAAATGTTCCCTCTAGAGGCTCCAATCGAGCCAGTGCCACATCAAGAGAATCAGGTCCCCCCATAGAGATTGGAACAACCACAATGGGGCCAGATTAATTTTCTCGAACAGGATGAGCCTGTAATGCCTCAAATAGTTGTCGAAGCCAATGAGGGCTTTCAGATCTTCGATAGTGATTACGAAGACAAGACAGAAATGGCATATCTTAATCACATGCGGTAGATGCAGCATCGATGCCCCTTGGAGATTAACAACATATTTGAACAGATGAACATAGTGCCAGGGCATGAGTGGTACGTAGACCCAACGTGGTGGGACCAAGTGTTGGATCCGCTACTCTAGGCATACGAAGAGCACCTTCCGCCCAGAGACCCTATAGTGACATCAGTGTCGAGGGTAGACCCTATCTTCCTATCTGCACATAGGGCTGATCCATTCGTGCCTGTCCCCATAGAGCCAGATCCAGCACATAGAGAGCATCTAGGATGTTTGAGTAACCACACCCACGGTAATGGAGGTCAAAATCATCTCATCAACATGATCTCCATTGACTTAACCGCCCCCATACACAACCCGACCGATTCGGCACAGTCATTGTATCTAGACATAGATGCCATAGACTGGGATCACGTCGATTCCCCTCCATCCCCATCAGAGTACTAGCCTTTCAGTGAAATGCTCCATTTTACCCCTAGGCCAACTCAAGATATCTGACATGCTGAAGAGGGACCCGAGGTTCCTAATGATGATCTAAAATCAGCAAATGATATCCACCTTATCCCAACTCCACATTAGTTGGAAGACGGATCCCACATGTCGATCGAGGAGATGACTGACGTAGACATCGGCTGAGATCCAATGAATCCACAGATCATCAAGCTGGGGGTAATTTTATCCCCCGAAGAGCAAGCCGACTACATTTCCATTCTCAAAGAGAAGAAGGAGGTTTTTGCATGGTCATACAAAGACATACCGAGACTAGACCCGTAGCTAGTCACGCATAATCAAACGCTTGACCCGACAGTCAATCTAGTTAAGTAGAAACTACGCAAGATGCACCCAAAAGTGGCCTTAATGGTCAAATATGAATTACAAAAGCTGTTGGATGCACAGTTTGTCATCTACGTGGATTATCCACCATGGCTGTCCAACATGGTTCCCGTCAAGAAGCCCGATGGGAGGATTCGCATATGCACTAATTTTCAAGATCTAAACAAAGCAAGTCCTAAGGATGATTTTCCCTTGCCAAGCATCGATGCCTTGGTAGATGCTACAATGGGTCATGAAATGCTTTCCCTTATGGATGGTTTCTCGGGATACAATCATATTTGTATCAATCCCGAGGACCAACTAAAAATGGCATTCATAATGCCTTGGGGGACATTTTGTTATAAGGTCATGCCTTTTGGCCTTAAAAATGCTGGCGCCACCTACCAACATGCCATGACGTACATATTCCATGATTACATGCATAAAAATTTGGAATATTACATGGATGATTTGTTGGCCAAATCTCTTTTGCGCCCGAATCATCTTGGTGACTTAAGCAAGATGCTCGATCGCCTCATGGAGCATAAAGTCAGAATGAATCCCAAGAAGTGCATTTTTGATGTCACATCTGGAAAACTCTTGGGTTTCATAGTCTCAAAATGAGGTATCGAGGTGGACCCAAACAAAGTCAAGGAAATCCTTGAAATGCTACCACCAACAACCATCAAGCAGCTCAGAAGCCTACAGGGAAAGGTTGCATCGATCAAGTGCTTCATAGCGCAGCTATCTGACAAGTGCCGACCAATGAACAAGTTGTTGCACAAAGGGGTATCATTTCACTGGGATGACGAGTGCCACTCAGCCTTCGATGACATTAAACAATACTTGGATTTGCCGCTAGTATTGGCACCACCTAGACCAGGAGTGTCATTCTACCTATACATCTCAGCTACTGAGGTGGCACTAGGAGCCATGTTAGCCCAGAAGAACGAACTTCACAAAGAACAGGCTACTTCCTATCTTAGCCGCACCCTGGTCAGCTATGAGCTTAACTATGCATACGTTGAGAAACTCTACTTGGCAGTGGTGTTTGCTACCAAAAAGTTATGCCATTACATGTTGAGCAACAAGACGTATGTTGTGTCTAAGGAGAATCCATTGTGATACATGATGAGTCGTACTTATCATAGTAGTCACACGACAAAATGGATCATGTTGTTGATGGAATTTGACATAGAATTTATTGGATAGAAATCCATAAAAGGTCAGGTCATAGCCGATCAACTAGCAGAGGCTCCTCTTGAAGATGATCAGCCTCTGGTCATAGAACTACCCGATGATGGGGTCTTCAATGTCTCAAAATTGCCATATTCTGATGAGCCTAAGTCACAGGCCGACATGACCCTATTTTTTGATGGTTCTAAATGTGAGCAAGGCAGTGGCACGAGAATAGTATTCTTCACACTATAGGGCACTCCTATGCCCCTGTCATTTAAATTAAATTTCCCATGCACCAAAAACAATGTAGAGTATGAAGCCTTGCTCATAGGTCTTCAAATAGCAATCACCATGAACATTAAATGATTGAACATCTTTGGTGATTCGTTGTTAATTGTCAACCAAGTCAAAGGGGTATTCCAATGCAAATGCCCAGTTTTGTAGGCCTACAAAGCCCTAGTGGATAAATTCTTGGTAAAGCTTGAATGGTATGACATCGAGGCACTCCCTCGGTCATAGAATCATTTTGCGGACACTATGGCCTCCTTGGGGTCACTAATCCCGCAAGACATTTCTAGTGATATGACCACAATTCAAGTCAAAACACAATCGCAATATGCAATGGAGCATGCAAGCTCTGATTTAATGCCAGGAATCCACTTGATCCAGATTGAGCCATTCGTGAATAGGTTCTCTCGAATCCGTGATCATCTGAAACATGCCAACTGGGGGTCCTTGTTCTCCCCTACTCCCCTTAATAGCAACACAATGCTATTCTTACAAATTCTCTCCTGCTTAGCTTTTTCTAGGGATGAAATTTGAGAGAGGTACTGGTTGTTCATACCATCGAGGCTTCTAATCAGCAGGATTGGTATTCACCCATCAGGGACTACCTCAAGTTAGGTAATCTCCCACTTGGATTGATGCATGCCGCAAAACGTGCATTCAAGCAAAAAGCAGCAAAGCATGTCTTGTTAGGAGACATTTTGTACCATCGTAGCTATGAAGGGATCCTCCTTTGATGCTTGGACCAGCAAGAGTCCACTTGGGTGATCGCCCAAGCGCACGATGGTACATGCAGTGGTCACTTCAGCGGTATGGCCATCACAAAGTGCATTCTTCGCATGGGCTATTATTGGCCATCTTTAGAGTGAGATTGTTGCGCATATGTCAAGAAGTGCATGAAGTGTCAACACCATGCTAATTTGACACACATACCTTCCCAGGCCTTGCAACCGATCCAATTGGCTTGGCCTTTTTTGCAGTGGGGCCTAGATCTAATCGAAAAGATCTCCCCTGCGCCATCAGGTCATCGCATGTTTATCATCATGGCCATAGAGTACTTCACCAAGTGGGTGGAAGCAGTTTTGCTTACCTCTATTACTGGACCCCGCATTGTGGAGTTCATTTTGCATAACATCATATGTCATTTTGGTATTCCATCCAAGATAATCTCGGATAATAGGATGTCATTCAAGAACAAATATGTGCATGCTTTGACCACAAAGTATAAAATTCAGCATAGTTTTTTGACACCCTATTATCCGCAGGCAAATGGGCAAGCAGAGGCGTCGAACAAAATGCTAGTTGCCATCCTTAAAAAGACAATCACAGACAATAATAAGGATTGGCACATTCAGATCCCACTTGCCCTGTGGGCCTATTGCACTAGCATGCAGACACCCACTAGGGCAACTCCATTTTTGCTCGTGTATGGCTTCGAGGCTGTCATGCCTCTCAAGTTGGAAATTCCTTCCCTGCGCATATCAATGCAAGAGTTCATTGATGATGATACTACGTGACAGGCTCAGTTAGACTAGCTTACGTTGCTTGATGAACGATGCATTAATGCCCTTGAGCATTTACATATCTATCAAGAGCGACCTAAGAAATCATACAACATGAAAGTGCACTTGAGGGACTTTTAGGTCGGTGACTTGGTCTTGAAAGAAAACCAATAGAACTCTAGTTTTCCGTCCCATCTCAGGGACAAGTTCATGGCAAACTAGTTAGGTCCTTATGTCATTGATAGAAAAATAGGACCTGGAACATATTGACTAGCCTCTCTTGATGGAATCAAGGAACTAGAACCCTTGAACATCAGTCATTTGCAACCATTCCATGTTTAGAAGAGCCATAGCCCACCCCAAAATGCTCCAAGGATTTTCATAATCACTTGGTCAATCCCAAAATGTTCCAAGGATTTCTGTAATCACTTGGTCAATCCCCAAAACGCTCCAAGGATTTTTTTAATCGCTTGGTCAATCCCCAAAAATGCTCCAAGGATTTTCATAATCACTTGGTCAATCCCCAAAATGCTCCAAGGATTTTCGTAATCGCTTGGTCAATCCCCAAAACGCCCCAAGGATTTTCGTAATCGATTGGTCAATCCCCAAAATACTCCAAAGATTCTTGCAATCGCTTGGTCAAAACCAGAAAATTCAAAAATAATAAAATCATCAAAAAATAACAAAATTTGCATCTCATTTCCATACATGCTCAAAATCGTCACAAAAATAAAGAGCTCTATTTTTCATATCATCTTCATATTCACACAAAATCAATCCATCAAAAACACAAAAACATATAGTTGCATTACGTATCGCACCCACACATTGCATATTTATGGTCATAAAGGTCAAAGCGCCATAGACTATCATTACTTGGTAAAACCATCATCTTCTACATTTTTCTGCTTTATCAATAGCTCATCGCCTATAACTGCCATTCATGCTATTTTTCCCTATCATAGTCAGTTGTTTCCTAATGTATCCAGAGTTTTCATCATTTTAGTCATCATTAGCTTTCTAGCCACGTACTGTACCAAGTCAGACAAATTTTATGAAGGAAGAATTATACTTGGATCACACCTTGTTACGTAGCATCCCAGCACAAATTAAAACACATAAAACATTCCCAAGTTGTGTGAACGAAAGATGAAACATTCAAAGCAATCCAAGTCACCATAAACGAAATGGTTATCTTGCTCATCCCCCTGTGTGAATGACCCCAAGAATGCTGAGAGTTGGCAAAAGGACAAGCATCTTCCCTACCCAATTCCCCAAGAATCCCAAGTTCTCAAAAGTTGCAAAACATCAACAAATTGCAAACGTCAAAACTCCAAAAAAATTTTGACATCCCAACCAAAGTGCATACATCAAAAAGCACATAAAATAGTGATTCTCATCACTCCATATCCTAATCCCTTGCTCAAAATAAAAATATAATACAAAAATAAACAATTATTTTTATCACTACAAAAGAGCAAGTATCCCAATACAATTGAAGAAAAGAAGGGAGTTGAACTTGAATCCCTGGAACTCTCAGCATTCCGACAGGTCAAGAGGCAAACCTCAGTACCGGTTTGGTTGATAGCCTATCGGTCACTGGTGGTAAACCTCCTGCATGACGATATATCTATCACATTAACTTGTGCATAGATCAATGTTTGCATGTGGATAAGCTAGCTTATGGTATCCTATGATAGCACCGCAGATTAATCTGACTAAACACAACCAAGGAGTTAGTGGATCTAATCAGGTGATCTTTAGTATAAGTTTGGTTGACAGCCTATCTGGCACTGGCGGTATCCTGACCAATACCACATAAATGAACTCAATTGCACACACAGGGATGTGAAATAACTTGGTCCAAAACAAGTCCAATTCATACCTTGGTCAAAATTCTTGTGAGATAAAGTACAGTCGTGGCTAGTTAGTTAAAACCTCTGAGTCTCAGAAAACCTTAACTACATTTGAAACCAACTTGCTATATTTTATTCTCACCATACCAAAAAATAAAAAATAAAATAAAATAAAACATGTATACATAAAAAGCTATTCACCATAGCCATCGCCTAGGACAAAAAGCCATAAAGTTCTACATAGTCTATGGTGTGACTACCAAACATCACAAATTCAATCCATCCATTCCATTTGCATATTATATAAATTAGAAACATTTACATTCATCAACAACATATGCATTCATCACTATAACTTAACATGCATACATCCATATTCATCAATCATTGTGCATAAAATCAAATCATCACATGCGCATAAACAAAATAAATTCTGTATATATATATCATCAAAAATGCCCGTAGGCTACAAGGAGCTGGTCCTATGACCCCGCAACAAAATCCAAAATCTCAAAACCCCCAAACCTAAGGCGTCGGCCACCCTGATCACACAAGATCGGTGCAACGAGAACTACCCCCCGTGGTGTGGGTACTATGGGACCCCTCAGGGTGGCTGTTGCTAGCCCCCACATCATACCTGCTACCACCTCCCTCATCCAATCGCCTGTGACGAGATGATGCTGACTGCTCAGTACCACTGTCCCTCATCCGGTGCAAAGAGCCACCTCCAGGGGGCTCAAGTAACTGCCCATCGAGGCAGATAATCTCTCCCTCCATATCCATCCCATGTCGCCCAATCAGCCACCACTCCCTGCACACCCGTCGAAGCCACTCTCCAGCCTCAGGCTAGGTTGGATAGTCTCAATAGGGGTGCCATAACACCTCCCCCAGAGCAAGCTGAGCAAAGGCATCGACATAGTGCTCGACAGCACCTGCCCACCGCTAACTCTGTCCTTGCTCCTCAGATTGCCACCACAGAGCTATGTACCCTATATCCTTATCTGCCATCTCCACCTACATCATCCATGGTAACCCCCCTAGACTCTCCACCGTTATGTGCTACCAACCCCAACTCTGTAGCAGATAGCTGCAGCTGATCCCCTTTTGCCTTTGACAGCGGACCTCATATAGCTCCCCATAGAGTTGTGCCAGCAGTGTCTATCCCAATCTCAAGACCAAAGGATCCTACGTCAAGCACTCCACTAGCTGATAGACCACATCCAGTAGGTTCCACGGGAACCTCGCACCTGACGAGTCAGGTAGCAGCATGTTGGAAATGAGGACCATAAGTAATGTGTGCCTCACTCCCAACACCCCCATCTCAAACCACCATCGAACCAGAATCTCACCCATCTGGCAGTCAATCTCTTCCCTTTCCACTAGACCATCCACCCCCAACTCCTCCCCATGCCCGAAGCAGCATGTCAGCATCGTTGTCCATTGATCCCGCGGTGTCGTCCTAATCGGAAGTCCGTCTATTGGAATCCTAAGAATCCGATAGACATCCTCCAAGGTGACTGTCATCTCCCCTATTGGGAGATGGAAAGTATTAGTCTTGAGATCCCACTAGTTGATCAGTTCCATCATATAGGCCCGATCCCCAATCATCGGCTCCAGCCGAGTCACCTGCTTGAGCCCAAGGGCGTCAACCCACTCCCAGTTAACCACAGTTAGTGCCTCCCGTGCTTCAGCAAAAATAGTCGACATGCAATACCGGCTCTTCACAACTTGCAACAGACAAAAAAATAAGCACATTAGAATCATGAAAAATAGTGTACAGATAAAAACAGCAAAAACTCAGAATTAACAAAATTTAATTTGTCAACCTAGGGTTTTATACCGTCAAATTGATAAATTCGAACAAAAAAAAATATAATACAAGAAAATAACAAAGATGGAGTTCACTTACTGATCTCACTTCAGCTCTGCCGCTCGATCTCGTTCGTGCACTCATGGTGGAAAAAAAATTAGGCAGCGCTTCGCTTCGTAGAATTGACCTCCTCCTCCTCAGAGCTCCAAATCGCCAGAAAAAGCAAGTGCAAATGAGCCCAAAACCTAGTTTTGGCCTTTAAATAGGATTTTTGAGCTTGTAATCGTTCCTCCCTGGAATGAGCACACTGGTTAGCATTCGTTCCACCTTGGAATGAATACTACATAGGAATTTGTCCCACCCTGGAACGAATTCAGCACACAAATTCCAAAAACAGCAAAAAAATGCACCAAAAATAGCAATAAAACTATCCAATGAGAGTGCTTTTGCACTTGACATTTCGGGCATGCAAAATAGATGTCAAGGTCACAAATCCTCACCATCCTACTCCCTAAGAAAGCTACCATAGCCGGACCACTCCACAGGAAGGCATATCTTCGAGAATTTCATCCCCAAACGGCATCACCAAAAGGGTCAAAACCCACCCAAAAATAGCAATAGAATTGTCGAACGAAGGTGCCTTCGTGCCTGACCTTCTGGGCATCCAAAATATACGTAGGGGTTATAAATCATCACCATACTACTCCCTAAGAAGGCCACCATGGCCAGATCGCTCCACGAGAAGATGGATTTTTGACAATTTCAGCTCCAAACGACGTTGCCAAAAGGGTTAACACCCACCAAAAATAGGTCTAAATATCGAAAAACTGCACACACAATTCAAAGATAAATATTTGAAGGCACCCTTACCTAATTCATCTTGGGTCAAGTGACTCTTCACTTTTCTCATGTAGGTCATTCCCTCATTGATTCATCGCTTGAGGGGGTAGTCACACTTAGTCACCAATCAACAAATACACACCCAATCCTGGAAATGGCATGCATTCGAAGAATCATTGGCAAAGACAAATCATGCCCCTGCTTGGGGCAGTAAACAAGCAATAATCACAAGCTGATCAATCACTTGGAATTCATGAATCATGAACTCAAGGTTCCCACAGACAAAAGGTTGCGCCCTTTGCCTATTCATGACTGATCAATGTCCAAGCTCAAGTAACACCTCACCGAAAAAGGTTAACACTTGAACTGAGTTCCTTCGCTCATTAGAAGCAAGGATTCAAGAATGCATGCCCCTTTTCATGCTTGGGGCATCAAGAGTTGGTTAGGTTACTAAGAAACCCTAATCATTAGTGCTTTGGTTATCTATTTTTGCTCAGCATTTTGCCTTGCACAATGCATCCCAAAAAGGGGCATCTGTAGACACCAAAACAGCACCAATCTGATTATGTGACTGCAAACACTAATCACATTGGCACACACAGCCCCAAGGGCAGCCCCTAGAGGTTAAACAGTGGTCCTAACCACTCTCACAGCAGTTTTGGAAGGTCAAAAATCATTTTGGCACCTTCAGGCACTTTGCTCAATATCCGTTCCACCCAGGGATGAATTCAAACTGGGATTCGCCCCACCCCGGGACGAATTCCAAATCCACCCCAGGGTGGGCAAATTGCAAGTTTGATGGGAAAAAATTTAAATCTTGGCAAATGGTAGCTCGGATCTGCCACTTAACGCTTCCTTCATTGCATGGGAGTATAGGTGAGCGTTTTCGAGCGTTAGAGGCTGTTACAGGGGAAGTCATGAAGCCCCTAATTAGGGAGGAATCTTCCCTCCCCTGTAAGGGCATGGCTGCCATGTGGCACCTCTGCATGCTCATCCCAAGAGACCTCTAGGTCTATAAATTGATGAGTTTCCTCATCCCAAGACACAAAGTAAGAGCAATTTGGACCAACGAAGTGTTGCTATTTTATTTCCCCATACATCCTTGTGCGATTTGTGCCTTCCACATCCTTGATCTCTCTTAGAGAGGAGGTCATTGGGTAACTATTGGAAGGTCGAATATTGAGCCCAAAACTGGAAATTTGGCCATAGAATACCACCCAATTTGTTGACAACACCTTGTAAGAGATTTTGGACCCATCCCAAGTGGATTGGTGCCGAAATCAGGCCCCAAACGGTGGGCGGCCCGCCCGGCGCCCCCACACTGCTGCAGGCCTAATCGTCCCTTTTAGAAACGATTGGGAATCTATGGTAGATTTTGCTTTCTATATTTTTTTGTTTTCTGCATTCAATTCTATGATGCTTAGATAGGTTGTCATTTAAATTTTGTCTCATTTTGAACAATTTTGATCATGTTTCTATATTCGTTCGCTTTCACTAACTTGCAGGTAGCATCACCAAATTCTTGCTAATGGAGGCCAAATTGGGAAAATCCAACCATATGGGTCTTCCCAAAATGCCCCCAATTAGCTAACCCCAATTTTGCAGATATTTTGAAGCTCTCTAGGCTGGACATTTGGGACAATACCTTTTCAGCGTTTTGTTGCAGGTGAATTCGTCCCGCCCCGGAGTGAATTCAAATTGGTGAGGAATTTCTTGACTGTTATTTTTACAGTGCCCTCTTGGTGATGACCTGATTCCCCTGTCAAATTTTTAGAGCATTTGGATTCATTTTAGTCATAGTTTAATTTGTTTTTCTCATCCACTTTATCGTAGGCTTGGGGATTGCATGCTTTGTTTTATTCGCAGGTGCTATTGATTATCTTTTGTTTCTTTGAATGCAGGATCATAACATCGGAGGAGCAACAATGAATCAACATTCACAGACACAAGCGGAAGCAATTTTTTAGTTCACCCATCTTACATGTGGGCACGCGAAAGAAGGAAGGCTATCCATGGATGTAACCAAGAGAAGGATTTAACGCTCCTCGCCCCTGAAAAGGGAGGATGCGAATTGTAACTAAGTTGTGAAATACATCAATAAAAGAGAAGGGCTGTTATTTCATTTGAATTTCAATTCATGCTTTTTCCATTTCATGCATTTTTAATTCGTAGGATTCAGTGTTAAGCTTAGTTTCATTTTTTGCATCGTGCTTGGAGTCTTTCCTTTCTTGTTTTCGTATCCTCGTGCTTTCAAGCAACCAATATTGCTTTGTGCCTTTCAATGCTTCCATTAGCATTGAATTTGTTCTTAAATACCCCCTTACATCCAACATGCTTATTTCCTTTAGGAATATCTACCAACTCCCAAGTATCGTTGTTTTTTATAGAGGTTATCTCCTCTTTCATGGCATCTTGCCATATCTTTTGATTACAAGCCTTCTCATAACTAGAAGGTTCAAGCTATGCACTAGTTAACAAGGCATAATTAACTACATCTCCCAAAGGTTCTTGGGATTCATCATCTCCATACAAATGCATATTTTCAAGGCTTTGCAAGACTGAATCCATTTCACTTGCTTGACTTCTAGTATATCATCTTTGAAAATTTATATCCAACATCTGATAAGATGGATGATGTTGGAGAGTTCTCTTACCTCTAGATGGAGAATCAATATCCATTAGTGAGGAACTAACTGACCTTTGTGGAGAAGGACTTGGTGAATATGATGATGAACTAGAAGTCAAATGTATGGTTGGGCTTGGAGGAGGAGGAGACTTCTTGTTTTTCTATGGTGCTTGTTGAATTTGTGAAGAACCTACATCATGAGATTCAACATCACTATAAATTTGGGGATTTTCCCATTCTCCCTCTTCATAAAAAATCACATCCTTGGAAAGTATTATCTTTCAAGTCCTAGGATTGTAGAGTCTATAATATTTTGTGTTCTCACAATACCCTACAAAAATGCATACTTGACTCTTAGGATCGAGCTTCTTCCTATGTTCATCAAGAATGTGTGAGTAAGCCAGTGAACCAAACACTCTGAAATGCTTGACATTAAATTTCTTACCATACCATGCTTGGTAAGGATTTTTCCCTTTCAAACTTGAAGT
Organism: Wollemia nobilis; assembly: GCA_028583015.1. Classification (NCBI taxonomy): domain Eukaryota; kingdom Viridiplantae; phylum Streptophyta; class Pinopsida; order Araucariales; family Araucariaceae; genus Wollemia; species Wollemia nobilis. The sequence continues at coordinate 13,929,510 of JAQPPZ010001063.1, forward strand.
AGGACTCCTATTCAAAATATACACACTGGTACTGGATGCATCTGCCCAATACATATTGTTTAAATGCTTCATCTGAAGCATATATTTTGCCATCTCTACAATGGTGCAGTTTTTCCTTTTAGCCACACCATTCTGTTGTGGAGTATAGGAAGTAGTGAACTGCCTCTTTATTCCATGTTATTTACCAAAATTCATTAGAGGAGTATTCTCCTCCTTTATCCACTCTCATTTTTAACTCTTGCTTTAAAATCTACAAAGCAATCAAATGCTTAATCTTTATGCTTCAAAAAATATATCCAACACATTCTTGAAAAATCATCAATGAAAAGAAGAAAGTAAGAGTTATTACCAATTCTCTTGGTCTGCATCAGACCACGGATGTTTGAATGCACTAGTTGGAGTGGATAACTGGCCCTCCATGCTTGGCCATGAGGAATTTTGGTTCTAGCGTGCTTGCCCAAGGCACAACCTTCATAGACTTTCTTATTATCTAGAACTTTAGGAAGTCCGGTCACCATCGCTTGAGAAGTTAACATCTTCAAACTGGCTGAATTCAAATGACCATATCCCAAGTGCCACAACAAACTTGGATTTGAAATAGCAACATTTACTAACTAATCTCCTCCTAATTCACCAAAATTTAAATGAAATAACCTGTTCCTTGTCATTGGAACTTGAGTAATGATTCTATCACTATTACTCTTATAAAAAATGGTACATTTACCCTCATCAAATAGCAACTTATATTTTTTCTCTAATATTTGACCAACACTTAAAATATTGTGTTGGATATGAGGTGTGTAATAGATATCACTTACTTGTTTCATGCCTTATTTTGTTGGAACCTCCATGGCTCCAATGCCTTCAACCACCAATGAATTGTCATCTCCCAATTTGATGTTGGATTTGTAGGAAGAATCCAGAGTAGCAAAGAGTTCTTCTTTGCCACTCATATTATTTGAACACCCAGTGTCCAAGATCCAGGTTTCATTCAAGTTCTGCTATGACATGCCATATGAGAGAAATATATTTGAGGTCCCTTCCTCTTCTCCAAAAATACCATACTAACTGCTCTAGCTCCTGCTCCCTTATGAATATTTTGCCCAGTAGTCACGAGTGAAGTGGCCAAGTTTATCACAATTGTAGCAATCTTTTTTTGACTTATCACTTCCTTTTCCTCATCCTGGATGCTTCCCTCTATTCTGTTGTCCACCTCTATTATGACCTCCACCTCTGTTTGAATATCCTCCTCTGTTAGTAGTTCCACCTCGTGGAATATTCCTACCTCTGCCTCTGTGTTGACCTCTACCAGGACCTCTGCCTTATCCTTTTCCTTCTTGTGAAGCGAAGGCTTTGTCATCACCTCTGTGGCTAGTGGAAGGAGATTCTTGCAATCTCTCTTGATGTGAAATAAGAGAACCAATTAGTGCATCAAAGGAAAATGCAGTCAAATATTTTGACTCTTCAATAATGATTGCTACATGATTCCACTTAGGAAGAATTTTTTGCAACACTTTCTTCACCACAACATTTGGTTTAACTTCTTCACCTAGAGTGACCATTTTATCGATTATGGATTTGAATCGCACGTAGTAGTCTCCTACTTTCTGAGATTTTTAAAATTTCTTTTCAGAGTTTGAAGCCTGACCTGCTTCACTTTATCACTCCCTTGAAAACTTTCTTTCAAAGCCTTCCAAGCATCTTTAGTTGTTATATAGGATGCTATTCTAGGATATATGCTTTTATCTAGGGCTACTTGTAAATGATATAGGGCAAAGGAATTGTTTTACTAGGCTTCTTTCTTGGTTTTTCTATTGACAACACTTAAGGTAGACCAATTAGTAGGAGAGGGTTCTGTGTAACCCTCTTCAACTATTTCTCATGAACATTTACCAATCAACATAGTTTTCATCTTTATTGACCAGTATTCATAATCACTACCATTAAATTTAGGAATTGGGAGATTCGAATTTGAAGCCATTTCTACTATTTGAAATTAAACTTTGATTTGACTAAAAATAGGAAGTACAAAGCAATTACAAGTTCAAATCAAATCTAGATTTCTTAACTCTCTCATTGATTTCTTATTGTTCTTCTTGAGGATTGCCCAATACTAGAGGTCCAAAATTATTTGCAATGGAATCCTCATCGTTACTAATGATGACAATTTTAGGAGCTGCTATTGGCTCGGCCTATGCTGGATCAGGTTCTGCTGACTCAGGCTTTGTCTCTGGCTTTGGAGAGTGATGGGTATAGCTCTCACTAGATTGTTCATTAGGCTCAAATGCAACTGAATCGTACTCCTCCACTCGTTGTCCCAATATATTGTCTTCTGAGTTAGCCTTGTAACCAGAATCTAGTTTCCTTTGGTGGGATATAACAAAATGTTGTAGCTGACTAAATACGACATGCAGTCCATCTTGTTGAACTCGTTCATCAAAAGCTTCAACAGTTTCTCTTCGTAGTAGAGAGCACAAAGCATGGTAACGTCTGGTAGATCTGATCATATACCCATCAAGGAAAAAAGAAAACTTTTTTAGAGCTTTCGAAGTTACAATTTTTGCTCTTTTACAACTGCTGAGGCTATTACACAAAATTTTAGCCTTGAATGGGGTTCCAATGGGCAACGCCCCTATCGTCCAAAATTTTCTAGAAGTGCTAAACGGGCGCTCTGGAATACTTCCCATCACTATTATGCTCCTCCTTTTTACAAATATAGCCCTTTTAAAGTTTTCAAATTTTTACAAAGTTTTTTTAAGAAAATTTAATAATATTATTTTATATTCTTAATTAAATTTTAAATAAAAAAATTTATTTAAAACTAATTAAAAAATATAAAATTGAAATAATTATTAAACTTAATTAAAACCTTAAAAAAAAATTAAAAACTTTAACAAAATGAAACCTTTTTGTTTTCGGAGCGGATGGGAGCTGAACTAATGACCTCCCGTGAGCAAGAGCTAATGCCAACCAACACACTGCCTCACGGATTTGAAATGAACTATGGGTGCTTTTGTTTTAAAGTAACCTTGCCCATTTTTTTTTTTTTTTTAAAAGACTTCACCCGACGGGATTCAAACCAGGGTCTCGTCGCTGCTTGTGGGCAGCATTTACCGCTAGGCCACACCTCCTGATGCATTCACAAAGGAGAGCATAGGGAGTTAAACAAAAAATGTCATAGTTTATTTTTAAAAAAAGGTTTTAGTCCCACATGTAGTGGGCAAAAGAAATGAAATGATTTAAATATGCGCATGAGCGCATATGTTTTCAATTTCCTTCAGGTAATTGATAGCCACTCGTTTTATCACCTTGTTAGACAAACTCGAGCCACATGTCGCACTCGTACTCGCCAGCCTAAAGCTACCAATTTTCCATGTGTCACCTTGCCAACTCAACTCGCCAGCTAGATCTCTACCACGTCTACCACCTGGCACCTTAGGAATCATGCCAAGGCTACCAGCTCAGCCTGCCTAGTCAGCACCTGTCACCTCAAACTACGTGTCACTACCCAGTTAGCATCCATGTCAGCATCTACCTTGGGATTCGTTCCCTCAGCTTCGGCTCTTGTGCCTCCACATTTGCGCATCAAAAAATATGCCTGAATCTAATACTAGTGAGGCAAGTAGATCAATAAAATAATAAAATATTATTAACTTTCAACCCCAAAATTAATCAATACAATGGCGCTTAAGGGTATTTATAGGGAAGGAGGAGGAGGAAGAAATGGAGGAGAGGAAAAGGTGGAGAGATAAGGGGGAAGGGAAGGTGTGGAGGGATAAGGGGATAGGGGAGGCATGGAGGGAGTAGAGAAAGCGGGGAAAGTGGAGGAATAAGGAGGCAAAAAAATAGGGAGAGAATATAGGGATTATTTTAAAACAATTTGCCGACATTGTGCCGACAAAATTGGAAATATGTTCACACTTGGGCCTAGAAATATCTAGATATTTCTGGGCCTAAACCATTTTCATACTTGCAACACTTATGTTTATTTTTAATTGATTTAACATTTATTGGGTGTTTCCAGGTATGTTGATGGACAATATCCTTCAATGGTGTTCATCGTTTGTGTGCCAACGAATATCTTGGTTGTGGAAAATTATGCTTCCCCATGCATGGTGGGGGGTGTGGAAAGAACGGAATGCTCATGCTTTTAATGACATTGACATCGATGTTGTCAGGGTGGGTACTAATATCATTAATAGAGCATCAAAGAACATCTTGGTTGCCTTTGTGGATAAATGGCCCAAGACACCCTCCTCTGATGAAGTTGATTTAGAATTTAAATTGGGTTGGAGTGTTGCATAACTTTTATTATTAAACATGAACCATTCACCAATATGCAGAAATATCAAATCATTCATCCACAATATATTATCCACAATAACAATCCACAAATGAGAGAGAGATAGATAATACCCTTAAGGTAGGGCAACACCAATAATAATCCTTAAGGAAGGAATAACTCCACAAGATCTCCCAAGATGAGAGGCCACTTCGTGGGCACGACGATTACATAAGATTCTTCTTCAATGATATGAATGATTACAATGACAAATATCTCTTCTTTATATATCCATATTCTTATTCTACTTTGGAGAGCCTACTACTAATATTATATTATATTATAATATAATATAATATAATATTATAATACAATCAACCTTGGGTTATGTGTGGCCCATGCCAACCCTTATACAATATAATAATATATCCCCAAATATCTATTCCTAGGTACCCTACCATGCCACCCTCCTTACAAATGTTTCGTCCTCGAAACATATGAAGAAACTTGATAGTATGATTTGCTAAGCAATGTTAGCAATTGGTACCAATCTCGATCATCCATCCATCCAAGTGAAACCCGATGATGCTGGTATGCCATTTTGTTACTTGAGTATCCAAATCTGCTTCATTGGCTCCATGCTTCTACTGTTGTATTTTGATAACTTGAATGATGGGTCCACTTGTTCCTTGATGTTGATGAACCATGCTGAAAACCATGATCACTATGCTTTCTTTGCCAAACACTGCCATAGTTGGTGCCCTTTTGATTACATGTAGAACCATAATATTGTTGCCTTGAACCATGTCTCCAATATTGTTTTCGCTCATGGTGGTGTGGATGGCGATATGGTGCAACCTTTACTTGATGTTCTACCTTCTTTGAATTCTCAACATTTGGCTCCATTATTTTAAATTCCTCTACACATTGTTCTTTCATGTTCTCTTTGTTTGGTGTGTCCTTGTGCTCTTCTATCAAAGCTTCCTTGGACTCTGTTATCGTTATTTCCACTCGAATCATTTTCTGCTACTTCTTCCATGGACTCTTTTGTTGCTACGGCCTTCTTGGATTTTGTTTCGGGTTCTTCAATTTGTTTCTCTACAACCGCTTCTTGATTTTCCTTGGATCCCCGCTCCTTAAGCTGAGAAATATCCCGTAGTGTTATCTTCTTTTTCCCGTACCATAACTTCATAAACTTCTTTTGCACATTAATGTTAACAATACCCAAAGAATGCAACCAAGGATAACCAAGAACAATATCCTTATCATCCATCTCAATAGCATAGAAATCTGAATGTAAAACATATTTATCCATGGTGATCTTTAAATCTTCAAAAATCTGAACATTCTCACCCTCTAGTCGTATGTCCTTGATTTTTGTTGCTTGAAATTGCAACTTCTTAACCAAAGCAATATTAATAAAATTATATCTACTACCAGGGTCAATGGAAATAATAACCTGTTCCTTTTGAATGCTTCCATGAACCTGCATAATAGACTTTTTAGATTCAAACAAATTCCTTTGTCCATTTTCTAATTTATCTTCTACCAAAGGTATGGTTTCCTCTGTCTGCATACCGACATCTTTTTTATCTTCCCCGACCTTTTCCTCTTTCTTCTTGAGTAATTTTATTTCTTTTTCATAGTCTTCATTCTGTTTCTTTAAAACTTCACATTCTCCTTTTATTGCATTCCGCTCATTTTGAGTTTCCTGTAGTTTCTTTTCATCATCTTCGATGATATCCATTAGGTAATCTATATAATATGGATCCCATATACTCAAGAATTCATGCTCTATTTCATCCCAAGTATATTCATTATTCCTTTCTTTACAAAATTTTATCCACCAAGACAAAGCTTTCCCTTTAAAACATATATCCAGGAAGGATTTCTCAAAAGAAATATCATGATATGGAGACCTAAACGTTTTCCACCATTCCCTAACATCAATATCATCTTCTCCAGAAAATATTTCTAGCTCCATAAGTTCACCTCCAGATAATGCAAATCTAGGGTTTCATGAAAATATATATCATGCCCTAATGCAAACTAGGGTTTTATGGAAATAAATATCTTTCCACTGATTTGAAGCTAAAATTCCACATAGACAACTAGATCTGTCATTTTTCTTCCAAACAAAATAAAGTGCAACTGCTTTGCTTACCCGAAATAAACAAATTGTCTTTTGAAAAAATTCGCGACTTGAAAATTCGTCACTTTCCTTGTTCCAGATGGCTGACTTCAAAAGGTCGTATCTCCCTCAATACTGCTTGGATTCCTTCATATGACCACTCATTTTAAATCTCTTCAAATTCTGCACAATCTGATCCAAGAATCGCCTCAATCGGATTAGTTGTCGCAAAGATATGGCTTCTGAAAGATGAGACGTTTTTCCAAAAAAAATCTGTGAAATTCGTCACTATCCTTGTTTCGGATGACTAACTTCAAAAGGTCGTATATCCCTCAATACTACTTGGATTCCTTCATATGACCACTCATTTTAAAGCTCTTCAAATTCTGCACAATCTGATCCAAGAATCGCTTGAATCGGATAAACTTGCGCAGAGATATGGCTCCTAAAAGATGAGATGTTTTTCCAAAAAAAAATTGCCCTAATTCTAGGGTTTCACACAAAAATCCCCACTTTGCCAAAATCGTTGCTCTGATACCACTTGTTGCATAACTTTTATTATTAAACATGAACCATTCACCAATATGCAAAAATATCAAATCATTCATCCACAATATATTATCCACAATAACAATCCACAAATGAGAGAGAGATAGATAATACCCTTAAGGTAGGGCAACACCAATAATAATCCTTAAGGAAGGAATAACTCCACAAGATCTCCCAAGATGAGAGGCCACTTCGTGGGCACGACGATTACATAAGATTCTTCTTCAATGATATGAATGATTACAATGACAAATATCTCTTCTTTATATATCCATATTCTTATTCTACTTTGGAGAGCCTACTACTAATATTATATTATATTATAATATAATATAATATAATATTATAATACAATCAACCTTGGGTTATGTGTGGCCCATGCCAACCCTTATACAATATAATAATATATCCCCAAATATCTATTCCTAGGTACCCTACCATGGAGCCCTCTTCCTTGGCCCCCCCTGAACTTGATCCTAGAGAAGGAATTAAGTGGGTCCAACCAGTTCCTAATTGGCAGAAACTCAACTTTGATGGGGCTTCAAAGGGTAACCCCGACAAGGCTAGAGTAGGTGGTGTTGTGTGAAATGAGAATGGTGATATCCTCATGGAATTTTATGAACCCCTTGGTTCCCAATATTCACACTTCATGGAGGCTCACGTAGCTTATATGGGGGTGAAATTGTTAGTGGATGCTGGCTATCAAAATATGGAAATCGAAGGTGACTCTTTGAACATAATCAATATGCTCAAAGGGGAGTGTACACCTAGCTAGAATGTTCTCAATATTATTGCCAAAGCTAGGATATTTTTGTATGCTTTTGAACAGGTGAACATTCACCATGTGTTCCATGAGGGGAATGCACTGGCCGATATGCTGGCCAACCGTGGTGTCCACTGTGTTGCTTTTTCGGTGTGGAAAAAATGTCCGAATGACGTAGTCTCCCTTGCTAGGAAAGAGGCTCATGATGCTTTGTTTTTGTAAGGATGATTCGGACATCCCTTTGGCTCTCGTTGGAAGGGGTGTTCGGTCTTGCTTTGCCCTTTGATCGAAGTTTGTTAGAGTTTTTTTTACCTTCAAAGCGTTGTGCTTTTCTAAGTTCTCTCCGAAATCATTATGGTTATTAGGAATTAAAATCTCTCGGTTATTCCTAATAGGTATAATATTTTGGAGATTATTATTTTGGTTGAGAGTTTGGTTGTATGTATAAGGTTGTAGGGACCCTTTCAAAAACCTCTCTTTAAATTAAAACAAAAAAAAAACACAATTATTAAGGTTATTGTCTTGTGACTATACACTCATATGAATTATGATAATCCTTTGTTTTCTATAAATGAATAATGATGATAATACACTATTATAGTTATTGTGACATATGATAAGGTGACTGGTTATAATCTCACGTCACCAAATTTATATTATAATCTCTTGTTTATGAAAGATTTTAATAATTTTTATCTCATTTATCAAATGAAATATATATTTTAAATCATGTTTTATTTTAGTCTATTTTAAGGGTATAAGGCATGTTGAGTTGATTCATTCAAAATATATACATATAAGTTTTATGTGGTTTTTATTGGGGTCATTTTTATCAAAATATTAAAATATTATGTGTTGCATATTACAAAATTTTCATTTCATTTTCTCTTAAATATATTTTTCAACTTCTTTGAAGTGTTATGTTTCCAAAATAATCTTCTTGGCATCAATTTGATTAAAAGATAAAATCTCACTTGGCCAGTTTCCTTTTAAATTTGAATTTCACTAGGATGAAGATCAACACTATAATTCACTAATCTATCTCCTTCATGATTTTCTTCTCTATAAATATGCTCACACTTCCAAGAGGTATCTTTATGAATAGATGATGAACATCAAGAATAATATAACTTTTTATCTAGTCTCCACATTCAATTTTTTAATAGCATTTATGATAATTTGTGAGTCCCCCTCAATTGAAATATATTTCAATTCTTTTTCTACTGTAATTTTAATCTCTATAAGAAGTTTCCTAGCCTCTACATAGTTGTGAGTTGAAGTTCCATATGATTTTTAATAAGCAAAGAGAATTTTTCCTTCACTACTTTTAAAAATACCACCTCCACTAGCTTTCCCTAGATTTCCTTTATTGGGACCAAAATTATATTTAATAAAAAATAAGAGAGTTTACAACAAAAAAGGAGCTAGAAAAATCACATTTCGGGGTACAAGTCCACCCAAATGATCAACATCATAAAGGTGAAGCGCGAGGTAAAAAATAAAACTAGACCCTAAGAGGGTGAATAAATAACAATACTAGGCAAAGGGAGCTACTCCTAAAGGAGACTAAGCCTCAACCTGCTACATCAAGACCTCAAAAAAATAGAGGGACCTTGAGGTAAAATAAGGTTAGACAAAAACCCTACTAATAGTGCATGGAGCCTCATGCTAGTACATGATAAGATTTATCAACTACACCAACTCATGAGTCAACTTGGAAGCCTAAGAATGAATTTAAATAGTAACAATAGAAAACACCATAATATTTTCATGTATAGAAAAATAACTAGAAATTGTATCTCTAGAATAGATAGTAGTATTCCTAGATTTCCAAAGATGAAACAAAATAATAGCATGAAAGAAATTCCATAGAGTAGCAATATAATATGGCCAACAACTATTATCTCCCAAAAATATCATTTGCCATATAAATAATTTAGGATGAAAGAGATTGAACAATGAGTGAATCCAAGACCAACCAAACTGAGAGCAAAGGTAAAACCAAAATAGATGTTTAAAAGTCTCAAAATAACCAAAAACTAGAAACTTAGAATTAGGAAGACTAACCTTACTAAGTCTCTCTCTCATAGGAATCCCTTGATAAATAAGAGACCAAAGAAATAAGGTAATATTGGGTTTAAAGTTAGATTTCTATATATGTTTCAGATGAGCAATTTAAGTATAGGAGGTAGAGTGATTTTACCATCTCTCATTAATCTTATCAACACTAGGGGAAAAAAGACTAAGAATCTAATAAAGTAAGGAAGAAGAGTAGTTCTTGATAGGAGTATCCATATTCCAATGCCAATCCCTCCACCAAGAACCTGGGGGTTGAAGGTTGAGCTTATGAAATATGACATCAGGTATAAGCTCTTGAATCCTAAGAATAGAAGGAAGATCTAAATTTTTAAGATTAAATTTACGTTTGAGATCATGCCAAGGAATACAGTCTCAAGAGTGCACTAAATATTTAATAAAGTAGATTCCCTTGCAAAACAACCTTAAATTTTTAATCCCTAACATATCAACAAGAATTACTGAAGAGTTTGATAGAATAGGAGACCACCATATATCCTAAGAATTGAATGAAATACCATTATTAAAACCATCACCGATCCAACTAAGATGAGGTTTCAACATCTCAAAAGCCTACCAAAAATTTTAACAACAAAGGAACCCTGAATCTTAATCGGAGCAAAAGTAATTATGAGAGTATGAAGACCAATATTATCCCAATATTTATGCCTATAAGGAAACTTTGAATCAAAACCTTCTAGGCTTTAGGTCCTTCAATATATTTAACCACCCACTTAGCACATAAAAAAATGTTTTATCTATAAATGTCAATGATTCCCATCCTACACTTATTAGTAGGTGCGCAATAGATATCCCATGCAACTTGATGAAAACCATGTTAATTCTTTCCCTTGGCCCAAATAAAATCCCTAAAGAGTCTAGCCAACTTATTATAAAAATTATTATAAGGGGCCCAATAGGAGAAGTAATAAATATAGGTGGCAACAAGAATGTTATTGCAAACCTAAAACCTATCAGCAAGAGAAAGGGGACGTGAGACCCAACAAGAAATATTATTTTCAATTCTATCAATGACATACTACCAGAGTTTAGAGGGTGAGTTATCAAAAGCAAAGGGGATTCCTAAGAACTTAAAATGCTCACCCCTTTGAAGCCAATGCCATGAAAAATATCTAATCCAAGTAGGCATAGAAGAAGAAGCAAGGCAAAAACAAAGAGACTTAGACCATTGGATGTTGGATCTCGAGGCCTTACAAAAAGTGTCCAAACAAACCAAAGTAGTTGAAACTGAAACCTCATCCTCATTGATAGTGAGAAAATAATCATCTACAAAGTTCCCATTAATAAGTTGGATGGACATGTTAGGCAAAAGAATTACTTTGATCAACCCCTTAGATGCTTGATTGGCAAGAAAATAACCAAAAGATTTAGTAGCAAGGATGGAAAGCAAGGGAGGCAAAGGATAGACCTAGTGAATAGAAAAAAATAAACCAAAATTCTTGACCTATGTCCATTAATAGTAAGATAACTCGAAGCTTCAACAAACAACATATTGATAGCTCTGATAAAAAAGGGGTCAAAACCAAGAGCTTGGAGCATGGTGAGAATGAAAGACAACTCAATATGATCATAAGATTTCTCAAAGTCTAGTTTAAGTAAAAAGGGCTTTTGGCCAGAGAGACAAGCCCATTCTAAACCTTCCCAAATAACAATAATATTATCCAAGATGTAATGCTCTTTAATGAAACCTATCTGCTCTAGTCTTATAATAATAAGGATAATATTACAAATATGAAGAGCTAAAGCTTTAGCTAAAATATTGTAAGAGACATTAATCAGAGTTATAGATATCCAACTAGTGATAAGCTTAGGATTATCTACTTCAGGAATAATTTTAATGTTTCCATGATTGATGATATTACCCAGAGAATTTTTGTCTAACGCTTCATTGTAGACATTAAGTAGATCATTTTTAGTAAACTTCCAAGTGGCTTTATAAAATTTGTAGAGAAAACCATCATGACCAGGAGAATTTTCATCTAACATAGTCATAAGAGCATTATGAATCTTAGTAAGTGAAAGAGGAGCCTCACAAAGAAGTCTATCATAAGGAGAAAACTTAGCAAGAACAACATCAAGACACTATTGGAGCACCATCTGACATTGTAAAGAATCCTACTATGCTTGAAATACAAGCTTATAATGATCCACAAAGGTTGATGCAATATCAGGAAGAGAAGTTAGTCTATCATGAGACACATGAATAGTCTTGATCTAGATCCTGGCCTACCTGTAATTAAGATATTTTAAAAATACATTTGATGGGCGATCACTAACCCTCAACTAGTGTAGACGAGCCCAAATATGACCCACCTCTAGCTTCATGTCGTTCATGGACTATAATTTTGTGGTGAAGACCAACAACCCAAGTATGCAACTACCAATCATATATATATTATTTTCCAGTAATAGTAAATTTCATTGATACTCTACCGTAACAACCAAATGAGCATGCTTTATAACATGTGCCATTTGTAATCCAAAGTGTCACGTGAAAAAGGTAGTACATACAATTACCTAATTCCACCAAGAAATCCAACTGAAAGAGTGAGGAGGCTAAATAAATAAATTCTATATTATCTCAATTTTAGCTATCATACCAAGGTGTTGTAATAAAAAAGTATTTAAATAAAATTGATTACACAAAATATTAAATTGGAAACCACTCCAATCAATCTAAAAATAAATAAAAAATGATCTAATAATAGGAATTGATCCTAGACCATCACAATCTTATTGCCTATGGAGGAGAATAAACAAAAATGTTGCTCTAACATTATAACTCAATCAAGGTGCTTGCATACTCTGTCATTACCCACACAAAAATTGGACTATGTGAACTAGGGTGGAGGTGTGCAATTGCACTAGCAAAAAGGCTATCTAAAAGAACCCATCTATAAGAAAAAAACCAGGTCTTATGCTCTGCATCATATCAACATATCAGAAGGCAACCAACTTTATCTTCAGCATGCTCAACCATATTACAATCACCACAAAAAATCCTATACACTATTGGTAAGTGATCATCTTGGTACCACCAAAGGGTAGAACAACTACCCATCATTAGGTGCATAAATTTTGGCAATGCCTAGGGTGTTCCCATTAATATTCAAAAAAATCCAAACCACATTATGAGAAGGATCCTTGCCAGACCCAAGCAGAAAATCCTATAATGGTGCTTCTATTACTGGATTTCCTTTAGAAGCAACATCAAAATTAATTTTGATAAACCCAATTTTTGGATGTTTCTATTTTATTGTAGATTGAAATTAGATTATTTTCTTTTATTTTGTTATCATATATGACTCTTCCATGTATGTGTAAATCCATTATTAGCACCTATTTTTCAACAATTGAGACTACCCATGATGAGCACCATATTTGTAGACATTTTGTAAGGGAGGCATGATTTTGAGATTTATATAAATTTGGTTTTTCCTTTCAAGCCATAAATTCCAACAAATAATTGTAATTTTAATCCTTCAAAGAATATATAATGCTTGAGATTTGAAATAATTAATCCAACATTTCATCAACTCTTTCAATATTGACAGATCTACCCAATGTAATTTTATATAAATTTTAAAATAACCCTAAATGATGTGAGCAAAAAGATAGTTAAGAAGTAAATGGTTTGTTATTTATAAATATTTCTCATAAAAGGAACATCTAAAGTGTCCATAATATCATTTTCTTTGTATACTCTCTCCTATAATAATCTTACTTTCAATTGCTAACAAAAGAAATGTTGAGGCCTTAGAGAGAGCCTCTAATGACCAAACATTCTTCCAAGAAAAATACTCAGAAGAAGGAAATTTTAATTGTTTTAGATCCTCATATCCCAACTTGACCAAGTATCCACCATCCTTAGATAAATTCCAAACCAACTTATCCTTTTGTATTAAAATCAAAAAATAAACTCCTGAAGCAACTTTCGAAGTTCAATCGCAGTTTGTTTGAGTTCCTCTCCTTCGACCAGGTTACTAAAAGGAATTAATAATTTGGATTCATCACTCATAATAATATAGTGTTGTACATTTGGACCTTTATGTGCTAGGTGTGCTTGAGCTAATGGTTTTCATTTTGAGTCATAGATAAGAGGATAAGGCTTCAACCAAGTATGAAACCAAAAATTTGCATAACTCTCATCATTGACTCATCATCTAATATGTTTCCTTATAAATTCAAACTCTTTGATATGAATTTCATTATTGAAAATCCTTTGGGTAGATTTCTTTTCCTAAATAATTTCATTTCATTAAGATAACCTCTATATTTTTTAAGAAATATTTTTATCCAATTCTTTCCTTGATATCTGAATAATCTCCATCCAATCTTTGCTCCTAATGCCAAATTCATAAGTTTACAATTCCATAATTCTACTCCTACAATAGTATTTCCTTTGCAAACCTTGTCCCACTTACAAATATAAAACCTAAATTTTTCCTCACAACTTATCCAGAGAAAGTCTCTTTGAATTTTATTAATTTTTGATGGTATGCCTATTGGCAACCTTGAAAGTGACATCCTATAAACAAGGATGCATTGCAATTTAGTATTATGAGTTATAACATTATTTCCATGGTTAAGAAATGTTTTGTAACCTACCAAGAAAGATTTCATTCTATCCAAAAAAGAGATCCAAAGATCATTTTTATTTCCTTTATCAGACAAAGGAATACCCAATTAAGTTAATGGAAAATTTTAAATTTTAAACCCTAAAATATTCAAAAAAAAAAATTGTAAATCTAGGGTAGTATTAATTGAAACAATCCTAGAATTTGTAGTATTTACCAACTATTCAATAGCCTTATCATAGCATGATAGTATTTATTTCAATTCAATGGCCTCACTAATTAAAGGATGGCCTAAAAGAAAAGTACTATCAACAAATTGGAGATGAGATTTGGAAGGACCATTTTTTGCAACTTGAATACCTTTGATTTATTTGTTCATTTTTTCCTTTGAAAATACCCTCCCTAATGATTTTGCAAGAATAATTAATAGATAAGGAGAAAGTGGATCACCTTGAAAAAGTCCACAAATGACTTAAAGTAACCAACAGGAGAACCATTGATCAAAATAATTTTTTTTGCAATGCTATAACAATATTTAATCCACTCACACCAACTATAATCAAATCTAAAGTTTCTAAGAATAGAATGTAAAAAATCCTAGGAAACCCTATCATATGCTTTGTTAATATCTAATTTCAAAAGCATACCTAGTTTTTTCATGGAATGAAGAGAATGTATGGCCTCTTGTGCAATAATTATACCATAGAAAAATTATTTACCAAGAACAAAACCACCTTGTTCCTCTGAGATAAGACACCTAGAAATCCCTTCAACTTGTTTGGCATAATTTTTGAAATGATATTATAAATCATATTACAAAGTCTTATTGAATGAAAATTATCAAAATATTTTGTGTTGTCTTTCTTGAGAACCAAGGTAATAAAAGCAACATTGATATCATTTATTATAGCCTTTATTTTCCCGGTCTCTTCAACAACAACTAACAAACCATGCTTCAATCAATCCCAAATTTTTTGAAAGAAATTTTTTAGAATTCCATCAAGGCTAGGTGTCTTGTTAGGATGGAAAGAGAAAATTACTTCATAGATCTCCGCCATAGACATTTTCTTCATCAAGCTTTCATTTTGTTCTTGAGTGATATTTGATGGAATATTTTGTAGATGTTTTCCTTGTCCCCCCTTACCTTGCCTACTATTTTAATAAATAATTTTGAAATAATTTATTGCCTTTTTCTTTATATCTTCTTCATCTTATATATTTTTTCATTTGGAGTTCAAATATTTTTTATGTGATAAAATGAAAATTTTGTTTTTGTTATAGCATGAATTATTTTTGTATTTGTATCTCCTTAAGCTATTTCTCTCTAGATTTTTGGAACCAATATGACTCATTTTTCAATGCATTATGAATCATAAAGTGATTGTTTTTATTTCATATAAGAATCCCAATCCATTCCATTAATCTATACTATCTCTTGTAACTTTTTTAAGCTTGGATTCAATTTCTTTCTTTTCTTTGAAAATGTTACCAAAATATTTGGCATTCCAAATCTTCACTTTCTCCTTTAAATATTTTAACTTTTGAACAAACATGTACATACATGATCCTTAAAATTTTGATTCATCCCACCATAACATAAATATTTTAAAAAAATCAGTGTCTTTGAGCCACATAGATTGAAAGCAGAATATATTTAATGACCATTATTAGGAAAAATTACAAGTCAAAAGAATGGGTTTGTGATTTGATCCTGCCCACAATAAAATATCTAAAGATATTGTATACTTTGTTTGCACCCATTTATTGTATAACAAGAATCTATCTAGTATTTTTTCTATATGGTTTTGTCCATTGCATCTATTATTCCCTGTATATTGAAATCTTGACGAACTAACATCCCAAAGATCTTTTGAATTGAAAAAGAAAAATATTGCATTAATTTAGACCATCCTAGAATACCACCCTTCTTTTCCAAAGGATATAGAACTATATTAAAATCACCCCCAAGAATCCATAGATCAAAATGAATTATCATTATATTTAACAAAAATATGCTAAGTCATTCCAACATCTTTCATGAGGATTAACTATAGTTGGAGCATATACATTTATAACCTCAACTTTTATGTTTTCCTCTTTCCTAAATAATCTAGCAACCCAATTACTTTTTGCTTCTAATAATTGTGCATTCCATTTGCATTTATCCCATATTATTGTAATACCACCTAAATATCCTGTAGAAGAAACACCTTAATAATGACCCATCTTACAAATCTTCTTAAAAGAATCCATACATTCCTCATTATTTAATTTATTTCTTGTATTAAAATAAACTCAAGACTATAACAACCTATTAATTTCTTAATAACACTTTTTTAGTAGTTTTATTCATACCCCTAATATTCCATGATATCATTTTCATCATCAACACTTCTTTTTTATATTAGTGGGTTTAATCCACATATTGTTAAAACCCATGATATTTTTATTTGGCTTCCCATATCAACATCCTTTTGATTTCCTTTTTCTCTTTCTCACTGCTATGATGGCCTTCCTATCTTTCTTCTATTCCCACAAACACCCTCATCTTCATCAATATCTTATATTTATTCTATTTTTTATATTGTTCATAATGAGACTTATTTTTATGTTTTCCTAAAGAATCAGAAGTGCAAGAAATAGAATCAATAGAATTTTCTTTTTTATGTTCTAAAAACTCTAAACTGCATAGATGATCCTCCATAGTCACTATCTTGTGTTGTCCTAGAAACCCTAAATTTTCTTGGATATATTCCATTAGATTTTATTTATTATACTGCTCTTGAAACCCTAAAGTGTAAGCTTTCATTTTTATTGTGATAGGATTTTATGCTACTTGAGGAGAAAAAAGGTGATTTACTTGGATTAAGCTTGATGTCCTTCACCTAATTTTCTTTAAAATTTAATTTCCCATATTCATTTGCTTTAAAATTTTCCTTCCCCATTCCTTCGCACCTTTAGCTCCTTCCATATTTGAACTTGCACATTGTACTTCCTCATCCTTCATATCAATTTTTTCTTCTAATGGTTGATTTGAGTGAATTGTAATGGCCTTTACCATCTAATGATGTAGAGGGTTTTTTTTCCCACTTTATTAGGAGTGGAAAATCCTTTATTGACCTAGCTTCTCCTATGATATGATCTCCTTGTTTCAAATTGAAGTTATCTTCATGCCTAAAAATTCCCATCTCTTCCACCATAATTTTCACTTTACAATATCTTGCCATGTGTTCAATTTCATGACATTTACGATATTGGAATGCAATATTTTCATAATACACTTGGTGATCCCATTCTCTTGATTAAAATTTAATCCTAATAAATTGTGATAAAGTTTTTGTAATATCTATGGCAACACATATTCGAGTGTATACAACATGTATTCTTGTAATAGTAGTTGTTCCATCTTGAATTAATTCACCTAGATTATTACCAATATTCTTCAAAACCTATTTATTAGTGAGTTAATAAGTAATTCCAAAAAGCCTAATCCATACCATAAGTCTTTTAGTTTTTGTGTCCAAAATATTCTTAGCTCAAGGTCTTAAATATAATGCATCTTTACCCCTAAACCACGGGCTTCCTACTTCCTGCTCACAATTCCTCCTCTTTCTCGTCTTACACTAGCTATCAACTCACACACTACATTCAAAATAATTTTAACTAATTTTAATATTTAAAATATTTTTTAAACATAATGTTTTTATAAGAGATAAGGTCTAGTAATCAAATATAAATACATTAGTCTAATATTATATTGTTTATATTAAATTAACTTGAATATCTTAATTACTCAGGTAATATTAAGCACTTGTCAATCATACATTTTTCCAACCTGTTGAAGTCAACTAGTCCTATACACTTCTATGAAGCTAACCTAAATAACAGGTAAGTATCCTCATCATACCAAAAATATGTATCACAATTTATTATAGTATTGAATAAAATTAATTTAGATTATTGGAGTATTATAAATTACTTATTGTATGTCCTTGATACCATCTAAAATATCTTTATTTCATTTTAAATTTTTATTATTTAATGAATATTTTTTTTGGATACTATTAAAAAGAAAGAGGGTTTTTAAAAGGTCCCCACAACATTTTACACCAAAAAAAACCTAAAAGGAAACCATCAAAATAACAACAAACACAACACCCCACAAGGGGTCAAAAAACACGAAAAATAATAGAGGCAGAGACAAACCAGACAAGAGGAACAGAGGACAAGAGGGGACAAGGGAGAACCGAGGGAGTTCTACACCAACATGTCAATCTCCTGACTAATCATTATAATCATCCGCTACACCTCCTCATAATATTCTAAAGCAATCTTCATGGAGCTCTAGATTGCATGTTGCTTTATCTCTATCAGTTTTAAACTATACAAAATTGAACTCTTCCTCTCAGAGGCCTCCTTTGGAGCGTAGACATCTTTAACCATATTGTCCTTATGGAATTCCCTAGTCAATATTTCTAGGTCAATATAAAGGGATAAGGGGGATGAACCATCCTCCTCCTACTTTTTACCAAGCAACCACTTGGATTTATGAGTTTCACTCCCATCCACCAAGATAACCAATGAAGGACCTCCCACCTCAAGCGTAGTCTTAACATTAAAAGATGAACTTTTCAAGAAGTCATCGGTAATACAACATAGCACTTTCCCTCTCACACCTTTAGTTGAGACTTGGATTTTCTGGTAAATATTATCAGGTCCCAAACCTAACAAGAAAAAATAAACATCCTTACTGTTATCACTAAAACCTTCAAAAACTAAATATTCCATTGCGATACAAAGAAGAAATAGGTATCCACTACCTTAGTTGTCAAGTGAGTGCCACAAAATATGCTCTCAAAACTCAACAACCAGGGAAACCCATGCTCCCTAGGAAACACCATAATGAAAATAATACGCATCCAACCAGTTTCCAAAATAAAATGGTCTGCAAAAGAAGAAATAAGAACCCATCCATTAGAGAAATCTCACAATAATAAGGCTCATAAGAGAGGGAAAAAAATCCAAAACAACCTTTCTATAACCAAGCAACTTCCAAAGTTCCAAAGAGATGTGGAAGGACATGGACCCCACCTCAATCCACAACAACTAACGATCCCAAAAAAAGCCACCTACAACAGGGTAACCATTCTCCAAGATAAGTGTAAGAACGAAAGATGAAGATAATGCCTTGGAGAAAAGCCTCAATATCAAAATGAGGATCCACATCAATCAACGAGAACTACCACACCTGACAATCATCACCTAAGAACACATCCCAAGAGAGGGAGACAAATGAAAACCAAATAATCATCCATTGAAGCTTCAAACCAAGCTTCCACCACCACCACAAAGGACCAAAAGGAGACACAAAAAAATCCAACCAATGCCAAATCACAAGAAAATAATTTCCACTTCCCAAAGATAGACTTCAAAAATAAACTTAGAAATCCGAGGAAAAAGGCTCGACACAAAGAAAACTTCCATCGAGGAGAAGACCCAAAACCAAGGAAGCACAAAAAAGGACCAAATTGAAAACACCAAGGGAGGGTTTGACACCAAGGATTTAAAATTTAAAAATGAAGAAGCCCCTCCTGACTCGGACACCAAAGAAAATCCTTCACGATCCCAAGAAAATCAAACCCAATACGAGCAAATAGAAGAATAGACTGAGAACCATCAGGAAGGAAATGACATCTAAGATTCAAAATTTGAATAAGAATGGCTCCTTCCAAGCTATGATGGCACAATAAAGCCTTCATACCAAAAAAACCCACAAAACACTCTAAAAAGGTCCTCTAAAGTCACCACACAACCCGCCACTGGAGAAGCAATTAAACAACCTTTTGATAGCAATTAAGGGTTCTCATTATTTGAGTAGTGAACTACCTCGATCAGGAAATCCTTCTACCAAAGTAAGAATCCCAAGCGAGAAGATTCGAGATTCACCATTAAATATGCCACTGCATTTTCTTCCCTAAACACGTGTATGATTGAAACGTTGTCAAGGGAACGAATGTTCCAAATTGCTTCATCGATCATATTGGACACCTTCCAACTAGTCTGGAAGACACCCCTAAGCATATTGATCACATTTAAGGAGTCACCCTCGATAATGGCATTATAAATCCCAAGATATTTTAATAGTAACACACTTGTAAAGGCCGCTCTCACTTCCACAAACTATGAAGAATGGAAACCAAGGTTTTTCATGAATACAAGAATAAGGTCTCCATTACTATCATGGATCACCCCCCCCCACCAGCTAAAATAGGGTTTCCAATTGATGCACCATCAAAATCTAATTTAAACCAACCTTATCCTGATAGAAATGAACGCAGAGAAATTCTAAGGTTGGGAGCAGGTAGATGTCGAGCCACTAGACTAAATCGAAGCCTTTCCTTAGGCCTAATTTCATTTGGGTAAAGATCCAAAGAAGGGTTTATATCCTTTAATGCAGTCAAAACATTCTCCGTCACCTTCCATAAAATTCTAACACTAATCTGATTGATCTCCCTTTCCATGTTTTTGAAGACTCTCACATTTCACTCCTTCCACACACCCCAAAGCAAGTGAGGAAATAGGAACTTCCAAAAACACTTGGAGCTGAGATGAGGAAAAGGGAGACACCCACTGAGTAACACAATCCAAAATAAAATTAGTCAGCACCCATGAAACACCAAGAAATATGAGAATAGACGAAAGCACCACCTTAAAGACCTAACATTCAAGCAACAAATGAGATGTCGATTCCCAGTCCACCTTACAAAGGAAGCATCTATTGACCAGATTGAGACCTCTTTTAAGGACATTTTCTAAGATCAAAATTTTATTTTACACCGCCAAAAAAATATATTAACCTTAGGGATCAAATTCTTGATCCAAATCTTTTCGACGAGGAAATGACCATCCAAATCAGAGCTCATAAGCTCATACACAAATTTAACTGAGTAGGACCTCTCACTATCTCTATTCCACACCAAATGCTCTTCTACGTCTTCTTGCCTCATTGCATAAATTCAAACCTCCTCCATTAGAGTACTCCACATGTGAAGATCGATATCATTCCTCGTAATAGATGGGGTATTGGACCATTCCTTTCTACCAAATCGAACCACAAGAAACTTAGCCACCTTAGACATCCCAAAAATTTTATAATTTAGAATTAAATCCCTAAAAATTTGATCCTCAACAAGAGGATGCTCTCTAAGCCACGGGTCCTCCCAAAATTTCATAGCCTTACCATTGCAAATCACCCAATTACAATTTTATTTAAGGAATTCATGAGATTTGACCAAGCTATTCCAAAAATTTGATCCACCACTCAAAAGGATATCTGATAAAAATAATTCAAAATTATACTTGGCTTTCAGGATCTTGCACCAAAGTTGGGCAACATTAGAAGTAACCTTCTAACTAAGCTTCGCCACAAAAACCTTATACATCCTGGCCACATTTTTCAAATTCAATCCACCCTCCTTATCTCTTATTCAAATTTGCTCCCACGAGACCAAATTAAATTTCCCTTTCAACTCAAGGCTAGCCCAGAGAAATACTTTGGAGATACTATTGAATTTCACCACAACTTTTCCTGGGAGATTAAAAAGGGATATAAAATATATGGGAATGCTCTGCAAAGTACTTTGAACCAGCACGACCTAACCAACTTGGCTTAGGAGGGTCCCTTTCCAAGATGCCAACTTTCGTTGGACTCTTTCGACCATCGAATTCCAAAGAGCCTTTAATATGACCAACAAAAATAAGAAGATCCAAATAGGAGGTCGAAAGAGAAGCAATCCTACAATTTATAATTCTAGCTTTTTTTCATTGATGAGCCTTTGGGATATTAACAAAGAAAATGTTACTTTTTAAGAAACTTATATGTTGACCAGCTACTCTCTTGTAGCAATCTAGAAGGGACTTAACTTCTCTAAAATGGACCACCAAAGTAGCACAAGAGATAAGGGTGTCATCAACAAACTATTAATGAGAAATAGGACTACAAGGCAAGGCAGGATGTAGGCCAAACTCATTATATCTCCATGAGATAGATCTCCCAAGAGCTTCCGCCATTATAATGAACAAGAAGGGGGATAAGGGGTCACTTTGAAGAGTTTTGTGGCTAGAATTAAATAACCTAGTAGAAGAACCATTGATAAGGATAGAAAACCAAGCTATCAAAACACAAGCCTCCACCAGCTTTATCCAGGCATCATTGAAGCCAAAATTCCTTAAAATACTGAACAAGAATGGCCAAGAGACCCGATCATAAAAATCCAATTTTAGAAAGAACACCACTCTACCACTCTTCTGAACAGAGTGTAATAATTCATGAAGTACAATAGCCCCATCTAGGATCTATCTCCTCGACATGAACCCACTTTGGGCATTATCAATTAGCAGTAGGAGAAGAGGCTTAATTTTGTTGGCCATCACCTTGGAAATAATTTTATACACCATATTACACAAGCTTATCGATATGAAGTTGTTGAAGGAAGACATAGTATCTTTCTTGGGAATAATATCTAGAAGGGTTGAATTCAACGCCTTCGAAATCACCAAACAATGCTAGGAGTATCTAATCGTATTACATACGTCTTCACCACAAACATGCCAAAACTTCTAAAAAAAACTAGAGAAAAACCATCCGACCCAGGAGCTTTGAGATGCCCCATTGAATTTAAAGCTTTATGGATATCATCATTTAAAAATGGAGTTGAAAGCCTATCATTCATCTCATCAGAGACAATCCTTGAAATAACCTCCAACATCAATTGCTTAGCATGGGCATCATGTTCAAGAATTGAACATAGTAAAGAGTTAAAAAAACCACCGGTCTCCTCCCTAATTTCCATCACATCATACATGGCACCACCATTAGCCTTCACAATCTTTCTTATTCTATTTTTATTCCTCAAACGCAAAGTAAAGGTATGGAAAAAGTGAGAGTTGTGATCACCCCCTTTCAACCATAGCTCCTTGGACATTTGCTTCCAAAAAAGTTCTTCCTCTGCTTGTTTATTGTGAATTTCAGAGAGAAGGGATGTTTCCTCCCTAAGCGTCACTTCAAAGCTACCCTGATAATCCATAAAAGATTCAATGTTCTTGAGTTGCAATACCAAACAATATTTTTCTCTAAATATGTTTTCAAAGGTGAACTTATTCCACATCTTGAGATTTAATTGGACTTTCCTCAATTTATTGATCATTTTATACATCCCTTCCCCAGGAGAGTCTTGCCGCCACCATTCCTTCAAGTGAGCTTCAAAATATGGGTGGGAACACCACATGACCTCAAACCTAAAAGGTCATGGTACTAAAGGAAGATTAACTAGAACTTCAAGCCATAAAGGATTATGGTCAGACCCAACCCTGGGAAGAGTAGACAACATCGCATCATCAAATAAATTGACACTGGAATTGGAGATAAAAATCATGTTCAATCTGCTTAAAATAATACTGTTACCCACTTTGCGATTACTCCAAGTAAACTTCACCCCTTTCAAGTCTAAATCACGAAGTTCAGCCTTATTAATAAAATCAAAAAAAATTATGCAAATTCCTTTCATCTACTGCATTACCTCCCCGCTTCTCAGATGGGTATAAAGGAGAATTGAAATCTCCAACTAACACCCATGCTTCATGCCAGAAATTTTCTCTTATCTCAAGCAGATGAAGCTAGAAATTGCACCTATCAGCATAAGCATTCAGGGCATAAATGTTCGACATCACCCATCTCATTTTAGTTGCTTTGAATCAAAATAGGATATTAATTACCCAATTGGAAAGGATAACATGGTCATAAAACTTCAAAGAATTCCAAAAGAACAACAGGCCTCCTACCAAACAAGAAACTTCGCTAACCATGAATCCTGAGTCTTTTCATATAATATTATGCATAGACTCCTAAGAAGCAGCATCCACTTTTGAAACCTCCAAGAAGAACCCAAATATTTAATGAATAAAATTATTACTATAAATAAACCATTTTAATTTCATGCAGTTATTTATCTTAATTATTATTATTAATAATAATATTTGTAGTGTCGGCCCTTTCGTATCACAAAATTTAGGGTGAATTTCAAATCTTCCATCACGTTACATCATCTTTTGCTACCTTATTTCATTACAAAATAACAAGATCATAAATCATATTTGAAGTGCCAATCAACTTTGATTCATATGTATATCACAGGTCAAATCCCCCGTAGACATTGTTGAAATATTGGATGTCATAGAATCCATCATCTCTTTGTATCCCCTTCAATTTATCCTTCAAAAGATGCACTCAAACTTCTGCGAGAAACTTGTAGCGACATGTAATGCTTTTGCTATTAGGAATGGAGCCTAATTATGAGGAGGCTAAAAAGATAAAGTTTTTGGATTTACTACAGGATGGGCAAGGAAAGTTTCCAGATTTACAGTCTGTTAGTCTACTACAGAAAGTTTCCGGATTTACAATAGGATGGCCAGGGAAAGTTTTTTTGTTTTTATCCCAAAATTAGGTGTTGGGAACTCAGTGTTAATCTTGGAATGTATTAAGAAAAATAGTTTTTTTCTATTTTTTTTTTTCTATATAGTTGTGAGGAAAAATAGAGTATACAATGAAAAGTTACTATGTTGATTCCTTGTAAATATAGAGAGGAAATTACAGTAGATGTTTGTTGTAGGTTGTAACCCTGTATTGCTTGGATTGAGAAACAAAGGACTAAAAATTCTCGATGGATGTAACCCACATTGGGTGAACCACGTTAAAATCGTTGTCTCTTCTACTGTGTGTTTGTCTTATTTTGTCAATTCTGCTGTTAAATTTTGAAACACTATAATTGCTTTTCTATATTTTATATAGTGATTTACTCTAACAAGTGGTATTAGAGCATTTTTTTTATTGGGTGCACTTGACAGAAGGAGAATTTTTGGATCAAGTGGGAGCAATGGCGGAAGAAAGGAGGTTTAGAGTTGAAAAATTCAATGGCCAGAACTTTCAATTCTAGAAGATGCAGATGGAGGATTACTTGTACCAGAAGGATCTTTACTTACCTCTTGAGGGGGAAACAGAGAGACCTTCAACTATGTTTGATGAGGAGTGGAGTCTCCTTGATATAAAGGCATTGGGTACTGTGAGGCTATGCTTGGGAGCCACTGTACCCTTCAACATCTCCGATGAAAAGACTACCAAGGGAGTCATGGATAAGTTGGCCAAGATGTATGAGAAACCATCAACATCAAATAAAGTATTCTTAATGAAAATGTTATTTAACATGAAAATGAGTGAAGGAGGATCTTGCATGATCATTTAAATGAATTTCATACTGTCACTAATCAATTGCATTCAGTAGGATTTGATTTTTATGATGATCTTAGGGCCTTATTAATCTTATGCTCTCTTTCAGAAATTTGGAACAGTTTGGTAATGGCGGTAAGTAACTCTACTTCGAGTTCAAATAAATTAGAATTTGATGATGTGGTTGGTGTGATACTCAGTGAGGACATGAGAAGAAAAACCATAGGAGAATCATCTAGCACCGCCTTAACT
Organism: Wollemia nobilis; assembly: GCA_028583015.1. Classification (NCBI taxonomy): domain Eukaryota; kingdom Viridiplantae; phylum Streptophyta; class Pinopsida; order Araucariales; family Araucariaceae; genus Wollemia; species Wollemia nobilis. The sequence continues at coordinate 13,955,442 of JAQPPZ010001063.1, forward strand.
ATTGAGAATAGAGGAAGAGGAAGAGAAAGAGGCAAGATTTCACATCATGGCAAATCCAAAGGCAGATCCAAATCATGTGGAAAAGGAAAGCTACAATTTTGGCACTGTGGCAAAAAGGGTCATCTCAAGAAGGACTGTTGACAAAGAAAGAGTGATGGAAATGAAGGTAATGATAATAATGGTAACACTTCAGAAGCCAATATTACTGGACAAATTTTACAAGATGCTTTAATATTATCTCTTGATAGAAATAGTGATTATTAGGTAATTGATAGTGGTACTTCATTCCATGCTACCTCACATAAGGAATACTTCATAGATTATGTTTCTGGAGATTATGGATAGGTTTTGTTGGGAAATGACCAACCATGTAAAATCGTGGGTATTGGAAATATTTTGATTAAATCCCCAAATGGATGTCAATGGGCTCTTAAAGAGGTGAGACACATACCCGATTTAAAGAGAAATCTTATATAGAAAAGTAAGCTTGATGGTGAAGGATACACGGTTGCATTCGAAGAAAATTCTTGGAAATTTACTAAAGGTTCATTGATAGTAGCTAGAGGTAAATTGGTGGGTACTCTTTATTTACTTACTAATTTTTCTCACTACTCCATGAATTAAGTTTCTACAGGTGAGAGTGCATCTTTGTGGCACCAAATACTTGGCCATATTAGTGGAAAAGGTATGGAAATTTTACATTCAAGAAATTTATTGCCTAAGTTAAAAGAGATTGATTTGGAATTTTGTGAGGATTGTTTTTATGGTAAAGCAAAGAGAGTTAGATTTCTCAAGGATGGCAAGGAAAAGAAGAAAGATAAATTGGAGCTTGTGCACTCATATGTTTGGGGCCCAACTTAGGTAACTTCTCTTGGAGGTGTAGACACCAAAACAGCACCAATTCGATTATGTGATTGCAAACACTGATCAAGTTGACACACACAGCCCCCAGGGCAGACCCCAGAGGTTAAACAGTGGTCCTAACCACTCTCACAGTAGTTTTGGAAGGTTAGAGGTCAATTTGGCACCTTTTAGGCACTCTAATATCTACTCGTTCCACCCAGGGATGATTAAAAATTGGTATTCATTCCACCCAGGGACGATTAGCAGTATTCGCTCCAGGGTGGGGCGAATAGCAGGTTTGATGGGAAAAAATTCAAATCTTGACAAATGGCAGCTCAGATCTGCCACTTAACTCTTCCTTCATTGCATGGGAGTGTGAGTGAGCATTTTTGAGTGTTAGAGGTAGTTACAGGGGCATTCATGGAGCCCCTAATCAGGGAGGAATCTTCTCCCCCCTGGGAAGGCATGATTGTCATGTGGCACCTCTGCATGCTCATCCAAAGAGACCGTCAGGTCTATAAAATGGTGAGTCTTCTTACCCCAAATATGGACAGAGAGGGAGCATTTTGAGCAATGAAGTGCTACCATTTTACATCCTCACACCTTTTGATTTGTGTCTTTCACATCCTCGATCTCTTTTGGAAGGGAGGTCGTTGGGTGATTATTGGAAGAGAAAATACGAAACCAAAACCCGAAATTTGGTCATAACATCCTAAATTTTTTTTTGAAAAAACCCATAATAGGTTTTGGATCCATCCCAAGTGGATTGGTGCCGAAACTGGGCCCCAAACGGTGGGCATCCTGCCCCCGACCGCCCCTCGCACTACTGCAGTCCTAATCGTCCCACCCCAGAGTGATTAAAAATCTATAGCAGATTTCCTTTCTATTATTTTTGCATCTGATTCTATGTTTCTTAGATAGGTTGTCATTCAAATTTCACATCATTTGAGCTGTTTTGATCATGTTTTTGTCATTTCCCGCTTTTGCTAACATGCAAGTAGCATCATCAAATTCATGGCGATAGAGGCCAAATTGGAAAAATCTGACCTTCTGGGTCTTTCCAAAATACCCCATTTTACCTAACGTCCAACTTTTTAGGTGATTTGGATCCTCCTGGATGTGACATTTGGGACAGTGCTTTCTGACATTTTGTTGCAGGTCTAATCAAACGACCCTGGAGCGATTAGAAATCTGTGGTGAATTTTTGACTGTTCATTTTACAGTGCCATCCTGGTAATTTCCTCATGCTTCTGTTAAATTTTTAGATCATTCAGATGCTATTTAGTTTTTGTTTTATTTATTTTTTGCATGCACTAATTATAGGCTTGGGGATTGCATGTTTCATTTTATCTACAGGTGCTACTGACTATTTTTTATTTCCTTGAACACAATATCTTGACATTAGAGGAGCAGCAAGGAGTCAAGACTCATCAACGCAAGTGGCGGTGACGTTTGGTCCGCCCATTCTACATGTGGGCACGCGAAAGAAGGAATACCATCTATTGATGTGACAAGAACATATTTAATGCTCCTAGCCCCTGAAAAGGGAGGAGACAAATTGTAACTGGGTTCTAAAGCATATTAATAAAATGGGCTGTACTCCATATTCACTTTTATACCTTGTTTCAATACATTTATGTTTCTCTCCTTTCATGCATTTCAGTTCGTAGGATTTAGCATTAAGTTTAGTTTAGTTTACATCACATCTTTGCATTTCATTTTTGTTTTTGTATCCTCGTGCTTTCAGTGGTGATCATAGTGGGACCTTGTCCTCTATTTTTGAGATCAGAAATATGATCAAAACTTGTTTGTTTTTGCTTGCAGGTACCAAGTTTTCAAACGTTGGACTGTTGTTCGTTCCAGTCTGTGACAAGTACAGAGCTAAAATTCATGCCACCCTAGGGTGAATGGGCATTCGTACCACCCTGTGATGAATACAACTCTATTATTCATCTCACCCAGGGATGAATAGATCTCTATGCAGTTTCAGGGTAGAAACTCAAAACCATCTTATTTGGGCAAAGAAGAAGTAGGGGTCCTAAACACCTTCTGTCATTTTTTGCTTTCTATTTTCTGGTTATTTGCTTGCATAGGAGAGTTTTTAATGCATGTTTTATTCATTTATGCAAATTAAAAAGAACCCCACACACCACATGGTAATTTAAAAACCAAGGAGCTGGTCGTAAAACCCCAGCCCCTGATCAAGACCAACGGTGGATTTCATCACCACCTTGGCTTGAATTTTTTCATCCATAACCTTGATCGCTACTATTGCTAGATGTAAATCCTGACGAAAGCTGACCAAGTGTAGCTGGGGTGATTCCTAGTGCATGAGGATAAGTCTTCTATGGTAGGTGTCAAAAATAGGGTGATCCCCCTTTCGTACCGCCTATGTTCCATGTACCATTCTGCTCTCATGTACCAATAGTTTCCCTCACGTAAGGGCGGGTATATAGAGAGGTTTGGTATAATGGCCTGGCAATGGTATATCGAAGGGGTGACCATTTTTGGGAGTCATAAGAGCCATCATATTGCATTTGCTACAAAATTTTCTTTACAAAATTGTCAAAACAAAAATCAAAACACACTAAACCAGGTTTAGGGCACACCTTTAATCTTTAAACGAGATAATCATTGCTTTGTGTGTGTGTGATCTTTTCTATTTAGTGTAGCATAAAAAATAAAAAAAAAAGATAAAACCCTACATAGATTGTAGAGAGACACCACCATGGTGTACACCCATAGCCAAGCCCAATCATGGGCAAGAGCTGTAGAGAGTGTACAAGGGGGTACAAGTCACCTCCACTATAGCCCCAAGGACTTGGTCATACCACCTTGGTGGCCCGACCCACAAGATAGTCCACATCGTGCCATTTTAGAATGGTACTATAGAGGCACCCCTTCAAGGGGCACTCCCATCCAACATAGACCCTTTCAAGAGGAGTCCCTACATGTGACACTCAATATAAACGAGAAGGCTCCCTTAGATGCTCGGTATGAGTGGCCATTGTGCAATGAAGTGCTAGAATAGCATAGGGTCCATGAGGAGAGGCCACATGATTATGTCATACCTCCTTTACCCCCCATCATTGTTAGGAATAATAAGCCAAATCCAGATCACAAGGCTCTTTAGACAGGGCAAGCCAACTCTGCCCACCCCTTTCACATATACAAAAGGGAGCACGAGGAAGACTATCACATTCCTCAAGAGCAATACACAGCATGGGAGCAATGCACCTCCACACCTACCATATACCAAAATCACCTATTGAGGCCAAAACCTCGGGTAAATGTCACCAAACTCGATAGAGGGAAGTGACCTATAGAGATCTCAGATAAAATAGGTGATAAAAAATTAGGAGAGGCATCTAGGCCCCCTAGACATAATACGATGGAACAAATTGACTTGGCATTTGCCAAACATGCTACCTGCCAAGTGCAAATCACGCAGCTTGAGCAAGACCAAAAATAGTTGGAGCACCTGTATCTCCTTAGCAAAGAGCGCATTTGGTGTCAAACAGATGAGCTGCTCCATAACACTGTGCCTGAGAGGGTTCCAACCCCTCGCACCCAAAAAGCAGAACTATATGAGAGGCATAACCCCTTGGTGCGAGACAAGTCCCCATGACCTTACTAAGTGTTGCCTCTGAGACCTCCTAGACCTGAGCGGGAGGCCAATCCCAAGAAAAATGATGGGCACCCTCCGTGGGGACCCACCCATGTTTATAGGTCTCGCCCAAAAACTCCTTAAGAAGCCTATGAGGAGTATGAGCAATAAGAAGAGTGGGCTGAAATGCCCTACCAAGGCAGAGGGGGTGCTATCTGGCCAGCCCTCCATAGGCCTCAAGTTTCCCACAACCCACAACGAGAACTAAACAAGGAGGAAGAGATCAAATCTTTCGATGCATATAAAGCATTGCTAAAGCACTTAGAGTCTGTGGAGACCAAGACTTCTGGGCCCCAAAAGCCCACTTTATGCCAACTTCGCAGTCACCTAGTGCATTCGTTAGTGCCAACACCCCCTTACCATGAACACTTTAAGCTGCCCTAGTTGGCAATATTTAGAGGCGAGGAGGATGCCCAAGAACACATGACTATATTCTTGATCCAATTCTTTGGAATTCAAGACAATGATGCTTTGCTGCTAAGAACATTTATAACCACGTTCACGGGCCCTACCTCGGATTGGTTCACTTAATTGCCAAAGCACAGCATCAGTAACTTAGATCATCTAGTGGATGCGTTCCTTGAACGCTTCACCTTTAACACCAAGAAGAAGGCATCACTAAGCGACTTAGCCAGCCTCAGGCAGTATGAGGAAGAAGCCATGGAAGCCTATGGGAATTGGTGGAGGACGTTGCTTTCAAAGCTGCCCTACCTCCCTCCTATGGCCGACCTTACCCAAATGTTCTCAAAGAGCTATTTGAGATTGATCTTCGTGCTATTGTAGCTACAAAAATATGCCACTTTAGAGGAAGCTCTGGTGCAAGCTAGAATCATTGAGGAGATCAAGATTCAAGATGGTGAGATAGCCAAGCCAAAGAAGAAATAATGGTCTAAGAACACCAAAATAGGGACCATGCAACAGAAACCCGCTACGGTCAATCAAGTTGCTATAAATGTCCCTAAGCCTACACAAGCAACACAGCCCTAAAAGGCTAACTATTAGGCGATGCCTCTTAACAATTATGACAGAGAAAATCAGAGGCAAGAACAAAATCAGCAGCGTCGCCCTATGCGACAATTCACACCTTACATAGAGTCCAGAGACTCCCTGTTTGACCACTTTTCAGTGGCAAACTTGATCAACCTGCCCGAGAGTCAACCCATAGACCCCAATGCACCAAAACCTAAGGGCTACAGGGAAGACTTGTACTGTAGGTTCCATAGATGGAAGGGACATGACCTTAATGCATGTTGGAAGTTTAAAGGCTTGGTGCAATACCTAATAGATAACAAGACATTAGCGATGTATAATATTGTGGCACCAAGCAACTAACAAATCAAGGTCTTTAAGGACCCCTTGCCTGCCCATGATGCGCAGGAAAATACCCTACAAGTCAATGAGGTAACACAGAACTACCCCATGCAGGGGTATGTAGGGATGATCAGTATAGTGACTCGAAACAAGAGGTACCCGAGCATAGCTGCCCCCGCGATAGCTATAGGAGAGGTGCCAACAATGTCACAACCGCAACAACACCTTACACAACCTGCTCTGCCTAGACCAGTGGCAACGATTCAAACCAAAATCACCTAGAGTTTGAGGACCACATTGGCTAGGCTCTCCATCTACGATCTCATACAACAATCATCACCCCATCGAGAGGCTCTAATGGAGATACTAAAATCCATCGAGTTGCAACCCCATGAAGAAAAATCCTTCAACAACTTCGTGGGACATGTCAAATGATGCACTGAGCTAGTCATCACCTTTCGAGAGGACGAATTGAAATTAGTAGCTAGTGACATGGAGGATCCACCTCTGCACGCCATCACACGGGTCAATGGAATTCTGTACAAGAGGGTATTGGTGGACACTTGCTTGTCTAGTAATATCATTACAACAGTGGCCTTGAAGAACCTAAAGTTGCCCGCATCTCACATAGTGGCCTCCACCTATACACTGTGAGCATTCAATGATGCAATATGCTCGACAATTGGCACAATTGTCCTACCCATCCAAGTGGGATAAAATACTATACCTACATTGTGCCACATCTTGGAGGGTGATATGGCCTATAACATCTTGTTGGGTCAGCCATGGATCAGGGACATGAAGTGTGTCCCTTCGATAGCTCATTAGTGCTTAAAGTATACATTTGAAGGGCAAGTGCATGTAGTCCCAGCAAACTTGGACCCCTTCAAGTATTGCAATACGGTGTATCTAATGACGCAATTGACCCTTCCATCAATGCATTTGGATTTTCAATTAAATCCATCTAAACAAGGTCTAATTCCGTAGGCATCCCCATTGACAAGTCCATCAAATCCCCAGCTGGGTCCATATTCATCGTTTGGTCCTTCACCAACGACACCACCTATGGTGGCCACACCAAATGACAAAGGGAAGAAACCCCTAGAAGAGGCACCGCCATCAGTCTCAACCATCTCTACTGAGGAGATGCCTAGAAGAATGGAAGTCGAGGCTCCTAGTTCACCCGACATGGAGTGGACTCAGGAAGAACTTTTGTTCCCTCCCCCTTAATCACCAACAATCACCGTTGAAATGGCCAATACAGGCCTAGCGGAGTATCTGGTGCGAAATATTGTAGCAACACCCACACTAGAGTCCATGTAGGACATGGGGATACCTCGCATCCCCATCAGTACTATTGTTCCTCTAGGCTACCCGTCGAATTAGACAAACTTTGTGTATGGGGGCCTTGATAATGGTATTGAAGCTTACATGCAAGAAGAAGAAGATGAAGAGCCTTTTTTTGAAGACATCAACTATTTGTCCAACCCATATTTCACTTTGAGATATCTTGGCCAATGCAATTGGCATGGATATGGGTTGGGCAGATATGAGCAATGAGTGCGCATTATTTTCCAACCAAGATATCAGATGCCATATGAAAATTTAGGAGTAGGGTTCAACCACCCCCTGCCCCTTGACATCTTGGTAGAGAACATGCAAGGCCTAAGGATAGGCAACAAGGATGGGTTGGCATTAGATCCATATGACAATCCTAACACGACATATACATTGGGGGATTTTTTCCCATTGTTGAAAATCGACCTTGTTGGACTCAAAAACCCCTTCCCTCTAATCGAGAAAGGAGAAATTTTGAAAACTCACCTACAAGAGGGGTATAGACAAGGTCAAGAAGGTTCTTTAGAAGATTAGTCAGAATATGAGGTAGCACCATGGGACCCCTTTGAATCGAATAACAATCACTCACAAGTGACCCCCATGGATGATTATCAAGAAATCCTCTTGGCAATATTCCCTTTGGATGCTCCAATCGAGCAAGTGCCACCTTAAGAGAATCAGGTCCCCTCGTAGAGAGTGGAACAACCCCGATGGGGCCAGATCAATTTGCTCGAGCAGGATGAGCCTCACGTGTCACAAATAGTTGTTGGAACCAACTAAGGCCTTTGGATCTCCAACAGTGATCATGAAGATGAAACTGAGATGGCATATCTCAATCACATGTGGTAGATGTAGCAACAATACCCCCTGGATATTGACGATGTGTTTGAATAGCTAAACATAGGGCTAAGGCATAGGTGGCACCTAAACCTAGCACAATTGGACCAAGTACTGTATCTGCCACTCACCTTCCGCCCAAATACCCTATAGCAAGATCAGTTTCAAGGGCAGACCCTATCATCCTCTCTGCACATAGGGCCGATCCATTCGTGTCAATACCTCCAGAGCCAGATCCAGAGCACAAAAATCATTTAGGATGTTCGAGTCAACACACCCTCGATAATGGATACCAAAATCATTTCATCAACATGATCTCCATTGACTTCACCGCCCCCATCCATAATCCAGTTGATCCAGCAAAGTCATTGTATCTAGACATAGATGTCATAGACTAGGATCGTGTTAATTCACCACCATCCCCATCAGAGTACTGGCCTTGCGGTGAGATGCTTCATTTCACCCCAGGACTAACTCAGGATATCTTTCATGTGGAAGAGGAACCCGATGTTCCCAATGTAGATTTAAATTTAGCAAATCATATCCACTTGATCCCAACTCCACACCAGTTGGAGGATGGGTCCCACATGTCAGTCGATGAGATGACTGACGTAGACATCGGCTCTAATCCAATGAATCCACAGATCATTAAGCTGAGGGTAAGCCTATCCCCTGAAGAGCAAGCCAACTACATTGCCCTTCTCACAAAGAAGAAGGAGATTTTTGCATGGTCCTACAAAGACATACCAGGGCTAGATCCGTAGCTAGTCACGCATAATCTAATGCTTGATCTAACAGTCAAGCCAGTTAAGCAAAAACTATGTAAGATGCACCCAATAGTGGCCCTAATGGTCAAAGACGAATTACAAAAGCTATTGGATGCACAGTTTGTCATCTGTGTGGATTACCCACCATGGTTGTCCAACATGGTGCCCGTCAAAAAACCTAATGGGAGGATTCGCATATGCACTAATTTTCAAGATCTAAACAAAGTGAGTCCTAAGGATGATTTTCCCTTGCCTAGCATCGACGCATTGGTAGATGCTACAATAGGCCATGAAATGCTATCCCTCATGGATGGTTTCTCGAGATACAATCAAATTCGTATCAATCTCGAGGACCAACTAAAAATAGCGTTCACAATGCCTTGGGGGACATTTTGTTATAAGGTCATGCCCTTTGGCCTTAAAAATGTTGGAGCCACCTACCAACGTGCCATGACATACATCTTCCATGATAACATGCATAAAAATTTGGAATATTACATGGATGATTTGTTGGCCAAATATCTTTTGCGCCTAGATCATCTCGATGACTTAAGAAAGATCCTTGATCGCCTCATGGAACATAAAGTCAGACTGAATCCCAAGAAGTGTGTACTTGGCATCACATCTAGAAAACTCTTGGGTTTCATAGTCTCAAAGCGAGGCATCGAGGTGGACCCAAACAAAGTCAATGCAATCCTTGAAATGCTTCCCCCAACTACCATCAAGCAGCTCAGAAGCCTGTAGGGAAAGGTCACGCCAATCAAGTGCTTCATAGCACAGCTATCTGACAAGTACCGACCCATGAATAAATTATTGCACAAGGGGGTAGCATTTCACTGGGATGATGAGTGCTAGTCAGCCTTCGATGATATTAAACAATACTTGGCTTCACCACCAGTATTGGCACCACCTAGACCAGGAGTGTCATTCTACTTATACATCTCAGCTACTAAGGTGGCACTGGGTGCCATGCTAGCCTAGAAAAATGAACTACACAAAGAATAGGCTACTTACTATCTTAGCCGCACCCTGGTCAATTATGAACTTAACTATGCATACATTGAGAAGATCTGCTTGGTAGTGGTGTTTGCTACCAAAAAGCTACACCATTACATGCTGAGCAACATGACGTATGTTGTGTCTAAGGAGAATCCATTGCGGTACATGATGATTCGTACTTATCATAGTAGCCACACAGTGAAATGTATCATATTGTTGACAGAGTTTGACATCGAGTTCATTGGAAAAAAATCCATCAAAGTTCAAGTCATCGCTGATCAACTAACAGAGGCTCATCTCGAAGACAATCAGCCTCTGACCATAGATATACCTAATGATGGGGTCTTCCATGTCTTAGAATCACCAGATTTTGATGAGCCTGAGTCACAGGCCAACATAACCCTATTTTTTGATGGTTCTAAATGTGAGCAAGGTGGTGGCACGGGAATTGTATTCTTCACACCACAAGGGGCTCCAATGCCTCTATCATTTAAATTATAGTTCTCACCATGAACATAGGTCTTCAGACAACAATCACCATGAACATCAAACGATTGAACATCTTTGGTGATTCGCTGTTAATTGTCAATCCAAGTGGGAGGTTACCTAACCTAAGGTAATCTCTTATGTGTGTGTACCAATCCTGCTGATCAAAAACCTCGATGGTATGAATAGCCAATCCCTCTTGAAGTTCGTCCCTAGCAAAAGTTGAGCAGGAAATAACTTGTAAGAATAGCGTTGTGTTGCTATTAAGGGGAGTAGGGGAGAATAATGACCCCCAGTTGGCATGATTCATACAATCATGGATTCGAGAGAACTTTTCCGGGGATAGTTCTATATGGATCAGGTGTATTCCTGGCGTTAAGTCAGAGCTTGCATGCTCCATCGCGGGTTGCGATGGTGTTTTGACTTGAATGGTTGTCATATCACAAAAAATGTCTTGTGGGATTAGTGACACCAAGGAGGCCATAGTGTTTGCAAAATGATTTGATGACCGAGGGAGTGCCTCGATGTCGTACCATTCAAGCTTTGCCATGAATTTGTCCATAATGGCTTTGTAGGCCTGTAGAACTGGGCATTTACATTGGAATACCCCTTTGACTTAGAATTTGACACACATACCTTCTCAGGCCTTGCAGCCGATCCAATAGGCTTAGCCATTTTCGCAGTGGGGCTTAGATCTAATCAAAAAGATCTCCCCTGTGTCGTCATGTCATCACATGTTCATCATAACGGCCACAGAGTACTTCACCAAGTGGGTGGAAGCAATTCCGCTTACCTCTATGACTGGACCCCATATTATGGAGTTCATTTTACATAACATCATATGTCATTTTGGTATTCCATCCAAGATCATCTCGGATAATGGGACATCATTTAAGAACAAAGACGTGCGTGCTTTGACCACAGTACAAAATTTAGCATAGTTTTTTGACACCCTATTATCCGTAGGCAAATGGGCAAGAAAATGTGTCAAACAAAATGCTAGTCTCCATCCTAAAAAATATAGTCGCAGATAGTCATAAGGATTGGCACATTCAAATCCCACTTGCTCTATAGGCTTATCGCACTAGCATCCGGATGCCCACTGGGGCAACTCCATTTTTGCTGGTGTATGGCTCTAAGGCAGTCATACCTCTAGAGTTGGAAATACCTTCCTTGTGCATATCAATGCAAGAGTTCATCGATGATGACACTATGTGGCAGGCCCGGTTAGACCAACTTACGTTGCTCGACGAACGACGCGTCAATGCTCTTGATCATTTGCGTGTCTATCAAGAGCGACTTAAGAAAGCATACAACATGAAGGTTCACCTGAGGGACTTTCAGGTTGGTGACTTGGTCTTAAAAGAGAACCAACAGAATTCTAATTTTTTGCCCCATCTAAGGGACAAGTTCATGGCAAACTGGTTAGGTCCTTATGTGATTTACAGTAAAATAGGACCTAGAACATACCGGCTCACCTCTCTTGACGGAATCAAGGAACTAGAACCCTTGAACATCAGTCATTTAATGCCATTCCATATCTAAGAGAGTCATAGCCCAAACCAAAAGCTCTAAGGATTCCCACAATCACTTGGTAAACCCCCAAAAGCTCCAAGGATTCCCACAATCTCTTGGTCAACCCCTAAACGCCCCAAGGGTACCCATAATCCCTTTGGTCAAACAAAAAGCCCCAAGGATTCCCACAATCGCTTGGTCAACCCCCAAAAGCTCCAAGGATTCCTGTAATTGCTTGGTCAACCCCTAAATGCCCCAAAGGTACCCATAATCCCTTTGGTGAAACCAAAAGCTCTAAGGATTCCCACAATCACTTGGTTAACCTCTAAACACCCCAAAGGTACCCATAATCCCTTTGGTCAAACCAAGAGCCCCAAGTATTCTCACAATCGCTTGGTCACCCAAAAATGCCCCAAAGGTGCCCACAAACCCTTTGGTCAAACCAAATGCACCAAAGGTACCCATCATCCCTTTGGTCAAACCCAAAAGCTCCAAGGGCTCCCACAATCGCTTGGTCAAAAATAAGAAAATTCAAAAACAATAAAATCATCAAAAATAACAAAAATTTGCATCTCATTTTCGTGCATACTCAAAATCATCACAACAATAAAGAACTCTTTTGCATCTCATCTTCATACTCACAAAAATCAATCCATCGAAAACACAAAAATAATAGCTGCATTAAGTATCACATCCATACATTGCATATTTGTTGGTCATACAGGTCAAAGGCACCATAGGTTTAATTACTCGACAAATCCATCATCTTCCACATTTCTCCACTCTATAAACAGTCCATAAAAAATAAACTCTATCCACAGTTTCACCATATCATGCATCAGTTGTCTTCTAATGTATCTAGAGTTTTTGTCATACAGCTATCTTTAGATTTCTAGCCAAAGATTGTACAAATTCAGACAGATTTTACGAAGGTAGAGTTCTACTTGGACAACCCCTTGTTACATAGCATCCCAACACAAGCTAAAACACACATAAAGATTCCCAAGTTGTGTGAACGAAAGATGAAACCTACACAGCAATCCATGATACCATCTAGTGAAAAGGTTATCTTGCTCATCCCCCTATGCAAATGACCCCAAAAATGCTAAGAGTTGGCAAAAGGACAAGCATCTTCCCTACCCAATTCCCCAAGAATCCCAAGTTCTCAAAACGTTGTAAACATCAAAAAATTTGCAAAAGTCAAAACTCCAAAATTTTACATCACAACCAAAGTGCATACATCAAAAAGCACATACAATAGTGATTCTCAACACTCAATATTCAAAACCCTTGCTCAAAAGAAAAATAAAAAATAAACAGTGATTTTTATCACTATAGAAGAGCAAGTATCCCAATACAATTGAAGAAAATAAGGGAGTCGAACTTGAATCCCTTGAACTCTCAGCATTTAGAAGGTCATGAGGTAAACCTCAATATCGGTTTGGTGGATAACCTATCGGTCACTGGTGGCAAACCTCCCACATGACGATATATCTGTCACATTAACTTGTGTGCAAATCAATGTTTGCATGTGGATGAGCTAGCTTATGGTATCCTAGATAGCACCGCAGGTCAATCTGACTAAATATAGCAAAGGAGTTAGTGGAGATAATTAGGTGATCCTCAGTATAGGTTTGGTTGATAGCCTATCTGGCACTAGCGGTATCCTGACAAATACCACATAAACAAACTCAATTTCACACACAAGGATGTGAAATAACTTGGTCAAAGACACATCGGATTCATACCTTGTTCAAAAGTCTTGTAATATAAAAGTATAGTCATGGCTAGTTAGTTAAAACATCTAAGTATCAGAAAAACTTAACTACATTCTAAACCAACTGTGATATCTTTCATCCTTGCATCGCCATCAAAAAATACAAAAAATAACATGTATACATAAAAATTCATTCACCACAACAATCACATAGGACAAAAAGCCATAAGTTCTAAACAGTCTATGGTGCCACCGCAAAAAATCACAATTCAATTCATCCATTCCATTTGCATATCATATAAATTAGAAACATTAGCATTCATTGCAATGTATCCATACATAATATAAATTAAAATGCATCCATCAAACATCAGTCACTATGCATAAAATCAAATCACCACATGTGTATAAACAAAATAAAGTCATCTATATATATATCATCAAAAATGCCCACAGGCTACAATAACCGGTCCTCTAACCTTGCAAAAATGCAAAAGCTCAAAAACCCCCAAGCCTAGGGCGTCGGCCACCATGATCATGCAGGATCGGTGTGACGGGAACTACCCCCCGTGGTGTGGGTCCTATGGGACCCCTCAGGGCGGCTACTGCTAGCCCTCACATCACGCCTACTAGCGCCTCCCTCATCCAATCGTCTGTGCCAAGAGGATTCTGACTGCTCAGTATCGCTCCCTCTCATGCGGCACGATGATCCGCCTCCACTAACTGTAGGGATCCACCCACCAAGGTAGATAATATCTGCCTCCAGCTCAAATCGATGCCGAATCAAGTCCATATCCCACTGATGAACCATCACCAATTTCTCGTCACACTGTGCCAGCTGTGTTCGTAGGAGATCCATCTCTTGCGTAGCATCTGTATCCCCATCCCATCGATGGTATGCAGCGAATGCGTTCTCCCTATCTGCTAGCTACGTTCGTAGGAGATACCTCTCTCGCAGTGCATCCCTGAGCTCCTCATCCCGTCTCTGGAGTAGCCCCTCCAATCATGCTATCTCAGCATGTAACCCTACCTTCGTATCCTCCAAGAAATCCTGAGGCATTGACATCTCTGGAACGACATCCTGCTCCGGCTCCCACTACTCCGGGATGTGCTGCACCTTTGGTTGCTCTCGAACCCCAAAATCCTCACCCACCTCATCAACCTCCACCATGTCTGCATCATCCAATGGAACCCCCCAACCCTCTCCTGGTGCCTTTGCACCCTCCCTGCCTGATGATGCTGCCTCTAGACCCCCTAGAGGCCCCTCGCATTACCACAATTGCAACGTCCACAACTGCTCGTACTCAATAGTAACCTTGATGTTATCCACGTCTGGGACGTCAATCGTTGTATCTGAATCCTCACCTAGTGGCTCAATGACCGACTAGTCTAGTGTCCTCTCATCACCCCGATGTCGATAGATCAAGGGCTCCACAGGCAATCCCTAGTGCACCCCAAACTGTCGTGTCACCTGGATGTATGGGAAATACTCCTGCTCGGTCTCGTGCTGCCCGATCAGCCACCTCCCCCTATGAACCCGTCGGAGCCACTCCCCAGCCTCAGGCCAAGCTAGACAATCCAGGTATGGCCACCAGACTACCTCCCCAGGAGAAAGCCATGAGAAAGCATCAGCATAGTGCCCCATGAAACCTTCCCACCATCGATTATGCCCTTGCTCCTCTGACCGATGCCACAGTGCCCCTTACCCTATCTCTCTATCTACCATCTTCACTTGAGTCATCCACGATAACCCCACCGGCCTCTCCATAGCTATGTGCTACCAATCATAGCACTACAATAGGTAACTGCATCCAATACACTTCTGCCTTTGACAGTGGACCTCGTACAACTCATCGTAGAGTTGTGCCAGCAGTGTCTGACCCCATCTCATAATCATGGGCTCTATGGTCGGACACTCCACCAACCTGAAGACCACCTCCAGTAGGTTCCATGGGAACCTCGCACCTGAAGAGTTGAGCAGTAGCATGTTGGAAATGAGGCTCATCAGTAATGCGTGCCTCACTCCCAACACGCTCTTCTCTAGCCACCACCGTACCAAAATGATGTCAATCTGGCAGTTACCTTCTGCCCTCTCAACTAGGTTGTCCACACCCAACTCCTCCCCATTCCCAAAGTATCATTTCAATACAACTATCTGCTGATCACGTGACATCGTCTTGATCGATAGCCCGTCTATCAAAATTCATAGAATCTGATAGACATCCTCCAGAGTCACTGTCATCTCCCCTGTTGGGATATGGAAGGTATTGATGCGGGGATCCCATAGGTTGATCAGCATGGTCAGGTACGCCCGATCCCCCACCATCGGCTCTAGTCGCGTCACATGCTTGAGCCCAAGGGCATCAACCCATTCCCAATCCGCCAAAGTCAACGCCCCCTGAGCATCAGAGAACACCGTCGACTGATGGTGCCGGCTCTTAATCACCTGAAACACAAAAACAACAAAAACATTAACACATGATAAACTGTACAACAATAACATGAATATACAACAATGCATAAAAAAAAATGTACAGCTAAAAACAGATAAATAACAACAAAAACAATTTCAAATTCAAAAAATTCAAAAAAAAAACATTTTTTAGTCCTAGGGTTTTAACTCTAACGTTCAACTAATAAATAAAAACAAAACAAAAAAATTCAAAAAAAACATTTGTCAGTCTTAGGGTTTTTAACTCTATAGTTCAACTGATAAATAAACACAAAAATAATTTCAAATTAAAAAACAAAAAAATGTTTGTCAGTACCTAGGGTTTTTAACTCTACATTTAAACTGATAAATAAAAACAACAACAAATTCAAAAATAGTTTTTCAGTACCTAGGGTTTTTAACTATACGTTTAAACTGATAAATAAATAAATAAAAAATCAAAATCACAATAACAGTTTTTTGTTAACCTCGGGTTTATAACTGAAGTTCACAAATGGCAACTCAGAATAAAAACAATTTTTCTAAAGCTAGGGTTTTTCTCTAAGTCTAACCTAGGGTTTTAGTTTAAAAACAAAACAACAAAAAGGAATGCATTTAAATATAGTATTTTTTTTTTAAATGAAAATACAAAAATTTAAATTAAAACAACTTTTCTAAGCTAGGGTTTTGCTCTCAGTTTACCCAAGGGTTTTAGTTTTAAACAATAAAAACATCGCATTTAAACCTACGGTTTCTAATAACCTTAACAAAAATACAAACAAAAAAATAAAAAACATTTTTAGCCTAGGGTTTTACCTTAGTTTAAACGGAAACACAAATGACAAAATAATGATGTGCAAGGTGCAACCAAAGTATTGTCATTTTTGTCAACACAGTCAGGTTGATCAGTTGATGCAATGGATAGGAGTTCATTGATGAGCAAGGTGCAGCCAAAGTGCAATAAACAGGAGTTCATTGTTGAGCAAGGTGCAGCCAAAATAATTGTCATTGGTGTCAACACAGACAGAGGATCGGTTGATGAAATGGACAGGAGTGCAGAGGTCATTAGATGGATCGGTTGATGAAGTGAACAAGAGCATGTACAGTAAATTTCCAAGAAGACAAAAGTGACCCAGATTCAAAGAATCAAGAAAAAGACAAGTAAGAAACCTGTCGCGATATCGTGACAGGTTTTCTGTCGTGATTTCGCGACATCTCGGAGGAGAGAGAAAATGCTGTCAAAAATTGTTGCGATTTCGCGACATCTCGAAGGAGAGAGAAAATGCTGTCAAAATTGTCACGATTTCGCGACATCTCGAAGGAGATAGAAAATGCTATCAAAATTGTTGCGATTTCACGAAAATCTTGGAGGAGAGAGAAAATGCTAGAAAAACTGTCGCGATTTTACGGCATGTTGGAGGCAAAGAAGCCAAGTGGAAAAACTGTCGTGATTTCGCGACATGTTTGGAGAAAATGCGCAGGCAAAGAAAAATGTCACGATTTTCTGACATGTTTGGAGAAAAGGCGCAGGCAAAGAAAATCGTCGCGATTTCGCAACATGTTTGGAGAGAAGGCGCAGGCAAAGAAAACTGTCGCGATTTTGCGACATGTTTGGAGAGAAGGCGCAGGAAAAGAAAACTATCATGATTTCGCGACATGTTTGAGAGAAAGAGCTGGCAAGGAAAAGTGTCACGATTTTGCGACAATTTGCAAGAATTTCTAAGGAGGAAAAGTGTCACGATTTCGTGACATGTCAGGTTTTCGCAATCCAATGAGAAGAAAAGTGCTAAGGAGGAAAAGTGTCGCGATTTTGCGACATGTCGGGTTTTTGTGATCCGATGAGAAGAAAAGCGCTAAGGAGGAAAAGTGTCGTGATTTCATGACATAATGCAGGAGAGAGAGACCGATCGAAAAAGGTGTCGCAATTTCGTGACATGCTTCATTTTCATAGTCCAAAGCAAAGAAAAAGAGGAGAAGGATGAAGTGTCGTGATTTCGTGACATGCTTCATTTTTGTGGTACAAAGCGAAGAGAAAGAGAAGGATGAAGTGTCATGATTTTGCAATAGAAGAAAAACGAAGGAGCATGGAAGTAGAAGCGTCATGATTTCGCGACAAATTCAAGGAGGAAGAGCTCAAAGGCGAAAGCGTCACGATTTTGCGACATGTTTCGTTTTTGCAAGTGAAAGGCAGAGAAAGGCATAAGGCAAGAAAATATTTCGTGATTTCATGACATGTCTTGTTTTCGCTAGTGCTTGCATAGAAGAGTGCAAGGAATCGATAGTGTCACGATTTCGTGACATGTTCCATTTTTGCGGGTGAAAGGCAGAGAAGTGCAAGGAAGCGAAAAGTGTCATGATTTTGCGACATGTCTGGTTTTCACGGGTGCAAGAAAAGAAGTGAACAAGGAGGCAAAAAATTTCATGATATCACGACATGTCTTGTTTTCACAGTCAAACGCCAAGGAAGAGTTAAAGGGGCAGAAATGTCACGATATCACGACATGTTGTTTCTGTGTGATAAAAAGTAGAACCTAGTCGAAGTAAAGTTAACTGAAGGAAAGCGATAGTTACAGATGCATTTGTAGAGGAATTACATGCAGCCAAATTTAGAAGAATTAACTGAAGTCAGTTCATCAGTTACAGGTGCAGTTACAGATAGAAATCATGCATTTAAATAAGAATAGTGAATTGAAGTAATTACGGCAGTTATAGCAGCAGTTATAGTGACAGTAAACAAAAGTCATTACTACAGTTACAGGAGATGTTACAAAGAAATATCATGTAGCAGTGGTTACTGAAATTCATCAGACGAAGACCACAATTTGGACAGAGAAACATCTCGAAGCCCAAACAAAGAACCGTTCTATTAATAAGATTGCATGTGAGAATAAAGGATCCATTACTATTAATAGGTTGCATGCGCGAATATGGAAGGTAAGAATAGAAACATAACATAGTTATAAAAGCATATTTGCGTGAAGTAGTAGGTTGAGCTCCGTGCGGGAAGAGAGAATAGCATGTTGCAAAATAGAGGGATAGTGTTGTGGGATGAGCGTAGAAAGTATGTGCAGTAACAGTGCACGAAAATTAAGTGCTATATGATTTGGGAAAGCATGTGCAAAAATAGGGCACGCCAAATGAGTGAAAGAATAGTGAACCACTAATAGAGAGTGCTGTCGATAAAGAAAAAGTGTTGTCTCATAAATAGCAAATGAAGGAAGAAGAAATAGTTGTTTCTCAGTAGGAAAGAGTGCTACTGTATAGAGGGATAGTGTTGTGGGCTGTTAAAAAGCTTGAAGAATGTTGTAAGAAGAACTGTGCTTTGATGGAGCTGTGAAGAGCTGCAAGAGTAAGCTATAAGAAAGGGTTGTAAGTGTGCAGTAAGTATAGCTATAAAAGAGTGTATGCTTCCATGAGATTGATTTGAGTTAAGATAGACCAGTGAGGGTCTTGTAACACAGAAGGCATTTTTATGTCAATCAAGATTTAAAATAAAAGTCCAAGTTGGTGCTTGGAATCAGGGGTTGGTGCTCCTTTCTGTTGATGTAGATAAATTAGGGGTTGGTGCTCCTTCCAGTGGGTGTTGATAAACTGATTTTGAAGTTGGTGCTTTGCAAAGGCTGGATTTGGATGGGAGTCCAAGCAGTCTATTTTTGAGGAGTAGCCAAATCTGGTGAACCTCGTTAAATTTTGTGTTATGTGTTGCTATCTTGTTACACTTGCTGCATCTGGTTTTAAGCATTCATTAGTTTTGAATTAAGAGATGAAGATTTAAGTTTTTAATTAGCTACACTGATTCACCCCCCCTCTCAATGCCATTGTAAGACTAACAATTGGTATCAGATCCAAGTTCCCATTTTTGTCTAAATCAGTTAGGGTTGATCTTGGATTAGTACACAATGGGTAAGAAGAATAGGTCCTCCTCCAAAAAGGCATCTCAACCAGTTTTAGTTCATGTGGAAGAGAAAACTGAACTAGAGAAGGTAGAAGAAGTGGATTCTGAAGTATGCAATGAAAACCTGGAGATTGAAGTATATCTAGAAGGTGAGTTGATAGCCGCACTTGAAGAGTTGAGTATAGAAAAGAAAAAGAACAAAAGAATGTCCAAGAAGTTAGAATAATATGGGGATGAGATTGAAGATCTCTTCCTACAAGTTCAAAAGGCCAAGAAATCAGAAGAAGCCTTGAAGACACACCTGGATGATGTATGCAGCACAAGTGAAGAGGAATCTAACAAAGTTATTTTTGATCTAAAGTTGCAAGTAGAACAATACAAAAGGATTGAAGATATTCTTAGGTCTCAAATCAATGAGAAAGAGACTGTTTGTTGCCAACAAGAAGAAGAGATTGTTTCATTGAAGAAACAAATAGAAGAGGCCAATATAAATCTCAAATTTGAGAAGAGCACAGAGTTACTAGATACAATGATAAAGCAACAAATAAGCTCCACGTCTAAGTTTGGTCTTGGATATGAAGCTGAACAACCTTCATCTTCCAAAAATGCAGAGAATAAGAAGCACACTACTGAAGGATTGAAGCAAGAAAAGTCTGAAGCTAAATCTTCAAAAGGAAGAAAATATCAAAGAAGATCTATAGCAAAGCAACCATAGCAAAAGAGGTTATCTCACTCTCACTCTTTTAATAATAATGTTTTTAATGGCTATTGTTCTAAATGCAACTGCTATGGTCACAAGGCATTCTATTGTGGACAGAATAATAGATCAAAGATTTATGCTGATAGAAATACATCTGCTCTGAGTGAACACCATGTGCAATGTTTTAATTGTAATGGCCATGGGCACATAGCAAGGTTTTGTCCAAGCACTTCTGGATCTAATCTAAGGCAAGACCATAGATTTCATCAGACACAAAGAGTGCAACATAGAAATGGGACATATCATGTGCAATGTTTTAAATGTAATGGTCATGGGCACATAGCAAGGTTTTGTCCGAGCACGTATGTATCTAATCTAAGGCAAGACCGTAGATTTCATCAGACTCAAAGAATGCAATACAGACAAAGAATAAATCATGTGCATAAAAGAAAAGAAAATAATCATCCATCAAGAATGCACAAGAGACAACCCCGCAAGAGAAATGTTCAAGTTCATGAACAGGGGCAAAATAGGGATGTAGTTGAAAAACTCAAGCCCAAGTTCAGGAAAGTCTAGAAAAAGGCAGAAGAAAGGAAATTGTGTCTCCTTGGACTGAAGGAGGCTACTCCACCATTGCTCTAAGCAACTTCAGGTGGCACATCCTCAGGGGGAGCAATATTAAAGTTTTATTTTAATGCTCCTATGTATTTGTTTGGGTATCTGAGGATGAAAGGAAAGTAGTCGAGGAGTTGTTGTATAGTTGTCAAAATGTGTTCCAGTTCATGTAGATGTTTGTGGAGATAGTATCAAACTGATGTGCTTTAGCAGAACAACATGGTGAACAGCTAGGTTTTTGATGCAGTAGCTGATAGGCGTTATCTGGGATAGAACATGCAACACAGATCGATGTATCATGGAAGCATAAGCTAGAAGGTGCTAGTTTTGAAGCCTGTAACATTCCCAATCTATAGGTAAAACAGAATCCATGTTCTGAGTGGGAAGGCGTGCATTTCTTAACCAAAAATACAACACATCATTTGGTATAAGAGAGCATTAATTTTCTCTAAAGAAGTAGCAGTTGTCAAAGAGATGCCAGAGTCAAAGAAAACAGTGGCAATAGTGCCCAGGTGGTGAAGCGCCAAGGAGGTCAAGATGCCTATGCACCTAAGAAAGTCTTGCATTATTTGAGGAATGTGAGATATTGCATGAGGAAGCAGAATACCGAGAGTTGTTGACTGCACGTTGATTGAGGTTCCAATGCTAGAGGTAATGGTCCAGAAGTATGAGTTTGAGTAAGGTGTAAAAGGATATATTGTTTGTATGCTTTATATTTCTTTTTATAGTTGACTTCTAAGGATTGGAGTCATAAGGTTTTTAAAGGAATAAATATTTTTGTGGTTACTTTTATGATCTAACCCTAACTTGGTGGCAAAGTTGAGGGTGGTGTTGGTAACAGGTTGAAGAACTATTCTCTTCTTCCTCAAACAAAGAGGAAGCATTTTGCACTAGGGTTTATGTTAGCAAGTCTTGCTACTTGCATTGAGATGGTGAAACCCTTAGTTGGCTATTTTGAGATTGATGGTTGAGTTGCCTTCATAGAGGTTGTTTTGATCAAGTTAATGCTTTACTTGATACATGATTTGGGCTTACTCCATTGAGATTGATTTGAGCAAGTTATTCTCTACATTGGTGATTTATGTTGGTGGCAGTTTTGTTCAAATACCTTTGGAAGGAAAAGGATGTCTACTAGTTTCCTTTTCATGTAGTGAATGGTTGAATGCTTCAAGGTTAATCTTGAGTTGAATAATGTTGGTTAAACCTTGTCTATAAGCATTGTTGTTAAAGCCCTAATTGGTTGAGAAAAGATATTGGTTGTGGAAATAACATGAGTATCATTGTTATATGAGTTATTGCATGGTTGGCAATTGTTGGGTTGTGTTTCATGTTCTTGAGAAAAGCATACTACATCTATCTTATTCTTTTGAGATTGAGATTGAGCTAATATTGAGATTGGTAGTTAAGTATAGAACATATTGAGTCTCTAACAATTTTCTTTATGCTTCTATGAGGTTGATGAATCACATTGGGTCTCTAACAATTCTCTTTGTGGGTTCATGCTAAGCAAGTTTTTCTTGATGAACTTGTGAGCTGATTTGGACAAGTTCTAATGAAGACTTGTGAGCTAAATTGGACAGGTTCTAGTGAGGACTTGTGAGCTGATTTGGACAAGCTCTATGTGAGCTTGTTAAGCGGTGTTCATGCGAGCCTATTGACAGAGTACAGAGAATAGAGTCTCAATGGATAGAGATCTAGCAGCCAACATAGTTGAAGATAGATCTGAGTAATGCCTATTATGCTTATCATGATGTTGTTAAATAGTGAAATGAAGTGGTCACATATTCCCAAGAATAGTCTAAGAATTGACTAGCTATAGGGATCAAATTCTTAGGGGGAGCATTTATGCATCTGTTTATCTTATTTCTCATGTTTATGCTTTTTGCTAACTGTAATAATTTTTGCCTAAGAATGTTGTGCATGGACTCAGGGGGAGTTTTGCAGCCGCCCTTTGGTATTATTGTCAAAGGGGGAGAAGAGTTAAAGGTAAT
Source organism: Wollemia nobilis (assembly GCA_028583015.1). Lineage (NCBI taxonomy): Eukaryota > Viridiplantae > Streptophyta > Pinopsida > Araucariales > Araucariaceae > Wollemia > Wollemia nobilis. The sequence continues at coordinate 13,978,554 of JAQPPZ010001063.1, forward strand.
TGCACTCAATTACATGTGTTGCCAACAATTCAAAAGGGGAAGATTGATGTGCAAGGTGCAACCAAAGTATTGTCATTGTTGTCAACACAGTCAAGTTGATCAGTTGCAATGGATAGGAGTTCATTGATGAGCAAGGTGCAGCCAAAGTGCAATAAACATGAGTTCATTGTTGAGCAAGGTGCAGCCAAAGTAATTTTCATTGGTGTCAACACAGACAGAGGATCGGTTGATGAAATGGACAGGAGTGCAGAGGTCATTAGATGGATCGGTTGATGAAGTGAACAAGAGTTCAGAGTATTTAGAGCATGTACAGTAAATTTCCAAGAAGACAGAAGTGACCCAGATTCAAAGAATCAAAGAAAAAGAAAAGTAAGAAACCTGTCACGATATCACCACATGTTTTCTATCACGATTTCGTGACATCTCAGAGGAGAGAGAAAATGCTGTCAAAATTATCGCGATTTCACGACATCTCGGAGGAGAGAGAAAATGTTGTCAAAATTGTCACGATTTTGCGACATCTCGGAGGAGAGAGAAAATGTTGTCAAAATTGTCACGATTTTGTGACATCTCGGAGGAGAGAGAAAATGCTAGAAAAACTATTGCGATTTTGCAACATGTTGGAGGCAAAGAAGCCAAGTGGAAAAATTGTGCGATTTCGTGACATGTTTGGAGAAAAAGCAGAGACAAAGAAAACTGTCATGATTTTGCGACATGTTTGGAGAAAAGGTGCAGGCAAAGAAAACTGTCATGATTTCGTGACATGTTTGGAGAGAAGGCGCAGGCAAAGAAAACTGTCGTGATTTTGTGACATGTTTGGAGAGAAGGCGCAGGAAAAGAAAACTGTCGTGATTTTGCGACATGTTTGAAAGAAAGAGCTAGCAAGGAAAAGTGTTGCGATTTCATGACAATTTGCAAGAAGAAGTGCTAAGGAGGAAAAGTGTCGTGATTTTGTGACATGTCGAGTTTTCACGATCCGATGAGAAGAAAAGCGTTAAGGAAGAAAAGTGTCACGATTTCCCAACATGTCAGGTTTTCACAATCCGATGAGAAGAAAAGCGCTAAGGAGGAAAAGTGTCACGATTTCGTGACATAATGCAGGAGAGAGAGACCGATAGAAAAAGGTGTCACGATTTTGTGACATGCTTCATTTTCACGGTCCAAAGCGAAGAGAAAGAGGAGAAGGATGAAGTGTCATGATTTTGTGACATGCTTCATTTTCATGGTACAAAGCGAAGAGAAAGAGGAGAAGGATGAAATGTCGTGATTTCACGAAAGAAGCGTCATGATTTCATGACAAATTCGAGGAAGATCTCAAAGGTGAAAGCATCACGATTTTGTGACATGTTTCGTTTTCACGGGTGAAAGGCAAAGAAAGGCATAAGGCAAGAAAATATGTCATGATTTCGTGACATGTCTTGTTTTCGCTAGTGCTTGCATAGAAGACTGCAAGGAATCGATAGTGTCACGATTTCGCAACATGTTCCGTTTTCGCGGGCGAAAGGCAAAGAAGTGCAAGGAAGTGAAAAGTGTCACGATTTCACATGTCTGGTTTTCGTGGGTGCAAGACAAGAAGTGAACAAAGAGGCAAAAAATTTTGTGATATCACGACATGTCTTGTTTTCGCGATCAAACGCCAAGGAAGAGTTAAAGGGGCAAAAATGTTGTGATATCGCGACATGTTGTTTCTACATGATAAAAAGTAGAACCCAGCCAAAGTAAATTTAACTGAAGGAAAGTGATAGTTACAGATGCATTTGTAGAGGAATTACATGCAGCCAAATTTAGAAGAATTAACTGAAGTCAGTTCATCGATTCAAAGTGCGATTATGAGATAGAAATCATGCGATTAAATAAGAATAGTGAATTGAAGTAATTATGGTAGTTACGAAGCGATTCATGATGACAATAAACAAAAGTCATTACTGCAATTATAGGATCTGTTACAAAGAAATATCATGCAGCAGTGGTTACTGAAAGTCATCAAACGAAGACCACGAGTTGGACAGAGAAACATCTCGAAGCCCAAACAAAGAACCGTTCTATTAATAAGATTGCATGTGATAATAAAGGAGTCATTACTATTAATAGGCTGCATGTGTGAATATGGAAGGTAAGAATAGAAACAGAACACAATTATAAAAGTAGATTTGCATGAAGTAGTAGGTTGAGCTCCGTGCACGAAGAGAGAATAGCCTGTTGCATAATAGAGGGATAGTGCTGTGGGATGAGCGTAGAAAGTATGTGCAGTAACAGTACATGGAAATTAAGTGCTATATGAGCTGGGAAAGCATGTGCAGAAATAGGGCACACCAAATGAGCGAGAAAATAGTGAACCACTAATAGAGAGTGTTGTCGATAAAGAAAAAGTGTTGTCTCATAAATAGTAAATGAAGGAAGAAGAAATAGTTGTTGCTCAGTAGAAAAGAGTGCTACTGTATAGAGGGATAGTGTTGTGGGCTATTAAAAATCTGGAAGAATGTTGTAAGAAGAACTATGCTGTGATGGAGCTGTGAAGAGCTGCAAGAGTAAGCTATAATAAAGGGCTGTAAGTGTGCAGTAAGTATAGTTGTAAAAGAGTGTATGCTTCCATGAGATTTATTTGAGTTAAGATAGACCAGTGAGGGTCTTGTAACACAGAAGACATTTTTATTTCAATCAAGATTTAAAATAAAAGTCCAAGTTGGTGTTTGGAATTAGGGGTTGGTGCTCCTTTTTGTTGATGCAGATAAATTAGGGGTTGGTGCTCCTTCCAGTGGGTGTTGGTAAACTGATTGTGAAGTTGGTGCTTTACAAAGGTTGGATTTGTATGGGAGTCCAAGCAGTCTATTTTTGAGGAGTAGCCAAATCTGGTGAACCTCGTTAAATCTTGTGTTATGTGTTGCTCTCTTGTTACACTTGCTGCATCCGATTTTAAGAATTCATTAGTTTTGAATTAAGATATGAAGATTTAAATTTTTAATTAGCTGCACTAATTCACCTCCCCTCTCAGTGCCATTGTAAGACTAGAAAATAAATTATGATTTTTTAACTATAAAACAAAACACAAGCTAACTAAACGAAGAGGAGCACTTATCGGTCTCGCTTCGGCTCCACTACTCGATCTAGTTCATGAACTCATTGTGTTGGGACAAATTTGACAGCGCTTCACTTCACAGACTCGACCTCCTCCTCCTCAGAGCTCCAAATCGCCAGAAAAATCAAATGCAAATGAGCCCAAACCCTAGTTTTGGCCCTTAAATAGGCTTTTAGGTCTGTCATCGTTCCACCCTGGGAAGAGCGATCTAGTTAGCACTTGTTCCACCCTGGGAAGATTACAAAACTAGTATTCGTCCCACCCAGGGACGATTACAGAGCAAAAATTGCAAAAACAACAAAAATTGCACCAAAATGCACAAAAACAAGCAATAAAATTGTCCAATAAGAGTACTTTTGCACTTGACATTTCGGGCATACAAAATAGACATCGAGGTCACAAATCCTTAGTATCATATTCCCTAAGAATGCTACCATAGCTGGACCACTCCACGGGAGGACAGATTATCGAGAATTTCATCCCCAAACAACGTCCCAAAAAGGGTCCAAACCCACCCAAAAATAGCAATAACATTATCGAACAAGGCGCCTTTGCGCCTCTGCTCCTTCACATGCAAAATAGATGTCGGGGTCACAAATCCTCACTATCCTATTCCCTAAGAAGGCTACCATAGCTGGACCGCTCCATGGGAGGACGGATTGTCAAGAATTTCATCCCCAAACGGCGTCCCAAAAAGGGTCCAAACCCACCCAAAAATAGCAATAACATTGTCGAACAAGGTGCCTTTGCGCCTCTGCTCCTTGGCATGCAAAATAGATGTTGGGGTCACAAATCCTCACTATCCTATTCCCTAATAAGGCTACCATAGCTGTACCGCTCCACTGGAGGACAGATTGTCAAAAATTTCATCCCCAATCGGTCCCAAAAAGGGTTAACACCCACCCCAAAATAGGTCAAAATGTTGGAAAACTGCTCAAGAATTCAAAGAAAAACAACTAAAGGTACCCTTACACAAGTCATATTGGGTCAAACGACTCATTGCTTTTCTCATGTAGGTCATTCCCTCATCAATTTATCGCTTGAGGGGGTAGTCACACTTAGTCATCAATCAACAAATACACACCCAATCAAGGAAATGACATGCATTCAAAGAATCATTGACAAAGACAATCACACCCTTGCTTGGGGTAGCAAACAAGCAATAATCACAAGCTGATCAAACACTTGGAATTCATGAATCATGAACTCAAGGTTCCCATAGACAAAAGGTTGTGCCCTTTGCCTATTCATGACTGATCAATGTCCAAGCTCAAGTAACACCTCACCAAAAAAAGGTTAACACTTGAATTAAGTTCCTTAGCTTGTCAAAAGAAAGGATTCAAGAATGCATGCCCTTTCCATACTTGGGGCATCAAAATTTGGTTAGGTTACTGAAAAACCCTAATCATTAGTGTTTTGGTTATATATTTTTGCTCAGCACTGCACCACACACAATGCTTACCAAAAAGGGGCATCTTTAGACACCAAAATAGCACCAATCTAATTATGTGACTACAAACACTGATTGAGTTGACACACACAGCCCCCAAGGTAGCCCCCAGAGGTTAAACAGTGGTCCTAACCACTCTCATAGCAATTTTGGAAGGTCAGAGGTCAATTTGGCACCTTTCAAGCACTTTTCTCTCTACTCGTTCCACCCAGGGATGATTACAAACTGGTATTCATTCCACCTAGGGACGATTAGCAGTATTCGCTCCAGGGTGGGGCGAATAGCAGGTTTGACAGGCAAAAAGTTAAATCTTGACAAATGGTAGCTCAAATCCTCCACTTAACCCTTCCTTCATTGCATGGGAGTGTGAGTGAGCATTTTTGAGAGCTAGAGGCAATTACAGGGGCAGTCATGGAGCCTCTAATCAAGGAGGAATCTTCTCCCCCTTGGGAAGGCATGATTGCCAAGTGGCGCCTCTGCATGCTCATCCAAAGAGACCGTTAGGTCTATAAAATTGTGAGTCTTCTCACCCAAAATATGGACAGAGAGGGAGCATTTTCAGCAATGAAGTGCTATCATTTTACATCCTCACACATTTTGATTTTTGTCTTTCACATACTCGATCTCTTTTGGAAGGGAGGTCGTTGGGTGATTATTGGAAGCGCAAATCCAAAACCAAAACCCGACATTTGGCCATAACATCCTACCAAATTTATCGACAACACCCCATAAGAGGTTTTGGACCCATCCCAAGTGGATTGGTGCCAAACCGGGCCCCAAACAACGGGCGTCCTGCCCCCGGGTGCCCCCCGCACTACTGCAGTCCTAATCGCCCCACCCCGGAGCGATTAGAAATTTGTAGCATATTTCCTTTCTGTTGTTTTTGCATCTAATTCTATGTTTCTTAGATAGGTTTTCATTCAAATTTCACATCATTTTGAGCTATTTTGATCATGTTTTTGTCATTTCCCGCTTTTGCTAACATGCAGGTAGCATCATCAAATTCCTGGAGATAGAGGCCGAATTGGAAAAATCTGACCTTCTGGGTCTTTACAAAATACCCATTTTACCTAACCCTCAACTTTGCAGATGATTTGGAGCCTCTCAAATGTGACATTTGGGACAGTGCTTTCTGACGTTTTGTTGGAGGTCTAATCGTCCCACCCCAGAGCGATTAGAAATCCGTGGTGAATTTTTTGACTGTTCCATTTGCAGTGCCCTCCTGGTAATGTCCTCATTCTTCTGTTAAATTTTTAGATCATTCTGATGCTATTTAGTTATCATTTTATTTATTTTTCACATGCACTAATCGTAGGCTTGGGGATTGCATGTTTCATTTTATCTACAGGTGCTACTAACTATTTTATGTTTCCTTGAATGCAATATCTCGACATTAGAGGAGCAGCAAGGATTCAATACTCATCAACACAAGTGGCGGTGACGTTTGGTCCGTCCATTCTACATGTGGGCACGTGAAAGAAGGAATGCCATCTGTTGATGTGACAAGAACATATTTAACACTCCTAGCCCCTGAAAAGGGAGGATACGGATTGTAAATGGGTTCTAAAGCATATTAATAAAAAATTTTGTACTCCATATTCGCTTTTATACCTTGTTTCAACGTGTTTGTGTTTCTCTCCTTTCATGCATTTCAGTTCGTAGGATTTAGCGTTAAGTTTAGTTTAGTTTACATCACATCTTGGCATTTCCTTTTTGTTTCCGTATCCTCATGCTTTTAGGAGGTTCCTCTTGCTATGTACTTTTTATTGATGATGCAACAAGGAAAACATGGATATATTGCATTAAGAATAAAAGTGATGTTTTTAATACCTTCAAGAATTGGAAAGCATTAGTTGAAAATGAAACTGGAAAAAGGTTAAAGTGTCTAAAGTCGGATAATGGTGGAGAGTATTGCAATAGAGAATTTGATGTGTTTTGTTCTAAAAATGGAATTATAAGAATCAAGGTAGTTCCAAGAACACCTCAAGAAAATGGGGTTGCAAAAAGAATGAATATAACCATCATGGAGCGTGCTAGGAGCATGAGAATACATGCAAGCTTACCATTATTTTTATGGGCTCATGTTTTTGATACTACAGTATATTTGATTAATATAGGACCATCTAGTGCCTTGGATGGAGGAATTCCAAAAGAGCTTTGGACAGGTAAACCAGTAAATTATTCTTTCCTTAAGGTATTTGGATGTGAGGCTTTTATGCATATAGACAAAGAGAATAGAAATAAGTTAGATGCTAAGGCCCAAAAGTGATATTTTATTGGTTACGGTATTGATGGCTTGGGTTACAGATTATGGGATTATGATAACCAAAAAGTCATTAGAAGTAGGGATGTTATTTAATGAAAAAAACTTGTATAAATATCGGTTGCAAGGAAAGAAATAGAAAGAGGAAAATACTGAATACATAGACCTTGATGGACACATAGAAAAGGTAACTCCAAAAGTGGTAGAAGATCAAAATGTACAACAATAGCAACAAGCACCTCAATCTCCAGAAAGTGTTGTTATATGGTCTACCAGGATAAGTAGAATTCCTCAATGTTTCTCTGATTATGTTTTGTATACTGATGTTGGTGAGCGATAATGTTTTCAGGAAGCATTACAGATGGATACCAGGAATAAGTGGGAGCTTGCAATGAATGAAGAAATGAACTCTTTATTCCACAACCAAACATGGGATTTGGTTGAGCTACCCAAAGGTAAAAGAGCTTTGACCAATAAATGGGTGTGCAGGATTAAAGAGGACAATGAAGGGCATAAGAGATACAAAGCAAGACTAGTGGTCAAGGGATTCGCTTAGAAAAAGGTATTGATTTTGATGAGATTTTTTCTCCAGTTGTAAAAATGACCTCTATTAGAGCTATTTTGAGTCTTATAGCTATAGAAAATTTGTATTTGGAGCAATTGGATGTGAAGACAACATTTCTTCATGGTGATTTGGAGGAGGAAATTTATATGCACCAACCAGAAGGCTTTCGGGTGAAAGGTAAAGAGGATTGGGTATGTAAACTGAAAACGAGCTTGTATGGGTTAAAACAAGCTCCTAGATAGTGGTATTTAAAATTTGATAAGTTCATGGCTAATCAAAGGTTTGAAAGATGTCAAAGTGATCACTGTGTATATTTTAAGCAAACTAGAAATGGTAACTATGTTATTTTGCTATTGTATGTGGATGACATGTTAGTTGTAGGAACAAATATGCAAGATATAAACATGCTCAAGAAGAATTTGGCTAAATCCTTTGCCATGAAGGATTTGGGAGAAGCCAAAAAAATCCTTGGTATGAGGATAACAAGAGGCAAGGAGAGTCACACTCTAAAATTTTCCCAAGCAGAATACATTGAAAAAGTCCTTAAGAGATTCAACATGAACAATGCAAAGTTTGTTGCTACTCCATTGGCAAAGAATTTCAAACTCACCAAAGATTTGTGTCCCAAGACACAAAAGGAACAAGAGCATATGGCTAAGGTTCCCTATGCATCAACGGTTGGAAGCTTGATGTATGCAATGGTTTGTACAAGACCAGACATTGCCCACGCAGTGGGAGTAGTGAGTAGATTTATGAGTAATCCAAGAAAAGGACATTGGCAAGCGATAAAATGGATACTCAGGTACTTGAGAGGAACTTCAAATTATTCTTTGAATTTTGGAGGCTCTAATATATGCTTGAAAGGTTTTGTAGATTCTGATATGGTAGGTGATCTTGATGGTGGAAGGAGCACTACTGGCTACATATTTACTATAGGAGGAGGAGCGGTTAGTTGGATTTCTAAACTCCAACACGTAGTTGCCCTTTCAACCACTGAATCTAAATATGTTGTTGCTGCAGAAGCAAGCAAATAGATGGTTTGGTTGCAAAGACTAATGGAAGAACTGGGCAAGAAGCAAGAGGATAATAGGTTGTAGAGTGATAGCCAGAGTGTTATACACCTTGCAAAGAATTCGGCATTCCATTCAAAAACTAAACACATCAAACTCAGGTATCATTGCATTAGATTAGTAGTGGAAGATGGATCTTTGAAATTAGGGAAAGTTCACACATCACAAAATCCTGCTAACATGCTTACAAATGTAGTGTCAAGAGAAAATTTGAGCTTTTGCTCAACTTCAGTTGGCCTTACGGAATAAGAGGCCATGATGAGAATTTTTCAGTCCTTGGTTGCAGTATGGTGCAATGGAATTAGTCTCCAAGTGGGAGATTGTTAGGAATGGAGCCTAATTATGAGGAGGCTAAACGAGAGAAAGTTTTTGGATTTCTCGCGGGACGGGCAAGGAAAGTTTCCAGATTTACGATCTGTTAGTCTACCAGAGAAAGTTTTCGGATTTACAAAAGGACAGCCAGGGAAAGTTTTTTTGTTTTTATCCCAAAATTAGGTGCTGGGAACTCAGTGTTAATCTTGGAATGTATTAAGAAAAACAGTTTTTTTTTTTTTTTGTTTTTTTTTCTTCTATATAGTTGTGAGGAAAAACAGAGTATACAATGAAAAATTACTATGTTGATTCCTTGTAAATATAGAGAGGAAATTACAGTAGATGTTTGTTGTAGGTTGTAACCCTCTATTGCTTGGATTGAGAAAGAAATGACTGAAAATTCTCGATGGATGTAATCTACATTGGGGGAACCATGTTAAAATCGTTTTCTCTTCTAATATGTGTTTGTCTTATTTTGTTAATTCTGCTGTTAAAGTTTTGAAACACTATAATTGCTTTTCGTGATTTACTCTAACATTTGCCGCACATGTTCTTTGCATTCTTACCCTGGAATTTCATACGGTTTAAAGTATTGTAGCCTGTGACCAATTTTGTTGACCCGGATGGTTTGAGTTCTACCTTTTTATTTCTATGAGGCACGTAGATATTCTTATACAGTCCCTTCCGAGCAGCTTCAAGATTTCTATTATCAGAGTAGCAGTTGAACCCTTACAATAATTATGATCATTTTCCATCACTGAAACGCTTGGACCGATTCTGCGACTGGCTTTGGAAGCTATAATTTCTTCACGAAGACACCATTCGCAGAGGACCCTTCCACTGATAAAATTATTGGGATACAAGCTGCTGCAATACCTAATCACAAAAAATAGCATATAAGTGAGTAGTGTTTTTAAACTCGCAAATTAACGGCGAGTACCCGATAAACTCCGGGTGAGCGGGGCCTGCGGGCCGATTCCGCGAGTTACCCGGCCATTATTCGCCTGCGATTGCCCGCCGATAGGTATTTTTATGTTTTACTTGTGGTTAGTTCATAAGGTTAGGAGAGGTATAAGATTAAGTGTATTAATTTAGTGGTAAAAGTAATGTAAGTTAATTTTGATTTTTAAAAAAGTATTAGATTTAAATGGCATGAATGTAATGGTAAAAGTAATGCAAGTTAATTTTGATTTTTAGAAGATTTTTTTAAATGATATAACAATGAAGTTGGAATAAGTTTATACTTGTGGGTTACTAAAAATAAAATAGAATAGTTGTGAACAACTCTCTTATATAAATGAGAATAAAATAAATAAACGATGTATTTATTTATTTTTAATTAAATGAGAAAGATAGTGAAAAATATTTAATATTAAACCAACCAACCACATAGAATTTAAATTTGTTTTTTTTTTTTACAAATTACATCAACAACCTTCAAGGGGTTTGAACACAAGACCACTTAAAAAACAACCATCATCTTAGCCACTAGGGCAACTGTATGTCGGCAAAACTTATTTTTTTACTATGCCATGAAGAAGATTAAAATGATATGTTTTTTCCACAAATCATTATTTAAACGTAAGTGAAGAAACTATAATCTGATTATTTTTCATGTTGCATAGCACAACTTAATATGAACATTGTCCTCCTGCATTGAAAACATGAGATTATTTGTTTTATACAAATTATAAATTACAATTATCATGTTTATAAGATTAAATATAAATAAATAAATAAGTTTTTGATAAGTCATATTGGATTCAACTCTATACAAATAAAATGGATTGTGATTTTATAATTTTTATTTTGCTCGATAAAACTGTAAATATATGAAAATAAAATGAACATAAGTATTATATAATAATATTTATTATAAAATCATATTATTTATTTATTAAAAAACATATTTTATCACAAATGACGGTTATTTATATTGTGATTTTATAATGTTACATAAATATATAATTCTAGTACAAGTAGTTATAAAGATTTTATTTTTAAAGAAGTAAGAATTTTCATTTTTCATTTTATTTGAGTCATGTAATATACCTTGAGTCATGCCTCACCTATATTAAGCACAATTGGTCTTTATTTAATGTTACACATACAAAAAGAGTAATAGTTTGAGAAAGACCACTTTAATGACTTTGTCTTTGTGCAATATAATCTTAGGCCTTGTAAAACACTTGTGGAGGGTAATTAATCTTACTAGACAATTTGATTGGATAAGTTAGATCCATTTTTTGATTGGATTGTCAAGAATTCTATGGATCCTAGAGTTTACTATAGAGGACCTTGAGACAATTGAGGAGAAAGCAAAACATTTGAGAGGATTGGAGATATACCATGATGATAATACACTTAAACATCTTCCAATTCACCCCACTAAATCAGAGTTAAGGTCAACCATTATGTTTTATAGTATTTCAACAACAAAAGTATTAGTTATTAACATAGTTATTAACATTTACATTATAATAAGTAAGTTTATACCATAATTATTTAATGATTAGGATCGTAATTACAAACCACTTAATAACTATTGGAATTGTTGCTTGGAGGTTCTAAAGATAGCAGATAATGCACAAGGCTTAAAAAATGCTATTATAAAAATGAAACATAAAAAAATGTTTTTAGTGGTTTGAAAAAAATATCCATAAACCAAAAAATCTTATTTGTTGAAGTTCATTTTAATTGTATAACACAATATTTGACTATGTAATTTTACTAAAACTATTATTAGTAACAATTTTTTTTTAAAAGCTAGATTATATTATATCATTCAATGAAATATTATAATATTTTGGTGTTAGCACTATCCACCAACTAAAAAATAAAATGAGGTGGATCAGGAGTAATGAGTAATGAGACATAATTAAAAAATTTACTAGATTCCTAGAAATGCAGGGCGTTAGTGTACAATGCTGAACTTGGAGGCCATTAATGTACAATGTTAAACTTGGAAATGGGAATTAAGTTGAAACTATCTGATACACGTTATTAATTTCTTTTTAAGTTTGAATTTTAAGTTTAAAAGTTGAGATTAGGTTAAAACCTTTTAATACATGTTATTAGTTTATTGTGAATTTTAAGTTTTATCTGCGTCAGCGAGTACTCTACGAACTTAGGCCGGTGAGTTTTTCCCAAGTTACAAGATAACATTAAGTTGAGACCTTAAAAAAATTTCAACTAAAACTCGAGATCTAAAGAACATTATCAAATAGGAAGAAAACTTAAACAAAACTAACACCCCACTCGCTCGCTCTTATAAATCTAATTTAGTTTGGTGAGCAGGATAACCTTTAAGTGAGAAACTTTTAGTATCCCTATGAATTAGTCGAATCTCAATGAAGTAAAATGATGTGGGACTTACCTATGCTGCAGACGAAACATGCATTTCTGGCATTGAAACAACTCTCCACTAAAACCGACATCCCCACACATGCTGCACTCTTTCTGCTCTTCCCTGTAACTCTTCTTCTGCATTGCAATTCTGAAAGTTTAGCCACTACACAATTTCATCCGTGTGATGAAATGAAATAAACGCTACTCAGCTCACCTCGGTTATCTGTGAACCAAACAAAGCATTCCTTTCCAGCAAAGCATTCCTTTTAGGAAAGGAAGTTATCACGAACTTTTAGACTCTGCTTCATAGATACATAGAAGATTCCAATATTGTTATTGGACGGGAGGGTGTTATTCAATTTGGTTTAGCGTCCTTATCCCTTAAACATCAAGCTTGACAAAACAAGTGGTTGGCTGCCCACGTCTCATCTTTCAGACAAAACAAAAAAGAGAATCAGACCAAAAAGTCGGTCGTTTATCTTATTTGGTATGCTTTGTCTTTCTTCGAGGTCGAATGGATCCAGTGCATTCAACGCTATGTACATTGTTTTGTGATGATTATTAATAATTTAATAATTAATTATTAATAAAATATTAATTAATGATCCATCTTTAGTGGCTAAAATATTGTTATTTTATAAATGGAATTTCTATTTAAGAATGACCTCATTCTCATTTGTTCACTTGTAATAAAATATTACATGTGTTTTATAAATAAGAAAATTAGTATAAACTATAAAAAGAAAACATTTGCATAAGATGAAACAAATCACAAGATCAATCAAGTAAATAATTAAAAATACTTCAACTCTAAAAACTTAAGCTATAATGATTTTTTTTTTTTTTTTTATGATAATTCAATTTCATACTAATTTATTATTTTATTTTAATTTAAAAATATTAAAAAATATTTTTAATTTTATTGACAATCAAGTAAATTAATATAATAATTTAACAATTAAATTTCTATTTTATAATCAAATTATCAATAATTTGTTCATCAATCTTTGTCTAACCAAAGGATTATTAATTTCATTATTTTACCTTTTTTTTTTTGTTTTCATTCGTATAATTACCATTTATTTGAATTTTCTTTATATCATATTGTTAAGTTAGCCTAAAAACACTTGTTACTCCTCTAGTTCTCTCAACTTTCACTTTAAATGACATAATCTAAAACTCTCATCTTCATATTCACCTTTTATTTAATGTAAAATAAAGTCAACATGCATTCTACCATATGGTAGTTATATGTCTATAAATATAGATGGATAAATTTATTTTATGTTAGTCTAATAAATAATACTTACAAGATATAACCAATTTAGGATGAAACATATTGCAAATCATAATTGTTTGACTCTAGAATTACTCGCAATCCCTTGTAAGGAAATCATAATTGTCTCTTCTATTACACGGTATTTTATATTTCTTTCTATTTCATTGATTATAATATCCATGCATTTTCGCTCATGGAATTATTATCAATATTTTTTTGATACTATTAAAGGATAAAAGGGTTTTGAAAGGGACCCCACAACATTTTGCATTAGAACCAACCTAAAAGGTAGCCAAAAATAGAAAAAAAAAAAAACAAGGCACCCCATAGAAGGCCAACATAAATGAAAAAATAGAGAGGCAAAAACAAACCCGATGAGAGAAAACAAAAGACAAGATCAGACATAAGAGAGAACTGAGGGAGTTATACACCAGTATGTCAATCTCTTGATTAATTATTTTTGTCATCCATGACACCTCCTCAAAATAGTCTAATGTGATCTTCATGGAGCTCCAAATTTCACACTGCCTAATTTCTATTAGTTTCAAACTGTGCAAAACTACACTCTTCCTCTTAGAGGCCTCCTCTAGTGCATAGACATATTTCACCATTTTATCCTTATGGAAGTCCCTAGGTAGGATCTCCACATCAATGGAAGGGGATAAGGGGGACGACCCATCCTCCTCCCACTTTTTTCCGAGCAGACGCAATGATTTTTGGGTTTTGCTTCCTTCTACCTGACTAACTAATGGAGGACCCCCCATCTCATGCGAAGTATTTACATTGAAAGACAATTTGTTCAAACCACAATATTCGATAACCTCAAGAAATGCCACCTAGCACAAAGACATCATTCTAAAATATATGTGCAGGATCACCAAAGGAAATCACCAGGGTTTTCGACACGATGGTAGTGTCTAAGAGAAGGACCTTATTATCGAAAAGAGAAGCCACCAAAATCAACAAAAATTGCCTTACCCGATAATCATTGTCCAAAAACACATCCCAAGAGAGGGAGACAGAAGACAACTAGGTAATCATCCTACGAAGCTTCAAAAAAATCTTCCACCACCACCACAAATACCCTAAAGAAGACACAAAAGTAGCGAACATACACCAAACAACCATGAAAGAAAAAGTCCACATCCTGAAGGTATACTTTGAATCCATATAATGAAGGCCAAGGAGAGGGATCTGACATAGATAAAACTTCCAACGAGAAGAAAACCCAAAACCAATGAAGCCCAGGAAAGGACCAAATTGTAAACACCAAGGGGGGAGAGACCCCAAGGATTCAAAATTTGAAAATGAAAAGACCCCACCTGACATAGGAAATAAATAAAAACCTCTATAATACTCAAGAAATTAAATCCACTACAAGCTTACCTAGCAACAAACTGACCCCAAGGGAAGAACTAACAAGTATGATTCAAAATTTGAAGAAAAATGGCTCTTTCCAAGCTCGGATAGTAAAATAAAGATACCATGTCAACCACAACCATGCAACACTCCATCAAGGACCTCCTAATGCACCAAATAAACCCTCACTAGAATAGCAATTAAACAACATTCTAACAGCATTTAAGGAATCTCATCATTTGAGCAGCGAACAACCTCGATCGGGAAATCCCTCTACAAAACTAAGAATCTCGAATGATAAGTTCCAAGATTCTCCATTAAAAATACCACCACATTGCCTTCCCTAAACATGTGTGCTGTCAAAATATTATCAAGGGATAAAATATTCTAGATTATTTCATTGATCAGATTGAACACCTTTCAACTAATATGACAGGTCCCCTTGAGCATATTAATGATATTTAAAGAGTCACCCTCGATGATAGCATTACGAATCCCAATTTTTTTAATAGTAAAATATCTAAGAATACTGCTCTCACTTCTACAAACTTAGAAGATTGGACACCAAGGTTTTTTGCAAACATAAGAATAAGACCCCTATTATTGTCATGGATCACCCCCCAACACCAACCAATCCAAGGTTTCCTTTTGATGCCCCATAAAAAAATAATTTAAACCATCCGATAGGAGGCGATGACTAGTGCACAACACTTCTAGGGTCAGAAGCTGGCGGAGGTCGAGCTACCGAACTAAAACCAAGTCTCTCCTCAAGCCAGAGTTATGCATAAGGGGTTTGTCTCAAAATGTACTTGTAAAAAAATGGTGAATCCTAATCAAAATTAAGGTGAATCAAGGCGAATTCTAAGCAAATTAAATCAATCATATTCACACCAAAATTTGGGGTATTTGAAGCCATAAAATTAAGTTCATATTTGGGGTGACATTTGACTTATTAAATCATCTTATAACTTCATAAAATCACCATTATTAGATCAGGATCAAAAGGGTATTTACAACGAGTACAAATATGCCTATGCTTGGATATATATTGTGGCAAACTAACCCTAAGAAAAAATTGGTCCTAAAAATTTTAGGTGAAATGGCCGACGTTGAGGGTCCTCATATTCGCAAATTTTCAATTTTGGAAATACTAATATTCGTCCAATTTGCGAATATTCGCCACTATGCATAACGCTGTCTCAAGCCTAATTTCACTTGGGTAGAGTGCCAAAAAAGTACTAAAATGCTTGAAGGTGAATGAAACATTCTCCACCACCTTCCATAGTATTCTAAAACTAATTTGATTGACCTACATTTTCATGTCTTTGAAGACTCTCACGTTCTGCTCCTTCCAAACACCCCAAAACACATGTGGTAAAAAGAACTTCCAGAAACACTTGAGCCTAGATGAGGAAAATGGAGATACCCATTGAGTAACACAGTAAAAATTTATAGTAGGCACCCCCCATGACACCCCAAGCCAGTTGATAATGGATAAGAGCACTTCCTAAGAGACCTAACAACTAAGTAACAAGTGAGAAGATGATTCCCAATATTTCTTGCAGAGGAAGCATCTATTAACCAAATTTACATCTCTTTTAAGGATATTTTCTAAGGTCAAATTTTTTTTTTGCATTGCAAGACAAAAAAACATGTTAACCTTACGGGTTAAATTCTTTACCCAGATCTTTCTAATAGGGAATTGGACATCCCAATTAGAGCTTAGAAGCTCATATGCCGACTTAACAGTGTAAGACCCTACACTATCTCCATTCCACACCAAGCAATCTTCAATGTCCTCTTGCCACACAACATAGAGCTGAAGATCCTCCATCAAAATACTCCACATATGAAGATCGATGGCATTCCTCAAAATAGGTGGGGGATTGGACCGAACCTTTCAGCCATAATGAACCACAATAAAATCAACCATCTTATACAGTCTGGCAATTTTAGAATCTAGACTAAAATATCTGAAATGTAAATCCTCAACCAGAGGATGGTCTCTAAGACATGGATCTTCCAAAAAATTCATAGCCTTGCCATTTCCACAATCCAGTTAAAGTTATATTTAAGGAAATCATGGGACTTAAAAAGGCTATTCCAAAAGGTTGAACCACCTTTTGAGAGGAAATTTGATAAGGAATTGAAATTGTACTTGGCTTTCGGGATCCTGCACCAAAGGCGGTCAACATTAGAGGTAACCTTCCAACCAAGCTTCACCACCAAGGTCTTGTTCATCCTAGCCATGTTCTTCAAATTCAACCCACCATCCTTCTTTATTTTGCAGATTTTCTCCCAAGAAACCAAGTGGAATTTTCCTTTCAACTCAAGGCCAGATCAAAGGAAGGCCTTGCAAATAATATCAAATTTCACTACAATTTTAACAAGGAGATGAAAAAATGATAGAAAATAGATAGGAATGCTCTGCAAAGTACTTTGAACTAGCACAACCTTACCAGTTTGGTTTAGGAAGACCCCTTTCTAGGATGCCAACTTTCGTTGGACTCTTTCGACCACAGGAGTCCAAAGAGAATCTTTAATGTGACTAACAAAAAAATGGAAGACCCAGATAAGAGGCTGAAAGGGAAGCAATCATGTAGTTTAAAATATCAAAAAATTTCCATTGATGGACCTCTAGAGTGTTGATAAATAAGATGTTTTTTAAGAAAATTATCTTTTTACTAGATGCCCTTTCATAAAAATCCAAAAGGGACTTAACTTCCCGTGCATGGACCACCAAAGCAACACAAGATAGAAGGGTATCATCAGTAAAATATTGATGTGAAATCAGACTACAAGGCAAGGCCGGATGTAGGACAAACTCATTTCATCTCTCAAAAATAGATCTTCCAAGAGATTTTGCCTTAAATATGAATAATAAGGGAGATAATAGGTCATTAACGTATTCCATGACTAGAATTAAAGAACCCAATAGGAGATTCATTGACAAGGATCGAGAACCAAGCTGTCGAGACACAAGCCTCCACCAACTTCATCCAGACATCACTAAAGCTGAATTTCCTTAAGATGCTAAATAAGAATGACCAGGAGACCCGATCATAAGCATTTAACATCTAACTTAGATAAAATGTTGTTATACCACTCTTATGAACATAATGTAATAACTCATGAATTACAATCATCCCATATAGGATCTACCTCCTCAAAATGAACCCACTCTAAGCAAAATAAATTAGCAACTGGATGAGCAACTTGAGTCTATTGGCCATTACTTTGGTAATATTTTTACACTATGTTGCATAAGCTAATCAACCTGAAGTCATTGAAGAAATATGTAGAATATTTCTTGGGTATGAGAGCCAGAAGGGTTGAATTCACTGCTTTTAGAATAACCAAAGAACGTTGGGATTATTTTATTTCTGAGCAAACATTTTCACCACAAACATGCCAAAACTTCTATAAAAAACTAGAGTAAAACCATCCGGCCCCGAAGCTTTAAGAGGCCCCATTGAATTTACAACTTTTTGGATTTCATCATCCAAGAAGGGAGCTAAGAGCCTATCATTCCATTCTTCAAATACAATCCTTAGAATAGCTTCCAACATCAAATTATCTCCATGGGTATCACGATCAAGAACATAACACAACAATGAGCTAAAAAAATTGATGGTCTCCTCCCTAATTTCCATCACATAAGATGAAACCCCACCATCAATCTTCACAATATCTTTAATTCTATTACGACTCCTCCTATCCAAAGTAGAGGTATAGAAAAAATGAAAATTGTGGTCACCCTCTTCCAACCAAAGTTCCCTATAATTATTATCAATATTATTAAGATAGTCATCAAATATTTATTTCACAAGTTCATTTTTGTCAATCAAATACATAAAACTAACTCATAAATAATATACACAATAATATTTTTACATGACAAGATCATATATGGGTCATAATGCCCATACAATAGTATATTATTCTATCCATTATATTAAAATTAACTTTTAGTGTTTCCAAGGAGTTTGCAAGAAGTGGTGGGTAAAAAATAATTCCATACCATAGACCAAGGTTCCAGTACCATGGATGAATCTTAACACTTTCAAGAGGTTAAAGTCTTGGAATTCTAGTATGAGATTATATACTTAAATCGTACAAACTATTATATGTATAATTAAGAGTTTACGTAATTTATTTAAGTTTGGCTTAGACTCTTGTGAGGTTTTTTCCTATTTTGCTTGTTGAAGCATCTCAAACTTACCTCACAACTCCACTCAAAATAAAGATCCAAAAGAAGTTGCTTAAAGAACACTAGATTGAGGTTATCCTAAAGACCATAGTCCATATACTTCCAAAGAACGTGTTGCATTCCCTTGGAGATTCCACTCCAATAAAAAGACTCGAAATATTATGAAATAAAATATCCAATAGTAGATCATTTGCTTGTGAGGGCCACTCTAGTACCCTAGAGTTTCATGGCATGGAGAAACAAAAATCTCTTGTAGCCTCGAACACCATAAAAAGTATGGGATGGCATTCCAACTAGGGTTATGAATAAGGGGTTGGACTTGAAATGTACTCATAAAAAAATGGTGAATCATAATCGAAATCAAGGTGAATCATAGCAAATCATAATAAAATGAAAACAATCATCTTGACACCAAAATTTGGGGCATTTGAAGCCATAAAACATATGGTCATATTTGGGATAAATTTTGACCAATTAAATTATCTTATAACTTCATAAAAATATCACCATTATATCAGGATCAAAAAGAGCTTTCCAACAAGTACAAATATACCTATGTTTGGATATATATTGTGGTGAATTGACCCTAATAAAAAATTGGTCCTAAAAATTTTAGGCGAATGGGTCGATGTCGAGGGTCCTCATATTCACCAATTTCCAATTTTGAAAATCCTAATATTCTCCCAATTTGTGAATATTCACCACTGTGCATAACCCTCATTCCAACATCATCACTTAAAGTCATGCCATCCTACATTGGAGAAGGTATGATGAACCCACTAGAGCATCTACAAGATATGGTCTGTTGCTACCAATTGCACAATATCACTAAGAAAAATGTAGCCTTGAGATTATTGGTCACATAATTAAAATTCAAGGCTCATGAAGGGTACAACACTCTTTCTTCACACTCTATTTGTGAATGAGATCAGCTTGTTACCCAATTTATAAACGACTTTCAATAAAGTGAGCAGCAAACTATAGTTGTCCTGTGTATTACTCCCTATATTTCTACATAGCAACTTGCTACATCCAAATAGATTATCAAATTTTAAAATGAAAATAAGTATGTAAAGGTAGAAGAAGTAAGTACTCCACTACCCAGCAAGTCATAGAACCAAGTCAATGATCAAAATGACCAATGAGTAGTAGATTAAGTAAATTTAGATTCCTTTATAGTACTTAAGAAAATGAGCATGGACACTCTTTTGACCCAAAAGGAGATCCCCTTTATCCCTAGGGACATAAAAATAGAAGATGATCTAATTTAGGGGAGCTACTCTAACCAAGGAAAAAGCAAAATGGGAGTCAACACTAGTACCAATCTATGTTTACTAAGAAAAATTCTTATTCTTGGTACTAGTCTACCTATAAAATGAAAGTTGCTTAAGAGTCCTGGATGCTTAAGGGTAGAAGTATTTTACCTAAGGAACTCGAAAAAATAATAGAAACAAAAGGATCAAGTAGCAATTGGGTGGTCCTCAGTTGACTCCATGCCCAATGAATAATTTCATCCACTCAATCCCTATATATATGTATATATATGTACGATATGTAGTATATGAGAGTAATCCTAGTTTTCTAAAATTGTGGAAGCATTAACAACTATATAGATATAAATATAATAGACTGACTAGTAAACTTCTCCCTCTACTTCTATTCCAATTATGGTTTCTTTCCCTGACTCTGCACCTAATGTCTTCCTCATATTTAGCAAGTTAAATATCTCATGTGAGTCACTAGAACTATATTGAATTCTCACTACATCCAGAATAAGGCCTTAGCAAGTCAGCCTTGGTAGAAAAATATGTAGGTATAAAGCCAAAAAGGAAGCATAAAAAAAGTGTCGATAAAATTTGTGATCAATAAGTTCCAAGGATCAGAGGGAAAGAAGTCCAAAAAAGTGCAAGAAAGCTAAATGTTCAAAATTTAGAAGTTTATAACAGTTTTGATTGAAGGCAAAAAGAAAAAGTATCGACACATAAAATACAGGTTTGTTGGTGAGAAAAATAGGAAATATGATAAAATCTTGATGCCTAATGGTGATAAAATTTTATAATGCAAGAAACACCCGGGCTCTAAAAACATAGAAGACCAATTATGTTGAGGTGTACAATCTTCTAGGGAGTACAATTCTTTCCTACAAAATATTTTGATGTATCACGCAAAAAGAACAAATTAAGTTTAGATCTTAAAAAACCACTACATGAACAACCCCATATCTGGAACATTAATTGTAGAAATCTCCTACATTATGATTATGGAAATCCCCTAAATAAGTATATGGAAATTATGGTGGTAGTTTCTCATCCAAATACTTAGAACCATTTGACATCTATGATTCCACATCTAGAGACCCTGTGAAACCAACAACTTAAATGAATATATACTCTAGCATCCACAACAATCATCTTAAAATATCTGCATGAGTTTTGGAGGGAAAACCTCCTACCTGTAATATTTAAATAGCAATAGGATAGGCATTGTAAATGGTCAAAGAGTTGTATAACTATTCCTTCATTTTCTTTGTATGGTAGGACCCAAACATTGGGTCATTTATGAATATATTTTTGAACCCACACTTCTACCATAACTATTTTATTCCAAGTTTTTTGGTTCTCCTTGTCTCATTTCCTTTGTTATGTGTATTTTTTTACTCTTCATAATTTCAATAGGAGGATGTGTTCCTTGAGACCTACTCATTGTGATTCACATGTATGAGTGTATTGTTGTTATGAATTTGACTATTATTTAATCTTTGGCACATTGCCTTTGTTAGCTTAGGTCTTTTTCCTTTTGTTATCTTTTTTTCTTGTATATCCTTCTAGCTCTTTTTCCCATGATGCTACTAGAGTAGAATAGAGTAGGAAAGAGAGCATCAAAAATTACATCTTAACAAGGATTCAACCTTGTAAAATATCCTAGAGGTCCTTTATTGTGACAAACCCAATGCTCTCGATATTGGCCCTATTATGTCACTTTGTGCAAGGTATGATTATCTTGACCCCCAAGATAATCAAAGAAGACAAAAATTTAATGGCATGCTCCATGGGTTTCCATTAATTTATTTTTGGTTCAACAATCGATAATAAGTTATGATTAGACTTTGTTGAGGGTATTTGCCTACTTCTACTTGTTGAAGCATATTAAACTCATCTAGCGACTTTGTTTGAGAATAAATATAAAGAAAAATCATTTGAAGAACACTAGATTAATGTTTTTATGGACAACACTATCTATCTACTTTTAGAGCATGTGCTACATTCACTTGGTGATTCCACTCCAAGCAAATAATCCATAATATTATGAAAGAAAATATCTAATGCTTGATCCTTTATTGTTGATAGCCACTCTACCATCCTAGAATTTCATGGCATCAAGCAACAAATATACCTTTTAGCCTCTAGTGGCATCAAAATTATGGGATGAAATTCCAATGTTAGCACTCAAATTCATGTCATGCTACACTAGAGGAGGTACAATGACCCTACTAGAGCACCTATAGGATATGATCTACTAATACAAATTACACAATATCACTAAGAAAAATATAGCCTTGATATTGTTGGTGGTGTCATTCAGAGTTCAAGATAGTAAGGGGTACAATTCTCTTTCTTTGCACTTCATTTTTTAATGGGATATCCTTGCTACCTTATTCATAAATGGATTTAAATAAAACAAGTGATAGAATCTAGCCATACAACCTATCACTTCTCATCCAAACTATATAGTAATCCACTACATCCAACTAGATTATAAAAATCTGGAATGAAGATGAGTATGTGGAGGAAGAATAAGCATATACTCCACTATCCAACAAATCATAGAACCAAAGTCAACAATCAAAAGGACCACAAGATATCAAAGGTATTGGAGTCATATCCCTTTAGAGTGCTTATGAAAATGAGTGTGGGCACTCTTCTAACCCAAAATAAGATCCCATTTACCCCTAGGGCATAAAAATAGAATATGAACTAACTCAAGTGAGGTTCTCTCACAAATGTAAATGATAATTCAACATTGGTACTAGTATGTGTTAACCAAGGAAATTTCTTATTTTTGGTACTAGTTTACCTATAATAGGGGAGTTTCTCAAGAGTCCTAGTTTCTTAAAGGTAGAAGTATTTTACCCAAGGAAATGATAAAAGAGAAATAAAAAAAAGGCTCAAGCAACAACTAGGTGGTCCTTATTTGACTCTATTCTCAATGAATATGTCCACCCACTCAACCCTTGTATATATGTACTATATGTAGTATATGGGATTAATCCTAGTTTTGTAAAATCGTGAGTCTTAATAGTTGTAAATATATGAAGATGCATATTGACTGCTAAAATTTCCCCCTCTACTTCTATTCTAATTGTGGGATCTATTCCTAGTTCTATGCCCAATGAACTAGACACCAATTTCTCTAGGTTCCTCATCTTCAACAGGCTAAAGATACCTTCAATTGCCAGAAGTACAGTGAATTCTCATTACACTTAGAAGAAGGTATTAGCAAGGTGGCCTTGGTAGATAAATAAGTAGGAAGGAAGCATTGAACAAAGTATAAACACAAGTTACGATTGAAACCTTCCAAGGATAAAAGGACAAGAATTCTAAAAAAGCATAAGAAAGCTAAATGTTTGAAATTCAAAAGTTTATAAAAGTTTTGAATTCATCTTATCTTATCTTTGGTGATGCTTCCTTATCCACCCTTCCTATAATTGGTTCTGATCATAACCCCTTATGGTTGTAAATCCTCGAGGGTCTTCCTTTCCTTCCTTGACCCTTTTGTTTTGAAGTTATGTGGTGCTATCTCTGATTTTGAGGCTCGGGTGGCTGATTGGTGGCAAGATTTTGTTCCTGGGATAGGAATGTTCAAAATTTTGAATAAACTGAAAAATCTTAGGATGCATCTCAAATTATGGAATAAATATTCTTTCGGGAATATTTTTAGGGAAAAAGAACGTCTGAAATTTCACCTGTCATCGATTGAATCTCTGATTGATTTCCAAGGGTATTTTAATCATCTGCTCAGGGAGGAAAAATCTACTCTTTGTGACTTCCATAATATCTAGGTTGTAGAAGAACTTTTTTGGAAGTAGAAATTTAGAGAGTTTTGGTTAAATTAAGGGGACTGCAACTCACATATTTTTCATTCTTCCGCCTTGAATCGAAGGGGCGTAATAGAATTAGAGAAATTGTTAAATCTGATGGTATTCAAACGACGAATATTTTAGAAATTAGGGAAGAAGCGATGGGATTTTTTAGTTTCATATTGTCCTCTTCTCCTAATTGATATCTAGATGCAGAGAACCAAATGCTAGAGGCCATTCTGATCCTGGTTACTAAAGATATGAATGTGGCTCTCCTGGTCCCCTTCTCTGATAATGAAATCCAAAAAGTGCTTAATTTTATAGGCCTCCTTAAAGGCCCTGATCCATATGGCTTCCCACTAGTTTTTTTAATAAATTTTGGCATATTTGTGGGGAGGATTTTTGTAATGCAATCCATCATGCCCAACATTCGTTGGTTTTTATGAAAGCCTTGAATTCAACCTTTCTTGCTCTCATTCCTAAGAAGGATTTGATGGCTTATTTCAACGACTTTGGGTCTATTAGTTTATGTAACACAATGTATAAAATCTTTTCTAAAGTTATGGATAACAGGATGAAGCCCCTTCTCCCTATTCTTATTGATCAGGCTCACAGTGGTTTTGTGCCAAGGAGACAGATTTTGGATGGCACCATTGTAATTCATGAGCTCTTACACTTAGTTCAAAAAAGTAGTAGGGTTGTGTTCTTTCTTAAGTTGGACATTAATAGGACCTACGATCGAGTGTTCTTTCTTAAGAAATTTTGGTTTCAATAATTCATGGGTTAAATTGATGGAGGCTTTAATTTATTTGACTTAGTTTTTAGTGTTGATTAATGGATCCCTTGTTGGCTTCTTTAACTCATGCAGGGGGATTTTTAAAGGAGACCCCATCTCCCCCTTCATCTTCATTCTCATGGTGAAAGCTCTTGGCCAATGAATAAGTATATGTAGTTCCAATTTTGGTTTAATATCGGCTTTACAAATTTACCTGACTTCCCATCAACAGTTTGCTGATGACACTATGCTCTCCTATGATGCATCGGTTTTTCATGCTCGAGATGTTAAGTCTACCCTGGATTGTTATGGGAGAGCGATGGGTCAGTTGATTAACTTTCTATGAAGCAACATCTTCTTTTTAAATACCCCCAATATTTTTCAATGGAATATTACCTCTATTTTGGGGTGCAATATTGTTTCCCTTTCGACTACTTACCTTGGTCTCCCACTATTCGTTGGTCGCTTGAAGGAATCATTTTGGACTCCAGTGGTGGAGAGGGTTCAAAGGGAATTATCCTCTTGGAAAGGAGCTCTCCTCAGTCAAGCTAGGAAGGTTGTTTTGGTTTATATCACACTTCAAAGAATTCCCATCTATTTCCTATCTCTATTCAACCTTCTGGCTAAGGTGGTATTTAAATTTGATAGCATCTGTAAGGTGTTCCTATGGGTTGGTCCTGAGCTGAAAGGTAAATTTCATCTTATTTATTGGGAGCAAATCTACAAAAGAAAAAATATGGAGGTTTAAATCTTAAGAATGTGGTTGTGATGAACAAGGCATTGGTCCCTAAACTTGCTTGGAAAGTTGCTATTAATTATAATCTTTTATGGTGTCAGATTCTTAAAGATAAATATAATTTTAAGTATTTTATCTCAGAGCATCTCCCTTCTAGTGGTTCTGCCTTTTGGAATAGTCTTATTAAATCCAAGGACTTCATTAAAAATAATTGTTGTTGGGTGATTGGTAATGGGAGGTTAGTTATATTCTAGGATGACCCTTGTCTCAGAGATTGCCCCCTTTTTGAGGATCCTTATTTTAGGGAAATATGTATGTATTCCATAGTGGCTGGTTTCTCCAAGGTTGTTGATTTTGTGACTCTTCTGAATGGTCATAAAATATGGTCACCTTACCCCCTTCCTTAGAAACACCCATGATCACCAGTCATGGGATTCTTTTTTGCTTGAAATGCAGTGGTATATCGTGTGTCATGAGGAGGTGGCAGATCGATTGGTGCGGGATGGAGACAATGAAATTTCTTTCATGGTTAAGTATACTTATTCTCTTCTTTGTCCTCAAGGAGATGGTAAATTTCCTTGTTTGAATATATGGCTCAAGAACCTGATCCTAAAGATTAATGTTTTCTTGTGGTTGGCAATGCAGAATAAGGTTTTGACTATTGAAAACTTGCATAAGAGGGGATTTAATCTACTTAATAGATTTTTTTGTGTAAACAAGATTGGGAATCAACCTCTCATTTATTTCTTAAGTGTCAGGTTTTCCATAATATTATTTATTTTATTATCCAACGCATCGATGTTTATTTGATATTATTGGATTCCTTTGGTGACTATATTCAGTAATGGATGTCACCTTTCTCTTACCTCTAGATCAAATTCTTCTGGATATTTTTGTTACCCCATCTTCTCTAGGGCGTGTAGAAGGAGCAAAATTCTAGGGTCTTTAAAAATTTTGAGAATGATATCTTTCATGTTAGTCAAAGAATAATGTGGAGGGTGGCAAACAATGTTTTTGTGGCCACCAAAGACACTTGTTCCTCTGCTCCTCATGGCCACCCTAAATTTACAGTTGAGAACTGTCTTGGTTTTCATTCGGAGTAAATACCCCCACAACCTCCTAATTTAAGAAGATCGATTCGTTGAACCCCACCTCCTCCTGGTTGGTTTAATATTAATTTTGATGGTACATCTAAGGGTAATACGGGCTTGGATGAGGCTAGGGGCATGATTCATGATAGCAGTGGTGATGTGATCCTAGCCTTCATGAAGGATATTGGCATCTAATATTTGCATATTGTTGAAGCTCATGCTTCTTTTTGGGGGGTTTTAATGCTCAAATATCTAGGCATCCATCGGGCTGTTATTGAGGGGGATTCTTTGAATGTTATTAACATGCTTAAAGGATATTTTTGTCCCAATTGGTGTATCTCCAATTTAATTGATGAATCCATAGCCCATTTGAGTCCTTTGGAGGAGGTATTAATTAAGCATGAATATAGATAAGGGAACGTGATGGTCGACTCCCTTGCAAATCTTGGTGTATCTCATTAGGGTCTATTGGTTTGGCATTAATATTTTCTACCCAAGATCCTCTACCTTACTAATGAAGATAAAATTTAATGCCTATCAGGTGATGCTACGTCATCTAGTGCTTCTACCTATTCTTGGTTGGTGGTGGAGTTTGCTTATCTCTAGCCTGGTGGCAGAATGCCTTTACTTTTGGCACCCATGTTGTCCTCTCTGGTTCTGTTGGCATTGGTGTTAGGTGGGCTTTACCCTCCTCTAGCTTTTCAAATTTCAAATTTCAAAATTCTTCCTCCCAACATCCCCTCATTTGTTGGTTTGGCGGGTCTCCCTAGTTGTTTTTTGATTTCTCAAAACTTCCTTGAGCATGTTAGTGTCATATTGTTATTTCTTTTGTGCTTCCTTTTTGTTTTGCCTTGGGAAGTCATCCATTCTTCTTCTCAATTTTTGGAAGCGATATGACATTACTTTTCCCATGGGGGATGGGAAGCCTTTTCATGTCCTCTTTTGTTCTAAGTGGGAGTGCCTTTGTGGTTGTGTGTTTTATCATATTTTATGGATTGTCCTCACACCCATTGGAGGTTTTCTTGAGGTGGTGACATGTGTTTTATGCGGGGTTGGCTCTTTCTCGGTGGTCATCGAGGCTTTCTGGTCCTCCCCCTTGTTTCCTGGGGTAATTTTTGATTGTTTTTGTTTTTTGACCCCAACGTTTAGTTTATGTTTCCTTGTGAGTGGGTTTTTTGTGCTACTCCTCAATTTGGAATCTTCCTCCATGCTCAGGTTTAACTTATTTTTCTTCTTGTTGTTTCCTAGGATTTCTTGGTTTCCCTCTTCGGTGAGTCTCAATTCTTTCTCTGGTGTTCAGGATTTGACTATAGTGGTGGAGATCATGTATTTATATCTTGATTCATTATAGGGCCTCATTCACCTGTGTCTTCTTATTTTTTCAAGCTTGGTTGTTCATGTTCCTTTTCTTCTATCTATGTTTGTATGGAATTGGTTTGCTACACTAATGCGTAAAGCTAAGATATTTTCTTTCAAACAGAAGATTTTAAGTCTAAGTTGGAACCTACTTCCATTACCTTTTATGATGAAGTCAAATATGTCATGGCATAGGAGGGTCTTCTAGATTGTATTCAAAAATTTCATGGGCACAACCCTATGCTCACTAATTTATTTACCAGACAGGAATCCATGGTCTTGGATAAAGTAATATATAAGAAGACATACCTTTTGATCACTTATTTAGGCATCCCTATCAATACTCAAATACAAACAAATAAATACTAGAATTGGTTGTTGGACAAATTTAAGAAGAAAATTGGAAAGTGGACCAATAGGTGGCTTTCTTTTGGGGGTAGAATTACCTTGGTAAAATCTATCCTTCAAGCTATACCTATTTATGTTTCTACCATGTTAAATATCCCAAATGTTGTTCTTTAAGAATTGGATCAAATTAATCATCAATTCCTTTGGAGTGGCACTAAGGAGAAAATAAAATGAGCCTTGGTGAAATGGGACACTTTATGTCTTCCTAACAATGAAGGGGGGTTAGGATTTTGATCTGCTATTAATAAAAAAAAAGCTTTAGTTGCTAAATTGTATTGGAGGATTATACATAACCCTAATGCCCTTTGGACCAATAATCTTCGTGCTAGATATACTGAGAACAAAAGTCCTCAAGACCTTGTTCGCTATAAATTGCCTACCAAAGGTTCACCCATTTTAGCGGTTCTTAAGACTGGTGAGGATTTTATTAAGAAAAAGTTATTTTGGATCATTCATAATGGTTAGTAGGTAAATTTTTGGATAGATTCTTGGGATGGTCACTAGCCTTTGATAACTTAGTTTTCTCATTGGAGGCCTTGGATGGAGGAGCTTCACCAAGATAATTGGATAAATATGGCTAATTAC
This sequence comes from Wollemia nobilis, assembly GCA_028583015.1. Classification (NCBI taxonomy): domain Eukaryota; kingdom Viridiplantae; phylum Streptophyta; class Pinopsida; order Araucariales; family Araucariaceae; genus Wollemia; species Wollemia nobilis. The sequence goes on from JAQPPZ010001063.1 coordinate 14,007,514, forward strand.
TATCAATACCATACTGGTAATTCAGAGGTTGGTAGATATTGGATCCCTATTGAGGACTAGCCTATTCAAATTCTAGAAATTCAAATACAAGACATCCAACACATCCTACATATGATATCTCTCTCTTGGTCCCATGATAAAGATTGTTTTGGATGGAACAATACTACTAAGGGTGAGTATTCATTTGCTCAAGGTTATTTGGTCTTATGCCATAATAATCCCAACCAAATTTATGATATATTTTCTTAGTTGTGTTCTTGAAATCTCTAGCCTAAGGTGAGGTTCTTTATTTAGCTTTTATTGCATCGTAGGGTGCTAATTGGTGAGCAACTTATAAAATGTGGTTTTCATGGCCCTTTTAGATGCGAAATGTGTGGAAAGAATATGGAAACTCTTAGCCATATTTTTATTGAGTGTACCTTAGCCTTTGAGATATGAAGGAGAATGGCCATCTTACTTGGATTACAGTGGTTCAATTTTTCTACTTTTGAATAGCTTTGGAGGGATTGGTCTAAACAGGATGGTATTGATCATTTCATTAGGCAATTAGTTTGGAGGGGTTCTACCATTCTACCTTGGAGTATCTAGAATGAAAGGAACAACCAGATTTTCAATCAAGAAATAAATGATATTCACTATATCTAGAAAAATACCATTTCCAACTTAGTTGAATCAATCCAAAATCTCCTTAATCACCCCCAAAACTCCCACCAAAAATGGGATCAAGTGATGCAAATATTGAAGATTAAATCTTCTAAGGGCAACCGAATTATAGGGAATTTGAGTAATTGCAAGATGGAAAGAACAAGGAATTGACAAACTCCTTCTAAGAATTATGAAAAAGTCAATATCGATGAAGCCTTTAGGGGGAACCCTAGAAAAGCTAGTGCAGGAGGAATTAGTAGACTTTCAGATGGCTTCGTGGTTTTCACTTTTGCTGAGAATTTGGGTATCCTTTCCAATAACCTTGCTAAGGGGTATGGTATCCTCAGAGGCCTTCAATAGGTTGCTAAGGTTGGATGGGAAAAGGTGTTGGTTGAATATGACTCCCAACTCATGATTAATATTTTGAATACTCCTAAGAATCATAAGGTTTATTGAAGAATAAAAAGAATTTTTGAGAAGATTCAATTAATCCAGATGGGTTTTTTGAAAGTGGATTACAATCATGTGGTTAGAGAACATAATAGGAGTTATGATGCTTTAGCTAATTTGGCATTGGAAAAATGTGATCTTACTTGTTATGGCCACCCTTCCAGATGGTGGGCTTCACAAATAAGGGAAGCTCTGTTTTTTATCCTTTCTTTGGATGCCTCCTGTAGTAGAGGTACCTAGTTCCTTTTTGCTTTGTTTTTGCTTCTCTTTGGTTTTGTCAAGATATTTTAGTTCCCTAGCTTAGACATATCTTTCCTATGTTTCCTCTATTGAATCTTGCATTAATAGTCTTTTGGCCTAGAAAGGTCGTAGTTGTGTTTTGTTTTTTCTTTTTATTTTTTTTTCGAGGTGTGTGTGTGTGTGTGTTTTGTACTATTTTTTTTTGTGTTTTTTTAGTTATTTTTTTGTGTTTTTGTTGTTTTATATGTTTTTGTGTTTTTGTTGTTTTTCATGTTTTTTTTTTGGTTTTGTGTGTTTTTTTTAAGTGTTTGTGTTGTTTTGTTGTTTTTATGGTGTTCTTATGTGTTTTTTGTTTTGTGTTTTTTTGTTATTTTTTATTTTATTTTATTTTATTTATTTATTTATTTATTTATTTATTTATTTATTTATTTATTTATTTGTATTTTTTTGAGTTTTTTGTTTTTTTTATGCTTTTATGTTGTTTTTTTTTTTATTTTTTATTTTATTTGTTTGTTTTTTTTATTGATTGTCTTTGTAATTTGATGTTGTGTTTTTTGTGTTTATTTGTGTTTTGTGTTAGTTTGTTATTTTAGGCATGCTCATTGAGTGTGTTGAAGGGGACAAGCCAGGTGTGAGTCTTGGGTGTTTTTGGTGGAATAGATACCTCTACCTCCTTAGAACTTAACCAAAAGTGGCATCACATTTGGGGTGTTTTCCACAAACAAAAAAAAATCTCTGTATAGTAGCTCCCAAACCTTGGGTCATTTATGACTATGTTTTCAAAATCCAACTTCTACCATAATTTGTAATATTTATTCATGTATGCATATTGGAGGTCATGACTATTTGGTTCCAAGTATTTTAGTTCTCCTTGTCTAATTTCCTTTGTGCATGTGTGTTTATCTACACTTCATTATGTTGAGATGAGAAAGTTTTCCTTGAGCACTATTCATGGTGATTCATGTGTATGAGTATACTTGTTATGCATATGAATCTTATTTGTTTTTGGTGCATCACCTATGTAATCTTAGGTTTTTTATTTTTGATATCTTTGTTTTTCTTGCATTTCCTTCTCACCATTTTCCCATGAAGTTGCTAGAGTACGATAGAGTAGGAAAGAGAGTGTTGAAATTCCCATTTTAACAAGAAGCCAACCATGTAAAATCTCTCAAAGGCCCCAAATTGAACCAAGTTTGATTTTTCCAAACCCTGTGCTCTTAAGACTAGCCCGATTATGTCACTCTACATAAGTCACAATCATCATAAACCCTAGGACAATCGAAGAGGACAACAATAGTAGAATCTCCTCATATTGTTCCTCATTTTCTCTAATTATTAAAAATGTATATAAAATCCTATTTCTTTATTATTCTTATTTTATTGGAGATTTTATTTACTTTTTCATAGTGATAATTTATCCTTTTTTCTTTTCATTTTATAAACTTTATTTATTTGTAAGAAAAATAATATAAATTACTACATATTGGTTTATTGAAATTTTAATTAATTTATAAAAACTACTAAATGAAACTAATTTGCTAATTAATATTTTAAAATAATTTTTTTAATATGGAGGAATCAATAACTTTTGATCATTGTATTCCACTAGTCACATGTTCAATTCTTGCCATTGTCACTATAAACCCCACGAATCTTTGTTGAATGAAATGACTATCCATAATCAGGTGTGAGGTAGACCATAAACCTCCTAAGGACTCAAATCATAGTTAGAAACTAGCTGACACTCAAGCTCCTTATAATCAGTCTATCACACAAGAAGCTTTTTTATGTTAACTCTCAAGGAGAAGACCTAGATTCAAACCTTGTCAAGCAATACATGCATAATTATCAAGCTATTATAATACCACCATGAAGTTATGATGTAATATGTATGAGGCCCATTTCAATCCCATATATGTATGTATGTATCAAATGGCATGACCTCATGTGATTAAAAATTTAGATTCTCAAGAGAAAGACCTAGGTTCAAATCTTGTTATCATTATATAGTTTTTTAAAATATTGTGGTAACATGGTCATGATGTACCATAAAAATTAATAATAATAAGTCTACTTTTTTCTTGAGAAAAAGGGGGTTGTACTTAGGTCCCCCACTCTTCATAAGTCATAACTCTCTCTTTTAAAGCTTGAGAGTTTACAAATATATTCAATTGTCATCTCAATTGAGTTATTCTACCTAGATACCTACATATTTTTCATCAAAAGTCTAAATTTTTTATTTTGATTTTTAGGATCTCCTCCAATTTTCTTTGTAAATACAAATATTCCAAAATTCAAAATTCTTCATGATATTTCCTGCATCGACTTTCACAATACCAAAACTCCACTTGTACTATCTACGCACTACATCTTAGTAGAATCATATTTTTTAAATTTCACATTATCATAGTCCACTTTACCAGACTTGGAATGTTAGTTTCCTTTCTATTCCTAGATACCATAGCATTCCCCACATCTTACAAATATTTCATCCTCAAAATATGAGAAAAAACTAAATAGTATGATCTTTCAAGCAATTTTGACAACTTGTACCAATCTTGATCATCCATCCATCCATCCAAGTGAAATATTGATTAGTTGCGGTCTTCAATGATGTCAAGTTGCCAATGTGCCACTTGAATATCCATAACTACTCTATTTTCTTCATGTCGGTGCTTCTCTACTATGATATTTTGAATAGTTTTCCCTATTGTTCGCTAAGGTTGTTGCACCCCTTTGAAATCCATAATCATATGTTTTTTATTTTCAAATACTTGATGATTTTCTAGCTCTATATAGATCCATAGCATATATGACCTAAGTCATACCTCCAATGTTGTTGTCACTCAGTGTGGTGTGGGTGGAAATATGCTACAACCTTAACCTATCATTTAGTTTCCTTTTATTTTTCAACAATTTGTTTTTCTTATATTTTAAATTCTTCCTCACACTCTTATCTCTCATGCCCTTCATTTGGTGCATCCTTGTGCACTTGCAATAGATCTTACTTAGAATTTTATACTATTTCTTCCATGGGCTATGTTATTGCTTATACTGTAGACTCAACTTTTATGTGTTCTATTGGTTCTTCAACTTATTCCCTTACTATAATTACTTCTTGATTATCCTTAGATCCTTGCCTCTTAATATTTTCATTTTAAATGTAACCATGAACCTACAAATACAATTTATAGATTCAAACAAATTCCTTTTGTGCATTTTTAGCTTATTTGTCACCAAAGGTGTAGGTCCATCAACTTGTACATTATCATTTGTATCTTTCGCTTATATCTTGTCGTCTTTATTCATTTGTTTTTTTTCATCTGAAGCCTTTTTTATTTCTTCTTTATATCCCTTGATGGTGACCTTCAAACTGGATATCTTTTTATATGGACTCCACTAACTCAAGAATGCATGCTCCATTCCATCCCAAGTGTAATTATAATTTTTTCCTTAGCAAAAATTTCCCACAAAAAATAATCTTCCACTCTTAAAATTTTGTAAAGGTGGCATTGCCAAAAATGGTTACCAAAATATAAATATCTAAACTTCATCCACCATTTTCGACTGTCAATGTCATCCTTTCTAGTGAATATTAGCAACTCCCTAACATAAATCCCAAAAAATATTAAAATTATCTAGGGTTTTATAAATAATCTATGATTCCTCAAAAAATAATGCTATACAAATTTTCTCTATTTCTTTATATCAACAAATAATTTTTTAGGTATTATTCAAAAACAAATTAAATTGCAATTGATTTGCTTTTCCTAACTGACAAATACTTGTAGTATCATGTTTTGTGATTTGAAAAATCATCATTATCATTGTTCTGGATGGATGACTTCATAGGGTCGTATCTTTTTCAATACTTCTTTGATTCATTCATATAACTACTTATTTTAAATATCTTTAAATTCTACACAAAATGGTCAAAGAATTACCAAAATCAGACAAACCTTCATAAATATGTGGCTTCCAAAATTTGAAATGTTTTTTTGGAAAACATTGAACTAACTACTAATAATGAATATTAATGTTATAGTGATACCACTTTATGATTTATATCAAACCAAAATTTGTTTATTTTATTATCAATGTATTAAGACATTGTAGAGTAAACATTTTATTTTGAATTTGTATTTTTAAAGTTCATTTCCATAATTTGATAAGCACATTTTATATATTATATTTTCTAGTTGATAGCACCAACCTAAAATTAGAAAGAAACACTTCTCTATTTGTGATGATGTTCATGGTTATAATAGATACTTATTATTGTGTTATATAATACATGCACATTTTAAACTTACATGAATATTGTAAAAATACCAATAACCTCACTATTAAATATATACTTCACAAAATGTATATGTATTTTTCAAACACAAAAAGAAATATAAAAATATTAACATATAAATTTTTTATCTAAAGAAAAAGAATATAAAATTAACATTTTTTTGTATTTATTTATCATTACATATAAGGTTGAAATGCAAAGGAGTAAACATCAAAGGAATAGATAAATAAAAATAGAAAAAGGTGCAATTAAAAAAAAAAAACAATAACAAAGAGAAAATAAGAGGAAGGAATAACATTAAACATCATCAAAAAAAGACAAACAAAAATGGTGCTACATATTAAGGTTAAAATTTATGAAGTAATTAGGGTTTTTGTTATTGTTGTAAATACCCCCTTACACTCCATATTTTTCATCAGTGTGTTGTGCAATATAATCTATGGATATAAAAAATAGTCTTTTGAAAGAAAATATTTTAAGATTGAAGAGAGAGTTCGAAGGAGGAGAGAGCTGGGATGAGGGTTTTGAAGAGTTTTAGAGAACATTGTAGGGAAAATACAAAGGCTAGGGCCTATTGCCCCTAGTATCCAACATGAATGTTTTGAGGAGGATTATTATAGTAAGGAAAAGGTATAACTAGAGGAAATGTAGTAGATACCCAATTTTTACAAGCCATACAAAGTGACAAAAAAGCAACAAGCACTTTAAATTCATAATATAGAAAGATATGGGAGCTCATACTCTACCAAAAAAATTAGGACATGGGTTGATTATGGGGAGTCAAAATCACTCAGCCCAAATTCCTCAAACTCTCATTCATTAAAATTTAAAAAAATTACAATACTAGCCTGCAAGCGTAGTTTCTTAAACTGAGCAGCACTTCCGCCTCCCCTGGAAGAAAAACAGCCCAAACAGGTCTAGAGTGGCCCTCTTGCCTTCAGCTCTGCAACTCTGTCTCAACAGTTTTTTGACCCCTTGTGCATGCCTTTGCTTCCCCTTTTAAAATATCTGGGTTTCTTTCGAGGTCTCGACCCTCTAGGCCATTAATGACCCACCTGGAAGAATACATCCTTTGAATCTGAAAAGTCGGCTCTTGTCCCCGCCTTCATGACTGAACCTTCACATATTTTACCCTAACTGGAAACTGCTACCGGGTCATCCACGAAAACATGCATTGATGAGCCGTCTGAATGTCTCTGACCTCTGGACGCAGCATTCGACTGGCCGCCATGCTCAGCAAGCTTATCGGGAAAGAAATCTTGCATTAATGAGGCCTTTGACCGCCTCAGGAAACATCGTCTAGGAACACATGCATTTTTGAATCGTGAACCAGCAGTATGTCACGATATCATGACATTTTTCTTCCTCGCTGCCTTTCTCTTCTTTGGGTCACGATATCGCGACATGTCGCGATATCGCGACATTTTTCTTCCTCACTGCCTTTCTCTTCTTTGGGTCACGATATCGCGACATCTTTCCTTTCCGGCTCTTCTTTCTCCTTTTCGGTCACGATATCGCGACATCTTTCCTTTCTGCCTCCTCCTCACCTCTTAGGTCACGAAATCATAACATGTCGCGATATCGCGACATTCTTCCTTTCTGCTTCCTTGTCGCCTCTTTGGGTCGCGAAATCACGACATGTCATGATATCACGACAGCTTTGCTCTCTACTTTCTCTCTCTGTTTTGGGTCACGAAATCATGACATGTCGCGATATCGCGACAAATTCCTTCCTTGCTTTCTTTTTGCTCCTTCAATCACGATTTCACGACATGTCGCGTAATTGCGACATTTTCTTCTCTGGCCTTTCCTATCTTCTTTCGATCGTGATTTCGTGACATTTTCTTCGGGCACCTTCCCTCTCCTGCTTCGATCGTGATTTTGTGACATGTCATGAAATCATGAAATTTTTGCTTCGTGCCTTCTCTCTCCTTCCTGAGCCACGAAAACGCGACATGTCGCGATATCGTGACACTTTTTCTCTCCCACGCCTTCTCTTGCCTTTTGGTTGCGAAAATGCGACATGTCGTGATATCACGACACTTTTCTCTCTTGCACATTTTCTTGTCTCTTGGTCGTGAAAATGCAACATGTCACGATATCGTGACACTTTTTCTTCTTGAGCCTTCTCTCGTCTTTTGGTTGCGATAATGCGACATGTCACGATATCACGACACTTTTTCTTCTTGAGCCTTCACTCGAATTTTGGTCGCGATAATGCGACATGTCATGATATCACGATATTTTTTTCTCTTGAGCCTTCTCTCGGCTTTTGGTCACGATAATGCGATATGTCGCGATATCGTGACACTTTTTCTTCTTTGCCGACATGTCGCGATATCGCGACACTTTTTCTCCTTGCGGTATTTTGCTTTCCCTTGGATGCTCCTGCATCAAAAAATCGGGGTGGATTGAGAAGTGACATTCACTTCCTTCTTCTCCTCTGGGTTCAAGCCCTCTGTGTAGCTCCTCTTGCAGGGCTTGCACTTGGCTCTGCAAAACGCTGAAATCTTCTTCAGGTACCATATTTCTTCCACCACCATGGTTTTTTTGTGGAGGCATTTTTCTTGTTTCTCTTACAACCCTTCCACATATCATGGTGCAAGTTGCCTCACTTTCGGTGATCTGCTCACACACTCAGGAACTCCAGCTCTTTCACAGATCCTGGTGCAAACTGTCTCACTTTCGATGATTTATTTACACACTCAGGAACTCCCACTCTTCCATAGATCTTGGTGCAAACTGCCTCACTTTCGATGATATTTTTACACACTCAGGAACTCTCGCTCTTCCACAAATCCTGGTGCAAACTGCCTTACTTTCGATGATCTGTTTACACACTCAGGAACTCCTGCTCTAATACCACTTGATGGGGACATGAAATTGCTTAGCCCAAATTCCTCAAACTCTCGTTAATTAAACTTAAAAAAAAATTACAGTACTAGCCCACAGGTGTAGTTTCTTGAACTAAGCAGCACTTCCTCCTCCCCTGGAAGAAAAACAACCCAAACAGGTCCAGAGTGGCCCTCTTGCCTTCAGCTCTGCAACTCTGTCTTAGTAGTTTTTTGACCCCTTATGCATGCCTTTGCTTCCCCTTTTAAAATATCTGGGTTTCTTTCGAGGTCCCGACCCTCTAGGCCATTAATGACCCACCTGGAAGAATACATCCTCTAAATCTGAAAAGTCAGCTCTTGTCCCCACCTTTGTGACTGAACCTTCACATATTTTACCCTAACTGGCAACTGCCACTGGGTCAACTATGGAAAAACGCATTGATGAGCCATTTTAATGTCTCTAACCTCTGGACGTAGCATTCGAGTGGTCGCCATGCTCATTAAGCTTACTGCGCAAGAAATCTTACATTAATGAGGCCTTTGACTGCCTCGGGAAACACCATCTGGGAACGAGTGACTTTTCGAATCATGAACCAGCAGTATGTCATGATATCATGACATTTTTCTTCCTCACTGCCTTTCTCTTCTTCGGGTCGTGATATCGTGACATGTCGTGATATCGTGACATTTTTCTTCCTCGCTGCCTTTCTCTTCTTCGGGTCGCGATATCGTGACATCTTTCCTTTTCGGCTCTTCTTTCTCCTTTTCGATCGTGAAATCGTGACATGTCGCAATATCGTGACATCTTTCCTTTCTACCTCCTCCTCACCTCTCAGGTCGTGAAATCGTGACATGTCGCGATATCATGACATTCTTCCTTTCTACTTCCTTCTCGCCTCTTTGGGTCACGAAATCGTGACATGTCACGATATCGCGACATGTCACGATATTGCGACAGCTTTGCTCTCTACTTTCTCTCTCTATTTTGGGTCACAAAATTGTGACAGCTTCCTTCCTTTCTTTCTTTCTGCTTCTTCGATTGTGATTTCATGACATGTCGTGAAATCGTGACATTTTCTTCTCTGGCCTTTCCTGTCTTCTTTCGGTCGCGATTTCATGACATTTTCTTCGGGCACCTTCTCTCTCCTGCTTTGGTCACGATTTTGTGACATTTTTGCTTCGTGCCTTCTCTCTCCTTCCTGAGCCGTGAAAACGTGACATGTCGCGATATCGTGACACTTTTTCTCTCCAGCGCCTTCTCTCGCCTTTTGGTTGTGAAAATGCGACATGTCGCGATATCGTGACACTTTTCTCTCTTGCACCTTTTCTCGTCTCTTGGTCACGAAAATGTGACATGTCATGATATCGTGACACTTTTTCTTCTTGAGTCTTCTCTCGTATTTTGGTCGTGATAATGCGACATGTCGTGATATCGTGACACCTTTTCTTCTTGAGCCTTCACTCGGCTTTTGGTCGCGATAATGCGACATGTCGTGATATCGCGAAATTTTTTTCCCTTGAGCCTTCTCTCGGCTTTTGGTCACGGTAATGCGACATGTCGCGATATCGCGACACTTTTTCCTCCTTGCGGTATTTTGCTTTCCCTTGGATGCTCCTACATCAGTTTAAGAGAACCAAAAGCAAAATTCATGATGTAGACTAGATAGAAAAGTTGTAGTAGGGAAAATTGATATGGTCTAGAACTTGGACAAGATTATTTTGAGGGTAAACTACCCAATGGGGCTAATTGCATCAATACATAATATTAGGAAGGATTCAAGGTAGATACCTCCAGAAATGAATTTTAGGGATGCCCTTCATGGGGAACAACCCAAACTATATTTGATTAATAACCTGAGGATAACACAAAGACCTTTGAGGATGCCTAAGATAGATACCATGAAAACTTTGATGGGGTGTTTAAAGGTAGTATATGGTTTCCTAATAGTGAAGGTGAATAGGGAGGAAATTTAGAATGAAATAGAAGACATGGAGAGGAAATGGATGATATGTTGATTTTTTGGGTTCAGACCAATACTACCAATATTTAAACTATGGGTTGTTAAACAATGGTGAAAAAAAGGTGAATTCTAAATCTCTATTTACCTTGATGGTAATTTCCTTGTTTTTATTGCACCTAAAGAAGATAGAGAACAAATATTCCAAAGGGGACCATGGTTGTTGGAAGGGTGAATCTCTTTCTGAGACCTTGGTATACTACATTCAAATCAAATAAAGAGATTCCTTCCACAACACTAGTTTGGGTGACACTTTTTGGCTTGCTAGTAGAATTTTGAAATTCAATAGTATTTATGATAATTGGAAATACCCTAGGAATACTAAGATGGTTTTTGATAGTACATATATATTTGAACAAATTATTTATTCTCAAATATGTGTTTTACTAGACTTTAATAAACCTCTCCCAAAAAATATCACTCTATAGTTTATGGAGGAAACATGATAGTAGGAGGTGGATTAGAAGAACATACGCTTTTGTTGTAAAACCTACCATGAATATGGTCATTTAGAAATATATTGTATGCATAATATCCTAGAGCAAGGAGGAAAGAAAAGATATCTTGAAGGGTTTCATCTGCCCAAAAAAAGAATATCCAAAAGAAATTGGCAGTGAAGAATCAAGAAGTGGTGTCAAATAAAACGTTTGGCAATCTCCCCATTGATGACCTTATGGATGATGAGGAAGATACAATGGAGATATAAGTCTTGGATACATAGTTCCATGGTGAGAGAAGGGAATTTGTGCTAGAATAGGTAAATAGCACCCCTAACACCACCCTATCAATGCAGAGCAACAAATAGGAAGAAGTATACCAACCAACAACATATTACCAATAAAAAGCAAGGGGAAAATAAGAATAAGAGTAAATATTGCTTTAATTTTATCAAATCTAGGGTGACGTCCAAATGTTGTATGTGATAAGAATAATCTATGTAGGTTTCAATAGTGGAGTTCGTAATTCACTCTAACAAGAAAATTAAATTACTTTGCAAAAAATAAGTCTTGCTAAAAATAGAATAAAGATTGTAGAAAATAACATCATACTTGCTAAAAAGTAAATTAAAATTCTTGCAAGAAATGAAAAACACACATGCAAATATGAAATCTAGCAGTTGCATGAAAATTCCCTAGGGAATTAAAATATTCTATAGACACATCCATAATGATAACACTCTAAAAAAATTAAAATAACATACATATCTATAAAGGTTATGCTTTATATTATTCTAATAAAGTAGGTCTTTACTCCTTAGCCCAAGGGAAATCAAATTTCACTTCAAAACAAAATTAGAAATATACAAATAAGAAAACAATTATTATTTATTATTGAAGAAAAAATCTCTCTTACAAATAATCTTCAATGCATCATCTTATTCATATTCATCATCCATCATGTTCTAACTGTTGGACATTTTGAGTCCTCTAAGTCAAATTTGTCATTGATGTCACCTGATAGATTTATCACTCTTATCAAAGAATTCAACAAGAAATAAAGTCATTCAAGGTTGTCACTTTCATCCAGGAAAAAGCTTCATCAGTGCAAAAGTGAAAGGAAAAAGGCTCCATAATATTTTAATATTAATGGGAGCACAGGTTAAGTGATTGGTCCATAAATACCCAAGATAGGTTATTGCAAAAGTTTAAAATGAGGTTTAATAATTATTTATAAATTATTTAAATTTACAAGGAATTTAAATTTTATAAATAATATTTGATTTTGCCAAGGTTGTGCATTAAGACAAGGCTCCAAGGTTTATTTAAACTAAAACCTAAGGTTGGTTTATTTTAATTTATAATATTTAAATTTTAATTTAGATTTAAATATATTATAAATTAAAACCATGCTGACGTCGAATTTATTCTAATATTCAACCTGATTGCATAAGAAGACAAGGGCATTATATATAATGCAATCAAATACATTAATCACTTACCCTTGCATTTTCGTTGAGCACATGCGAAAAGGCATGTGATTCTTAAAGGCTTGATTTACGAAAAGTGGAAGCAGAGAACGTGCGAAGTGGTTGAGTATATAGGCCAGTGTGGCTTAATGGTGTATTGGCTTGGCAAGAGAGAGGAGGTCTCGCGTTCGATTCACTTGAGGTTTTCTTGCAAGGACAAAGTGCTCGAAGCGTGTTTTGATTATTTCATAAAGCGCTGGTTTGTGAGGTATTTGATGTTGGTCATGCCTTTTTAGGCACGTGAGGGTGCATGGCCCAACAACGGCTTGGCTACGGCTAAGGTATTGGGAAGGAGGATTTTGGGGGATCAAATCCCTCCAAGAGGTAAAGGCAAGTTAATTTTTTATGTTTTAATTTTTGTTAAATAGCCTTAAGGAGAAATAAGGGTTATGTTATGCCCTAGAAAATTGGGAAATTTCTTATGGTTTTATTTTTGGAAGGGTAGCATATTATATATCGTTGGAAAGCATTTTTCAAGGGCTATTTGATTAAATTTCTTAGAAGGAGAAATAATGTGTGTGTAAAGATTTATTTTTGGTTTTTTAAAAGAGGCTCAAAAGTGAGTTTGATTTATTCTTTTTCAAAGGGGATTATTTCTTTCATGAGAGGACATGGTGAATTTTATTGAGTAGGAGTAATAAGGTGTTATTGGAATATTATTTTTATTGTTGTGATATTACTCAAGTTCTCTAACCTCCTTGTGGTTGATAAGGAAATATTTGAAAGTGTATTGAGTTTGATAGATTTTATGGACAACTACTTGGCATCAAAAATGTATGGGCAATATTCTCCATTAGCTTGATTGAGTGATTGATTTCTAAAAATATAATTGGAGATAAAAGGATTGATTGTGGTTTCCTTTTTGAAAGTGGTTGGTTTAATGCTTTAAGTTTTTTTGGATTGAGAGTTGTGATTAAACCTTGTTTTATAAGCATTATTGTTGAAGTCGATTGGTTATGCAAAGAACTTGAACTTGAGTTAGAAAAGAATATGAGTATCATTGTTATGTGAGATTTGTGGTTGAGCATTGTTGGAAACATTTTGAGTTGGTTGATACATGCTTGGACTAGGTTTTGTGAGAAAGGGTTGTTCCTTGAGGTGATTGGTTGAGTAGAGTTGATTGAGCCTAGTCAAGTGTTTATGTGAAGTGGTTGTTCAAGTTCCATGAAACACACTTTTCTATATTCTAATTTGAGATTGATATTGAGTATAGAACATATTGAGTCTATAATAATTCTCTCTATGCTTCTATGAGATTGATTGAGTATAGAATATATTGAGTTTCTAAAAATTCTCTCTATGCTTCTATGAGATTGATTTGAGTTGAGATTGGAATTTGAGTATAGAATATATTGAGTCTCTAACAATTCTCTTTATGCTTCTATGAGATTGATTTGAGTTGAGATTGAGCTTTGAGTATAGAACATATTGATTCTATAACAATTCCCTTTATGATTCGATGAGATTGAACAAGTCCTGTGTGGACTTGTTAAGCAGATTTGAGGTAAGTCTTTGAGAAGGCTTGTGGACTGATTTTGTGTAAGCTTTTGTGGAATCTTGTAATGTAGATTTGTGCAAGTCCTAGAGAGGACTTATTGAGCATATTTGGAAAAGTTCTAAGTGAGCTTGTTGAGTATATTTGGATAGGTTCTATATGGACTTGTTGAGCATATTTGAGAAGGTTTTGAGTGGACCTATTGAGCAGATTTGAGCAGGTTCTGTGTTGAGCATATTTGAGCAAGTTCTTAGTGGACCTATTAAGCATATTTGAGTAGGTTCTATGTGGAACTGTTGAGCATATTTGAGTAGGTTCTTAGTGGACCTTTTGAGAATATTTGAGCAGGTTATGAGTGGACCTATTGAGCAGATTTAAGCAGGTTCTATGTGGACCTGTTGAGTACATTTGAGTAGGTTTTGTGTGGATCTATTGATCAGATTTGAGCATGTTCTATGTGAACCTATTGAGCAGATTTAAGAATATTTTGAGTGAAACTATTGATATATATTTGGAGGTGATAAAGTGTAGAGGACAGAGCCTCAGTGGATAGAGATCTAGCAGCCATGAAAATTGAAGACATATATTTTGAGTGAGGAGTCTTCAAGTGGAGAGAGATCCACCAGTTAGTGCAGTAGAGAGACATAGTATTCTAGAATATCACTAGCCGAATAATAAGGGGAAAGAGTTATCCTATGGAAGAGATCCATGAACTTGAGATTTAGGGGATCAACATCTCCTTTGGATAGAGGTCCATAAACATTGTAATTTGGAAGGATTCCCAAAATATTATTTGAGAAATATTTAGAAGAAATATTTTCTCTATGGAGGTAGCCCACATTGGGTGAACCACATTAAAATTTGTGTCTCTATTATGTATGGTGTTTTGTGCATTGCTTTGATTACTGCTATTGATACTACTATCTATACACTGCATAATATTGAATTGAAAAGTAAAGTAAAAAGTGGTCTTATACTGTTCACCCCCCCTCTCAGTACAAGTTTGTGTTCTTCACTAACAATAGTATTACAAAATGTAGTAGATAATTACAATAACAACAATATTACATTGGTAGCTTCTACTACTACTTCTAACCCAGTTCTTAGCGTCATGTCCTTTATTTATAATTGAGGACGATAGGACCCTCCCTTACCTTTTTTACTAGATTATTATATTAGGAAGATATGTAAGAAAATATAGCAATATGTAAAGACAAAAATAAGGTATAACAATAGTCAAACTTGTTACACCCACCTATGTGAAATACTAACTACCATGGTGGACATGCTAGAAATAGGAAAATATAGCTTTAGAATGGTTTTATAAGCCTATGTGTGCAAAATAAATTATATTTTTCTAAGAATGATTTCTAGCTATGCTGATTCAATAGTACTTCACTAGTCTATTGATGTCACTCATAGGTGGCAAATAAAACTAGAGTTCATTTATTGAAACAACAAAATAGAATTTATAGGTGGTTTGGTGTTGATAATCTTCAACCATGTTCTTTATTTTCTTCTTTTGGCACAACCCTTGTTTCCTTATATAACCAAATTCTTAGCCCTTTTCCTTCATAACATATTATACCAACCTATACTCCATTATTAGGTGCCATCCTATCATCCAATTTTCAATGCCAAACTATCATTCCAATGCTTGGTGCAAGTCAATGCTATCGGGTCTGACTCTGACTATATAAAGCTATGTTCAATGCTTGTTGTAGTCCATATTTTTTGTGCATGTTACAACCTCTATTTCCAAAACCTATTCTATGTTATTCTATAGCTCTAAATTACTATCTTCAAATCTGTAAAATGGTAATATTCCTTTCTATGCCACAATATCCTTTAATTACATGTTAAATCTTGCATTTTTATCTCCAAAAATACATTCTATTCAATTTAGTACTATACTCCTCCATTTTATTACGCTTAAATGTAATATATATGTAAACAAAAATCCAATGCATATTTAAGTGGCACAAAAGAAGAGTTAAGGCTGCATTAAATGAGGCTTTTTAGAGCCTCATCACTCCCCTAAGCCTATTGTAATGCATGTCCTCATGCATTAATTTTCTTCATATTTGCATTGATATGAGATTCTTTTTCAAGGTGCTTTTAGAATTTTAATGTGCACAGCCTTGAGTGTTATACCACTATTTTATTTTCTTTTTTCATGGCATAAAAAATGCCTTGAAGACCATAAAATGAGTCTTTTTATATCCCTTCATTTTATCATAATGCATGTAATACATTTTTCAAGATAAAATCTTACTCGTTCTTGTGTCACAACCATAGAATCTCATTCTTAGGTGCTAGAGAGTTCTAATGCTTAATATAAAGTATCCTCTAGTTCTACATAACTTTCTTTGATGTTGTATAAATCTCTTTATATGTAATGAGGCACCAAAGGGATCTAATGCTATATAACTCTTATGAAAAATATACTAGATTACAAAAATAGCTTACATCCATGATATAAGAATTCCCTTTTTATGCACTATAAACCATGGACTAACTATAATTATGCAAAATATTTAGATCAATTCATAGTAAAAATGGAAAAATATGTTATTAACATAGATGATATATGATGCTTTGAAGGAGATAAAAACCTAAAAGTAAATTAAGGTAGGAAGATTAAAATTACATGAAAACTAAAAAATGATCATGCACCATATCCATACATGCATACAACCATACATCCATACACACATACATACATATACATATATATTATCAAAATGGACTGTCATTTTTTGTTTCAATTTCCTTCTACTTTGATTGCATTCATAAGATATTTTCACAACCAAGTTGTCTTTTATATTTATTTGCGCGACTAGAATATCGAAAACTAGTTTTCATATTGGCCTTGGTCCTATAATGCCTCAAAAGAGGTTTTCACTATTGAAATTCTTTTATTTTTTTCTCAAAACAATGACAATGAATTCTTCTATGGAAAGCAAAAACCCCTTTTAGAATGTGCAAATCAAC
Source organism: Wollemia nobilis (assembly GCA_028583015.1). Taxonomy (NCBI): domain Eukaryota; kingdom Viridiplantae; phylum Streptophyta; class Pinopsida; order Araucariales; family Araucariaceae; genus Wollemia; species Wollemia nobilis. The sequence continues at coordinate 14,024,456 of JAQPPZ010001063.1, forward strand.
TAAGACTTCAAATCTATTGTAAACTCCTTCTCAGTGGTTGGTTTACTATAAGCAACACTTTTTGATGTTTGGAACAAAAAAAAAACGCACTTATGACCAAAAATTCATCCTATTTCATATGGTCATAGTTATTTGGTGCATACTTCTCTTTCTTTCTTTTTACTTTTCCTCTCTTTTTTTACTTTTTTCCTCCTCTTTTTTTAAATTTATTTTCCCCCTTTATTTTTATTTTCTAAACCATACTTATAAAATCATTCTAAACTCATTAGAATTCAAAGCTAATTATATTTTGTTGTTATATACTCTAGAGACAAAAGACACCACCATAATATGGCAATGCTAGGTATTGAAAGGCTTTGTTGCTTAAATATTGAGAAATAAAAACTCTTTTTAAGGATGTGCTAGTTTCATAAGGTACCATGTACCAAATGGATGTCTTCCAATTCTATATAGTCTTCATAGCAAGGAGCACCAAATAATTTTAATGCTAATCAGTCTTCATAGAAAAGACCACTAAAATATTTTGGTGCTACCTAACCACCTACAAATAATTTTTATTTGATATATGTCTGCATAAAATAAGGTTAGATCTAGAAAATAATATATCATTTAAAATATAAACTTTGTGGAATGGATTGAGTGTTTTTTTAGCACGTTCAAATATTGTCATAGTCAATTGTGTCATTTGTTTCACTAGTGTAGACAAATGATCCTTATATATGTTTATTTGGAATAGCCATGACTAACATAAGAAGAAAAGTTTGTGTGACTTATCATGATTGATTTTGTTACCTGTTTCATATGGTTCATAGGTAGTTTGACTAATTAATATTTCTCTTTGGTTTAACAAACCCCTCATTTCAAAAATAAATGTAAAAAATTTAAAGTTTAATTTTTGAAATACCTATTAGCTCTAAATACTATTATCTCTTGTTAGGTTTAAACCATTTATTCTCCCATTGGTTTAGAATAAAAATAGGATCACTTAGTATAATAGATTAGTAGATTGATCATAACCCAATCTTATGACCATGTCACAATGACTATTATTCATATTTTATCGATTCTACTTTTCAATAAAAAAAAAATGGAAATAGAGATAACAATAGATCATCAAAAATTTGATTTGGACTAAGAATAATATAAATATAGTTTAATGCTTTAACTTCCAAAATATTTAATCATTTAATCATAATTTATTTATAACTACATGGTATAGCACAAGTCTGATTGAAAACCTAGTAAAAAGATGATGATATTGGATGTTTGAACAATTTCCTAGAAACACCATTATCCTCGATAATGGCACTAAAAAGTGATGAGTTTTAATAATGTCACTATAATTTTTTGTAAATTTGGGATGATGTTCAAAGGATGTACATGCTAGTAATAATCTATGTAGGTTTTGGTAGTGAAGTTCCCAGATCATTCTTACACAAAATTAAATTACTTTTTTTAGAAAATAATTCTTTGCCAAAATAAAATCATGTTTGTGGAAACTAAAATCATACTTGATGAAAAATAAATTAATATGTTTGTAGAAAATGAATAAAACACATGTGAAAATGAAATCTAGTAGTTGCATGAAACTATCCGAAGAAGTAAAATATTTTATAAACACATCCACAATGATAACACTCTAAAATAATTACAATAACATGCATATCTACAAATATTATGCTTTCTATTGTGTTGATGGAGTAGGCCCTTAGTCAACCTAACATAAAGCAAATCTTAATTCAAAACAATGTTATAAACATAGACAAATAAAAAAAATAAAACTACACCACCTTGCAGCCCTTTGTTTATTTTGTGTTTTATTTCTTCTTTTGGAGGATCTATTAACTATCTCAATCTCATAAAATGAAAATTGAATTTTATGAGTTATCTTGGATCAACCATTATATGTGTTTAATAATAATGGATCAACAACAATTAATATTTTATAAAATTAACATAACAATTATATTAAATTTTTTAAAACATATAAAATAATTTAATATTTTTCCAAAAATATTTTTATTAAACATTTTAAATATATATTAAATTTTATTATTTTATAAACTTAATTTAATTAATAATTCCTATTTTAATGCAAGATAAGGTTTTATATCTAAAAGTAAAATAATAATAATAATGTTTTGAGCAATTTATACAAGTGGAGGCATAACATATAAAAAAGTAAGGAGCAATATGTGCTTAGTTAATACACAAATTTAAAATAAATATAATATAATTTAATATATATTTATATATATAATTAAGATGAAGTATGGAATATATATATAAATGGAATAATAATGAGTTATTTTAATTGTGAATTCACCACTGTACCAATAACTTTTTTTAATAAGAAAATAACAAATAACTTTGAAATGAGATGAATTACAGTTATAATATTATATGAGATGAATTACAGTTATAATATTATGAATCATTCGCTATTATTAAGGTTATTGTCCCTGAATTGAGATGATTTATGATAATCCTGCAATGAGATGATTTATGACAATCCCTTGTCTCTTATTAGTGAATATATGATAAGCTGACTCGTTATAATATCATGTCACAAAATTTATATTATAATAGAGCATGCGGTGATTTTGAGTTTGTCAAAGCTTTTAATAATATCTATTTAATAAGTCAAATGAATTTTTTAAACCATGTTTTATATTAACTTATTTTTAGGGTACAATGTAGGTTGAGTTGATTAATCATTCAAAATATTTTTAATAAATTTTATTATTTAAAATTTAAATTTTATTTTGAATCTTTGGGTGTGGTTTCTCAAACCAAAACAGTTTTGTAAAAAAAATTTAGTTAAAAATATATTAATCTATTTTAATATGTTTATGTTAAATTAATTTGAATATCTAAAACACTTTTAATTATTCTAAACATCTTAAGCACTTGTCAATCACAAATTTTGTCACCGTGTTGAAGTCAGGTGGTCCCATATAGTTTTGAAGCAGACCTAAATATCAGATAAGTATCTCATCATACCAAAACTATTAGTATTAAAATTAAAATAAATTTATATTATACTAATATTTTTTTTTTTAAAGAGGGGATAAAAATTTATTAGATCAAAGAAATTTTATAGCAGTGAACAAACAACCAACAAAAACCTCAACTAGATATATCTTCACCAAGTAAATTATGAAGATGCTGAGAACAGTCCAAACGGAGGTGATCCCAACCCTTAACAGACCAATTCCTCTGAAACTGAGAAACCCATTTGGACAAACAATATGCAACCCTATTCTATTTCCTAGAAATGTGAAAAAAAAAGATAAACTCCAAATTATAACAGATTTGAAAAAATTTTGAACAACCAAAATCAACCTCCAGTGAACATTATCAAGATGGTGAGTCTTTAAAAAATTGATAATAATTTGTGAATTAGACTCTTAAATTATCCTACGCCAACCCATAGCCAACCCTTGTTCCAAAGCACAAAAAAAAGCAAGAGCCTCCATATAATTATTAGAGTGTATCCCCTTATAGCATGAAAAAATAAAATAGGAATTCCCAACACTATTTCTCCCAACTCCTTTGATACCAACATGCCCAGGATTACCTCGAGAAGACTCATTCGTATTGATATTGAACACCCCTGGAGGAGGAGGATGTCATCTACCATCTCTCTGCATTTTTTGTCTAGCATCTCTTTTGCTAGACAAAATAGAATGACGAGGACCATTCTCCACAAATCTCAAACTCTGCATCATCAAAATATCTAACTGCACCAAAGGAAGACTAATTTGGCATTTAGAAGAGATAGTTTATTGGATTATACCAATGATTCACTGCCAAAGCTGAGGAACAGTAAGCTTCTTATCATGAAAAATTCTTTGATTTCTTTCCAACCAAATCTGCCACAAAACGCAAGAAGGGTCAATAGTCCAAGAAACCTAGAGAAATAAAACCTTAGCAGGAGGTCTCCCTAAACTCCTCCAAAACTCCAAAAGAGAAGAATTATAGACACAAGGCTGCTTCCACAACGCCCACAAAATATGCCAAATATCCTGTGAAAAAGATCATTGAAAAAGAAGATGACCTAAAGACTCTTCACTGTTCGCACATAAAAAACAGAAATAATGTCCCTAAAAACCTCTCTTTTGCAAATTATCCTAGGTAAGGCATCTATTGTGAGTAGCTAACCACAGATAAAAATTACATTTAGGCCAAGAGAACTTTGACCACACCTGCTTCCACCAGGGCACCTCATCATCCCCAAAATGTTGCCAATCCAACTCCCTGTATCCCGAAGCCACCGAATAGACCCCTCTAGGATCCAAGCCCCAAGCCAAAACATCATCATCATGTAAAGAAGAGCAGGACCTACAAGACAAAATATGAGCCAACTCCTCTATTTCCTGAAAAGTACCCCCTGTCGGCCAATATATAGGATCCTTCCAACGAACAACCTCAACCTGCCCAACTTTGTCAACAAATTTATAGTCCATAACCCGATTCCAGCCTACATCCAAAAACACCTTCGACAGATTCTGAAGATGAGGATATGTGGAAAAAATGGCAGGGAACCTATCCCAAGCATCCTGGAAAAAGAGAGCCTTGGAACCCTTATGACATTTCCAAAACAAACCTTGCTTAACAAGATTCGTCCCCTTCTTAAGAGTGTTCCAGATGAAAGAGCCCCTACTAGACAAATTGTATCTTGGAATCTCAGAGCCCTCAACCCCATTCAAATATTTATAGGAAAGAATATTTGCCCAAGCTTGGTCTTGAGAAATACACCATCTCCAATAAAACTTAGCTGCCAAAGCATCTCCATAAAGAGAAGATAAACGAAGACCCAAACCCCTTCTTGCTTTGGTTTGCAAATAGTTTCCCACTTAACAAAGCTCCACTTCGAAGACTCCAAATTATCAGCCCATTAAAATATTCTAGACAAATAATCCAACTCATGAATAGAGCTAGCAAGAGAAACCTGAATCATGCACCTATAGATGCAAAGGGCCTGAACCACATACTTAAGGAGTAAAACCCTACCTGCAGAGGAGAACCATCTAACAAGCCAATGAGAAACATGAGCATGGAATTTGTCAAAAATGGATTTTATATCGCACGAGGCAAAGGACCCACAGAAAGAGGAATACTTAGATACGTCAAAGGAAGAGCACCAATCTGAAATCTTAGAATCTGTGCAATACGAGCCTGTATAAGCGGATTAGTGTTAAAGAAGAAAATTGAATATTTCCCCTCATTAATATTTGTCTCCAAAGCAACAAAATAGATATCCAAAGCCCCTCTGAAGTTGGTAGCTTCCCCAATAAAATAATTTAATAATTATTTAATATTTTTTTTTTATATGATCTGTGAACTCTTTACTATAAATAAACCATTTACGATGAATTTCATATCTTTATTAATAAGAATTGTATTGCCGACCGTGTAATATCACAAATTTTTTGTGAATTTAAAATTTGTTTTATACATGAACAAAATCATAAATTATATTTGAGGTGGGATGCTCAAAACTAGAGGTGGTAGAGGCTACAACATCGAAGGAACATCGCTTTGAGTTGTAGGTGGTGCAACTGGACTTGGATACTACCTATTCCTCATTACAATGTTGATCATGCTGACATACCCTTGCTTAGGGGGTGCATGATGAACCTCATTCACCTGGGGTATTTTCTTGTCCTACTCTACATGGGCAGGCAATGGATCTTTAAATACTTCCATTTGTTGGTTGTTTGGAGCGATAGGGTTGTCTACCTGAAGGGCATTCCTATCGATCATGTCTTGCACCAAATTCTTGAACTTATAGAACATCTGCATGTCATACCCATTTTGCCTATGAAATTTGCAATATAGGTATTCTCAGTACCCTTTGGGCTTCGATGCATTCGGGTCTATAGGTTGACTCTTAGGCAGATTGATTGAATTATCCGCTAAGAGGTGCTCAAAAAAAGAGTCCATAGACTCTGCAATGGGCATGAACTATCGCTTGGGGTGATGCTATTGATTTTATCCTTAATTATTTTGGTTGTCCTTGTTATAGTTCCTAGGTGTGGCATAATAATTAGGCTTTTGAGGTGGTGTGGTTTACGCTGGCCTTGGGATGCTAATGGTAACTTGATTGATTATTGTTGGATTAGGTTATGATGGACTATTATTAGCATTCTTGTTCCACTCCTCTTGCAAGGTTTCACAATATTGCCCTCTTGAATATTGATGTCTTTAATTGTTCTATCTTGCACTAGGGCATCTTCAAGAGTAGGATATTATTGCAGTTGCAACAACAAGGAGATAGGCTTTAGGTAGCTCTTGGTGAATATCTAAGTCAACTCCGACATGGGGAGTAGATAAGATAGCTTGGATAAAAGTGCTCACCACATGTTTCCATAATTTACTATTGACTCATCGTCATATTGTTTCAACCTAGCGAGATCGGCTAGCATCACCTTCCTCTTGGTGTTGAAGGCAAAGTGTTCTAGGAACGCATCTACAAGTTAATAAAAATTATGTATGCTATGCTTTAGGAGTTGGGTAAACCACTCTATGGCTGGGCTAGAGAGGGTAGTCACAAATATCTACAAAAGCAAAGCATTGTTATCCTGGATGCCAAAGCATTAGCTCAAGAACTTTGTAACATGCTCTTGTGCATCTTCCTCTCCCTTAAAGGTAACCAACTGAGGCATCTTAAATTGCTCTATATAGGAAGGGGTAGGCATCGAAGGATGAAGGGGCTATCTATGTAACTAGTGCAAAGTGGGCTTTTGATATCTAGATCTAGAGGTCTTTTTCTCTACTGACTCTAAGCACTCTAGTAGTACCTTATATGCATCAGAGGATTTGATCTCCTCTTCTTTGCTCTTATCTTGTGGTTGAGTACAATGATACTGGGGCCTATTTTAGGGTGGTGGCATGTCACCCCCCTACCTTGGTAATGCATTTCCAAATATTCTACATCTGGCTAATACATAGTGTAAGCCCCATATGGCATGTCTCAAGTCGGTCTATAAAGAGGGGTAGTTGCTTGTTGTGGGTACCCTATGTTTGGCTTGGGAGGTAAGTCTCGATCTGGCCTAGGAGGTCACGAAGGAAACATTGTATAAGTCTTAGGAGACCTATCTCAAATGAGCATGGGTTGCCTCGGGTGGACTTCCTGTCTATATGTTCTATGGGTAGGGACCCTCTCACTTAAAGTTTTCTAGAACAACTCATTGGTCTTCCATTCAATTATTTCTTTCTCAAGTTGATGCAAGCGGTCTAGTTGCTCTTTGTCTCACCAAATCTGCTTGAACTGCACTTGGTGTTTTACATATCTTGCAACCACTTGATTGATCTATTATGATGTGTGGGGCCTAGGAGGCCTAGGAGTCTCACCCTGATGTTGACCTTATTTAAGATAATCTATGATATCGATCGTGTGCTTCCCTTGATCGAGGGTAGTCATATTTACCAAGGGTTTAGGCCTGAGTGTATTCTCATTATACTTAGTGGGTGTAGAGGCACATTGTTCTTGCATGGTATACAGCTCTTGAGGATAATCAGGGATTTCCTCATGCATTCCTTCATGGATGAGGAAGGGAAGGGTAGAGTTTTCTCTCCTTGGGCAACGAGTATCATACTCATCTAGTTGCCTAATCTTATGGACCCTATCAGGGTGATGTAGAGGTAAGATATGATCAACCTGCTCTACTCAATGTGTAAAGTCATGCTCTGGCTCATAAATGGGTGTGTTGGCCTATTATGCACACGAATGCACTGCACCACTCTGTCTACTTGTGCCTCAGTGTGATGTTACCTCTCATCAAGGAAGGCATGTGATGTGTCTACATATGGGAACACTCTCCCAGATAAGGTCCATTACCCATAGGGGTGTCCCACATAGGGTTCCCTTGTAGGTGTGGTTCACACCCCATTGTTCTGGGACTAGGGTGAGTAGAGGCTCATTAGGGAGGTATGACCAAATCCCTAGGGCTAAAGTGAAGATGACTCATGTATCCTAGTCCACTCTCCATAGCTTCTACCCTTGATTAGGCTTTGCTATGGGTGCACACCATAATTACTCTCTACAAAATCCTAAATGATTATCTCCTTTACAAATTCTCAATGAAATAGCACACAAGAAAGGAAACACTCAATAAATCAAGTGATTATCTCTTTTAAGTTTTAGATATGAATACCTAAACTATTTTGTGTGTTTTAAATGTGTAGTATGTAAAATATGACCTTGTGTCACATGTTTGAATTTTATTGGATGATAATATTATGTTTAATTGGATTTCACCTATATACTTGTAGCTCAACAACTATAAATGAAATTCACGATCATGTAATCCAACCTATAATATGTGGTGATGAAGTCCACACACGATCAGGGAACACAGGTCCTACCATTTCCTTACCCAGTTCACCCGCAGTCTACGATATACCTCTCCAAAGAGAGATACATGCTATAACCCATGGGCTATGATGGATCTTGGAACCAGCCTTGGCAAAGAATAAGGTTCATGGTATTTGAGACAACGGGTGGAGATGAAAGCCACCTCATTGAACTCTACTAGTGTATGGTGATGAAATCCACCTCACTAAAGTTTAAGTGAAGCATGGTGTGTGAGGTTATTTTTAAGCCCAAATAAATTAAACAATGAATAATTCAATGAACATTCACTAAATGCAAATAAATGACATTTTACTTTCAAAAAATGCAAGATAAAAAGTAACTTAGAAGATGCAAAAACCTAAATGATGGCCTACCCATTAGGTAGCCTACATGTAATAAAACCATAGAGATGCATCATTACTTAAATTATTTTTTATTTTTCTTCTTTTTTTGTTATTTTTTGCATTTATAAGAAAGAGAAATATATCTTTCTACCTTTCTATCAAACAAAGGATGCAAAGAAAAATCAAGTTTTGGCAATTTCTAACTATGTAATAGAAAATCAAAATTTCATGCACCTACCTTATCACTTGGGGAACCTATTGTTTCTGGAATCTAATAAGAAAAGTCTCATTTTTTTGGTCATCCCAGGGTGGTATGGTTGTGTGGTCATCCCAGTGTGGCACAAGGAGCAGTTTAGAGGTCATCTCAGGCCAAAACGGCCAATACCTACAACAGAAACCAAGTTTAAACCTTCAATTAAGTAATAGGTACAGGGTCCCACAATGATCACCATTGATTTAGGAGAAAAAAAGTGCACCTAATGATGAAGAACAATATGCATCTATCTCTAATGGCTTATAAGCATCAAAATGGAAGCATGCAAGTAAACGTGGAAATATGACCAAAACACAAGAAATGAAATGAATGGAGCTTATTTATTATTAATTTGATGTATCAAATCCATGGTTACATATATTTCCACTTGAGTTCTCTATATTTATACAATTTTTACAAATTGGTGCCCAAGGATTGAATCCTAAAAGTAACTCTCGTGCACTTCCAATGTTCTTCCTCACACCCACAATCGAAGTGGGTAGGCCTACGATATCGTAAATTTGTTCTCTGATATTGTGCTCCTTAATTGTAAACTATATGACCCGCATATACACATAAATAAACCAAAATAATTAAATAGCAAGTGTGTATATTGAAAACATGCAAACCCTACAGGCACTAAAAGACTAGAAAACATGAATATGCAATACACCTATCTAAAACAAATCCAAATGACTTTAAATTGCATAGGTATGTAAAATATATGGTTTTGGGAATATTTAACCAAAAAAAGAACATAAATTGCATTCTATGATGTGTCGTTTCTGCAGTGCACTTCTCAAACCTACAAAATCTAAAACAAACAATTCTGGGCATAAACATGTCCAAATAAAATTAAAATTGTACAGTATGCATAAAATATTATTTTAAGAGAACCCATATGGTCATATTTGTAAAATTAGTAATATTTTCATGTGCATCTTCAAATGGTCCCCGAAAGCCTACAAAACACTAAAAATGCAATATCTCGCTTAATATGACTCCAAAATATATGCAATTTGGACATTATACTCATATGCCACTCTCTAATATTCCTCAAAAATAAAATAAAATAACTAATTCACATATATTCCACCATCCCTTGCAGGGATGGTGGTGGTTGTCACAGAATGGGGACCATCCTAGGGTGGTACGACCAACAATTTTACCCTTATTTTGCCACCAATTCCTCTATGAATTGGTTAGGGGACTCCTAAATAGTTTTTTCATAAAATTTTGTGATGAAATTCACTCAGGTGAATCACTTTTACAAATAAATTGTGCCTCCTAGATCACTTGCAAACCTCCTTCGCTAGGTAAATATTTCGAGGGAAAAGGGCACAAAATGTGAGGGGAAATCTTTGTAGAACTTTGTTGTTATGTCCCAAAACTCCTTTCTATATATTGTGTGGAAAATGGATCCACTTTATAGCCAAAGTGGATCTTTGGGCAAAAATGCATGAGAGGGCATGCATGGCAAGAGGTCACATTTGGCCCAAGTACGACATGCATTAGAGGGGGAAGAGAATATCCTCTTTTGGACTCCCTGATGCAACATGTCATAAGGATTTTGTGCCCTCTAACCTACATGTTTAAATATATGGGGTAAATGGCAGTTTCTAGGTGCCATTTATCCATATTTTTACTTTTGGGGGTCAAATTCGATGATCGTCCTACCTAGGGATAGCCACACATGGCCATCACTGGGTGGGATTTCCATGAACTATGGCCATCCCTAGGTGGGACAGCCATGCCTACATGCCCCAAAACTTCCCAAAAGTGGGATAAAAGCTCCCAAAAGTGGTTAAGACAACTATTAAACCTTTGAGGGTTTCCCAAGGGGGTCATATGGTGTCAATTACCCAATGCTTTCGATTTCCTAATCGTATTGACATGATTTTAGTATCTATAGTTTCATACAACACAAGGGGCACCTATCCCCTTATCATTTAAACTCGACTTCCAATGCACAAACAAAATTGTAGAGTATGAAGCATTAATCTTAGGTCTTTAATCAGCTATAGCTATGAGCATTAAGTGTATTAGGATATTTAGGAATTCTCAAATTATTGTCAAACAAGTAAAAAAAGAATACCAATGCAAAGAACCTACCATTAAGTTTTATCATGAGGTAGCAATTAAATTGCTCTCTAAGTTTGATTGGTATGAAATAAATAGTTTGCCATGTTTGACTATTAGATTTGCAGATGTGATGGCCTCCCTTGGATCATTGATTCCAAAAGACTCCTTTGGAGAGGTACAAACCCTCATAATTTCAACAGTCTCTAAATCTGTAATTGCTCATGCTGAGTATAAAGATGAAAAGGATGTTTCCTTTATCCATTTGGATCCATATGAGCCTTGGTCGAGCCAAATAGTAGAATTTCTCAATTTTGGAACACTCCCATTGGACATGTCTCGAACTACCAAATGCACTTTCAAGCAAAAGGTAGCTCATTTCATTCTCTTTGGGGACATGTTGTATAAATGTAGTTATGATGGAATCCTCCTTTGTTGTCTTAAGTCTAGTGAGGCACAAATAACCATTGTTGAATTTCATGATGGTACTTGTGGTGGTCATTTTAGTGGAATGGCCATTGCAAAGCATATTTTATGCATGGTTTATTATTAACCCACAATGGAACGCGATTTTTGCACTTATGTCAAACATTGCAAGAAGTATCAATAACATGCTAATTTAACTCATGTACCATCACAAGCCTTACAGCCTATTCAAAGCCTTTGGACCTTCTCACAATGGAGTCTAGATCTAATTAGCAAAATCTCACCTCCTTTCTTGGGACAACAAACATTCATCATCACAACCACTGAATATTTTACAAAGTGGATTAAGGCAATTCCTCTAACCAGTATGATAAGAACTAGAATTATGGAGTTTATACTCCATCATATAATTTTTAATTTTGGTATTCCCTTATACAATGGTAATTATTTCAATAACAAGGATGTTCGAGCACTTTGCGATATATATAACATTCAACATAATTTCTCAACTCCTTATTACCCACAAACAAATGGACAAGTTGAAGCTTCCAACAAGACTTTAATTTCTATTCTCAATCTCAAATAAAATCAAAGATATTTGGCATACACAAATACCCTTGGCATTATGGGCTTATATAACAAGCATCCGCACACCTATAGGAGCAACACCATTTTCATTAGTCTATGGAGCTAAAGCAATCATGCCTATTGAGCTCGAGATCCCTTCCTTGTGAATTTATTTTCAAGAATTCATAGATGATGATACTGCTAGACAAGCACGTCTTGTCCAACTTACACTTCTTAATGAGAGGTGATTCAATGCTTTAGAGAATTTACGAGTTTATCAATATTACATCAAACGTGCTTACAATGCCAAAGTTCATCTACGTGAATTCCAAGTAGGATATCTTGTCCATAAAAAGAACCAAAAAAACACCAATGCATTATCGCATCTTCATGATAAATTCATGGCTAATTGGTTAGGTCCATACATTGTTACACAAATATTGGGTCATGGTACTTATAGGCTTGTCAGTATATAAGGAGGGGAAGAGCCTAAACCACTTAATGTTATACACTTGAGAACATTTTATGCATGATTTGATTGCTATATAATTATATATACATGGCCAATACACAAAAACATTTGTATATATTTCATTCAAAACATTGCATTTCACTTGCATCTACATTAAAAAACAATGCATTCACCCACATTTCATATAGCATCTCACATTTCACAAAATTACATGTCACACATTGCATTCACATTCACATTTCACATTTCATATTAGAGATAATTTATTAAGTTCAAGGTCTTAATCGGTCCAATAAAATCATGTTGCCTTAATTAAGGGCACCCTCACAAAGTCATCCACACAATCCCACTAAGTCAAATTATCATTTGTAAAAGCCACATTTCCATCATTCCTAGGTTTTTTCAGTCACTCAACCACTCCTAGTGTTTTAAGCATCCTCCAAAATATATGTCAAGTTTCTTTTAGAACCATTGCACATATACAATAAGAAAATCTTGAGTTTTGGAAATTTACTCCAAAACATTCTTGAACCAAACACAATTTTCACATTTTAAAAACATCTTGTGTCAAAGAGGGATAACACCATACTTGGTATGAACCTCGAAGTGAAAAGGCCCATCCTTGTTAGTCCCATAATGCAACATAGTCCATAAAAATAGTGGTCCTCATAACTATCATAATTCCAAAAAAATAAAAGAAAGAGTGCGGAAAAATCCCTAACAAAAACTCTAAATATTTTACATCACACACCACTGATCATTGGATTGTAAGGATCATACTACATTTCTAGTCAGACGGTTAGGTAGTCATCCCTAAAACTTAAGAGATCAACAACAAAAGTCATGGACTATAGAGTTAGACTCCACTGAAGCTATAGACACTTGAATAAAAGTGGAGTAGGCTCATGCGTGGCGACAAGTCTCTCTCAAAGAGACCTTTGACCGCTCATACAAACAAGCTAGCTTCTTGGTTTCATCCATAACAAGTTTACCCAATTTAATCAAGATGAGTTAATAAACTTACTTGCACACAAATTGGTTCTTGATTTCCTCGAGTCATTACCATACTCTTGATTCGGTAAATGAATTCACTGCACACACATTTGGTCCTAGAATAATTAGGTAATTTTAGTGAGTTTTTTTATGCCACTACTATGTCTGAGTCTCTATAAAATAGTCATTCTTCTATATCAACATCCATATCTTCTTCCATATCAACATCCATATCTTCTTTCGTGTCCACATCCATGTCAGTTCATGAGTCATTCATCCCACATGCCACCAAGTTTGGTGCCCTTGATTAAACAACAATGCTATAAAATGGCCAAGCAAATATTTAAACCATAAGTTATCATTAGCACATTCAAATTTGTCCTTGCATTAATCATCCATACATTCCACCTTGCATTAATCATCCATACATGTTGCCTTGCATTAATAATCCATACATGATACCTTGCATTAATCATCCATATAACATATGCATTCACAAAAGCATTCACACAAACAGATATAACACAAAAAGTATAAAGCCATGTATGTATATATATAAATCACATGTACAATGAGTGCCTAAAGACTACATACAATAGAGCACCAAGGCTCATATACAAAAAGTGCATCTATGCACTAGCTAATACCTATGATATGACCCCTACGACATAGTAGGAGCCCTAGAACTCAAACTCTACCAACACTCAACTAGCCTAGATAGCTCAACCATAGAGGAAGATGGAGGATATAGCAACATGATATGATGCACCATACATAAATCCTCCAAGGAATGCACATATTCCTTGCTAGCCCAAAGTCATCATAATTCTAGCTCGTGTCAACGTTCTTTACCTAGAATCTCTGCCTCGAGCCTCGCCATCATCTCCAAATCATCTCCACCAACTCCTCCCATCACCTTCTTTGCCTGCATCTGAGCTATTTTTGCATCCCATGCACTAATATCCACTCATATATGTGCTACAACCTCATCATGATATTACATTAAATCCTTCCACTTAGCTCATAGCTGCTCCATATTTGCTTACAACCTCACAACCTCTTATATATCCCCCATATCATCATCCTCCTCCGCATCCTCACCTTTCCCAACTGTAGGAGTCTACCACACTACACCCCTCGATATCCTTCTCTGATTACTAGCTTGAAGATGTCTTGATCACTTTGAAGTCTCATCAAACTCCTTAGCATCATACCCTCCATCATTCACCACCTTAGGTACCCATACTAGCTGGGTACCAAACCATACCACATAATTTTGGGTCATCCCGTATCATCCACATCAAGGAAATCTAGCTCCTCATCATCCTCCATCACCTCCCTCCATGGCACCACACATGGAAGCCCCACATCCTCATGATGTCTCCTATTAAGCACCATCTCATCAGGTACTCCCTACTACAAGCCAAATTTTTGCAACACCCATGAGAACTGGAAGTACTCTGCCTCACTTTGTCTCCTCTTGACTATCCATCTTGGCTGCCTCATCCACCACAACTTATCCCTATCCCCAGTCCACATGGTCCCCCTCCAAAACCTCCACATCATTTGGATGGATATTAGTCCAACATAGATCTTGGTACCACTGGCTAGATTGCATTGGATTACTTAGTTGTACCTCCTCTATCACTGCCCATCTCCTAGCATAGGGTTATGCCCTATCCCAGGGTAGACCCTCCAATCATGCCACACTAAATTACTCCCATACCCAATACTAGAGAAGAAAGTTGCATCCCAAGCCCTTCCTCCCCCGTTGCGTCACCTCATATAGCTCCTGGTACACCTACACCAACAAATTAGAAGCCAATGCATATCGCTACGGTGTAGTGAGTAAATCACTCACCAATACCAATAGGTTCTATGGGAACCTACAACTAGTACTATTGGGGATCTCTATGTTCACTAACACGAACATCACCAAGGTTGGGAGAGGCTCCATCTCCTTGACCACATAAATGGTCAAGTATGGAATTCTCCCACACTCCACCCTCACCTCTTCCCACCTATCACCAAACATCATGTTCATCTGCACCTTTTTATCATAACCTGCCTCCACCTTTAGCCCCTTTATTGGAACCTTGAGAATGTGATACACATCCTCAAGGGTAATAGTCACTTCTCCAATCGATAGCTATAAATTCCCCCCATCCACATCCCATATCTTAGCCAAATCTGAAAGATACCCATCATCTGCCCTCACCACATCAAGTCGAGCCGCATCCTCTAGCCCCACTGTCCTTAAAAAACTCCAATTTGCTTCAGACAACAATTTCCTCATCCTAGGAACAAGAGAATAAAATTGATGTCATGGCTCCAAAATTTGCAACTGTGGCAATAAACATATTTCATGCGCATTAAAAAAAACAACAAAAACAACAAAAATTTGCATAACACAAACAAGTATTCAAAAGCATTACCTTGGTAAATCTTACATCTACACTAGCAACATCACTCATTCCTTTCATTTTCATAGCTTTTGCACCAAAATTTCACTACCTCACTTCACTCCACTCCTTAGACGTAGCTTCTCAAACTTGAAAATACACAAATGAGCTCCATTTTCCAATCTACAGGCTATTTATAGCAATTGTAGGTATACTAAAGCGCCTTGGGGCATTTTAGGTATGTTGGAATGTGCATGGGTGTTTTTAGGCATGTTTAAGCATGCCAAGGCATTTTCTGGTGCACGTAAGTGCACTAGGGCATTTTTTGGACCTCAAAAATGCATATGAGCATTTGAAACATAAATCAAGAAAAGGAAAAATCAATCAAATCGGTAGCTTACCTCCTCCAAATTTCACCAAATTTTATCCACACATCAATTCCATCTTAAAATCAAGTTTTGTGAAAATAGAAATCAGTTTGGATGTATAACTTTTGTTTATGACCAAAAGTCATAAAAAGTACACTTTCCAATTATAAAACATATCAAACTGGTTCAAATTTATACAAAACAACCATTCTCATCATATGCATCATAATGCCCACCATCCCACCAATTTATGTGATAATCTAAGTTTATTTGGCACATTAACTTTAATTTTGTGTCCAAAAGGCATAAAATTGACCAATAAGCTATCCAACGCTCGCCAATCAGTTCTATTTTCACAAACCATCACATTTCCTAATAAATATTTTAAATTTCACCAACATCATACTCCATCATCCATCTCTTTCCACATATGCTGAATTTCAAGTGAATCTTGTATATAGTGATTTATTATATATACTTGGCGATTGCAATGATTTGTGTCCATGCAATTCGGTAAGATGAATGAATCACCATAAGAACACTTGATCATCATAATTATTCTATATCTCTTATTTTTAAAGCACAATCAATTTTTGTTCCTCATATTTCAAGTGAAACTCTAAAAATATTAATCTTGCTAAATAGCTATCATTGATGGCCTAGTTCATGGGTCTTAAAACATTGACAAAATTACATCACATTATTCCCAATTTCCTTGATAGTCATCATGGTGACTGGTTCTCGCTAGGGTGATTGGTTCCATTGAAAGGAATTATCATACAGTCACTAAAAAGCCCTCCAAATTTGACTCCTTTTTGTTTTTGCATCTTCATATTGCATATCAATGAGGCCATATGACAAATTTCTTCAACATCACGGAATCACCCCAAATTTGGGGCAACTAAATTTGATTCTAATTTTCCCACAAAGGGGATACATCTTACATGATAATGACATATATATTTTACACAAAGCCCTTCATCTATTGGGGAAAAAATAGATGCAATCATCATCCACATTTCTCCCAAAACCGTTCATCTGTTGGGGTAAAAACAGACGCAATCATCATCCATATTTTTTTCAAAACCCTTCATCTATTGGGGAAAAAATAAATGCACTCATATTTCTCATTTCACCAACCCCCTTCAACTTTTGGTGCCAAAAATAGTCGCACATTCCATCATTCCCATTTCTTTATTTGCACAACTATTTTTCCATTCATTCTTTTGCAATTGGCTTGTGAGCTTCATTCGTAACTCATTCGCCAATTGAGGGGGTAAGCTACACAATAACTCCATTCGTTATGCTTTTGCATTCAATTTTATATCCATATTCCAACAAGAGAGAGAAGCTACTTCTATGCCTAGCTCGATCAGGTATCTCGTATTTTTACACCATATTGTGTTTCATGCAACATGGTACAAAAAAGAGCATCTATAGACACCAAAATCTAGCCACTTGTCCTTAATTCATGCTCTACCACCATTCATTTGTCCACCATCCCTATTTCTCATCATTTCTAACCATTATTCATATTTATTTATATATTTATTTTATTTTATATTATATTTTAATATATGTTTGATAAATATATATTTATAAAGTGGATTATTCCTAGTCGTTCAATCTCATCTAATCTCATCCATCCATTTACCTTAATCCATGCCACATCCTAGATTTATTTTCCACCCTTACATATGCTTTAATCTCAACCACATGATTAGTGTCATTTAAACCCTAAAGTATGCCTTAAGTTGGAGTATTAATATGAGTCATTTTAAGATTCACCCCCCTGGAAGTTTTTTGGAATCCTAACTAGCTGGAAAGCCTAACCCTAATTTTGACCTAATCCATCTACCATTTTTTCATCACCTCGCTCACCACCGTCACCACTTCATCCCTCACCCTCATCATATCTACTTTTGTAGATCGGATCTAACCTCCCAATCACTCTACTACTCTCTGCAGACCTCCCGAGCACCCTGCTACTCTCTGTAGACCTCCCAAGTGCCCTGTTGTGCTCCCAAATAACTTGCAGGTATTTCAGAGCCCTATTCTAACGTCTAGCAAGATCCTCAAGTGTTCCTAGGGTATGCCCCCATCGTCAACCTGAAACAGATCCAGCCATCAGAAAACAATAAGCAAGAGCAAGGAAAATCTATTTATGTTATTATATTTCATATTATCTTATCATGTTCACGTTTCCATTGCTATAACTGGGGTTTTTAAGTTGTGATTTTTGAGAGCTCACACTATGGAGGCTGCATTTTTTATTACTGATTCTCTTTTTTCTTTGTGATTTGACAATACATCAGAAGCATTGGATAGTTTCTTAATCTAGAGTGGCCCAATATCGGATACGCAAAATCCCACTCAACCTTGTTGGGATCAAAGACACAATTGAAGACACCACTAGTTATTTTTGGCTAGGGTTTTAGAGAACCCTAGAAAAAATTGTAATATTGTATCAAGGGATTCTTGGATCCACTATTGTAACAACAAAGTTTCTAGGCTCCCCCTTTATCAATATAAATTCCATTTTGTTGTGCAATATTTGATTCACTTGAGTTCTATTTTATATGCTTTATTTGGTGTCACATTTTTAGCTCTACACTCTCAACTCCCAACCCCTTGAATTTTCTAAATAGTCATTGATGAATTCCCCCTATCTTTCATCCAAGTACTCACATAATTTATAAATTGGCAAAGAAACTACATAAATTCCTATTTATTGTGCATTCATATTAATATCAAATAACATTAATAGCATTCCTAATCCATTGCATTACATCTTTTACCTTATCATATCTTAGATTGATCAAATTCACAACCCTTTGGGGCTTTTCATATTTTTTCTCTATCATTCCCAAATCAATCCTTAAATTATCTATTTTAGGGACTTAAATTGATTTTTGTAGTCACAAATATTAAGAAATATATTGGGGATACTCCCTCTCAGTTTCAGCTCAAAATTTCAATAAATTCTACCCAAATAGATCTCTAAAACTTCAAAAACCCATCCTAGGACCAAATTTGCCACCCCTGTGGTAAATTTGGCAACATGCCAAATTCCACCCTAGGAGGTAAGCATACTCACTTTTTTTATCATAAAGTAGTTTTATCAGTTGTTTAGATAATATTCTACAATATCCAGTCCTCATAAAGATTCCTTAAATCAAAAGATCTAAATTGTTCTAGTTTTTGTGTAGGTTTACCAAATTTGCCACCCTTATGGTGAATTTGTCAACAATGGCAAATTTAGTAGCAGTGGAAAATTTGGCAGCAGTGGTGAATTTGGTAGATAGGCTATGGGAGAGGTAATCTGGTCACTTGGCCCTTTCCTTATCTCTACAATTTCATTCTCTCTTTGTTCTATTTCTATTTTTCTACTATTTAACAATTAAAATCATAACTACTCTAGCAAATTAAGGAATTCTAGCTAGAAAACCCTAATCATTTACAAAACGTTGTAATTTCTTCACAAAACACTCAATGACTAATCAATTAAGTAATCTTATATTGAAATTTAACCTTTTTATTACTTTCAAGTACTTAGGCAAAGAAACAAAAGAGCATTTAGTTGCATTAGGCTAGATTGTCTTATTGCATTTCTCCTTGTTTTACCCTAAAATCGAAATCTCCTTAGACTAGTGCATTCAAAACTTGAAGTGCATATAGGTTAGATCTTGTTTGCATGCATTTGTGTGATTTAAACTTAAGCATTGCATTTATATGATTCTTTATTATTTAGGTTCAAATAACCATTAAGGATAAATAAAGAGTCAAGATTAATAGAGATCCAAAAACCTTAGGTGTTTGTCTTAATTGAACTCATAAACACCGTCTAAACAAGCATTACATAAATTATCATACAACCATATAAAAAAGTATTAAATTAGGAGTCTAGTTGTTTTGAGTATCTTTGTTTCCTTGGGATCTCATTTGGAAAGAGACCCTCAAGTGGGGAAGCAAAGATACTAACTAATATCCCCCGCACACACTTGACATTAATTAGGCTTAAAGGAAAAAGAACATGAGGTTTTCCCATCGTCTAAACTTTTTATAATAGTAAACTAATGGATATAATTATAGAAGCCTTGTAATAATGCCAAACATTAAAACCTAATAAAAAAAAACATGAAAGCTTCTCTATAAATCCATGGTATGATAAAGAATTCAAGGAAGTAAGGAGAACCTTGAAACAAATAGGCAAAGAGAAATCAAATATCAAGATATATAAACAACTAGTGAAAACAAAAAGGAAGAATACATAAGAGCAATGTAAAAGGAGTTGATATATCTTGCAAAGCATAGCCCCAATTAATTTTGAAAAGAGAAAATAAATCAAAAGGCACAAAAAATAATATCACAAGTGAACAATTGTTATAGTATGCTAAACAATTATATGAGAGAAACCAAGAAAAATATGCCCATCCTATAATTGACACATCTGAGGAACTTGTTTCTCTAAAATATTTTTAGGAGGGCATTAAGAAAATAGTAATAAGTAAAACTCAAGATACATATGGTTAACTAAACATCTCAAGTGTGGGGCTGACATCTTAGCACCATATACCTAGAATATTTTAATGACATCATTAAAGGAGGCTTTCTATTGGAATGGATAATCAACCTAGTCATATCATTATATAGAAATGAAAACACTAACAATCCTTCAAATGACAACACCTGCATGATTAATCCTCTTTTTGAAAAACTATTTAGTAGCATAGTAGAAAGCAATATCAATCAATGAGTAGAAAATCAAAGAAAGAGGGTAAAAGTGCAAGGGTTTAGATCAAAGTATAAATAATAGATCACTCCATTACTTTAAGGCACCTAATAAAGAGGATATAGAATGAAAAAGGTGGGGTTTATTGTTATTTGGTGGACTTTAAAAAGGCTTATGACACACTATTTAGAAGTAAACTATGAAAAAGAATCAAACAAATTGGTATACATAGACATTGTGAGCCGATGGTGGCAAAAATTAAAACTTAAACTGTAGCAACCATGGGAAGCACGCACCTCTAATATACTTGCAATATTATACCGAAATTAAATGAAAGACCATGAAATGCATATAACACGAAAATAATAAAGAGATATCCTTTTATTTATATTGAAAACTGGTTACATGTCGGTCCCTCTAAGGGATACCCATTTTGTGGAGGCATTCTGGAGGCATTCTGCTTGTTTCTCTTACAACCCTTCCACAGATCATGGTGCAAGCTGCCTCACTTTCGATGATCTACTCACACACTCAGGAACTCTATCTCTTCCACAGATCCTAGTGCAAACTGCCTCAATTTCGATGATCTATTGACACACTCAGGAACTCCCGCTCTTCCACAGATCCTGGTTCAAACTACCTCACTTTCGGTGATCTGTTTACACACTCAGGAACTCCTACTCTTCCACAGATCCTAGTGCAAACTGCCTCACTTTTGGTGATCTGTTTACACACTCAGGAACTCTCGCTCTAATACCACTTGATGGGGACATGAAATCGCTTAGCCAAAATTCCTCAAAATCTCATTCATTAAACTTAAAAAAATTACAATACTAGCCCACAGGCATAGTTTCTTAAACTGAGAAGCACTTCCTCCTCCCCTGGAAGAAAAACAACCCAAATAGGTCCAAAGTGGCCCTCTTGCCTTCAGCTCTGCAACTCTGTCTCAACAATTTTTTGACCCCTTGTGCATGCCTTTGCTTCCCATTTTAAAATCTCTGGATTTCTTTCGAGGTACTGACCCTCTAGGTCATTAATGACCCACCTGGAAGAATACATCCTCCAAATCTGAAAAGTCAACTCTTGTCCCCGCCTTCATGACTGAACCTTCACATATTTTACCCTAACTGGCAACTGCCACTGGGTCAGCCGCAAAAACACGCATTGATGAGCCATCTGAATGTCTCTGACCTCTGGATGTAGCATTTGAGTGGCTGCCATGCTCAGTAAGCTTACCGGGCAAGAAATCTTGCATTAATGAGGCCTTTGACCACCTCGAGAAACACCATCTAGGAATGCATGCCTTTTTGAATCGTGAACCAGTAGTATGTCACGATATCGTGATATTTTTCTTCCTCGCTGCCTTTCTCTTCTTTAGGTCGCGATATCGTGACATGTCATGATATCGTGACATTTTTCTTCCTCACTACCTTTCTCTTCTTCGGGTCGTGATTTCGTGACATGTCGTGATATCATGACATCTTTCCTTTTCGGCTCTTCTTTCTCCTTTTCGATCGTGAAATCATGACATGTCATGATATCATGACATCTTTCCTTTTTGCCTCCTCCTCGCCTCTCGGGTCATGAAATCATGACATGTCGCGATATCGTGACATTCTTCCTTTCTGCTTCCTTCTCGCCTCTTTGGGTCACGAAATCATGACATGTCGCGATATCGCGACAACTTTGCTCTCTGCTTTCTCTCTCTGTTTTGGGTCACGAAATCGCGACAGCTTCCTTCCTTGCTTTCTTTCTGCTCCTTCGGTCGTGATTTTGTGACATGTCGCAAAATCGTGAGATTTTCTTCTTTGGCCTTTCTAGTCTTCTTTCGGTCACGATTTCATGACATTTTCTTCGAGAACCTTCCCTCTCCTACTTCAGTCGCGATTTCGAGACATGTCACGAAATCGCGACATTTTTGCTCCACGCCTTCTCTCTCCTTCCTGAGCCGCAAAAATGCGTCATGTCGCGATATCGTGACACTTTTTCTCTCCTGCACATTCTCTCGCCTTTTGGTCATGAAAATGTGACATGTCGCGATATCGTGACACTTTTCTCTCTTGCGCCTTTTCTCGTCTCTTGGTCGCGAAAATGCGACATGTCGCGATATCGCGACACTTTTTCTTCTTGAGCCTTCTCTCGTCTTTTGGTCATGATAATGCGACATGTCGTGATATCGTGACACTTTCTCTTCTTGAGCCTTCACTCAGCTTTTGGTCGTGATAATGCGACATGTCGCGATTTCGTGACATTTTTTTCTCTTGAGCCTTCTCTCAGCTTTTGGTCGTGATAATGCGACATGTCGCGATATCGCAACATTTTTCTTCTTTTCCGACATGTCGCGATATCGCGACACTTTTTCTCCTTGTGGTATTTTGCTTTCCCTTGGATGCTCCTGCATCATTTGAAGAGAACCAAAAGCAAAATTCATGAAGCAGACTAGATAGAAAAGTTGTGGTAGGGAAAATTGATATGGTCTAGAACTTGGACAAGATTATTTTGAGGGTAAACTACCCAAAGAGGCTAATTGCATCAATACATAATATTCGGAAGGATTCAAGGTAGATACCTCCAAAAATGAATTTTAGGGATGCCCTTCATGGGGAACAACCCGAACCAGATCTGATTAATAACCTGAGGATAACACAAAGACCTTTGAGGATGCCTAAGATAGATACCATGAAAACTTTGATGGGGTGTTTAAGGGTAGTATATGGTTTCCTAATAGTGAAGGTGAATAGGGAGGAAATTTAGAATGAAATAGAAGACATGGAGAGGAAATGGATGATATGTTGATTTTTTGGGTTCAGACCAATACTACCAATATTTAACTATGGGTTGTTAAACAATGGTGAAAAAAAGGTGAATTTTAAATCTCTATTTACCTTGATGGTTATTTCCTTGTTTTTATTGCACCTAAAGAAGATAGAGAACAAATATTCCAAAGGGGACCATGGTTGTTGGAAGGGTGAATTTCTTTCTGAGACCTTGGTATACTACATTCAAATAAAATAAAGAGATTCCTTCCACAACACTAGTTTGGGTGACACTTTTTGACTTGCTAGTAGAATTTTGAAATTCAATAGTATTTATGATAATTGGAAATACCCTAGGAATACTAAGATGGTTTTTGATAGTACATATATATTTGAACAAATTATTTATGCTCAAATATGTGTTTTACTAGACTTTAATAAATCTCTCCCAAAAAATATCACTCTATAGTTTATGGAGGAAACATGATAGTAGGAGGTGGATTAGAAGAACATACGCTTTTGTTGTAAAACCTACCATGAATATCATCATTTAGAAATATATTGTATGCATAATATCCTAGAGCAAGGAAGAGAGAAAATATATCTTCAAGGGTTTCATCTACCCAAAAAAAGAATATCCAAAATAAATTGGCAGTGAAGAATCAAGAAGTGGTGTCAAATAAAATGTTTGGCAATCTCCCCATTGATGACCTTATGGATGATGAGGAAGATACAATGGAGATATAAGTCTTGGAGACATAGTTCCATGGTGAGAGAAGGGAATTTGTGCTAGAATAGGTAAATAGCACCCCTAACGCCACCCTATCAATGCAGAGCAACAAATAGGAAGAAGTAAACCAACCAACAACATATTACCAATAAAAAGCAAGGGGAAAATAAGAATAAGAGTAAATATTGCTTTAATTTTATCAAATCTAGGGTGACGTCCAAAGGTTGTATGTGATAGGAATAATCTATGTAGGTTTCAATAGTGGAGTTCGTAATTCACTCTAATAAGAAAATTAAATTACTTTGCAAAAAATAAGTCTTGCTAAAAATAGAATAAAGATTGTAGAAAATAACATCATACTTGCTAAAAAGTAAATTAAAATTCTTGCAAGAAATGAAAAACACACATGCAAATATGAAATCTAGCAGTTGCATGAAAATTCCCTAGGGAATTAAAATATTCTATAGACACATCCATAATGATAACACTCTAAAAAAATTAAAATAACATACATATCTATAAAGGTTATGCTTTTTATTATTCTAATAAAGTAGGTCCTTACTCCTTAGCCCAAGGGAAATCAAATTTCACTTCAAAACAAAATTAGAAATATACAAATAAGAAAAAAATTATTATTTATTATTGAAGAAAAAATCTCTCTTACAAATAATCTTCAATGCATCATCTTATTCATATTCATCTTCCATCATGTTCTAACTGTTGGACATTTTGAGTCCTCTAAGTCAAATTTTTCATTGATGTCACTTGATAGAGTTATCACTCTTATCAAAGAATTCAGCAAGAAATAAATTCATTCAAGGTTGTCACTTTCATCCAGGAAAAAGCTTCATCAGTGCAAAAGTGAAAGGAAAAAGGCTCCATAATATTTTAATATTAATGGGAGCACAGGTTAAGCGATTGGTCCATAAATACCCAAGATAGTTTATTGCAAAATTTAAAAAGGAGGTTTAATAATTATTTATAAATTATTTAAATTTACAAGGAATTTAAATTTTATAAATAATATTTGATTTTGCCAAGGTTGTGCATTAAAACAAGGCTCCAAGGTTTATTTAAACTAAAACCTAAGGTTGGTTTATTTTAATTTATAATATCTAAATTTTAATTTAGATTTAAACATATTATAAATTAAAACCATGCCAACGTCGAATTTATTTGAAGAGTCGACATGATTGCATAAGAAGACAAGGGCATTATATATAATGCCATCAAATACATTAATCACTTACCCTTGCATTTTCGTTGAGCGCATGTGAAAAGGCATGTGATTCTTAAAGGCTTGATTTACAAAAAGTGGAAGCAGAGAACGTGCGAAGTGGTTGAGCATATAGGCCAGTGTGGCTTAGTGGTGTATTGGCTTGGCAAAAGAGAGGAGGTCTCGCGTTCGATTCACTTGAGGTTTTCTTGCAAGGACAACGCGCTCGAAGCGTGTTTTGATTATTTCATAAAGCGCTGGTTTGTGAGGTATTTGATGTTGGTCATGCCTTTTTAGGCACGTGAGGGTGCATGGCCCAACAACGGCTTGGCTACAGCTAAGGTATTGGGAAGGAGGATTTTGGGGGATCAAATCCCTCCAAGAGGTAAAGGCAAGTTAATTTTTTATGTTTTAATTTTTGTTAAATAGCCCTAAGGAGAAATAAAGGTTATGTTATGCCCTAGAAAATTGGGAAATTTTTGATGGTTTTATTTTTGGAAGGGTAGCATATTATATATCGTTGGAAAGCATTTTTCAAGGGCTATTTGATTAAATTTCTTAGAAGGAGAAATAAGGTGTGTGTAAAGATATATTTTTGGTTTTGTAAAAGAGGTTCAAAAGTGAGTTTGATTTATTCTTTTTCAAAAGGGATTATTTCTTTCATGAGAGGACATGGTGAATTTTATTGAGTAGGAGTAATAAGGTGTTATTGGAATATTATTTTTATTGTTGTGATATTACTCAAGTTCTCTAACCTCCTTGTGGTTGATAAGGAAATATTTGAAAGTGTATTGAGTTTGATAGATTTTATGGACAACTACTTGGCATCAAAAAGGTATAGGAAATATTCTCCATTAGCTTGATTGAGTGATTGATTTCTGAAAATATAATTGGAGATAAAAGGATTGATTGTGGTTTCCTTTTTGAAAGTGGTTGGTTTAATGCTTTAAGGTTTTCTGGATTGAGAGTTGTGATTAAACCTTGTTTTATAAGCATTATTGTTGAAGTCGATTGGTTATGCAAAGAACTTGAACTTGAGTTAGAAAAGAACATGAGTATCATTGTTATGTGAGATTTGTGATTGAGCATTGTTGGAAACATTTTGAGTTGGTTGATACATGCTTGGACTAGGGTTTGTGAGAAAGGGTTGTTCCTTGAGGTGATTGGTTGAGTAGAGTTGATTGAGCCTAGTCAAGTGTTTATGTGAAGTGGTTGTTCAATTTCCATGAAACACACTTTTCTATATTGTAATTTGAGATTGATATTGAGTATAGAACATATTGAGTCTATAATAATTCTCTCTATGCTTCTATGAGATTGATTGAGTATAGAATATATTGAGTTTCTAAAATTTCTCTCTATGCTTCTATGAGATTGATTTGAGTTGAGATTGGAATTTGAGTATAGAATATATTGAGTCTCTAACAATTCTCTTTATGCTTCTATGAGATTGATTTGAGTTGAGATTGAGCTTTGAGTATAGAATATATTGAGTCTATAACAATTCTCTTTATGATTCTATGAGATTGAACAAGTCCTGTGTGGACTTGTTAAGCAGATTTGAGGTAAGTCTTTGAGAAGGCTTGTGGACTGATTTTGTGTAAGCTTTTGTGGAACCTTGTAATGTAGATTTGAGCAAGTCCTAGAGAGGACTTATTGAGCATATTTGGAAAAGTTCTAAGTGAGCTTGTTGAGTATATTTGGACAGGTTCTATATGGACTTGTTGAGCATATTTGAGCAGGTTTTGAGTGGACCTATTGAGCAAATTTGAGCAGGTTCTGTGTTGAGCATATTTGAGCAAGTTCTTAGTGGACCTATTGAGCATATTTGAGCATATTCTATGTGGACCTGTTGAGCATATTTGAGTAGGTTCTTAGTGGACCTAATGAGAATATTTGAGCAGGTTCTGAGTGGACCTATTGAGCAAATTTGAGCAGGTTCTATGTGGACCTGTTGAGTACATTTGAGTAGGTTCTGTGTGGATCTATTGATCAGATTTGAGCATGTTCTATGTGAACCTATTGAGCAGATTTAAGAAGATTTTGAGTGAACCTATTGATATATCTTTGGAGGTGACAAAGTGTAGATGACAGAGCCTCAGTGCATAGAGATCTAGCAGCCATGAAAATTGAAGACATCTTTTGAGTGAGGAGTCTTCAAGTGGAGAGAGATCCACCAGTTAGTGCAGTAGAGAGACATAGTATTCTACAATATCACTAGCCAGATATTAAGGGGAAATAGTTATCCTATGGAAGAGATCCATGAACTTGAGATTTAGGGGATCAACATCTCCTTTGGATAGAGGTCCATAAACATTGTAATTTGGAAGGATTCCCAAAATATTATTTGAGAAATATTTAGAAGAAATATTTTCTCTATGGAGGTAGCCCACATTGGGTGAACCACATTAAAATATGTGTCTCTATTGTGTATGGTGTTATGTGCATTGCTTTGATTACTGCTATTGATACTACTATCTATACACTGCATAATATTGAATTGAAAAGAAAAGTAAAAAGTGGTCTTATACTGTTCACCCCCCTCTCAGTATAAGCTTGTGTTCTTCACTAACAATAGTATTACAAAATGTGGTAGATAATTACAATAACAACAATATTACATTGGTAGCTTCTACTACTACTTCTAACCCAGTTCTTAGAGTCATGTCCTTCATTTATAATTGAGGACGATAGGACCCTCCCTTACCTTTTTTACTAGACTATTATATTAGGAAGATATGTAAGAAAATATAGCAATATGTAAAGACATAACAATAGTCAAACTTGTTACACCCACCTATGTGGAATACTAACTACCATGGTGGACATGCTAGAAATAGGAAAATATAGCTTTAGAATGGTTTTATAAGCCTATGTGTGCAAAATAAATTATATTTTTCTAAGAATGATTTCTAGCTATGCTGATTCAATAGTACTTCACTAGTCTATTGATGTCACTCATAGGTGGCAAATAAAACCAGAATTCATTTATTGAAACAACAAAATAGAATTTATAGGTGGTTTGGTGTTGATAATCTTCAACCATGTTCTTTATTTTCTTCTTTTGGCACAACCCTTGTTTCCTTATATAACCAAATTCTTAGCCCTTTTCCTTCATAACATATTATACCAACCTATACTCCATTATCAGATGCCATCCTATCATCCAAATTTCAATGCCAAACTATCATTCCAAGGCTTGGTGCAAGTCAATGCTATCGAGTCTGACTCTGACTATATAAAGCTATGTTCAATGCTTGTTGTAGTCCATATTTTTTGTGCATGTTACAACCTCTATTTCCAAAACCTATTCTATGTTATTCTATAGCTCTAAATTACTATCTTCAAATTTGTAAAATGGTAATATTCCTTTCTATGCCACAATATCCTTTAATTACATGTTAAATCTTGCATTTTTATCTCCAAAAATACATTCTATTCAATTTAGTACTATACTCCTCCATTTTATTACGCTTAAATGTAATATATATGTAAACTAAAATCCAATGCATATTTAAGTGGCACAAAAGAAGAGTTAATACTGCATTAAATGAGTCTTTTTAGAGCCTCATCACTCCCCTAAGTCTATGGTAATGCATGTCCTCATGCATTAGTTTTCTCCATATTTGCATTGATATGAGATTATTTTTCAAGGTGCTTTTAGAATTTTAATGTGCACAACCTTGAGTGTTATACCACTATTTTATTTTCTTTTTTCATGGCATAAAAAATGTCTTGAAGACCATAAAATGAGACTTTTCATATCCCTTCATTTTATCATAATGCATGTAATACATTTTTCAAGATAAAATCTTACTCGTTCTTGTGTCACAACCATAGAATCTCATTCTTAGGTGCTAGAGAGTTCTAATGCTTAATATAAAGTATCCTCTAGTGCTACATAACTTTCTTTGATGTTGTATAAATCTCTTTATATGTAATAAGAGAGGCACCAAAGGGATCTAATGCTATATAACTCTTATGAAAAATATACTAGATTACAAAAATAGCTTACATCCATGATATAAGAATTCCCTTTTTATGCACTATAAACCATGGACTAACTATAATTATGCAAAATATTTATATCAAGTCATAGTAAAAATGGAAAAATACATTATTAACATAGATGATATATGATGCTTTGAAGGAGATAAAAACCTAAAAGTAAATTAATGTAGGAAGATTAAAATTACACGAAAACTAAAAAATGATCATGCACCATATCCATACATGCATACAACCATACATCCATACACACATACATACATATACATATATATTATCAAAATGGACTGTCATTTTTTGTTTCAATTTCTTCTACTTTGATTGCATTCATAAGATATTTTCACAACCAGGTTCTATTTTATATTTATTTGCATGACTAGCATATCGAAAACTAGTTTTCATATTGGCCTTGGTCCTATAATGCCTCAAAAGAGGTTTTCACTATTGAAATTCTTTTTTTTTTTCCTCAAAACAATGACAATGAATTCTTCTATGGAAAGCAAAAACCCCTTTTAGAATGTGCAAATCAACTAAGACTTCAAATCTATTGTAAAATCCTTCTCAATGGTTGGTTTACTATAAGCAACACTTTTTGATGTTTGGAACCAAAAAAAAACGCACTTATGACCAAAAATTCATCCTATTTCATATGGTCATAGTTATTTGGTGCATACTTCTCTTTCTTTTTTTTTACTTTACCTCTCTTTTTTTACTTTTTTCCTCCTCTTTTTTTAAATTTATTTCCCCCTTTTATTTTTCTTTTCTAAACCATACTTATAAAATCATTCTAAACTCATTAGAATTCAAAGCTAATTATATTTTTTTGTTATATACTCTAGAGCCAAAAGACACCACCATAGTATGGCAATGCTAGGTATTGAAAGGCTTTGCTGCTTAAATATTGAGAAATAAAAACTCTTTTTTGGGATGTGCTAGTTTCATAAGGTACCATGTACCAAATGGATGTCTTCCAATTCTATATAGTCTTCATAGCAAGGAGCACCAAATAATTTTAATGCTAATTAGTCTTCATAGAAAAGACCACTAAAATATTTTGGTGCTACCTAACCACCTACAAATAATTTTTATTTGATATATGTCTACATAAAATAAGGTTAGATCTAGAAAATAATATATCATTTAAAATATAAACTTTGTGGAATGGATTGAGTGTTTTTTGAGCACGTTCAAATATTGTCACAGTAAATTGTGTCATTTGTTTCACTAGTGTAGACAAATGATCTTTATATATGTTTATTTGGATTAGCCATGGGTAACATAGGAAGAAAAGTTTGTGTGACTTATCATGATTGATTTTGTTACCTGTTTCATATGGTTCATAGCGAGTTTGACTAATTAATATTTCTCTTTGGTTTAACAAACCCCTCATTTCAAAAATAAATGTAAAAAATTTAAAGTTTAATTTTTGAAATACCTATCAGCTCTAAATACTATTATCTCTTGTTAGGTTTAAACCATTTATTCTCCCATTGGTTTAGAATAAAAATAGGATCACTTAGTATAATAGATTAGTAGATTGATCATAACCCAATCTTATGACCATGTCACAATGACTATTATTCATATTCTATCGATTCTACTTTTCAATTAAAAAAAATGGAAATAGAGATAACAATAGATCATCAAAAATTTGATTTGGACTAAGAATAATAGAAATATAGTTTAATGCTTTAACTTCCAAAATATTTAATCATGTAATCATAATTTATTTATAACTACATGGTCTAGCACAAGTTTGATTTAAAACCTAGTAAAAAGATGATGATATTGGATGTTTGAACA